>JAPQWS010000016.1:10000000-12400000 GCA_028651295.1 Catharanthus roseus
CGATATCCTTATTTGACACTAGTGACATATTTTCTTCCACTAATCAATGATTTTTTTTGGCTGTCCAATCTGAGATTGAACCCATAAAGTTTTGTGAAGTATTTAAGCATTCTAATGGCGCTCTGCCATGAAGGATAAAATTGATGCTCTTGAAAAAATGGTACTTGTACCCTTACTTCTCTTCCTCCTGGTACACAAGCTTCCAGATGCAAATGGGTTTATCGTATCAAACTTAAGTTTGATAGCATAGTTGAACGAGATAAAGCCCACCTTGTTATTTTTCGCAACACCTAGATAGAGGGGCAGGACTTTAATGCGACCTTTGCGAGTGTTGAAAGATTGTTACAATTTGCACGCCTAGTTAACAATGGCTGTTGGTAAGGGATAGGAACTTCATAAAATGGATATCCAAAATGTCTTTCTACAAGGTGACCTTTCCGAAGAAGTTTACATGAAACTTCTTCCTGATTTTCATCATACTCATCCTAATCAGGTATCCTGCCTCAAGAAATCTTTGTATAGCCTTTGTCAATTACCTCACTGTTGGTTTTCTAAATTGTATGCTGCCTTGAAAATGTGTGTTTTAAACCGTCCTATGTCAATTACTCCTTGCCTACTTATGCATCTGCCAGTGTTTTTCTTTGTGTTCTTGTTCATGTTGACGATTTCATTATTACCGATAATAACTCGACTGCTATGACCCGGTTTAATCTGCCCTTGGCACCTATTTTCATATTAAAGATTCGGTCTATCAAATATTTTTTCGGCATTGAAGTTTCCCGAAATGCTTTTGGCTTTTATCTTAATAAAAGGAAGTAACTCTCGATATTATCTCAGAAACTAGTTCGCTAGGAGCTAAGCCTGTCACCACTCCAGTTGAGAGAAACCATTACTTAGCCTCTGATAAGACCCATTTTTCTCATCTCCTAATCAGTACTGTCTTCTAATTGGTCGTTTAATTTATTTAACTATTTCGACCAGAACTTGCATGCTCTATCTATATTTTGGCTCAGTTCATCCAAAAGCCCCGCCAGCGACATTTGGAAGCGGCTCTGTGTGTGGTTCGATACCTGAAGTCTTGTCCAGGTGAAGATATTTTTCTCAATTCTTGTGGTCCCCTGACTCTTTCTGCATACTATGATGTTGAGTACTCGTAGTGCCCCCACTGGCTATTTTATTTTCTCGCGTTCTTCCTCAATTTATTGAAAGACTAAGAAACAACCTACTGCCTCTCGTTTATCGGCAGAATCTGAATATCATTCTCTTGTTGTTACTTGTTGTGAGCTAAAGTGGCTACCACAACTTTTTTTGGATCTCCCTGTTCTTTTGACTTCTCATATTCCTCTGTTTTGTGATCGTCAAGCCGCGATCCATATTACTACCAACCCTATCTACCATGAGGTATCAAACACATAGAAGTGGATTTTTATTTTGTCCGTGACAAATACCAGGCCCACCACATATCTGTCACGCACGTTTTTTCTCAGTCTCAACTTGAGACATTTTCTCTAAAGCCCTTAGTCATTTATTATTTCATAATATTTTACGCAAGTTGGCATTTTAACCTTCACATTTTAACTTAAGGGGAGTGTTGAAGATTATCTTTGTGTATCTTTTACGTACCTATTTTACTATGATTGTAATTGATTAGGGAATTGATTAGGTGTAAGTATATTTTCTTATTCTTTCCAAGAGTCTAGAAGGCAAGTTGCGATGTTTGTATAGATCTCTAATATTGATCAAACTTGTACAACTATATCAATAGCCTCTCTTAGCTATGTGTATCATAATACAAGGAATAGAATTTCTTATTCCTTCAAAGCTCTTTCTAATTATTTTTACGATATAAGCCTTTACATTTCGGAGAAATTGAATTTCCATCCCGTCATTCAGTTTGTCCTTTTCACTCAAATAATCTATCAATGTGTTATTTTTCTTTTGGGGTTCCTCTTTTTTCATTTTATATTTATGTGTTTCTATAACCCAAAAAAAGTTATCATTTAACAGTTTCAGAATACTGAATAAATAAGAATAAGATAGAAATTAGGACAAAAGATACAAACTCCTTCTTAACTCGATTTATAATATAACTATTGCCAAATGAGTATTCAATAAAATTCTACTATATTAATATTTGTCACAATTTGTTAAGACCCAAAGACATATTATATATTGCATTCTTTATTTAGAATATAAAATTCACATGATGTAAAATTATTCTTTGAAACAAGTCATTTCAATTTTTCTAACCTGATGTGGAATGATCTTCAAGAGCATAAAATTTCATCCCAGAAGTGAGGGAGAGAACAAACAAAACAAGTGTAACAAGTAGAAGAGAGAAAGTGTCTTCGAAAGGACTTGAAAATGTTAAACTTCTAGCAACCTTGGATATATTAAATCCAAGACCTCAAGAAGGTTTAAACAAATCTTTTCTTCAAAGTTCAAGCAACCAAGATATTTGGAACATTAAACCTCAATGAAACAATAAGAAGACCACAAGACCAGTTTTCTACATGAGTGTAGCAACTAGTATAAAGGAATTTTGATGATCAACCTTGAAGCTCTTGGAACTTTCAACAAGTCTTTAAAGTGATTTTTCTTTCAAGGAAGTTCACCTTTGAAGAAGATAGCAAAACTAAGCTAAGAACTAAGCATACTAAGAGAAGAACCTTTGTCTTGAAAATTTTCTTGATTAGCTTCTTCAAAATGGAAGACTACATATTTATATAGACTTGAGGAGAAAATAGGAATTTTTTCCCTCTCATATTTTCAGCTCGAAGGATAGATATAACCTATAGATACACTCGATAAGACCATAGAGGTGTTTTAATTGCATTTGGACTATCCTAGAGCACTAGTCAACATATTGCCAAAAATAGGAGCCAATTTTCCAGCTTAGCCAAAAAGGCTTCCAACCATCTACCAAGGAGAATTTTCAATTTCTAACTTATTCAAAACTTTAGGATACTACCCCATAAAGCATTGAACATCAAAATTTAAGTCCCATAAAGTCTTGGACATCAAAATTTAAGCCTGGAAACTTCTCTTGCTCAATTTGATCCTTGTGACTCTTTAGTTGTTTTGTCTTAGCTCTTGTCATAACTCCTTGATATTCTTGCATGTCTAACCGGTTCACATCATAACCTCACAGTCGTCTCATAAAAATATTAGTAGAAATTATCCCTTTGTACGAAGAGGACTAATATGAAACAAAATCTATGAAATAATAATATCTCATGAATGAATGTACACTAGTATGTTCATTATTGTTGCTCATTACCATATTATTGCCGTAATAATTATACTTAGGGATTAAATTAATTCTTTCAAAGATTTCATTTGTATATGAATGAATTTTTTCTAATCATTTATGCTATATGATTGTGTTCATTTAAAAATTTTATAAATTTAATATGTTTTATGTATATAAACAAATACATAGTCTCAGGCACATATACACACGAATAGAATTTTCTTTACAATTTATTATTATGTTAATTGTGATTTTTAGCATGAGAAACACACACTAATTTGCACACTAATAATACATACATACACATATTAATATGGATGAGATGTTAGTTCAAAACACTTGATGAGTGGTTACTATCCTATTAAAATTCTAATTTTAGGCAAGCGTACCTATCGGTGTAATATGATAACAAAAGTCTTCAGATTGTCAAACTTTCGGGATAGCCAAGCACTAATACTTGCTATGTCTCTACTGTTTATTTAGATAGAACAATTTTTGAAAGATTTTTGTAAATAAAAATAAAATTCAAAGACAACTAACAATTTAGAAAGTGACTAAAGGTCTTAAAGCAAAATTTTAAAATAGTGCAATTTCCCTAAAAATTTTTAGGTAGTTTTATTCAGAAAATCGTTGTAATTAATTATTAAAACTTGTCGGTTGGATCTCACTCTACTGGAGGATAATCCCTATTCCTAGGCAAAGGCCCTTCTATTCACGTATAGATAAGAATCCCTTCTCACCCTTAGCCGATACTCAACTTCGACAGAGGAGCTAGAGACGATATGTTGTTTCCTCATTTTAAAATAAATAGGAGAAGAGCCAAGAGAAACAAAATAACCTATAACGGATCGACGAGTGATAGGGCAGCTGATCCAATCAAAATTACAATAAGCGAGTAATTAGAGAAGGGCATCAGAACGGAGAAGAATATCCTGACCAGGAGTAACTTTAAGAAATCGAATAGCACGAAGAGCTGCATCCCAATACTCTTTGTAAGGATTTTGCATGAATTGAGTAGAAAAGTGAATTGTATAAGCAAGATCCGGGCGTGTAACGGACAAGTAAATCAACTTCCCAATGAGATGGCGATATCGATCTAGATGAGCATAAAAATTGCCGTTTGCTTTGGCTAATTGATGATTCGGGTCCATGGGTGTAGAAAGAGGTTTAGAACTGAGCATAACAGCTTCAAAATTAATTTCCAGAGCGTACTTACGTTAACTAAGATAAATGCCTTGCTCCGTGCAATTTCAATACCCAAAAAATATTTGAGAGAACCAGGATCCATCATATGAGAGCAATAACTCAAGTAGGATTTAAATTTAGTTATGGAGACAACATATATTGCCATTAATCAATAGATCATCAACATAAATAAGGATGCAATGAAAGATACCACCTTTTGTATAGGTGAAAAGTGAATAGTTGGCATAAGATTGCACAAACCCCACACTGATAAGAGAAGCTGGGAGTTTTGTAAACCAGTAATGAGGCGCTTGGCGAAGTCCATATAGTGATTTATTAAGGCAGAAAACTTGGTTGGGACCAAAATCATGAAAACCTGGTGGAAGATGGACATATACCTCTTCGGTTAAATCACCATGTGAAAGGGTGTTATGGATGTCTATTTGATGAATTTCCCAGTTACTAGCTAGGGCAACGAATAAAAGAATCTGAACAGTAACCATTTTGCCTAGCGGAGCAAATGTCTCATAATAATTAATTCCCTCCTGCTAAGTATTACCGAGCACGACCAACTAAGCTTTGTAACATAACACACAAGCATTAGCTTTATACTTTATTCGGTAAACCTACTTACTACAAAGAGCACGTTACGAGGGGCAAAGAGGTCAATTTCCAAGTTTTATTTTTTCAAGAACGCCAATCTTATGTTTCATTGAAAGACGCCATTCAAGAAGAGAAGCAGCTTTGAAATACTTTGACGGTGCAATCCTTGCAATAACAACAGCTAGAAAACGTCGACAGGAATGAGAAAGTTTGTCACAAGTAAGATAATTAGCTAATGGATATGAGAGGTACTTGAGGGAGCCAAAGAAGAAGAAGTGGGAGAGAGAGATATATATTAGGAGAAGACCAAACTGTGTGACAATATAATCCTTTAATTTTCGAGGTGGCTGGCGGATTCTATTCCTTTCATGTATAACCAAATTCTCAAAAATCGATGGTTGTGCAGCATTCCCTAGTGGAAAAGCATTTTCCAAATGCTCAAAACTTGAACCAAAGAACCATCAATTGTATTGTTTGATGATGTGATACCCCAACTGGGCAGCCCGTCTCCTGGAGAACTGGGCTCATATGTGCTAGTTCCCCAAGCCCCCTCCTGAAGACAATTCTGTTGGAGCACCAAGCTAGGCCAGTGGACCGACCTAGTCTGTTGCAAGGACTTGGCCAGTAGCATCGGTCTGGAGTGGTTCAATACGAGCTAAAAGACTGGTAGTGGCACTCCCCTTTGCTAAAGAACCTTCCAACGGGGAAGAGAAATAGGCAGGGACCTAAGCTATGTCACCAAAATTACAAGGCACATGATCAAGCATAGAAGAAGGATGTGGTTTGGACAAAAAGGAAAATTAGATTCAACAAATATAACATCGTGAGAAACTTATGTTTTCACAAATGATAAAACTTCCAACCTTTTTTGTCATAGGGATAGCTTAAAAAAATACACTTTCGTCCACGAGCCTGAAATTTATCCTTAGGCAATCCAAGATCATGCACGTAAGCCAAACACCAAAACTTTTTATATGAGATTAAGATGGTGACTTATTAAACAACATTTCAAAATGTGTTTTTCCTTTCAACATAGACAAAGTAGTATGATTGATCCAATACTTTGAGGTAAGAACACATTATCCCCGAAATTCAATAGGAAGATTAGCTTGAAAAAGTAAAGCACATGCCACATTTAAAATGTGACGGTGCTTACGTTCAACTTGTCCATTTTCGTTGTAGTGTATAAACAATGGAGGTTTGACGCAAAATTCCCTATTCCAAAAAATACGATTTAAAACACGTGAACTCGGTGCCATTATCCATATGTACAATTTTAACTTGCTTATTAAATTGTGTACAGACCATAGCAAAGAAATTTTTCAAAGTTTGTGCCACTTTTCATTTTCTGTAAGTAAAAACAATCTATATATCATAAATAACCATCTAACACAATAAAAATATATGATGCACCACATGAAGAAGGAACTTTATAAGAACCCTATAGATCACAATGGACAAAATCAAACATTGTAGTTGCATTATTTAAACTTGCAAGAAATGAAGCACGTGTTTGTTTGTTGCAATTACAAATAGAGTAGTTATTCAAGGAATTAGACTTAAAAGATTGTCCCAAGAATTGTTTGACAATAAACTCAGAAGAGTGCCCCAAACATACATACCATAAAGTACTAACATCAAGAGCTTGAGCAGAACCAGCGAAAGTGAATATCGTAGGCAGCGATCTAAAAAATATATCCCATCTTTCTCTTCACCCACTCCAATCAGTGTCCCTGAGATATGGTCTTATAATATTAACACATCATCATTAACAATTGCAACAGCGTTATTTTCTTTTGAGAATTGAGGGATGTAAAGAACAAGATAAATACTCAAATTTGGACTCAAGGAAACATATCCCATTTGTACCCCAATAGCTTTGCATCCACTTGGAAGCCCAATGGTATAAGGAAGAGTAAATCTCAAAATTGTCAAAAAATTGCATTTTACCGGTTATACGATGAAAACTCCCACTATCTAAAATCCATTTTCACTCCTCTTATTCTTACTTGAGAAAATATCGAGATTTGAAGAAGTCTTTGGCTACTATTCAGAAGATGAATAAAGAATTCCATTATTCCAGTGACAATCCTGGGATCCTAATAAAGGAAGGAGCTGTGGTGAAAGAAGTGAATGTGGAGACTGTTGTTGTTGTGCCGATGCGGTTAGGAATCTATGCTAGTGGAGTTGTCTTTTGTTGTAGCAGTGGCTGCCCAATCAAACATTGCTAGAAACGCACCAAGAACACCATGGCCACCATCGAAGCTACGTCCCTTGTCTCTGCCAGTCCGTCCTCGACCCTCGCAACCTCCGGCATCGGCATCACGACTGTCTTCCAGCCACTAATCTAGATAACCCACTAGCTGGTAACAATTTTGGGACTCATGCCCTTATTTGAGACAATATGAACATTGAATCTACTGCCTCATTCTTAATTTCTGTGTCTTTTGTCAATTTCTATGGGATTCTTCCTTAATGATCATAGCATAAGTTTTCTATGTTTGGAATTTGTTCCATTTGCAAAATTCTTGACTTCACAATACCAAAATTGAGTCATCTAACCCTATGAGAAATTGATGAGAGTCATCTAACCCTATGAGAAATTGATGAACTTTATCTTCTTACCTTTGTTTGTTTAATTCATTTAACATGTTACAGGTACGAGCCGGTAATTTGTGATAGTGATCAATTCACCCTTTTTTTTTTTTTTTTTTTTAACTTTAGCAAAATAAGCAGAAACAAAGATACCAACTGTTTGCAATTGACCAAAACCATTTTGAGTTCGTGTTTTCGTGGCATGTGACCTGACATAAATTGCTCCTTCAGGTCAGCACATAATTCGTTGCACCGTTTGGCATAGGATATCGTACTTTGTAGATTTTGTTCGATAGTATCCAAGATCCACGAACCTACTATTGTGTTGATCGCCCACCATTCCTCTTCCTTATTGGTTCCTGATCTCGGTTTTAAATCAATCCTTCAATGAAACCTAGTCTTTTCTTTGCCCTCAGAGTGAGACGCATCACTTTCACCCATTCATCGTAATTTTCTTCCTTAAATTGCACTTGAATGAAATTCAGGTGTGGACTGTAAGAGAACATCAAACAATATGCATCCTTTCGGAAGTTTCCACTTGTCATCATTGACGATGATTTCACTACCCTCACTTCTGTCTTTGCTCAAGAAAGATGATGGCTCTGATACCATGAAAATTTTCAATAGGAAAATTTTGTATAAATATTTTGTGTTATTCATTAGCCATCCAAGGCTAAGATATATACGAGACTTTGGAACAAAAATTCCTATCTATCATTAAGCTATACTTTGGGTACTTTACATCAACAAAAAAACATAAAACTAGGAATACAACCATACAAGATATATGAGAAAATGAGCAGAAAATATCTTAATATATCTTAAGAATCTAAACATAAGGGTATATTGAAATTTTAGATTGGGGATAAATCATTTCACGCGTGTTGAAAAAAAAGATCTCAGTTGTCAAGCATCGAGAGTTTTATGTAAAATATCATGTGAACGGCAAGCCAATTTATTAACTATTGTGAAGTGTATATATTGATTGAAGGGTCTTAAATTCTTCAAAATATATACAATTCATAGCGACTAAAACACTAATATTTTTGCGAATTTACAATCAAAGGAAATAGAATTGAACTAGTTGATATTTTGGCTACGTGCAAGATTCCATAGGTTGATCCAGTTGCAGTTATGTTTAAATTTAATACTCAATATAATCAAACATAAATATAAAAAAGCTTTAAAGATAACAAATTAAATAAACAATACTCGAATAAATTAACCAGCTAATCCCGAGTATGTTTAAGTTTGATAAACATCTATGGGTCAAGTGCGAGTGTAAAGGTCAAGTTGAGTGTTGAAAAGTTATAAAAACTAACAAAAAAATTAACAAGTTCAACTGAAAACATTAACAATCTTTTAAACATTATAATCTTAGAGGATTGATCATAAACAGCCTTCTGCGAAGAATCTGTACACATAATAAAAAGGCTCTTACAAAAAGTCACCTTAATTTACATTTTTCAACCTTTGTCTATTAAAAATTCTATTCATACTTGAGAGTAATTTCATCTAAGAACTACTTCATCTCAGGCTTCTATTGCCAAAGTTTCTCAATTTCAACTTTAATCATGATATGATGTGATAATGAGATTGTCGACATAAATCAAACAATGGTCACTGAATCCAATCCCTATATACATAGTGTGCTACCTGAACACGTATACACACCTATATGTTGAAATTTGAACAGCCACCTTAATTTACATTTTTCATCTCTTTTCTACTCAAAATTCTATTCATACTTAATCGTAATTTCATCAAAAAGCTATTTCATCTCAGGCTTCTGTTGCCAAATTTTCTAAATCTCAACTTTCATGATGATGTGAGGTGATATGAGATTGTTGACATAAATCAAGCAATGGTCACTTAATCTAATTTTCTATATACACAACGTGCTATTTGAACATATAAACACATCGATATGCTGGAATTCGAATGAACAAAATTATTAAAAATTTTGTTCTCTTTCAGTTAAGGAAATATCCTTTTGGTTATGGGTGGTTATTCTCCCTATTTGATTGATTCATTTTTCTCATTTGACTTTGATCATCCAAAGGGAAAATTAACAAGAAAATTGTCAATAAACAGAAGTGAGTTCATCTTTCAGATAGCAATAACTATAAGGTGACTTAGAAAATTGGAAACTTCTCAAAAGTCTAGTAAAAAGACCTGTAATATGAACTATATGGTTTTGTTTTCTTGTTAAATAAGAAATTCTTAGGCTTACTATGAGGAGGACACTATTAGATTAAACATGAATAGCTCATGAAATGTTCAACTCAAAACACAAATCACATTAGATTAACCACCATAATTCCATCAATCTCAACTAATTTTGATGATCAGCCAAAACAAAAAATAAAAAAAACATAAACTTGCCATACTCGAAAAACCACAATGCAAATATTGACATACATATATTAACAACTAAGACCTTAGTCGATTATTCATGACATTCTAATATTAAGTAAAAAGGTTGGCTACAAATATTGTGAACATCATATGGGAGATAGAAATAGATCTATAGTGCCTTGATAACATGTATAAACTCCAAATATATGGCACAAATACAACATTATATCTCCAGAGATGAATTTTAGATGACAAGAAGTAAAGTTTGCTTAACAAAAGAGTTATGGAACCTAAACCATCCATCATAACATCAAGTACTTCAAAGTATATAAAATCTTCTAGCATAAGGCCACAGTCTGCAACAAAGAAGAGGCCGGCCAGAGGGAAGGCACAGAAACTAAGAACCAGGAACTATTAACTAAACGCGTTCAAAAAAGAAGGTGTCAAAAATGAAAAACGGAGGACAGAAGAACATGAAACGATAATGCAAAGAGGGAGTTAGGCAAAAAAAATGACGTGGAATAATCCTATTCATCAAAGAAATACACAAAAAGACAAGATTATCTTCCACCTTTTCGACTTTAGTAGTAGAATTAGATATATACCATCATGCACTTTAATTAATAGTCAAAGACAGCTTTCTTGGTCCTTTTTTTCTTTTCCATGTTAACTTTCCTAATTTCTTAGCAATGTTCTTATTCCATCTACAACATAAGAATTTATATCTGAATATACCCCATTTCCCTTCGTATAACTAATTGAAGTATCTAACATATTCATCAAGAGTACATTCAGAATCTAAAACTCTACCTGACCAACCCTACCATCATTCTTAGTTTTCATGTAAATTTATGTCTATGGATGTTTGTATGAGCAAAATTCCCAACAATTCATTTCATTATTCTTCCTAGGCTATCATAAACATCTTCCTCTGCCCCAAACTTAAAAGAAGCGAAAATGAAAAATTTCAGAGCACAAGCTAAAAAATACTCTTGTGTTTGTTTGACCAGCAATTAAACCCTAAGATAGCCTCTTAATTATCCCGAGCGTTGCTAAACTGAAAATTTTCATCTAGTAAAACCTTTCTGTCATTTGATTTGTCAAGTAAGAGAAGCAGATTGAGCATGCTCGGTCATTTTTTCAAATGAAAGTAGCATACAAAGATGCACATAACTATGTGTATTCATTATAATAATTCCAAGGAGTGTGCACCATGAAAAAAATGATGCAAATCACATTACATGATCTTAAAGCCAATACCTAGAGTATTTTTAGAACAAATAGTGCTTCTCGTTGAGTGAACTCCACAACAACCAGAACTATACTATGTTCAAGCTGATATCTCATTGTTTTATAACTATTAGATTCTAAAATAGGAAACCAAGTAAAAAGAATCATTATTGATAGTACAAAGAATGTAATTAATTACATCAATGCAGTTTGGGAAAGTGACGCTAGTATCGTGAGTTAACCACCATAATTAACCCACTACGGGAACCAACCCCCGAAAATTTTTCTACAATTGAGTATAAAAACATCTATCAAAAAAATAGTTCATTTCTTCTTTTAATAAATTAAAAATTAAAAAAAAAAACTTAGCATCATACCCACATCTAATCGTGTTTTTTCGGTAAACAACCTGGAACAACTTATGATTTTGCTTTAAGTAAATTTAAATCTTCCTCCAAAAAAACCAGGCACACTTCTTTGCCAATAAAAGAAATCTACAATCTTGAGCCAAATACATATTGAATAATAATAAAATCAATAATAAGATTCTATAACTTGTTCTTTTGTTCTTTTGTCCTTTCATTTTTACTAAAAATATCACAAAAGAGCGAATAAGGGTCTCATTTTTTATTTCTCAAATTTTCTGGAGTATAATATCAACTATAGAACTATATGATATGTTCATGAACTTTATTTCCAGAGAATAAATTCATGAACTATAGAAACAGATAATGTGTGAACATATCCCAAAATTACCAAAACTTCACAATATAAAGGTAATAACCCAAACTAAAACCATAGTAAAATATAACCCCAACAAAGAAAATCATTGAGCCCAGCGATGAGAGAAAGGTGCATTTGGCCTGAAGATCTAAGTGAGGTCGCCAGCCTAGGGGAATTCCTCATCCATATTTTCTGCTCTGGCCCCTAATGTTGCTGATCCTCTTCCTCTTGAAAAAGTTTAAGAGCAATTAAAAAATCTCTGAAGTATTCAAACTCCGAAAAAAAAAAACAAAATTGAACATCTCAAAAAAAGGATTAAAAAGGAAAAAGAAAAGAAGTTAGTTGATCGAAAACTCGTTGAGGAAAGAGTGACCAGCTGAGAAGTAAAAAAGAAGAAGAATCCCAGATAGGACCAATATGAAGTGGTATTCCACTGCGCAAAGGAAGCTCAGAAACAAAAGTAATAGACCCATAAAAGTAGCATCTTTTTAAAATTATTTCTGCTTTTCTTTAATCATTCTCATCATAGCGGGTTGAATTCTTGATTTGAGGGGATGAAAAACAAAAAGGGTAAAGGAAATGAGACTTGGAAGAGTGACCTGCGTTTCTATTTGGCCGTCGAACTATAGACCACCTGGTAGAAGAGAGAAGCATGGCCATTGGGCGCAAGAAACTGTTGGAAAATAATTGGAAAAAGAAAGTGAATGAAAAAAATTAAAGAGGAAAAGGTTGGCAAGTAAAGGATTTGAATCCCACATTTAGATTTAGATTTCTTAAGGAAAAGGTTGGATGATACTTGCTATTGTATGCTTAAGAAATCTAAATGTACATCAAATGGATGTTAAAACCGCTTTCTTGAATGGGCAGTTAGATGAAGAAATTTACATGGAGCAACCCGAGGGTTTTAGATCTCTAGATACTGAAAAGAAAGTGTGTAAGCTAGTTAAATCATTGTATGGTTTGAAACAAGCGCCAAAAAAGTGGCATGAGAAGTTTGACCACGCAATACTTTCTAGTGGATTTAAGATTAATAAGTGTGATAATTGTGTTTATATCAAGGAAACAGAAAATGAATACATCATTTTATGTGTCTATGTAGATGACATACTAATTTTTTGTAGTAATGACAAAACTGTCAAATCTACTAAAAACATGTTGAATTAAAAATTTGACATGAAATATATGGGACTTGATGATGTGATTTTAGGTATTAAAATCATAAGAACAGCAGATGGACTAGTTTTAAACCAAACTCATGATGTAGATAAAATTATTGTAAAATTTAACAAGAATGATTCTAGAATTACGAGGATGCCATTAGATATTAGTCTTCATTTTTTCAAGAATCGGGGAGAAGGTGTTTCTCAAGTTGAATATGAAAGGATAATTGGAAGTTTAATGTATCTAATGAGTTGTACTAGACCAGATATTGCTTATGTAGTAAGCAAATTGAGTGGATATACAAGTAATCCTAGTGTAGAACATTGGACAGCAATAATAAGAGTATTGAGATACCTTCGGTATGCGCGAAATTATGGATTGCACTATATCAAATATCCAACTGTATTAGAAGGTTATACAGATGCTAACTCGATATCAGATATAAAGGATTCCAAATCCGCTAGTGGGTTTGTGTTCACACTAGCTGGAGCAGCTATATCATGGAAATCCTCAAAACAAACAGTGATTGACAAATCCATTATGGAATCTGAGAATTCATTGCATTAGATAAGTATGGGGAAGAGGCTGAATGGTACGCCATTTTTTGGAAGATATTCCTAAGTGGGAAAAACCTGTGCCCCCTATCTACATTTATTGTAATAGCCAATCAGCAATAGGGAGAGCACAGAATGCCATTTACAATGGTAAGTCTAGACATATTCGTTGCAAACATAATACTATTAGACAACTTCTCTCGTCAGGTGTTATTTCGATTGATAATGTAAAGTTAAAAAAAACATTGCGGATCCATTAACCAAAGGATTAAATAGAGAGGCAGTTGAAAGACTGACAAAAGGAATGGGAATTAAAGGCTATGAAGGATAAAGTTTTATAAAGGAAAACCCTACCTAGTTGACTAGAGATCCCAAGATCTAGGTTCAAAGGGACAACCTAATTATAAGACTTAGTGTGTCATTGTGGGGGAACTTGAGCTTATTCCTATCTTAATAACAGTGATAGAACAGTTAAGGTTAGCATTATGTTGTTTTATGATTCTTAATATATATATATATATATATAAGAAATCACCTATGTAAGAGAAAAGTGGGACCGCTTTGAAGGAGAATTTCTTAGGCTCAATTCTTTAGAAACTCTTGCAGAACCTGGACATGTTCATGGCCAAAATGAACAAAACCATGAGAATTGAACAAATATATGTGTAAGATATATGGACTAATTACATAAGAAAGCAAGATAGTTCAAGGTCATCATGTCTACTAAACAGATGGTAAAGTATACATATGTTACAAGGGGAAAGTTCAAGGGTGAATACCTACTTTTCCTTTGCATAAGTTAGTTGATGAACATAAACTACGAGTCAAAAAATACTTTTTTATCATTCATGTGGGGGATTATTGGAAAATAATTGGAAAAAGGAAGTGAATAAAAAAAATTAAAGAGGAAAAGGTTGGCAAGTAAGGGATTGAAATACCACAATGGAAAAGAACAGGGGGCCTTATCAGACCCACGTTTTGCCAAATTTTCTTTATGTCTGGATTCAATGGTTGTTGAGTTCAATGAACAGCCATATTCATTTCTCTAATGGTTGCTGAGTATGCAGAATTAATTCTGTACAGCTGAATTCAGTGTACAGAACTAATTCAATGTAACAGCTGAAGGGTGAATTTAGTGTACAGAACTAATTCAATGTAACAATTGAAGGGCTTTTTCCATTAATAAATATTGTTTTCCACAGCAGAAGACATAAGAAATTTTTCTTTGCAATTTCTAGCATTCTCTCTTAACCTGCATACATATATCTTCTTCCTGTTCATCATCAATTTGTTCAAGTTCGAAGGGAAAACAACTTCAAGTGCTAAACTGTTTTCCGAAGCCTGTTTTATCCTGGGAAACAGACGTTCTAACACATCTCTTGCACTTTCATTGGAGAGAACATATCTTTTTTAAGGAAATTGAAATTTATTCAAGACTCAGGTTGGGTTTCTTTTTCCTAACTATTATTTTGGTATTTCTGTTTTATATTTCTGCTTCTTTTATATACATATATATATCACACACTGTGTTTAATAGTTGTGGTTAACAGAAACCTCCCCGTCGGACGATCTGAAATCCACGACTTCAGAATCTTTGGGAAGAAAATAATTGGCAAGGGGGGAAACTTCTAGAGAGAAGTTTATGATCTTCCTTGATGAGAAATCTGACACACCTGTAAAAAAATCTCACCCGCCCATTATGATAATGCATTCTTATCCCAACTGATTACAAAAAAAAAGATTTTGACAAAATTAGAGCAACGTGGATAACATCTGACCATCCAAACCACTCCGCTAAAAGATAAGATTCCAGACCAACCTTACCTTTTAGTGTATATATATATATCAACGAGATAAAACCTTAGATATATAGCTAGATAGATAAGGGTTTATATATATATAAATATATACGTATGAGAGATAACCCATTATTGGTTATCTCATTTACATATATAAACCCTTATCTATATATATATTATATAGATAGATAATTTCGTTTGTACAATATGTTATATGAAATTACTTATTTAAGATTTTGATTCTTTTACGTCCTATTTGGTTTCAGAATTTTAGTAAAAAAGGAAATTAAATTCTAGAGAACTAAAATCTATATGTTTAGTTAGCTAAGAGAATTATATATATAATTTTTCTTGTTTGGCTTGTGGAATTTAAGAAGGAAATGAAGAGCAAAATACAGAGAAAGAAATCTTGTTTGCCACAAAAAATATATATATTATTAACACATTATCGACATTAATTTTATATTGAAGAAATAATATTATTTTACTTTCTTATTTCATAGTTTTTTTCTTTTTTTCTTCATCTTTTTTCTTTAAAGTGACTTCAATGACTTGAATATGTAGAAAAATATTTGTAGTGAATTAATCACTTCAAAATTATATTAAATTCTCTATATATTCATTATCAACCTTTTTCCGTAATGCATTTGATTACTTGCCAACTCGTAAATCTATCATAAAGAATAAGAGAGAAATGATACTTTTATTTATTATTAAAATTAAAAATACGAGTAATGAGCGAAATTTAATAAGAGTTAATTGTTAAGCAAAGTAAAGTAGTTTCAAGGCTATATATTGTATTTTTATTAGGAAATGTAAGATTCTGAAGAATAGAATGAAGGAAAAGAAAGGGGGGAGGAAAACAAAAGTAAATACCAAAACAGAATAAAAAGAATAAAAAAAAAGGAAAAGGATTACAATTATTGTTTCCCTTACTTTTTTTCTAGAGAAAATAGAAAATAAAGTTGAGGATAGGTGCTTTGTCATTTTTATTTTCTTAGTAGTATAGATATTTGTTTTATTTCTTTTTTTTTTTTTTTATGTATATCGGTCAGAAAATTATCCGGTCCACCTTCTTACTAAATTAGCTTTAGTAATAGACCAAGTTTTGGAATAGAGTAGATCCATCTCTCCTGATGTAGCTAGTGGCGGAAGTAGTCAGGGCCTCGGGTAGGCTCGAGCCCCTCTTAGAATTTTTTTTTTTTTACCATTTTTGATGTTTTTATATTCAAGCCCCTCCAATTTTGTTTTTTCAATAGAGCCCCACAACTTCTGGACTGGGTTTAGGGTTTAAAAAAAAAAAGTCGTTCTCTCTCGCGACGACGCACACAAGAAAGAAAATTGCCCTCTGCCCCTCTCTTCTTCCTTCCTTCGGCCCGACACTCACTCTCCTCTCCGGCTCTCCCTTTATTTTCTCTTCTCAGCAGCGGTGACGGTGCAGGCTTCCTCTCTCTTTTCGGTGCGATGGTGTTTGCTGCTCCTTCTTGCTGCTCTGCCTCTGCTGCTATTGCTCCTTCTTGCTGCTGTTGCTATGCGCGTTTCCTCCTGCTGCCACATTGCTTCTCGGCGATCGGTGACTACGGGCGCGGCTCGCTGCTCCTCTACTGCCTATTCCTCACTTCCTCTCCTCTGCTTCTGTGTTGTTGCTGTGCTGTCTGCGCTGCTACCTCCTGCCTGCTTTCTACTTCTCATCTATTGAAGAAAAAGTAAGCACTAGCTTCTCTTTTATTGGTTG
Source organism: Catharanthus roseus (assembly GCA_028651295.1). Taxonomy (NCBI): domain Eukaryota; kingdom Viridiplantae; phylum Streptophyta; class Magnoliopsida; order Gentianales; family Apocynaceae; genus Catharanthus; species Catharanthus roseus. Next base: position 10,017,197 of record JAPQWS010000016.1, read on the forward strand.
TTTGGTTTCTAGGGTTTTTTTTTTTGGTAAAAATATGATTGCTCATTTAATTTATGTTCTAACTTCTCATTAATGATTAATGTCAACAGTAAAATGTGTTGAATTTAATTTAAAATGTTTGAATATTTATTATATAGGGTTTTAATATGGACAAATATTTTGAAAAGTTGAAGAAGGGTTCTAAACCGGAACCGGTTGAAGAAACATCATCTAAAAAGCCTCGAGTAGGGGTAGAATTTTCAGATTATGAGATTATTGATGATCCAGGATTGCGTAAACCCATTGATAGTTATCCTTATGAAATTAGAGATGAATTAAGGAGAAGGTATGTGGCTAAAGGCCCAACTCAACCGTGTGATCATAAATTTCTGCAAACTGATTTTGGTGAAATTAGAGGATCGTTTCAAAAGAGTTGGTTTAAAGATTTTTCTTGGTTAAAGTATAGCGTACATAAAGATGCAGCATTTTGTTTCTGTTGTTATTTGTTTGCTAAAGGTCAAAAACACAAATATGGTGATGATATGTTTACGGAATTGGGTTTTAAAAATTGGAAACGTGCTAAAGAAAAGTTTAGAAACCATGAAGGATTGCCAAATAGTCCTCACTCTGGTGTTGTAATTCAGTTGTTGGGTTTTAAAAATCAAAGACAAAATGTAGAATATATGTTATCGAAACAAAGTATTCAGACTGAGATTGAATACGGTGCTCTGTTAACTCTGTTGTAAAAGTGGTTCGATTTTTATTAAATCAGGGTTTAGCTTTCCATGGACATGATGAGTCGAAAAATTCAACCCGACAAGGTAATTTTCTTGAATTAACAAAATGGTATTGTGATCAAGTGGAAGAGTTAAACAAGGTCATGAACTTGAATGCTCCGGGAAATAAATAATTGACTTCTCTTAAAATTCAAAAAGAAATTATTAATGCTTGTGCAACAGAAGTGAGGTAAGCTATTGTAAATGAGATTGGTGACAAGTTTTTTCTCTTTTGGTTAATGAGGCTCGAGATAGCTACGTGAAGGAGCAAATGTCTATAGTTTTGAGATTTGTTAATGATAATGGAGAAGTGATCGAGCGTTTTCTTGGAGTTGTACACGTCAGTGACACTTCTGCACAGACTTTGAAAAATAGTATTGATGATTTCTTTGTAATAAATGGATTATCAGTTTCCCGGCTCAGAGGTCAAGGTTATGATAGGGCATCTAATATGCCTGGCGAGCTTAATAGATTGAAACAACAAATTTTAGATGAAAATAAGCACGCATATTATGTTCATTACTTTGCTCACCAACTTCAATTAGAGCTTGTGACTACTACAATGAAAAATGGTCATGTGTGTACTTTTTTTGAGTACCTTGCTATGATTGTAAATGTTATTGGTGCTTCATGTAAAAGAAAGGATGCTGTTCTGCAAAAGCACCATGATGATCTTGTAAAACGTATAGAAAGTGGAGAAGTTGCTACAGGAAAGGGCAAGAATCAGGAAACAAGTTTAGCTCGGCCAGGTGACACTCATTGGGGCTCTCACTTTAAAACCATAGCTAGGATTTTGGATATGTGGGATGCAGTGACACATGTAATTGACACTATATTTGAAGACGGGAATGAGCCCAATAGTCGAGGCATTGCTCGAGGGTTGATTGATAACATGAATCAATTTGTATTTGTATTCATTGCTCATTTAATGGTAGATGTATTGGCTGAAACAAATACCTTGTCAATGTGCCTGCAACAAAAGACTCAAAACATAGTCACCGCTGTCTGAATGATTAAGACAGTAAATGATGAATTGAAGAAATACAAAAATGATGATGATTGTTGGGAGGAATTATTGGGTGTTGTTACTGCATTTTGTACCAAAAATGATATTTTGTGCCCAATATGAAAGATCCTAAACTAGGCCGAGGCCGAGCTAAATTATACAGGAGTGTGGATGGGCAGCCAAAGACTTACTACCATTTTTTTTGTCGAGAGATCTTTTTTTAGGTAATTAATTTCTTTTCTTTTTTACATATTCCCAAATATTCAATTATTTGTAATATTACAAATTATTAACTGTTCTTTGTATAATGTGAGGTTCTGGATCTTATAGTCAAAGAAATGGATGATCGTTTTACGGAGTCAAATACAAAGCTACTTATGTGCATATCATGCCTTGATCCTAGAGATTCATTTGCAAATTTTGATTGGAATTAGTTACTCTGTTTATCTGAGTTCTATTCAGATGATTTTTCTATCTCTGATAAGTTTGAGCTGAAAGCACAACTTAATACATATATCTCGTACATGAGATCGGCAGCTTTCTCTGGCCTTACTGACATTGGAGATCTCGCAAAGAAGATGGTTGAGACAAAAAGTCACATGTTTTTTAATTTGGTTTATCGACTAATTGAGTTGGCTTTAGTCTTGCCTGTTGCGACAGCTACCGTAGAAAGGTCTTTTTTGCTATGGACATCATTAAGAATGATCTACGCAATAAGATGGGAAATGCGTTTCTCAATGACAATTTGGTTTGTTATGTTGAGAACAAGACTTTTAAGAGTATTGAAGATGAAGACATCTTGCAGCAGTTTCAGAATATGCAAACTCGAAGAATAAAATTGTCATCTTAATCATTTCCTTCATTCTTCATATGTAAAACTCTATTATAGATAATTTTTCGATAGTGATTTCTTTTTCATTGTAAACGTATTTGTATGAATGTTATTTATTTTTATATTAATCTTCTAATCGTTCTAAATTAATTACAGCTCATATTGGATTTCGTCTTTTGATCATGCTCATCAGTTATCTAAAGATTCTGATCAAGATTCTCAGCTTTGATAGAGGTATTTATCCCGTAAGTGATAGGTAATTATTCCTCGTGAGTGATGGGTGATCACTCCTCATTGGTAATAGGCGATTACCTATTTTTTGCTATGTTATTTGTAAATTTAGAATTGTAATGTTTATCCCCTGAGTGATGGGTAATCATTCCTCGTGAGTGATGGGTGATCACTCCTCATTGGTTATGGGCAATTACCTATTTCTTGCTATGTTATTTGTAAATTTAGAATTGTAATGCTTATCCCAGAAGTAATGGGTAATCATTCCTCGTGAGTGATGGGTGATCACTCCTCATTGGTAATGGGCGATTACCTATTTTTTGTTATTTTATTTGTAAATTTGGAATTGTTTTAATGTTTTTGTACTTGGAATACATCTATTTTATAGACGAAATTCTGGAAAAAATTTTAATGTAGTTTAGCCCCTCCAAGTTTTGTTTCCTGGTTCCACCCCTGGATGTAGCCCATACTATTCCTTTAGTTATTAATAAAATATAATTCTATTTTTGCTCAACCAAAAAAAAAAAGAAAGAAAAAGTTAAGTGATATAAAAAATCTTAAGTTTCTACTTTTTAAAAAATTCCGTGAAAAATAGCTTATAATTTATTTTCTTTCAACTTTTTCTTTTCCTCACCAGAATATGAAGAAAGCATGTCGGAGATATCACATACAGTATGTGATTCTCATAGATTATCTAAAAGTTTCCAGTAGGAAAAACAATTAATATTTTTTGTTTATTATCAAAATAACAGGAGGAATATATGCCATTGTCAAGCCTAGCTATTCTAGGATACTAAATAACTTAGAGGAAAGTTACCTAATAAATACAACAATCATAGTCCTAATCTATGAATAATTACAATAGTCAAAGGAAAGAATCCTAGTATACAAGGAAAGAAAATATTTATGATTAATCTATAAATATTCTCAGTCAATCTCAATACTCCCCCTCAAGTTGGAGCATGCAGATCATGAATGTCCAACTTACGAGATAGAGCATGAAAATGAGATGAGTGAAGGGCCCTGGTGAGGATATCAGCTGGCTAAAAATCACCACGAATGTAACACGGAGAGATAAAACCAGCTTGAAAAGCATCACGGACAAAGTGACAATCAATCTCGATGAGCTTGGTCTATTCATGAAAAACTGGATTAGCAGCGATTTTGAGAGTAGGCTGGCTATCACAATTAAGAAGAATGGGGCGAGAAACAGGAACACGAAAATCCTTAAGAAGTTGATAAAGCCACTTCAATTCGCATAAAGTCACTGCCATGGATTGATATTCAGCTTTGGTTGAGGAACGAGAAACAGTAGGTTGTTTCTTGGTCTTCCAAGAAATGGATAGCTACCGAAAGAAACAAAGTAGACAGTAACAGAGCACTGGGTAATAGGACAACTGGCCCAATCGGACTCACAATATGCTGTTAGAATAAGAGGAGAATCGACACGAAGAAGAATGCTGTGGCCGAGACAGCCCTTGAGATATCGAAAGACTCGAAGAGCAGCGAGCCAGTGCGCATGCCGAGGATTGTGCATAAACTGGGCCAAGGTGTGGACAACAAAGGCAAGTTCAGGGGCCCGTAAGAGTAAGGTAAGTGAGTTTACCAATAAGATGACGATAACGATTAGGCATGTGCAGAAAATCACCGGTATTTGAAGCGAGACAATGATTAGACTCCAAAGGAGTAGAAGCCAGTTTAGCACAGGAAAGGCCAGTTTCAGAAAATATTTTCAAAACATACTTACATTGTCATAAATATATGCTAGAGGAATTGTGAGCAAATTCAATACCCAATAAATACTTCAACGGACCAAGATCCTTCATAGAAAAATAGGAGTTCAAATAAGCTTAAATTTAGTAATGGAGGGAAGAGAATTCCCTGTAATAAGCAAGTCATCAACATAGATGAGAACGCATAAAAAAACACCATTTCTACTATAAGTAAAGAGAGAATAGTTAGTGTAGGATTGGACAAAACCACATTTCTGAAGGGCAGCAGTGAATTTTGAAAACCAGCATCATGGGCCTCTCGGAGTCCATACAGAGACTTGCATAGTTTTTAAACTTGAAGAGGAGAAGAGGTGCAGAACCCCGGGAAAGGATGCATATAAACCTCTTTAGACAAGTCTCCATGCAAGAAGGCATAATGAACGTCCATTTGATGGACTGGCCAATTTTGAGTAGAAGCAACAGAAAGTAGTGTTCGAAAAATTACCCGTTTCGTTATAGGAGCAAAGGTTTCAGTAAAATCAATACCTTCGTGTTGTGTATTACCAAGAATGACTAGATGAGCTTTACACCGTTCGATGGTACCGTCGCTTTGTAATTAATCTGATACACCCATTTGTATCCCAAAGCTCGTTCACCTTGAGGAAGATGAACAACATCCCATGTCTTGTTTTTTTATAAAGCATCAATTTCAAGCTTCATTGCATTATGCCATTTAGTATTAGTAATTGCCTTGGAGAACTAAGAAGGCTTAGATATTGCAGTAACCGAGGCTAAAAATTGCTTGTGTGGGTTAGAAAATTTGTCACAACTCATAAAGTGGGTTAGTGGATAAGAGAACTTACTTGAGGATGCCGGAAGAGTGGGGGGATGTGGAGAAGAAGAATGGGATGAGGAACAAGCCATGTCGCAGTCATAGTCAAGTAATTGAGCCGGGATACCCGTTTTTCTAGTGCTGCACCATGGAACCAAATCAGGAAGGACATATTGATGAATAGGCGGCTGACCAAAACAAAAATCTAGATGGTGCAGTCCAGTGGAGACAGAGGCAGCCTGGTTGTATGGTCGAGAAATAGAGTTGGCATGTGGGCCGAAGGTGTGGCAGTTAGGCCCTGAGGTGGGGCTGCTTTTAACAGATGGAGGCCTAGTAGGTGATATGTTACTTGTAGAGGATAGAGGCCCAGCGGTTGGGATGCTCCCCCTTTTGTCTTAGGCTGTCCTCTCCAGCGGATCGGAACCAATGAAAGACGCCCCAAAGTTGTAGGCCGTGAAGTCAACAATAGCCCTAGAGTCCAAAGAATGTAAACCTTTTGAGAAAGGGAAAGTATCCTCATAAAAAACCGCGTCTCAGGATACAAAAAATTTATTTTCTTGTGGGTCAAAAAAACATCCCCTTTCTTACCAAATGGATATCCTATAAAAACACAAGGTTGACTGCGGGCTCGAGACTTATCCTTAGGAAGAGAATATGCGAGGCATCCAAAAGTCTTTATTTGAGTGTAAGGAGGAAGTTTATTTTGAAACATTTCAAAAGAGGTTTTTCCCTTTAATAAAGCAGACGGAGTTCTATTGATCAAGTAATTAGCCAGTAATATACATTCTCTCCAAAATTTAACAGGTAAACTGGCATGAAATCCTAATGCAAGGGCTATATTAAGGATGTGGCGATGCACGTTCCACACGTCCATTTTGTTAGGGTGTTCCCGCAACGGACGTTTGATGCAAAATGCCTTGGGTTTCAAAGTAACTCTTAAGACAAAAAAATCCAGTGTCATTGTCTGTTCGTTTAATTTTAACAGTTTGTGAAACTAGGTTTGTACCATGACCAGTTTTCTTTTTTCAAATTATCAGCCATTTCTCTTTTCTCTACGAGTAAATAAATCCACACAATTCTTGAAAAATCATCCAAATTAGTCAAAAAATACGTAGAATCACATGTAGAAATCTCATGGTAAGGTCCCCAAAGATCACAATAGATCAAATCAAACTTTGCACATACCACATTCTTACTTAAAGAAAAACTGTCCCGAGTCTTTTTAGCACGTAAACAAATAGTGCACTTTTCATTGGATGATGAAACATTTATTTGAGATTATCCTAATTACTTATTCAGCATAAAATGGGACGGATGACCCAAACGAGCATGCCATAATTCATAGGAATCAACAAATTTTGCAGAAAAGTAAAATAATCAAGATAACGACAACAGTTGATAGATGTAAATTCTATTCCTCCGTTGACCTACTCCAATCGGCCTCCTCGAAATAGGATCCTGTAATACATAAACACCATTAAATATGGTGATAAAATATTCATTGTCTATGTACCCCAAGGAAATCAAATTGCATTTAAGATTTGGAATAAACAAGACATCTTTTAAAGTAAATTTTGGTCCCATATGGCGTCTCCTTGTTGTGAAGCAATTGCTTCAGTTCTATTAGGTAAGCTCACTGTGTAAAAAGAAGTTTGCTGCAGATTTGTAAGCAAATTTTGCCTACTGATCATATGTCGGGAACATCCCTAATCCAAAATTGACAAATTATCTAGCTTACCAAAGAGTTTATTTGCCCTAGATTGATTGTTGAGCAAAATGAGTAAGGAGTTCCATTGATCGGAAGAGAGGTTAGGAAAATCGGCTGTTGTGATGCGTGGAGATGGAGACCTGTCTTTTACGCCGTCATATTTTTCATCTGTAGCCGTTGGTGCAAATCCGAGGGATGGGTAAGCTGTACTGCTTTCTCGGCTTGTACCAGACCCATAGCCGATGTTTCCTCTACTGTGACTTGGTCTGTTAACATTGTCTTTGCTTCGTCTGGTGCCGTCGCTGGCACTGAGAACACCACTTGATGATTTGTTTTTCTCCCACCAGTCGAAATACTTGATTAGTTGGAAGCCAGATGTACTTCATGGCCCAATTTGTTACAGTGAGCACAAGATTTCGGTGAAGAAAAATCACTAGTTTTGGTTGCTGTAAAGGCGACGCCGCTGCTATGATCGGCGTGGGTGGCCATATACAAGTGCTATTGTTCTTTTAAAATCATTGCAAGAATTGTTTAATTTTTGGAGTTTGTTCTTGCTGGGTTATTCCTGAACGAACGGTACTGTACACGGCATCATTCAATACCATCAAAAATTGGTAAAATTATTCCTTTTCTCGATCTTTTGTAATAGCGGTGAAATTGTCATATTATCTACCGTTATCGCATCTAGGTAGTCATTGATAATTCTCTAATTCCTCCCAAATTTTATTTATCTTGGAATGATAAATAGAGACAAAATCACCGTCTTGTTTGCAATTCGGTAAGGCTGCTTTAAGTTCGTATTTTCAAGATCCGTCTCCTACCAAGAAGCGTTCCTTTATACCTGCCCATAATTCCTCTACTCGTTCGAAGTAATTTATTGAATTCCTTAAAGTTTGCCCAATAGTATTTAGAATCCAAGAGCCAATAAGAGATTTGACCGCCCACCATTCTTCTTCTTTCTCCGGATCATCCTTTAGGATAGGAATTAATCCATCTAAGAATTTGAGTTTCCGTTTCGATCGCAGTGACATGTGAATTGCTTTGGCCCATTCATCATAGTTGTGGGAGGGATTCTTGTCTGATAACTGGACTTGTGTAATGATTAGATGTTGTCCATTGGAGGAAGCTACATAGTAGGGATCCTTTTTCCTAGCATGATTGGGGATTTCTCCAGAGGCATCAGAAGTCACAATGCTACTGTCGGCCTTGTCTTTACTCATCATAAAGAGTTAGCTCTGATACCATGAAAGTTTCCAGTAGGGAAAACAATCTATGTTTTCTGTTTATTGTCAAAGTAACAATAAGAATATATACGATTGTCAAGCCTAACTATTCTAGGTTACTAAATAACTTATAGGAAAGTTACCTAATAAATACAACAATCATAGTCCTAATCAATGAATAATTACAAAAGCTAAGGAAAGAATCCTAGTATATAAGGAAAGAACATATTTGCAAATAATATATGTAAATATTCTCAGTCAATCTCAATATTATCCTATATTACATATCTAATTTTAGTAGTAACTGACTAGTAAGTATTATGATTAGTAATTCTTGTTCGATTGTTATTTTTATTCGAAGTCTTATATTTATTAGAAGTCTTACTTTAAGATATTGTCCTTGATTCATAAGGATTATAATTAGAATTATTTGTACACTATAAATACTAGATGATATTACAGAAGACAGAGAAGCATTAAAGCATTTATCATTACAATTTATTTTCTCTATATATTGTAAGTTTCTTAACTTGACAATAAAAACCCCGGCCTTGCAGACTCTGCCTTTTAATGAAAATAGTTCAATAGCTTCCTCCAGATCTCTCCATGGAATTTCGAACGTATTAACATTATGGGTTTGGACCTAACTCATCCCAAAAGGTACTTCAGGAGAGGAGGATCGCTTAAGCTTTATAAATAGTAATTATTTCTCATACACTGGCCATGCGGGATTCTCAACACACTCCCTCACACACAGGAATAGATATTTGGAGCGTGAAGTTTGCAGGACTGGACATTGTAGCGTGAAATTCAGCAGGACATCATCTGCGGGTAGCCCAATATGATGGCTCTGATACCATGTTAAAATTTTGGACTTAGACCTAACTCACCCAAAAACTACCTCAAGAGGAGAGGACTACCCAAGTCTTTTATAAGGAGTAATTATTTCTCAAACACTAACCATGTGCAATTCTCAACAGAACGCCAGTCAACAATGATAGGCATGCTCTGCAAAGTAGTACAACGTCGACATGTACTTTTAGTGAAAACCCACCATAGCTCGACACATTTCTTGTCAAAAAAAAAAAAAAAAAAACACCACCATATTTTGTTTGATAAAGTTTTTTTATGTTTCTATTATTTCTTTTAGTTTGCTTCATTAAAATTTAGTAAATTACTTTTGTAATTATGAATCAAATTCAACTCAGTCAGCTCATCAACAAAACTCTTAAGCGCCTAGATAAAAATTAACCAATGATGGATGCTTCATCAAAGAAATTAACTCTGAAGCGACATCAATGAAAATTTTTAGAAATAGTGGAATATCACAAAAATCTAAAGATGGTGGAATACCACAGACATCAATAGAAATTTTCAGAAATCAAGAAATAGTTGTTTTTTCTTTTTTTTTATTTTTTATTTTTTGCAAATGGCACGTGAAAATGTGTAATTTGCACGTACTAACTTGAAGGAAGGTGTTAGAAATATTGCATGTGATTCTCCTATGTTATCTTAGATTTTATATCTTATTTAGTAGTAATGGATTAGTAAAGATCAGTAGTATTCTTTATAAGTAGTGATGATTAAAATTACATATTCTATTGTTATTTTGATTATGAATGTTATATTGATTAGAAGTCTAACTTCAGATATTATCCCGGATTCACAGGGATTATAATTAGGATTCTTTATGCTCTATAAATAGTAAATGATAATAGAGAAGACAAAAAAAAAAAACATTAAAGCATTCAATGTTGCCGGTTATTTTTCTATACGTCCTAAATTTCTTAACAAAGCATCGATCATTTCTTTAATTTGAATTGAAGTTTCTTTAAAGCTTTCCTTAGTTTATTTTTTATATATAATATTTTCAATAGTTACCGATGAAGGAAAAAGTTTTCTTTTCCTAACAAAAATCCTCAAAACCAAACAAATTGTTAATTAAGGTTCAATAACTTTTTACAAGGTTTTAGAGTTTACAGATTTATTAGATTTTCTTTCCGAAAATAGATTTATTATATTTAAATTATTATATATAATAAATTTTATCCCTATTAACATGTGAGCTAAACACACATTAAACAACCCTTAAAATAAATAGGATAAAATTTGTGTGCTTACGAGTTGGCTATTCGATACTTGGAGGATCTGATATAAGTAATTCCATTGAATGAAATCTTTATCAAGTTGTGAAAATTTTCTCCCCTCTCCTAGATAAGTTAACTAGTTTTTCTTAAATGCCAAGCAATGTACATTACTAACTTGCTAATCAGTAACTACTAGAACCTATCATTAATCTAGGTTATTAAAACTTCTCAACTAATTGACTGTAAACGCTTTTCTTTCTTCATTCAAGGTATGTTCTTACCATGCTTGACAATTCCACCCTGGAACAATTTATGGAAATGTGGAAACATCAAGAATAATTCATGTGTCTAACAGGCGCCCCCTTCCCTTTTAAGGGTCAATATATTTGCCTATCCTTTTAAGTCAAGACTCCTGCTTACTCTATCTAAATATTTGATCATTATATGCGCCTGCCATTTGCATATTGGATGAAAGCAATTCTTCAAGTAAAATTCATTATATTTCTTGGATATTTGATTATAAATGCTTTTTTTTTCCTGAATAAGAAGACTATTGATTGATATAAAAAAAGACAAAACCATTACAATAAAACAATTCTCAAATATTTCTCTAACATAAAGTTGAGAAATTGGAACACAAACAAAGTTATATAAAGTAACAAATCAAACCACAGACTAGGTGTGGTAGACAAGTTATACTTGCTAGATATTGGTAGTGAAGCATGTTACAAAACACACTATGTTGTGTCATGTCACAAGCAACCCATACAAGGAACGAACGTAGTAGTCACTAAACATTGTTGAAGTCGGTTGACGATGTTTTGCATCAAGGAATTATGAATCACATCTGTAAAGATTTCCTTATATTCCTATAAAATTAGAGATAAGGCGTTGTACATGATCTTTAGGTATTCTAGAATACCTCATGTTATAGGAAACTTAGTTGAATTAAGAATCTAAGCTCTTGGGAAAATCAAGAAGAATCTGAAGTTGATGAAGAGTGGGATTCATACCATAAATTGACAGGAATACAAAGTGTTGATAGAATATAATTGCTTTGCTTCGTCTTTTCAAGAGTTCCACTCATCATTCGTGAGCTTGGTTTATGCATAATCAAGCCATGAAGTTCACGATTCTAGTATAAGTATTTTATCCAGTATTACATTGCTATTTTATCATTTCTTATTATTGGGTCTTGATCGTGATTGTCTGATCCTTCAAAAAGGAGTGTTGTTGCGTACAACTTCGTTGTGTGTTGAAGGGAGTTCAGCACAACAACGTTTTTATCAAGGAAGATCCTTGAAGAGGTTGAATTTTAGTTCAACCGTGTTTTGTGTAAAGAGATTTTACAACATGTCCACTAGGGAAATATTAAATGTGTTAATAAGTTGAGTGTTTTCCAGTACTTTGTTATAAGTCATAGTACTGGATTTTTTTCTGGTATGGTCTCGCAGATGGCTGGTCAGCCGAACTGTGTTACCATTCTTGCATGTTGGTTTATTTCTACTTATGTATGTGCTATAACACGACAAATTGAATCATAATATACTGCTAAATTAAACACTTAACACAATAGCCTAAAACACGAATTTACAAGTGGTATCAGAGCCTAGGCACCATTCTATATTGCTATTTGTTTAGTATATGAGATTGTGGGAGTTGGTGTTTTGGTCAATATATCCATCAAAGAAGCAGATTTGTATCTCGTCCTCCACTACTTAAGGGAACCAATTATGCTTATTGTAAGGCCGGGACGAAGATATTCATACAATCTATTGATTACTCTACTTGGGATACTGTTGAATATGAAAGGATTCAACCTACCAAGAAGGTAGAAGATGAGGCAACAAAGCAAACTACTGATGTATTCAAGGAACGAAACAAATGGACAAAAGTTGAAAAGAAGTCTGCACAAGCTAATGTGAAAGTATTAAACCCTATTTTTTATGTTGTGGATGAGGAACAGTTTAAGCTGCTATCTATTTTTATCTCATTGAAGAAAGCATAGGATATCCTACAAACTGTAAATGAAGGTTCGAGCACTGTTCGAATCTCTAAATTACAAATGTTGACAACATAGTTTGAAGAATTAAAAACACAGGAGGATGACATCATTGACAAATTCAGTAGAATATTAAGAGATATTGCAAACAAAGCTTTTTAGCTGGGCGAGACATACTCTAAAGAGACATTGGTGAGAAAGACACTAGATCCCTTCCCATGAGGTTTAGCACAAATTTCGCAACAATTAAAGAGGCCAAGGATGTTCTAAAGATGAAACTTATGATCTTTTCGAATCACTACAAATCTGTGAGATGAATTTGAACAAACCAAAGACAATTATATCCATTGAAGCCGAAAGTAAATGGCTCAGACAGTGTCTCATATACAGAAGATGAGATTGTAATGTTGACATGAAACTTTGGGAAACTTTTTCGAAAATCAGGCAAGAGCTCAAAGCCCCAACATTCTAAAAGAGGTGAAAGTCAAGATAGAAGGAATGATAATAAGCAGAGAACTTAAATGCGTGTTAAAAAAAGCCCTTTGAGCCAAAGGAGAAAGGAAAAGGAATTTAGTGCAAAAAATGGAAAGGTTTTGGTCATATACAAGCTGAGTGTGTGAACACACCAAAGACGAACAAATCATTGAACACAACATTGAGTGATAATGAAGTAAACGAATAAACTGATGATTTGATGATGACGATGATACAGAATATACTGAGACTGTTGCTTTCAATGTTGTGATCGACATGAAAAATACTACTTTAAATGAATAATGTTGCGAATCGCGTCACTGATGATGAGGAGCTTATATTTTAAGAACTTCAAGACAAATACAATATCGTGTACACTAAGTGGATTGAATTGGTTGAGATCAATAAGATGGTGAAAAGAGATTTAGAGAGTTTGTTCAACAAAAGAAGAAGTCCTTAGAGTAAAGAGCAAAGGAACTATGAACTGTTGGCACATGTGAAAGACATAATTGAGAGACTGAATTATCTTGAATAAAGCATCACAAGGATGAATACAAGCAAAGTTGAGCTTGATGAGATACTGCAAATCAGTCGACCTGGAGGGGTAAAGACTAGATTGAGATATGTTGTGGAGAAAAGTACAAAACGTGCAGAGAATGAGTTAAGTAATATGGAAGGAGTCTTCAAAAAAGGAAAATTATCTAGTGCTGAGAGGAAGAGAATGAAGTCCAAGAGATCGAACATCTGTAGATATTGCATTTTTATAGGACATATTTGGAATGGACGTTATCAACAAACCAGGGATTTGAGATAAGGAAGAAGATTATCAAAACAAGACCCAAGTAAGATAAGAGTAGAAAAATTAACACGTTGGATCTGAGTCAGAAGTCTTAGAATATTTTGATACATATTCTCATATGACGAGAATAAAATCTATAAGCATGATATTTGCGTTGAGAAATTTATATACACATTAATGGATGTCAAAGTGTGTCTATATTAAAGAAAGTTTTTAAATTGGTGGAAATCATTATATGGTTTGAAACAAACATCAAAGAAATGGCATTGAAAAGTTTAACCATTCGATGATTACCAGTGGATTCAACTTAATGAGTATGACAAGTGTGTCTATATTAAAGAAAATGAAAATGACTAGGTCATTTTACGTCTGTATGTAGATGACATACTTATTGCTAGTAGTAATGACAAATCGGTCAATCAACTAAAAGTATGTTGAATTCAAAATTTGAAATGAGGAATATGTGACATGCTATGTGTTTCTAGGAATTTAAATCATGGAAATAGAAGATAATCTAATTTTGGAATAGACTCATTATGTGGGCAAAATTCTTGAGAAATTTAACAAGAATAATTTTGGAGTTGCTATAACATCATTAGATAAAACTCAATCTATCCAAGAATCATAGAGAGTATATATCTCAAGTAGAATACTCAAGGATTATTGGAAGATTAATGTATCTAATGAGGTGTACTAAATAAGATATTGCTTATACAGTAAGGAAATTGAGTGGATATATAAATAATCCAAGTACTGAGTATTAGACTGCAGTACTTAGAGTACTAAAGTACCTATGGTACATTCATAACAGTGGATTGCATTATATTAGATATTCAGTTGTACTAAAAAGCTATACATATGCTAATTAAATATCTGATCTAAATGATGCAAAGTCCATAAGTAGCTATGTGTTCAAACTAGTTAGAGTTCACATACTGTGGAAATTCTCTAAAATGAATCGTGATAACTAAATCCATGGTGAAATATAAATTTATTGGATTCATTAAATATGGAGAAGAGGTTAAATAGCTATGCCATGTCTTTAAGGATATTCAAGAATGGGAAAGACCTGTGTCACTGATTTGTATTTACTATGACAGCCAATCACTGATTGGTAGAGCACAGACTTGTATGTATAATAATAAGTCTAGACATATTCATCGTAAACATAATACCATTAGATAACTAATCTCATCAGAAACTATCTCTATAAGCCCTAAGGGCACATTTATAATGTTTTGATTACGATTAACTTGTGCTTTGTGTTAAGTAGATATAGTTTTATATAGAAGAACAAAAGTTGCACAAGAGAAGTCTCAAGTGTGTTCCACATAGAAGCAAAAGATCACTCAAGCCAACAAGAATCAATGAAGATGAAGTGATCAAGATGGATGCCTTGAAGACAAAGTTTAGTTGGGAATATGCTAAGGTATTTTGTAAAACTCCCTAACTGTTACCTTTGATTTTTTATTAAGAATGTTAGCTCCTAGGATGAAATATTTTTTCACAAACTATTTGAAAAATGAAGTATTGTTGATAAAGTTTTTGATGTTCTTGAATGTTCACTTATCTAAAAGAGTATCAAGAATACATGCTTTGAAATGTGAAGGAAAGTCTACAGTTTTTTTGAAAGGAAAATAGGTTGTTAAAATTATTCTATTATATTCAAAAAGGGGTCATCCGATTTTAAATTCGGTCATCCAATTTTTCCAAAGGAAAAGAAAAATCGGTTGTCCAATTTTAAAATTAGTTGTCCGATTTTTCAAGCCATAGAAGAATCGGTCGTCCGTTTTTAAAAAGGGTTATTTGATTTTTTCTTGTAAAACAAAAATCGGTCTTCCTATTTTGAAAAGGACTCATCCGATTTTCCTTTTACAAGGAAATCGGACGTCCGTTTTTAGAAACCGGTCGTTCGGTTTTTTATTCTTACTGTTAAAAATTTAACCATTACAGACAGTAACGGCTAGTTTTTTTCCGTCACATATAAATAGGGATTCTTGATCGACAGTAAATGCTAAGAAGTTGAAAACATATTTGAGATCATTTAAGAACATTTAAAGAGCTTTAAAGTACATTCTTCAAAACATGTTTATCTCACAAAAACAAAAAGAAAAATCTTCTTGGAGCTTCATTATTGATCATCCATCAAAGGAGAAGAAAAGAGGAGCTTGTAGAAACAATTATTGTGTTGTATCTTTCCCTTCTCAAGCTCATTTGGTAACTTTGTTCCTTACTCTTCTATTTTCTTTTGTGATCAAAGGTTTTGTGAAAAACCCTTTGGGGTGATCCTTTGATAATTTGTTGTATTTGAGTGTTCTGTAATCTTTCAGGTTTTAGTGTAAAACCCTTGAAGGATGATCGTCATTGTGGTTTCGTAAATTATTTAAAATAGTGGATTTGTGAAATCCTTAAGTCTCAAGGTAGTGGATGTAACTCTTTGAAAGAGTGAACCACTATAAATATTTTGTCTCTCTTCTTTGTGATTTATATTCCTTTTGTATGCTTATTATATAATCCTTGTTTTTTAAAGTGATTTTGTTTGGCTAGGAATTTTATTAAAAAGATTTATTAAATTCTTCTTCAAACAAAATCACAGGTTTTATTTCTAAAATTGTTCAAAAAGTGTTTTACTAGCCAAAAACTTTATTCACCCCTCATCCCGAAGGTTTTTCAATTGGTATCAGAGCCAGGCTCTTCTTTTAAAGACTTAACATCCTAGGAAGCAAAAGATCTTTTACAAAATGGATAGTATTTCAAACCTACTTTATGTAGAAGGCTCTTCTACAATAGACCTCCTCTTTTTAATGGCACAAATTATACTTTTTGGAAGTCAAGAATTAGAATTTATATTTGCTCTATTAACTTTGATCTTTGGAGCATTGTAGAGAAAGGACCTTATGTTCCTCAAAAGAATGGAAGAGTCAAGAAAGTTGAAGAATTTGACGAGTTTGACTCAAGGAAAATGACTCTAATCTTTCAAGCTATGAACATATTAAGTTGATGTTAATGAGTAAAATAGAGTGAGCAGATGCGATTCGGCTCATGAAATGTGGAAATTACTTGAAGTAACTCGTGAAGGCACTAATCATGCAAAAGAATCAAAGTTGGCTATCTTGGTGAGAGATTATGAGCTATTCATGATGAAACAAAATGCAAGCATAAGTGACATGTTCACAAGATTCACCAACATCACAAATGGCCTAAAGGCATAAGGGAAAGAGTACGCATGGGGAGAAGTAAATAGAAAGATTCTTGATGCACGTCCAAATGCATGGCAACCAAAAACTCTTGCTACTGAGGAATCTAATGATTTGAGACTGCTTCCCATTGAAGAACTCATAGGATCTCCCCTCACTTATGAGATGAAAATAAAAATATTAAATGAAATGGAAGATGAAGACAAAGGAAGAAAAGGCATAGCACTCAAAGTGAATAAGGAAGATCAAACATGCTTATAAAACAATGAAGATGAGATTGATGATGATGAAGATATGGCCTTGGTAATAAGAAAATTTAAAAGATTCTTCAAGAAAGGCTTCAACAAAAGAGGAAAGAAACCTCTATTGAAGAAAGCAGGACAAAGTTCTTCATTCTTCAAGGCTAAGTGCTTTGAATGTGATAGCACCAACCTTCTTATAGACGATTTTCCTAAAGCCATCGGAAAAGAAAAAGGAGCTTTAGAAGCAAAGCTTGAGGCATTGAAGAAAAAGAAGAAAGGCAAGGGCCTAATAGGAACTTGGGATCAAGACTCAAGTGAAAGTGAAGGAGAAGAAAAGGCAAACATGTGCTTCATGGCATTAGAAAATGAGGTACAATCTTCGCCCTCAATCTTATCTAATTTTGATAATGATGATGGTGATCCTAAGTCTATGCTCTTTGAAATGTATGATGAACTAAAAAAGATTTCCAAAAAGAACAAGGAGTTGAAAAATAAGATTGATAATTTATTAACTGATAATTCAAAACTTGTTTGTTAAAACAAAACACTTCTTGAATCTTTAGAAGTTTTGAAAAAGGATTAGGACTTCTAAACCTTAGAATTTAAAAAACTTGTTTTAGAGAACAAAAATCTTTGTGAAAAAGTTCTTTCTCGTGAAAAATGCATAGAAGGTAATAATGATTTGAAGGAAAAAGTGAGTGATCTCACCATATGTATTGAAAAGTTTACAAAAGGAAAAGAAAATTTTGAAAAGCTTCTGAGTTCTCAAAGATCACCATTTGACAAAAATGGTATTTGATATAATCATTCCAATACTTTTTCTAAACAAACACGTTTTGCAAAAGCTTCCTCATCCCTCTCACACCTTTGTTGCCCTTGTTGTGAAAAGAGTGCTCATCAAGCCACAAAATGTTTTATAAAAAGAAAAATTGAAAGGGGAGTAAAAACCATTTGAAAAGTAAAAGAAAATTCAACTAACATTCATAGACCCAAAAATATGTGGGTACCAAGATTCATTTCTACTTCTTCCATTGTAGGAACACAAATCAAGCTCAACTAAATGGTACTTGGATAGTTGATGCTCAAGACACATGACCGGAAATGCATCGCTTATGTGTGAGCTTAAAGAAACCAAAAGTGGCTTTGTCACCTTTGGAGATAAGAAGAAAGGAAGAATCATTGGTATAGGTAACATTGGTAACGATTCTTCTTCATTTATTAAGGATGTTCTTTGGTACCAAAAGGCGAAATTCCTCACCCACAGGGCCCCCACCAGACTGCCCGACGCCCAGGTGGAAGATGTAAATCATAGTGACTCAGCGGCTCTGCAGACTGGAGGCCAGGCACTGGTGCGCACAAGGAACCACCCCCCACATTAGAGAGGTTGAAATTCCCACACTGCTGCTGCAAGCATTCGAACCTTGAACCTTGGTACCAACTCTGCAGCCCCAGAACCAACTGAGCTACTAATTGATGGTTTAAAGTTCAATTTGCGTAGTATTAATCAATTATGTGATAATGGGTACAAAGTTGTTTTTGAAAGTGGCTCTTCTTCTATTATTGATAAGCATGAAAATAAAACTATTTTTGTTGCAAAAAGAGTTGGAAATGTCTATGTCTTACATCTTGAAGATCTTATTTCTCAAAATTTAAAGTGTCTCTCGGTTCATAATGATGATGCATTTTTGTGACATAGAAGGCTTGGCCATGTTAGTATGAATTTATTAAACCAACTTTCTTCAAAAGAACTTGTTAGAGGTTTACAAAAACTACATTTTGAGAAAACTAAACTTTGTAACGCTTGCTAATTTGGAAAACAAGTTAAGAACTCTTTTAAACCAAAGAAGATTATTTCAACTTCAAAACCTTTAAAACTCATTCACATAGATTTATTTGGACCAATGAGAACCACTAGTCTTGCTGGTAAGTGTTAGTATATGCCCTAAGACCAATTGACTCACATTTATAATTTATGAAGCATGTATTTTGAATTGTATTTTATGCTTTTAGTCATCTAGTAGCTGACTTGATAGTAAAAACCCTTATAGCTAATAAAGTACTATTCTTATTTGTCCCTAGTTTTATTACATCTTGTATTATTAAACTAGTGTGAAGTTGATTGATGGTCAAGTTTTACTGATCATGAATATGAAATATAAAATCAATTCATAAATACATATTGAGAATATTGTATTGGACATGACCCAAAGTGAAGAAGAAATATTGCATGGATTTAAGTTATAAGTATTTCTTCTCAATTTTATATTTGGTGTCCTTTGACCTAATGTTTCTAATCCTTCTTGCATGGGGAGAAAATATGTTTTGACATAGTCAAACGTCACTTTTAATTAGGTGATTATTATGACTATTGGTTGGCTTATTTTCTTGTCATGGCTTGAATATTGGAGATAGTAAAAGGGATTTGTCCCACTCTTTTTAGAGAGAGATATCCATGGGCCCTTGATAAGGAAGACTAGAAAATATGCATGGCCATGCTCAAATAAGTATTAATAAGGTGTTATTAATATTATTTGTTGAAACAGTCTGCCTGGTGATCAAGTAAATGGTTAATTAACTTTTATAAGGATGACTCGATCCATGCCTTATACTTAATTAGGATATCGTGTGACAAAAGGACTAAATATTAAATCCGATGCTAGGTTATTATTGCTTTTACTTAACTTGAGTAAGCATAATGTTTTGCTAGAGGCCGCTTATGTTTTGTGAATAAATGTCTAGGACATTCTTCATTCACTGCCAACGTTAAGTGAACCTACAGGGTCACACGCATAGACAATCTTGTGAGCATAATGTCCACATTCAATGAATCTAGATTGTGTCTAGATTCGTTGAACATATACAAAAGGGGAATCAGATTCCACATTGTATTTTCTGGTAAGTTAATAAGTAACTAATTTTATTTATCGAATAAATGAAATTAATTACTTAATATTACTCATCCAACCGTTGGATGATTATAGGAATAGACAGACGAGATTAAACTGTCATTAGACGACAATTAGGGTTTTGATATTGATAGCTATAAAAGGTTATGTTAATCTTTTCTCTGTGGCCATCTTTATCTGATTAAAAAAAATAAAACCCTAAACCCTGGAACGGCGTTATAGTATCTACCTCCCTCTCTCTGAAATTCAACCTATTACCAGACAATCAAGATTAGTTCTGAAACAGTTTTCAGAACACAGAAGGGGCTAACAACCCGATCGCTTGCAGAGGAGTTCGTCGCGTGGATACCAGTAGAGGGCAAAGCGTAAACGCCCTCACCTCCGCACCGAACAACTAAAAACATTGAGGTAATTTATATCCAATAGGTTTTTCTAGTATGTGTAGTTCCTGTTGGTGGATTTTTGTAGTTTTACTTTATTTGTGTTTGCCTGCGGATTCCAACAGTGGTATCAGAGCCTCGTACATACTAGTTTTACTGATTATATCTGTTACGGCTTTGATTACATGTGTTGTTTTCAATCAGCCTTATAGTAAAGTTTCTTATTAGTATAATAATCATAGTAAATTGAATTATAGGATTTACATATATCATATTTTGTTTTACTTATTAATGCCATTAAATAAATAGAATGTGGCTACTGCCAAATTGTTTGGCGTACAAGCTGTAATCTGTGCAATTTGATTGTTCAACTAATATGCAGAATCACATAATTTAATGTTTAACTGTTAAAAAATTTTTTCTGGTGGCATGATTTTAGGGTTTATGACGACAGTAACTCATTCAATGAGTTAGAAAGAAAAAATCGTTTTTTCTTTCCAGGGGCGCTGCCCCCTCAAACCCCTGTAAGGGCGCTGCCCCTTGACCCTGCCCACTGATCGGTCAGCGGGACCGCCGTTTTCTTTCGGGACCTTCGCCCCGGGGAACCCCTTGTTGTTTTTGGCATGTTTCTTTCTATCTTTAGATGCATGGTGCATAGCATGGCCCTTTACCTGTTGTTGGAATCCGTAGGCAAAAACAAAGTAAAATAAAACTACGAAAATCCACCAACAGGATCTGCACATACTAGAAAAACCGATTGGATAGAAATTACCTCAATGTTTTGATTGTTCGTTGTGGAGGCGCTGCTTCGGGACAATGTTTTGATACGTTCAACGAATCTGGACACAATCTAGATTCATTGAACGTGGACATTATGCTCACAAGATCGTCTATGCGTGTGACCCTGTAGGTTCACTTAACGTTGGCAGTGAACGAAAAAATGTCCTAGACATTTATTCACAAAACATAAGTGGCCTCTAGCAAGACATTATGCTTACCCAAGTTAAGTAAATGTAATAATAACCTAGCATCAGATTTAATATTTAGTCCCTTTGTCACACCATATCCTAATTAAGTATAAGGTATGTATCAAGTCATCCTTATAAAACTTAATTAACCATTTACTTGATCACCGGGCAGACTGTTCCAACAAATAATATTAATAACACCTTATTAATACTTATTTGAGCATGGCCATGCATATTTTCCAGTCTTCCTTATCAAGGGGCCCATGGATATCTCTCTCTAAAAGAGAGGGACAAATCCCTTTCACTATCTCCAATATTCAAGTCATGACGAGAAAATAAGCCAACCAATAGTCATAATGATCACCTAATTAAAAGTGATGTTTGACTATGTCAAAACATATTTTCTCCCCATGCAAGAAACATTAGAAACATTAGGTCAAAGGACACCAAGTATAAAACTGAGAAGAAATACTTATAACTTAAACCCATGCAATATTTCTTCTTCACTTTGGGTCATGTCCAATACAATATTCTTAATATTTATTTATGAATTGATTTTATATCTCATATTCATGATTAGTAAAACTTGACCATCAATTAACTTCACACTAGTTTACAAGATGTAATAAACTAGGGACAAATAAGAATAGTATTTTATTAGCTATAAGGGTTTTACTATCAAGTCACATACTTGATGACCAAGTGCATAAAATACAATTCAAAAAATACATGCTTCATAAATCATAAATGTGAGTCAATTGGTCATAAGGCATATACTAACAATCTCCCACTTGTCCTACCACCAATTTGACATGACTCTCAATCCCATTGACCTAGTATGACTCTCATGCTTAAGTTGTGGGAGTGGCTTTGTCAATGGATCTGCGACATTGTCATTGGTGTCTACTTTGCAAATTTTAACATCTCCACGCTCAATAATTTCTCTAATGAGATGGAAACGCCTGAGAATATGTTTGGATCGTTGATGAGATTTAGGTTCCTTAGCTTGTGCAATGGCTCCTGTATTATCACAATATATGTCCACTGGGTTCACAATGCTAGGAATTACACCTAGTTCTGTGATGAACTTTCTGATCCGAACTGCCTCTTTGGCTGCATCAGAAGCAGCCACATATTCAGCCTCTGTAGTAGAATCGGCGACGGTATCTTGCTTTGAACTCTTCCAGCTCACAGCACCTCCATTCAAACAAAACACAAATCCAGATTGCGATCTAAAATCATCTACATCAGTCTGAAAGCTAGCATCCGTGTAACCATTTACAACAAGCTCTCCTTCCTGACCTCCGTAAATCAAAAACATCTCTTTAGTCCTTCTTAAGTACTTGAGAATGTTTTTTACTGCAGTCCAATGTGGTTCACCAGGATTTGACTGGGAATCTGCTAGTCATGCTTAATGCATACGAGACATTTGGGCGAGTGCATAACATGGCGTACATGATAGATCCAATTGCAGAAGCGTAAGGAATCTTACTCATGCGTTCTGTATCCTCCCTTATGGTAGGACTTTGAGACTTGCTGAGTTTAACGCCATGTGATATTGGCAAGAATCCTCTCTTAGAATCTTGCATACTGAACCTTTTCAGTACCTTGTCAATATATCCACTCTGACTTAGGCCAATAAGCTTTTCAGATCTATCTCGATAGATCCTAATGCCTAGAATATAGGCTGCTTCCCCTAAACCTTTCATTGAAAAATACTTCCCCAACCAAGTTTTTACACTTTGCAAAGTGGGGATGTCATTCCCAATTAACAAGATGTTATTGACATAGAGTACTAAGAAGACTACTGCATTTTCTGTAACCCTTTTGTAGACACAAGGTTCATCATCATTCTTGATGAAATTGAATTCTTTAATTGCTTCATCAAAACGAAGATTCCAACTTTGAGATGCTTGCTTCAAGCCATAAATGGATGTTTGAAGTTTACACACTTTACTAGAATTCGAAGGATGAATAAAACCTTCAGGTTGTGTCATATACACATCCTCCAGTAGATTTCCATTAAGAAAAGCAGTTTTAACATCCGTTTGCCATATTTCATACTCATAATATGCTGCAATGGCAAGTATTATTCTAATTGACTTAAGCATTAAAACTGGAGAAAAGGTTTCATCATAGTCTATACAATGAGTTTGTCTATACCCTTTTACTACCAATCGTGCTTTGTAAGTGTGCACATTGCCATCCATGTCAGTTTTCTTTTTGAAAACCCATTTACACCCTACGGTCTTGCAACCTTCAGGTGGATCAATCAAAGTCCAAACTTGATTATCGTGCATGGATTGCATTTCTGATTTCATAGCCTCTAGCCATTTGCTAGATTCAGGACTATGAATAGCATCTTGGTAGGAATTAGGTTCACCTTGATCAATAAGATCAATATTATGATCCTCAGTCACAAGAAATCCATATCTCTGTGGTATCTGAGAAATCCTACCAGACCTTCTTGGCCCTTGTGTCAAAGGTTCAGGCTCAGTATGAATACGTGAGTCTAACTAAGTATCCACACTCGATTCAGAAATGGTCTGCTGTCCTTGAGCTTCTTCAAGATGGATTCTACTCCTACTAACTCTTTTGGAAAGGAATTCTCTTTCAAGGAAAACTCCATTCCGAGCAACAAACACTTTGTTTTCAGATGGAAGATAGAAATAATATCCTTTAGTTTCCTTAGGATATCCCACAAACAGACACTTATCAGATTTGGGAGCTAGTTCTTCAGATAATGCTCACTTCACATAAGCATCACATCCCAAAATTTTGAGAAATGCTAAACTAGGTTGTTTTCCCGTCCATATTTCATATGGTGTCTTCTGAACAGCATTAGATGGAACTTTATTTATATGAATGCGGCAGTTTCTAGAGCATAACCCCAAAGAGAAATTGGAAGATCGGTTTCACTCATCATAGATTGAACCGTATCTAATAGCTTTCGATTTCTGCGTTCAGACACACCATTCCATTGTGGTGTTCCTGGTGGAGTTAATTGTGATAATATCCCACAATTTTTTAGATGTTCGTCAAACTCTTGGCCTAAGTATTCACCACCTCGATCTGATCGAAGTAATTTGATACTCCTTCCAAGTTGATTCTTTACTTCATTCTGAAATTCCTTAAACTTTTGAAAGGAATCAAATTTATGTTTCATTAGATAGACATAACCATATCTATTGAAATCATCTGTGAATGTAATGAAATACTGAAAACCTCCTCTAGCTTTTGTGTTCATTGGCCCACATACATCAGTATGTATAAGTTCCAATAAATCGGTAGCCCTTTCACTTTGCCCTGTAAATAGACTTTTAGTCATTTTTCCCAATAAACAAGAATCACATTTTTCATAAGACTCAAGGTCGAATGAAGATAAAAGTCCATCTTGATGGAGTTTTGATATGCCTTTCTCATTTATATGGCCCAAACGACAATGCCAGAAGTAAGTTTGATTTAAATCATTAGATTTAAATTTCTTTGTATTTATGTTATAGATGGGCTTACTAATGGAATCATGTAGGTTAAGAATGTAAAGTCCATTACATAAAGAGGCATCCCCATAGAAAATATCATTTTTATAAATAGAACTTTTACCATTCTTAGTATTAAACTCAAAACCATCAATATCCAAACAAGAAACTGAAATGATGTTCCTACTCATAGCAGGAACATAATAACAATCTTTAAGTTCAATTATAAGCCCAGTAGGCAAAAGTAAATCAAATGTCCCTACAGCTACAGCAGCAACTTTTGCTCCATTTGCAACTCGTAGGTCCATCCCTCCCTTTGCCAAAGATCTACTACTTTTGAGTCCCTGCACATTTACACAAATGTGAGCTCCACATCCGGTATCTAATACCCATGAAGTAGGAGTAGACGTATTAATTTCTATAACGAAAATACCTGAAGCAGCAGTCTCGCTGGCCTTTTGCTTCTTCTTTTCTTCCAAGTAGAGCTTGCAATTCCTTTTCCAATGACCAGGTTCATTGCAGTAGAAGCAAGTCCCTTCCTTTGGTGGTTTAACCTTGGGCTTGGGCTTCTGCTTGCCTTTACCCTTTTTGGCCATATCCTTTCCCTTGTTCTTCTTGAACTGCCCTTTTGAACCATCAGAACATTAGGAGTAGACTTCCTAATGTTTTGTTCAGCCTGCTTGAGCATCCCGTGCAATTCATTTATGGACTTTTCCATATTATGCATATTGAAGTTCATGACAAACTGATCATAGTCAGAGGTCAAAGAGGCCAAGATCATATCAGTAGTCAAGTCATGACTTACAGGTGCTCCAAGTTTTTCAAGCTGATCAAAGTACCCTTTCATCTTAAGGACATGAGCACTAACTGAAGTGCCAGGGGTCATTTTGTAGCTATTCAACGCCTTAGTGGTAAGATATCTCTCTTGACGTGCCTACTCTTGGAACATTTCCTTGAGCTATTTTATCATCTCATAAGCCTCAACTTCCTCGAATTGCTTTTGTAACTTAGATTCCGTTGTAGGCAACATGAGACATGTCACATTGTTAGAATCGTCGTTGTGCTTACTATAAGCATCCTTTTCGACTCTAGGAGCATTGTTAGCTGGTTGATTAGGGATAGGGTTCTCAAGTACATATAACTTTTTTTCTTGTTTAAGGACACTCCTTAAATTTCGTGCCCAATCAAGAAAGTTAGTCCCACTAAGCTTATTCTTTTCAAGCACGGATTGCAACGATGTGTTTGAATAGTTTGAGGCCATTATCTACATAGAATTTGCAAAGTAAAATTAAATAAATGAGGCATTAAATTTTCCCTAAAATATTCAACACTTGATATAAATCATGGATATAAAAATTCATTTTATTCTAATCATAATTAAGCTTTGGCTTAACACCCATAATTAGAGAAAAATTTATTAATGGGATTTACATCTACATGTACCGGCAAAATCGCATATGATGTCCTAGGCTCAAAACCGTTTTGATAGCCTAGTTAAGCCAAACCATTCCAAGCATATGGAAATCACCATTTTTCATCTTCCCCTACTTAGGTAACCATTTATCTCTCGCTTTGGCAATGAGACAAAATGATGATTCAAGCATGGAGAAGTGCTTATGATCATGGAAGGCATTTTACGACTTAATTTTTTTTTACATGGTTTCAAAAACCTTCTTCCTTTTTATTTGTATATTATTTCACAAAACATATATCAAAATAAAAGGAAATAAACTAACCATCACATGCTTAATATATATACATCAAATAAAACGTGTCATAGCATGGCCCCAATCCTATATTGACTTCCACGAGCCTCATGGAAGTCAAAGGTCAATCTAGGTAAGTCTTCATCTCCATGAGCTTGCCTCCAATGTCTTGGCCTTCTAATCTTGTTACATAGGACAGAAAACATACATAGGAATAGAAAATAAAATTAACCTATTCTAGTAATGCTTGATAATATTACATCAACGAAAACAACGACACGCAGGCCGTATTTAAAAACATACAACCCATTAACAAAATAATCCAATCAATCACAAGAGGTAAAGGGTCATGCTATGCACCATGCATCTAAAGATAGGATGAAACATGCAAAGAAACAACAAGGGGGTTCCGGGGGCGAAGCCCCCGGAAGAAAACGGCGGTCATAAACCCTAAAATCATGCGGCCAGAAATTTTGTTTAACAGTTAAACATTAAATCATGTGATTTTGCATATTAGTTTAACAATTAAATTGCACAGATTACAGACTGTACGCTAAACAATTTGGCAGTAACAACATTCTTAATCGCATTAATAAGTAAAACAGAATATGATATATGCGAATCCTATAATTCAGTTTACTCTGATTATTACACTAATCAGAAACCTTACTATAAGGCCGATTGAAAACGACATATGTAATCAAAGCGGTAACAGATAAAATCAGTAAAACTAGTATGTACGAGGCTCTGATACCACTGTTGGAATCCGTAGGCAAAAACAAAGTAAAATAAAACTACGAAATCCACCAACAGGATCTGCACATACTAGAAAAACCGATTGGATAGAAATTACCTCAATGTTTTGATTGTTTGTTGTGGAGGCGCTGCTTTGTACGCTTCGCCCTCTACTGGTATCCACGCGACGAACTCTTCTGCAAGCAATCGGGATACTAGCCCCTTCTGTGTTCTGAAAACTGTTCAGAACTGATCCTCACTATCTGGTAATCGGTCGTATTTCAGAGAGAGGAGGCTAGATACTATATCGCCGTTCTAGGGTTTAGGGTTTTGTTTTTCTTTAATCAGATAAAGGACGGCCAACAAGAAAAGGTTAACATAACCTTTTATAACTGTCAATATCAAAACCCTAACTGTAATCTAATGACAGTTTAATCTCGTCCGTCTATTCCTATAATCATCCAACGGTTGGATGAGTAATATTAAGTAATTAATTTCATTTATTCGATTAAATAAAATTAATTACTTATTAACTTACCAGAAAATACAATATGGAATCTAATTCCCCTTTTGTATACGTTCAACGAATCTGGACACAATCTAGATTCATTGAACGTGGACATTATGCTCACAAGATCGTCTATGCGAGTAACCTTGTAGGTTCACTTAACGTTGGCAGTAAATGAAAAATGTCCTAGACATTTATTCACAAAACATAAGCGGCCTCTAGCAAGACATTATGCTTACCCAAGTAAAGTAAATGTAATAATAACCTAGCATCAGATTTAATATTTAGTCCTTTTGTCACACGATATCCTAATTAAGTATAAGGCATGGATCAAGTCATCCGTATAAAACTTAACTAACTATTTACTTGATCACAAGGAGACTGTTCCAACAAATAATATTAATAACACCTTATTAATACTTATTTGAGCATGGCCATGCATATTTTCCAGTCTTCCTTATCAAGGGGCCCATGGATATCTCTCTCTAAAAGAGAGGGACAAATCCCTTTCACTATCTCCAATATTCAAGCCATGACAAGAAAATAAGCCAACCAATAGTCATAATAATCACCTAATTAAAAGTGACGTTTGACTATGTCAAAACATATTTTCTCCCAATGCAAGAAGGATTAGAAACATTAGGTCAAAGGACACCAAATATAAAATTGAGAAGAAATACTTATAACTTAAATCCATGCAATATTTCTTCTTCACTTTGGGTCATGTCCAATGCAATATTCTCAATATGTATTTATGAATTGATTTTATATCTCATATTCATGATCAGTAAAACTTGACCATCAATCAACTTCACACTAGTTTACAAGATGTAATAAACTATGGACAAATAAGAATAGTATTTTATTAGCTATAAGGGTTTTACTATCAAGTCACATACTTGATGACCAAGAGCATAAAATACAATTCAAAAAATACATACTTCATAAATCATAAATGTGAGTCAATTGGTCTTAGGGCATATACTAATACCTGCCCACTGATCGGTCAGCGGGACCGCCGTTTTCTTTCGGGACCTTCGCCCCAGGGAACCCCTTTGTTGTTTTTGGCATGTTTCTTTCTATCTTTAGATGAATGGTGCATAGCATGGCCCTTTACCTCTTGTGATTGATTTATTTTTTTTGGTTAATGGGTTGTAATGTTTTTAAATACGGCCTACGTGCCGTCGTTTTCATTGACGTAATATTATCAAGCTTTACTAGAATAGGTTAATTCTATTTCCTATTCTATGTATGTTTTCTGTCCTATGTAACAAGATTAGAAGGCCAAGACGTTGGAGGCAAGCTCACGGAAATGAAGACTTACCTAGATTGACCTTTAACTTCCATGAGGCTCGTGGAAGTCAATATAGGATTGGGGCCATGCTATGACACGTTTTATTCGATGTATAAATTATGCATGTGATGTTTAGTTTATTGCCTTTTATTTTATTGGATATATGTTTTATGAAATAATATATAAATAAAAGGAAGAAGGTTTTTGAAACCATGTAAAAATTAAGTCGTAAAATGCCTCCCATGATCATAAGCACTTTTCCATGCTTGGAACATCATTTTGTCTCATTGCCAAAGCAAGAGATAAATGGTTACCTAAGTAGGGGAAGATAGAAAATGGTGATTTCCATATGCTTGGAATGGTTTGGCTTAACTAGGCTATCAAAACGGTTTTGAGCCCAGGGCATTATATGGGATTTTGCCAGTACATATAGATGTAAATCCCATTAATCCCTTTTTCTCTAATTATGGGTGTTAAGCCAAAGCTTACTTATGATTAGAATAAAATGAATTTTTCTACCCATGATTTATATCAAGTGTTGAATATTTCAGAAAAAAAAATTAATGTTTCATTTATTTAATTTTACTTTGCAAATTCTACGTAGATAATGGCCTCAAAAAATTCAAACACCTCGTTGCGATCTGTGCTTGAAAAGAATAAGCTTAGTGGGACTAACTTTCTTGATTGGGCACGAAATTTAAGGAGTGTCCTTAAACAAGAAAAAAAGTTATATGTACTTGAGAACCCTATCCCTAATCAACCAGCTAACAATGCTCCTAGAGTCGAAAAGGATGCTTATAGTAAGCACAACGACGATTCTAACAATGTGACATGTCTCATGTTGCCTACAACGGAATCTAAGTTACAAAAGCAATTCGAGGAAGTTGAGGCTTATGAGATGATAAAATAGCTCAAGGAAATGTTCCAAGAGCAAGCACGTCAAGAGAGATATCTTACTACTAAGGTGTTGAATAGCTGCAAAATGACCCCTGGCACTTCAGTTAGTGCTCATGTCCTTAAAATGAAAGGGTATTTTGATCAGCTTGAAAAACTTGGAGCACCTGTAAGTCATGACTTGGCTACTAATATGATCTTGGCCTCTTTGACTTCTGACTATGATCAGTTTGTCATGAACTGCATCATGCATAATATGGAAAAGTCAATAAATGAATTGCATAGGATGCTCAAGCAGGCTGAACAAAATATTAGGAATAGTACTCCTAATGTTCTGATGGTTTAGAAGGGGCAGTTCAAGAAGAACAAGGGAAAGGGAAAGGGAAACGGAAAGGATATGGCCAAGAAGGGTAAAGGCAAGTAGAAGCCCAAGCCTAAGATTAAACCAGCAAAAGAAGGGACTTGCTTCCACTGCAATGAACCTGGTCATTGGAATTGCAAGCTCTACTTGGAAGAAAAGAAGAAGAAAAAGGCCAGTGAGACTGCCGCTTCAGGTATTTTCGTCATAGAAATTAATAATTCTACTCCTACTTCATTGGTATTAGATACCGAATATGGAGCTCATATTTGTGTAAATGTGCAGGGACTCAAAAGGAGTAGATCTTTGGCAAAAGGAGAGGTGGACCTGCGAGTTGCAAATGGAGCAAAAGTTGCTGCTATAACTGTAGGGACATTTGATTTACTTTTTGCCTACTGGGCTTATACTTGAACTTAAAGATTGTTATTATGTTCCTGCTATGAGTAGGAATATCATTTCAGTTCTTGTTTGGATATTGATGGTTTTGAGTTTAATACTAAGAATGGTAAAAGTTCTATTTATAAAAATGGTATTTTCTATGAGGATGCCTCTTTATGTAATGGACTTTACATTCTTAACCTACACGATTCCATTAGTAAGCCCATCTATAACATAAATACAAAGAAATTTAAATATAATCATTTAAATCAAACTTACTTTTGACATTGTCATTTGGGCCACATAAATGAGAAACACATATCTAAACTCCATTAAGATGGACTTTTATCTTCATTCAACCTTGAGTCTTATGAAAAATGCGATTCTTATTTATTGGGCGAAAGACTAAAAGTCCATTTACATGAAAAAGTGAACGGGCTACCGATTTATTGGAACTTATACATACTGATATATGTGGACCAATGAACACACAAGCCAGAGGAGGTTTTCAGTATTTCATTATATTCACAGATGATTTCAGTAGATATGGTTATGTCTATCTAATGAAACATAGATCTGATTCCTTTCAAAAGTTTAAGGAATTTCAAAATGAAGTATAGAATCAACTTGGAAGGAGTATCAAATTACTTCGATCAGATCGAGGTAGTGAATACTTAGGCCAAGAATTTGACGAACATCTAAAAAATTGTGGGATAGTATCACAATCAACTCCACCAGGAACACCACAATGGAATGGTGTGTCTGAACGCAGAAATTGAAAGCTATTAGATACGGTTCGATCTATGATGAGTCAAACCGATCTTCCAATTTCTCTTTGGGGTTATGCTCTAGAAACTGCTGCATTCATATTAAATAAAGTTCCATCTAAAGCTGTTCAGAAGACACCATATGAAATATGGATGGGAAAACAACCTAGTTTAGCATTTCTCAAAATTTTGGGGTGTGATGCTTATGTGAAGTGAGCATTATCTGAAGAACTAGCACCCAAATCTGATAAGTGTCTGTTTGTGGGATATCCTAAGGAAACTAAAGGATTTATTTCTATCTTCCATCTGAAAACAAACTGTTTGTTGCTCGGAACGGAGTTTTCCTTGAAAGGGAATTCATTTCCAAAAGAGTTAGTAAGAGTAGAATCCATCTTGAAGAAGCTCAAGGACAGCAGACCATTTCTGAACCGAGTATGGACACTCAATTAGACTCACGTATTCATACTGAGACTGAACCTTTGACACAAGGCCCAAGAAGGTCGGGTAGGATTCCTCAGATACCACAAAGATATGGATTTCTTGTGACTGAGGATCATAATGTTGATCTTATTGATCAAGGTGAACCTAATTCCTACCAATATGCTATTCATAGTTCTGAATCTAGCAAATGGCTAGAGGCTATGCAATCAGAAATGCAATCTACGTATGACAATCATGTTTGGACTTTGATTGATCCACCTGAAGGTTGCAAGACCATAGGGTGTAAATGGGTTTTCAAAAAGATAACTGACATGGATGGAAATGTGCACACTTACAAAGCACGACTGGTAGCAAAAGGTTATAGACAAACTCATGGAATAGACTATGATGAAACCTTTTCTCTGTTGTAATGCTTAAGTTAATCAGAATTCTACTTGCCATTGCAGCATATTATGGTTATGAAATATGGCAAATGGATGTTAAAACGACTTTTCTTAATGGAAATCTACTAGAGGATGTGTATATGACACAACCTGAAGGTTTTATTCATCCTTCGAATTCTAGTAAAGTGTGTAAACTTCAAAGATCCATTGATAGCTTGAAGCAAGCATCTCAAAGTTGGAATCTTCGTTTTGATGAAGCAATTAAGGAATTCAATTTCATCAAGAATGATGATGAACCTTGTGCCTACAAAAGGGTTACAAAAAATGCAGTAGTCTTCTTAGTGCTCTATGTCGATGACATCTTGTTAATTGGGAATGACATCCCCACTTTGCAAAGTGTAAAAACTTGGTTGGGGAAGTGTTTTTCAATGAAAGACTTAGGCGAAGCAGCCTATATTCTAGGCATTAGGATCTATCGAGATAGATCTAAAAACCTAATTGGCCTAAGTCAAAGTGGATATATCGACAAGGTACTGAAAAGGTTCAGTATGCAAGATTCTAAGAGAGGAATCTTGCCAATGTCACATGGCGTTAAACTCAGTAAATCTCAAAGTCCTACCACAAGTAAGGATACAGAACGCATGAGTAAGATTCCTTACGCTTCCGCAGTTGGATCTATCATGTACGCCATGTTATGCGCTCGCCCAGATGTCTCATATACATTAAGCATGGCTAGCAGATTCCAGTCAAATCCTAGTGAACCACATTGGACTGCAGTAAAAAATATTCTCAAGTACTTAAAAAAGACTGAAGAGATGTTTTTGATCTACAGAGGACAGGAAGGAGAGCTTGTTGTAAATGGTTACACGGATGCTAGCTTTCAGATTGATGTAGATGATTTTAGATCGCAATCTGGATTTGTGTTTTGTTTGAATGGAGGTGCTGTGAGCTGGAAAAGTTCAAAGCAAGATACCGTGGCCCATTCTACTACAGAGGTTGAGTATGTGGCTGCTTCTGATGCAAGACATTATGCTTACCCAAGTTAAGAAAATGCAATAATAACCTAGCATCATATTTAATATTTAGTCCTTTTGTCACACGATATCCTAATTAAGTATAAGGCATGGACCAAGTCATCCTTATAAAACTTAATTAACCATTTACTTGATCACCAGGCAGGCTATTCCAACAAATAATATTAATAATACCTTATTAATACTTATTTGGCATGGCCATGCATATTTTCCAGTCTTCCTTATCAAGGGGCCTATGGATATCTCTCTCTAAAAAGAGAGGGACAAATCCCTTTCACTATCTCTAAAATTCAAGCCATGACAAGAAAATAAGCCAACCAATAGTCATAATAATCACCTAATTAAAAGTGATATTTGACTATGTCAAAACATATTCTCTCCCCATGCAAGAAACATTAGAAACATTAGGTCAAAGGACACCAAATATAAAACTGAGAAGAAATACGTATAACTTAAACCCATGCAATATTTCTTCTTCACTTTGGGTCATGTCCAATACAATATTCTCAATATGTATTTATGAATTGATTTTATATCTCATATTCATGATTAGTAAAACTTGACCATCAATCAACTTCACACTAGTTCACAAGATGTAATAAACCTGGGACAAATAAGAATAGTATTTTATTAGCTATAAGAGTTTTACTATCAAGTCACATACTTGATGACCAAGAGCATAAAAATACAATTCAAAAATACATGCTTCATAAATCATAAATATGAGTCAATTGGTCTTAGGGCATATACTAACACTTTTGTGATCAAAAGTTTTGTGAAAACCCTTTTGGGGTGACACTTTGATAATTTGTTGCATTTGTGTGTTGTGTAATCTTTGAGGTTTTAGTGTAAAACCCTTAAAGGTGATCATCATTGTAGCTTTCATAAATTATATAAAATAGTGAATTTGTGAAATCCTTGATTTGAGTCTGAAGGTAGTGGATGTAACTCTTTGAGAGAGTGTACCACTATAAATATCTTGTCTCTTTTCTTTATGATTTATATTCCTTTCGTATGCTTATTATATAATCCTTGTTTTTTAAAGTGATTTTGTTTGGCTAGTAATTTATTAAAAAGAGTTATTAAATTCTTCTTCAAACAAAATCGTAGGTTTTATTTCTAAAATTGTTCAAATTTGTATGCTTACTATATAATCGTTGTTTTTGAAAGCGATTTTTTTGGCTAGCAATTTTATTAAAAAGAGTTATTAAATTCTTCTTCAAACAAAATCGTAGGTTTTATTTCTAAAACTGTTCAAAAAGTGTTTTATTAGTCAAAAACCTTTCACCCCTCTCCCCTCTAAGGTTTTTCAATCTCGATTGATGATGTAAAGTCAAAAGATAATATTGTGGATCCACTAAGCGAAGGGTTAAATAGAGAGGTAGTTGAGAAATTGATGAAATGAATGAGATTAAAGCCTGTGGAGGATAAAAGTTTTATGAAGGAAAACCCAACCTAGTTGACTAGAGATCTCAAGATCTAGGTTCAAAGGTATGACCTACTTATAAAACTTAATGTAGTCACTGTGGGGGTAACCTCAACTCATTCCTATCATGAAATAGTGATGAAACGGTCAAAGGTTAGCATTTTCTTGTTTTAATGATTCTTATGAAAGTAATTAACTATTACTTTGACTTTAAGAAATCGTCTATGTAAGAGAGAAGTGGAGCCGCTCCAAAGGAGAATTGTACATGCTCGATTCTTTAGAAACTCTTATAGAACCAAGACGTGTTCTTGGCAAAAATGAACAAAATCATGAGAACTGAAAAAATGGAAATGATTCTTGTGTAAAATATGTGGATTCTTCACACAAAGAGCGGGACAGTTCAAGGATATCGCATCTACTGGACAACTAGTAAAACAAACATATGCTACAGGAGGAAGTTTAAAGGATAACACCTCTTTTCCTATGCATGAGTCAGATAAGGAATATAAACATCGAGTCAAAACCATTTTTCATTCATGTGGAGCATTGTCGGAAATTATTGGAAATAATTAAGAGAACGAAGTAGTATAAATGAGAAAATAGTTTCTCAAAGTTGGAAAGTGTAGAGGGAGTGATTTGAATCCCACATGGGAGGAGCATAAAAAGGGGACGCACTTTATAAGTGGGGGGGCCTCTCAAAGGGTAAATTGCTCTAGCAAGCTCTTGGCTCATATGCACGCGCCCAAGGGGTGTGAATCACAAACCCAATAAGTCTGGCTTGTGTGTGGTCACGACTTGCGCACATGATTGCCAGATTAAAAAATAGGGGCTTAGACAGACCCACATTTTGCTAATAATTATTTTTCCAGTTACGAATTTAAAAGTAGTTTATAACAACTTGTTCTTAAACTCAGCATCAGCGTTTGAATTGTAATAGCCATTTGAATACTCTTAATGTCATTTTAACGGTGTAACTGTCAGTTTGAATTCTGGGAAAAACTTAAATGTGGAATTCAATTTTCTTTAATTCAAAGTTGGTTTGGGAGCCTATAAATAAAAGGCTTTCCAGCATTGTTGAAGACATCGGAAAAATTCCTGCAAAATTTTCCTCTTCTAAAATTTTTTTGTGCATCTCTTTCTTTAAGCATGGTTTTGAAAACATTCATCTACTTTTCTCGATCAAGTTTGCTTGTTGAAATCGCTTTAATGTGTTGAAGCAAACATTAAGTTCCCGTTTTATTATGGGAAATAGACATTCCACTTAAACTCTAGCACATTACAGAGAGGCGACGAATCTGTTTTAAGGAAATTGTGTTGCACACAGGACTCGAATTTTGTTCAATTCTATACTGGGTTTCTTTTGGTTTATTATTGTTACGAATACATATTTACTGATATATATTATATATATTTATATTAATATATATTATATATACAATATATTACATATTTATTTTATATATAATATTATATATTATATATTATATATATTATACATACATAATATATTATATATAATGTATTATATATCAGGATTTACTGGCCAACTAAAAGGTTGGTGGGATAATTATTTATCCTTACAAGATAAAGAAGAAATCTATCATAGTATAAAATAAGAAAGTAATCAAATTAGTGAAACAGCAGTTTATACACTGGTAGTTACTATATTAGAACATTTTACAGGTAGAATATCTGATAATAGTGAAAATATTCGTACCTTATTACAAAATTTAAGATGTAAAACACTATCTGATTTTAGATGGTATAAATATGCTTTCCTTAATAGGGTTATGGAATTACCTGAGAGTAATAGTACTCATTGGAAGTCTAAGTTTATAGATGGACTACCCAATTTATCTGCTGAAAGCGTTAGGAAAACTCTTAGGAGGGATAGAATAACTATTCCTTATGAAAGTTATACCTATGGACACCTTATAGGTACTTGTGTACAAGAAGGTATAGTCTTATGTAATGAAATTAAATTAAATCAACAAATTAAAAGACAAAGATTAACTGAAAGAAATCAATTAGGACAATTTTGTAGTCAATTTGGGATGGAAATTCCATCATAAAGAAAAATAGTAAATAATTATAGAAAAGATGATAAATATGTTAAAAAGAAAAGAGAAAATATTCTCAAGAAGAATTAGCTAAAAAATTAAAAAGAAAATCTGATAGATTAGAAAAAAGAAAAGATAAAAATAATATTGGTTGTTATAAGTGTAAGAGAGTAGGACATTACGCTAATAAGTGTAAAATGAAAAAGAAGATTAACAGTCTAGACATTAGTGAAGAATTAAAAGATTCTTTAGAAAAGTTATTTATTGAATCTATGAATCTGAAGACATTACTTCAGGATC
Source organism: Catharanthus roseus (assembly GCA_028651295.1). NCBI lineage: Eukaryota > Viridiplantae > Streptophyta > Magnoliopsida > Gentianales > Apocynaceae > Catharanthus > Catharanthus roseus. Next base: position 10,054,314 of record JAPQWS010000016.1, read on the forward strand.
AGAAATTGATCAGATAACTGATCATTCTGAAAAATCAGAAGATAATGCATGTTGCATGCCTTGTAAAAAGGGACATAATTCTGATAAGGATGAAAATGAAGATATTATTATAAGATAATATCTCAATTTAGAGATTCAGATATCAATGTTTTGAGTAATAATAATATCTTAGAATTTTGTTCTTCATGTAGAATATCTACAGGAGAAGGTCTATTATAATAATGTATTCTTTGAGTTGGTCTATCAGCAAATTTATATAATTTATTAATTTCATCATTTATAACAGTCTTATAATCCTTAGTTTCTTCTAATTTATCTGAAAATTCATTTTCTAAGATATTAATGTTTAATTTTTTAAACTTATTATCTATTAACATTTCAAGATCTGACATAGTCTTTAATTTATAATTTTTTATTTCAGGAGGAGGCTGAAGTGTTGGGGTAGCTATAATTGCCTGTTTCCCTGAAGAGTCTTTATTAGATTTTTCTAATTTTTGTATTAATGTATCTATTCTTTTATGGAGAGATATAATCTGTTCTCCTAGAACATTTAAATAAATGTTTGTATAATTTTGTTGTTATATTATCTTATTTATCTGTTTTACATTTATAGTTAAGGTATCACCTTCAAATAATTTTGCAAAGGCTGTAAAACTTACTATATTATTTTCCATTTCCATATAAAAGGATTGTTGAGGAGGAAATATTCCTTTTATGATATTTCCATTTAAAAGCTTATAATCTCTTTCTAGCACAGAAATATAAGGCTCAATATAATTAGACATAAACCACGGAACAAAAGGAAATAAAATATTATGATAAGACAGAAATTTATAAAATTCATCAGAAATATAATTTCTTACTTCAGCATCAAAATTAGGGAAAGACCACTATCTAAATGGTTCCCATCTTGGTAAATTAAATTCTGTTTTTATTTTTTTCCTGGCCTCAGATCCTGGGCTAAAATCAATCTTAGGTTTATTCATAATGAAAAATTCATTTCAGATTCAGTTATTTCCGCATCTTTAGTGTTATAAACACCTTTTACAATATTTTCTTTATTTTTAAATAATTTTTCTACATGATGATTATTCTCATCACCTTCACTTACCTGTGAAGTAGAAACTCTGTAAGGAATATTATCCCTTTCCTCGATTAGAGGTGAAATAAAAGAATGTTCAGATCGAGTAGAATAAGATCTGGGAATATGACCCAATCCGGATGGAATATTATCCATCTGTATATAAACAATTCCTTCTGGAGTTTTTTCAATATGATCAATATTATGTTCAGTTTTATACTGGATATGACCAGTTCTTTCAAGTTTCCACTGTTGAGGCTTAGGGATTTCATTAATCAAATTATTATCTTCTTATGACATAAATCGATATAAAGATTTATATAAATTTATCCATATTGGACTAGTACAAATTGCATTCAAACCTTTAACCTTAGAAGGTTTACCAGAAAGTTTCATTGCATGTCTAAGAGATGCAAGAAACCTTAATTGGAAACAATCACTAACAGGTGTAATTCAATCAAGTCTGGCACATGGCGCTGTTTATTTTAATGTTTATCCTAATCTTTCACTTTCTTTAAGTGATATAAATATTCTTGATGCCTTAACATTAAATGTTAAAACTCATGGATATAATTATGTTTCTGGCTCGGAACTAATATGTATATGTTATAGAATTTATTATAACCCATTATTTACATTAAATCCTAATTGTAAAATAATGGATAAAAAGATAATGAAACTGTTTTAATTGAAACTAATTTTAATAGATCTAAAAATTTCTGCTAGAAGAATTATAAAATGGGATGAAATCCCTATGCCTCAACAGTGGAAACTTGAAAGAACTGGTCATATCCAGTCTAAGATAGAACACAATATTGATCATATTGAGCAGACTCCAGAAGGAATTGTTTATATACAGATGGATAATGCTCCATCCAGATTGGGTCATGGCCCTAGATCTTATTCTACCAGATCTGAACATTCTTTTATTTCACCTCTGACAGAGGAAAAGGATTATATTCCTTACAGAGTTTCTACTTCACAGGTTAGTGAACGTGATGAGAATAATCATCATGTAGAAAAATTATTTAAAAATAAAGAAAATATCGTAAAAGGTGTTTATAATACTAAAGATGCGGAAATAACCAAATCTGAAATGAATTTTTCATTATGAATAAACCTAAGATTGATTTTAGCCCTGGATCTGAGGCCAGGCAAAAAGTTAAAACAGAATTTAATTTACCTAGATGGGAACCACTCAGGAAGTGGTTTTTCCCTAATTTTGATGAAAAATTAAGAAATCATATTTCTAATGAATTTTATAAATTCCTGTCTTATCATAATATTTTATTTCCTTTTATTCCGCGGTTTATGTCTAATTATATTGAACCTTATATTTCTGTGTTAGAAAGAGATTATAAGCTTTTAGAAAGAGATACATTAATACAAAAATTAGAAAAATCTAATCTAGATTCTTCAGGGAAAAAGGCGATAATAGCTACACCAACCCTTCAGCCTCCTCCTGAAATAAAAAATTATAAATTAAAGACTATGTCAGATCTTGAAATGTTGATAGATCATAAATTTAAAAAATTAAATATTAATACCTTAGAGAATGAATTTTCAGAAAAATTAGAAGAAACTAAGGATTATAAAACCATTATAAATGATTAAATTAATAAATTACACAAATTTGCTGATAGACCAACTCAAAGAATACATTATTATAATAGACCTTCTCCTGTAGATATTCTACATGAAGAACAGGAATATATAGGTAATAATAGTTACAATGGGAAATGTATTTATGAATGGAATTTAGATGGTTATACAGAAAAATAGATTTATAATCTAGCTCATAGAATGTTAATGTATAGTACCATAAGTAAAGTAATTGGTAATGGTGATAGCAATATAGCAAAAATGATAGTTGCGGGATTTACTGGCCAACTAAAAGGTTGGTGAGATAATTATTTATCCTTACAAGATAAAGAAGAAACCTATCATAGTATAACACAAGAAGGTAATCAAATCAGTGAAACAGCAGTTTATACACTGGCAGTAACCATATTTGAACATTTTATAGGACGAATATCGGATAATAGTGACAATATTCGTACATTATTACAGAATTTAAGATGTAAAACACTATCTGATTTTACATGGTATAAAGATGCTTTCCTTAATAGGGTTATGGAATTACCTGAGAGTAATAGTACTCATTGGAAGTCTAAGTTTATAGATGGACTACCCAATTTATTTGCTGAAAGAGTTAGAAAAACTCTTAGGAAGGATAGAATGACTATTCCTTACGAAAGTTATACTTATGGAAACCTTATAGGTACTTGTGTGCAAGAGGATATAGCCCTATGCAATGAAATTAAATTAAATCAACAAATTAAAAGACAAAGATTAACTGAAAGAAATCAATTAGGACAATTTTTTAGTCAATTTGGGATGGAAATTCCATCACAAAGAAAAATAGTAAATAATTATAGAAAAGATGATAAATATGTTAAAAAGAAAAAGTGAAAATATTCTCAAGAAAAATTAGCTAAAAAATTAAAAAGAAAATCTGATAGATCAGAAAAAAGAAAAGATAAAAATAATATTGTTTGTTATAAGTGTAGGAGAGTAGGACATTACGCTAATAAGTGTAAAATGAAAAAGAAGATTAACAGTCTAGACATTAGTGAAGAATTAAAATATTCTTTCGAAAAGTTATTTATTGAATCTGATGAATCTAAAGACATTACTTCAGGATCAGAAATTGATCAGATAACTGATCATTCTGAAAAATCAGAAGATAATGCATGTTGCATGCCTTGTAAAAAGGGACATAATTCTGATAAGGATGAAAATGAAGATGATTACTATAAGATAATATCTCAATTTAGAGATTCAGATATCAATGTTTTGAGTAATAATAATAACTTAGAATTCTTGAAACTAATAAAAGATCAAGAATTAAGATCAAGAATAATTGAACAAATAGATAACACTCCCTCTTCTAGTAATAATACAGAAGAATTAGAATTAATAGAAAATAATAATCCTTATACGATGTCAGAAGTTTATAAAATAATGAAACAAAAGAATAATAATTCTCACAAATCTCCTAGTACAATAAATGACTTATATGAGGAGATTAATACTCTTAAGAATGAAATTAAATTGTTAAAACAAGTTAATAGAAATTTAGATATTCGAATTTCTAATTTAGAAATTAAGAAAGAAACTACTTTCATAACACCAAATTCTTTTGAAAATCTTAATAAGATTGGTGAAGAAAATTTTTTATCTGTTTTAGATATTATAACATCTTTTAAATTTTATGTTAAAATAACATTATTAATAAACCATGATGAAATTATGGAATTAACTGCATTAATAGATACAGGAGCAGATATTAGTGTCATACAAGAAGGATTAATTCCTACAAAATATTTTAAGAAATCCACTCATAGTTTGAGACATGTAGGTGGTCAGAAATTACAAATTAATTTCAAATTACCACATGCATATATTTGCAATAATAAAGTTTGCATTTCTGAAAGTTTTTTATTAGCAAAAAATATAACTAACCAAGTTATACTTGGCACTCCTTTTATAAAGAAGATTTTTCCTATTACTCATATAGGTACAGATTGCCTTATGGGAACTTATAACAAAACTCCGGTTCTTTTCAGTTTATAACTGAACCAAACACTAGATTTGTTAATGAAATTAAAGATTTTATTTTAAGAAAGCAAAATCAAATTAATTTTCTTAATTATGAAATAAATTCTTTCAATATTGAAGAAATTTTACAAAATCCTAAATTAAAGGATAAGATTAAAAAAATTCAAAATACTATTTCATTAGAAATTTGTAATGAACATCATAATGCTTTTTGGAATAGGATAAAGCATATAGTAAATCTCCCTTATATTGATAATTTTGATGAAAATTATATACCTACAAAGGCAAGACCTTGTCAGATGAATTCTAAACATTTCGAATTATGCAAAGAAGAAATAGCTTCTTTATTAAGAAAAGAATTAATCAAAGAGTCAAACTCACCCGGGTCATGTACAGGTTTTTATGTTAATAAACATAGTGAAATAGAAAGAAGGGTACCAAGATTGGTAATAAATTATAAACCCTTGAATAAAGTACTAAAATGGATCAGACATCCAATTCCTAATAAGAAAGATTTATTGGACAGATTATATGAATCAATAATATTTTCTAAATTTTATTTAAAATCAGGTTATTGGCAAATTCAGATAGCTGAAACTGACCAATATAAAACAGCTTTTAATGTTCCAATAGGACACTTTGAATGGAAAGTAATGCCTTTTGAATTGAAAAATGCACCTTCTGAATTTCAGAAAATTATGAATGACATTTTTATTCCTTATAGTTAATTCATACTAGTTTATATAGATGATATTCTAGTATTTTCTAAAAATGTTCAACAACATTTTGAACATCTTGATATATTTAAAAAACTAGTAATACAAAATGGTTTAGTTATTTCCAAACCAAAAATGATTTTATTTCAAACTAATATTAGATTTCTAGGTCATAATATTGAAAAGGGAAAAATAATTCCTATTAACAGAAGTATCGATTTCGCATCGAAATTTCCTGATGAAATCATAGATAAATCTCAATTACAGAGATTTTTAGGAAGTTTAAATTATATTTTACCATATTATAAAAATTTAGCTTATGATACAGCTATATTATATGATAGGTTAAAAAAGAATTCTAAACCTTGGACTACCCAGCATACTGAGATAGTCAAGAAAATAAAAGAAAAAGTAAAAACATTGCCTTGCTTAATATTAGCAAATCCCTAATTGGGAAAAAATTATTGAAACAGATGCCTCTGATATAGGTTATGGAGGTATCTTAACTCAAATATGTCCTGATTATAACAGGGAAAGATTAATTAGATACCATTCAGGTAAATGGACTGATAGTCAGAAAAAATATGCTACTGTTGCTAAAGAAATTTTGGCAATAGTAAAATGTATTTTAAAATTTCAAGATGATTTATATAATCAGAAATTTATAGTTAAAACGGACTGCCAAGCAGCCAGATTTATGTTTAATAAAGATTTTAAACATGATATTTCCAAACAAATGTTTGCAAGGTGGCAGGCTCATTTAGCCCCATTTGATTTTGAAATTGTTTATAAGAAAGGAGAAGATAATAGTCTTCCTGATTTTCTGACACGTGAATTTTCACAGCATGATACCGCGGGGAAGAGGAAGTAATTTCCGTGGCCATGGGAGAGGTAATACCTCTCATAATACAGGAAAATGTTCTTGTCCAAATGGGTAACAAGAAGCTTATAGCTGAAAATATTGCTGATATAGATGCCTCATTATATGAGGAATTTAAGAAACTCATTGCTGATAAGCAAAAACAGGAAGGTGAAACCTCCTCATCTGGGTCATATTCCCAAATAATATCAGAAGAGGATAATATAGCCTCATATCATACTAATACACATAAAGAAAATATATTTCTTTTGGATAACAAAGATCTCCAATGGAGAAATCATCCTTGGATACTTATGAATAGGTATCTGGACACAGCATCATATGCTGTAACATCATATAAACAAAGACCATATTATGAGCATATACTTAAAGTAAGCTCGTGTGATATTACACATTTTTATCCTAGTACTAAAGTTGCTAATATTTATAATTTTAGGAAAATTATAATAAAAAGGATTATATCCATAGAAGAGTGGGGTTTATCTCCTCTCAAAGAGAAGGAATTTACAATTCCTGAATCTAAATTATCATTTAAATATAATTATTGGGATTATATTGATGCCTTTCATAAAGCATTTCTATATGAAAATCCTAATAAGAAACACACATGGTTGATAAAGATTTGTGAGAATGTTTATATCAATCCCTTACCAAATTGGTTTTTACAATGGTGGACTATTTATGGCACCTCGGGGAAGATACCCCCTGACAAATTCAAACCATTATACGGTGAATGGATTAATATATCCCCGAAAATAGCTGATTATATCAGTTCAGCACAATATTTAGAGGAAATAGCCTCTATGTTATTTTTTATTGAATTTTCCGTACCATGGGTGTGGAAATGGACACCTGAAGTGGGTTATACTCACCAAAACATACCATGTCTCAAAAGAGCTACTCATAGTAGATTTTGGGATAGGTTGATTAAAATCAACCCAGAAACAAAAGAAATTTATGGCAAAAATATTTTGGATGAAATCCAACAGAAAAATGATTCCTACAAAAGAATGAAAGACAAAGGCGAGATCAAATCCACAAGCCCTTTCCATCATATTTCAACAAAACTAAAAATGCAAAAAGAAGTGATCAAAAAAGGAAGATCTAATCCGTTCATACATGGAAGAATTAAAAAAGGATCTGGTTAAAAATTTGATCGCAGATGATAGAACCGATGTGTCAATGACAGGCTCCTCTAATGAAGATTTCCTAGCAGGAGAATCTCAAGAACCTGATATGGAAGATTTTTCAGAGACAGATATTGACCAAATGGTCAAGAAAATTGAAGAAGAAACCAGGAAAGTGATAAAGTGATAAAGACGAAATGCATTATTGTAATAGGAATTATTGCATAGCAATAATTGTACTCTTACAGAAATTATTGTATAGCAATAATTGTATCCTGATAGGGTCCATATGTAATAGTGATAGTACTATGCGGATTTAAAATCATTTTGTAAATTAGAATAGATAAGAGAGTTGAAGTCCGGCCTTTCCCTCTGTCTATAAAAGGATGAAAGCTCATCCTAAGGAGGCAGGACCTCAGAAAATATCAGTTAGAAAAACTCTCCCTCTCTTCTCTTTGTAAAAATTTTCTATTAATAAGAAGTTTGCAGTTTTCTTTTCTTATCCCTGGTAAGTCTTAAAGACTTTCTTATTTTAATTTTCTTGTTATAAGTTTTTATACTTTATTATTTTTAGGTTTAGCCTAATGGTAGGCTAAACCTTTCCATGTTAAAATATGCAATCATATATATCATTGTAATTACGTTGTGAAGATCCTTATTTTGTCTGGTTGGATAGTAGTCTATTGTAAGGATTCAAGGTTTGGGTTATGAGATCTGGAACTGGCCATAATTATTTAAAGATGAGGGGTAGCCTGTTTAAAGCCGTTATGAAGGCGTGTTAAGGCGTTGATCCCGGTTTCATCTTTTGTAATTATGTTGACGGATCTGGATTTCATGTAAAATTTGTACCTTCTAATCTGGGTTCTTACATGGATGACTACCACCGGACCTCATTTGGTATCAGAGCCATGTAGTTATGTGATATATGTCATTCATAGTTTAACATGAAATCATTAAATTCACATGAATTTATTAAAAGATAAAAGAAAAATTAAAAATTCTTATAAACAAGAAATGCAAATTCCTGATAAACTGGAAGAACTTAATAAGTGGACAATCCCTAGGATTGAATTAAAAACTGTATATCAGTTAGGTACTTTTGAAAAATTAGGCTTAAAGCAAGTAATAAAACCTACTGAAGAATCGGTTTCATTAGATGATGAAGAAACTGAAATCAAATTATTATCTTCTTATGACATAAATCGATATAAAGATTTATATAAATTTATCCATTTTGGACTAGTACAAATTGCATTCAAACCTTTAACCTTAAAAGGTTTACCAGAAAGTTTCATTGCATGTCTAAGATATGCAAGAAATCTTAATTGGAAACAATCACTAATAGGTGTAATTCAATTAAGTCTGGCACATGGCCCAGTTTATTTTAATGTTTATCCTAATCTTTCACTTTCTTTAAGTGATATAACTATTCTTGATGCCTTAACATTAAATGTTAAAACTCATGGCTATAATTATGTTTCTAGATCAGAACTAATTTGTATATATTATGGAAGTTATTATAAACAATTATTTACATTAAATTCTAATTGTAAATTAATGGACAAACAAATAAATGAAACAGTTTTAATTGAAACTAACTTTAATAGATCTAAAATTTCTACTAGAAGAATTATAAAATGGGATGAAATCCCTATGCCTCAACAGTGGAAACTTGAAAGAACTGGTCATGTCCAGTCTAAAACTGAACATTACATTGATCATATTGAGCAAACTCCAGAAGGAATTTTTTATATACAGATGGATAATATTCCATCCTATCCCCAGATCTTATTCTACTCGATCTGAACATTCTTTTATTTCACCTCTAATAGAGGAAAGAGATAATATTCCTTACAGAGTTTCTGCTTCACAGGTAAGTGAACGTGATGAGAATAATCATCATGTAAAAAAATTACTTAAAAATAAAGAAAATATTGTAAAAGTGTTTATAACACTAAAGATGCGGAAATAACCGAATCTGAAATGAATTTTTCATTATGAATAAACCTAAGATTGATTTTAGCCCTGGATCTAAGGCCAGGAAAAAAATAAAAACAGAATTTAATTTACCAAGATGGGAACCATTTAGAAAGTGGTTTTTCCCTAATTTTGATGCTGAAGTAAGAAATTATATTTCTGATGAATTTTATAAATTTCTGTCTTATCATAATATTTTATTTCCTTTTGTTCCGTGGTTTATGTCTAATTATATTGAGCCTTATATTTCTGTGCTAGAAAGAGATTATAAGCTGTTAAATGGAAATATCATAAAAGGAATATTTCCTCCTCAACAATCCTTTTATATGGAAAAGGAAAATAATATAGTAAGTTTTACAGCCTTTGCAAAATTATTTGAAGGTGATACCTTAACTATAACTGTAAAACAGATAAATCAGATAATAGAACAACAAAATTATACGAACATTTATTTAAATGTTCTAGGAGAACAGATTATATCTCTCTATAAAAGAATAGATACATTAATACAAAAATTAGAAAAATCTAATAAAGACTCTTCAGGGAAACATGCAATTATAGCTACCCCAACACTTCAGCCTCCTCCTGAAATAAAAAATTATAAATTAAAGACTATGTCAGATCTTGAAATGTTGATAGATCATAAATTTAAAAAATTAAATATTAATACCTTAGAGAATGAATTTTCAGAAAAATTAGAAGAAACTAAGGATTATAAAACCATTATAAATGATGAAATTAATAAATTATAGAAATTTGCTGATAGACCAACTCAAAGAATACATTATTATAATAGACCTTCTCCTGTAGATATTCTACATGAAGAACAGGAATATATAGGTAATAATAGTTACAATGGGAAATGTACTTATGAATGGAATTTAGATGGTTATACAGAAAAACAGATTTATAATCTAGCTCATAGAATGTTAATGTATAGTACCATAAGTAAAGCAATTGGTAATGGTGATAGCAATATAGCAAAAATGATTGTTGCAGGATTTACTGGCCAACTAAAAGGTTGGTGGGATAATTATTTATCCTTACAAGATAAAGAAGAAATCTATCATAGTATAAAATAAGAAGGTAATCAAATCATTGAAACAGCAGTTTATACACTGGTAGTAACCATATTAGAACATTTTATAGGACGAATATCTGATAATAGTGACAATATTCGTACATTATTACAGAATTTAAGATGTGAGACACTATCTGATTTTAGATGGTATAAAGATGCTTTCCTCAATAGGGTTATGGAATTACCTGAGAGTAATAGTACTCATTGGAAGTCTAAGTTTATAGATGGACTACCCAATTTATTTGCTGAAAGAGTTAGAAAAACTCTTAGGAAGGATAGAATGACTATTCCTTATGAAAGTTATACTTATGGAAACCTTATAGGTACTTGTGTACAAGAGGGTATAGCCCTATGCAATGAAATTAAATTAAATCAAAAAATTAAAAGATAAAGTTTAACTGAAAGAAATCAATTAGGACAATTTTGTAGTCAATTTGGGATGGAAATTCCATCACAAAGAAAAATAGTAAATAATTATAGAAAAGATGATAAATATGTTAAAAAGAAAAAGTGAAAATATTCTCAAGAAAAATTAGCTAAAAAATTAAAAAGAAAATCTGATAGATTAGAAAAAAGAAAAGATAAAGATAATATTGTTTGTTATAAGTGTAGGAGAGTAGGACATTACGCTAATAAGTGTAAAATGAAAAAGAAGATTAACAGTCTAGACATTAGTGAAGAATTAAAAGATTCTTTAGAAAAGTTATTTATTGAATCTGATGAATCTGAAGACATTACTTCAGGATTAGAAATTGATCAGATAACTGATCATTCTAAAAAATCAAAAGATAATGCATGTTGCATGCCTTGTAAAAAGGGACATAATTCTGATAAGGATGAAAATGAAGATGATTATTATAAGATAATATCTCAATTTAGAGATTCAGATATCAATGTTTTGAGTAATAATAATATCTTAGAATTCTTGAAACTAATAAAAGATCAAGAATTAAGATCAAGAATAATTGAACAAATAGGTAATACTAACTCTTCTAGTAATAATACAGAAGAATTAGAATTAGTAGAAAATAATAATCCTTATACGATGTCAGAAGTTTATAAAATAATGAAACAAAAGAATAACAATTCTCACAAATCTCCTAGTACAATAAATGACTTATATGAGGAGATTAATACTCTTAAGAATGAAATTAAATTGTTAAAACAAGTTAATAAAAATTTAGATATTCGAATTTCTGATTTAGAAATTAAGAAAGAAACTACTTTCATAACACCAAATTCTTTTGAAAATCTTAACAAGATTGGTGAAGAAAATTTTTTATCTGTTTTAAATATTATAGAATCTTTTAAATTTTATGTTAAAATAACATTATTAATAAACCATGATGAAATTATGGAATTAACTGCATTAATAGATACAGGAGCAGATATTAGTGTCATACAAGAAGGATTAATTCCTGCAAAATATTTTGAGAAAACCACTCATAGTTTGAGACATGCAGGTGGTCAGAAATTACAAATTAATTTCAAATTACCACGTGCATATATTTGCAATAATAAAGTTTGCATTCCTGAAAGTTTTTTATTAGCAAAAAATATAACTAACCAAGTTATACTTGGCACTCCTTTTATAAAGAAGATTTTTCCTATTACTCATATAGGTACCGATTGCCTTATGGGAACTTATAACAAAACTCCGGTTTCTTTTCAGTTTATAACTGAACCAAACACTAGATTTGTTAATGAAATTAAAGATTTTATTTTAAGAAAGCAAAATCAAATTAATGTTCTTAATTATGAAATAAATTCTTTCAATATTGAAGAAATTTTACAAAATCCTAAATTAAAGGATAAGATTAAAAAAATTCAAAATACTATTTCATTAGAAATTTGTAATGAACATCCTAATGCTTTTTGGAATAGGAAAAAGCTTATAGTAAATCTCCCTTATATTGATAATTTTGATGAAAATTATATACCGACAAAGGCAAGACCTTGTCAGATGAATCTTAAATATTTAGAATTATGCAAAGAAGAAATAGCTTCTTTATTAAGAAAAGAATTAATCAAAGAGTCAAACTCACCCGGGTCATGTACAGGTTTTTATGTTAATAAACATAGTGAAATAGAAAGAGGGGTACCAAGATTGGTAATAAAATATAAACCCTTGAATAAAGTACTAAAATGGATCAGACATCCAATTCCTAATAAGAAAGATTTATTGGACAGATTATATGAAGCAATAATATTTTCCAAATTTGATTTAAAATGAGGATATTGGCAGATTCAGATAGCTGAAGATGACCAATATAAAACAGCTTTTAATGTTCCAGTAGGACACTTTGAATGGAAAGTAATGCCTTTTGGATTGAAAAATGCACCTTCTGAGTTTCAGAAAATTATGAATGATATTTTTATTCCCTATAGTTAATTCATACTAGTTTATATAGATGATATTCTAGTATTTTCTAAAAATGTTCAACAACATTTTGAACATCTTGATATATTTAAAAAACTAGTAATACAAAATGGTTTAGTTATTTCCAAACCAGAAATGATTTTATTTCAAACTAATATTAGATTTCTAGGTCATAATATTGAAAAGGGAAAAATAATTCCTATTAACAGAAGTATTGATTTCGCATCGAAATTTCCTAATGAAATCATAGATAAATCTCAATTACAGAGATTTTTAGGAAGTTTAAATTATATTTTACCATATTATAAAAATTTAGCATATGATACAGCTATATTATATGATAGGTTAAAAAAGAATTCTAAACCTTGGACTACCCAGCATACTGAGATAGTCAAGAAAAAGTAAAAAAATTGCCTTGCTTAATATTAGCAAATCCTAATTGGGAAAAAATTATTGAAACAGATGCCTCTGATATAGGTTATGGAGGTATCTTAACTCAAATATGTCCTGATGATAACAGGGAAAGATTAATTAGATACCATTCAGGTAAATGGACTGATAGTCAGAAAAAATATGCTACTGTTGCTAAAGAACTTTTGGCAATAGTAAAATGTATTTTAAAATTTCAAGATGATTTATATAATCAGAAATTTATAGTTAAAACTGACTGCCAAGCAGCCAGATTTATGTTTAATAAAGATTTTAAACATGATGTTTCCAAACAAATGTTTGCAAGGTGGCAGGCTCATTTAGCCCCATTTGATTTTGAAATTGTTTATAAGAAAGGAGAAGATAATAGTCTTCCTGATTTTCTGACACGTGAATTTTCGCAGCATGATACCGCGGGGAAGAGGAAGTAATTTCTGTGGCCGTGGGAGAGGTAATACCTCTCACAATACAGGAAAAATGTTCTTGTCCAAATGGGCAACAAGAAGCTTATAGCTGAAAATATTACTGATAAAGATGCCTCATTATAAGAGGAATTTAAGAAATTCATTGCTGATAAGCAAAAACAGGAAGGTGAAACCTCCTCATCTGGGTCATATTCCCAAATAATATCAGAAGAGGATAATATAGCCTCATATCATACTAATACACATAAAGAAATTATATTTCTTTTGGATAATAAAGATCTCCAATAGAGAAATGATCCTTGGATACTTATGAATAGGTATCTGGACACAGCATCATATGCTGTAACATCATATAAACAAAGACCATATTATGAGCATATACTTAAAGTAAGCTCGTGTGATATTACACATTTTTATCCTAGTACTAAAGTTGCTAATATTTATAATTTTAGGAAAATTATAATAAAAAGGATTATATCCATAGAAGAGTGGGGTTTATCTCCTCTCAAAGAGAAGGAATTTACAAATCCTGAATCTAAATTATCATTTAAATATAATTATTGGGATTATATTGATGCCTTTCATAAAGCATTTCTATATGAAAATCCTAATAGGAAACACACATGGTTGATAAAGATTTGTGAGAATGTTTATATCAATCCCTTACCAAATTGGTTTTTACAATGGTGGACTATTTATGGCACCTCGGGGAAGATACTCCCTGACAAATTCAAACCATTATACGGTGAATGGATTAATATATCCCCGAAAATAGCTGATTATATCAGTTCAGAACAATATTCAGAGGAAATAGCCTCTATGTTATTTTTTATTAAATTTTCCATACCATGGGTGTGGAAATGGACACCTGAAGTGGGTTATACTCACCAAAACATACCATGTCTCAAAAGAGCTACTCATAGTAGATTTTGGGATAGGTTAATTAAAATCAACCCAGAAACAAAAGAAATTTATGGCAAAAATATTTTGGATGAAATCCAACAGAAAAATGATTCCTACAAAAGAATGAAAGACAAAGGCGAGATCAAATCCACAAGCCCTTTCCATCATATTTCAACAAAATTAAAAATGCAAAAAGAAGTGATCACAAAGGAAGATCTAATCCGTTCATACATGGAAGAATTAAAAAAGGATCTGGTTAAAAATTTGATCGCAGATGATAGAACCGATGTGTCAATGACAGGCTCCTCTAATGAAGATTGCCTAGCAGGAGAATCTCAAGAACCTGATATGGAAGATTTTTCAGAGACAGATATTGACCAAATGGTCAAGAAAATTGAAGAAGAAACCAGGAAAGTGATAAAGTGATAAAGACGAAATGCATTATTGTAATAGGAATTATTGCATAGCAATAATTGTACTCTTACAGAAATTATTGTATAGCAATAATTGTATCCTGATAGGGTCCATATGTAATAGTGATAGTACTATGCGGATTGAAAATCATTTTGTAAATTAGAATAGATAAGAGAGTTGAAGTCTGGCCTTTCCCTCTGTCTATAAAAGGATGAAAGCTCATCCTAAGGAGGCAGGACCTCAGAAAATATCAGTTAGAAAAACTCTCCCTCTCTTCTCTTTGTAAAAATTTTCTATTAATAAGAAGTTTGCAGTTTTCTTTTCTTATCCCTGGTAAGTCTTAAAGACTTTCTTATTTTAATTTTCTTGTTATAAGTTTTTATACTTTATTATTTTTAGGTTTAGCCTAATGGCAGGCTATTTCCATGTTAAACTATGCAATCATATATATCATTGTAATTACGTTGTGAAGATCCTTATTTTGTCTGGTTGGATAGTAGTCTATTGTAAGGATTCAAGGTTTGGGTTATGAGATTTGGAACTGGCCATAATTATTTAAAGATGAGGGGTAGCCTGTTTAAAGCCGTTACGAAGGCGTGTTAAGGCGTTGATCCCGGTTTCATCTTTTGTAATTATGTTGACGGATCTGGATTTCATGTAAAATTTGTACCTTCTAATCTGGGTTCTTACATGGATGACTACCACCGGACCTCATTTGGTATCAGAGCCATATAGTTATGTGATATATGTCATTCATAGTTTAACATGAAATCATTAAATTCACATGAATTTATTAAAAGATAAAAGAAAAATTAAAAATTCTTATAAACAAGAAATGGAAATTCCTGATAAACTGGAAGAACTTAATAAGTGGACAATCCCTAGGATTGAATTAAAAACTGTATATCAGTTAGGTACTTTTGAAAAATTAGGCTTAAAGCAAGTAGTAAAAACTACTGAAGAATCAGTTTCATTAGATGATGAAGAAACTGAAATCAAATTATTATCTTCTTATGACATAAATCGATATAAAGATTTATATAAATTTATCCATTTTGGACTAGTACAAATTGCATTCAAACCTTTAACCTTAAAAGGTTTACCAGAAAGTTTCATTGCATGTCTAAGAGATGCAGGAAATCTTAATTGGACACAATCACTAATAGGTGTAATTCAATCAAGTCTGGCACATGGCCCAGTTTATTTTAATGTTTATCCTAATCTTTCACTTTCTTTAAGTGACATAAATATTCTTGATGCCTTAAAATTAAATGTTAAAACTCATGGCTATAATTATGTTTCTGGATCAGAACTAATTTGTATATGTTATGGAATTTATTATAAACAATTATTTACATTAAATTCTAATTGTAAATTAATGGACAAACAAATAAATGAAACAGTTTTAATTGAAACTAACTTTAATAGATCTAAAATTTCTACTAGAAGAATTATAAAATGGGATGAAATCCCTATGCCTTAATAGTGGAAACTTGAAGAACTGGTCATGTCCAGTCTAAAACTGAACATTACATTGATCATATTGAGCAAACTCCAGAAGGAATTTTTTATATACAGATGGATAATATTCCATCCAGATTGGGTCATATCCCCAGATCTTATTCTACTCGATCTGAACATTCTTTTATTTCACCTCTAATAGAGGAAAGAGATAATATTCCTTACAGAGTTTCTACATCACTGGTAAGTGAACGTGATGAGAATAATCATCATGTAGAAAAATTATTTAAAAATAAAGAAAATATTGTAAAAGTGTTTATAACACTAAAGATGCGGAAATAACCGAATCTGAAATGAATTTTTCATTATGAATAAACCTAAGATTGATTTTAGCCCTGGATTTGAGGCCAGGAAAAAAATAAAAACAGAATTTAATTTACCAAGATGGGAACCATTTAGAAAGTGGTTTTTCCCTAATTTTGATGCTGAAGTAAGAAATTATATTTCTGATGAATTTTATAAATTTCTGTCTTACCATAATATTTTATTTCCTTTTGTTCCGTGGTTTATGTCTAATTATATTGAGCCATATATTTCTGTGCTAGAAAGAGATTATAAGCTGTTAAATGGAAATATCATAAAAGGAATATTTCCTCCTCAACAATCCTTTTATATGGAAAACGAAAATAATATAATAAGTTTTACAGCCTTTGCAAAATTATTTGAAGGTGATACCTTAACTATAACGGTAAAACAGATAAATCAGATAATAGAACAACAAAATTATACGAACATTTATTTAAATGTTCTAGGAGAACAGATTATATCTCTCCATAAAAGAATAGATACATTAATACAAAAATTAGAAAAATCTAATAAAGACTCTTCAGGGAAACAGGCAATTATAGCTACCCCAACACTTCAGCCTCCTCCTGAAATAAAAAATTATAAATTAAAGACTATGTCAGATCTTGAAATGTTGATAGATCATAAATTTAAAAAATTAAATATTAATACCTTGGAGAATGAATTTTCAGAAAAATTAGAAGAAACTAAGGATTATAAAACCATTATAAATGATGAAATTAATAAATTAAACAAATTTGCTGATAGACCAACTCAAAGAATACATTATTATAATAGACCTTCTCCTGTAGATATTCTACATGAAGAACAGGAATATATAGGTAATAATAGTTACAATGGGAAATGTATTTATGAATGGAATTTAGATGGTTATACAGAAAACAGATTTATAATCTAGCTCATAGAATGTTAATGTATAGTACCATAAGTAAAGCAATTGGTAATGGTGATAGCAATATAGCAAAAATGATAGTTGCAGGATTTACTGGCCAACTAAAAGGTTGGTGGGATAATTATTTATCCTTACAAGATGAAGAAGAAATCTATCATAGTATAAAACAAGAAGGTAATCAAATCAGTGAAACAGCAGTTCATACACTGGTAGTAACATATTAGAACATTTTATAGGACGAATATCTGATAATAGTGACAATATTCGTACATTATTACAGAATTTAAGATGTAAAACACTATCTTATTTTAGATGGTATAAAGATGCTTTCCTCAATAGGGTTATGGAATTACCTGAGAGTAATAGTACTCATTGGAAGTCTAAGTTTATAGATGGACTACCCAATTTATTTACTGAAAGAGTTAGAAAAACTCTTAGGAAGGATAGAATGACTATTCCTTATGAAAGTTACACTTATGGAAACCTTATAGGTACTTGTGTACAAGAGGGTATAGCCCTATGCAATGAAATTAAATTAAATCAACAAATTAAAAGACAAAGTTTAACTGAAAGAAATCAATTAGGACAATTTTGTAGTCAATTTGGGATGGAAATTCCATCACAAAGAAAAATAGTAAATAATTATAGAAAAGATGATAAATATGTTAAAAAGAAAAAGTGAAAATATTCTCAAGAAAAATTAGCTAAAAAATTAAAAAGAAAATCTGATAAATTAGAAAAAAGAAAAGATAAAAATAATATTGTTTGTTATAAGTGTAGGAGAGTTGGACATTACGCTAATAAGTGTAAAATGAAAAAGAAGATTAACAGTCTAGACATTAGTGAAGAATTAAAAGATTCTTTAGAAAAGTTATTTATTGAATCTGATGAATCTGAAGACATTACTTCAGGATCAGAAATTGATCAGATAACTGATCATTCTGAAAAATCAGAAGATAATGCAGTATGCATGCCTTGTAAAAAGGGACATAATTCTGATAAGGATGAAAATGAAGATGATTATTATAAGATAATATCTCAATTTAGAGATTCAGATATCAATGTTTTGAGTAATAATAATATCTTAGAATTCTTGAAACTAATAAAAGATCAAGAATTAAGATCAAGAATAATTGAACAAATAGATAATACTCCCTCTTCTAGTAATAATACAGAAGAATTAGAGTTAATAGAAAATAATAATCCTTATACGATGTCAGAAGTTTATAAAATAATGAAACAAAAGAATAATAATTCTCACAAATCTCCTAGTACAATAAATGACTTATATGAGGAGATTAATACTCTTAAGAATGAAATTAAATTGTTAAAACAATATAATAAAAATTTAGATATTCGAATTTCTAATTTAGAAATTAAGAAAGAAACTACTTTCATAACACCAAATTCTTTTGAAAATCTTAATAAGATTGGTGAAGAAAATTTTTTATCTGTTTTAGATATTATAACATCTTTTAAATTTTATGTTAAAATAACATTATTAATAAACCATGATGAAATTATGGAATTAACTGCATTAATAGATACAGGAGCAGATATTAGTGTCATACAAGAAGGATTAATTCCTACAAAATATTTTGAGAAAACCACTCATAGTTTGAGACATGCAGGTGGTCAGAAATTACAAATTAATTTCAAATTACCACGTGCATATATTTGCAATAATAAAGTTTGCATTCCTGAAAGTTTTTTATTAGCAAAAAATATAACTAACCAAGTTATACTTGGCACTCCTTTTATAAAGAAGATTTTTCCTATTACTCATATAGGTACAGATTGCCTTATAGGAACTTATAACAAAACTCCGGTTTCTTTTCAGTTTATAACTGAACCAAACACTAGATTTGTTAATGAAATTAAAGATTTTATTTTAAGAAAGCCAAATCAAATTAATTTTCTTAATTATGAAATAAATTCTTTCAATATTGAAGAAATTTTACAAAATCCTAAATTAAAGGATAAGATTAAAAAAATTCAAAATACTATTTCATTAGAAATTTGTAATGAACATCCTAATGCTTTTTGGAATAGGAAAAAGCATATAGTAAATCTCCCTTACATTGATAATTTTGATGAAAATTATATACCGACAAAGGCAAGACCTTGTCAGATGAATTCTAAATATTTAGAATTATGTAAGGAAGAAATTACTTCTTTATTAAGAAAAGAATTAATCAAAGAGTCAAACTCACCCTGGTCATGTACAGGTTTTTATGTTAATAAACATAGTGAAATAGAAAGAGGGGTACCAAGATTGGTAATAAATTATAAACCCTTAAATAAAGTATTAAAATGGATTAGACACCCCATTCTTAATAAGAAAGATCTGCTAGAGAGATTATATGAAGCAATAATATTTTCCAAATTTGATTTAAAATCAGGATATTGGCAGATTCAGATAGCTGAAGATGACCAATATAAAACAGCTTTTAATGTTCCAATAGGACACTTTGAATGGAAAGTAATGCCTTTTGGATTGAAAAATGCACCTTCTGAATTTCAGAAAATTATGAATGATATTTTTATTCCTTATAGTGAATTCATACTAGTTTATATAGATGATATTCTAGTATTTTCTAAAAAAGTTCAAAAGCATTTTGAACACCTTCATATATTTAAAAAATTAGTAATACAAAATGGTTTAGTTATTTCCAAACCAAAAATGATCTTATTTCAGACTAATTTTAGATTTTTAGGTCATAACATTGAAAAAGGAAAGATTATTCCTATCAATAGAAGTATTGATTTTGCTTCAAAATTTCCTGATGAAATTCTAGATAAATCTCAATTACAGAGATTCTTAGGAATTTTAAATTATATTTTACCATGTTATAAAAATTTAGCATATGATACAGCTATCTTATATGATAGGTTAAAAAAAAATCCTAAACCCTGGACAGATAAGCATACTAAAATAGTCCAACAGATCAAAGCAAAAATAATAACATTGCCTTGCTTAATATTAGCTAATCCTAATTGGGAAAAAATTATAGAAACAGACATATATAATATATTATATATAATGTATTATATATTATATAATATATATTATATATACATATTATATATACATAATATATTATATATAATATTATGTATATATGTATATATATATTCTAACAGCTCCAAAGTGAGGTATCTAAAACATAAGCAGCCTTCGGTACTTGCTATGGGCAAAAGGGGGAGATCTTAGCCCAGGGGGAGAGCCAGGTATATGCTTGATGGATATTTGTTTTGGTTTTTGTTGATGGATATTTTTTGTTGATGTTGCTAGCTTGGTTGTGATCATGAATATTTGGTGCATTTTTTATACGACTATGGATATGCATGAATTCTTAGAAGATTCAAGTCCAAGAGTTAAAGCTAGAAGCACGCTGAAATTTGAAATAAACTGGGATTTCTTGAATTTCTAGACCAGTTTCGGAAGAACTCCATTTTGGAGCTTTTAATGACTTAAAATGAACAAGTGACCTCATGAAGATTGTAGAAGACTTCTTGAAGTTTCTAGCATGGCGTAGCTTATTCCTAGAGGAGTTCATTTGGGTTTCCTATTATCAAACTTAAAATGGACATTCTACCTTCAATTGTGAAGATAGTATATTCCGATAAAATGACCATCCTTACGTTATATGAGTCCAATTGGTTTGATTCAAGATGCATTGAAAATATAAGAGAAGGCTTTAGAACATTTCTCGAGATACCAAGAACCAATTTTAAGCTTTTGAAGGTCAAACAAGGCTAAAAACTGAGGAGATGCAAAATTGCACAAGTGTGGGCTACTTAAACAGAGCCTACCGTCTGGAAGGTAGGGTCACCTACCATCCATGGTAGCTCTCTGCCCAAAATTGGCAGCAACTTATCAATTTGTCAATTTTGTTATTTTTAGACTATTTTTTTGTTTCCTTATTTCCTAGTCTTTTAATTGACTTATTAAGGATTAATTAGGCATTTTAAATAGTTACCATGGTTAAGAGAGTAATTAACTTTATTAAAGGTTAATTATGTCTTTTAAACATTAATTAGTTTTAGGAAGAGGAGTAGGGTTTTTCTATAAATATCCAATTATGCCTCCTTTGTAATTATTGAATGAAATATGATGAATTAATTTGAGAGTTTTCTATTGTGTCGTGGGGTTCTTCAACATCCTTAGCTAGTTCCTAAGGGTTCTATTCCTTGGTAGGTTATTTTATTGTTGTTCTTAATTGATCATCTTTCAATTCCTTCTTTGATTAATTCTATGAGTTCTTGTTTCTGGAGCTGATTAATCTACGTCTTCTAGTTTGTGTAGCTTGGATTTTAGGGCCATAGTTTCCCTAAGGTTCTTGTTGCAAGTTGGCAAAGAATTATTCCTTTCACTGTTAGGTTTATGTTGTTTTGCTCTCCACAGGTTCTTTAGTGAAGTGTTTGGATTATAAAATCTTAAGTAGAAGTTCTTCAAAGGAGGTGATCTTGGGAAGGTGATGGATTCAATTTGCAATCAAATTGAGAATTCATATCATATTGGTATCAGAGAAATCTCTAATTGAAGGTCCATTTATGCTTTATTTGTGTTAAATTCTCTGAGAAAAAAAATAGATATATGATAATATATGAAAAACAATCAAGATCACGCAAAAGAAATTCGTATAGGAAAATTGATAGCAAAAAAAAACTTGAATCGAGGTTTATTTGCAAAATTGTGTGAAAATTTTGCTATGGATCTAAACTCCTATGAGTTGGGGATTTTTTGGAATAAATTTTACTCAATTTGGAGTTGATTTGATTGCTCAATAGATCAAAAGTTCGGATCTGTCCAAAATGTTCGATTGTTGAGAACTTGCTGTTTAATTTGACTATATCTCATGTTATACTGTTCCAAATTGAACGAAATTTGTGCTTAATCTCATTTTAATAGATTTGTGCTTCTATATAAATAGATTTGACTCAATTTGGAGTTCATTTCCTAGATCAATTTGATTTACAACCAAAAGGTGTTTTAGATCTCAATTTTAGAAAAACAGTGTGAAATTAAACAGATCATATCTTGTGTTATATTGCTTCAATTCAATCTATATTTGTGCCTAAATTTATCCTCTTGGAGTGAGGAATGTTTATAAACTTGTTTGACTCAATTTGGATTAGTATTCGCAGAGTTATTGCCGTTTTTGTTAGAGGGTGTCATCATCCCTATTTTCGGGAAAATTTTTTCTAGTACTCTTTTCTTTTTGTTTAGCTTAATGTTGCTTTGAATTGTGTTGAATTTTTATTCTAATTGCTTCCTTTACTGAGCTTATTCTTTGTTTGATGATCAGTAATGTTTGATTGGTTCATTTCCTTAGACAAAATTTTGAAACTCTTACACTACAAGTGTTTGACAGAATTAATCTTTGAACTCTTGTATTTCCAACTAAGTACATTGATTGTGATACTTGTTTTGCTTGATTCTCTTGGTTGAGTTTGTAAAGGAGTTTGAAGGATCTAAAGAACCTCGTAAGTTGAGCTTTGAAAAAAAAGGCAAGAGGAAGAGCTTATTTATGAAAAGCCTTAAGAGAGTTATACACGAGTGAAATGAGCAATCATCTTCAAGCGTGTAAACACTAAGGGAGTTATGGGAGGTCCTTGTTTTGTTGTCTAACCTTTTGTGCAGGTCTAAAAAAGAAATAAATGGAGTATACTTGGTCTAGTCCATCATGTAAAAGAATGGAAACAAAGAGCAAAAGAGAGGATTATCATTCCAAGCGTGCAAGGGATATGTATAATTTCTATCATGGTGGTGGCAATGGAGTGAATGCTTATGGTGGGAATGACCATACAAATAGAAACTTTACACGTAGAGGACATGTTGGAGTTGGTAACTTCTCTTCTCATGATAAATCTTTTGGGAATATTTCTTATGATGATTATGTGGGTTATGATAGAGATAATGCTAAATGTAATTGTTATAATCATAGTCCTTATGATTGTTATGAAGGGTGTCCTCATAGTTATGGTAGAGAAGTTTGCTTTGAGAGCTTATATGATGAAAATGTTTATGGGAGGAAAAATGAAAGTGAACATGTACTCCATATCAAATGCCATGTGGAAGACAAAGTTGCCAATCTTGTTGTTGATGGTAGTAGTTGTGCTAAAGTGGCTAGTACATACTTTATAGAAAAGTTGAATTTGCCTCTTCTTGAACATCCTAAGCCTTACATACGACATTGTTCAAATGATAGTGATGAGATCAAAATCACTAAGCAAGTGTGGGTGTCTATCTATAAAGGAATATATAAAGATGATGTGTTAATGCGATGAAGCACCCATGCAAGCGGGTCATTTATTGTTTTGCAGTCCTTGGATATATGATAGGAAAGCTATATACAATGGGGACAATAATACTTACAACTTCACCAAAGATGGCAAGAGATTCATTCTAAATTCTTTGGCGCCTCACAAAATTTATGAAGAGCAAAGGAAGTTGAAAGAAAGGGTAAGAATTTTTGAGCATGTATAAAAGGAAAAGAGCATTATAAAGGCTAAAAGGTGTGGAGAAAAAAACTTCCCATGCCATCTCAGATAGTTGCAAAGGTAGAAATCATGAAACCATCAATGATTGAAGAATTTCCAAAAGTAAATAAGCTTCCACAAGCTACGATTGAAGTTGAAGAAGTGTTGCACTACATGTTAGGGAAGATATATCTAATATGGAACATTGTGGTCTCATGAGAGATAAGAACATTGAAAAGGGGAGCATTGAGATTGAAGAAAAAGATAGAGTGGAAGAAACAGAGAGAGATTAGTTGAAAGATTATGTGTCTTTGGTTCCATGTCTACTTTATTTGAAAAATGTGAAAAAGATGAATGTGAAGAAGAAAAATTAGTTGCACTTGAAAAGAGTAAGATAATGCTAATCAAACTAACTGTTTTCTTTTTATCAATTCTTCATGTGTGCAGAAATTTTTTATACAAAATATGGAAAATGAAAGGAGCCTATACTACAACATCTACAAGACAATAAGCTTCTTTACTTCTACTTTTTACCTAAGTATTGATCACTTTCTCAAGGAAACTAAATTGAATTCTTTTACAGTTATTTTTTATTAGATTTCTCTTAAACATCCTTGCACTTTGACATCAATGCTTGGAAGGAATCATACTACCAAGAAGAGAGCGTTGGAAAAGAGCTAATCCTAAGCCATGAAAACTCATCAATGAGCCTTTTCTTAACCCTTCTCTTTTATCTCATTAAGTTTTTTATGTGGACTTAAAGTTATTTCTAGAATCTTATATCTCTCATGTGAGCATAATTGGAGATGTATGTGTTATCTCTTTTTGTGGTGCTCTCTTTCTTGGTGTGCCTTCTACTTCTAAATGCCTTTCTTCCCATTTTTCTCTTGAGGATCCATTGAAGTCTAGTTAGTGGTGCTAAATTTCATCATTCTTGCAATAATCTTGGAATGTTAGACAGCGCTTACTTTGGTAAGTCTAACGTTGTTGGTTTGGGTTTAGATTGTGCTTTATTTGATGTTTTTCATTCTAAATTTCAAGGAAAGTTTATTGAGTATTGTATTAATTTCTTATCGTTCTATGAGATTTTTATGAAGGACTTGTTGGAACTATTTACTTAAACCAAACATTTTCCTTTTTGGGTGATCAAATGGATTTTCATTGCCATAAACAAGAGCTTTTAAATATAGTTGAATCTTCAACACCTTTTTTGAAAACACATTTGGTTTCAAATTCTATCACTTGCATTTTATGGAGTTCTTATTCATAAAGGATTTCGAAAATCAAATAAGAGCATGTTTCGAAATGTTTAAAATTAATCTTTATGAGCTCTTGAAAGCTAAATTGAAAATGGTTGCCTTTGGAAAATCATGGAAAGCTTTTATA
Organism: Catharanthus roseus; assembly: GCA_028651295.1. Lineage (NCBI taxonomy): Eukaryota > Viridiplantae > Streptophyta > Magnoliopsida > Gentianales > Apocynaceae > Catharanthus > Catharanthus roseus. The sequence goes on from JAPQWS010000016.1 coordinate 10,079,939, forward strand.
GGTAGACATTTTTGCTACCATCTATCCTTTAGGGAGTGGTTTTGGAAGTGGGCCACTTCATTTTGTGGTTTTCAAAAGAACTATTCTTGTGCTTCATTTCTAAACTATGTAGTTGATGGACCTTGTTCTATTACCTATCTTTCAAAGACTTTTTAGGAAGAATGGTTTTAAAAGAGGAAGGTAGAGAATTTGGAAGTTTTGAAAATTTTGTGTCTACTTTTTCTCATTTCAATCTTGAAGTGTTAGAATTCGTGAAGTACAAAGTTTATCCTTCATTTTCACATGCTTTAGTATTCCTTTGGAAAGTAGCTTTTGTTTACCATTATCCCTTTGGAAAAAAAAATTTCCAAATCTTTGTTTTCTTGTGTTACCTTTTGAGTTTGGAAACAAAGGCTTCTATTTTCATTTACCTTTTAAGGATCGATGTTGGTGTTAATCCTTTCTTGGAGAATTTTTCAAAGAAATTGTTCCTAAGTAGCTTCATTTCAAACATTTTTTAAGGAACATCTCTTATTTAGAAACTTGAATTGCTACGAAACTTCATATTTTTTATTGTGAAAGCTTTACCAAATTTGAGTTTCTAATTTCTACGGGTTTTCAAGGACATTGGGGAATATGTTGTCAATATTTGTCATTTACAAGATTTCTATACTTTCACTTAAGCTTTCCTTGGAAGAAGTCTTGTAAACTTTGAATGTTTCTTGCATAGTCATTCTTGAGCCATCTTGTCTTGAACTTCTTTTCTCATACAACCTTTGCAAATCATAGACCTTTCAAAGAAGTTATAGAAATCTTGCTCTCCTTCTTTTTTACATGAGCATTGCACTAACTTGACTAGTTCTTGAGTGCTTTAGCAATAATATTGTTCATAGCATTGTTCATTTGTAAGATTTCATTTCTAATTTTGCCCACCTTTTGTACTTCAATGAATGTGTGAATTCGAGGAAGGATTCTTTTTAATAGAGGAGGTATGTTATGACAAACGATATGCATGAATTATTTGAAGGTTCAAGTCCAAGAGTTAAAGGTAGAAAAATGGTCAAAATGGAGATAAACTGGAATCTCTTGAATTTCTAGACCAGTTTCGGAAGAACTCTATTTAGGAGCTTTTAATGACTTCAAATGAATAAGTGACTCTCATAAAGATTTTAGAAGACTTCTTGAAGTTTTTGGAATGGTATAGCTTATTCCTAGAGGAGTTCATTTGCGTATCCTATGGTCAAACTTAAACTAGACACTCTACCTTCAATTGCAAAGATGACACATTCCGCTAAATGGCCATAACTTGCGTTATAGGAGTCTAATTGATTTGATTCAAGATTCATTGGAAAGGTAAGATAAGCCTCTACAACTTTTCTCAAGATGTCAAAATGAGTTTGAAGGTTTTGAATGTCAAACAAGGCCAACAACTAAAGAGATATAAAACTGTAAAAGTGCGGCTACTAAAATAGAGCCTTCCGTCTGGAAGGTAGGGTGACCTACCATCCGTTGTAGCTCTCTACCCAAAATTGGCAGCAACACTATTAATTTGTCAATTTTGTTATTTTTAGACTATTTTTTGGTTTCCTTATTTCCTAGTTTTGTAATTGACTTCATTAAGGATTAATTAGGCATTTTAAACATTTACTAGGTTAGGAGAGTAATTAACATTATTAAAGGTTAATTATGTCCCTTAAACATTAATTAGGTTTAGGAAGAGGAGTAGGGTTTTTCTATAAATATCCCATTATGCCTTCTTTGTAATTATTGAACGAAATATGACAAATTTATTTGAGAGAGTTTTCTATAGTGCTCTTGGGGTTCTTCAACCTCCTTAGCTAGTTCCTAAGGGTTCTATGCCTTAGTAGGTTGATTAATTTTTGTTCTTAGACTGAAGGTCTAAGGATTCTAATTGATCATCTTTCAATTCCTTCTTTGATTAATTCTATGAGTTCTTGTTTCTAGAGTTGATTAATCTAGGTCTTCTAATTTGTGTAGTTTAGGTTTTAGGGCCATAGTTTCCTTAAGGTTCTTATTGCCAAGTTGGGAAATAATTATTCCTCTCACTATTGGGTTTATGTTACTTTGCTCTCCATAAGTTCTTTAGTAGAGTGTTTGGATTATAAAATCTTCAATAGAAGTTCTTCAAAGGAGGTGATCTTGGGAAGGTGATGGATTCAATTTGCAATCAAGTCGGGAATTCATATCAATTTTTGCCGCTTGTGACTATTTCTTTTGGGATATTTTGTTTACTATTTTGCTCTGGTGTTGGTGTTTGGATTTCTGGTCTTCTGGGATGTCCACATATTATATCTTATCTGGTTTATGAATGAGTATAAAGACCTTTCCTAGAAGTTGAACAATTTGTGAAGTGCATTACTACTTTTATCTTGTCATTGTCATACATATGAAGTGTATGAATGTAATATAGTGTTTGCTCAAAATAATTCCAAATAGGGTTTGTTGGATATTGGTAGTAGAACATATTGCAAAACATATTGTGTTGTGTCATGTCACAGCAGCCCACATGAGGATTGTACACAATATTCACTAAACATTGTTCAAGTCAGTTGGCATTGTTTTGCATAAAGGAATTTCAAATGAAATCTGCAAAGTTTGTGCAGATCTAAGTTTCCTAATATTCCTAGACAATTAGAGATACGATGTTTTATAGGATCATAAGTATCCTAGAGTATCTCATGTTATAGGAAACTTAGTTGAATTGGGAATCTAAGTCCTTGGGAAAATCAAGAAGAATCTGAAAGTGAAAAAGACTAGGATTCCTACCATAAACTGACCCTATGTATTTAAAGATTACAACATTAAAGAATTAAGGTTGCCGAATAAAATTTTTCTGCTTTGATTATTGAAGAGTTCCATTCATCATTCGTGAGCTTGGTTTATGCATAATCAATTCATGAAATTCACTGTTCTTGCATAAACGTTTTGTCTAGTGCTGAGTTGTTGATTTATCAATTCTCACCTTTAGATCTTGATCTTGATTGTCTAGTCCTTGGGACTGCTTCGTACAACTTAGTAAATGGTTTAAGGGAGTTCAGCATAGTAGCGTTTTATCAAGGGGGATCCTTGAAGAGGTTGAAAGGAGTTCAACCCGTATTATGTGCAAAAGGAGTTTGCAACATTCACTAGGGAAACATTAGATGTACTAATGATCTAAAGGATTTCCTATTTTTGTTATAAGTCATAGTACTGGATCCTTTTCTGGGCATGGCCCCACAGATTTAGGCTGGTCAGCTGAACTGCATTACCATTCTTGTGTATTGGTTTATTTTTGTTTATGTATGTGCTGTATCATGGCAAATTAGAATCATAACTCACTGATATATTAACACAACTGATGTGAATCCCCAATTTGATTGCAATTGAATCCATCACCATCCCAAGATCACCTTCTTGTTGACGAACTTCTATTGAAGATTTGATTATTCAAACACTTCACTAAAGAACCTATGGAGAGCTAAGCATCATAAACCTAATAGTGAGAGGAAGAACTCTTCCCAACTTGGCAACAAGAACCTTGCGGAAACTATGGCCCTAAAACTTAAGCTACACAAACTAGAAGACCTAGATTAATCAACTTTAGAAACAATAACTCTTAGAATTAATCAAAGAAGGAATTGGAAAACGATCAATTGAATTCAATAGATTCATCAATCTAAATAATAAATTTCTCACCTACTAAGGAAGTAAACCATTAGAATATAACGAAGATGGTTTGAAGAATACTAGAGACCATTAGAGAATCCTTTCTATTTCATCAAAATTGAACTTTATTACAATGTAGGCTATAAATAGATATTTATAGTGTTAAGGCTAAACCCTACATTGACTGTTGACTTAAGACTCTAAAAGACCCATTAGACCTTTAATTAACAACTAAAAAATACTTTAAACATTAAAATTCGTTAAGAACAACACATTTACTTGTTAGTATATGCCCTAAGACCAATTGACTCACATTTATGATTTATGAAGCATGTATTTTTTAATTGTATTTTATGCTCTTGGTCATCAAGTATGTGACTTGATAGTAAAACCCTTATAGCTAATAAAATACTATTCTTATTTGTCCCTAGTTTATTACATCCTGTAAACTAGTGTGAAGTTGATTGATGGTCAAGTTTTACTGATCATGAATATGAGATGTAAAATCAATTCATAAATACATATTGAGAATATTGTATTGGACACGACCCAAAGTGAAGAAGAAATATTGCATGGGTTTAAGTTATAAGTATTTCTTCTCAGTTTTATATTTGGTGTCCTTCGACCTAATGTTTCTTGCATAGGGAGAAAAATATGTTTTGACATAGTCAAACATCAATTTTAATTAGGTGATCATTATCATTATTGGTTGGCTTATTTTCTCGTCATGGCTTGAATATTGGAGATAGTGAAAGGGATTTGTCCCTCTATTTTTAGAGAGAGATATCTATGGGCCCCTTGATAAGGAAGACTGGAAAATATGCATGGCCATGCTCAAATAAGTATTAATAAGGTGTTATTAATATTATTTGTTGGAACAGTCTGCCTGGTGATCAAGTAAATGGTTAATTAAGTTTTATAAGGATGACTTGATCATGCCTTATACTTAATTAGGATATCGTGTGACAAAAGGACTAAATATTAAATCTGATGCTAGGTTATTATTACATTTACTTAACTTGGGTAAGCATAATGTCTTGCTAGAGGCCGCTTATGTTTTGTGAATAAATGTCTAGGACATTTTTCCATTCACTGCCAACGTTAAGTGAACCTACAGGGTCACACGCATAGACAATCTTGTGAGCATAATGTCCACGTTCAATGAATCTAGATTGTGTCCAGATTCGTTGAACGTATACAAAAGGGGAATCAGATTCCATATTGTATTTTCTGGTAGGTTAATAAGTAATTAATTTTATTTAATTGAATAAATGAAATTAATTACTTAATATTACTCATCCAACCGTTGGATGAGTATAGGAATAGACGGACGAGATCAAACTGTCATTAGATGACAATTAGGGTTTTGATATTGACAGCTATAAAAGGTTATGTTAACCTTTTCTTGGTGGCCGTCCTTTATCTAATTAAAGAAAAACAAAACCCTAAACCCTAGAACGGGATATAGTATCTAGCCTCCTCTCTCCGAAATACGACCGATTACCAGATAGTCAGAATCAGTTCTGAACAGCTTTCAGAACACAGAAGGGGCTAGCATCCCCGATCGCTTGCAAAGGAGTTCGTCGCATGCATACCAGTAGAGGGCGAAGTGTACAAAGCAGGGCCTCCACAACGAACAATCAAAACATTGAGGTAATTTCTATCCAATCGATTTTTCTAGTATGTGCAGATCCTGTTGGTGGATTTCCGTAGTTTTATTTTACTTTGTTTTTGCCTACGGATTCCAACAGTGGTAAATATCCAATACCCTCCCATCGAGGCGGTAGGTCCTCAACCTACCAATCTGAATTTAACTAGAAGCCTACTGCGGATAGTAAGTACAGGGCCTACCGCAAGCAGTAGGTCCTGTTCTTCTCTCTTCTTCGACTGTTTTACCTCCAACTTGCTCCATTAATTATTCCTTGCTTATGGTATGAATCATGAGCAATATGGGAGGTTTTTCATCTTCTTCAGTGCCTTTATTCTTGCTCTTTAATCCATTCTTCATTGCTTCCTCAATAAAATCAACCATTTCTTTAGCCAAGCCATCATCGTAATTCTTGATCTTCCTTGCCCTTGCACTAGTGATTCGTCCTTGAATTAACTCCTTAACTTCTTGGTCATCCTGGTTTATATCATCCGCCCCTCCTTTGAAAAGATTCATCCTCGAATCTTCACCTACATCAAACAAAGATAAGTCAGAAACATTAAAGGTAGCACTAACATTATATTCACCTAGAAGATCAATTTTATAAGCATTGACAGTAATGCGCTCAAGAACTTGAAAAGGGCCATCGCCACAGGCATCAAGCTTAGATTTCATTGAGAAGGAAATCGTTCTTTTCTAAGGTGAACTCAAACCCAATCTCCTGGTTCAAAGACTACTCGTTTTCTTCCAATATTTCTTTTAGCCACAAGCTTCTTGTTGTTGGCTTCAATAGCTTCATGGACTTTGGAATGGATAGACTTGACAAACTCCTCTATCTTCTTTCCATCCAACCTCAAAGCATGATCTATAGGTAAAGGCACCAAATTAAATGGAGTTAGAGGGTTGAAACTGTAAACAACATCAAAAGGAGAGTAAAAGGTAGTAGAATAATGCTCTCTATTGTAAGCAAACTCAATGTGAGGCAAATAATCTTCCCTTTGGGGCAAGTTCTTTGTAAGAGCGGCCCTAAGAAATTGTCCAATTTTTCTATTAACAATCTCTGTTTGGCCATCGGTTTGTGGGTAGCAAGCTGGGGAATACAACAAATTAGTTCCAAGTTTCCTCCACAAAACATGCCAAAAATGACTAAGGAACTTAGTGTCACGATCCAAAACAATAGTTATAGGAATGCCATGGATCGCACCATCCAAGTAAAGAAAAGATTCTCAACATGGCTAGCATCATCGGTTTTCTTACATGGTATGAAATGAGCCGTTTTAGAAAACCTATCTACTACAGTAAAAATAAAATCCATGCCCTTAGATGACCTAGGTAGTCCAAGAATAAAATCCATAGATATATCTACCCAAGGTACCTTAGGCACATCTAGAGGAGTATAAAGACCATATGGCAAAGATGTAGACTTAGCTCTTTTACACTCTAAACAGTTACCAATGAATTTCTCAATATATTTTCTCATGTGAGGCCAAAAGAAGTGCTCATGCAATATGTCATAAGTTTTAGCAATGCCAAAATATCCCATTAAACCACCACAATAAGCTTCTTTCACCAACAACAACCTAGTAGAACAAGAAAGAACGCAAAATTTACCCTCATGATAAAGAAAACTATCATGTATAAGATACTTATCATTAGGCACAAGCAAGAAATCATCAAATATATCTTTAAAATCTTGATCACTAGCATACAATTCCTTAATCATTTCAAAGCCAAGTCGTTGAGCTTGCGAAGTAGAGATAAGAGTGTACCTTTTAGACAAAGCATCAGCTACAATGTTTTCTTTACCTTTCTTATACCGGATGACGTATGAAAATGTCTCAATAAACTCCATCCATCTCGTATGTCTCTCATTAAGTTTTAGTTGTCCTTTAAGAAACTTCAAGGACTCATAGCCAGTGTGCGTTACAAACTTTTTAGGCCACCAATAGTATTACCAATGTTTCAATGTCCTCACTAGTGCATAGAGCTCCTTGTTATAGGTGGCATAATTCAATGCTGCTCCGATCAAATTTTCACTAAAATAAGCCGAAGGCCTTTTGTCTTGCATCAAGACTCTTCCAATTCCAACCCTCACGGCATCGCATTATATCTCAAATGTCTTTTCAAAGTTAGGTAGTGCAAGTAGAGGTGCACTACTTAACCGTCCCTTCAACAACTTGAATGCTTTCTCTTGTTTCTCTTCTCATTTGAAGCCATTTATCTTCTTGATTAAATCTATCAAAGGATTAGCAACAATGTAAAAATCCTTGATGAACCTCCTATAGAAGTTTGCTAAGTCATGGAATCTCCTAACTTCGAATGCATTCTTAGGAGTAGGCCAATCCTTAATAGCTTTCACCTCCTCTTCAACTACTTGAAGACCTTGAGAACTCACCACATAACCTAGAAAAGTCACATTTTCCAAACAAAACTCATATTTTCCAAGGTTAACATAGAGTTTCTCACTTCTCAAAACCAACAAAACTTGTTTAAAATGATGCAAATGATCTTCATAAGTTTTGCTATAAATCAAGATGTCATCAAAATAGACTACAACAAATTTGCCAATGAAATTCCTCAAAACATGATGCATGAGTCTCATGAATGTGATAGGGGCATTAGTTAAACCAAAAGGCATGACTAACCATTCATAAAGACCAAAATTTGTTTTGAAAGCTATTTTCCACTCCTCCTCTTCCTTCATGCTAATTTGATGGTAACCCGATTTTAAATATTTCTTAAAAAATATTTGGGAACCATGTAACTCATCAAGTAGATCATCTAATCTAGGAATGGGATGCCTATACTTGATGGTAATATTGTTAATGGATCTACAATCCACACATGTGCATCATGTACCATTTTTCTTAGGAACTGATAAAACCGGAACAGCACAAGGGCTCAAGCTTTCTTTTACATAAACTTTGGATAGTAATTCCTTAACTTGTCTTCTCAACTTTGGTCTCTTCAAGAGGACTTCTATAAGCCGGTCTATTTGGTAACATCGCATCGTGAACCAAATCAATTTGATGTTTGATTCCTCTCAGAGGAGAGAGTCCACCGGGCACCTCTTTGGGGAAGACATCCTTGAATTCTTCAATCATCTTTACTATAGCACTAGACATAGAAGACAAATTATAAAAAAGTATTAGCCTTAAAGGTGACAATGTCTGTCTTAATGATAAGACAAACATTATTGAGAACTTACTTGCTTATATTTGATGTGATAGGAATAATGTATTTAGAAGATAAAGTCTTCACACTAAGAAGTTATAAGGAAAAGGGAAGAATCCAAAAGTTGAAGCTGTACCAGACTGGAAAATTCAAGAGGATTCAAGTTGCCAAGAAGAGAAGTGATGAAGACATAGTATAGGGTTATTGAGTCTAGAAGTATATTTTTTTTATGTAACCCTTTCATTTTATCCTCTTTACTTTAATATGCTTTAGTAAAGCTCATGCGAAAAGTATTTTCAAAATGGAAGGAAATGTTTTTCAAAACCTACATGTATTTTAGAGTCAAAATGTTTTTATGAAAATTTTTTTGAAGGTTTTTCTATAGAAGTTCTACGTTAAATGATTGATTTGATATGATTGAGTATGTTATGATTAGATGATCTTAGTAGGAGGATTAATCTCAATTTAAAAAGTCTATGAATGAGTACTTAAGTTACCTTGAGTTGATATTTGATTTAAACTTCTAAAAAGGCTTTTAAAAGTAAGTTTGGAAGACCAGAGCCTTGGGTTCGGACGTCCGAATTTGTTTTAAAAGAAAAGGGAATAAGCTTTTCATTGAAGCTTCAAACAGTTGGAGAGAAATATCGAACGTCCGAAGTGCTAGTTTCTGGGCTGAGGAGTTGAAGGTTCGGATGTTAAGTTTGGACGACCTGTGAAGGTTTGGACGCCGAACTTAACAGGACTCAGTCAAACCATTTTCTAGCCGTTTTATGAATGTTTGAGATTTCCCTATAAATAGCATACCTCCTTGAAATAGTAAACAAGAAGAGATTTTGAGCCTAATCATTTCTAAAGCTTTTTAAGTGTTTATTTTTAGTGATTTTCATGAGCTTTATTGGTGTTTATTTAGGTTTAGAGTGATAAGAGATTGTGGGCTTCATTTGGTTGTAATCCAATACATTTAGTATGATTCTCTTTATCTCTTATTTATGTAAGTGAGTTTTGAACAAGGTCGTGAGGTGTAAAACTTGAGTGGACTGGGTGAACCTTATGTGTGTATGTGTAGAGAAGTATGGTTGAGGTGTAAAACCCTTCGGTGATCATCCACAGTTGTGTATTGGGTTTCCCTACCTTCTTATTGAGCAAGGGGTGTTAGTCATAAGTTTTTGGTAAATCCTTAGATGGGACTTAAGGTAGTGGATGTAGATAAGTGATGGGTAGAATTACTATGCATCTTTGTATCCTTTACATATCGTTTATTTCTTTGCTCTGTGGTTGTATTTCTTTATTTTAATTTTTCTATTGTTTCTGTCTTTGTTTCCTTGTGCTAAACGGAAAGTTTTCTTTAAAGTGCCCATAACCTAATTCCACCCACCCATTTCCCCCCTCCACCCTCCCCCTTAGGTTCTCTAAGAATGGATAGGAGAAATATCATATTTTGGATATTTTAGAGTCTGAATAAGAAGGAGGAGAGATGAGGATAATGGTTTAGGTTTTAGTGTTCATTGATAGTTCCCGAGTATACTAGAGAAGAGAAATGAAGATAGGAGAAAATCTCTCAAATCTCCAGAATAGGGATAATCTCCTTCAAAATCTTAGTTTGTTGAAGATTTTAAGGACTCTTAACAGTTTCCCTTATATAGTGAACATTTTCCAAGTACAATAGTAACTCAAACAATCCCTAACATATCAAAATAATCACAAAAATAACAAATCATAAGATCTAAAAGTTTAAGTTATAGGTTTGACTAATTAATAGTGTTAATTTGAGTTAGTAGGTTTAAAGGTTTTAAATGCTATATGTACTTTGCTTCAAGCTTGTGTAAACTCAATATTACTTATCAAAATCTAAGTTTTTATAAGATTAGAAGAAATTTTAACCGAGTTTTCACTTTATATTGAACATTTTTCACATACAATGAGCACTTAAACAATCAATAACACATAAACAAAAACTTTAGACTCCTTCATTAAACAACATATATTTTTTGGTAACCTGGTATCCGAGTGTCATCCACTAATCTTGGGGGGATCGGAGGGCACAAGCCCTAAAAATAGCATGACAAGGCTGACATACAACATTAAACTGGTCCTTATGAGACTCGAACTCAAAACCTCACTTAACATGTCGCTATTAGACCACACACCCCTTGTTTGATTAAGAAACATATATATTACAAAGATTGGTTCTCCTATAAAGATATGTTCATATACATATATACACACGCATATATAGATATATATACACAAATATACGTATATATTTATATAGGTATATATATCTATATATACATATATATAAATATATATACATATATATAATATGTATATGAGATAATAGCCATTTTTGCGGATCCTTTTTTTTTTTTTCTCTGATGTGCCCCCAACTATTTACGTGGTGCTATTAATGCCCCTAACTCAAAAATTCGGCCAATTTTGATAGAATTTGTGCATGTGCTTGGTCCATGGGATTTTTTCAGGGGCAAAAAAGTTAATTTACTTAATTTCTTTCCAACCCAATTTTATCAATTATTGACAACTAAATAAATAATGAAAAAAAAATCTTGAGGAAAAATAAAATATCAACACCCTACTTCTTCTTTTCCTTACACACTCCTTTTCCTTCCTCTAACTGACGGCTCCCCCTCCCCCTTCTTCTTCCTCTTCCTCTTTCCCTTTCCCTGCCATAGCGTCGATACTTCCTTTTTTCTTCTTATTCTTCTTCTCTCTACCAAGGAATCATAGATATGAAAAGAGGACAAAATAACACAAAAAACTAAGATAAATGAAATAAAAAATGCAATATCATAGCTTCCATGGAACCACATCTGCAAGCTTTTCTATGGCAGGGACGTGAAGCTGTGGCCACCTCTATCCCATAACCATGCCTCTTTGATTCTATCTAAAGCCACTAGTTATCGCTCAAAAAGAGGAAAAGCTTATGAGAAAACAATAAGAAATTAACCAGCAATTCTCTAACAAATTACCTCTAGGCTGCAACTTCACAAAATAAAGAATTAACGATGTAATTTTTGCCTCACTAAAAGAGTGCGTCAAGGAGTTCAAAAAATGAATTTTTAGACTTTAGAGAAACTGAGAGAGACAGGCCTTGCCTCCACCATATCTGTTGATACAACTTTGCTAATTTATTGTTTAAACCTCGAAAATAGTGTTCTTTATTTTTTTGGCTTCGAAAATTGTTGGTTTTATATCAAGATAGATTTATCAAGATAGGTTTTATATCACGTAGATAAAGATATATAGATATATCGATATATATAAATATATATACATTTATATATAGATATATATAGATATAACTATATATATACATATATATATATGTACACACACATAAATATATACATATATATATGTACACACATATATATATTATATACATATATATATATGTATATATGTATATATATACATATATAATTTCATTTCAGTTTCTTCATTGTCTAATGAAACTGATTCTTCAGTAGTTTTAACTACTTGTTTGAAACCTAATTTCTCAAAAGTTCCTAACTGATATACAGTTTTTAATTCAATCTTAGGAATCGTCCACTTATTAAGTTCTTCTAAATTATTAGGAATATCCATTTCCTGCTTATAGCTATTTTTAATTGTTTTCTTATCTTTTCTTAACAAATTCATTTACATTTAATAAATTCATGTTAAACTATGAATCACATATATCACATACCCATATGTGATACCAATTTGGTCCGGTTATAGTCTCCATGTAAGAATCCAGGTTAGAAGGATCTTAATTTTACAGGGGATCCAGATCCGTCAACACAATTAGATAAAGATGAATCCGGGATCAACGCCTTAATACGTCTTCCAACTGCTTTAAACAGGCTAACCCTCATCTTTTAATAATTGTGGCCAGTTCTAGATCTCCTAACCCAAACCTTGAATTCTTACATAAAACTATGAAACCAGACAAAACAGGATCTTCACAATATAGTTATTATGATATATGTGATGTCACAGCTTAACATGAATGGATTTAGCCTGTCATTAGGCTAAATCTAATAAAACAATATCAAAGTAGAATAGAATAAGAAAACTTACAAGAATTGATGATCTTGAAAATTTCAAGCTTTTATTTATTCTTGAGAATATGATACAAGAAGTAGAAAAGTTTACAATGGAGAAAGTGGAGATAGAGAGTTTTCTGATATCTAATTTTCTGGTCCTGCCCTTCTTTGATGATTTTTCATCCTATTTATAGCCATTAGAGGGCCGGATTTATCAAACTTATCTTTTCTAGTTTTTTTCGAATTTTAAATCCGAATAATACTATAGTACAACAATATCTATTACATTATTAAAGGGTATTGTAGTACAATTATAGCTATTACATTATTAAATTGTTCCCTATGAGAGTAGTGCTTTTAGAATTTTGTCGTATTATATGATTGATTTTTGAAAAATTTCTTCCCTTGCTTGTTTTTCAATTTCTCTGGCCATTTGGTCAATATCTTCTTCTGATATTTCTTCTATATGAGGATCTTGAGATCTCCTGCTAAACATTCTTCATTTGATGAACCTGTCATTGACACATCTGATTTATTATCTTCTACCAGATTTTTCACCAAGTCTTTCTTTAATTCTTCCATATATTATCTGATTAATTCTTCTTTGGTTATAACCTCCTTTTGTAACTTTAATTTTGTTGCAATATGCTGAAAATGACTAATTTCCTTTATTTCTCCTTTTTCCTTCATAGTTTGATACTTATCATTTTTCACGTGGATTTCATCCAAAATATTTTGTCCATGAATTTGATTCGTTTCTGGATTAATCTTAATCAATCTATCCCAAAACCTGCTATGAATAAGTCTTCTAAGACAAGGTAAATTTTGCGGAATATAACTCACTTCTGGGGTCCATTTCCAAACCCATGGAATTGAAAATTCAATAAAGAACATCATTGAAGCTATTTCTTCTGTATATTGATTTGAAGCGATATAATCTGCTATTTTTGGTGAAATATTCACCCATTCGCCATATAATGGTTTAAATCTGTCCGGGAGTATTTTCCCAGAGGTCCCATAAATATTCCACCATTGCATAAACCAATTTGGTATGGGATTGTTATAAACATCCCCACAAATGTTTATAAGCCATGTATGTTTCCTATTAGGATTTTCATACAAAAAGGCTTTATGAAAAGCATCAATATAATCCCAATAATTATATTTAAAAGATATTTTAGATTCGGAAAGTATAAATTCCTTTTCTTTAAGAGGAGATAATCCCCATTCTTCAACAGATATAATCCGTTTAATTATGATTTTACTAAAATTATAAATATTAGTCACCTTGGTATTAGGATAAAAATGTGTGATATCACATGAGTTTACTTTAAGTATACTCTCATAATATGGTCTTTGTTTATATGATATAGCAGCATATGATGCTGTATCTAGATACCTGTTCATTAGTATCCATGGATCATTTTTCCATTGAAGATCTTTATTTTCTAAAAGAAATATAATTTCTTTGTGAGTGTTTGTATGATATGAGGCCATATTATCCTCTTCTGATATAATTTGGGAATATGATCCTGATGAGGAGGTTTCACCTTCTTGTTGCTTTTTATCCGCAATAAATTTTTTAAATTCCTCATATAAAGAGGCATATTTATTAGCAATGTTTTCAGCTATTAGCTTCTTATTTCCCATTTAGACAAGGATATTATTCCTTCCTTTGCTATAAGAGGTATTACCTCTTCCACCTCTTCCTCTGAAATGACTATCTTTTTCTCGAGGTATCATTCTGTAAAAATTCACGAGTCAAGAAATCAGGAAGACTATTTTCTTCACCCTTTTTATAAATTATTTCAAAATCAAATGGGGCTAAAAGAGCTTGCCATCTTGCAAATATTTGTTTAGAAACATTATGCTTAAAATCCTTATTAAACATAAATTCTGCTGCCTTACAATCAGTTTTCACTATAAACCTCTGATTATATAGATCATCTTGAAATTTTAAAATACATTTTACTATTGCAAGAATCTCTTTAGCAATCGTTGCATAATTTTTCTGACTATCAGTCCATTTTCCAGAGTGATATCTAATTAATCTTTCCTGTTTATCATCAGGACAAATTTGTTTTAAAATTCCTCCATATCCTATATCTGAGGCATCTGTTTCAATAATTTTTTCCCAATTAGGATTGGCTAATATCAAACAAGGCAATGTTTTTATTTTCTCTTTTATCTTCTGAACTGTTTTAGTATGTTTTTCTGGCGAGGGTTTAGGATTTAATTTTAATCTTTCATATAAAATAGCTGTATCATAGGCTAAATTTGTATAATAGGGTAAGATATAATTTAAACTTCCTAAAAACCTTTGTAACTGAGATTTTTCTAAGATTTCATCTGGAAATTTTGACGCAAAATCTATGCTTCTATTAATAGGAATTATCTTTCCTTTTTCAATATTATGACCTAAAAATCTTATATTAGTCTGGAATAAAGTCATTTTTGGTTTGGAGATTACTAAACCATTTTGTATAACTAACTTCTTAAATATTTCTAAATGTTCAAAGTGTTGTTGAATATTTTTAGAAAAAATACTAAAATATCATCAATATAAACTATTATAAATTTAGTATAAGGAATAAAAATATCATTCATTATTTTTTGAAATTCTGAAGGTGCATTTTTTAAACCCAAAAGGCATAACTTTCCATTCAAAATGTCCTATTGGAACATTAAAAGCTGTTTTATATTGGTCATTTTCAGCAATCTGAATCTGCCAATATCCTGATTTTAAATCAAATTTAGAAAATATTATCTCCTCATATAATTTATCTAATAAGTTTTTTTTTATTAGGAATTGGATATCTAATCCATTTTAATACTTTATTTAGAGGTTTATAATTTATTACCAATCTTGGTACTCCTCTTTCTATTTCACTATGTTTATTAACATAAAACCCTTTACATGACCAAGGAGAATTTGACTCTTAATTCTTTTATTAATAAGGAAGTTATTTCTTCCTTAGATAATTCTAAGTATTGTGAATTCATTTGACAAGGTCTTGCCTTTGTTGGGATATCTTTCATCAAAATTATCTATATATGGAAGACTAACAATATATTTTTTCCTATTCCAAGACGCATTTGGATGATCATTACAAATTTCTATTGAAATATTATTTTGGATTTTCTATATCTTATCCTGTAGTTTAGAATTTTGTAAAGCTTCTTCAATGTTAAAAGAATTTATTTCGAAATTAAGAAAATTAATTTGATTATGTTTTCTAAGAATAAAATCTTTTATTTCATTAACAAATCTTGTATTTGGTTCAGTTATAAATTGAAAAGATACAGGAGTTTTCTCATATGTTCCTATAATGGAATCTGTACCAATATGAGTAATAGGAAAAATCTTTTTTATAAAAGGAGTTCAAAGTATAACTTGGTTAGTTATATTTTTTGCTAATAAAAAACTTTCAGGAATGCAAACTTTGTTATTACAAACATATGCTCGTGGTAATTTAAAATTAATCTGTAATTTTTGACCACCCGCATATCTTAAGCTATGAATAGTTTTCTCAAAATATTTAGTAGGAATTATTCCTTCTTGTATAACACTAATATCTGCACCTGTGTCTATTAATGCAGTTAATTCTATTATTTCATCATGATTTATTAATAATGTTATTTTAACGTAAAACTTAAAAGATGTTATTATATCTAAGGCAGAGAGAAAATTTTCTTCCCCAATATTATTAACATCATCAAATGTATTTTGTCTTATTAAAGTAGTTTCCTTATTTATTTCTAAGTTAGAAATTCTAATGTCTAAATTTTTATTAAATTGTTTTCACAATTTAATTTCATTTTTAAGAGTATTAATTTCTTCATATGAATCATTTATTGTACTAGGTGATTTTTGAGAATTATTATTCTTTTCTTTCATCATTTTATAAACTTCTGACATCGTATAAGGATTATTATTTACTATTATTTCCAATTCCTCTTTATTATTACTAGAAGATGGAATATCATCTATTTGTTCAATTATTTTTTACCTTAATTCTTGGTCTTTTATTGATTTTAAGAATTCTAATATATTATTATTACTTAAAACATTTCTATCTGATTCTCTAAATTGAGATATGATTTTATAATAATCATTTTCACTATTATCTTTATCCGAACTAATTTCCTTTTTACAAGGAATACAACATGCAGAATTATCAGAATTATCAGAATCATCAGTTATCTGATCTATTTCTGAGTCTGAATTAGTACTTTCAGAATATTCTGATTCTAAAAATAATTTTTCTAAAGAATCTTTTATCTCTTGACTGATATCTAAACTATTAATTTTCTTCTTCATTTTATACTTATTAGCGTAATGTCCTATTTACTTACATCTATAATACACAATATTATTCTTTTCTCTTCTTTTTTCTAATCTATCAGTTTTTCTTTTTAATTTTTTATTTAATTTTTCTTGAGAATATTTTCTCTTTTTCTTTTTAAAATATTTATCATCTTTTCTATAGCTTCTTATTAATTTTCTTTCTGATGGAATTTCCATCCCAAATTGACTACAAAATTGGCCTAGTTGTTTTCTTTCTGTTAATCTTTGTCTTTTAATTTGTTGATTTAATTTAATTTCATTACATAGGGCTATACCCTCTTGTACACAAGTACCATTTAAATTCCCATAGGTATAGTTTTTATAGGGAATGGCCATCCTATCTTTCCTAAGAGTTTTCTTTACTCTTTCTGCAAATAAATTAGGTTGTCCATCTATGAATTTTGACTTCCAATGGGTACTATTACTTTTTGGCAATTCCATTACTCTATTAAGAAAAGCATCTTTATACCATCTAAAATCAGATTGTGTCTTACATCTTAAATTTTGTAATAAAGTACGAATAATATCACTATTATCAGATATTCTTCCCGTAAAATGTTCTAATATAGTAACTATCAATGTATAAACTGAATTTTCAGTTATTTGATTTCCTTCTTGTTTTATATTTTTAAAAATTTCTTCTTTATTTTGTGGAGATAAATAATTATCCCACCAACCTTTTAATTGTCCAGTGAAACCTGCAACTATCATTTTTGCTATATTACTATCAGTATTGCCAATAGTTTTACTTATAGTACTATACATCAACATTCTATGGGCCAAATTATAAATTTATTTTTCTGTATAACCATCTAAATTCCATTCATAAATGCATTTTCCATTATAACTATTATTACCTATGTATTCCTGTTCTTCATGTAGAATATCTACAGGAGATGGTCTATTATAATAATGTATTCTTTGTGTTGGTCTATCTGCAAATTTATTTAATTGATTAATTTCATCATTTATAATTGATTTTTAGTCCATATTTTCTTCTAATTTTTCTGAAAATTCATTTTCTAATGTATTGATTTTTAGCTGTTTAAATTTATTATCTATTAACATTTTTAGATCTGACATTGTTTTCAATTTGTAATTTTTCATTTGAGGTGGAGGTTGAAGTGTTGGGGTTGTTATAAGTTCTATTTTTCCTGAGGCATTTATATCAGATTTTTCTAATTTTTGTATTAATATATCAATTCTCTTATGAAGGGATATAATCTGTTCTCCTAGAATATTTAAATAAATATTTGTATAATTTTGTTGTTCTATTATTTTATTTATTTGTTTTACAGTAATAGTTAATGTATCATTCTCAAATAATTTTGAGAATGTTGTAAAGTTTACTATATTATTTTCTTTTTCCATATAAAATGATTGTTGAGGAGGAAATATTCCTTTTATTATATTACCATTCAAAAGCTTATAATCCCTTTCTAACACAGAAATATAAGGTTCAATATAATTGGACATAAACCACGGAACAAAAGGAAATAAAATATTATGATATGACAAAAATCTATAAAATTCATCAGAAATATAATTCCTAAATTTGTCATTAAAATTAGGGAAAAACCACTTTCTAGATGGTTTCCATCTTGGTAAAGAAAATTCTTTTTTAACTTTTTGCCTGGCCAGAGATCCAGGGCTAAAATCTATTTTAATTTTATTCATAATGAAAAATTCATTTCAGATTCGGTTATTTCCGCATTTTTAGTGTTATAAACACCTTTAACAATATTTTCTTTATTTTTAAATAATTTTTCTACATGATGATTATTCTCATCACATTCACTTACTTGTGAAGTGGAAACTCTATAGGGAATATTGTCCCTTTCTTCTATTAGAGGAGAAATAAAAGAATGATCAGAATAAGATCTAGTAGAATAAGATCTTGGGATATTACCCAATCTTGATGGAAAATTATCCATCTGTATATAAACAATTCCTTCTGGAGTTTGCTCAATACGATCAATATTATGTACGGTTTTAGATTGTATATGACCAGATCGTTCAAGTTTGCATTGCTGAGGCATAGGAATTTCATCACATTTAATTATTCTTCGAGTAGAAATTTTTTATCAATTAAAGTTAGTTTCAATTAAAACAGTTTCATTAATCTGTTTATCCATCAATTTACAATTAGGATTTAATGTAAATAATGGTTTATAATAGATTCTATAACATATACAAATTAATTTTGATCCAAAAAAATAGTTATATCCATGTGTTTAACATTTAATGTCAATGCATCAAGTATATTAATATCACTTAATGATAATGATAAATTAGGATAAACATTAAAGTAAACAGGTCCATGTGCCAAACTTGATTGAATGACACCTATTAGTGATTGTTTCTAGTTTAAATTCCTCGCATCTCTTAAGCATGCAATAAAACTTTCTGGTGAACCTTCTAATGTTAAAGGCTTGAATGCAATCTGAACTAATCCAATATGTATGAATTTATAGAATTCTTTATAACGATTTATATCATGATGACGTAATAATTTCATTTCAGTTTCTTCATTGTCTAATGAGACCGATTCCTCAGTAGTTTTAACTACTTGTTTGAAACCTAATTTCTCAAAAGTTCCTAACTGATATACAGTTTTTAATAAATTCATGTTAAACTATGAATCACATATATCACATACCCATATGGCTCTGATACCAATTTGGTCCGGTTATAGTCTCCATGTAAGAATCCAGGTTAGAAGGATCTTAATTTTACTGGGGATCCAGATCCGTCAACACAATTAGATAAAGATGAATCCGGGATCAACGCCTTAATACGCCTTCCAATAGCTTTAAACAGGCTAACCCTCATCTTTTAATAATTGTGGCCAGTTCTAGATCTCCTAACCCAAACCTTGAATTCTTACATAAAACTATGAAACCAGACAAAACAGGATCTTCACAATATAGTTATTATGATATATGTGATTCATAGTTTAACATGAATTTATTAAATTTAAATGAATTTGTTAAGAAAGATAAGAAAACAATTAAAAATAGCTATAAGCAGGAAATGGATATTCCTAATGATTTAGAAGAACTTAATAAGTGGACAATTCCTAAGATTGAATTAAAAACTGTATATCAGTTAGGAACTTTTGAGAAATTTGGTTTCAAACAAGTAGTTAAAACTACTGAGGAATCGGTCTCATTAGACAATGAAGAAACTGAAATGAAATTATTACATCATCATGATATAAATCGTTATAAAGAATTCTATAAATTCATACATATTGGATTAGTTCAGATTGCATTCAAGCCTTTAACATTAGAAGGTTTACCAGAAAGTTTTATTGCATGCTTAAGAGATGCTAGGAATTTAAACTGGAAACAATCACTAATAAGTGTCATTCAATCAAGTTTGGCACATGGACCTGTTTACTTTAATGTTTATCCTAATTTATCTTTATCATTATCATTAAGTGATATTAATATACTTGATGCATTGACATTTTAATGCCAATTTGGTCCGGTTATAGTCTCCATGTAAGAATCCAGGTTAGAAGGATCTTAATTTTACAGGGGATCCAGATCCGTCAACACAATTAGATAAAGATGAATCCGGGATCAACGCCTTAATATGCCTTCCAACAGCTTTAAACAGGTTAACCCTCATTTTTTAATAATTGTGGCCAGTTCTAGATCTCCTAACTCAAACCTTGAATTCTTACATAAAACTATGAAACCAGCCAAAACAAGATCTTCACAATATAGTTATTATGATATATGTGATGTCATAGCTTAACATGAATGGATTTAGCCTGCCATTAGGCTAAATCTAATAAAACAATATCAAAGTAGAATAGAATAAGAAAACTTACAAGAATTGATGATCTTGAAAATTTCAAGCTTTTATTTATTCTTGAGAATATGATACAAGAAGTAGAAAATTTTACAATGGAGAAAGTGCAGATAGAGAGTTTTCTGATATTCTAATTTTCTGGTCCTGCCCATCTTTGATGATTTTTCATCCTATTTATAGCCATCAGAGGGTTGGATTTATCAAACTTATCTTTTCTAGTTTTTTTCGGATTTTAAATCCGAATAATACTATAGTACAACAATATCTATTACATTATTAAAAGGTATTGTAGTACAATTATAGCTATTACATTATTCAAGTGTATATAGATATAACTATATATACATATATATATATATGTACACACACATAAATATATACACATATATATGTGTACACACATATATAAAATATATACACATATATATGTGTACACACACATATATATTATATACATATATATATGCATATATATGTATATATACATATATATACATAAATATAGATATATACATAGATACATACATATATACATACATACATATATATGTCTGTGTGTGTTTTGCATTTAAATTAATTAAAAATCTGATCTAGTCAAACGAAAAAACTTATTTTTACATTTTAACTAGAAAAAAATTAATTTAATAAATCCAAAATATAGAATATCTTTGAATTATAAGATACAAATACATGAATGAATAGATCAATCAAGTGTTATAACTCCACAAACTGTTCAAATACCTCAACACTTAACTAGAAGAAATCTAAGCATTGAACCACTTTGGTGGTATTACTAACATCCTAATTTTATACAACAAGATTTGACCTCAAAGGGATCATATCCAATTGGAGTAATAACAATACCTAACAAAAGCAGTGGCAAATGATTTCTTTTTGGAGCTTGAAAATTATAATTCAAAGATTTTGCAATATCAATTTCCACGTCATCATAAAATTACTCGTAAACGATGAGCATAAATAAAAAAATAAATTTTACATGAAAACTTAATTAAAAAATTCCAAAATCGAAGGTGGGGGCTTGTAACGCCAGAGAGCGAGTCTCTACTAAGACTTTATCTACGGACACATCGGGGAGGTCGTCGGCTATACCTATAGGCGGGAATTCCCCGTCTAACATATATGCTCAGTAGAATTTGTATTAGTATGAAGGCTTTTCATATTCTCCATTCTCATCCTATCTTATTTATGATTATCTGGTTGATCACAAATTTGAAAGTAACTTTTTCTTAAGGGATAAGACATGATATTAATTTAAGGGTTATTTCCAATAAATTACCCTTAAGTCTGGTTATTTTTCAATTTATTACCACATGTTTGATCATTGTCAATTGGGTGACAAAATTTGACCAGCAGCTAAATCAATTAGTCTGATTAGTATAAAATGTCTAATTTTCCCTTCAACTAACGACAAAAATTCAAAATTTACCTTTTTTAAAGATATATTTACAAATATAAATTCAACTATTTCTAAATAAAGTAAAAAATAAAAATAAAAAATAAAAACCTCATCTTTTTTTTCCTTTTACTCCATCATCTTCTTCCTCTCAACTATCTCTCACCACCAAACACCATTATGGCATCACCATCAGACATCATCACCATGAACACCTGACATCACAAGTGCAAATGAACTTTGCATAACACACGCCACAAAATACACACCAACAATATTGTACCCATATCCAAACATACACATCCATCCTCTCGTTCAATCTATATCCCACCATCATCATAGAATTCATGGCCATGTCTGTATTATCAGTTCACTTTCCTATTGAATACAATGATATTGCTTTTTTTTTTTTTTTTTTTTTTTTTTTTTTTTTGCTTTTTCAATTTTGCTGAATGATACACCGCTATTTTTATTTTTCCTTTTTTTCTTAAAGGAATGATCACTGATATTACTGAATCCTATATACAAACTAATATATATGTATATATATTAACAAATTCTTTATATATGATAAGAATACCCAACTCATAAAATTATATATTTTATTTGAATTACATGTACTAGGTAATTGGATTCTCTTTATTTCTCAAAGGTTCCTTTTTTTCCTTTTGGGAAAATAGCCTCAGACGTCCCTCAACTATTTATGTTTTTCATTAAGAATCACTAAACTTTATTACCGATCATCATAATCCCTCAACTATTTACATTTAGCCTAAAGAGTACTTTTCGTCAAATTCGTGATTTTCTTCATAAAAAATCAACATGTTCCTTGCACATGACCATATTAGCAAGGGAAAATATAGAATTTAATAAATTATCTTATATATATAATTTTCCCCCTCCTCTCTGTTTCCCTTTCTTCTGCTACTCCACCGTATCTACCGATTGTTTCTCCTTCTCTCTTCCTCCTCTTGCTTCCCTTCTTTCTTCTTCCATTCTCTAGTGTTGCTCCAGCCTCGTTGGCGTCCCCCTTAGGGCAAACTTGCTAGCTTTGGGGATAAACCAGAACACCTTTGGCCATCAACATATAATGAGTAGAAGGAGGAGTCTGATGCTATTGCTTTTCTGAATGAAGCAAATTGAACAGAGCTAGAAGTTTGCCAGCAAAGATTTTGAATTTATCATCAAAAAAACCAAGAAAATATGATCAAAATTTTTCACCGCCGACAAACTTTTTGTCAAAGAAAGCCATAAATTTAGCAAAATTCATCAAATTTTCTATCTCTTTGACGGGAGACAAATTCAGGAAGAGGGTGACAGAAAAGTGTTAGAGTCATTAGAGTTGGAATATATTGTTACTAAATCCAGTTTTAGTATATCTCTGATTCTGTGGGAGTGCCTGTGATTAGTAGGACTCTTGAGGTATAAATATTTGACATATATATACAATTCCTCAAGCATTGTAGCTTAATTCCTCTGTGCCTAGTTCTCTTTAACATGGTATCACAGCAAAGGTTAATAAAATATATCAACGATGGAAAGCATGAGACCTTACATACGTTAATAAACAGATTGACATAATTGTTACCACCAATGATAGGGCAGTAGCAATAATGATGGCTAATGTCGCACCATTTCATCTTACTAGCGATTTGAATCCTTACGCTATCATGTCTAGTGATATCCCCGGACAATTATTAACACACATCAAATTGACTCAGACAAACTACGAGAGATGGACAACTTCCTTTCACAATTTTATGGTTGCAAAGTGATATGAATCGGGATGTCCAAGAAGCTAAGGAGTTGATTCATGGACTAATCACTAGAGCAAGAGCAAGAAGATCAAGGCATATGAAGATAGATTGGCTAAAAGAATGGTTTCTTTCATTGAAGAAACCTTTAAGAATGGATTAAAGGGCAAGAATAGAGGCTTGGAAGATGATAAAACCATCCTAAATTGCTTATAGATCAATGCATAAATTTGGAGCAATCAATGGAGCAGTTTGGGAGAAGAATAAATCAAGAAAAAGGCAAAAGTAGAGCCTACCGTCGACGGTAGGCCCTGTACCTACCGTCCCCAATAGGCTTCTGTCCAAATGGGCTTGTTGGCTGAAAACTTACCGTGTGTGGTAGGGTACCCTATTGGACACAGTAGGTTCCTAGAATTTTTTAACAATGCATTGTTTTGGGCGGTTTTTAATGTTTAAACCCCATTTTCAATTGTTAATTAAGGGGTTAATTGGTCTTTTAGAGTACTTAGTCAATAGTCAGTGGAAGTTTAAGACCTAACATGATAAATACCCATTTATAGGCTTATTGTAAATAATGATGAATTTTGATGAAAATTGAGAGAGGATTCTTCATTGGTTTCTAGGATTCTTTGATGAAAATTGAGAGAGGATTCTTCATTGGTTTCTAGGATTCTTCAACACATCTTAGTTAGATTCTAAGGGTTTACTTCCTTAGGTTTATGAACAATTGATTGCTTAGATTATGGAATCTATGGAAATCAATTGATCATCCAATTCCTTCTTTACTTGGTACCAACAATTCTTGTTCTTAGAATTGATTAAACCTAGGTCTTCTAGTTTGTGTAGTATGGGTTTTGAGGCCATAGAGGTTCTTGCTATAAAATTAGGAAGAAGTTTTACCTTCAATATTGGGTTTACAAGGCTTAGTTCCTCATAGGCTTTTTATTGGAGTGCTAGAACTACAAAATCCTCAATAGAGGTTCTTCATCAAAGGAGGTAATCTTAGGAAGGTGTTGAATCAAATCTACAATTAATTGAAGATTCACATCACAAAGTGAAAATAATGTTTCGTTAATGGAACTATAAAAAACAATATGAAGGTTTTGTGGATTTAACAATTGGAAGAAGGTGAATTTGCTAATTTTGGCTTGGATAACACAATTGATCTAGCTGTAGTTCCACACATATCCTATAATTCCAATGCTCAAATTCTTTGTGACGAAATTAATGAGCAATTTTTTTTTTGTAAGGAATGGTCCACACATCTAAGAACTCAAAGCAACCATCGCCGACTACAAACAAGGAGGAGCATTTGTTTTTGCCTATTATGGTACTCTAAAGAAACTATGGGATGAACTTGGTAATTATGATCCTGTAACAAATCTGGGAGATACAGTTCGCAGACACGAAGAAGAAAAACTACATCAATTTCTTTTGGGACTTAATGATTCAAGTTTTCATACCTTTATCTCTCAAATGGTGAATATGAATCCCTTACCATCAGTTTAACACTGCTTACCAGATGCTCATTTATGAAGAATGACAGAGTTTGATTGCCCGCAGGAACGATGACCGGGATGAAGTGACTACCTCCACAGCTCGTACAAATGCGAAGCTCGTATCTTGCACAGTCTGCTCTAAATTCGGTCATCTGACTGAAAATTGTTTTCACATAGTCGCTTTCCTGAATGGTGAGATTGTTCCACGCTTCCCTTCTTCGGCATGTTGGTGGGCGTGGTCGTTGCAGTTGTGGATCTTGGGGACGTTGTGGATGTGATGGCAGTGGTTCGCAAATCACCTTCACTGCTCAAATTCTCCCTTTCAACAATAGTGTATCCTCCTCTTACTGGTCAAATTGCGCAGTGCCATATCTAGCCACTGCTTTTGCACCTTCTTGTGGTGTTTTCGATGCAGCACCTTCTATTTCATGGCAGTCTCCAGGTAGTAGCAGTCAGGTTGGTCTTTAGTTGTAGCCTCTTTTTTCGGCTTCTTCTTCACTAGAGCAAATAGGGTAATCTCCAAACCCTTCTTCAATTTTTGGGCCTCCTTCATCACCTTCTACTCAGTGGACTAAATCAGCTCAACTTAATCCAACAATGTCTTATAATCCCTTTCACGACTTTTTATCTGGTATGATTTTCTAGCACTTAGATTCTGCTATTTCAAGATATATGACTAGAATGACATTCATATTTTACAAATTGAACCTGTTTCTATTACTTTGCCTAATGGTTCTTAGAATTGGGCTAATTATGAATGTTGTGTATATTTGAGCCCTTTTTTTATTTTGACTCATGTTTCCATATGTTCCCAATTTAAAATGTCATTTGATCTCTATATCCCAGTTATTAGACACCTATCCTCATTATAATGTCCTCATTTCTTCTAAAGGTATTTGTGCCATACAGGATCTTGCTTTTAGGATGTAGATTGGAGCGAGTAAGTTGGCCAATGGGGTGTATCAATTATTACCACCGCAAATAAGTCATGTTTCCACGATGCCGTCAGATTTCGCTGCAAAAAAGCAACAATTACGGTAATTTTCAAAATTCCCGCTAATTGCTTTTATTTGAGACGCGCTAAATATTGTAATTTGCAGCAGTTTTTAAAGTCCACTATACATTTTAAAAAAATTTTAATTTTGATTATAAATTTTTTCAATAACACTATAAATTTGATTTAAAAAAAAAAAAAAAAAGAAAACAGATGGCCCATTACACACTAAATTGTACCAAACCCTATTCTCTTTTCCATCTCTCTCCTCCCATCTTCCCTTCTACTGCGCCTCCCCTCTCCTGCCTCGACCTCCCTTTCTTGCGTCGTCGTTGAGCCTCCTTTCTGTGTCGTTGCGCGCCTCCCCTCCTCTCCTCTCCTCTTCTCCCTCTTTCTCTCCTCTCTTTTCCCAACCCTGCGCACGGCTCTCTCTCTCTCGTGATGCCGCCCCCTCTACGTCGTCTCGACCACACTTTTGCAAGAAATGTGGAAATCCCCTTGGAGTAGTCTGGTTTGCACAATTTGATTTTCAGCGCACTGTATGTTCTCCTCCAACTCCAAGTTGTTTAATTTGCATTTGTGTACCTTTTTTTTTATTGATCTTAATGAGATTTTTCTTGATTAATCTTGATCATGGGTTGTGAGTAATTTCTGTTTTTAGTTTTGTTTGGTTGGATTTGAATGAGTTTGAGAAAGAAATGAAATACTATGTGATCAGGTGTCAGAAAATGGATGG
This sequence comes from Catharanthus roseus, assembly GCA_028651295.1. NCBI lineage: Eukaryota > Viridiplantae > Streptophyta > Magnoliopsida > Gentianales > Apocynaceae > Catharanthus > Catharanthus roseus. The sequence goes on from JAPQWS010000016.1 coordinate 10,107,022, forward strand.
GGGAAGTCGTACTCTGTAAGATTCTACCAATGAACTCATGAACTCGCCCCCTCCCCCCCCCAATGATAAAAATTACTTGATTAATGAATGATTTTTTTGGTAATGTAAACAGTATAAAGGAGAATGTGATTTACAGAAGATATTTTAGGAATGCTGGACCTCTCAACTTTGCTGATACAATTTTGTAAGTGACACATCACATGAGAATTAATCTTTAATTTTCCAGATTGATTGAAATGATATTATTTATTCAAAAGATCTGTTTTAATTTGTCAGATTTCAGGGCCAGATTCCTTTCTTAAGAAAGGAGATCTTCTGCTGATAACGTGAAGTGTCTGCTTAACTGCTAATTACTAGAGAAGAGAAGAGAAGAGAGCAAGGTAAAATTTTCATAATCTCTCGAGGAATCAATTAAGGCTTCTGCATTCTATTTCCCTGAGTTTCAGAAGTTATTTTGTTTGAGTACATCTTTGCGAAACTGATCCTTATCGTTATAAATTGTTCCAGTTTTCTTTGGTCGTTGGAATTTTTCTGCTTAACTGATTGTATATTCTTTTCAAGTTGCTGTCATTGAACGTCAGTGTGTTTCGTTGTTGTGGCTATAAATATGTGGATTATTGATAATAAGAACGTTCTGAATGCTAATAATCGTACTAAGAAGGCGAGGAGAAGGGAACATGAATGAATGAAACTTGCTGCTGGAGTGCATATGCCTACCACTACCATGCTTTTATGACATGGGTAAAATTTATTTCTGTTGTAAAATTTGAACTGATTAGCATTTGCTTTCTGCAACACATGCTTTGATTCTAACTATTGAAGTACTATATTTTATCATTTCTCTTACATATTTCAGTTTGATTTAAAATCTCAGTTATACTAGTTTATTAGTTGGCATCTTATTTTTCAGCAATGCCACCTTTTGATGCATTTAGGAAAGATGACTGATAAATCAGTCGTATGGTGCATGCTGTAGATCTGTAGAATTGGTTGACTGCCATTGTAATGTGGCCTAGTTAGGGAACATGAAAAGCCAGGCCCAGGTGTAAAGGGTCTTAAAATCTCGAAGCCAAGTGGTTTTAATGGTCAAGATATGTTTTGATGTGCTTCTCTGATTTCTAAATTTATCATGATGTTGATATAGTAGTCAGCAATTTGTAACACCTGTTCATTAGTACTTAACAGGTAAAGGGCATACATATAAATATTCATTCACCAATATAATTGTGCCTCCTTGAAGTCTACTGCTGATGGTGATTCTTTTGTCCACGTTCGACTGATTTAAGGCTTTATTTTGATTGCTTTTTAGTTTTAAAAAAGTGACGACTTAAGATAATCTGTTATTTGCTCTTGTAGTAATAATTCATTTGCTCTCAATTTTGGTCTTGCAGATATGGGCATATCAAAGCTGTTCAACTTCTTTGTTTCTTAATCCTTGAGTTGCACATTATTTTTTTGTCATATTTCTATATCTTCTAGTGTTAGAACTCAAGTTTGGATGTCTGAGATGTCTCAGCTCATATACCATTTGCTACTAACTTCAGTGACTTTGGAATATCTGTTCATTATTTGCTAAGCCTATTCTATATGGGCTTAATTTTCAATGGTTGACATCATATTGAAATTCATTATTACTTTTCATGTTAAATGCTCCAGATGAAGATAGATTTGTTCAAGCAAAAATCTGAAATGTTAGAGTATTTCGGATTAGTATAGACTCCAATGGCAATTTGTCCAGGCTTCCTGTCATACTTGATGTATACACCTGACATGGACCGTGTTCCAGAGTTCTTACTTTGCCTGGGGAATGATGTAAGTTTTCTCTTTCTGTGGGTGCGTGTGCATGTGAACCAATTGAGAATATGAAGATTTCTATATGTATAAATTACCTTTGAGACTCAACAAAGTATTTGTGGTTTAAAATGAATAGAGATACGAAGCAATTGAGAATCTTGTATGTAAGGCAGATATAGAATCTAAGGGTGTATTAAGAGTGTGGAAGATGGACATGTGAGAATGGAAAAAACTGTTTCTTGGAAAATAATTTGGAGGTTCTAAATCCAATCCAGAGAAAACATAAAGAATTCTCACCACATTGATTCTGTTTGCTAGGGTGATGTTCGTTTTGGTGAATGTTGCAGGTTAATTGGGATGATGAGAAAATTTGTTTCCAAACTATTGCTGCTGCTTTAGGAAACTTCCATGCCATGCATCCTCCATTGCTTCCCAATCCCTTAGGTGAAGGATTGCAATTTTACAAGAAAAGAACACCTTCAAACACTCGTGAAGGTGGAAATTCCTCGGAAGTTACAGGTAGAAGTGGTCATTGGAATGATGTGCATCTCTTAGATCCTCAAAGTACAACAATTCGACTTGTCTACTTATTTTACTTTGGGTTTCAATAATCGCTGGAAAACTAAGGTCAACTGTTATTTGATATCGAATAAACATTTCTTTAACTTATCCTATATGCAACTGAAAATTGATTATGGATGCATTGACGGTTGTTAGAAACAGTAATTGGAAATAGCTGGCTTTCGGCACTATCAAATAATATTTTTTTTGAAAACGCATAATTATTAGCAAGCTTTATGCACCCGCAAATAATATCATAATGGCAGTGTACATGACGGTTATTAGGAAACCACTGCAATCATTTAATGGCCCTTTGGTTTGTGGCAATTTTGTCGCTACAGAACCAAACCATTTAACGGGGTTTAAAATCGCTGCAAGACCAAAGAATAATCCTGCAATTCAGTCAATTTTTTTTTTTGTTAGTGTTTATTTCATAAACTCTTAGGCCATGCATGGTTTTTTCTATTTTATCCAATATTAAAGACTTGCCTTACTTTCAATAAAGATAATTCTCCTTGTGATATTTTTTTTCGTGCTAAATAAACTTGTGAAATATTTCCTAATAAGACATGCTACAGAGCTATTTGATTTAATTCATTCTGATATTTGGAGCCCGTATAGTGTTAAGTTGTTTTGTGGTTCATTATATTTCCTTATCTTGGTTGATTTTTCTGGTGCTATTTAGGTATATTGACTTACAAGCAAAAGCCATGTGTAAATATTTTGAACATTTCTTTATGCTTGTCAAAATTCAATTTCATAAAGCCATAAGATATCTCCATTTTGATAATGTCACAGAATTTCTTTATCTTAAACTTTTTTTTTCTCACTCATGGTATTTTCAATCAAACCTCCGTGGTATATACCCCTTAATAAAAATGCTAAGTTCAAATGTAAACACTTTCACATATTAAATGTGGCTCGATCTCTTCTTTTTCAAACCTTCTTATCAAAGTCTTTGGGTGAAAGTGTCAAAATTGTCGTTTATCTTATCAATAGAACCCTTTCTCCACTTCTCAAATATAAATTCTCGTTTGAAATGCTTTTCAATAAACCTTACTCTCATCTTCATGTTTTGGGTGTTTATGTTGTGGGCATGTTCGTTCCTCAAACAAATTTCATGCTCGAAGCACCCATTGTATTCTTTTAGGCTATCCAAAGGGGGAAAAAAGATGGTTAGTGTATGATCTAGAATTCCAAAAATAGTTTCTCTCACGATCATATTTGATGAGCAAAAATTTCCATATGACAGTGCTTCCTTGGGCCAATCTGGTCCAAGCCCATCTTCTTCCAATTTCTACCCATACGGACTCTGCACTCCTCCACAGCCCACTCATTCTGTGGGTCTTCCTTTAGCCAGTCCATATTTTCCTATTAATCCTTCTCTGGCTCGCAGACACTGGCCCAGCCCAGCGCCCCGATTCCCTCTTCTTCTTCCAACGGTCCACTCCACTTCTCCTCTTCTCATGCTCCAACCCAAAACATACCAGCTGGAGACTCTATTTCTTCCACTGGACCAGAAAATAATCTAGTGCTTGGTTTCTCTTCTTCTAACACGACTGATTCTTCAATTCTTTCTGCCATTCCTGGCACTTGAGAGAGTTAGCCTTCTTCTACTTCTTTACCTCCACCTCCCAATAATTCTCTTCATAATCTTCTTAATCCTCTTGTTCTTTGGCGTAATCAACAGACTCGGCATCCTTCTACTAAATTAAAAGATTAATTTTGCAACACTGTGAGTAATGATGCACCTTGCCGGTTTCTCCTTCTTGTTTTCCATGTTCTTCAGGTACATGTTCTTATCTCCTCTTTGATATAGAACGAAAGAGTCAAACACTCATAGAGTTGAAGCTTGGACCAATCACTAAAGCTTGGACGAAGAAAGTCAAGGCTTCCAATAGAAATGAGGATAATGGCATGGTAGCTTATACGGAGGAAGCTTTGACGAACAAAGTTTGAAGGGTTTGGCGATCAAGGAAAGGCTTCCAAGTTATTTTCAATTTGTTAAATGAGCAAGGATCATTCAAGGAAGCAACTTAAGGGAGAAAATTGGCTAAGTGTGTAGAAGGTACCCTACCGCTGATGGTAGCCCTGCTCCTACCGTCACCGGTAGGCTTCTGGCCAAAAGGGGCTGAAGAGATCACACCCTATCGCTGACAGTGGGTCCCATTCCACTGTTGCAGGTACGGCTTGGCTTGGACAATGCTAATGCAATCTATTTGAGGAGTTTTTGTTATTTGACTTGTCTTTTCAGTTTTTAATCAAGGGTTTAATGGGTATTTTAAGTCATTAAGTTATAGGCTAGCTAGGGATAGACTTTAGCCTATAAATATTCCATTATAACTCATTGTAAAAGGACATTGATGAATTGGCTAAAAATTGGTAGAGATTCTCCAATTGCTTCTAGGTTTCTTTACCTTCTTTGACTAGCTTGCTAAGGGTTGATGTCCTTAGTTCTGTGAACAATTATTCTCTTAGATTGTAGAATTTTATGGAACCAATTGATCATTCAATTCCTTTCATTAGTTGATTCATAGAGTTTCCTTTCTTTGAATCAATTGATCTTGGGTCTTCTAATTGTGTAATTGGGGTTTTGAGGCCTTTGTTTCCTCAAGGTTCTAATTATCAATCTAGGAAAAAACTTTAGCCTCTCAATAGTAGGTTTATGAGGATTAGATTCTCATAGGTTTCTTATTGGAGTGTTGATTTTAAAATTCTCAGTAGAGGTTCTTCAAGAAAAGTAGGTGATCCTAGGGAAGAAGAAGGATCCAAACTACAATCAAAAGTGGATCTACATCACTCCCTCACTTTTTTTCCAGTGATAAATTTCTTCCCAATGTAAAAACTTTACTTGCAGCCATAATAGTTGACATGCCAAAAACTTGGTGTGTTTGTTTTAAATGAAACGAGAATGGGATCCTATAGCTACAGTGCAAGGCAAATGGACTTCACACTTGTAGAAACGGGTTCACCTAGAGTGTCATTCTTCTCGAGGATGGCAAGACTAAATTACTCAATCGTTCACTCAATGTTTTTGCCTTAACAGTGTGGTGGAAATGACCGTGAGCTAATAACACAATAAACACAAGCATCTACTGTCAAATGGAAAACAAATATAAAACGGGAGTTTGGATCTTGGGATCCCCCTAACCTTGTTACTATTCAATTAACAAGAATTAATGAAAACTTTAGTTGCCTTAGTAAATTGGGTCATCACACTCGTTATTGGGCAATCCCTATCTCTAGGTCAAAGCCTCTGTATTGTTTATAACTTTTAGACGAGAATCTCTTCTCTCCCTAGCACGTTATGAATGCACTAAAAACCATGGTGATTGTTGACCTAAGAGTGTATTAACCATTAGTTCAATACCCAAATTAATCCCCAAATTGAAAGCCCTCAGGTGTTCTTCCTTTCTCAATTCCAAACACTGTGCAATTAATTCAAGTTCATGATACTCAAATTCCACAAAAATAACCAATTGAAGAACAATTCAATAAGAAGCAACATCCAATTTCATTAATTTCATAAATACCCAAAAGTTAGAGTTCAACCCTTGAATCCAAACAACCTAATTACTCACAATTCATTGTACAAAATTGAAATCAAACATAAATTAAACTAGTAGAGAAGGAAAAGGAATGCTTAGGCATAGAAATTGAAGCCGAATTGCATCCCCGAACCACGCCCGAGATCGTCTCTCGAGGTTCTCCCGCAAAGCTCAAGTTTATTGTTTTGATCTTCAATTCCACTTGTAATCTTCCAAACCTTGTTCTCTAATCTAAGTTCTACGTAATTGAGGTGAGAATTGGGGGAAATTTGTAACAAAAAATCTCCCCAATTCGCCTCCTAAAAGCCTATTTACGCTACTTTAAACTAAGGAATGAATAATGAAGAAAAAACTCTTAAAAATAACTAAGTATAGCTATTCTTGGGACCTAACGTGTGCGGTAGGTCTCTTTTCCTAGTTTGTCCTATGATGTCTAGAACTTACCGGTGGTGGCAAGGGGAGCATACTGTGCGCGGTAGGCTTCTTTCTCCCATTTGTTCCTTGCCAAGGCACCTACCACGGCCGGAGGGTGGCCTACCGTTGGCGGTAGATTTCCTGTCACCGTTTTGTATAAGTTTCTATTGTTTTTGCTGATTCATGCCGTTTTCGTTCGTTCTTTGTTGTACTTCACTCGGGAAGCACCTGCAACACAAATGGGAGATATTAGGCTCAATCGTATGCTTTATACCTTAAAATCACCGACAAAACAATGAAATTAACATACAAAATAATAGCCAAAATAGCTACTATCAAATACCCACCCACTTAAGCGTTGCTTGCCCTCAAGCAACAAAACTAAATGAAGGAACGAAAAAGTAAAAAAGAACTTTTTCAAATATAGAGTTCACGGAAAACGGAAAATACATTAGCCTTAAGTAATTTGGAAAAAAAGAAGACATAAGATTCAAGAACAGCAATACCAAAGAAATAAAACAAAAACACAAACGAAGGGAAAACGAAACTAAAAACGAACGATGCCACTTCAAAAGAATCTTCAACCACTCAACTGCCAAGACAAAACGGAAGAACGAGCATGAGGTACACTTAGTCCACCACACTTACAAATAAAAACTATATGCCAATGGTATGTGTGTGTGTGTGTTTTGTTCTTTTCATAGAAATTAAGGAATGTTAGGTAATTAAGAAGTGAAATCCTTCAAAAGACAATGCACAACAATCCCATATTTCTCTGCTTCTCATTCATTCCAAGTTCTATTCTAAGTCGTTTTCGGATTAGATAGGACTTTTCGGCTTGTAATGTCGAGCTTGAAACATAAAAGGTACCAAACAAGGGTAACAGGAGACAAGAACAAACAAGACAGAGCCAACGCTACCGAAGAGACAAAATGGCAAAATTAAGGAATAATATTCTAGATGTCCTTCGCTCTTCTCACTCACCCTTGAATAACCTACCATTTCTTTAGCACACCTTACCCAACACATTTACAATATTTAGTCTGTTTAACAAGAGAGAGACTATTGTCGTTTCTTTTTTTTACAATCACATGAAGCACAAAAAGAAAGTACTACTTTTTCTCTTTTTTTACTTTTTTTTCCTTTTGTTTCTTTCTTCTTTTTTTTTTTTCTTTTCATAATCAAGACAAAACAACTCTTCTCTCTTGCGTTTTTTTTCAACAACTTGTACCAAAAAGTGAAATACCCGAACTACCCTCCTCTTCACATCATTTTTCTCTTCTTCCCTCTTTCACCCCCACACTTATCTATTACTTTCACCCAAAATGGCTAGCATGTTATTTCAACATTGAGTCTACGAAATGAGGTTGAATTCAGTGGGAGCTTAAAAAGACGAAGAACAGAAGGGAGTAAAACCTTTGGCATGAAGGCACAAATTGTTGGAATCCGTAGGCAAAAACAAAGTAAAATAAAACTACGGAAATCCACCAACAGGATCTGCACATACTAGAAAAACTGATTGGATAGAAATTACCTCTGTGTTTTTATTGTTCGTTGTGGAGGCGCTGCTTTGTACGCTTCGCCCTCTACTGGTATCCACGCGACGAACTCCTCTGCAAGCGATCGGGATGCTAGCCCCTTCTGTGTTCTGAAAACTGTTCAGAGCTGATCCTGACTATCTGGTAATCGGTCGTATTTCGGAGAGAGGAGGCTAGATACTATATCGCCGTTCTAGGGTTTAGGGTTTTGTTTTTCTTTAATCAGATAAAGGACGGCCACCAAGAAAAGGTTAACATAACCTTTTATAGCTGTTAATATCAAAACCCTAACTGTCATCTAATGACAGTTTAATCTCGTCCGTCTATTCCTATAATCATCCAACGGTTGGATGAGTAATATTAAGTAATTAATTTCATTTATTCGATTAAATAAAATTAATTACTTATTAACTTACCAGAACATACAATATGGAATCTAATTCCCCTTTTGTATACGTTCAACGAATCTGGACACAATCTAGATTCATTGAATGTGGACATTATGCTCACAAGATCGTCTATGCGTGTGACCCTGTAGGTTCACTTAACGTTGGCAGTGAATGAAAAATGTCCTGAACATTTATTCACAAAACATAAGCAGCCTCTAGCAAGACATTATGCTTACCCAAATTAAGTAAATGTAATAATAACCTAGCATCAGATTTAATATTTAGTCCTTTTGTCACACGATATCCTAATTAAGTATAAGGCATGGATCAAGTCATCCTTATAAAACTTAATTAACCATTTACTTGATCACCAGGCAGACTGTTCCAACAAATAATATTAATAACACCTTATTAATACTTATTTGAGCATGGCCATGCATATTTTCCAGTCTTCCTTATCAAGGGGCCCATGGATATCTCTCTCTAAAAAGAGAGGGACAAAACCCTTTCACTATCTCCAATATTCAAGCCATGACGAGAAAATAAGCCAATCAATAGTCATAATGATCACCTAATGAAAAGTGATGTTTGACTATGTCAAAATATATTTTCTCCCCTATGCAAGAAACATTAGAAACATTAGGTCAAAGGACACCAAATATAAAACTGAGAAGAAATACTAATAACTTAAACCCATGCAATATTTCTTCTTCACTTTGGGTCATGTCCAATACAATATTCTCAATATGTATTTATGAATTGATTTTATATCTCATAGTCATGATCAGTAAAACTTGACCATCAATCGACTTCACACTAGTTTACAAGATGTAATAAACTAGGGACAAATAAGAATAGTATTTTATTAGCTATAAGGATTTTACTATCAAGTCACATACTTGATGACCAAGAGCATAAAATACAATTCAAAAAATACATGCTTCATAAATCATAAATGTGAGTCAATTGGTCTTAGGGCATATACTAACACAAATAAGGGAGCTAGGGGCTAGTTTCATAATAAGGTAGGCAACTCAAAAGCTCAAACGGTACAGTGAAGGCCTGATACAATCATTTTCGGCTTAACTCAGACTAGACTTTTTACTTCAAAGAACAGAGAAATACAAGGATGTATGCAAGAATATCAAAGGATTTTCATTAGGCTAATTTCCTAGAATTCCTAGGTTTCTACTACTAACAATACTCACAGGTGCATGAAAACCATCAACATGTAAGAATATTATGCAAACAAGGTTTTCCAAATGCCCAAGTGCTATGCACTTTAGAAAAATTCCAACAGTCTGGTGATCTAGCATTCTACTCAAAGTGGCAAAGAGAAAGATAAAGGAAAATCTTTTTACTTTTCAAATGAAAAGAAAAAGAAAACTAAGAAAAATTTTCAAATTTAAAATTATTTGATTTTTTTTGGATTTTTCATAAGGAAAATGAAGAAGGACAATAAAAAGACAAAAAGCCAGAATTACACCCCATACTTAAAAGCACATTGTCCGCAATTTAGGGGCTAGACTCACAAACAAAATAATAAAAACATACATGGGAGGCGCTCCAGCAAATAATAAAGTAGTAAAACACACGAGAAGCCATCCCCACACAAACAGATAAAAAAAAGCATAGAAGAAAAATAAACAGGGAAAATAACAAAAACAACAAAACTAAAACATCCAAAGAGATAAACAAAGAAATAAAGTGAAAGAAAATAAAATAAAAAGGAGAGAATAGAAAAAACTCCCTATTGAGTCCCAACCGTCGCTGCCACTACTACCCCTGATCGGGCATAAACTTGCTGCACAGGCAGGCCAGTATCACCTCTTGTCTATCAATGGAGGCCCTTTGATGAGTCAACTCGTCCGCATACCAGCGAGTGGACTCCACAATCTCTGCCAACTGCTGGCCATAGACCTCCTGAGTGACATGGAACTACTCGAATGCAGTCCGTATCTCGGTTTGGAAAGCCGCCATGGGAGCGGTGGAGGGCTCATTCTCTCTGGAGAGGTCATAGGACTCATCGTCCTCACTCCTCTCATCCTCGTCAGGCAGCAAAGAGAATGCTCCTATGCCGGTCTGTGTGGTCCTTTTTATAGATCGAAAACCAGCCCAGTAGTGCCCGCCGCCTATCCTCCTTGGATGAAGGGATCCATTCTTTCTTTTTTTTTTGTCCCAAGAGTAGCCGCAGTTGTTGAATGTGGTAAATATGATTACTTGCGGTGCCCTTGTGGACAACTTCCTCTCTCCTGCAAGATTAACACCACAAGTAACAAAAACCTTAGAAAGAATCATGGGGTATCGATACACATACTTTTTTAGTAGTATCGCAACCTGTGTTGCGCATCATGTGTATCATTAAGAAAGCAAGAGCTAAAGGGGATTTATCATGATATTTAGAAAGTATATATATGTCTACAACGCGGACTTCATTTTGTTCTCCCTCTTTGGAGCTAAAGTGTGCCGGAAAAAATAAGTGAGGTCCGGGGAAAGAAGGGAACGGAAGTCACCCGCATGGAGTGTACGACGGCGATCAAAGGGCTGCAGCCTATATCTCAAAGTGCGCATAGCTCTTGTCGAAATTCCAAGCGGGGTCCTCATCTATAGTTTTCTTATTGGAGTCCACCGTGACCATGTTCCCCGCATCTTGTTCGTTTTGTTATACATATTCACATAAAAATTGCAAAGGTCAGGATAGTAATCCCACGAAATTCGAAGCAGAGGGACCCAGCCCAAACCCGAAAAAGATTTTCCAATTTAAAATGTTTGATGGCCTCTTTCACTGAACGATTTTTCAATAATCATTTTTAACGAATCCTTTTCGGCTACCCATGTACAGGCCACCATCGTGAGACGCTCTAGAAAAGATAAAATATCAAGAGAGAAGGGCTGGGCATCAGGTCCTCTACCGAGCCTCTTTGATTTTGATTTTGAAGTAGAAGTTGCTTTTTTAGGGGCCATTTTGAAAACAAAGGAGTGAAAAACAACAAAAATACGAAAAACAAAGAAAAAACAAAGGTCGAAAAGGGAAACGAAAAGAAAACCCAACACAATAGTCCTCCCACACTAGAGGAAACAACAGCACCAACATAAGGAGAACTAACAAACACAAAAGAAACAGACATTGAGATAAAACCTATCGTATTCCGTGTGTGCATTAGTGAACTAAGTCACCCGTGGGTGCGAAGTGTGAACAAGTAAGCAAAAATAGTAGAAACAAAGAAAAGAGAATCCCAAAATAACAAAGCAAATTAAACAAATAAAACACAACCTAAAACTAACACTTAGCAATAAAACAAAAAATAAAAACAAACTAAACTAATAAAAGTAAGAAAAAGGGTCAAGCAAAAGCCCGTGGTTGTTTGAACAAACAACACAAGTTGCTAATGGCGACATTCTTTTTTTGTTTCAGGTTTTGTGCTCGTCGGAGTCGCCGAAAAGTGACTGGAAGTTTGCCGAAAAACTTGCTGGAAAACTCTTAATTCAAAATTCCTGAAATTATTCATTAGAAAACCAAGAATACACACAAAATTTTCGTAAGTACTCAAAATTGCACAAAAAGGCACTAGGAATAGAGATTTACAGAAAAATAAGCAAATGAACAAAAGGGAAGAACTTCAAGCAGAAAGGGAAGAAAAATGGAAGCTTTTGAGAAGAAATTGGAAAGAAGAAAAGGTGTAGTGTAGAATTTTGTGGTGGTAAGGTGAAGGTGGAGAAAAATTTGAAGGAGTAGAAGAGTTAGAAATAGAAGAGAAGAAGAAAAAAAAAGAAAAAATAGAAAGAGAAAGAAAACAAACCCAAAGGAGAAGAAGAAGAAGCTGCTGCCGGAACTTGGACACCACTGGAGTTGTGGAGGAGTAAAGAGATAGATCCGAGATGGTGGGTGGGATGGAGGAGCTATGGGAGTTTGGAAGAAGGAAAGGAGCAAAGACTTAGGAATTTTGGAGGGGAGAAAAGAGGGAACATTGCAGAAATTTTGCAATTCAAATTTGAAAAATTGGTCAAAACTGGTTGACCCCGACCCAATTCGCCCTTGGATAACTGACCCACAGCCTTACCTGGGAGCTACTAGTGATGGTAGGTCAGGACCTACCACGCGCGATAGGTCTATACCTTAAGGTGCCAAGAAATGCTAGCTGCCTACCGTTGCCGGTAGGCTATCCTACCATCCACAGTAGGGTTCTGCCCGGTTACCATTTTTCTTCTTTTTGTCACGTTTGTGCCCCATTTCTTCATCTATCAGTCTTGGTCGTTCGAAATCCATGTAGAAATATTCCCAACAAGTAATCAACTCTCCAAAACACCTTACACAAAGATCAAACAATCGATTAAACTAAAAAACCAATGCTATTAAACACATTACAGCAACAATAATTTTGCAATGAATACTCCTTGTTTAGGTGATAAGAGAACCTCTCAGAACACGATCACCCGAGTCCTCCTTTGTCTTTGCCTCTCTATTTTCCCGAACTGACACCCACATCATAACTTTGCCTTTACTTTAGAAGGCAATCGTCTTCCTTCCTCATTCTTCTTTGGCTGTTTTTTCCTTTTGTCGGTACTTTTTCCTTCACATGTGCATACACTTCACTATTTCTATGATTGATCATGCACACCGTGTCTTGCACTATGGATGATGGACTCGGGAGTAAGGTAAAATTAAACGATATCTCATTTCTCCCAACCCTAAGCACTTGTTTCCCTTTTTCCATATCAATTAGCACCCTCGAAGTACGAAGAAAAGGGTTACACAAAATTATGGGAAACTCAACTTCCTAATCCATGTCTAAAACTCAAAATCGACAGGGAATACCAAATATTTACTTTTCACCAAAACATCCTCAATTACCCCTTTCGGATATCTGACACTCGTATTTGACACATTTATAGACATCCTGATAGGCCTTGGGCTACCTAGACCTAGACGTTCACACAAAGAAGAAGAAATCACATTTATACTGGAGCCTAAGTCTGCCTATCCACATACAAACTACCAACAATATCGGGAAAAGAAAAACTCTCTGAATCTTCAAGTTTCTGAGGCAGCATGGGTTTCTTTGTCAAAAGAGCCGAACACTCTTCTCCCATTATATACATAGACGCTTCACGAAGCTTGTCGTTCTTCGTGAACATATCCCTCAAGTACCTCGCGTACTTGGGTACATGAAACGAAAATTCACAAAGAGGTAAGTTTAACTTTGATTGAGAAAACATTTTTATAAACTGTCTCATCTCCCCATGTTTTCGGTTCTGCACAAGTGCTCCGGAAATGGAACTTTCTGCTCATTAGGGGTACTTGCCACCCTAGTTTTGCCACTTTCTTCCACTCACCATCATCCTTTTTAACATTTCCACAGATAATTTCTTTATCTCTTCCTTGGCTAACTTTTCCTCCTCAACTATTATTGAAACAACTTTTACATGCTCGAGTTCACCTCTGTATCGCTGGGGAGAGCTCCCAGAGTCCTCTCTGAAACCAACTTTACCAATTGCCCAATCTGCTTCTCCAAATTTCTTATCGAGGCTTCCAAATTCCACTGAGTGGCTTCAATGGTGCTCATTCTATTGTCTGTAGCACCCATAAAATTCACTAACAGATCTTCGAGATTTGCCTTTGCCGGTGGGGGTTGGTTCTATGGTCCTGCTTCATATGACAATGGTGGAAGAGGGCCTATGTTCTAGAATCCTGGGAGATTCTGTCATCTCAGTTGTCCCTAGCCACCTCACGAAAAGTGTGGATGGTTCCTCCATCCCAGATTATAGGTGTTGCGTAGGGGTTGTTCCTAGGCCGGTTCCCCTGAACATAACTACTTGCTCTACCGGGCGTCCCATACTCGGGCATTCGTGATTTTGATGCCCCTTACTGCAGAAGTCACAAAACATGAACGTTTGAATATTTTTGCTCGAAGTTCCAGTGGTCATGTTCCCCATTTTTTGTTCAATCATTACCGTCAACCTAGCCGATATTGCTTCTACATTATGCACCTCACTTACCTTTGGCTTTGTCCTTTGACCTCCTCATGTGTAATTGTTCATTACAATCTATTCAATTAGGTAATAACTTGTTGTGGTGTCTTGTGATCGATCGACTCTCCAACTGAGGTGTCTATCAGCTGCCTTGCCCCGAAAGTAACTCCATTATAGAAACTTTGGATTTGAATCCCCAAATCCAGCCCGTGATGAGGACATTTCCTGAGCAGCTCTTTCCAACACTTCCATGCTTCATATAAACTCTCACCGTCAATATGTTCAAATGACAATATCTCGTTCCTCAGCTTCATCGTTCTTCCGGGAGGAAAATATCTTCCAAAGAAAACTTCTCTGACAGCGAATCCTAGGATGTGATGGACCCGGATGGTAGTGACTTCAACCAAGACTTCGCCTTTCCCCTTAAGGAAAATGGAAAAGGCAAAGACAAACAACATCCTCCGAAATCCCGTTGATCTTGAAGGTGTTGCACATCTCTAGAAAATTTTTCGATGTGTGCATTGGGGTCCTCTTCTGGAAAATCGTCAAACTGGACGTTGTTCTGCAACATCAGTTTAATGTTCGGTTTGACCTTGAAGTTGTTGACCTCAGCTCTTGGCCGTGCTATGCTCGACTGTGCCCCCGCAATGGATGGTCGAGCATAGTCAGTCATTATTCGCTCCGCCATTGGTGATGGTGAATGCGGCTCAAACAACGAATTCTCGATCTGTGGAATCTACGGTCTGTCGTCTGCCCTCATAACAGATGGTTCTACTCTTGCTGTTGTGTGCCAAACACAGGGCGCGAAAGGTGCTCCATAACGTTCGCTCTGGTTCTGGATCAAATGGTACTAGTTCTTCCCTTCTTGGTCGGGACATAACCTAGCACCACCCAACCTGCGAGAAATCAAACAAGCTTAGTTCCATTGGACGAATATCCATAACTAATGAACCAGAAAATAGATTTGAAAATTGCCAACTATAGTTCAACTCAACGATAACTTGCAAAAAAAAAAAAAAAAAACAAAAGATAAAATGAACCAAAAAAATATCACAAAAGATAAAGCAAAATAAAAGCAGAAAAATGACTAAATCACAAAAGAACGATATTTCATTTAACTTGCCGTGCTCCCCGGTAATGGCGCCAAAAACTTGAAGTGTTCATTTTAAATAAAACGGGAATGGGATCTTACAGCTACAGTGCAACGCACGTGGACCTCACACTTGTAGAAATGGGTTCACCCCGAGTGTCGATCTTATCGAGGATGGAAAGACTCAACTACTCAATCATTCACACAATGTTTAGGCTTAATAGTGTGATGGAAATAATCGTGGGCTAATAGAATAATAAACACGAGCATCAACTAGCAAACGAAAAACAAATATAAAACAAGAGTTTGGATCTCGGGATCCCCTAACCTTTTACTATTTCAATTAACAAGAATTAATGAAAACTTTAGCTGTCGTAGTGAATTTGGTCATCACACTCGTTATTGGGCAATCCCTATCTCTAGGCAAAAGCCTCTCTATTCTTTATAACTTTTAGACGAGAATCTCTTCTCTCCCTTGCACGTTATGAATGCACTAAACTGAGGTGATTCTTAACTTAAAGAGTGTATTAACTATTTTTAGTTCACTACCCCAATTAGTCCCCAAATTGAAAGCCCTCGGGTGTTCTTCCTTTCTTAATTCTAAACACCTGTGCGATTAATTCAAGTTCATGATATTCAATTCTAAACACGCTACTTTAAACCAAAGAATGAATAATGAAGAAAAAAAATCTAAAAAATAACTAAGTATAGCTATTCTTTGGACCTACCGGCAACGGCAGGTTGGGACCTATCATGCGCGATAGGTCTCTATTCCCAATTTGCGCTGTGATGTACGGAACCTACCGGTAATGGTAGGGGAATCCTACTGTGTGCGGTAGCCTTCGTCTCCCATTTGTTACTTGCTAAGGCACCTACCGCAGCCAATAAGGTGGCCTAATGTTGGCGGTAGGCTACTGCTTGTCACCGTTTTATGTCATTTTTCGTTATTTTCGCTCCGTTTCAGGTTGTTTTTGTTCGTTCTTCATTGTATTTTATTTGACAAGCACCTGGAACACAAATGAGAGATATTATGCTCAATTGTATATTTTATACCTTAAAATATCTTACAAAACAATGAAATTAACATACAAAATATTAGGCAAATAACCACTATCAATAGTTGACACTAAACCCTCATGGTTCTCTGATATTGTTACGCAGTCTCATTGGTGAGATGCTATGGAAAGTAAATTTGTACAATAGAAAGAAATCATACTTGGGATCTGATGTGAACTGGATTAGTCAATCACCTATGAAATGGAAGCTTGGACTAATCACTAGAGGCTCAAAGGAAGAAACTCAAGATTCATAAAGATAATGGCATGATTGCTTACATGGAAGAAGCTTTGAAGGTCAAGATAGGACTTCCAAGTTGCTCTTAATGTGTTCAATAACAAGGACCAAACAAGGGAACAAATTGGAGGAGAAAATGGCTAAATCCTTGAAGGAAACCATCCTACCGCCGACAGTAACCCAGACCCTATCGTCGCCAGTAGGCTTCTGGATAGGAAAGTTGTTGAGCTCAAACCCTACCGCAGATGGTAGGTTCTACCCTACTGTCGCCGGTAGGGTTCGGGAGGGAAATGTGCTTTGTAATATTTAGGCTAGATTTATTGTTTGAACTCATTTTTCGGCTTTTAATCAAGGGCTTAGTGGGTACTTTAAGCTAATAATCAATAGATTAATTAGGTTAAGTCCTTAGCCTATAAATATTGTAGAGAACATTGATGAATTTGCTGAAATTTGGGAAAGGTTTCTCCAATTATCTCAAGGGTTCTTTATCCTTCTTAGTTTGCTTGCTAAGGTTTAATGTCCTTAGTTTTGAACAATTGTTTGCCTTAGATTGTAGAATCTATGGAATTAATTGATCATCCAATTCCTTTCTTTTAGATTTCTTGTTCTTAGATTCAATTAATCCTAGGTCTTCTAGTTTGTATAGTTGGGGTTTTGAGGCCATAGTTTCCTCACGGTTCTTTCTATTGAATTGGGAATGAGTTTTGACTCTCAATGTTTGGTTTATGAAGCTTAGATTCTCATCGATTTTCCATTGGAGTGTTAAAGGTACAAAATCCTCAATAGAGGTTTTTCATCAAAGGAGGTGATTTGGGAAGTTGTTGAATCAAATCCACAATCAATTGAAGATTCACATCAAAGTGGTATCGTAGCAACCTCCCAATGAAGGTCAATTCGGTTTTTAGGTGGTTTAAATTTGTTGAAAATTTTTTTAAAAAAAAAGAAGAAAAAGTACTTGATGATCTATGAAAAATTCCATGAAGATCATACAACATTAAGGACAGAAAATTTAGATCTAAAAATAAGATAGAACTTCATTAAATAATTTCGAAATTGATTGATTGTTTGTGATGGATATATTCTCCTGCAAGTTAGCATTCAATTGAAATGAGTATTGGTCAATTTGGAGTTTAACTGATTGCTCAATTTGATTGGAATGTGAAATGTGTTTCGGAATCGCGACTGCAAAAAAAGTGTTGATTAATCCGAACATATATTGTGTTATACTGATTCAATTCGAATATAATTTCTGCTTAAATTCATCCTCTTAGAGTGAGGAATCTTCTTGAATTTGTTTCATTTGATTTGGAATTTTAGTTTTCGAGTTATCATTGTTTTAGTGTTAGAACTTATTATCCCCTATTTCCTAGAAAATTTGTTCTCGTACTCTTGTGTTCTTTGTTTAGCCTAATTGTTTTGAATTTATTTGTTTTTTATTCTAATTGTTTCCTTGTATGTTTTTAATCTTTTTTTGATGATCAATGATGTTTGTTGGCTCTTTTCCATAGATTATATTCTTTGAAATTCTTACACCTCAAGTGTTTGAAACTTTGCCTCTTTGAACACTTACCCAACTAAGTGTATTGATTAATTTGCTTGCTTGGGATTGTTGCTCTTGTTTTGAGTTGGTTAAGAAGTTTAAAGGATTTTATAGATACTTGAGTGTTGAGTGATTGGAAAAGGCAAGAGAGTGAGCTTATCTTGATAAAAGCCAATAAAGAGTGTTAAAGAATAGTGAAATGAGTGATCATCAAAGAGTGTAAATACTTAGGGAGTGATTGGGAGGTCTTTTGTTTTGTTTTTTAACCTTTTTGTGCAGGTATAAACAACAAATAAATGGAGTACAATTGGTTTAATCCACTGTGGAAAAGGATGGAAGCAAAGAGCAAACAAGAGGATTATCAATTTAAGCTTGCAAGAGATATGCATAGTTTCCATCATGGTGATGGCAATGGAGTCAATGCTTTTGGTGAAAGCAATCATGGACATGGAAAATTCATTTCTAAAAGACATAATTGAGTTGGTAACTTCTCTTCTTATGCTAAATCCTATGGGCATACTTCTTATGATGATTATGGGGGTTATGATAGAGATAATGCTAAATATGATTATTATGAGCATAGTCCTTATGATTGTTATGAAAAGTATCTTCATAGTTATTGTGGAGAAGTTTACTTTGAGAGCTTATATGATGAAAATGTCTATGGGAGGAAGAATGAAAGTAAGCATGTAGTCCATCTCAAATGCCATGTGGAAGACAAAATTGTTAATTTTACTGTTGATGGTAGTAGTTGTGCTAATATGGCTAGTACTCATCTTGTGAAAAAGTTGAATTTGCATCTGTTTGAACATCCTAAGCCTTATATACCCCACTAGTCAAATGATAATGGAGAAATCAAGTCTATTTCTAAAGGAATATATAAGATGATGTGTTATGTGATGTAGCACCCATGCAAGTGGATCATTTATTGTTTGGAAGTCCTTGGATAAATGATCGGAAAGCTATATACATTGGGGACAAGAATTCTTACAACTTCACCAAAGATGGCAAGAGATTCATTTTAAATTCTTTGGCGCCTCACAAAATTTATGAAGAGGAAAAGAAGTTGAAAGAAAAGGTAAGAATATTTGATCAAGAGAAAAAGGCAAAGAGCATTATAAAGGCTAAGAGACGTGGAGAAAAACAACTTTCCATGTCACCTTAAAGAGTTGCAAGGGTAGAAATCATGAAATTATCAATGATTGAAGAATTTTCAAAAGTAAATGAGCTTCCACAAGTTCAAGAGGTAGTTGAAGAAAGTATTGTAATTCATATTGTGGAAGAGATATCTAATGAGGATTCTTGTGATAACATGAATGAGAAGAGCATTGAAAAAGATAAGGGCAAAGAGTTTAAAGAGAAATAAAGAGTGGAAGAAAAGGAGAGATTAGTAGAGAGATTATATATCATTGATTCCATCTTTATCATTCCAAGAGAGAGTGAACATTTTGAGTGTTTAAAAGACAAAGAAAGTGAGCTTGCGAAAAATGAGAGAGTAAAAGAAAATGAGTGCTTCATTGAAAAACGAGAGAAAAAGGAGAGCAAAGAGAAAAAGAGATAGTTATACTTGAAAAGAGTGAGTAAGTGAACTTCTATGCTAATGAAACTAAATCTTTCTTTGCTAGTAAATCCTTATGTGTGCAGATTTTTGAAGATTCAAGCACGGATGAAGGTGGAAAGCTTGCCTACAAGTACATCAACACTATAAACTTCTTTCCCTCTAATTCCTACTTGAGCTTTGAGATTTATTTTAAGGAAATTAAATTGTTTCACTTGTTTTCATGGAAAATGGATATCAATTATACTTTCTCAACTCTCTTGGAGCTTTATTGGAAAATAAATATTTCATGGCGTTTAATTCCTTATCTTATGTCATTCCTAAAATTCATGAGTATTTTGACAATGTTGCTCATTATGCTTCTTGTGTTCTAGGAATAAAAGACAAAGGAATGAACATGGAGAAAGAGCTTGAAGCTATTCTTGAGGAATTACCAATAAACTTATCTCTTAACCCTTCTGTCATGTATTATAAGTTTCTCTTTTGGAATTAGAATTGTTTTTAGAGTCTTATCATTCTCACGTGAGCATATATAGAGATCTTTGTGCTATTTCTTTTGGTGGTGGTCTCTTTCTTGTTGTATCTTATGCTTCTACATGCCTTTCTTCTCATTCTTTTCTTGAGGATTCATTGTTGCATAGTGGTTCTATGTTTGATCCTTCTTGCCATGATTTCGGAGTTATGAATAATGCTTTCATCGAGTCTATAGTTGTTGGTTTTGGATTATATGGTGCTTTATTTGATATTCTACATGATAAGTGTTTAGGAAAGTTTGTTGAGAATATTGGCTATGTTTCCTCTTTTCTTGATACTTTTATGGAGAATCGTAATGATTTTGTTTCTTTAAACCACTTATGCCTTTTGTGAGTGGTCAAATTGAGTTTTCTTGCAACGAACAAAAGCTTTCAAATATCAGTAACTCCTTGAACACTTTATTTGAAAATACATTTGATTTCCAATTTTAATCATTTTCATTTCAAGGACTTCTTATTGAAAGATTTTGAAAACTGAATGGGAGCTAATCTTGAGTTGTTAATCCTTTGGCATATGAAAATATACTTTGAAAAAGGAGACCTTTGAATAAGTTTGCAAAGATTTTGTTGTTGGACATCTTTACCACCATAGGCCTTTCAAAGAGTGATTTTTAAAGTTGTTCATGTCATTTGATAGTTTTCAAAAGAACTCTTGAGCATTCATTTCGAAAAAAGAATTTGAAGATACGTTGTTTATTCATCTAATTCTTAAAGAGTTCTTTGATAGAGTGGTTTCAAAAGAATAATGTAGACTATTTTGAAATGTTGGAATTTTCATGTTTATATATTCTCATCTCATTTTGTCTAATACTACTAGAGAAAAGGGATGTTTCTATGCCAAAGAGAGTGAGTTCATAGAAGCCATTGAGAAAGATGAGTTGGTTTCACTTCTCTACAGCAAAGGGAAACTCGGTTGACTCTAAATGGAACATCAAATTGAATGGATGACCAGAGCGATATTGAGATATGCTATTCATGAAAGGAGTCCTATGCATTGTCTTTCAATGGATAACACAAGCTTAACCAGTGGTATGCAAGATGGAGATAATTCCAAATGTCACTTGACACAAGAGAGGTAAGGACAATGTTGTACCCAATGCTTTTTCAAAAAAGTACATTCTATTTTTAATTTACAAGCTCAATTACTTGGTTTTGAGAAGCTTAAGAAATTACATGCTATAGATAGTGAATTCAAGGACATTTTTTATGCTTGTTTGGTTGTGCATAATGATGAGTACCTTAAACATGATGATGTTCTTTACCATGAAAGTGACTTGTGCATTCCTTCTTGTTACTTTAGATTGTTGTTGGTAAAAGAAGCTCATAGTGGTGATTTGTTGGATTGTTTTGATATTTCCAAAACTTATATAATTTTACACGAGCACTTCTTTTGGCTTGGCATGGAAAGAGATGTAGGAAGGTTTATTGTTAATTGCTTAGAGTATAAAAGAGCTAACTATACATCTTTGCCACATGGATATTATATTTCTTTGAACGTGCCTAGAGAACCTTGTGTATCCTTATCTATGGAGTTTATACTTAGGTTACTTGGGTTTCTTAAAGGCATGGTTTCTCTATTTGTTGTGGCTTATGTTGATGAGATCTTGATTGATAGCAAAACTTATGCATATTATTTGCATCATTTTAATCGAGTTTTGTCTATTTTAATGAATGTAAAACTATATGCTAACCTTGGGAATTATGAGTTCTGTGTAGAAAATGGTACTTTCCTTGGTTATGTAGTGAGTTTTCAAGGTTTTCAAGTGTGTGCAAATATGGTGCAAGCAATCCAAGATTGGTTCATTTCCAAGAGTGCATTTGAAGGAAGAATTTTCCATGGTTTTCAAAGATTTTATAAGAAATTCATCAAGGAACTTCACCCTATTGCCAACCTTATGATGGGTGTACCCAAGAAGATGATCAGATTTATTTGGAAAATTTGTTTATTTCTTATCGAGTTTCCTTCAAGTTCATTCTCCTACTCTTTATTCTTCTTTTGATGTCGATTATGATTTCATGATTCGTCTTTGATTCTGGAGGTTAAGGTTGGGGTCACCTTGGAATTGAACAATCCTTTTTCAGTGCAAGAATAAACTCAATGCTTGCGGCGATAGGCCTTTTAACGTTCTTGAGCATCTTAATAATAATGCCTATAGAATTGATCTTCCGAGTGAATACAATATTGATGCTAGTTTTAATGTTTCTGATTTGTCTCCTTTTGATGTAGGTGAAGATTCAAGGACGAATCTTTTCAAAGATAGGGCAGATGATGAGAATCGGATGAGTCAATCACCTATGGAATGGAAGCTTGGACAAATTACTAGAGCTCAAAGGAAGAAACTCAAGATTCATGAAGATAATAGCATGATTGATTATATTGAGGAAGCTTCGAAGAGAAAACTTAAAGGGTTTGAAGGTCAAGAAAGGGCTTCCAAGTTGTTATAATGTGTTCAATTAGCAAGGACCAAACAAGGGAACAAATTGGAGGAGAAAATAGCTAAATCCTTAAAGGAAACCATCCTACTGCCGACAGTGGCCTTGGCCCTACCGTCGGTGATAGGCTTCTGAACGGGAAAGCTGTGGAACTTACACCCTACCATAGATGGCATGTTCTGCCCTACTGTGACCGGTAGTGTTCGAGAAGGAAATGTGCTTTGTAATTTTTAGGCTGGATTTTATTGTTTGAACTCATTTTCCAGCTTTTAATCAAGGGCTTAATGGGTATTTAAGCTAATAATCAATAAATTAATTAGGTTAAGTCCTTAGCCTATAAATACCCATTTATAGGCTCATTGGAAACAACATTGACGAATTTGATAAAATTTGAGAGAGGTTTCTCCGATTGTCTCTAGGGTTCTTTATCCTTCTTAGTTAGCTTGCTAAGGTTTAATGTCCTTAGTTTTGAACAATTGTTTGCCTTAGATTGTAGAATCTATGGAATCAATTGATAATCTAGTTCCTTTCTTTAGTTGAGTCTTAGAGTTCTTGTTCTTAGATTCGATTAATCCTAGGTCTTCTAGTTTGTGTAGTTGGGGTTTTGAGGCCATAGCTTCCTCAAGGTTCTTTCTATCAAATTGGGAATGAGTTTTGACTCTCAATGTTTGGTTTATAAGGCTTAGATCCTTATAGGTTTTCCACTGGAGTGTTGAAGCTAGAAAATCTTCAATAGAGGTTCTTCATCAAATGGATATACAACACCAAGCAGAAGTCCGATGGGAGTATTGAATGATATAAAGCCCATATTGTAATTTTGGGAAATACTCAGGTCAAAGGTTTAGATTATCATGAAACCTTCACTCCTGTTTCTAAAAAGGTAACTGTGTGAACTTTACTTGTGGTTGTTGCTTTTAAAACTTGGGTCCTACATCAGATGGATGCACACAACGCCTTCCTTCATGGTCTCATTGATAGAGTCGATTTTTAATACAAATAAACACCTTAAGTTTTAATTATTAGCCTTTGAAAATATTTTATTTATTTATTAGTCATAATTATTATATTTAATTTATTTTATTTATCTTTGTGCAGATTTCTAAAAAAGAATGGAAAATAAAGATTCTATATTAAATTTGCTAAAGGGAAGCTGCAGTATTTGAATCCTTTAAGGATTAGGATTAGAACTTTAGTATTTGAATCCTTTAAGGATTAGGATTTTGCTTCTCTTTTGTCTATATATAGAAGAACAATAGCAGCAGAAAAAAAACAGCAGCAGCAGAAAAATTTCTGCAGCAGAAATTCCAAGAGATTCCAGAAGAAGCAGAAATCCAGCAGCTGAAGTAATTTCCAGCAGAATTTTCCAGCAACAGTAGAAAAATTCCAGCAAGCTTCTAATTAAAAGAAAGCCATGATCTACTCCAAGAAATTGGTTCCTTCTTTCCCTTTAGCCATGAACTAAATTTATTTTTAGAATTTTGATGAAACCCTAGCCATGTGACTTTGATTTATTTTATTTGGGGGAGATTTATTATTTTATTTATGTGATTACATATCTTGGGATATTTCTTGGTTTGATGCAATTAATTCTTTCTGATTAGTTTTGTTGAATAATTATTTGGGTTAATTGATATTTTTATCCATGCTTGATTCTTGTAGTCTTAAGTATGAGAGATATGTAATTTTTGCAAGTATATTGTGGGTTTTAGAATTGAATAGTTCATGCTAATTTTAGATGATTTATGTCATAGGAATGAATAAGTCATGCTAATGGTTGGATGGATTATGTCATGCATTTAAACACAATATATTTCTTTAGTGAATCGAAGCTTGTAGCCTAGATCACCACATAAATGTTTAATTTTTTCTCCTAAATAGAATTAAATTATTGTTATATAGGTTAGTGGTGGATTCAAGGTTCTAAATCATCTTCTTTGGTTAAGCTCCTGTTATCTTTAATTTAATTATTTTATTCATTAGTTTTAATTATTTTAGTAATAATTCTTAGATAACAAAATTTGATTCTTCTTTTTATAAAATTAATTTAGGAAGATAATAATTTAGGTAGTTAAGCCTTTCTCTGTGGTTCGATACCCTAATACTTTCATATTACTTTGATCTTGTGCACTTGCAAGTATTGAGTTAAAACTTTGTTATAAAAATCCCGATCAAGTTTTTGGCGCGTTGTCGGGGAGAGGTTAAATTAATTGCTTTTGTTATTGCCTCCTAAATTTGTTAGTATTTTTTTATTCTACTTTTATTCTTGAAAAAAAAATATAAAAAAATTTTTTTTTCTTCAACTTTTTTTTATTATTATTATTTTTTATTTCATTATTTGATAGTTTATTCATCATTATTATTTGTGGTAATTTTTTTTTGAATTTGTTTATTAATGCATGGTCATCGTTCGCTCTCTGTTGATTTGAAAGAATTTGATCCTGAGATAGAGCGAACACTTAAGGCACTTAGAGCACAAGGAAAAAATTTCTAACACTTGTCAGGTTAAAATGGCTGAAAATCCACGAGCATTAAGGGAGTATTTTACTCCTAACACTTATAATTCACCAATAGGTAATAGATTACCTGAAATTGAGGCTAATCACTTTGAAATCAAAGCTTCTACTATTCAAATGTTACCATATTTTTATGGGCCTGGTTCTGAAAATCCTTATAAGCATATTGATGAGTTTTTAGAAATTTGCTCTACTTTTAAACTGCCTAATGTATGTGATGATGCTATTAGATTATGTCTTTTTCCTTTTTCTTTGAAGGATAAGGCTAAACATTGGTTGCACACACGTGAGAGAATAGGTACTTGGGCTGAGATGTCTAGGGAATTTCTAAAAAAATATTTTCCTATAGGAGAGAAATCACTACTTTTTCCCAACAAAATAATGAACAATTTCATGAGAGTTGGGAGAGATTTAAAGAACTTCTTCATAGTTGCCCTCACCATGAAGTCCCTAAATGGCAGCAAATCCAAAGTTCTTATTCAAGACTAGATGAGAGAAATCGCCAAATGGTTAATTCCTCTTGTGGTGGTACTTTTCTTCATAAAACTGCAGATGAGGCATGGGATTTATTTGAAAATTTGAGTGATAATTCACAACAACACGCCACCTCCTCACGAGTAGGTACATCTAGGCAAATAGGAAATAGAGAAATGTACGAAGTTTCTCAAAATGTTGATCTTTCTTTGAAAGTTAATGCCTTATCCAAAAAGTTTGATCAATTGTTAGCTATAAGTACATTGCCTACTAATTCTCCTAATGTTCAAGGTGTTTGTGCAATTTTCTCTACTCCTTCTCATGTATCTATGACTGTCCTAGTGCTTCACTATTTCCAGAATTTGTGCAGGAACAAGTCAATGTAGCCCAAGGATTTCACAGACAGAATGACTCATATTCAAACACGTACAATCCAGGCTGGAGAAATCATCCTAATTTCTCCTGGAGGCAACAAGGAGGGGAAGTTCAATTAGGCCAACAACAATATCAACAAAACAGACAATTTGGTATGACTACTCCCCCTGGTTTTCAATCTTAAAGGTATGTACCTCCTCATCCTCCTCAAAGTGGAAACTCTATTTTTGAAGAAAAAGTATTATCTGCTTTGAAAGGTTTAGAATCTATGACACAAATTCTAGATTTACACATCCAATCTATTGCTAAGTTAGAAACTCAAATAGGGCAACTAGCTAATGCAATAAGTAGAAGAGATGAGGGTAAGCTTCCTAATCATCCAATAGAGAATCCTAGAGCTAATTACCATGAGCAAGCTAAAGCTGTAATTACTATTAGAAATGAGAAGTTGGTAGATAATAAAGTAGGAGAACCTATTAAAGATAGTGAGTCAAATAATAATGAAACCAAGGGAATTTCTATGACTAAAATTGAAAGGAAGATAGAGAAGGAACTAGCTTCTTCCTCTAATTTTAAGACTCTAGAATCATCTCCTACGACTTCATATAAACCAATGGTTCCTTATCCACAAGCTTTATTGCCACCCCCACATCTTAGAAAGGATAATAAAAGGGAAGATATTTTAGAAACTCTCAAACAAGTTAAAATTTATCTTCCACTTTTAGAGGTTATTAAGCAAGTCCCATCCTATGCAAAATTTCTTAAAGATATGTGTACTTTTAAAAGAAAATCTAAAACTAGTGTTTCTAAGAAAATCTTCCTAACTTAACAGGTGAGCTCTATTTTGCAATATAACACTCCACCTAAATATAAAGATCCTGGTGTCCCTACTATCTCATGTCTTATTGGTAATCATAAAATAGATAGGGCACTCTTAGATTTAGGTTCTAGTGTTAATTTGATTCCATACTCTGTTTATGAAGAGTTAGGATTAGGAGAATTGCAACCAGCTGATATGACCTTACAATTAGCTGATAGGTCTATCAAGGTACCTAGGGGAAGGATAGATAATGTTCTAGTTCAAATTGATAAAGGTGTCTTCCCTGTAGACTTTGCAGTCCTAGATATGGAACTTGGTAGGTCTTCTCAAAATCATATCCCCATTATTCTAGGTCGTCCCTTCTTGGCTACTGCTGATGCCACTATTTATTGTAGAATTGGGGTTATGGATGTCTCTGTAATGAATATGAGGGTTAGATTAAATATTTTTAAAACTTCTTCACAACCTTCTATAAAGATATTTCTGATTGCTATTCGGTAGATGTAAATGATGAATTAATTGAAGAAATTCTACCTTTAATGTGTTCAAAAGATTATACTTTTATTGAGAAATAAAACCTTATCTGCACTGAAAATGTTAATTCTAATCTTGCCTGCATTGCTCCACCTGAAAACTCTTCTTTGATTGTGAATCATGAGCTTAATATGAGAGAAATAGATCCTGGCTGAATGCAAAAGAATTAGGGAGTCTGGCTGAAGACTTTAAAATTAGCGCTTTTGGGAGGCAACCCAAATTTTATTTTATTTATTTTATTTTTATTTATTTATTTTTTTTATTCCACTTGATTGGTAGAAAGGTATGAAATGTTTGTTTTGTAGGATAATAAAACAACTTATCATTATCATGGAGATTACAGAGATTGTTTACTACTCTTGCAGATATGCATTAATACTGTCTCTTCTACCAGGTTGTATTGTTATTTTCTTTGTCTCTTCTCTACTCTTGGTACTCCTTTATCACATTGTGGACAATGTTGGGTCTAGGTGTGGGGGAGAGGATGTTTTTATTCTGATATCTACTATTTTTTTAGTATTTTTGTTTTTTTTTCTCGTATTTCTTGTTCAATTATTTTTTTAATTTTTTAATTTTATTTATTTTTCTACATTATTTTTAAAAAAAATAAAAAATATGATTTCACATAAAGAATAATTCTTTTTGAGTTCCTTTAAAAATGTCTTAAATAAGTTGAGAAAAGTACTTGTTTTCTTATTTTTAATTAGGGTGATGGACTTATCTTCTATATCTGTTATAACTTTTGCATGACTTACTCTTGAGCACATGGGTTATTGTTAGTATTTACTAAATCCTTTACATTATTTTTGAGTTACATAAAGTTAATGAATCTCTTCCCTACATTCTAGAACTTACTTAAGTACCTCTTGAGGCGAAATAGAAAGGTTTTCTCGATTTGACTCAGAGACGATGGTCATAGGCCTTCTTTGAATCGTTTGTACATTTCAAGCTTACCAAATTCCATAATTTTTACCTTCATACCCTTTTGAGCCTTAAATGTTATTTCTTTCTTTAAACCACTTAAACATTAACCTTTAATTTTGTAGAGAGCTTAATGCAAACTTCTAACTTGTGCTTCAAGGATGGGTTGTTGTTTGGGTGTTATGTAAAGAGAATAAGTTATTTGATAAAAAAGGAGAAGAAAAAGAAAAAAATATATGACTTGTTGTGCTGAAAAAAAAAAAAAAAAACAAATGTATTGAGCTATAAAAAAAAAGAGATAAGAAAGAAAAGTTGATACATGATTGTTACAAGTCATAAGGGGCAAAGAAAGAAAAAAAAATTCAAGAGGCCCGAATTTATAAATGTAAGAAAAAGAATGGCCTTAAATGATAAAATTTTGAGCAAAAGAAGATGGTAGTTGGTGAATGTATTATTGAAAAAAAAAAAAAAGAGCAAAAACAAGGTTAGAAAGTTTGTCGAAATTTTAAAGTATCCATCTTCTTTGTAAGCTCTCTTTTCTTTGATTTTGAATTCCTTACCTTCGCTTGATAACCAATGCCCTAACCTTACATTACAAGCTTTAAAGTCCTACCTGATCTGAGTTGAGTTGAGAATCCTTGATTAGTGGAGAGAAGGTACGAAGAGTGAGCCTATGGAATGAACTCTTGCTGAGATTTGTTCTCTATATGTAATTTGAAAATTTTGTTTAGTATTTATTTCATACTCTCTTATGACCACGATCACACCTTACACAAGTCTTGCGTTAGTTATGGGAGATAATTGAATATCTGTTTGTTAACTTGAGTTTGAAAATAAGAAGAAGAGTGCTTGTCTTGATAAGTTTGAGATATTGATGAAAGGTACTTAATTTGGGCTATTCTATATCTTTTCTAAAACTTTCTTTTATTTGACTTTGTGGGTACGTCGTCTGCAAACCCTCATGAGACCATACTCGTCCACTGGGGTAACTTAGGGGTTTAAAGAGCTTGTTGCACAAGCTAAGTGCAATTGTGAGTCCTACGAAAGTGGCTAGTTAGTTTTTCTTTTCTTTTTTTTTATTTTTGCTTGAGGACTAGCAAAACTTAGGTGTGGGGGAGTTGATAGAGTCGATTTTTAATACAAATAAACACCTTAAGTTTTAATTATTAGCCTTTGAAAATATTTTATTTATTTATTAGTCATAATTATTATATTTAATTTATTTTATTTATCTTTGTGCAGATTTCTAAAAAAGAATGAAAAATAAAGATTCCATATTAAATTTGCTAAAGGGAAGCTACAGTATTTGAATCCTTTAAGGATTAGGATTAGAACTTTAGTATTTGAATCCTTTAAGGATTAGGATTTTGCTTCTCTTTTGTCTATATATAGAAGAACAACAGCAGAGAAAAAAAAAAAAAAAACAGCAGCAGCAGAAAAATTTCTGCAGCAGAAATTCCAAGAGATTCCAGAAGAAGCAGAAATCCAGCAGCTGAAGTAATTTCCAGCAGAATTTTCTAGCAACAGCAGAATTTTCCAGCAACAGTAGAAAAATTCCAGCAAGCTTCTAATTAAAAGAAAGCCATGATCTACTCCAAGAAATTGGTTCCTTCTTTCCCTTTAGCCATGAACTAAATTAATTTTTAGAATTTTGATGAAACCCTAGCCATGTGACTTTGATTTATTTTATTTGGGGGAGATTTATTATTTTATTTATGTGATTACATATCTTGGGATATTTTTGGTTTGATGCAATTAATTCTTTCTGATTATTCTTTTTGAATAATTATTTGGGTTAATTGATATTTTTATCCATGCTTGATTCTTGTAGTCTTGATTATGAGAGATATGTAATTTTTGCAAGTATATTGTGGGTTTTAGAATTGAATAGTTCATGCTAATTTTAGATGATTTATGTCATAGGAATGAATAAGTCATGCTAATGGTTGGATGGATTATGTCATGCATTTAAACACAATATATTTCTTTAGTGAATCGAAGCTTGTAGCCTAGATCACCACATAAATGTTTAATTTTTTCTTCTAAATAGAATTAAATTATTGTTATATAGGTTAGTGGTGGATTCAAGGTTCTAAATCATCTTCTTTGGTTAAGCTCCTATTATCTTTAATTTAATTATTTTATTCATTAGTTTTAATTATTTTAGTAATAATTCTTAGATAACAAAATTTGATTCTTCTTTTTATAAAATTAATTTAGGAAGATAATAATTTAGGTAGTTAAGCCTTTCTCTGTGGTTCGATACTCTAATACTTTCAAATTACTTTGATTTTATGCACTTGCAAGTATTGGGTTAAAACTTTGTTATAAAAATCCCGATCACTCATTAAGGAAGTATATATGAAATTTTCTCCAAATTTTTCTCAGAGGCATGTTGGTCAGGTGCGTCATCTCCAGAAGTCTCTTCATGGCCTGAAACAGGCTCCTCGGTACTGGTTTACTAAACTTACATAAGCTCTTACCCACAACAGTTTTCAACAGTCATATGCTGACTACTCTTTGTTCATGTATACTACTTCTAATTTTTTTTGTCTGTTCTTGTTTATGTTGACAATTTGATCATCAAGGGAAATGATTCCACTACTATTCTTAGTTTTAAAAAACATTTGAGCACATGTTTTTACATGAAAGATTTGGGATTATTTAAATATTTTCTAGGCATTGAAGTGCCCACAATTCTGAGGGTATTTATCTTTGCAAATAGAAGTATGCTTTGGATATTTTGACTAATGTGGGACAATATAGTACGAAATCTCTAAGTTTCCTTATGGAGAAAAATCATCATTTGGGAAAACCCCAATGTCCTTTCTACCCATTCCAAACTCCTATCACTATTTGGTTGGCCATCTTATCTACCTCACCATTACTTGTCAAGGTTTCACATATTCAGTTCATATGATATGAATCGACAAAGGATTGTTCAACAATTTGCATAGGAGCAACTAGAGAATTGAAGAAAGCATGGTTGAAGCTTCAATTGAGGAATTTCGGATTTAATTTGAAGGCTTGGAAGAGTTTACAAGACTTCCAAGACACATTAAAGTCATAAGAAGCTCAACGGAAGCAAACTAGAAACTTCTAGCCATCATATATGACGAAAGAAGCAACAAAAAGATGAAGAATAGAGACTACTGGCGATGGTAGGTTCCCACCCTATCGTACCCGGCAGGTCTCGGGCTAGCCTCACCAAATGGTCAATTTAACTATTATTTTTGGCTAATTTTGTGTTTTCTCTATTTCAAGTTTGTAATTAACTTTGTTAAAAGTTAGGAATTTTCTTTTCAATACTCATTAGGTTTAGGAGAGTATTTAGATTTTTTCTATAAATATCCTATTATGTCTCTTCTGTACCTAAGTTAGAGTTGAATGATATATGAAGTTGTGAGTTTGTTCTTAGGGCTTTTACATTTTGAAGCCTTATGTTCTTAGAGTTTATATTCCTTGCATTAGTTTTACTTGAATACTTAGATTGGGTTGATCCAAGGGTTCACAATTTGATCACAATTCCTAATTCTATGACGATAACATTCTTGTGATTTGTTCTAGAGCTTATGTCTTCTTCAATTGATCTAATTGGATAGTGGGTAACCAGCCCCATCGTGCGTACTTAACAAAATTAACCATAAACCCTAGAGATAGCCCTATCCTTCCCTGTCTCTGCTAAATGAAACGCTGTTTGATTAGCAATTGAGGGAAAAATCCTCTTCATATGCATTTTACTCTTAGTTTTGGTTGAATTATAGGTAGGTTTTGTTGAAGAAGATTAAGTCCTGTTGAAGGTAAGGTCTTTGGGTGATGGATATAAAGATTTGGTTTCATTGAAGATCCTAAATCATATAAGGTTCTTTCTCAGTATATGTACCAACCACAATAGTTGCAATGAGATGCTGGCATTTGTGTTTTGTGCAATTTGAAAAGATCGCCAGGACATGGTCTTTTTCTTGGTGCCAATATCGATCTCCAACTTCGAGCTTATTGTGATTCTGATTGGGCCAATTGTCCTATCACTCGCCAATCTCTCACTGGACATTTCATTTCTATTGGCGATTCTCCTATCTCATGGAAAATCAAGAAACAATATCGGTCTCCTGTTCCTTTGCTGAAGTTGAGTACTGGTCCATGGCTGTTACTTACTGTGAACTCAAATAGCTTCCTTATCTACTTCATGATCTTTAGGTTCCGCAATATGCTCCTACTCCTCTATATTACGATAATCAGATTGCCTTGTATATTGCTTCAAATTCCATGTTTTCATGAACGTACAATGCACATTGAGGTTGATAGTCACTTTGTCCATGATGAATTTCAAGCCAACCACGTTTCTCCTGCTTATATTCCTATTACTATGCAACCTATCGGCATTTTAACTAAAGCTTTGGGGCACTCTCAATTCCATTTTCTTCTTGGCAAGTTGGGCATTTGAAATCTCCATGCTCCATCTTGAGGGGGGTTGCTAGACTTATTGGAGTTGGAATATTTTGTTACCATATCTAGTTTTAGTATATCGCATAATATGTAGGATTGCCTATGATTGATAGGACTCTTGATGTATAAATATTTGACACACATATACAAATTCCTCACAGATTGCAGCTTAATTTCTCTCTGCCTAATTCTCTTTTACAAAAATATAGAATTTTCCAAATTTTTATAGTATATCAAAAAGGGAGTTATATGGGATGCAAATTCAAATGAGTCCCTGCACTAGTTTATTTAATTAGTATAGCACAGATTCTAAAGAATTTCAATATGTTTCTAATTATATGGTTTGTTGCAATATGTTTTGTCATTCAAGAATTTATTATTTTACTTTATTATGCTGGATCTTCCTTAATCATGAACTTTTTTTAATAGGGCTGCTTTAAAGTTGAATTGTAATGCCTTTGCCGATGGAAAAGGTATGTGAATTAATAAGCTTGAGAGATTTGTTAATGTTGTTGAAAATTGTAATGTATTTGTCAATGAAAGAGGTAAGTGAATCAATAAGCTCGATATAAACTATGTGGTTTGTTTTTCTTTGCATTATTATGTGGCTTAGATGCATATGGTCATGAAAATGCTCCAATAGAACAACACAGGGACTGAAAATGTGGAGGCTTTGGAGAATAGACCCTTTAAAGATGAGGAATTTGGAAAGGGTTAATATACATTGAAAATATATATACCACAGAGGTAAACTATGTAACAACCCATTTTCTGGTAATAAAATTTGGAATCCTGTGCTATACTAATTAGTGCATTAAATAGCATAATACCTCCTTAAAAAATGAATTATATGGGTATTACAAGGAAGGATTGAGAAAATTTGAGATTGTGGAGAATTTGTGTGAATTGTGAATGATAAAGATGATGATGAGTTAAGAGGAACAAGGAAAGAAGAGGGGAGACTTTGATGAGAGAGTGGGGGAGTGTGACATGAAAAATGATTACAAAAGGTTGAAACAGGAAACCTCGGACATGGTCTTTTTTTCTATGTTTTCTTTTTCTTATTTTTCATTCCTTTTTATCGAGTAAATTTAAATGGGACTAGGGAAGAATAATGGAGCAACAATAGTGAAAGTGAGAACATAGGAGAGAGAATGAGGGAGAAGAAAATAAGGAGGAAGAGAAGGCAGATTTTAGAGAAGGATGGTATCAATAGAGAGAGAGAGAGAGAGAGAGAGAGAGAGAGAGAGAGAGAGAGAGAGAGAGTAACGAGGAAGTGGAGAAGAATTAGGAAGAAGAAGAAAAGTAAAAAATAGGAATTTATCAAAAAAAGTTTAAATAAAAGATATTTTATGAAATACCAAGTTTGTCCTTACTAATATTATCATGTGCAAAGCACATGTTTCTTTTTAACATAAACATTACAAAAGTAATTGAAAGGACTCTTTAGGACTCTGTTAGCTCAAGGAATCAAATAGTTTTATTAGTTTTTATGAGTAACAAAAATTAGCTTGGCAATTGATATTCTCTTATTAAGCTAATCGTGTGATGAGTTTTATCTATAGAGCTATTGAATTGTGAGAAGAGTTATGTTGTGCTGAACTGTGAGAAGATATATGAAAGCTTAGTTGGATATATGTGGGGACTAGTGAATATCTCTCAATTAATTCTTCACTGCTGTTGAGATGCCAAGATGGAAAAAGATTAGTGGGCTGAATCAAAAAGGGTGTCTTGAAATGGTTATAAAGTAAAAACAGTACCGTGTGGTCCATGCTTTTTTTTTTTTTGGCCTGTTTCCATTTTAGGTAACTATTGAAAATTCAGCTCTTGGCTAGCAACACGAAAAGCAGAAGAGGTGGTTACATGAAAAAGCAGCTACAACAACGTGGATGGGCAAGGAGTTTGCATTTTTCATTAGAGTTACTACGAGTTCTTCAAGATCTTCAAGAAGAGTGCACCTGCTAAGAAGAAGAGAAAAAGCTCTAATTTTATGAGTAGAATAGCTTTTTTTTCTTTATTGTTCAAAAAGTGAATTTCGATTTCTATTTGGTTTATTCAAGTTTCTTAACAGAACTTGATATTGGGTTGTAAGGTCTATATCAACACTTCCAGATGAGTATTCTTTGGGATAAGAAAACGATTAGTTTCTAGACTAAAGAAAATCTAGTGTTTATAAATGTTTAATCTCACCCTGGTCGAGATTGGTTGTGTTAGTGAAATCTTCAAGAGAGTTACCTTGAAGAAAGTGGATGTATGCAATTAGACGAACCACTATAAATCCTCTTGTGTTCTTTATTTTCTGGTATTTATATTTCTGCAATATTTTCTGCTTACTATTTTGGCAAAATTGTTCTAAATCAATCTTCTATAGTCAAACTAATGGGACTCAAGAAGAATGAATTTTGATAATTTGATAGTTGTTAAGTTAGTGAGCTAGTACTTTGAGAAAATCAAGACAAAAACTTTGTAGTAGTTTTAATTTTCTTATTAGTCTAATTCACCCCTCAATTGGACACTTTAGGGACTTAAATTTGGTATCAGAGTAGTCCCTTTCAAGAATTTGAGTTTAACAGCTCGAGAGAGGATCCATGGCTAGTTCGACCAACCTAATAGAGGGACAGTCCATATCTCGACCTCTATTATCTAATGGAACTAACTGTTCATACTAGAAAACTAGAATCAAGAATTTCATTTAGTCTACTGATGTAGAATCTTGGAAGGTCATTGTTAATGGTCCTTTTATCCCAAAGAATACAATAGATAATATTGAAGTTGAAAGAATGAAAGTGATTTTGATGATAACAACTGGATGAAATGTTCTATCAATGCCAAAGCTCTGAATCTCCTTTATTGTGCACTGGATGTGAATAAATACAATAAGGTTCAGTATGCAAATCGGCAAAAGAAGATTGGAACAAACTTGAGGTTGTCTATGAAGGAACTAGTTAAGTAAAATAAACTAGAATCTATATTTTCTTTAGAGATTATGAATTATTCCATATGAATGCTGATGAATCTACCACTGATCTCAATAACATGTTTACTGATATTGTAAATCGGTTGAAAGCTCTTTGGTAGGATATTACTGAATAAGAAATGGTCAAAAGTTCTTAAGATCATTAATAGACAATTGGGAAACAAAAGTCATAGTTCTAGGTGATACCAAATCTTGCCAAATTTCCATATAATGATCTGATTGGTTCTCTGTAGTTCCATGAGTTAATGATAGATAAAGGAAAGAATACTACTCAGGAGAAGAAGAAGAGTATTGCCTTAAAAGTTGAAGAAGATGAGAGGAAAAATATGGAAGAAGAGATGAATCTAATTGCAAGAAAAATGAAAAGATTTTATAAAACTTTTAGAAAGTACAAGAAGGACAATGAAACCAGGGATGATGGAAAGAAGAAGGAAAATATTGAAGTTGTTCATTATGAGTACAATGAGCCTGGATATATTCGAACATATTGTCCAAAGCTAAAAAGAAAGAAGAAGGATAAAGCAACGGTGACTGGAACATGGAGTGAATTAGAGATGAGCTCGAGTGAGGATGAAAATGACAAAGAAAGTAAAGATAATGAGAAAGAAGCAAAAAAGGCTATAATGTTCTTAATGACAGTAGATAAAAGCCAGAGCAACAAAGGAAGCAAAGAAGGATCCATAGAGGTGATTGTTCTTGATAAATCTTATGAAGAATTACATGATGCCTTTGAAGATCAATTTCTTGAGTATAAGAATCTTGCTGAATATGAAACACAACAGAATAAAATCAAGTTAAGTAATTTTGGAAAACATGTACTAGGAGATGAAAAAGAAAATTCTTAACTGAGTCTTTTGAAAACGACCTTGAAATCCTCAGAAGAAAGAAACTCAAATCTTTTGAAAGAAAATATGAAACTAAAGGATGAGAATAGGAAGTTAAGTCTAGACTTGAAAAAATTTACACAAGGAAAGGAAAACTTAAACAAACTATTGGGAAACCAGAGATCAACTTGTGACAAATATGGTTAAGGTTTCGTGCATGAATCTAAAAGAAAGACAAATGAGGATAGGAAACAGCTGAAAAATTTCGTGTGGGAATTACAGTAGATAGTA
Source organism: Catharanthus roseus (assembly GCA_028651295.1). Lineage (NCBI taxonomy): Eukaryota > Viridiplantae > Streptophyta > Magnoliopsida > Gentianales > Apocynaceae > Catharanthus > Catharanthus roseus. Next base: position 10,143,858 of record JAPQWS010000016.1, read on the forward strand.
TTGAAAAAGCTTTGAAAAGAATTCTTAAAATAGAAAAATTCTCTGGGGATAGCCAAACACATTTTCAAAATCATGCTATCAAAAAGAGCAAAAGAAAACAAAATTTTCATCAAAATAGAAACACACATTTTTCAGAAAAAGAAGTTTGCCACATAGTGGAACTCAAAACCATGGTTTTATAATGACAAGAAAAACTATTTTCAGAAAGGAGATTTGCAATCGTCTGTTATAACTATTCAAAACTTGGTTATATGGCAAGAAACTGTTTTCAAAATTTTAATTATTTTGGAAGAGGACATTATGTACATTCATCTTTAGATTAGAAGTCTCACCATCAAGTACCCAACTATGTTTGGGTACATAAGAAAAACTAATTTTGTTTTGCAGATATGTTTAAGAGAAAAGAAGATGAAAATTGGTGGTAAATCGATAGTGGATGCTCCAGACACATGACAGGTGACAAAAATTTGTTCACAAATCTAGAGGAAAGGAATGTGGAGAAGTGAGTTTTGGAGACAACATTAAAGGAAAAATGATTGGTAAAGGAACTGTTGGAACATATCCGAAAATTGAAAAGTCTCATCTGTAAAAAGACTCAAATTCAATTTGATTTGTGTGAGTTAGTTGTGTGACAAGGGATTGGATGTGAACTTCAGAAAAAGAGAGTGCGGCGTATTAAAAGACGATAAAGTAATTCTGAAGGCAAAACGAGTTGAGAATGTTTACATTCTAGAAAGTACCAAGCTAAATGGAGCTAATGTGGTTTTTATAGCTTCTGTTGTCAATGAAAGTTTGTTGTGGCGTAGGAGACTAGAACATGCACATGTGAGTATCTTAGATAATCTCATCAAAAAGGAATTAGTGAATGGGTTACAAGAAATTAAGTTTGAAAGAGATAGAGTTTTGATGCATGTCAAGCTGGGAAGCAAACAAGAGTACCTTTCAAAGCAAAAGGAGTTGTATCAACTACAAAACTACTTGAGTTGATACATTTTGATTTGTTTGGTCCAGTCTCACCACAAAGCTTAGGAGGAAAGACTTATTGCTTTGTGATTGTTGATGATTACTCGAGATTCACTTGGACACTTTTTCTGTCAAATAAGGATGAAGTATATCAAAAGTTCTTGGTCTTTTGTAAGAAAACTCAGCATAAAAAAGGGTATGGTATCAAGGCTATTAGATGTGATCATGGGAAGGAATTTGAAAATCAAAAGTTTCAAGTATATTGTGAAGAAAATGTAATTGAGCACAACTTTTCAGATCCAAGAACTCCACAACATAACGTAGTAGTAGAAAAGAAGAACAGAACACTTCAAGAAATTGCTAGAACTATGACTGCTGAAAGAGCACTTCCAAAGTATTTCTAGGCAGAAGCATTACATAGCAAGCTACATACTGAATAGGGCACTTGTGAGATAAATTCTTAAGAAAATTACTTGTGAGTTGTGGAAAGGTAGAAAGCCAAACATAAGATATCTGATAGTGTTTGGATAGAATTGCTTCATTCTAAATGATAAAGATCAGTTATGAAAGTTTGATAAGAAGTCTGATTAGGCTATATTCTTAGGAAACTCATAAGCAAGCAAAGTGTATCGAGTGTTCAACAAGAGAAATCAGCCTGTTAAGGAATCAATTCATGTGGTGTTCAGTGAAAACTTAGAGATAAAGGATGGAAAAGGAGATGAAGAAGAATAAAGCTCAAGTCAGCAAAGATCGAGTTCAAGTCAGGAACACAATGATGGAGTGGGTGAAGCTAGTATGGATATAGCTGAAAATCAACCTATCAGACAGCTTGAGTGTGGCCACACAGGTTGATCATGTGACGCCACAAAAGCTACAGGCTTGCAGCAGCACTATGTATTTGCATCGTTTTAGGAACATGGTAAAATTACTTGTGATGTTGAGCTATGATATGGAAGTCTAGTTAAGGAGATTTGAAAGAATAAGAAAAGGTCAAAACCCTAAGCAAAATAGGACTTTGAGGGAATTAAAGCTAGAAGTCTTTTTGGAAACAAAGTCCTTGGTCATAATTCATATTGAAAAAGGATTGGAAATTCAAGACCTACAAATCAGCCTCAACATCTATAAATCGAGGAATACTATTGAAGATTGAGGCTAGCCGTTATGTAATTCTTTGAAGATATTCTCCAAGAGAGAAGACAACAGTTCATGATGGTTGAGTTTGTGCAGTCACAAACTTCAAACACGTCATTCTCCATTGATGCTCGTTGTTCATCATCATAATTTAATGGAGTTCTTGTTTTGAAGACTATAGCTTCTAGGGATAGAAGTTGTGCTACGGTTCAACAGAGTTGAAGATTTGAAGGGATTTAAGTTCAAGCAGCTTATTCCAAGGGGGAGCCTTGAAGAGTTGAATGGATTTCAACTGTGCTGCGATTCAACAGTGTTGAGGATTAAAGGGGGTTCAAGTCCATGCAGCCACACACTAAATAAGAGTCTTGAAGAGTTGAAGGGATTCAATTGTGTAGTGTGCAAAGGGGGTTTGCACAGATTCCATGAGGGAAATTTTAGATGTGTAAAAGAGCAAGAAGTTTTCTTGTACTGTGCTGATAGTTTTAGTGGATTACTTTCTGGGCATGGCCAAACTGCGTTACCAATTGTTGTGTCTTGTGTGTTTGTGTTGTTTATTGCGTTCTGCTTTGTGTATAACACTACTTCTCACACAGCAAAATTAGTCACACTGCACGGATTGCCTAAGTACTAACTTATAGTCACTTAACATCTATTTCATCCAAAGGAGTTGTGCGCAACAGCTCCCTGCAGCAATGTACTCAGCTTTTATGGTGGATAGTGAGATACAGTTTAGTTTCTTACTATGCAAGAGATCCGATTGTTTCTGACACAGAAGCATCTTCTGAACGTGCTTTTTCTATCATCACAATTACCACCCTAGTCCGTATCTCTATATCCAACATGATAAAGGGTGGTATCTTTGCTATAGAATAACGCATACTCAATAGTGCCATGTATATATCTTAGGATGCATTTCAGTGCTTTCTTGTATGACTGTTAGTATATGCCCTAAACCAATTGACTTACATTTATGATTTATGAAGCATGTATTTTGAATTGAATTTTATACTCTTGGTCGTCAAGTATGTGACTTGATAGCAAAACCCTTATTGTTATAAAATACTATTCTTATTTGTCCCCAGTTTTATTACATCTTGTATTCTTAAACTAGTGTGAAGTTGATTAATGATCAATTTTGACTGATCATGAATATGAGATATAAAATCAATTGATAAATACATATTGAGAATATTGCATTGGACATGACCCAAAGTGAAGAAGAAATATTGCATGGTTTTAAGTCATCAGTATTTCTTCTCAATTTTATATTTGGTGTCCTTTGACCTAATGTTTCTAATGCTTCGTGCATGGGGAGAAAATATGTTTTGATATAGTCAAACATCACATTTAATTAGGTGATTATTATGACTATTAGTTGGGCTATTTTCTTGTAATGGCTTGAATATTGGGGATAGTGAAATGGATTTGTCCCTCTCCTTTTAGAGAGAGATATCCATGGGCCCCTTGATAAGGAAGACAAGAGAATATGCATGACCATGCTCAAATAAGTATTAATAAGGTGTTATTAATGTTATTTGTCGGAACAGTCTTCCTGGTGATCAAGTAAATGGTTAATTAAGTTTTATAAGAATGACTCGGTCCATGCCTTATACTTAGTTAGGATATCGTGTGACAAAAGGACTAAATATTAAAACTGATGCTAGGTTATTATTGTTTTTACTTAACTTGGATAAGCATAATGTCTTGCTAGAGGCCGCTTATGTTTTGTGAATAAATGTCTAGGACATTTTTCATTCACTGCCAACGTTAAGTAAACCTACAGGGTCACAAGCATAGACGATCTTGTGAGCACAATGTCCACGTTCGATGAATCTAGATCGTGTCCAGATTCGTTGAACGTACACAAAACGGGAATCAGATTCCATATTGTATTTTCTGGTAAGTTAATAAGTAACTAATTTTATTTATCAGATAAATGAAATTAATTACTTAATATCACTCATCCAACCTTTGGATGATTATAGAAATAGACGGACGAGATTAAACTGTCATTAGATGACAATTAGGGTTCTGATATTGACAGCTATAAAAGGTTATGTTAACCTTTTCTCGGTAGTCGTCTTCATCTGATTAAAAAAAAAAAAAAACCCAAAACCCTAGAACGGAGATAATAGTATCTAGCCTCCCTCTCTCCGAAATTCCACGTATTACCAAATTGTCAGGATTAGTTCTTAATAGTTTTCAGAACACAGAAGGGGCTAGCATCCTGATCACTTACAAAGGAGTTCGTCGTGTGGATACTAGTAGAGGCTGAAGCGTAAATAGCAGCACCTCCATACCGAACAGTAGAAAACATTGAGATAGTTTCTATCCAATTGGTTTTTCTAGTATGTGCGGATCCTGTTGGTGGATTTTTGTAGTTTTGATTTTATTTATTTTTGCCTATAGAATCCAACAGTAGAGGGCGAAGTGTAAACAGCAGTGCCTCCACACCGAACGACAGAAAACATTGAGGTAGTTTCTATCCAATCGATTATTCTTGTATGTGCGGGATCGCCGTTTTTTTCCGGGGGCTTCGCCCCCGGAAACCCCTTGTTGTTTTTGGCATGTTTCTTTCTATCTTTAGATGCATGGTGCATAGCATGGCCCTTTACCTCTTGTGATTGGTAGGTTTATTTTGTTAATGGGTTGTAATGTTTTTAAATATGGCTTGCGTGTCGGCGTTTTCTTTGATGTAATATTATCAAGCTTTACTAGAATAGGTTTATTCTATTTCCTATTCCTATGTATGTTTTTCCATCCTATGTAAACAAGATCAGAAGGCCAAGACGTAGGAGGCAAGCTCATAGAGATGAAGACTTAGATTGACCTTTGACTTCCATGAGACTCGTGGAAGTTAACATAGGATTGGGCCATGCTATGACACGTTTTATTCTATGTATATATTATGCTTGTGATGTTCAGTTTATTTCATTTTATTTTATTGGATAAATGTTTCATAAAATAAAATATATAAAAGGAAGAAGGTTTTTGAAATAATGTAAAAAAATTAAGTCGTAAAATGCCTCCCATGATCATAAGCACTTCTCCAAGACTGGATCATCATTTTTGTCTCATTGCCAAAGCAAGAGATAAATGGTTACCTCGGCAGGGGAAGATGAAAAATGGTGATTTCTATATACTTGGAATGGTTTTGCTTAACTAGGCTATTAAAACGGTTTTTGAGCGTAGGGCATCATATGGGATTTTGCCGGTACATATAGATGTAAATCCCATTAATCCATTTTTATGTAATTATGGGTGTTAAGCCAAAGCTTACTTATGATTATTATAAAATGGAATGTTTCTACCCACGATTTATATCAGCAGTTGAATATTTCAGGGAAAATTAATGCTTCATTTATTTAATTTTACTTTGCAAATTCTATGTAGATAATAGCCTCAAACAATTCAAACACCTCATTGCGATCCGTGCTTGAAAAGAATAAGCTTAGTGGGACTAACTTTCTTGATTGGGCACGAAATTTAAGGATTGTCCTTAAACAAGAAAAAAGGCTATATGTACTTGAGAACCCTATCCCTAATCAACCTGCTAACATCGCTCCTAGAGTTGAAAAAGATGCTTATAGTAAGCACAAAGATGATTCTAATGATGTGACTTATCTCATGTTGGCTACGATGAAATTTGAGTTGCAAAAGCAATTCGAGGAAGTTGAGGCTTATAAGTTGATGAAACAGCTCAAGGAAATATTCCAAGAGCAAGCACGTCAAGAGAGATATCTTACGACTAAGGTGTTGAATAGCTGTAAAATGACTCCAGGAACGTCAGTTAGTGCTCATGTCCTTAAGATAAAGGGTTATTTTGATCAGCTTGAAAAACTTGGAGAATCTGTAAGTCATGAATTGGCTACTGATATGATCTTGGCCTCTTTAACTTCTAACTATGATCAGTTTGTCATGAACTTCAATATGTATAATATGGAAAAGTCCATAAATGAATTACACGGGATGCTCAAGCAAGCTGAGCAAAACATTAGGAAATCTATTCCTAATGTTCTGATGGTCTAGAAGGGGCAGTTCAAGAAGAACAAGGGAAAGGAAAAGGGAAAGGGAAAGGATATGGCCAAGAAGGGTAAAGGCAAGCAGAAGCCCAAGCCTAAGGTTAAACCACCAAAGGAAGGGAATTGCTTTCACTGCAATGAACCTGGTCATTGGAAGAGGAACTGAAAGCTTTACCTGGAAGAAAAGAAGAAGCAAAAAGCCAGTGAGACTGCCGCTTCAGGTATTTTCGTTATAGAAATTAATATATCTACTCCTACTTCATGGGTATTAGATACCGGATGTGGAGCTCACATTTGTGAAATGTGCAGGGACTCAAAAGGAGTAGATCTTTGGCAAAAGGAGAGGTGGACCTGCTAGTAGCAAATAGAGCAAAAGTTGCTGCTGTAGCTGTAGGAACATTTGATTTACTTTTGCTTAGTGGGCTTATCATTGAACTTAAAGATTGTTATATGTTCCTGCTATGAGCAGGAACATCATTTCAGTTTCTTGTTTTGATATTGATGGTTTTGAGTTTAGTACTAAGAATGGTAAAAGTTCTATTTATAAAAATGGTATTTTCTATGGGGATGCCTCTTTATGTAATGGACTTTACATTCTGAACCTGCATGATTCCACTAGTAAGCCCATCTATAACATAAATATAAAGAAATTTAAATCTAACGATTTAAATCAAACTTACTTCTGGCATTGTCGTTTGGGCCACATAAATGAGAAACGCATATCCAAACTCCATCAAGATGGACTTGTATCTTCATTCGAACTTGAGTCTTATAAAAAATGTGATTCTTGCTTATTGGGAAAAATGACTAAAAGTCCATTTACAGGACAAAGTGAAAGGGCTACCGATTTATTGGAACTTATACATACCGATGTACGTGGACCAATGAACACACAAGCCAGAGGAGGTTTTCAGTACTTCATTACATTCATAGATGATTTTAGTAGATATGGTTATGTCTATCTAATGAAACATAATTCTGATTCCTTTCAAAAGTTTAAGGAATTTCAAAATGAAGTACAGAATCAACTTGGAAGGAGTATCAAATTACTTCGATCAGATCGAGGTGGTGAATACTTAGGGCAAGAGTTTGATGAACATTTTAACAATTGTGGGAAGTATCACAATTAACTCCACCAAGAATACTACAAATGGAATGCTATGTCTGAATGCAGAAATCGAACTCTATTAGATATGGTTCAATCTATGATGAATCAAACAGATCTTCCAATTTCTTTTTGAGGTTATGCTCTAGAAACTGCTGCATTCATATTAAATAGAGTTCCATCTAAAGCTGTTCAAAAGACACCATATGAGATATGGACCAGGAAACAACCTAGTTTAGCATTTCTCAAAAAATTTGGGGATGTGACACTTATGTGTAGCGATCATTATATGAAAAACTAGCACTGAAATCTGATGAGTGTCTGTTTGTGGGATATCCTAAGGAAACTAAAGTATACTATTTCTATCTTCCATCTGAAAACAAAGTGTTCGTTGCTCGGAACAGAATTTTCCTTGAAAGGGAACTCATTTCCAAAAGAGTTAGTGGGAGAAGAATCCATCTTGAAGAAGCTCAAGGACAGCAGACTATTTTTGAACCGAGGATGGATACTCAGTTGGACTCACGTATTTATACTGAGCCCAAACCTTTGACACAGGGCCTAAGAAGGTCAGATAGGATTCCTCAGATACTAAAGATATCGATTTCTTGTGACTGAGGATCATAATGTTGATCTTATTGATCAAGGTGAACCTAATTCCTACCAAGATGCTATTCATAGTCATGAATCTAGCAAATGGCTAGAGGCTATGAAATCAGAAATGCAATCCATGCATAATAATCAAGTTTGGACTTTGATTGATCCACGTGAAGGTTCCAGGACCATAGGGTGTAAATGGGTTTTCAGAAAGAAAAATGACATGGATAGCAATGTGCACACTTACAAAGCACGATTGGTAGCAAAAGGTTATAGACAAACTTATGGTATAGACTATGATGAAACCTTTTCTCCAGTTGTAATGCTTAAGTCAATCAGAATTCTACTTGCCATTACATAATATTATGATTATGAAATATGGCAAATGGATGTTAAAACTGCCTTTCTTAATGACACAACCTGAAGGATTTATTCATCCTTCGAATTCTAGTAAAGTGTGTAAATTTCAAAGATCCATTTATGGCTTGAAGTAAGCATCTCGAAGTTGGAATCTTCGTTTTGATGAAGCAATTAAAGAATTCAACTTCATCAAGAATGAATATGAATTTTGTGTGTACAAAAGGGTTACAGAAAATTAAGTAGTCCACTTAGTGCTCTATGTCGATGACATCTTGTTAATTGGGAATGACACCCCCACTTTGTAAAATGTAAAAACTTGGTTGGGGAAGTGTTTTTCAATTAAAGATTTAGGTTAAGCAGCCTATATTCTAAGCATTAGGATCTATTGAGATAGATCTAAAAACCTAATTGCCTAAGTCAGAGTGGACATATTGACAAGGTACTAAAAAGGTTCAGTATAAAAGATTCTAAGAGAGGATTCTTACTGATGTCACATGGCATTAAACTCGGTAAGTCTCAAAGTCCTACCATAAGGGAGGATACAAAACGCATGAATAAGATTCCTTACGCCTCCACAGTTAGATCTATCATGTACGACATGTTATGTACTCACCCAGATGTCTCGTATGCATTAAGCATGACTAGCAGATTCCAGTCAATTGGACTGCAGTAAAAAAACATTCTCAAGTACTTAAGAAGGACTAAAGAGATGTTTTTTATGTACAGAGGTCAGGAAGGAGAGCTTGTTGTAAATGGTTACACGGATGCTAGCTTTCAGACTGATGTAGATGGTTTTAGATCGCAATATGGATTTATGTTTTGTTTGAATGTAGGTGCTATGAGCTGGAAGAGTTCAAAGCAAGATACCATGGCCAATTCTACCATGGAGGATGAGTATGTAGCTGCTTCCGATGTAGCCAAGGAGGCAATTTAGATCGGAAAGTTCATCACTGAACTAGGAGTGATTCCTAGCATTGTGAACCCAATGGACCTATATTGTGATAATACAGGAGCCATTGCACAAGCTAAGGAACCTAGATCTCATCAACAATCCAAACATATTCTCAGGCGTTTCCATCTCATCCGAGAAATTATTGAGCATGGAGATGTAAAAATTTGCAAAGTAGATACCAACGACAATGTCACAGATCTATTGACAAAGCAACTCCCACAACTTAAGCATGAGACTCATACTAGGTCAAATTGGTAGTAGGGCAAGTGGGAGATTATTAGTATATGCCCTAGACCAATTGGCTTACATTTATGATTTATGAAGCATGTGTTTTGAATTATATTTTATGCTTTTGGTCATCAAGTATGTGGCTCTAATAAAATACTATTCTTGTTTGTCCCTAGTTTTATTACATCTTGTATTATTAAACTAGTGTGAAGTTGATTGATGATCAAGTTTTACTGATCATGAATATGAGATATAAAATCAATTCATAAATATATATTAAGAATATCGTATAGGATATGACCCAAAGTGAAGAAGAAGTATTACATGGGTTTAAGTCATAAGTATTTCTTCTCAGTTTTATATTTGGTATCCTTTGACCTAATGTTTCTAATGCTTCTTGCATGGGGAGAAAATATGTTTTGACATAGTCAAACATCACTTTTAATTAGGTGATTATTATGACTATTAGTTGGGTTATTTTCTTGTAATGGCTTGAATATTGGGGATAGTGAAAGAGATTTGTCCCTCTCTTTTTAGAAAGAGATATCCATGGGCCCCTTAATAAGGAAGACCAGGAAATACGTATGGCCATGCTCAAATAAGTATTAATAAGGTGTTATTAATGTTATTTGTTGGATCAGTCTTCCTGGTGATCAAGTAAATAGTTAATTAAGTTTTGTAAGGATGACTCTGTCCATGCTTTATACTTAGTTAGGATATCGTGTGACAAAAGGACTAAATATTAAAACTGATGCTAGGTTATTATTGCTTTTACGTAACTTGAGTAAGCATAATGTCTTGCTAGAGGCCGCTTATGTTTTGTGAATAAATGTCTAAGACATTATTCATTCATCGCCAATGTAAGTGAACCTACAGGGTCGCACACATAGACGATCTTGTGAGCACAATGTCCACGATCAATGAATCTAGATCGTGTCCAGATTCATTGAACGTATACAAAAGGGGAATCAGATTCCATATTGTATTTTCTTTTAGGTTAATAAGTAACTATTTTTTATTTATTAGATAAATGAAATTAATTACTTAATATTACTCATCCAGTCGTTGGATGATTATAGGAATACACGGACGAGATTAAACTATCATTACATTAGGGTTCTGATATTGACAGCTATAAAAGGTCATGTTCACCTTTTCTCGATAGCTGTCTTCATCTGATTAAAAACCAAAACCCAAAACCTTAGAACGGCGTTAATAGTATCTAACCTCCCTCTCTCCGAAATTCTATGTATTACCAAATTGTCAGGATCAGTTCTGAACAGTTTTCAGAACACAGAAGGGGCTGGCATCCCGATCGCTTACAGAGGAGTTCGTCGCGTGGATACCAGTAGAGGGCGAAGCGTAAACAGCAGCACCTCCACACCAAACGACAGAAAATATTGAGGTAGTTTCTATCTAATCGGTTTTTCTAGTATGTACAAATCCTGTTGGTGGATTTTTATAGTTTTGATTTTTTTTTTTTTTTTTTTGCCTATAGAATCCAACATTGACTCCTTAGGATCTGCTTGATATCTTGCACATACTCAAACATTGTATAATATATCAGGTCTACTTGCTGTTAGGTAGAGTAATCCATCGATCAAACTTTTGTACTCATGTTCATCTACACTGGTTGCTATCTCATCTTTCTTGATCTTGAGTGTGGTATTCATGGGTGTCCTCACTGTCTCTCCATTCTTCAACCAAACTTCTTCACTAGATTCTTAGCATATTTTGCTTGAGAGAGAAATATACCTTTCTTCACTTGTATGATTTGCAATCCAAGAAGGAATGTTAGTTCACCCACCATACTCATTTCAAATTCAGTTCTCATGGAAGTGATGAATTTCTTAGTGAGTTCCTTTGATGTGGAGCTAAACATTATGTGATCAACATATATCTGTACTATAAGCACGTGTTGTGCAGATCTTTTGATGAACATAATTTTGTCCACACTCCCCCTAATGTGCCCTTTATTGAGCAAGTAGTTAATGAGCCTTGCATACCATGCTCCTGGAGCCTGCTTTAGTCCATAAAGAGGCCTTTTCAACTTATACACATGATTAGAATACTTTGGATTCAGAAATCCTTTTGGTTGTTCCACATATGCTTCTTCTTGTAGTATTTCATTCAAGAATGCACTTTTAACATCCATCTGTTGAAGTGTGAAGTACTTGGCACATGTAATGGAGACCAACAATAATATAGATTTAAGTCGTGTGACTGTGGTGAATGCTTCATCAAAGTCTAGTCCCTCAACTTGACTATACCCTTATGAACCAACCTTGCCTTATTGCATGTGATGTTACCTTCCTCATCTGTTTTATTTTTGAATATCCACTTGGTACCAATCATATTCACCACTTCTTATCTTGTGACAAGTTCCAATACATTGTTTCTTCAAACTATTGCAGCTCTTCTTGCATTGCTTCAATCCAGTACTTATCAGTGAGAGCTTCTTTGACATTCTTGGGTTCAAGTGTAGAAGTGTAGCATGTCATGTTGATCATTATAACCATTTTATTGTAGTCTACTCCTTTCTTACGTCTAGTTCCTAGACCTTCTGTGATGTCTACCAATGATAGCATTTGTGGATGATCTTTTAGAAGTCTTATGTCTTTTCTTCTTGCTATCTCATTGCCCTGAGTGTGAGTCACACTCCCATCGACTGGTAGGTTTGAAGAACCTTCAACATTGCTAGCTTCAAATTTTCCTAAGTTTTCTCAATCTTTTAGGATGTAGCATTTACTTCCAAACACATGCAGATAACTTAGCTTAGGTTTCCTGTCTTTCTAAATTTCATTTGTTGTCTTGTTTATCAAGGGCCTCAAGGACACTCTATTAATGATGTAAATTATTGTGATGGCTACTTCTACCCACCAACTACGTGACAATCCCTTGGAATTTAGCATCACACGAATCATATCTTGAATTGTTCTGTTCTTTCTTTTAACCACACCATTTTATTGTGGTGTCTTAGGCGCTAAGAACTCATATCTTATGCCATGTGAGTCACAAAACTTGGGGAAATGGTTGTTATCAAACTCCTTGCCATGATCACTCCTCAGCCTTTTCAGAGTTTTTTTTATGGCTGAATGCTTAGATATATCTTTTTGAATGCATGAAATAAATATGACTTATTTCTGAGAAAGTATATCCATGTGTATCTTGAGTAGTCATCGACACACACCAAGGCATATCTTCTTCCACCAATACTTTCTATCTGTGTGGGTGTCCAAATAGATTAATGTGCATTAGATCTAAGATGTGTATTGAGGTGATACCTCCAATTTGGATGTGTTTGGTTCTGACTAGCTTACCGATCAGGCGATCTTCGCACAATAACTTATGCTCCTTTTTAAATTGAGGAATTCCTCTGACAATTTTTTTGCTTCTAAGTTTGTGTAAGTGCTTATAGTTCACATGCCCAGTCGTTTGTGCCACAGTTCAGCTTCTCTAATTTGTCCAGTCAGACATATGGATTCTTCCATTGCATTCATCTGGTTAGCAATTGTCAGTTGTTTTGATCCTACAATGATGCACTTGTCATTGTTTGTCAGCGCATAGCATTGTTTCTTGTCAAAATATACCAATAGTTCATTACCATCACACAGCTGGCTTATACTTTCATCCTCTCAATGTGTAGCACATTAGATAATTTTGGCATTCCAGCTACATTTAGTGTGCTTACATCGACTACTCTATTTTTCACACTATCATTGAATGTCACACTTCCTTTATGACACACTGTGTAATTTGCAAGACATTTTTTGTTTCCTGTCATATGGGCGTGATTATCCACTGTCAAGATACCATACCCCCCAAAATTTATTGACAGAGATAGATGAGCTGCGTTACATCTCAACTTTTCCTTCTGATCCAAATCCATCACATCTTGAGTTCTCTTTTGGTCAAAACATATGTGTGTAGCTTTCTTCCTTGCTTCAGATCTCCAATTCTCCTGTAGCATTGATGCCACGAATGCCTGATCATTTTGTAGTAATCACACATAAGTGGAGGCTTGCTAGGTTTGTGTTTCTTGATCAAATTTCTCTTCTCAGCTCGACTTAAGTTGTCCTTGACCAATACTCCTTCTAACTTGCCAAACGGTGTGTAACTATTCTCATGTTGTGTGACATGCGTGCCAGTGTAACCAAGTCCTAATTTTATTCCAACAGGCCTTTCCACTGAGATTATCTTATTAAGTTTAGCATTTCAATTGTTCATCTTGTTATTTTTCCTTCAGTAACGTTAATTCTCTCCGTTGCATCCTTAACCTGAGCCATTAGCTCATAATTTCTTTCTTCAAGAGCATCATTTTGCTCCTGGACCTTCTGTAGGCTGTCCTTTAGTTCTTAATATAACTTCACAAGTCCAACTCATTTGGTGTAGAGAAGGTTATACCTATCTTGCAGTTTCTCATAGGATACTTCCTCATCATTATAGATAAAATAATATCACTATAATTTTTGTGATCAATGTGCATAAATGTATCTTCCAACTCTATAGTCACGTTAAATGCCAGTGTCTCATTAGCATCAGTGTCATCTTCATCATCTTCAGAATCACCTTTCTTATTATCATCACTGAGGGTAGTATTTATAGATCTGTTCTTCTTCAAAGTGTTGGCACATTATGCCTGGATGTGCTCATATCTCTCACATTCTCTACATTGTATGCCTTTTCCTTTTTGACCCGTGTCAAACTTCCCTTTCATTGTGATTCCATTAGACTTAAACTTATTAGGGCCTTTCCTATCCTTGTTGTCATTTTTAAATCTCCCATGTGGTTTGGATGTTTTTCCGGTTCTACGAAGAAACTTTCCAAAGTTTGGAGTGAGCATCATAACCTCTTCCTCACAATAAGATGTGGCATTGGATGAGTTGTGTTCAACTTTCAGTGTAATATCCTTACCTTTGGATTCAACATTAAGATTCATCTCATATGCCTCAAGGATCCTAAAAGATCATTCAAAGGAAGTTTTGTCACATCCTTTGCTTATTCAATTATTGCAACCTTAGGACGAAATTGTGCAGGTAAGGACCTTGGTGCCTTTCACACTAGTTTCTCTTCAGAGAATTTTTCTCCCAATTGATAGGCCTTATTTGCAATGTCTCTGAGTTTGCCATTGAATTCACCAATTGTTTCATCCTCTTGCATCCTTAATTCTTCAAACTGAGTAGTCAACATCTTTAATTTGGAAATCCTCAAAGAATTTGTACCTTCATTAATGGTTTCCAAAGTTTCCTAGGCCTTGTTTACAGATGTGCAAGTTAAAATCAGCTTGAATTGTTCCTCATCCACACCAGCAAAGATGGTGGTTAATACCTTAGTATTAGCCTAAGCAGATTTCTCTCAACATCAGTCCATTCGAGTCTGGGCATCACAACTACCTTAGTCAATTTAGTTGTATCATCTTCCTCAATCTTCATAGGAGGTTTTCATTTAGTCTCAACAGCATCCTATGCAGTTTCATCCAAGGACTCAATGAAAATCCGTGTTTTCATCTTCCAGTAGGCATAATTTGTGCCTTCGAGTAGAGGAGATCTGGTAACAGATATGCCTTCCTTGTTTGTCATGATGACCCAAGTACTAACTTCCCACGATCTTCACCTGCTAGATAACAAGCACAACAAATAGTGCGAAAGCTCTCATACCAGTTGTAAGTTAGTAGTACTTAGACAATTCGTGCAGTGTAACTTATTTCGCTGTAAGGGTAGTAGTGTGAAATACAATGTGAAAAACAATAAATAACACAAACACCCAAGACACAGCAATTGGTAACACAGTTTGACCAAGCCTACATTTGCATGGCCATGCCCAAAAATCAATCCACCAATAACTATCAACACAGTACAAGAAAACACCTAGCTCTTTTAGACATCTAGTGTTTCCCTAGTGGAATCAGTGCAAACTCCTTTTGCATACTGCACAATTGAATCCCTTCAATTCTTCAAAGATCCCCTTGGAACAAACTGCTTGATCTTGAATCCTTTCAAGTCTTCAACACAATTGACTACAGCACAACTTCTATCCCTAGAAGTTATATGCTTCAAAACAAGAACTCCATTGAATTATGAAGGATGAACAAAAAGCATTAATGGAGAATCACAGTGTTTTTGAAGTTTGTGATTGCACAAACTTATCCACCATGAACTTCCATATTCTCTCTTGCCGAATATCTTTGTAGAATTGCAGAACAACTTATCTTAACTTCAATTTCATTGCTTTATTTATAGATGTTGAGGCTCATTGGTCAGTCTTGTATTTCCTAATGAATTCGGACCAATGATTTAGTTTTAAAAAAAGCACACAATTTGTACTTCTAGTTTTGGTTCCCTACAGATCTTATTTTCCTTAGGATTCTGACATTTCTTTATACTTTCAATTTTCCTTAATCGTACTTTCATATCATAGCTCATAATCACAGATTCTTCAGGATTTGCTAAGTTTCCTAAAACGATGCCAATACACAGTGTCACTACAAACCTATACCTTTTATGTCGTCACATGATCAACCTGTGTGGCCACACTTAATCTGTGTGACAGGTTTCTACATAGGAATCATCCAAAGGGAGACATGATAACTGATCCATCAAAAAGAATGACAACACGAAGTGGATTTAGAAAAAATGATTGGAAATGTGGCTTTTGTATCATAAGTTGAACCCAAAGTGTTTGAGGAAGCACAAGAAGATGAGAATTGGATGTTGGCAATGCAAGAGGAATTAAATCAGTTTGAAATGAATAATGTGTGGAAGATTATATCACGACCAACAACCCAATCAGTTATTGGAACTAAATGGGTGTTTAGAAACAAGCTGAATGAACAAATAAATGTTGTTAAAAATAAGGCAAGATTGGTAGCTCAAGGGTATAACACGAGGAAGGAATTGACTTTGATGAGACTTTTGCTCTTATAGTTCGATTAGAGTCTATCCGCATGTTATGTGCAATTGCATATTTTAAAGGCTTTGAGTTATTTCTAATGGATATCAATAGTGCATTTTTAAATGATCTTTTAAAAGAAGAAGTTAATGTGTAGCAACCACCAGGGTTTGAAAGTTTTGAAAAACCAAATAATGTGTTTTAAACTTATCAAAACTTTGTATGGTCTTAAACAAGCTCCAAGAGCTTGGTATGAAAGATTGAGTAAGTTTTTGTTGGAAAATGGTTTTTCAAGAGGTGGTGTGGATAAAACGCTTTTCACTAAAACCTTTTCACAAGACATTTTGATTGTGCAAGTGTATGTAGATGATATTATTTTTGGAGCTTCAAATACTAATCATTGTCAAGATTTTTCTAGGTTAATACAAGCAGAGTTTGAGATGAATATGATGGGAGAACTGAATTTCTTTCCTGGACTTCAGATTAAGCAATTGAAGGAAGGAATAGCCATCATTCAGACTAAGTACATTAAGGAGCCATTAAAGAAATTTGGAATGAATGAAGCTAAACCTGTTAAAACACCCATCAGTACCTCAAAAAAGGTAGATAAAGATGAGAAAGGTGAAGCTACTAATCAGAAAGAATATAGAGGTATGATTGGATCCCTCTTATATTTTACTGCTAATAGACCAGACATTCAATTCAGTGTGTATCTTTGTGCTAGATTTCAAGCTAATCCTAAAAAGTCACCTCTCACTGCACTGAAGAGGGTATTTAAATATCTTGCAAGAACGATGGAGCTGGTACTATGGTATCTAAAGGAAGGCACAATTGAGCTAAAAAGTTACTATGATGCAGATTTTGCGGGAAGTAGGGTAGATAGGTAGATTACTTCTGGAACCAAGTCAGTTTTTGGGAGAATGTCTTGTTTCATGGCACAGCGAAAAACAAGCATCAGTTTGATTGTCCACAGCTGAAGCAGAATACATCTCAGCTGGAAGCTGCCTAGCTCAACTACTATGGATAAAGCATCAATTCTCTAATTTTGGCAAAATCTACAACAAAAAGCCTATCTACTGTGACAATACAAGTGCTATTAATTTAACTAAGAATCCAGTTCAACACTCAAGGATAAAGCACATAGAGATCATACATCATTTCATAAGAGAACATGTGAAGAAAGATACAGTTGAGCTAATCTTTGTTCCTTGAAGTACGGAACTTGCAGATGTTTTTACAAAACCTCTTTACGAAGAATCTTTACAAGAATTAGATGTGAGCTTGGTTTAATTTATCTTTAAGTTACTCTATTTTTCTGCATAATAACATCTTCTCCTTACAATAAACTGTGGTCAATCTTATTCTGTCTATAGTACTATTAGCTCTATTCAATAAGAAGAAGTTTACTAGCTTGACAAATCTATTAGTCTAATTTATGGAGAATCAAGTTCTATTAGTCTTCTTGTCTTTTGTTAGATCAGTCTTCTATTTTCGTACTGTGTCCACATGAGTCTTACTTGATGCTAACTGATTTTCTTTTGAACTGAGTTTGCTTCATTAAATATAGCTTCAATGAGTGATAGTTTTGATTGAACAAATGCATGGAACTATATTCACATACCTTTTTGTTTCTTTTAGAGTTTATTGCTTTTTTGAAAAGATATGATGGTTTCAGTTATTTAGGTGTTAGTATCTTGAGAAGATGCACAACATTAGGGAAGCGTGTTACCATTTCCTTTTCTTAAGATATATTTAGCCATCCTCTAATCTCATTTAATTATAAATCTGATACAAAGAAGTATCCTAGCATAAAGAGGGGACGAGCACTCGGAGTTCAAGCATTTTTCATCTCTTCAACTCTCTTCTGCTTGAACAATCCTTCTTTACCTTCCTTATTCTTTTAGTTTTTCTCTCATGAGTCCCAAAGCTTCAAAGAAAAATTTTCAGTAAAAAAGGCCCTCATCGTCTCAGCCAAACAAAATTCTTCCTTGAAAGAGAAAGGTAGACGATGTCAAAAAGGAAGCTTCAACAACTCCAAAAGAAGTAAGAATAAGTGAAAATAAGAGGCAAGGAAATACAATCATAAAATCAAGAGCAATTGACTAGGAGTATTTTGGGGCACCAAAGCATCCCTATAAAGGCTGGTTCTATACCCAAGGATAGTTAGGGTTTTTAAGAATAAAACAAGTTGAGTATAGTTATCTCTTGAGAAATTTTTATTCAACCTTGGAAGAAGTAGATGAAGAATCTTTCTCTGTTGAAATAAAAGGATGTGAGTATCTAATCTCTAGATGCTCTAGCTAAGCTTATGAAAGTCCAAACTCTGGTGCTAATATTTCTAAAGAGAGTAATCTGTCAAGAAGTAAATGATACAGTGAATGGGCCTTTAAGAGAGAGGTTCTAGGAAACTCTAAAGTAAAGGAGAATGTGAAGGTTATGTCTTCCCAGATGAAACCACACAGTCGAGTCCTACACAAGCTTATCACAAGCTACATTTTTCCTAAAAATGGAAGCCATCGGTATGTGAATGTAGTTGAATTATGCATGATCTGGCATATACAAAAGCAAAGAGATTTGAATCTTTGCTTCTTACTGATGGAGAATATGAAAAAGTTAAAGGAAGGAGAGAACAAATCTTTGCCTTATGGAATGATCTTAACTGAGTTGTTTAAGTTTATGGGAGTTGAGTTGAGTCAAGAAGTGCACACAAATGTGAGTGAGAAGGGAGTGATTGATGAGAGTTTTGTAAGTAGGACTTTGATGGGAAAATAAGTGAAGAAGAAAATCAATTGGGAAAAAGAAGAAAAATCTAAAAAAGGAAAGAAAAGGCTTAAAAGGGTAGAAAAAGAGGAAGAAAGTGAGGGAAGATCTGATGAAACTGTAAGTGAGATGACAAATAATATGGAGGAAGAAACGAAAACAGATGAGAGTGAAAAAGAAAATGAGAGCAAAGGAACAGAACAAGAAAAGGAGGATGAGTCTGAAGAGAGTGAGTCAAGTAAAAATAATGAGAAAGAGGGAGAAAAATTCTCAATTGCTGAAGAGAAAGAACAAGAGAGGGAGAAAAGAATAAGCTTCGAAGGAAAGGAAGATCAGTTGAAAGAGATTTAGGATATGTATCGAATTATAGAAAGGGTTGATGATCTGGGTTAATCCTTTTATGACTTTATTGAAAGATTAAAAGAAATTTTCGGGACAAAGGAGGACCTAGAAAACAAAGAAAGGCCTTCAGAATCTACTGGCCATGAAAATCCTGAAGCAAAGGAGGCAGCCAAGGACAATCCATCTGGTTCAAATCCTAACTCTATAACTCTTATATTTTATCATTACATAAACACTTTCTACACTATTTTCTTTCTATGGTCAACCATATTCTTCATCTTCTTAGTGTCTCTTTTCTTGAGTTTGTGTTTTCAGGCATTGATTCCCCTGCTGCTATTCCTCTTTTTGCCCAAGAATGTGGTGTCAAGCCCAAGTCTGGTGGTGCAAGTAGCGGTTAAATTGTTCCAAATTTAGCTTGATATCTGCTACATACGCTTTCTCGCTTTTTATCTTGATCAAGGCCTTACTCTTTGAACTTATGTTGTTTGGTATTTTTAGAACAATGGTTTTTTTGTTTGTTTTAAGTATGATTTATATATCATCAGGTCTTTTCTTTAAGTTTTTGTCCCTCTTTGATGTGTGGCAGAAAAAGGGAGAAATAGTATTCTATATTTTGATGATCTGATCTACTTGGTGTTTGTTTTGTCTGTTTTGTCATTCTACTGTGTTGATTGGATCTCCCCTATTTCCATGTTTTGTCTCTTTTCTATTTCTTTAGTTAAATATGAAATGTGGATGTTCTTGAAGTAAGTGATCTTTAATAGACTGATCTTTTATTTTTGATTATTTCCATCTCCATTTGTTAGTGGTACGATCACGTATATGCATGAATGCTTGGAGGATTCAAATCCAAGAGATAGAGTTAGAAGAATGGTCGAAATAGAGACAAATTAGAATTTATTGAATTTTCAGACCAGCTTTGGAAGAACTCACTTTCGGGCCTTTAAAGAATTCAGTGAACAAGTGACCTTCATAAAGATTGTAGAAGACTTCTTGAGGTTTCTATAATGGTATGGCTCATTCGCATATGAGTTCATTTGAATATCCCATCATCCATCTTAATCCGGACATTCTATCTTCGATTTCCAAGATGATACATTTCGGTTAAATGGCCATAACATGAGTTATAGGAGTCCAGTTCAGCTGATTCAAGATTCATTGGAAATCTAAAAGACATAACTACAACTTTTCTGAAGACATCAAGAGCTAGTTCGAATGTTTTGAAGGTTAAACAAGGCAAAGAATGTCCCACCATGTGTACTGTCTAAGAACCACCTCCTTGACCACAACCTACTGCTTGGACGGTAGATATACCTACTGTCAGCTAGGAGACTCATTTTGTGATACTTAAAAGAGTATTTTGACTTATTAACTTGGTTTCTTACTATATTTTTTTATCTAAGTGCAAATGTGTATTATAGATCAAAAAGAGAAGTACAAATACTCGCGAGCATACCCACAACAATCACACTAGTACATGGCCCAAACATACATTCACACAAACTCCTACTCAAATACATGTACAAAACCCAGCATCAGGTCAAAATATAGAGATATAAGGCATAAATAACCTTATATATCTGTATTTTAGTCATGCTAACAATATAGTTCCTATCCAGAATATAAGACTCAAAAACAACTTTGTTTCTATACTCCCATATATCGTACAATGTTGCTGCAAAACTAAGTTTTCTAATTGCATGTCCAAAAGGTCTCTTGGCAGTCTTTGTTCAACCATTTGAGGCAGCTTAGCATTGTTGACATCCTTCTCCGTAGCCTAGCCGACTCCCGAACAACCATCCATATGCCTGTAAAGGGGCAAGCAAAGAATAGATGTGAAAATGTCTCCTCATTTTGTTTACGCAACTTACACGTTCTATCTACTTCCAAGAACTTTAGTCTATCCATCATCGGCAATCTCCCTAAAACAGTAAGCCACATAATAAAAGAGAACTTGGGTGGAAAGGTGGGATTCTACACAATCTTTGCCCAACTCTGCTTCGGTCTTGCTGGAGCGAAATATGTATATGCCGCTACTATCTAAAAGGTGTCCCCTTTAACCCAGTCCGATAGGCAGTCCATGGCAACCCCAACAGTACCCTCGTCTTGAAGAATTAGATCTCTAACAGTAAGCAAACATTTCACAAGATGTGGGAAGTCCTTCTTAGGCATGATCTCCCATATTGTGCTATCTTTGATATAATAGTGTTGTATCCACCTACACCAAAAAGTATCCTTCTTGTTGTGAGCATTCCATAGAGCTTTTGAGAGTAACGCATCATTCCATTTCTTAGAGTCCCTTAGACCGAGCCCCCTTGTTGTTTCTGCCAGCAAAGTGTGTTCCAGGCCACTTTAGCAAAATTTCCACTCCATAGAAATCTTCTGCATAGGTTTGCAATTCTATCCATAACCGCTGCCGACACAGGAAGTATGCCAAGCAAGAAACACAAAATGCCCTGCACTACTGAAGTGATAACCTCTAGCCTGTCTGTGTAACATAGATTTAAACCTGCCCATGCAAGGAGAGTGTTGGTGACCTTATCAAATAATGAAGCATAATCAACCAGTTTAAGATACACTCCCGATAAAGGAATTCCCAGATTGCGACATGGCAAGTTCCCCACCTGAAACCTAGTGTAGTCCATAATTAAACTTTTCTCAAAGTCAGGGATCCCAGCTAAGTATATATTGGACTTGAGAGAGTTAGCCTGTAATCCAAAGGCTAAACCAAAAGCTAGCAGTTCATAAAACATAATTTGGACAGATTTGTAGTCTCCCCTCGTGAACACCATGAGATCATCAGTAAAAGCAAGGTGGGAGATCGAAGCTTCTCGCATTTAGGGTGGAAGTTGAATTCATCATGAGTGGTGGCTCTATTTAGACTTGTAGACAAGTATTCCATGCGAAGAACAAATAGGAAGGGTGATATGGGATCCCCTTGCCATAGGCCCCTTCTTCCTTTGAACCGAACACTTTCTCATTCACCTTTAGAGAGTAGGTAGGAATTGTAGCACACTCCATAACCCAAACAATGAATCTATTAAAAACTACAGGGCTCTAAGGACAGTATCTAAGAACTCCCATGAAATAGTGTCATATGCTTTCCGAATGTTAACCTTTCCGGTGCATTTAGGAGAGGTGCACTTCCTTGTATAGCCCCTAATGATTTCTTGTGCAAGATGTATGCTCTTTACCATGCTACGATCCTTGAAAAAAGCTGACTGTGCTTTGTCAATAATATAGGGCATAATTCCAGCCAACCTAGTTGCAAGAAGCTTAGTAATCACTTTATAAAAATCATTACAGTAGGAGATTAGCCTAAAGTCAGCCACCAATGTAACATAATATTTCTTTGGGATGAGGGCAATAATGGAGTGATTCATTCATTTGAGCAGCTTGCCTGATTAAAAAAACTCCCCAACAGCCTGTAAAACTCCTCCCCAACCACATTCTAAGCCTTCTTGAAAAACGAAGATGTATAACCATCCGATCCTGGAGATTTCTCATTCCCTATGCCAAACAAGGCTTCTTTAATCTCTTCATTCATGAAATTGGTCACCAGGGACACCGCCTGCAAATCAGATAGCTTAGGTCTTGTGCCCATGTTGGAAGCTTCAAACCCCCCAATATCCTGCTGCGTTTTCTAAAAGATTCCCATAATACACAAGCAATTCCTCCTGTACTTCATTGAAACTGGTTGTAGAAGTCCCATCCTCCTTAGTAAGGGCAGCTATAAAGTTCTTCTTTGCATTCCTTTTCACTAAAGAGTGAAAAAGTTTTGTACTTTTATCGCCTTTCAACAAGAATTCACAGTTGGTTTTCGGGCTAGGAATTTCCTCTCTTCATCAATAAAGAAAGCAGCCTTTGCTTGTAAATCTATAACCTGCGCTTTTAAGTTCTCATCCATCGGATTGTCATAAAGCTCCGTTTGTACTTGTTTTAGGTCTACCCTGGACTGTCTCCGCTTTCACTGATATATGGTTAAAATTCTTCCTGTTCAGTCCTTTCAGTCCCTTTTTCAACATCTTCAATTTCTAGCAAAGAGAGAATTGTTTGGTACCTTGGACAGTGATGGTCCAGTTTTCCTCCACAATCCTATGAAACTCAACATGCTTAGCCCATATATTGAAGAACATAAACGACAGTCTTGGCAAAGCTCTTTGCCCAAACAATATCAGTACACATGGGGAGTGGTCCGAAATGCATCCTGGTGGAAGAAACTTTGCTGTAGCATTAAGATCATGAGTCAACTAAGCATTGTTGCACATAGTTCTATCTATCTTTGACCATGTTACATTATTTATCCATGTAAAATGGGAGCCCGTGTAATTGATATCCACTAGTCCCAAATCCACACAGCAATCCATAAAGTCACGAACTTCATAAGAAGAGACATTTGTAAAACCCCTTCTATTATCTGCATTAAAGGTGCTGTTGAAATCTTCAAGCACCAACCATGGTTGAATTAGGGAGGAACCAAAGTTATAGAGAGACTGCCACAAGGGTCTTCTATGTACTACCAAATGCATTCTGTAAACAAAAGATACAAAAATTTATGCAAAGACTATTTACAAGTAATGAAGGTATGAATGATCAGTGGATGGACATCCAATACCTTCACCTTAGCTTTCCTTAGATCCCAGATAATTGCAATCCTGCCAGCATCATGCAAATAAAAAATGTGTGCCACCTTCAAATCACTAAATTGCCATCTCATAATATCAAACAACCTTCCTTCTGCCAATTTGGTTTCCAAAACAGCAAAACTTGAAATGTTATTAATCTTCAAAACTATTTACTTCCTTGTGTTTAAGGGCTTCAGAAAACCTTCTCATATTCCACCATCCTAAATTCATGGTTACAAAATATAAAGGGCAGATCCCTTCCATTTTTCCAAGGCAGCTACATCGCTCCTCGTCAATGGCTTCTTCCCTTTCTCTCTTGGTAGAGCTCTTCCAACATTCTTATCCGCAAGAATAGGCATGATCCTCGTAACCCCTTTAACCTCTTCCTGCTCATCAAGCTTTCCTTTCCCTCTCTCATGGGTTGGTTCCATATCTGGCTCAGTCATAGTTTCTATCTCTCCATTAGTCTTTTCCCCCAAGACCAAGCTCTCTTTGGAGGGGTTGTTTATGATTTACCTCCCTTCCCAACCGCTCCAAGTTTTGATGTTTGCTCCACTTGAATCTGGCCATGATTAAGAGCTACCTCTGTGGTAGGAGTGCTTAAAGGATCTTGAATAGTAGGTATTGAAGCTGTCTCCTTCATCCCTCCGTGTTTACTTTTGGTTTCATCGTGTTTGGACAGGGGCATAACCTGTTTCTGAGTCTCCTTAGCTTGCTTTGTTAGCAACCATCCAGTGAATGCCCAAGAATCTGACACATCAAGCAGAATTTTTGGTACATTTTCATACACCACATTTTACTGTCTCACCCTATCAAACGGTAGTCTGATAACTACCTCCGACACAAGTTCTTTGGCCACATCCACTTCCACCAAGTCTCTTGCATAGGATATCCTCTGTTTCATCCTCGTCATAACATCTGAATATAGGGGGTTCCCAATCTTAGAGCAAATTTTCCCCACTTGTGCATTCCAAAGGTCGACTGACAAGCCCGGGAACGTTACCCATACAGGAACCATAGCATGCGTGCATGCCCCAAATTCGAACAACGGCAGCATATGTTTGAGGATGACTAGTTTTCCAAAGATCATATATGGTTCGCCTTCCAGAACTTTCTGCCTATCATCTTCATTATCAACCTGAAAAATAATCTATCCAGATTTATGCACTAGGAACTTGTTCGGAATCCTCCAGCTCCCCCTTAATCTGTTGATTGATTCAATGCCAGGGAACCCTCCTGCCGCATAAGCAACAAGGGAGTAACCCCAAATTTCAATGACATCATCAATTTCATTCAGCTGAACCACCACTTCATCACCTTGATCTTCAACCTTTGAAAGAGCAATCCCTTTGCTTGGATTCCGGTTATCTTGAAACAAAGAAGCAAAAGTCTTATTCTGCTTACCATCCTTATTTTGTGCCCCCAGGGTCTGAACAGAAGCGGAGGGAGTATCCTTACTCCCTAAGGTTTTAGAAGTTGAAGCTGAAGTTTCAGGGACACAAGATATATCATAAGTCACATTGTCCTTTGCACCCTTCTAGACTACCTCGTCACCCACTGCCTTAGAATCAGCCATACCTTTCTGCCATGGAATTATAATCTTGTGTTCACCAACAACAGTGAACCTCTGATTTTGCTTAGTCATAGTATCGGGCCGAACATTACCCAATGTGTACAGTAATACCCCATAGCTCAGACAGCCCAAAGAACCCGTGACAATCAAGAAAACCCCAGAAGAAAGCCAGACGAAGTAGAAGTAACACAGCCCAGCCACACACAACCCAACAAACACAAAAAGAGCAACAAGGAAAGTAGTAGGCAACAACCAGAGATCCCAAAGTGAACCGGCAAGGCTCAGCAATCCTACAGAAACAAAACTCCAGTAAAGTAAAAAGAAGGCCAACAAGCATGTAAGAAGGGTCACAACCCTTAGAGGAAAGGTATACGGAGCAAAGTACCTAGTTATCGCGTGCTTGAGAGTCAAGAAAACTCGTAGCAACCGGTCCTAGAAGAAATCGATCGACCAAGATACAAAAGCGGCTGACTGAATTTCATAGAGCCACAAAAATAGTCGACCGAAAAAGGAAAAGGACGTCCAAAAACCGTTGGTGCAAAAGAAAATATCAGCACACTCGAGAGGAAAACTAACCCAAGATATTCGGACGTGAAAGTCGGACAACCAAAGCAGAAACGGACGACTAAAAATAGATAACAACCAGCATACTTTAGATGGACACCAAAACAGAGATAATCGGACTACCAAATCAAACTTCTGATTTTATGCATAACCCAAAAACAGACGACCGATATTGTAGGAATGGACGACCAAAATCGGGAACTTCCAAGAAAGCAATCAACAATGGAGCTAGGAAATGGCAATGATGATGCACTAGGACACTCCCCACAAAGTTTCAGAGGTTCCCTTTGCCATTGGAGAAGCCAGAGCTTCGGTCTGCTATTCGATGAACTTCTGTAGGAGGCTAAATGAAGCTCCAACCTAGTGCATCTTAAACAGAAAACCCACACTCCAGAGCTTACTTTCCACTCAATCCCAGCACCGGAGATGTCACAGAGGTGGCGGGTAGGGACAATCCCCCTACAACTGTGAAACAAGCAGCGTCTTCAAAGTACAGCAAGAAAGACACCAAAATCCACCCAAAATAATTGTAATGAATAGGAAAAATCTGTACGACAGTCCTATAACAAGTTATTAAAATAGAAAAACTACAAAGAAAGAGCCGATCGAAGGAGATTTTGCCATAGCCGAAGCACTATGGATTCTGGTGTGTGTATTCGCACACTTTTCACCCACAGTGAGAGTTTCTCTCTCTTGCTTCTTCCCTTATTGAGTTTGGCATCAGATGCCATTAACTTTCCTTAAGATAGTTTAGGAGCTAAGGTTGGAATTAATCACCAAGAGGAGCCCATATATACTCCTTTTCAGCCTATTTTTAAACATTGAATGAAATATAAATATTTGAGAGAATTTTCAGCTACCAAGGCTTGGTTCCTAGGGTTTTCTTCAGCTTCTTCTTCTTCCCATGAACTAGAGTAGCTCTTTGGTTTGATTGAGCAAGAGATTCTTGAATAGATTTTCAAGAGCTCTTTGTCTCATCTCTTTAAAATTCCTAATTTTCTAGAGGTGTTAGTTCTTTAGCTAATTTTGCTAGTTGTTAGGTCTGCTTTAGGTAGGGAATAGGCGGGGTTTGTTAACTCTTGTTGATTTCTTCCTAAGGGAAAGATTGGAGGCTTTCTATTGGAGGGTTTGGTGCTTGTCATCAACTTTGTCAAAAGGGTTTCCTCTCAAATTCTCAAGTAAGGAGAAAAGATCATTGGGGAAGAAATAAGCTCAATCATCCATCAAAGATGAGTTCATACCAGTCAGCCATTCAGATTACTTAAGTAAGTGATCTTTTCTCTCTTGGTTGGTTCTTCTAGTATATAGACATTGGATAGATGACCACTTATTAAGGGGGAGAATTTTTAAAATTCTTGTCTTTAGCTTAGGAGGAGCTTTTTTCTTTGTTTTGAATTTAAATAAATAAAATGGGTTTTATCACTAATCAAAAAGGGGGATAATCTTGGCTCAAGGAATCAATAACTTGATTGGTTTGATAAGTGACAAAATTAGCTTGACAATTGATATTCTCTTATTAAGCTAATCGTGTGATGAGTTTTATCTGTTGAGCTACTGAACTGTGAGAAGAGCTATGTTGTGCTGAACTAGAGAAGATATATAAAAGCTTTGTTGGATATATGTGAGGACTAGTGAATATCTCTTAATTAATTCTTCATAGCTGTTGAGATGCCAGATGGAAGAAGATTAGTGGATTGAATCAAAGAGGGTGTCTTGAAATTGTTATAAAGTAAAAACAGTACCATGTGGTTAGGTAACTATTGCAAATTTAGCTTGTGGCTGGCAACGTAAAAAGCAGAAGAGTTTATTCCTTCAGGTTGCTCCTTCCCTGCTAACAAACCAGGCCCAGCAAGGGACCTAATACTGATACTGTGGCCATCACCATGAATCTCTTTCATGATAGTGGAATGTGAATTGAACAAATATTCAAGAGCAACAAGAAGAAGGAGGAGTTGTTGTGGCTTTGGTGTTGCTATATTGAGGAAGAAGATGATGGAGATAGAGAGTGTTTTTCTTCTTCTGCTTTTCCCACCTTTTGGAGAAACTATAGATAGGAGTTACAAGAGTTAGAGAGATTCAAACAAAAAAGTAAAAATAAAAATAAAATGAAAGCGTGAAATGCAAGAAGACATTTTTAACCTTAGGGTAATGTCGGTGTAGCCAATAACCAAACACGAAGTACTAATTAACAGAAAGCCAAACTTACAGGTAGCTTATTGGAATTAACCCTTAATTTAATGCAAAAACATCCTTCAAACTTCTCCTTAACTCTTCAGCTTCCATGCTTACTTGCTCTTTAAACTTTTAATCTTCACCATTCATATCATATTCTAAAGCTTCTAAATCACTCTCTATATATTAGAGTTTATCTGAATTAGAAGTGAAAGCTCAAATACGTTCTAGTTCTTCAGAAAAATTCTTCAGAGGAGTTCTTCAAATATTTTGGATACCAGAAAAATTTAAACACTAACTAATATGATATTATTAGCTATTTGGGTAAGAAACCCAATCAATTCCAGCCACATAGTGAGTTGAGAAGTCATTCTTCTCAATAATGTCGAGATAGCAAAAAATAGAATTCTATTGGCAAATTATATTATGGACGCGAGTACACTTAACTTTGTGTACCGAATTAGTGAAACTACATAGTTTTGATTAGATTTTATAATTTAATTTTAACTAGAACTGCTCCTTTATTCCTTCCCCTCATGTGCCGCTTGTTTAAAAAGGAATTCACTTTTTTCTTCTCTTGTTCCCGCGATCTTTGCGATGAGCTTTCTTCTATTACCGACTTTTCAATCTTCTCATTAATTGTTAATTTCTTAACAGTGGTCAACATTGCATAATTCATCATCTGTAATTTTTTGTGGAGAATTGTGAAGAAAACATATGTTCTATCGTGTATTAATGTGAAGAATGTGAATTATGATGTTTTCAACCTTTCTGTGCGTGAAGATGTTATATTGGTGCTTTCGAAATCAGTGGAGGAAGGAGTTTCACGTAAGACATTATTTTTTCGTTAGTTGTTGTTTGGTGATTTATATGTTGCTGTATGTATGTGCTTAGTTTTATAACTAGGAGTGCCTATATTTATAGCTGGTGAAACTTTTAACTTTTTTGTTTTGTTTCTATATTTAGATTCTTCTTGTTGGTTTTAATATAAAGCTTTTTTTTTTCAACCTCATATTACTTTTAATATAGATGGGGATTGTTTCATTATACTATATATATATTATATCTTTGAACTTTTGTAGTTAGTTGTGCCTACTTTTATAACTAAGAGCGTTTACTTTTATAATTTGGAGTGCCTACGTTTATAATTGACAATGCCTACGTTTATAACCAGTAGAGTAGATGTACCTACTTATGTAACGTCGAGTGTCTTATTTTACAACTATAAGTGCCTACTTTTAAAAATATATATGCCTAGTGTATGGCGTACATAGTTGATCTACTTTACTTATTGGTGCCCTTTATGGTGACGATGCTTATTTCCACAAGCAGTGATACAAATATTTTCATAACCAAGAGTCACTATGATGTTAAATATGCAAAATGGTTGTCTTATGCCAACTTTTGTAATATGAAATGCCTAATTTTATAATTTTAAGTGCATACTTTTACAACTATGAATATCTACAGTGTTAGACATCTAGGTTCGGTATACAAATTTTTAATAACCAAAAGTGACTATAATATTAAACATGCAAAAGTATTGACCATAATTAAGTGTCTACTTATGTAACACAAAGTGCGTTATTTTATAATTGTTGTGTATACTTTTAAAATTGTGTCTAGCTTTTGTGAGTATATGAAGGGTTTTAGATCGGAATTCTTATGTCAATTTGTCTAGTAAATTAAAACTACGTTGTTTTCTAATGCTAGGTGTGCCAGAGTGCATAGCATAACAACCTCAATTCACCTCAACTTATATATACATATATATATCCTAAAAATATTTTACTAAAATCTGCTTTATTATCAAATCTGCTTTACTATCAAAAGAAGAACACGAGTTTATTTTATATGAACTCCTTTTAATTAAAGAGAAAAAAGAACTAAAAATATCATTCACAAACTCCCGAAAAAGTCTTCTTTGTTTCCATATCAGATTTTACCCAAAGGTAATGCTGGGGGTATGCAACAATGACGGACATCCCAGGGATGTCTCTACTTGGCATATGCAAAGAACCGTACAGAAACTAATAACTTGAATGACAATAAATAATCTCATACTGAAAATCATCAAAGACCAATTGATTTCGACCGAGATCTACTTCTACTCAATAACATATGATTTAAAGAACGTTCTTCTTCCTCCTCCAATTTCTTTCTCCGAGCAGCCTCTTCTTTTTGTCTCTGAATCAACTCCAGCTCCCGATGTCGCTCTTCCTCCTTCCGCTGCAGTTCCAATGCTAACATCCTTTGAGCCTCTTCCACTCTCCTCCTGTTCTCCTCAAGCATCTTATCAAGCTCTTCTCTCTCCTTTCGAGCTTGTTCCTGTCACAAGGTTTAATACAATTGTAACATCTCTTAAAATGAATTCCGAATAGCCCTCTGTCCAGAACTGAATGTTCATGTTGCTATTCATTTTGTATATAAATATTGATATTCAATTGACGGTGCAAGGAGTATATTGTGTGTAATTTGTCAAAGGAAATTCAACTGATAAGAAAATAAAAGAAAATTATTTTCCATGTAATGCTCTAATCAAATCCTTTTTGCCAGATCTTTGATCTCTGGTCTTTGGTTAACCATAACTAAATCAAAACAGTTACTAACTTCACTTTGATCTTTGGTTAACCATAACTAAATCAAGATGAAGTATAAGAAAAGAAAAATAAAAGAACAGTTAATAGGCTTTTTTCTTCTCTCTATGCATTCCCTTGCCATTTTTAACCTGTGCTGGGACTTTTGAGGATAGATGGAATATTCTTTTCTTCCCCAGTTAGAAGTTAACCAAGGATCAAAATAAGACAGGTGAGAGTCGGTAAATCATGGACAAATGTCGAATAAAATGAGTTACAGAGCATATGCATTAGATTAGTGTATAAGGAGATTCTAAACCGAGCATGAAACACATAAAACTGGAAGGATGGTTTTATAAAGACTTGTGCAAAACGATCTTTTTTTTTTCACAAGTATAGGATATCTTTCCTCCTAGCATTTTTTTTCTTTTTTCCCCTGATTCTAGCAAAGAACAGAGTTCGAAAAACACTCAAGTGAAGGTACAGAGCAAGCAGAGGTGCTCAAGACATCTGGAGATTAAAGCATGAGGAACGCAATCATCTTGGAAAGTGCACATTTGTGCCAAATCATGAAATTTTCAGTACTTAAGACAATAATATAACCAAACATGCTCAATATCACACACTCTCCACCAATAACACGGCTATTCTTAATGGAACTGTTTTTCCCCCCTTGAAACAACTTCACGGAACATTTGATTTACTTAATGAAGGTAAACACGTCAAGATCCTAACTAAATTTCAAGAGGAAAGCGAAAAAAAAGAGTCCTAGAAGTGCACCATAAATCAAATGATTACGTAACTATTACTAGACTAACAGATACTAGTCAGAGTTACTCAAAGGAAAGGAGAAGCAAAACAAGAGGGGAAGATGAAATAGAAAAATAATGAAAAGAGGGTTTAAGGTGGCTTAGAGAGGAGAAGAAAGTGAAGGAGAAGAAGGGTATCTGGTGAAACAGGAGTTTCCCCGCTGGGTCAGAGAACGAAAGAATTCTGACAAAGAATCAGCCTTGTAAAGGTTTCGGCTCAAACTATGGAGATCTGAACATGGAAAAAATAATAATATCGGAGTACCTTCCCTGCTTTTTAAGAGTCCTAATTGACTCATAAATTGCCAGCGTTAGCTTCCCTTTCAAATCTTTAAAAATTAATGCTAAAAAAACATCATTATCTCAATAAGGAGTGGAAGGTGTAGCACTCGAATTTGTCACATAATAATGAGTTATAACTTGAAAGTCCATTTAAAAATACACCAAAAGTAACATAATCATATGCCTTATTATATTCCTTAACCATTTAACTTGGATATTTGTGTGTAATAAGGAAAACATTTTTCTTGTGGGTACTATTCATATACTTGTGCAATACCCTCTAACATTGATTTCCAGTTTATACCTAAAAGCATGGTTTCTGAAAATTTAGGAGCAGTTGATAAAGCACAATTCTTAGATATGCTGTTACAATCAATACTGATATACATATTCTGTCTAGTTCTAAGCACTAATGAAGCAATAGTCTAGCCTTTTGTCTTCCCCGAATACTTTGTGGCTTGGAAGGTACAATGAAAACATCATTTTGCTATTACTTTATAAAAATAATAGCTAAGGTACTGTCCATTAACCAATTTATCATGTTGAATCATTATATGACGAAATATTTCGAAGGTAATTTCGCAGAGTAATGCAGTATTAGCATGTATAATATCTGGTTGCTTAAAATCCTTAGCTTTGTTCTGTATTCACTTTTGGATCCTTATTTCAAGGAAAGTTAAGACATTTGTATTTTAAAGATGTCTCCCCTGAATTACGAAATTAACTCATTCTGCATACGATCTGTGTTTACCGACAATAATAAAAAGCATTTACATACATGATAAAAGAATTAAGCAGAGAAAAATCTATAAGCAAGATTTTTCTTTTTCTTTTTTAAATTTCAACAGGCTTGCTATAAAAGTGCATACCTCTTTCAGTCTTGCCTCCAAAAGTGCAGCTTCTTTTTCTTTCTCAAGCTGAACTTCGACATCGTTAAACAATTTCTTTGCTCCTTCTTCTATACGTCTTTGTATTTCAAGCTCAACTTCTTCAGAACTCATTTTCTCCTCAACTCTTTTTCGGATTTCTTCCTCCAATCTCCTTGCAGTCTCTTCTTCTAACTTCCGAAGCTCCTCTTCATGCTGTTGCCTGTAAGCAAATTTGACAGATAATGTAACTCTAACCTTACCCATTGCAGTTTGAGGTTTATGCTCTTAGAAATTTTTTGTACTTATAGTACATTGTGCTTCGGTTGAGTTTTTGCAAAAACCACGCCAGACATCAAGCGGAAAAACAACTTTTGCCTAAAAATTTTCGATGTGCATCACATACTACATATATTTCATTGTTCTCCTCCAGTTTCTCTTTTCATTTGAGATGGAGAGTAGTTTCTTCCACAGATGTAGGACACAACCTTTTTAATCATTACAATCTTGCATAATGGTCCCACAGTTAGAAAAGACAGTACCTGCTTAAGTATTAGAATCCTTCTTCATGGACTCACAGTTAAATTATCATAGTAACCAGAAATTTTAGTATCCAAAAGATGGTTTCTCTTTGTACACCGTTATTTAAAATCCTAAAACTTTCTGGCAACAGTAGCAAACCGTAGCAGAGGGCAATCTGAAACCCTGCTTCAAGGCCATATTTCACACCAATAGATTCCAGCAAGATGGGTAGGACAAGGAAACGTGCAGAGTACTAATTATAAATGATTCTTCCCAAATCCTTGTTCCACTTCACTACTAGAATCATCAAAATTTCCAGTTATTAAACTGAGTAAGAACTTTCAAATCAAAGGACATATCAACTTACATTGAAAATTTTATGCTATTTGTTTTCCCTCATAAAGAATTGTAAGCTTTGACCGAAACCAGCAAGAAAAAAGAAACTTTACATCATGTTATAAAAGCATATCCAAAAGATTTAGTGCATATTAAAGGAAAATTAATGTCTGGAGGATCCCATATTTTGGCTAGTTGGTTAGCATATTTACTCCTTATATGACTTGGGCAATCCTCCACCTCTTGAGGTACCTTTTGACGGTGGAGTTAGACCCAAACCCGTTTTCGACATGGTGTTAGAGCTAGGAGAGAGACTCTTAATTCTATTCTCATCGGTTTGGCAAACCGAAGTTCATTCTGATTTGTCCACATTTGAAGTTTGTACTGATCTAAGACTGAAGTTCGTTCTAGTCTATTTCTGCTAGATCTACTTTTATCAAAGACCAAAGTTCATTATGGTCTATTTGTGGTTAATGTTCATTCCAATCAACGGTTTTTCCTTCTTGTCAAATCAGAATTCGCATCCAACAATGGTATCTAGAGCATTCTTATAAAAGAATTTGAAGCATTTTTTTAGTTCCGGGCAGCCAATAAAGCAGCCACTTCGATGGCACATACATAGGCCTCTACTGCCTTAGTCACTCCGTCTAAGTCTCCATGAATTTTTTATTCCGATACTTTCGATCACATCTCTGGTAATTCAAGCATTTTCACCAATCCTACTTCATCTAAAAATTTAATTTCTGCCATTTTTTCGAGATTAGGTCCAACCACACCGCCATAGGTATTGGCCCTTTTACACCTCTTCCTTCGATGCCATTATCTTCTGTTCTTTATACATCAAATAGCGCTTTCAATTTGATTTCCAACCACGAACTAACTCAATCTTTGAATTGTTCTATCACCTTCTCTAATGGTACTGTTGTGGTGTAGGACCGGAGCACTAGACAGGCGATTGGCACCGATCGTGAATAACAAGAACTCTACCATCTTGTTCCTCCAACTTCTCTGGTAGTTCGTCCTTCAATTACTGATCCTCCATATCTTCTTCAAAGTAGGTATGGTCATCTTAATCTTTCCAAGTTACGTCAATTGGTCCTTCTTCTCACCAAATTAACTTCATTGGAATGTAGGTCTTGTCAACTCAGGAAGCATTCTCGAGCATCCTATCCATCTAGAGTGAATAAATGTGCTTCATATCTCTTCTATTTAATTTACTCTGAGATTCAGGGCTTAGTCATGCTTTTGTTTTGGAATTTCAATATTTTGACATTTATAGATGATCTTCAAGATGCACTTGGATGAATGTGAGGAAAAATCGTTTGAATTGATATTAATTCATCCAGAACCTAGGTGGTATACTAGCTTCCAAAAGCAATATGTTGCCTACAAGCACAGATAAAAGTATAAATGTTTGGGAAGGAAGTTAGGCAGAACAGTCAGACACAATCATTTACAGTAAAATTTTAATTTCGTAAGCAGACAATCTACCAAATTCTTTGAATTGAAAGGATATATAACTTCGGATGCAGAATGTCACTCTCTCCAAGTATTAGTCTGATTGTTCCAAAACTCTAAACCCCGAGAAGGTCATATCAGTCATTCCAATCAAAATAACAATTGTAATTAGACTAGAGCTTAAATACTAGTATGAAGAAATATATCAATGCATACAAAAGTACCACTTGCATAACAATTTGGACTACAGAATGACAGGTTGAATTGGATCTCACAAGCTTAAACCAACTTAAATTAATTTCAAGTGTACTCTGAAAAATCTGAATTCTACTAAGAATTGGTTCAGTATTTTCTTCCTTTTCCATTAAAACCGTGTTTGCTGTTATGACATTCAAAGACATTGGCACCAAAAGTCATCAACATGAAATGATGTACGCATGAGCTATAATCTCAAAAGCAAAGAATGATGATATGTCAGCATAAAGCATGGAGTCAGCAGATGTGTATTATGTAGAAGCTGTCATAGTAATATAGGTGTAATGCATGCAGTATAATAAGTTACCTCCACGAAGTTAAACAAATTCAGCAAACATTTTACAGCTTACAGAAGCAAATAGTGCAAATTAATTATAATTCAATAAAAACGTGAATTCTTAAGTTAACTTCAACATCCATTTTAGGTTCAAGTAATCTTGCAAATACTGTGAAATAAGCACAATATACTTATATGAGTAAAATACACTTTAGGCCCTCTTCAACTACTTTTAAGAAGCACCTTACCACCTTAAACGATAATATTCTTAAAGCACCCTCAAACTTCAAAATTATTTCAATCAAGTTCAACTAATACTGAATCTGATTTTCAAAGACAAAATTATCCATTTAATTACTCGTAAAGTTTATAGACCCCTTATTTTAGAATTGGATTTGATAATACCCAAAATATATAAAAACACATTCCACTTCCATCTCCCTCGTGTAACGTTTTTCTTCTTCTTTTCCCTTTCTCTGATATAGTTAGCAAGAAAGAGAAAAGTGGCATTGAAAAAGTACATAATTGATACACTTTTTATTGTTCTGTTTTTTTCAGTTGTAAAGGTGAAATGCTAAAAAACTTTGAAGAGTTAGCAGTTGACTACCTTTTCCTTTCTTCTTCTTCCTTTCTGGACTTTTCTGCTGCATTCTTGAGATCAGAGGATGTCAGGATTGGACTATGAGACTTGTTTATTGGTGACAATGAAGCAGTCTTACTTCTCCGTCTCCTGTGCCTCCTAGGTGCTGGACTGCGACTTCTCCGGTGCCTCAAAATTGGTGATCGACTTCTATGCCGTCGAGGGGTAAGAGACCGGCTTCTTCGCCTGGCCAACAAATTAAAGACTAATTAAAATTTTTCATTTACCCAGCAAAAAAAATTAAAATTTGTCATTTCAAACAGGAGCCGCATTATAAAACACTATAGAAGGTGAAATTTCCGTCATAAAAATAAAGAATCAAGCTTTAGTTGCTGGTCACAAACAATTTCAGGAATGATCCTGAAAACTCCAAACGTTTTTTAATGCCCACCAATTTCTATGATTTAGATGCATGAACTTCTAAACAAAATGCAAACCATACACGCAGAAATCATAATTCAACAGCTTAACCTAGTAGCAGGGAATTCAATTAAGAAGGCTAATTACACCTTCTGCAAGGCTAATTACACCTCCTTGCAGAAGGCATTCTCGCTTTGCAGGATACATATATACCAGAAAAAAAAAAAACATTTTATTATACATAAACAAGTCTGGAGAAACTAGAAGAGTCAAACTAAAGCAAAGCATTATTAATACTTTAACATCAAAAAAGACTTAAAAACATATTTCTAAACATTAAGTTTAGTGATATAACCTGCTGTAGGGTGAACGGCTGCGGTCTCGTCGGCTACGGCGGCTGCTGTATCGGTGACTGACAGGTGATCGAGAACGAGAGTATTTCCTCTTGGAATACAACGGCGACCTAGATATGCTCCGGCTCCGACTCCGACCCATAATTTTACCTCTGAAGATTCTGTCCTTCGGTCATTCCAATATATTGATTCACAGACATGAAATTTTAAAGAATTGGAAGTACCTATCGCAACTGTAATTTTACCAACTCTGCAGAACTAGTTGGTGAGGTATGCCCATGCGGGCAATTTCATAGCTTTCTTCACTCGGTAGGTGGGGGCTCACCGATCAATTTCATAGCATGTGCACCGGATGGGCCAAGTTCGCAAGTCCAGATTCGCGCACCCGTTTAAAATTGCGTAAAGTGTCCTAGCAAGCAACTCCGAACTTTGATCTTTTATCATGAATATTAAGACTGGCAAATTTGTGGACCGGATTTACATTTGAATTATTTGGTATATTGGATTAGATTTTAAAAGTAAAATTTATTTACTCTTTTACTTGGTGCTTTATTTTTTATTTCACAAAAAATTTATTTTTTATATATCGCAAGGAAAAAATTCTCGTTGTCTTCATTTTTATTTTTAATTCAAATGAATTTTTAGAGTCAAATGACAAATTTATTTAGATTATAGTTTAAAAAATTGAAGATTCTCACTTTTATAAAAAGAAAATATATATTCTCTAATTATAACATTCAAAATTCAAATTTTTTTCATCTCAATAGTAAAAACACTTAATAAAAAAAGTAATTTAAATGTAGTCAAAGTGATGAAAAGTCAAATCACTCGAGACTATGTTTAAAATTTTACATACAGTTTCATTTGGCGACAATTATTTTCCTCCAAGGAATTACTCTTTGAACTAGATAAGGAAGACTTCTAAAAAAAAAAAAGATACAGAAAATCGAAAGGTATGATTAGAGTGATGAATCATGATTGCTTGTCCTGATCACTAAGTGGAGGCTTAGTTCGACATGATAAGTAAAACACATAAAGACAGGTTAGACTATCAATAAGATGTTTATATTGGACAAAATAAATAAAATTAAAGGTAACTTAGTAAAGTAAATGCGAACAGTAACATTTATAAAGTATAGTCTTGATATGTGATAAGACAATTGATGAGAATTCTTGTAATTGAATTCTTTGAACTCTTTGGAGTTTTTCCTGATTTACCTTGGCTAATTGGACTTAACAAGGTGATATCACGTACAGGGATGCCTATGTCAAACTTCGGGCCTTTATGATCCTAGGCCAAACCCAAAACAATGATAAACTGGTCCCATAATCAATATTTCTAAAAGTTTTTTCATTATTTTCTAATACTTTGGTTGTCAACAATTATCTCTCAAAAAATCCCAAATCTCTCTGAGATCAACTTCTTCTTCAAGTATCTTTTACTTCCTCTGCTCGATTATTAGCTTCTCGTTTAGCTCTTCTTTTTCTAAAACAAAATTCTTTTGATAGTTTCGATGTGATGTTCTCGGAACGATCTTTAAAGTCGAATTCTTCGATCCTAGGTATAAATCACAAACTCACTATTAAATCGATTATCGCTTATTCTGAAAAATCCCTAAATGATAGCTTAAAATTACAAAACAAGTTATAAATTTTAATTCTTATAAAGTAACGGGAATATTACAAACAATATAGGACTCATCATGTAAGAGAAGTGATACCTCTGCATTAACACAAAAAAAGGCAAAAGAACCAACACGAGCAAAGGTTCAAAAGGTAAATTGTATATGGTGTTATTTGGATTAAAAACTTGTCTTGGTAGTAGCCTAATAGAACGTTTTATGTGAAATAGAAGTGCTGTTACCTCCAAAAAATATGAATATATCCATTCTGGAAGTGGATGATCACAACCGGGAAGTAAGAACCAAAAGAAGGGATGATCGAGATCCCAATGATATTCCATTGGCCGAGAGTTTGGCAGAAGGATGAACTGTCTGCAAGAGGAAAAGAAGTGATGGTCTTGATAGGAGAAATCTCTCACCACGAAGTTGTCCAAATTTTCAAATGATGACATTTCATACGTTACCTCCCATCATTAAAGAAAATCCTGATGTGGGGGAAAATTTTGATACTTTGTTGAACAAACAGTCAGTGGGTCCTGTAGAAGATGAGGGATTTTTTTTTTTTTTTTCCAAAAAAGGCCCTTGAAAAATAAAAGTCAGTTGATGCATGGCAGGACAGCTCGAGAAGTAGCTGAAACTATCGATCCACCTCGAGATATAGATTTCATATCTTACTATTCATGGGATGAATTGATGGAAAAAGATGATATAAATTCTTGCTTGGTAAAGCATAAAAGCTTTTGTATACAATGCACATGCTCGATAATAGTGTATAGGACTTTTTGTGGCTTATTTTTCAGAACCCCAATATCAATAGGGAGGTATCAAGACGTTTTGACACCATCTAAGAATCCCAGAAAAAACTAGTACGAAGGCTTCAAGTACTGTCACCCGAGAATGAGAAATTGAAAGAAGATTTGGCATGCCTGAATAATCATAATGCTGGTGTATATCATAATTTTGCAGAGATAAAAGGTGTGAAAACTCGTCACTCTGAAACTTTATTTGAGAAAGAGAAGCGTATTACTGCTATGGAGGCTAATAGAAGAATGGATTCTCTGAAATATGAATCCCAAGAAAAGAGTTGAAGAAAAAATATGATGAAATTATCAGTTCAAAAGAGCAACTTTTCCCAATGGTAGACAAAAGTGAAAATTTCAGAGGGTCATTAGGCAGTTATGCGAGGGAGATGGGGGAAGCGATTGGTTTTTTGACCTTACCTTGCCCATGCTTAATCCAGCTGTGATGAAGGTGTTAAAGAGTGTGACATTGGTCCATCTAGATTTTGAATTTCCTGAAATAGTGAAAAGGTAGTTGGATGAGGAAATTCAATGTCCTGTATTCCCTGGGATCATCATGCTAGAGTGAGAATCGAAGATACTTCTACTTTGAAGGATCCTTACACTCCAGGAAAAGATCAACACTCTCACCAGGAAAACGACCAAGAAGGGAGTACCTTAATTAGATGGACATTTGATGTTTAAAATCGCATGTAGTCTAAAAGTACTCAACCTATCAATGTTGCAAAAGAGAACTCTCGGGTTATCGAATGTAGGGAACAGAAAAGCTAAAATACTAATTGTTTTTCTAAGGTCTAGTCAAATAGATGATTTTTTGAAGAAAATATTATAACTAAAACAATAGAAAGGAAACAAATAAACTAATAAAACAAGGAAAACTTGAGTTTAGAAATGAACATAT
The DNA here is from genome assembly GCA_028651295.1 of Catharanthus roseus. NCBI lineage: Eukaryota > Viridiplantae > Streptophyta > Magnoliopsida > Gentianales > Apocynaceae > Catharanthus > Catharanthus roseus. Next base: position 10,184,194 of record JAPQWS010000016.1, read on the forward strand.
GAAAAAGAAGTTTGAATGATGGAATCCCCCTAGATTTTTGTCAACTATTTCGATTGGTGAAATCATAAGACGGATGTTTGAAAGGCGATAGTTGGGTCATCACACTTAAATCCGATAATCCCTATCTCTAGACGAAAACCTCTCTATTCACTCTAACCTTTAAAGAAGAATCTCTTCTCTCTCTAACCGATTATGAATGCTTTAAGAATTAATTATTTAGAGGACCTAAGAGTGCAATTAATATCTCTATACAATTGCCAACCCCTAATGTTACAATTAGTTGCCCTAAATTGATTTTCCTTTCTCAATTCCAATCAATTTTACGAATTAAGTTGATTCTGCGCAAGTCAGGTAACATAAAAGCATAAGTGAACAACAACCTAATGAAAAACAAACATCAATTTCATAACCAATCAGAAAGTCATATCATCCAAAAACTAGGGGTTCAACTCTCATTCAAACAATTTTCTGGGAACTTTATTAGAAAAGAAAAATTCATAGAGTCCAATTTTAATTCTTGTACAATTCCTAGAGTGGATGAATGCCATTTCAATATTGCTAATTATGTTTCTTATGTGCTAGGAATTGAAGACAAAGAAAGGAACATGGAGAAGGAGCTTGGCAATTTTCGTAAAGATTTACCAATAAGTCTATCTCTTATCTCTTCACTCATGTGTTATGAAGTTTCTCTTGTGGGATTAGAATTATTCTTTGAGTCTTATCTTTCTCATGTGAACTTATATGGAGATCTTTTTGCTATTTCTTTTGGTGGTGGTCTCTCTCTTGTTGTGTCTTATGCTTCTACATACCTTTCTTCTCATGCTTTTCTTGTGGAGTCATTGTTGCATAGTGGTTCTATGTTTAATCTTTCTCACTATGATTTGGAGTTATGAACAATGCTTCCATTGAGTCTATAGTTGTTGGGTTTGGATTAGATGGTACTCTATTTGATATTCTATATCATAAGTGTTTTGAAAAGTTTGTTGAGAATGTTGGCTATGTTTCTTCTTTCGCTGATACTTTTATGGAGAATCATAATGATTTTGTTTTCTTAAACTAACTTACGTCCTTTGTGAGTGGTCAAGTCGAGTGCTCTTGCAATGAACAAAAGCATTTGAATGTCATTAATTCCTTGAACACTTTATTTGAAAACACGTTTGGGTTCCAATTTTATCATTTGCATTTCAAGGAATTCTTATTGAAAGATTTTGAAGACCGAATGGGAGCTAATCTTGAGTTGTTCAAAGTTAATCCTTTGACATTTGAAAAATTCTATTTTGAGAAATGAAACCTTTGAACAAGTTTGCAAAGATTTTGTTGTTGGGTATCTTTACTACCATAGGCCTTTCAATGAGTGATTTTTTTAAAGAACAACATTTCACCTTGTATTGTTTTGGAAGAACTCTTGTAGATTAACTTTGAAACTTTAATTTGAAACAACATTTTTTATCATCTAGTTTTTAAAGAGTTCTTTTATAGAACGGTTTTCAAAGAGGAATATAGACAATCTTGGGATTTTTGAAATTTCATGTCAACATATCCTCACCACATGTGTAAAATGATGAAATGTAAGATTCATCAATGCTATTCTTTCATTCTAAATACCTTTGCTTTTATTTGAAAGGAGCTCTATGCATTGTTTGTCAATAGACAATAAAAGTTCAACAAGAGGTATACAAAATGGATGGAATTCACAGAGGCATTTCTATATGTCAATGGGTACAAGAGAGGTAAAGAAAATGTTGTAATCAATGCTTCGTCAAAAAGGTACATTCTATTCTTTACTTTACAAGCTCAATTACTTAGTTTTGAGATGGTTAACGAATTACATGTTAGAGATAATGAATTCAAGGACAAATTTGATGCTTGTTTGGTTGTGCATAATGATGAGTACCCTATATACATGATGATGTTCTTCTTGTTTCTGTAGATTTTTGTTGGTGAAAGAAGCTAATTGTGGTGGTTTGATGGATTATTTTGACATTTCCAAAACTTATGTGATTTTACATTAGCATTTCTTTTAGTTTTGCAAAAAAGATGTAAAAATGTCTATTGACAATAGCTTAGAATGCAAAAGAGTTAACTCTACATCTTTGCCATATGGACATTATATTTCTTTGAATGTGCATAGAGAACCTTGTGTAGACATATCTATGGAGTTTATATTTGAAGTACTTGAGTTTCTTAAAGGCATGGTTTCTCTATTTGTTGTGGCTTATGTTGATGAGATCTTGATTGATAGCAAAACTTATTTGAACCTATATGCTAACCTTTGGAATTATGAGTTTTGTGTAGAAAATGGTACTTTCCTAGGTTATGTAGTGATTTTCAGGGTTTCCGGGTTTCCAAGTAGGTGCAAATATAGTGCAAGCAATCCAAGATTGACTTATTTCCAAGAGTGCCTTTGAAGAGAGAAGCTTCCATGGTTTCACAAACTTTTATAAGAAGTTCCTCAAAGACCTTAGAACCGTTGCTAGTCTTTTTGTGGTTGTACCTAAGAAGATGACTGATTTCACTTGGTAAATTTGTTTTCATCTTATTAAGTTTGTTTCCAATCAAGTTCATCATTCTCCTACTTTTTTATTCTTCTTTAAAGGTTTATTATGATTTCAAACTTCTAATATATTTTGATATGCTTTCTTTTTCTATAAATCATACCTGAAGCTTGGAAGGAGAGATTAAAATGGAGTTTTTTGAGTTTATCTATTTCAAGAATCAAGAGGCTAATGAAGTCAACCAAAAGAAATTTGGAATGGCACTATTAGTCTTTGATCCTGGAGGTTGGGTTGGGATCCCTTGGATTTCTTTGATACTGGGGGTTGGGTTTGGATCCCTTTGATGTTCTTCCCAACACAAACCTACACTTGATGGCCATGTTGGAGTGCCTTTGCAAATTCTTGAATGCTTTAGTGCTTCTATAATTGATTTCTCTCTAGACTTTCATTTCGTGCTACCTTTTAATGTTTTTTATATATCTTTGTTTGATATAGGTAAAGATTCAAGGAGAAATAAGGAGGGGCGGATAATGTGAATCAGGAAAACCAAGAAGCTAAAGGTTTGTTGCATGGACCATTCTATAGTGTAAGGCTGAAGAAGATCAAAGATAATGATGGAAATGAGGCTAATGGCACGGTTGCTTACCTGGAGGAAGCTTTGAAGAACAAGCTTGAAGGGTTTGAAGATCACGAGAAGGTTTCCAAGTTATTCTCAATTTGTTCAATTAGCAAGGATCATTCAAGGGAACAAGTTGGAAGAGAAACATGGCTAAGTGTTGGAGAAGAGTTACTCTATCGTCGACGGTAGCCCTGCCCCTACTGTTGCCGGTAGGCTTTTGCTAGAAAACTCTTGGAAGAGCACATCCTACCGCATCCGGCAAGTCTCATCTTACCAGAAATTAAACTTATTTTCTAACTTTTAATCAAGGGCTTAATGTGTATTTTAACCGATTAATCAATAGGTTAATTAGCTTAAGCCCATAGCCTGATTTGTAACTAACTTGGAATTATGGCTGAAATTTGTGAGAGAGGATTCTCTTTGTCTCTAGGGTTCTTTACCCATCTTAGTTAGCTTGCTAAGGGTTAGTGTCCGTATTTTGTGAATAATTGTTTGCCTTAGATTGTGGAATCTGTGGAAATAAATTGATCATCCAATTCCTTTCTTTAATTGAGTCTTAGAGTTCTTGTTCTTAGATTCAACTAATCGTAGGTCTTCCAGTTTGTGTAGTTGGGGTTTTGAAGCCATAGTTTCCTCAAGGTTCTTTCTATCAAATTGGAAATGAGTTTTGCCTCTCATTGCTTGGTTTATGAGGCTTAGATCCTCATAGGTTTTCCAGTGGAGTGTTGAAGCTACAAAATCCTCAATAAAGTTTCTTCATCAAAGGAGGTGATCTTGGGAAGGTACTGAATCAAATCCACAAAAAATTGAAGATTCACATCATTCTTGCAAGTTTTTATAGGAAATTCATCAAGGAATTTTGCACCATTGCTAGTCCCTTGATGGATGTACCCATGAAGATGATCGGATTCACTTGGCAAATTTGTTTACCTCTTATTGAGTTTTCTTCCAATCAAGTTAATCGTTCTCCTACTTTTTATTCTTCTTTAAAAATTGATTATGATTTCAAACTTCTAATGTCTTTTGATATGCTTTCTCTATCTATAGATCGTGCCTTAAGCTTGGAAGGAAAGACTAAAATGGAGTTTGTGGAGTTTATCCATTTCGAGAATCATGAGGCTATTGATGTCAACCACAAGAAATTTTGAATGAAACGATTAGTCTTTGATCAGGAAGGTTGGATTGGGATCACGTTGGATACGAACGCTTTTCTTCTCAACAAAAGTCCAAGCTTGATGCCGTGACTATGCCTTCAAAATTCTTGAAAGCGTTAGTGACATTGCTTTTACTTGAGCTTCTGGTTGTATATAATTTTAGTGCTACCCTCAATGTTTGTGACATATCTTTGTTTGATATAGGTGAAGATTGCAGGACAAATCATTCCAAAGGAGGAGCGGATAATATGAACTGGGATGACCACAAGCTAATGAGTTGACTAATGATTTAATCCACTAGAACAAGGACAAAAAGAGCAAGGCACTTGATGAAGCTTGACTAAGGAATGGTTGTTTTGATTGAAGAAAATCAATGAAGAACAATACTGAAGGCTTACATGATGAAGAGGAACTTCCTAGTTGCTCGATTGAAGAAAATCAATGAAGAACAATACTGAAGGCTTACATGATGAAGAGAACCTTCCTAGATGCTCATAAACTGCATCATAAGCAAGGATTATTCAAGGGAGCAATTTGGATGTGAAAATGACTGTCTTTGAAGAGTTGGACCTACTGTCGATGGTAGGTCTTGCACCTACCATGGCTGGTAGGCTTCTGGATGGGCTAGCTTGGAAGACAAGGCCCTACCGTCGCCAGTAGGGTCCTGGTGGAAATATGCCTACGTGATCTTTAGACGGAATTTTATTGTTTGAACTTTATTTCCAACTATTAATCATGGGCTTAATAGATATTTTGAAGCCATTAATCAATAGATAAGTTAGGTTTAGGCCTTAGCCTATAAATACCAAATTATAGGCTCATTTATAACTAACATTGATATTTTGCTAAAATTTTAGAGAGGATTCTCCATTGTTTCTAGGGTTCTTAAACACGTCTTAGTTAGCTTCCTAAGGGTTAACTTCCTTAGTGTTGTCAAAAATTGATTACTTAGATTGTGGAATCTATGGAAATCAATTGATTATTCAATTCCTTCTATTGATTCTTAGAGTTCATGTTCTTAGAATTTATTAAACCTAGGTGTTCTAGTTTTTGTAGTTGGGATTTTAAGGCAATAGTTTCCTCAAGGTTCTTCCTATCAAATTAGGAATGAGTTTTGCCTCTCAATATTAGGTTTACGAGGCTTGATCCTCATGGGTTTTCTATTGGAGCACTGAAGCTACAAGATCCTTAATTGAGGTTCTTCATCAAAGGAGATGAGGTGTTGAATCAAATCTATGATCAATTCAAGATTCACATCAGTATTTTTCCTTTCAAAAGACATAAATAATTAACTAAAACATTGAAATTTACAATTTGGAAAGTGATTATTTTCCTTACTCATTTTCCTATCAAATGGGGTTAAGGTAAACTTGTACAACTCTTTATTTACTCATTTGAATGGGAAGAAATCACAAAAAATCACCTTTTACCGCAAAAAGTAGGAGCAGTAAGGAGGACTGTTTTCATAGCTAATGTCTTGCCAAAAACTATTTCCCGATGCTAATCCAATCCAAACCCGAGAAGGTAATGGTTTAAGAAGGTCCATCTCTATATACACTTGAGTAATACTCGGTCTGCTTAAGCATGCTATGGGTTTATCAATCTTCAAAGGCTTCCCAACGGTCTTATAGAACATTTTCCACATTGTCAGTTTCCGACAGTTTGCTGTCCCTAACTTATGAAATATAGTTACCGACGGTCCTTCCGTCGCTAAGACCATCGGTACTAAAAGACCAGATTTACAAAATTGGTCGAGCCATTCCAGCCTCTCTCATTTAAGAAATAAACCCTCTCTAAATTAAAAACCATCCTAAAATATCCCCAATCTGTGAACAACTAACGGTAGCCACTGACGCCCACCGTTTCCAGCAACAACCATCGACGCCTGACACTTGCAGCCAGACAACGTTGCCACCTCCTCCTTTTAGGTATCTCTCAACTCTCTATCTCTCTCGTTCATTTTCCTCTCTTCTAGTTTCTTCTTCTTCTTCTTTTCTCCATCACTCGAATGGAGCAGAGCAACCTTTGCTGCTCGCCAGATATTGCTGCTTTTCTCGCTGGATTAAGGTCGCTGAAATTGTAGATTTTTGGTGGTTTGGTTAAGTTTGTATAGTAAATTCACAATAATAAGTAACAGCTCCAATGAGTACGGGATTTCTGTTTTATTTGATTTATTGTTCTTGCAATGAAAAAGAGTGCATCCGAAGAGCCACATTTGTAGATGATGGGATGCTCTCTTGGCACTTGAGTCCAAAGAGTTCCTTATCAGAAAAAAAAAAAAAAACTGCAATAATATATACCCACCATTTGTTTGTGGAGATAGTAGGATAGTGGTTGGATGCACTAGATGTCATTGGCTTTATCAACCATTTTATATTTCCTTAGCCATCTAAATAAGAAGAAAACTAGGTCTTAAGGTATTGAGAAAGATAAGGAATTTATGACTTTCCATCTAATTTGCACTTTGGAAAAAGATAGGTCTTAACCTGTAAATTGACACCCTTTTGTGCAATTATCTAATGGTCAATCTGTTGCTAACGTCCGTCGATACATAGTGTGGATATACACTTAGTTTGCTCTTGTTCTTTGCATTTGTGATTCTGCGATGCACGTAACGGATTGGACTTCTTTTCGTTCTCTAAGGCTGCATCTTGCCATCTCAATTAGCATGTCTTCTTGTCAACATAAGTTACAAGTAAGTGGGAAGTTAGTGTTTGATCTTTCTTATTAAGTTTCAATGTTAGTAATTTACATTTCTTGGCGTCTCTAATAACTTAAAAAAAAAAAAAAGGAATGAAAGGAAAAATATATGTTGGTTAAAAATATGTTTTATTTCATAAATGGAGACAAAAGAATGTATTCACTCTTGGGAGCTTACTCATAGGGAAATAGAGATAGACATGTCATGTCGTTCAATGCTTCTTCTTGCGATCTTGTTAGTTAATGAGAAAAGTGAAGTCTCTCTCTCTATAAATGTATATATATGTATATTATATGTGTATATATACATATATATATGTGTGTAGGTATATATATGTACGTATATATATATATATATGTATACATATATATGTGTATATATATACATATATATATGTACGTATATATATTCACACATATGTATATATACATATATATAACCACATACATATGTGTATACATATATATTCGTTTTGTTTCATTTAATGAACTCATAGTTATTGCATGGACTACTATCTGGCTACCTTCGGACCCCATTTGGTATCAGAGCCATATAATTGCTATGATATATAGGATTCATAGTTTAACATGACCTTTCTGCCTTAAATTCTAATGAATTTATTAAGAGAAAAGAGGAACATTAAAAATGTTTCTAAACAAGAGATGGATATTCCTGAAAACTTGGAAGCACTTAATAAGTGGACTATTCCAAGGGTTGATTTAAAAACTGTTTATCAGTTAGGAACCTTTGAAAAATTGGGTTTAAAACAAGTAGTTAAAACTACTGAAGAATCAGTCTCTTTAGATAATGAAGAAACTGAGCTTAAATTATTATCATTAAATGATATACTGAAATATAAAGATTTATATAAGTTCATTCATATTGGACTAGTACAGATTGCATTCAAACCTCTTACTTTAGAAGGTTTACCTGAAAGTTTTATTGCATGTCTAAGAGATGCAAGAAATCTAAATTGGAAACAATCACTTATAGGTGTGATCCAATCTAGTCTGGCGCACGGGCCAGTATATTTTAATGTTTATCCTAATATTTCTTTATCTTTAAGTGATGTCAATATATTTAACACTCTAACATTAAATGTTAAAACCCATGGCTATAATTATATGGTTGGATCTGAACTTATCTGTATTTGTTATAGAATTTATTATAAACCATTATTTACTTTAAATCCTAATTGTAAATTAATGGATAAAAAGATAAATGAAACTGTTTTAATAGAAACTAATTTTAATAGATCTAAGATATCAACAAGAAGAATTATTAAATGGGATGAAATCCCTATGCCTCCTCAATGGAAATTGGAAAGAACTGGTTATATCCAGTCAAAAACTAAACATAATATTGATCATATTGAACAAACTCCCGAAGGAATAGTTTATATCCAGATGGATCCTAGTTCTTCTAGAATAGGAAATATTCCTAGGACATATTCTATCAGATCTTAAAGATCTTATATTTCGCCTCTGCTAGAAGAAAAAGATTATATGCCTTACAGGGTTTCTACTTTCCAAGTAAGTGAGCGTGATGAACATAATAATCATGTAGAGAAAGTTTTAAAAACAAAAGAAAATATTGTTAAAGGAGTTTATAACAAAGATCCGGAAATAACCGAATCTGAAATGAATTTTTCTTTATGAATAATACACAAAAAATTGATTTTAGACCTGGATCTGGAGCCAGGCAAAAAATTAAAAATGAATTTAATTTACCTAGATGGGAACCATTTAGAAAATGGTTTTTCTCTCATTTTGATGATACTCTCAAATATTATATTTCTGAAGAATTTTATAAATGTTTATCTATTCATAATATTTTATTTCTATTTGTTCCATGGTTCGTAGATAAATATATTGAACCATACATTTCTGTTTTAGAAAGAGATTATAAACTTTTCAATGGTAATATCATTAAAGGAGTTTGGCCTCCTCAACAACCTTTTCATTTGGAAAAGGACAATCATATTGTTAGTTTTACAGCATTTGTGAAACTTTTTGAACATGATACATTACATATCACTGTAAAACAGATTAATAAACTTATAGAACAACAGAATTATACAAACATTTGTCTAAATGTATTAGGAGAACAAATTCTCTCTCTTCATAAGAGAATTGATGTTTTATTACAAAAACTTGATAAGATTGATACATCTTCTTCTGAAGTTTCAGGCACTAAGGAAGTCATATCTACTCCACCTTTGCAGCCTCCCCCTGAAATTTATAATTATAAACTAAAAAAGATGTCAGATCTAGAAGAGATGCTAGATCAGAAATTTAAAAAATTAAATATTAATACTTTAGAGAATGAATTTTCGGATAAATTATCAGAAACCAAGAATTATAAGCCTATTATTTAGGATGAACTTAATAAGTTATATAAGTTTGCTGATAGACCCACACAAAGAATCAATTATTATCGAAGACCCTCTCCAGTAGATATTCTACATGAGGAACAAGAATATATTAATACTAATAGTTATAATGGAAAAAGCATTTATGAATGGAATATAGATGGTTATACAGAAAAACAGATTTATAATCTTACACATAGAATGCTTATGTATAGTACAGTCAGCAAGCTGATTGGAAATAGTGACAGTAATATTGCAAAAATGATAGTTGCAGGATTTACTGGCCAATTGAAAGGCGTTGATCCCAGTTTTATTCTTTGATAAGTAGGTGGACGGTTTTAAAGTTTATGTAAAATTAGACCTTTGAACCTTTGAACTCATAGTTATTGCATGGACTACTATCTGGCTACCTTCGGACCCCATTTGGTGGGATCATTATCTTTCTCATCAGGAGAAAGAAACCATTTATCATACACTTAAACAAGAAGATAATGGTAATACTAGTGAACAAGCAGTTTATACACTGATTGTGACAATATTAGAACATTTTACCGGAAGAATTTCGGATAATAATGAGACTAATAGAACTCTATTACAAAATACTAGGTGTAAAACACTTACAGATTGGAGATGGTATAAAGACCTATTTCTTAATAGGGTTATGGAATTACCAAAGAGTAATAGTTCTCATTGGAAATCCAAATTTATTGATGGATTACCTCCATTATTTGCTGAAAGAGTAAGAAAAACTCTTAGGAAAGATCAAATATCTATTCCTTATGAAAGTTATACATATGGCAGTCTCATAGCAACCTGCAAATCTGAAGGTTTAGCCCTATGTAATGAAATTAAATTAAATCAACAAATTAAAAGGCAAAGACTAACTGAAAGAAATCAGTTAGGCCAATTTTGTAGTCAATTTGGGTTGGATATTCAACCACAAAGAAAACAAGTTCATAACTCTTCTCATAATAATAAACAAGAATTTATCATAAAAAGAAAAAGAATAAATATTCTCCGGCTCAGTTAGAGAAAAGAGCTAAAAGAAAGTCTGATAGACTTGAAAGAAAGAAAGACAAAAGTAATATTGTCTGTTATAAGTGTAAACGCATAGGTCACTACGCTAATAAGTGTAGAATGAAACAACAGATTAATAATCTTAATATTAGTGAAGAATTGAAAGATTCTTTAGAAAAATTATTCTTAGAATCTGATGAGTCTGAAGAAATAAATTCAGCCTCAGAGATAGATCATATAGATGATTCTTCTTCTGGAACAGAAGAAGAAATGTGTCCTTGTAAACAAGGATTCAGTGAATCTGATAAAGAAGAAAATGATTATTATAAATTAATATCTCAATTTCAGGATTCTGATATTAATGTTTTAACTAATAATCATATTTTAGAATTTTTAAAATCTATTAAAGACCCCGAATTAAGGTCTAGAATTATAGAAAATCTGGATGATATTCCATCGACTAGTACTTCTAGTCCTAAGAAAGAAGTAGAATTTATACCTAATAATAATCCATATTCAATGACAGAAGTTTATAAACTCATGAAACAAAGATATGAGGATTCTCATAAATCTCCTACTACTCTAAAGGATTTGTATGGAGAAATCAATCATCTTAAAAATGAAATTAAGATGTTAAAACAACTAAATCAAAATCTTGATAATAGAGTTTCTAACTTAGAAATAAAAAAAGATTATGCTTTGGTTACACCCAACCTTTTTGACAATCTTAATAAGATTGGTGACGAAAATTTCTTAACTACGCTTGATATGATTACATCATTCAAGTTTTATGTAAAAATTACTTTACTCATAAGTAAAGATGAAATCAAAGAATTTACTGCCCTCATTGATACAGGTGCAGATATTAGTGTTATACAGGAAGGATTAATTCCTACTAAATATTTTCAAAAAACAACTCATAGTTTGCGTCATGCAGGTGGTGATAGATTACAAATTAATTTTAAACTACCACGAGCGTATATTTGCAATAATAAAGTTTGCATTCCTGAAAGCTTTTTATTAGCTAAAAATATTACAAACCAAGTTATTCTTGGAATGCCATTTATAAAAAAGATTTTTCCTATTACTTATATAGGGACTGAGTGTATTATAGGTACTTTTGATAACACACCTGTTTCGTTTCAGTTCATAACTGAACCTAATACAAGATTTGTTAATGAAATAAAAGATTTCATTATTCGAAAACAACAGCAAATTAATTTTATAAATTTTGAAATTAACTCTTCCACTATAGAAGAAGTTTTACAAAATCCTAAATTACAGGATAAAATTAAAAAACTACAACATCATATTTCTGTAGAAATTTGCAATGATCATCCAAATTTGCAAAAACAGTTGCGTGCTACACAGCAACAACCAGCAGGTGAAACCTCATCCTCATCATCATATGCCCAAGCTTTGGCAGAAACAGAAGAAGATCATACACCTTCCTATTATACTCATAAGGAAAAGGACATCATATGTAATTTGGACCACAAGGATCTCCAATGGAAGGAGAATCCATGGCTGTTAATTAACAGATATCTTGATGTGGCATCCTATGCTGCTACGTCATACAAACAGCGTCAATACTATGAAAATGTTTTAAAAGAAACATTTTGTGAAATTACACATTTCTACCCTGGTGGTGCTAAAACCGAGACAATTTATAATTTTAGCAAGATTATAATTAAAAAGATCATATCTATTGAAGAATGGGAAATTTCTCCTTTGCGAGAAAAGGAATTCATAGTTCCTGGTACTAAATTTACCATTAAATATAATTATTGGGATTATATCGATGCTTTTCATACAGCACTTTTATATGAAAATCCAACCAGGAAACATACTTGGTTGATTAAAATTTGTAGACATGTTTATAACAATCCCATACCAAATTGGTTTTTTACATGGTGGACTACATTTGGGACATCAGGAAAAATACTTCCAGATCAGTTTAAAGCTTTATATGCTGAATGGATTAATATATCGCCAAAGGTCGCTGATTATATCAGTTTAGATCTTGATTCAGAAGACATAGCTTCTATGCTTTTCTTCATAGAATTCTCCATACCATGGGTATGGAAATGGACTCCTAAAGTGGGTTATACCCAACACAATATGCCATGTCTCAGAAGAGCTACTCATAGTAGATTTTGGGATAGATTAATCAAAATTGATCCTGAGACCAAAACTATTAATGGTCAAAATATTCTGGATGATATCCAGCAAAAAATTCTGTTATACAAAAAGAAAAAAGAAGCTGGTGATTTCAAAAATACCAGTCCATTCAGTCAATTATCTTCCATGATAAAATTACAGAAAAATGTTATACCAAAAGAAGATTTAATTAAATCTTATTTGCTACAATTCAAGCAGGAGCTTCTTAACACCTTGCTCCAAGAAGACAAGACTGACATTTCTATGGCAGGCTCGTCTCATGATGATTGTTTAGCTGGGGAATCTCAAGACCCCAATGAAGATGATAATATGGATGCTGAAACTCTTAATGAAGAGGACATTGACCGGATGGTCAAGGAAATGGAAGAAGCTGCACAAAAGGCCATCAAGTAAAAGCTGAAGACACCTATGTGCAAACAGCCCCACCATATTGAATTATTGTCCTTGTAGGACCATGTAATAGTACCCGCATTATAGGGAATAGTATTATTCGGATTTCAAATCCTTTTATGTAATAGCATAGGTTTAGTTGGTGTCCGTCTTCCTTGTCTATAAAAGGAAGCCAACTCTTCATAAGTTGGACACACCTCTATAAATCTCTCTCTAGATCTCTAGTTCTCTTTCCCTCTTTGTATACATTTTCTTTCATCAATAAGAAGAAGTTTGAAGTTTCCTTCTTACATCCCTGGTAATTTCTTAATTCTTATTATTCTATTGTTATATTACTATTTGTTTTAGATTTAGCCTAATGAAAGGCTAAAACATTTCATGTTAAACTATGGATTGATATATATCTGGCTAATTATGTTGTTAAGATCCTTATTTTGTCCGAATGGATAGCAGTCTATGTCATAACTAGGAGTTTGGGTTATGAACTTGAAACTGGCCTCGCTTATTATAAGAATAAGGGTTAGCCTGTTGAAAAGCCGTTGAGTTAAGGTGATGAAAGGCGTTGATCCCGGTTTTATTCTTTGATAAGTTGGTGGACGGTTTTAAAGTTTATGTAAAATTAGACCTTTGAACTCATAGTTATTGCATGGACTACTATCTGGCTACCTTCGGACCCCATTTGTTTATTTAACAAAGAAGCAATTTCTTCTTTGCATAATTCTAAATATTTAGAATTCATCTGACAAGGTCTTGCCTTGGTAGGAATCTGACTTTCATCAAAGTCATCAATATAAGGAAGTTTAACTTCATGCTTCTTGCGATTCCAAAAAGCATTTGGATGATCATTGCAAATTTCTACAGAAATATGATGTTGTAGTTTTTTAATTTTATCCTGTAATTTAGGATTTTGTAAAACTTCTTCTATAGTGGAAGAGTTAATTTCAAAATTTATAAAATTAATTTGCTGTTGTTTTCGTATAATGAAATCTTTTATTTCATTAACAAATCTTGTATTAGGTTCAGTTATGAACTGAAACGAAATAGGTGTGTTATCAAAAGTACCTATAATACACTCAGTCCCTATATAAGTAATAGGAAAAATCTTTTTTATAAATGGCGTTCCAAGAATAACTTGGTTTGTAATATTTTTAGCTAATAAAAAGCTTTCAGGAATGCAAACTTTATTATTGCAAATATACGCTCGTGGTAGTTTAAAATTAATTTGTAATCTATCACCACCTGCATGACGCAAACTATGAGTTGTTTTTTGAAAATATTTAGTAGGAATTAATCCTTCCTGTATAACACTAATATCTGCACCTGTATCAATGAGGGCAGTAAATTCTTTGATTTCATCTTTACTTATGAGTAAAGTAATTTTTACATAAAACTTGAATGATGTAATCATATCAAGCGTAGTTAAGAAATTTTCGTCACCAATCTTATTAAGATTGTCAAAAAGGTTGGGTGTAACCAAAGCATAATCTTTTTTTATTTTTTTCTAAGTTAGAAACTCTATTATCAAGATTTTGATTTAGTTGTTTTAACATCTTAATTTCATTTTTAAGATGATTGATTTCTCCATACAAATCCTTTAGAGTAGTAGGAGATTTATGAGAATCCTCATATCTTTGTTTCATGAGTTTATAAACTTCTGTCATTGAATATGGATTATTATTAGGTATAAATTCTACTTCTTTCTTAGGACTAGAAGTACTAGTCGATGGAATATCATCCAGATTTTCTATAATTCTAGACCTTAATTCGGGGTCTTTAATAGATTTTAAAAATTCTAAAATATGATTATTAGTTAAAACATTAATATCAGAATCCTGAAATTGAGATATTAATTTATAATAATCATTTTCTTCTTTATCAGATTCACTGAATCCTTGTTTACAAGGACACATTTCTTCTTCTGTTCCAGAAGAAGAATCATCTATATGATCTATCTCTCGAGGCTGAATTTATTTCTTCAGACTCATCAGATTCTAAGAATAATTTTTCTAAAGAATCTTTCAATTCTTCACTAATATTAAGATTATTAATCTGTTGTTTCATTCTACACTTATTAGCATAGTGACCTATGCGTTTACACTTATAATGCATAATATTACTTTTGTCTTTCTTTCTTTCAAGTCTATCAGACTTTCTTTTAGCTCTTTTCTCTAACTGAGCCGGAGAATATTTCTTCTTTTTCTTTTTATGATAAATTCTTGTTTATTATTATGAGAAGAGTTATGAACTTGTTTTCTTTGTGGTTGAATATCCAACCCAAATTGACTACAAAATTGGCCTAACTGATTTCTTTCAGTTAGTCTTTGCCTTTTAATTTGTTGATTTAATTTAATTTCATTACATAAGGCTAAACCTTCAGATTTGCAAGTTGCTATGAGACTGCCATATGTATAACTTTCATAAGGAATAGATATTTGATCTTTCCGAAGAGTTTTTCTTACTCTTTCAGCAAATAATGGAGGTAATCCATCAATAAATTTGGATTTCCAATGAGAGCTATTACTCTCAGGTAATTCCATGACCCTATTAAGAAATAGGTCTTTATACCATCGCCAATCTGTTAGTATTTTACACCTAGTATTCTGTAATAGAGTTCTATTAGTCTCATTATTATCCGAAATTCTTCCAGTAAAATGTTCTAAGATTGTTACAATCAGTGTATAAACTGCTTGTTCACTAGTATTACCATTATCTTCTTGTTTAAGCTTATGATAAATAGTTTCTTTCTCTTGATTAGAAAGATAATGATCCCACCAACCTTTCAATTGGCCAGTAAATCCTGCAACTATCATTTTTGCAATATTACTGTCACTATTTCCAATCAGCTTACTGACTGTACTATACATAAGCATTCTATGTGTAAGATTATAAATCTGTTTTTCTGTATAACCATCTATATTCCATTCATAAATGCTTTTTCCATTATAACTATTATTATTAATATATTCTTGTTCCTCATGTAGAATATCTACTGGAGAGGGTCTTCGATAATAATTGATTCTTTGTGTGGGTCTATCAGCAAACTTATATAACTTATTAAGTTCATCCTGAATAATAGGCTTATAATTCTTGGTTTCTGATAATTTATCCGAAAATCCATTCTCTAAAGTATTAATATTTAATTTTTTAAATTTCTGATCTAGCATCTCTTATAGATCTGACATCTTTTTTAGTTTATAATTATAAATTTCAGGGGGAGGCTGCAAAGGTGGAGTAGATATGACTTCCTTAGTGCCTGAAACTTCAGAAGAAGATATATCAATCTTAGCAGGTTTTTGTAATAAAACATCAATTTTCTTATGAAGAGAGAGAATTTGTTCTGCTAATACATTTAGACAAATGTTTGTATAATTCTGTTGTTCTATAAGTTTATTAATCTGTTTTACAGTGATATGTAATGTATCATGTTCAAAAAGTTTCACAAATGCTGTAAAACTAACAATATGATTGTCCTTTTCCAAATGAAAAGGTTGTTGAGGAGGCCAAACTCCTTTAATGATATTACCATTGAAGAGTTTATAATCTCTTTCTAAAACAGAAATGTATGGTTCAATATATTTATCGACGAACCATGGAACAAATGGAAATAAAATATTATGAATAGATAAACATTTATAAAATTCTTCAGAAATATAATATTTGAGAGTATCATCAAAATGAGAGAAAAACCATTTTCTAAATGGTTCCCATCTAGGTAAATTAAATTTATTTCTAATTTTTTGCCTGGCTTCAGATCCAGGTCTAAAATCAATTTTTTGTATATTATTCATAAGGAAAAATTCATTTCAGATTCAGTTATTTCCGGATCTTTGCTATAAACTCCTTTAACAATATTTTCTTTTGTTTTTAAAACTTTCTCGACCTGATTATTATGTTCCGCACTTTCACTTACTTGGGAGGTAGAAACCCTGTAAGGAATATAATCTTTATCTTCTAACAGAGGTGAAATATAAGATCTTTCAGATCTGGTAGAATATGTCCTAGGAATATGTCCTATCCTAGAAGAACTAGGATCCATCTGTATATCAACTATTCCTTCGGGAGTTTGTTCAATATGATCAATATTATGTTCAGTTTTTGACTGGATATAACCAGTTCTTTCCAATTTCCATTGAGGAGGCATAGGGATTTCATCCCATTTAATAATTCTTCTTGTTGATATCTTAGATCTATTAAAATTAGTTTCTATTAAAACAGTTTCATTTATCTTTTTATCCATTAATTTACAATTAGGATTTAAAGTAAATAATGGTTTATAATAAATTCTATAACAAATACAAATAAGTTCAGATCCAGCCATATAATTATAGCCATGGGTTTTAACATTTAATGTTAGAGTGTCAAATATATTGACATCACTTAAAGATAAAGAAAGATTAGGATAAACATTAAAATATACTGGCCCGTGCGCCAGACTAGATTGGATCACACCTATAAGTGATTGTTTCCAATTTAGATTTCTTGCATCTCTTAGACATGCAATAAAACTTTCAGGTAAACCTTCTAAAGTAAGAGGTTTGAATGCAATCTGTACTAGTCCAATATGAATGAACTTATATAAATCTTTATATTTCAGTATATCATTTAATGATAACAATTTAAGCTCAGTTTCTTCATTATCTAAAGAGACTGATTCTTTAGTAGTTTTAACTACTTGTTTTAAACCCAATTTTTCAAAGGTTCCTAACTGATAAATAGTTTTTAAATCAACCATTGGAATAGTCCACTTATTAAGTGCTTCCAAGTTTTCAGGAATATCCATCTCTTGTTTAGAAACATTTTTAATGTTCCTCTTTTCTCTTAATAAATTCATTAGAATTTAAGGCAGAAAGGTCATGTTAAACTATGAATCCTATATATCATAGCAATTATATGGCTCTGATACCAAATGTGGTCCGAATGGATAGCAGTCTATGTCATAACTAGGAGTTTGGGTTATGAACTTGAAACTGGCCTTGCTTATTATAAGAATAAGGGTTAGCCTGTTGAAAAGCCGTTGAGTTAAGGCGATGAAAGGCGTTGATCCCGGTTTTATTCTTTGATAAGTAGGTGGACGGTTTTAAAGTTTATGTAACACATATATACATATATATGTGTGTAGGTATATATATGTACGTATATATATATATGTATACATATATATATGTGTATATATATACATATATATATGTACGTATATATATTCACACATATGTATATATATATATATATATAACCACATACATATGTGTATACATATATATTCGTTTTGTTTCATTTAATGCTCATAAGAGATAATATAGTATATAAAATTAAGAGATAATCTATCATATTTTGGAGGAAAAGTTCATTGAGTTTTATTCTATTATAAAACTTCTTAAAGCTACTGAGTAAAGATTGCTGATCTCTGAAGGACTTGGTGACACCCCCTTTTTTTGGATGGAAACAACGTGATTCTTGTCTACAAAAGGCGCCGCCTTATCAAGTTCAAAAACTTTCCTTCTGAGATGCCTGTTCCCAAGCATTTCAAATTAGCTCCTTGATTTCCGTATTGTCCTCATCAGAGAAAGAGGAAAAAGAGGAATTAGAGTCATTAAGAGCTTGCTCTCTGGTCTTTTCAACTATTGGAGATATTAAATTACAAACCACTTTTACTGGCTCAATTGAACGTGAAGCTTCTGAAGGTGCACCATGGTGTATTGCCCTCATGGAAGGTATTGGTACCACATTAGTTGAATTATCTCCCACCATATCTAGTGCATCTCCCACTACAGAACTAGACAGGTGTGAAGTGCCTAAAACTCCTGTGCCATAATGTTGAGAAAGCTACTCAGAAGCTTGACTGTCACAATGATTACCTCATGAAGGATGAAAGGCATCTTGTGTTGGGGAAAGAATCATTTTAGTACCAACAACAGTCCTGTGAGCAGTAGCAGCGTTCAGGCATGCAGCGAAAATGCCTGCAGAACACCCAAAAATTGATGGTGCTGTAGGAGACGGTGGCGAAGAAGCAGTGGTTCTGGAAAGATCTTACAAGTTTAAAACCCTAAAAAAATGATTAATGTTAGCATGCTTTTCTATGCATTTTGAGCTTCAAGATTATGTTGCAGAGTTCTATTTTTTGATGAAATTAAAGAAGAAGGGACAGTAGCATCCTTGATAATAAGTAGAATAGATGCGGAAGCATTTGAGATGACATTAACCACTCCATACTGGGCAATATATCTCGTATAACAGAAGTAGTCGTTGCTAGAATTTCCAAAGAAAATCCCTTTAAAGTTTGAGTTTGAGTTCTTACTTTTGTTTTCCAGTGCCTGGGATTTTTGTTACCAAGTAGCCTACTTCTTAGCCAGTCTTTTCCTATGGGTTGGGTAGGAACAATGCAGAAACAACAACAACAGAAGTTGATGATAAAGTATGGGCTTGTATATTACAAGATAAGTTGGAGAAGACCCATTGTTAGTTTTCTATTTGAAGACTTGGGCTGAATGCCCCTTACGCAGATAGTATGAGCAATAAGGAAGATTGTCTTTATAGCTAATGTCTTGCCAAAAACCCTTTCCTGATGCCAAGTCAATCCAAACCCGAGAAGGTGATAATTTAAGAAGGTCTATCTCTACACACACATGAGTAATGCTCGGTCTGCTTAAGCATGCTATGGGTTTATCAATCTTCAAAGGCTTCCCAATGCTCTTATTAACAATGCTTACAACATCGTTGGCAATTTATTTACTTTTCTGTTTGCTATCGCTAATTTAAGAAATATAGTTACTGCGGTTCTTTATTGCTAAGATCGTCAGTACCAAAGGGCTAGATTTACAAAATTAGCGAGCCATTCCAGCTTTCTGAAACAAAACCCTCTCAAAATTGAAAACCTTCTTAAAATCTCCCAAACCTGTGAACCACTGACAGCAGCCACTGATACTTGCTTTTTCTTGCCACAATAACTACCGAAGCTGGACTCCTGTAGCCTGACGATGCTGTCACCTCCTCTTTTTACATATCTCTCATCTCTCTCTCTCTCTCTCTCTCTCTCTCTCTCTCTCTCTCTCTCTCTCTCTGTGATATGAATTCAACGATGGATTATTCAAAAATTTGCATGAGCAACCAGAAGATTGAAGACATCATTGATAAAGTTTGAATTGAGGAATTTCAGGTTTAATTAGAAGGCTTGGAAGACTTTACAAGACTTTCAAGACTCATAAAATTTATAAGAAGATCATCAAAATTAAACTAGAAGCTCTCGGCCATCGAAGAAGATGAAAAAAGCAAGAACGAAAGAAAACTGAGCCTAACGGTGACGGTAGGTTCCCACTCTACCGTCTCAGTAGCCCTTTCGACAAAGGGAATATTAAGGAAACTACCTATCGGTGACAGTAGGATAGGGATGGTAGGCTCCCATCCTACTGCCTCCAGTAGGTCTCGGGTCAAGAAGAGAATTTTGAAGGCATCAACTTAATTTTAGTAAACAATAATTAGTTTTAAGTTATTTATTGGGTTCTTGATTTCCAAGCTTGTCATTATATTTTATCATAAGGCTAGTTAGGTATTTCTAATACTCATTATGTTTAGGAAGAAGAGTAGATTTTCTCTATAAATACCTATTTATGCCTCCTCTTGTAAACAAATTTGATGATGATATGAATTGAGAGTTTTCTCTAGTGGTTTCCAGGATTCTTCAACCTATCTTAGTTAGCTTCTAAGGGTTTTCTTCCTTAGTTTGTGAGCAATTGATTACTTCGATTGATGAATCTATGGAAGTCAATTGATCATTTTCCAATTCCTTCTTTAATTGATTTTAGGAGTTCTTGTTTCTAGAGTTGATTAATCTAGGTCTTCTAATTTGTGTACCTTGGGTTTTAGGACCATAGTTTCCCGAAGGTTCTTGTTATCAAGTTAGGAAAGAGTTCTTCGTCTCACTATTGGGTTTATGTTGCTTAGTTCTTCATAGGTTCTTTAGTAGAGTGCTTGAACTACAAAATCATCCTTAGAAGTTCTTCAAGAAGGAGATGATCTAGGGATGATGATAGATTCAATTTGCAATAAAATTGGGGATTCACATCAGTCTCTCCCGTTCATTTTCTTTTCTTCTTCTTCTTCTCTCGCTCACCGTTGAATGGAACAGAGGAACTGCTATTGCTTGTCAGACACCACCGTTGCACGCTAGATGCTACACTGGTTGTTTTTAATTTTGTGTGTAAATTCACAAAAATAAGTAGCAGCTCCCATAAGTAGGGGATTTCTATTTTCTTTAATTTATCTTGTTTTTTGCAATGAAATAGAGTGCATCTAGAGAGATACATTTGTAGATGATGGGTTGCTCTCTCGGCACTAAAGTTCAAAGAGGTCCTTACAGAAGAAAAACTGCAATAATATATACCCACTGTTTGTTTGTGGAGATAGTAGGTTGCTGTTTAGATTCATTAGATTTCACTGGCTCTATCAACAATTTTATATATCCTTAGCCACCTAAATAAGAAGAAAGAAAGTTTTAAGCTAATGAGAAAGTTAACGAATTTATGACTTTCCATCGTTTTTGCAATTTGAAAAAGGTTGGGTTTTATACCAGTAACTTGACACCTTTTTGTGCAATTATCTAAAGGTCAATCTGCTGCTCATGTCGATCAATAGTGTGGATATGCACTTAGTTTAGTCATGATCTGTGCATTTGTGATTCTACGATGCATGTAATGGATTGAACTTATTTCTGTTCTCTTAGGTTTCATCTTGTCATCTCAATTAGCAATTCTTCTTGTCAACATAAGTTATAAGTAAGTGGGAAGTTGTTGTTTGATCTTTCTAATTATGTTTGAATGTTTATAATTTACTTTTCTTGGCGTCTCTAATAATTGAAAAAATAGAATGAAAGGAAAAATATGTATTGGTTAAAAGATCTATTTTAATTCAAAATTTGAGACAAAAGAATATATTCACTCTTGAAAGCTTACTGATAGGAAAATAGAGATAGACATATCATGTCATTCAATGCTTCTTCTTGCGATCTTGTTAGTCAATGAGAAAAGTGAAGTCTCTCTCTGTGTCTGTGTATATATATATATATGTTTTATTTGTTTTAATTTCCATAAGAGAAAATGTATTACATAAAATTAAGAAATAATCTATCATCTTTTGGAGGGATAGTACATAGAGTTTTATTCTATTATAAAATTCCTTAAAATTATTGAGTAAAGATTGCCGTTTCCTGAAAGAGTTGGTGACACCACTTTTTTTTTTTTTTAACACAAACAATGTGATTCTTTCTTGCAAATGGACCTACCTTATCAGGAATATTTCGAATTAGCTCCACGATTTCCGTATTGTCCTCATCAGAGGATGAAGAAAAAGTGGAATTATAGTTATCTAGAGCGTCGTCTCTGGTCTTTTCAACTATGGGAGTTGTTGAATCACAAACCGCTTTTACCGACTCGATTGAACGTGAAGCTTCTGAAGGTGCACCATGGTGTGTTTCCCTCATAGAAGGTATTGGACATTAGCTAAATCATCTCCCACACATATAGTGCATTCTCTACTGCAGAACTAGACAGGTGCACAGTGCCTAATACTCTAATGCCATAATGATGAGAAAGCTGCTCAGGAGCTTGAATTTCACCATGATTACCACATGAAGGACGAAAGGCATCTTGTGTTTGGGAAAGAATTATTTTAGTACCACAGCAGTCTCGTGAAGAGTAGCATCAGGCGTGCAACAAAAATGCGTGTAGAAGACCTAGAAATCAATGGTGCTATTGAAGGGAGTGGCAAAGCAGCAGTGGTTCCGGAACAATCTTCCAAGTTTAAAACCCTCGAAAAATCATTAATATTAGCATGCTTTTTATGTCCTTTTGATATTCCAAATTATGCTACAGAGAAGTTCTATAGTGCTGAAATTTAAGAAAAAGGGACATTGGCATCCTTGATAATGGGTAGAATAGATGCAGAAGAATTTGACTTGAAATCAACCACTCTATACTGGTAAATAAATCTGGAATAAAAGTAGTAGTTGTTGCTGGAATTTCCATAGAAAATTCCTTTAAAGTTGGGTTTAAGTCGTTACTTTAGTTTTCTTATGCCTGGGATTTCCGTTACCAAGAAGCCTGCTTCTTGGCTTGATTTTCCATTGCATAGAAATTTTTTCGTTGGGCTTGGGCAGTAAAACTTGCAAGAACAACAAGAGAAGATGGTGATATAGTATGGGCTTTTATATTACAAGATGAAGTTGGAGAAGACCCAGTGTTTGTTTTCCTCTTGAAGGCTTGGGCTGAATGCCCCATATGCAAATAGTAGGATCAGTAAGGAAGGCTGTCTTCATAGCTACTGTCTTGCCAGAAACCCTTTCCCGATGCCAATCAAATCCAAACCTGAGAAGGTAATGGCTAAAGGAGGTCTATCTCTATCCACACTTGAGTAATACTCAGTTTGCTTAAGCATGTTGTGGGTTCATCAATCTTCAAAGGCTTCCAAATGGTCTTACCAACAATTCATACCACGTCGTGAGTAGTTTACTTACCTTTCCAATGGTTTGTCGATGATTTGTCGTCACTAACTTATGAAATATAGTTACCAACGGTCCTTCCATCACTAAGATAGTAGGTACCAAAGTACAAGATTTACAAAATTAGTCGAGCCGCTTCCTGCCACCAACACTGACACCTGACGCCTGCAACCAAACGACATTGACACCTCCCCGTTTCTAGTATCTCTCAACTCTCTCTCTCTCTCTCTCTCTCTCTCATTAATTTTTTTCTCTTCTTCTTCTTCTTCTACTCTCTCTCTCTCTCACTTTTGAATGGAACAGAGCAACCTCTGCTGCTTGCTGGATGACGTTGCTGCTCAGTGGATGCTACTATTCTGCTCATTGAATTCATGTAGCTAACGTTGTAGGTTTTTGTTGTTGTTGTTGTTGTTGTTGTTGTTGTTGTTGTTCATTTTGTATAGTAAATTCACAAAAGTAAGTAGTAGCTCCAATGAGCACGGGATTTTTGTTTTCTTGATTTATCTTGTTCTTACAGTGGAACAGAGAGCATGTGGAAAGCCACATTTATAGATAACGGGTGACGTGAACCGGTTAGACATGCAAGAACATCAAGGAGTTGTGGCAAGAGACAAGGTAAAACAACTAAAGAGTCACAAGGATCAAATTAAGCAAGAGAAGTTTAAGGCTTAAATTTTGACGTCCAAGACTTTGTGGGGCTTAAATTTTGATGTCCAAGCCTTTATGGGACAGTATACTAAAGTTTTGAATAAGTTAGATATTGAAAATTCACCTTGGTAGATGGTTGGAAGCCTTTTTGCCCAAGTTAAATAATTGCCTCCTATATTTTGCAATATGTTGACTAGTACTTTAGAATAGTCCAAATGCAATTAAAATACCTCTATTGTTTTATCAAGCGTATGTATAGGTTATATGTATCCTTTGGGCTGAAAATATGAGAGGGAAAAATTCCTATTTTCTCCCTCAATTCTCTATAAATATGTTGTCATCTATTTTGAAGAAGCTAATCAAAAAATTTTTCAAGACAAAGGTTTTTCTCTTAGTATTCTTAGTTCTTAGCTTAGTTTTTCTATCTTCCTCAAGAGTGAACTTCCTTGAAAGAAAAATCACCTTGAAGACTTGTTGAAAGTTCCAAGAGCTTCAAGGTTGATCATCAAATTCCTTCATACTAGTTACTACACTCTTGTAGAAAACTAGTCTTGAGGTCTTCTTCTTGTTTCATTGAGGTCTAAGGTTCAAAATACCTTAGGTTGCTTGAACTTTGAAGAAAATATTTTTCTTAAACCTTCTTGAGGTCTTGGATTTAATATATCCAAGGTTGCTAGAAGTTTAACATTTTCAAGTTCTCTCAAAGGCACTTTCTCTCTTCTACTTATTACACTTGTTTTGTTTGTTCTCTCCTCACTTCTTGGACAAAATTTTATGCTCTTGAAGATCATTCCACATCATTTGGTATCAGAGCCACCTTCAAGTAAGTGTTTTTTAGATATCTTACATACAAAAAAAAAGTAAAAAATAAAAAGCAGACAAAAAAAATAAAAAAGAGAAAAGAAGAAATTGCTGGAAAATAGCAACAAAAAAATAGAGTTCTTGAACGACCTTGAATATGACTAGAAATTTGCAATATCTTTGCATGGAGTTATAATATATTGATCTGGGAAACAAATGAAACAAGTCTCATCTAAGTTGGACTTCATTTGATATGTCAAAATAGTCAAAACTTGAAGGTGTACATGGCTTTTCCGCAGACAAAAAGTGCTGAAATGATCTGAGCATATCTTCCGTTTTACTAGTCCTTTTTCTTTGATTCTTGAGCCTAAACTCAAGAATTTTGAGTGACGATTATTTGTAACAAAACCTCATTCAATTTAGACTTGTGGTTCAATACCAGTTTTCAAAACCAGTCGAGTATGTCATCTACTCTGCTTGCTGGAAAATTTTGTTGTGTATTCTTTTGTGTTCTTGAAGTATCATAGCTTTGTGTTTGTATTTGTGGTCGAATTTCTTTTCTTTTTCAGTACTTATTTCTTCATTTGGTCAATCTAGAATTGTGGACTCAAATGCTCTTGGAAATGTTGTTGAACTTCCTTAAAATGAATGGATGACTCAATATCACTTTCCTTGCTTCTCATATTTCTCAACTAGTTTTTGTTTGTGATTTTTTTTTTTTTTTGGTTGTTTTAAACTTTAGTCTAGGTGTTAAATATTTTTTAAGAACTCATAGGATTCTTTGAGACTTGAACCTTTGAAAAAGGCAAGAGTTGTGAGAATATCCTCCAAAAAAGCCAAAGAGAGTTAAATAAGAGAGTTTTGTGAGGTAAACACTATCAAGATGTCAACCCAAACTCAAGCACCAACTCCTTTTAGAGAAGAGTGTAGCAACTCCTAACATGATGACCCTTTGAGGCTCATAATACAAGAGTTACAATCCCTAAGAGATGAGATGAGGGATATTACAAGGGATGTTAGTAATCTCTCTAATCAACAAAGGGAGGTTAGTCCTCATGGTAATCTCAATGCTACTACCCCAAGGAGCAATGGACCATTCAATTGCTCTAGGACAGTCGATTTCCACCAACCTCCAGATTTTGATGAAGAACTTCATCCACCTCCTTACGGTGGTAGAAAGGTGGTTTTGGAGGAAGAGGCATGCCTACACAGTTTGAAGAAGTTCCAAGACCACAAGCTAGGCATGGAGAGCCATTATATGATGATCATGAACATGTTTTATTTGTTTCCAACTATGAAAGAGACCTAGGTGACAAAACCTTGGACTGAATGAAGTAGAAGCTCCCAAGTATTAAGGGTGAGAATGACCCTAACATTTTCTTAAATTGGGAGAGGGAAGTAGAAAACATGTTTATGTTGAAAAATTTTAATGAGTTCTTAAAAACTAAACTTGTAATAGTTGAATTTTCCGGCTATGCTTTACATTGATAAGAAAGGGTAGTAAACCAAAGAGTTAGAAGTGGTAGACCACCGGTTGATACTTGGAGAGACTTAAAAGCTTTGATGAGAGAAAGATTTGTGCCTGAGCACTACTATAGAGAGCTTCATTATAAGATCATGACTTTAAAACAAGGTGCAAAAAGTGTAGAAGAGTATAGACAAGAGCTTGAGCTCTAAAACTTAAGATGGACCCTGGAAGAAGACAAGGATGCTTCAATGGCTGGGTTCCTTAGTGGTCTCAATAGGGAGATAGCCAACCAACTTGAGTTGTATCCGCATACAACTTATGAGGACATGTGCCACATTGCCAACAAGATTGAATCACAAAGGAAAAGAAGTGGGATGATGCGACCCTCATTTCCCAACCAAAGACAAGTTGCAACAACAAAATCACCTACTTCAAACTATGGCCAAAAAAGGAGGAGGCTCCTAGTGGTACTTTCCACTCTCCAACTAAACCAAAGATAGAAGAGAGACGTAAAATCATTTCTAACCCTCCAAAGTGCTTTAAATGTAATAGTGTAGGACACAATGCAAGTAGTTGTCCGACAAAGAGAGCTTTTTTATTTAGGGGGGATTTGAATGGTTGGATTGAGAAGGAGGAGGATGAAAATGGCGAATGTGTTGAGGGTGAAGAAAATGGTGAGGATGATGAACATGTTGATTTGAACCCTTTAGGAAGTGATGAAGATCTCTTGAGCTTAGTTACCATAAGAGCATTAAGTGCTCAAGCTTTTGATGATAACATGATTGAACAAAGAGAAAACACCTTCCATTCTAAATATAAAGTTGAGGGAAGGATTGCCAACCTTATCCTTGATAGTGGTAGTTGTGTAAATGTGGCTAGTGCTTATCTTGTTGAGAAGTTAAAACTACCTACTATAAAACATGATAAAGCCTACAAATTCCATTGGCTAAATGATAGTGGAGAAATTAAAGTGTTGAGACAAGTAGTGGTACCAATAGAAATGGAGCTTACAAAGATGAGATACTATGTGATGTGGTGCCCATACAAGCATGCCATCTCCTCTTGGGAAGACCTTGGCAATTTGATAGAAAGTCCCTCTACAATGGGGAGAAAAATACTTACTCTTTTGTGAAGGATGGAAGAATATTCACTATGAATCCTCTTACACCTCAACAAGTGAGAGATGAACAAAAAAAGATGAGAGAGAAAGAGAGGGCCAAAAGTGAGCTAAAAAAATAAAAAATCAAGAAGAGAAGGAGAGTTGAGGAAAAAGAAAAGAGTGAAGAAAAAGTGATAAAAAATAAGAGTGAAAAGAAAAAGAGTGACAAAAAAAAAAAAACAAAAACAGAGTGAGATGAAAGAAAAGAATTGTTTCTTTGCAAAACCTAGTGAGGTGATTGGAGCAATTAAAAGAAAAGAAGTTGTGTTGCTCTTGTATTGTAGGGAATCTTTTACTTCATCTGAAGAACACTCACCTTCTTTTTCAAGTGAAATTTTGCAGGTTATTGAAGACTACAAAGATGCATTTCCCGATGAGATGCTCGGAGGTCTTCCACCAATTAGAGGAATAAACACCAAATCGATTTTGGCCTCAGGGCGGTCTTGCCAACCTCACTGGCTTATAGGCGTCCACCGGAAGAGACTAAGGAGCTAAAAAGGCAAGTTGAGGATCTAATTTAAAAAGGGGTATGTGCGTGAGTCCATGACTCCTTGTGCGGTTCCGGTTTTACTTGTTCCAAAAAAAGATGGTACATGGAGAATGTGTATAGATTGTAGAGCCATAAACAACATTACTATTAAGTATATGCATCCCATACCTAGACTTGATGATTTACTTGATGAGTTACATGTTTCTAATCTTTTCTCTAAAATTGACTTGAAATCCGGTTATCATCAAATTAGGATGAGAGAAGGGGATAAGTGGAAAACCGCTTTTAAGACTAACTTTGGTTTGTATGAATAGATGGTTATGCCCTTTGAATTAACTAATGCTCCAAGTACATTTATGAGATTAATAAATTATGTGTGGAGGAATTTTATTAGGAAATTTTTTTTTGTATACATTGATGACATTTTTTTCTATAGCAAGACATATGAAATGCATGTTCAATATCTTAGGGAAGTGCTAAATGTCTTGAGAATTGAAAAACTTTTTGCTACCCTTGACAAATGTGAGTTTTGTTTGGAGAAAGTTACATTTCTAGGTTATGTGGTGAGCTCACATAGACTTCAAGTAGAGGAAGGTAAGGTCCAAGCAATTAAGGAATGGCCAACACCAAGAAACGCATCGGAACAGAGGAGTTTCCATGGCTTATCAAGTTTCTATAGGTGGTTCATAAAAAGTTTCAGCACACTTGCTATCCCTTTGACTAATGTGATCAAGAAAACCAAAGGATTTAATTGGGAAACTAAGCAAGAGCAAGCATTTTAATTTTGAAGGAAAAGTTGTGTAGTGCACCCCTTTTGTCACTACCAAACTTTGAGAAAACTTTTAAGGTGGAGTGTGATGCATCCGGCATTGGTATAGGTAGTGTACTTATGCAAGATGGAAAGCCCTTGATCGATTTTAGTGAAAAACTTAATGGTACAGCCGTGAGGTACTTAACTTATGACAAGGAGCTTTATGCTTTAATAAGAACATTAAAGCATTGGAAACACTACCTGTGGCCAAAGGAGTTTGTTGTGCACACCGATCATGAGGCTTTGAAGTTTCTCAAGGGCCTAGAAAAACTCAATAAGAGACATGCAAGATGGATGGAGTTCATTGAACCATTTCCATATGTCATCTGTTACAAGAAAGGTAAGGAGAATTTGGTGGTTGATACTCTATCGAGAAGGTATACTCTTTTAACCACCCTTCAAACAAAAAATTTGGGTTTTGAAATGCTTAAAGAAATGTATTCTAGTGATCATGACTTTAAGGAAATTTTGAGAAATGCTTGTTAGCACCTTTTGGAAAATATTTTTTGGATGAAGGATTTCTTCATTGTGAAGGTAGATTGTGCATACAATCTTGTTCTACTAGAATTTTACTTGTCAAAGAAGCACATTGTGGGGGTTTAATGGGACATTTTTGGTGTCATTAAAACCTATGAAATTCTTCATGAACATTTTTTTTTTGCCACATTTAAAAAGAGATGTAGAAAGATTTGTAGGAATTTGTATTGAATGCAAGAAAGCTAAATCTAGAACTCTTCCACATGGACTTTACACACTATTAAAAGTTCCTAAAGAACCTTGGGTTGATATCTCTATGGATTGTATTCTTTGTTTACCTAGGACCTCTAGATGTATGGATTCTATTTTTGTTGATGTGGGTAGGTTCTCTAAAATGGCACACTTTATTCCTTGTAGGAAATCCGATGATGCTAGTCATGTAGCTAGCTTGTTCTTTACTTGGATAGTTAGATTTCATGGAATTCCAAGGTCTATTGTATCGGATAGGGATACCAAATTCTTGAGACATTTTTGGAGAGTTCTTTGGAAGAAACTTTGTACTAACTTACTTTATTCGACAACTTGCCATCCACAAACGGATGGACAAACCAAAGTAGTAAATAGAACGATTGGCCAACTTCTAAGGGCTATTTTGAATAAGATCTTGCGGCAATGGGAGGAGTGTTTGCCACACATTGGATTTGCCTATAATAGGGCACCTCACTCTACTACTTCTCATTCTCCATTTCAAGTTGTTTATGGTTTTAACCCTCTAACTCCCTTTGATTTGGTTCCTTTGCCTATAGATTAAGTATTAAGCAAGGATGCAAGCAAGAAGACTGATTTTGTGAAAGAAATTCATATAAAGGTCCATGAAGCCATTGTCAACTCCAACAAAAAGTTTGTAGAGAAAAGAAATGTGGGAAGAAGAAATATGGTATTCAAACCCGGTGATTGGGTTTGGGTGCATCTTAGAAAAGAAAGATTTCCCTAACAAAGAAAGTCTAAGCTTG
Source organism: Catharanthus roseus (assembly GCA_028651295.1). Lineage (NCBI taxonomy): Eukaryota > Viridiplantae > Streptophyta > Magnoliopsida > Gentianales > Apocynaceae > Catharanthus > Catharanthus roseus. The sequence goes on from JAPQWS010000016.1 coordinate 10,214,478, forward strand.
ATGATAGGGGAGATGGGCCATTTCAAATCCTTGAGAAAATTAATGACAATGCCTATAAAGTTGATCTTCCGGGACATTATAATGTTAGTGCCACTTTTAATGTTTCCGATCTCTATTTATTTGATAAAGTTGGTGGAGATTTGAGGAAGAATCCTTTTCAATAGGGGGAGGATGATGTGAACTGGTTAGACATGCAAGAACATCAAGGAGTTGTGACAAGAGCCAAGGCAAAACAACTAAAGAGTCACAAGGATCAAATTGAGCAAGAGAAGTTTCAAGGCTTAAATTTTGATGTCCAACACTTTATGGGTTTAAATTTTGATGTCCAAGACTTTATGGGGCCATATCCTAAAGTTTTGAATAGGTTAGAAATTGAAATTTCACCTTGGTAGATAGTTGGAAGCCCTTTTGCCCAAGCTGAAAAATTGCCTCCTATTTTTGGCAATATGTTGACAAGTGCTCTAGAATAGTCCAAATGCAATTACAACAACTCTATTGTCTTATCAAGTGTATGTATAGGTTCTATCTATCCTTTGTGCTGAAAATATGGGAGGGAAAAATTCCTGTTTTCTCCCTGAAGTCTCTATAAATATGTAGTCTTCCATTTTGAAGAAGCTAATCAAGAAATATTTCAAGACAAAGGTTCTTCTCTTATTATTCTTAGTCCTTAGCTTAGTTTTTTTTTTTTTTTTACTATCTTCTTCAAGGGTGAACTTCCTTGAAAGAAAAATCACTTTGAAGACTTGTTGAAAGTTCCAAGAGCTTCAAGGTTGACCATCAAAATTCCTTCATATTAGTTACTACACTCTTGTACAAAACTAGTCATGAGGTCTTCTTCTTGTTTCATTGAGGTCTAAGGTTCAAAATATCTTAGGTTGCTTGAATTTTGAAGAAAATATTTTGTTTAAACCTTCTTGAGGTCTTGGATTTGATATATCCAACGTTGCTAGAAGTTTAACATTTTCATGTCCTTTCAAAGGCACTTTCTCTCTTCTACTTGCTACACTTGTTTTGTTTGTTCTCTCCCTCACTTCTTGGACGAAATTTTATGCTCTTGAAGATTATTCCACATCCATGGGCTTCTCTCTTGGTACTAAAGTATAAAGAGGCACTTATCAAAAAAAAAAAAAAAAAAAAGAAAAAATTGCAATAATATATGCCCACAATTTGTTTGAGGAGATATTAGGATAGCGGTTGGATGTAATTGATTTCATTGGCTCTGTCAACAATTTTATATTTCCTTGGCCATCTAAATAAGAAGAAAAGCCAGGTTTTAAGGTAATGAGAAAGCTAAGGACTTTATGACTTTCCATCCGATTTTGAAAAAGTTGTGTTTTCCACCTGTAATTTTGACACGCAATTTTGTAATGGTCAGTCTGTTGCTAATGTGCGCTGAAAAATGGTGTGCATATGCACTTAGTTTAGTCATGTTTTTGGCATTTGTGATTCTACGATGCATGTAATGGATTGGACTTCTTTCCATTCTCTTAGGTTGCATCTTGTCATCCCAATAGCACGTCTTCTAGTCATCATAAGTAGGGCTATAAACGGGGTGTGTCTTATTCGTACCCGCGCGGGTCTATATCCATATATAGCAGGTGAGGCTAAAATTTTATAATCATGGACCCGTACCCACACCCATATCCGTATAGATTCTATTAAATGGGTTTGGGTAGGGTACAATAATACACAGACACGTATGCTCGTTATAATAAAATAATATATATTTATATATTATATTATTTTTATATTTTTTTACTAACACATAATTTATACATTTATGATATTTAGTGGTTTTATTTTCTTAGTTTAGAGAAGAGAAGAGAAGAGAAATTTTTCTTCATAATTTAGAGAGAAGAAATTTTTTCTTCAAGATTTCTTCTTCGAGATATCAGTATTACTGTTTTCTCTATTCGATATTTCTTGTGAACTTGTTTTTCTCATTCAAAATTTTATACCAGTGGTTGTTTGTTCCAAATGCGATTAACAGAGGCATAAATTTTTAAGGTTAGATTTTCAAAAAAAGTTTTTATGTATATTTTTGTTTAACAGAAAAAAATAGAAAAATGTCATACAGATATGGGTGTACTCAGACCCTACCCTAGACCTTGAAGGGTGGGGTCTGGGTCCATAAATTTTATACTCAGAGGGTCTGGGTCTTGGTCCATGTTTCACTATAAAGGTATGGGTCTTGGTCTGGGAGTACCCAGAAGGTTTCGACCCATTTACACCCTAATCATAAGTTAGAAGTAATTGGGAAGTTGGTGCTTGATCTTTCTTATTATGTTTCAGTGTTGGTAATTTACTTTTGTTTGCGTCTCTAGTAATTTTAAAAAAATAATGCAACGAAAAATATCTGTTGGTTAAAAAATATGTTATTTTCATAAATTGAGATAAAAGAATACGTTCACTCTTGGGAGCTCACTTATAGGGAAATAGAGATAAACATGTCATGTTATTCAATGTTTCTTCTTGCAATCTTGTTAGTCAATGAGAAAAGTGAAGTTCTCTCTTTCTCTCTCTCTCTCTCTCTCTCTCTCTCTCTCTCTCTCTCTCTCTCTCTCTCTCTCTCTCTCTCTCTCTCTCTCTCTCTCTCTCTCTCTCTCTATATATATATATATGTGTGTTTTATTTTTTTTAATGTCCGTAAGAGATAATATAGTATATAAAATTAAGAAATAATCTATGAACTTGAACTTTTGGAGGGAGAGTGCATAGAGTTTTATTCTCTTATAGGGTATTATAGGATTATAGACGATAGGTTGCAATGATCACATCATGAAGAGCAGCAATAAAAGTTTTAGTATTTCCTCACTATTTTGACGGTCTCTTTGTCTACATTTTGTTTTTATATTCTTTCTCATTGTATTTTACATTCTATATCTATAATGGATCGACGACACTACGCTTACTATTCATAAGATAGATTACATTGTCATCAATAATACTATATACAGAGCAAGGTTTAATCCTAAGAAGAGAATATACCATTAATTAAAATAGGGTAAATCATGTACTAACTTCGAGTAGCTATTACGTGCACCTTATTTTATGGAACAAAACATAATAAACAAAGTGATATCTTCAAACTAGTACTAGTACTAGTTGGTTTTGAAGGTTGTCCTTGTCATGAATTGATTAAATCAGCACTGGTTTTTGGCTCCTTTTTTTTCCAATGGATGATGTCATTGTCAGGAATTGATTAAATCCTCCATGGCCATTATTTCTAAGACAAGTCCCTATGCTAATAAATTTAAAGTGGAGACAAGTTCATTGTCCCTATGGCCCAAGTTAAAAACGAAGATGTTTTAAACTTTTAAAAGATTCATTGAGAATTGATAAGTACTTTAAGTTAAGTAGTTTAAGTTTAAAATTTAATATTATTCTCTTTTTTTCTTGTAGTTTTGTTTCTGAGGATTTTGTTAGCCTATTCGACATCGTATATATAGTTGAGGTATGTGTTTAATTAGAATAAATATTCTTTTACCGGGTAGCCCTGACTCTTTAACTTATATATACAATTTTACGAGGGGACCTGAATTTTTAAGTTATTTATATAGGTTTATGGGGGAGCCTTGGCTCTTTAAGTTATATATATATATAATTGTCTCCAAGCTTGCTATAGTTTCAAGTTCGGGAGAAACCTCCTCAAAAGTCATAACTTGAAATGATAAACACAGGAAATTAGCCAGGAACAAAAAATGAGCTTTGGTGTTATTCCTCTTCACTGTTTTTTAGATGATTTCCTAATATTGCTCTCTTTGCCTGTTTAATATGGTTCCTTAGGTTCTTTTTTGTGTTGTTTTATTATGAATTGCATCATTTAGATATTCGTAATGTTGGTAATCAAACTTCTGGTGATAGAGAGGACGCTTGTTAATGATCACCATATTAATGTCTCTGTATTCTTGAACCCCTAATGAGTATTCTAATGTTCCGGTAATCGCCAGGCCACTTAGTTTTGATAATTTCTTTTGTAATACTAATGGTAAAATATGGCTCCTGTGGAGACACTCTTTCATTTGCTCTTGTGTTATAGGTACCAAGCAGTTTCTCCATGTCTTGGTTATCCTCCCTAATTTAGATTCTATTTGTTGTACTTTCGTTTATGCTAAGTGTAACTATGTTGATAGGGTAGTTTTTGGTCTGATTTGGGATTGTTGGCTGTTAATATCTCTTCTCCTTGTTGGTGGGCGGTGATTTTAATGTAGTTCTTAGTCCTAATGAATGTTTAGGCACTTTCCCTCCCGTTTTACCATCCCAAAGAGTTTGCCCATATGATTTCTGATTGTGGCCTCCGTTGTATAGATTGAAAGAATCAAGAACCTATAGAGTTGAAGCTTGGACCACTCACTAGAGCTCGGGTGAAGAAAATCAAGATTCATGATGCAAATGTGGCTAATGGTATGGTTGTTTACATGGAGAAAGCTTTGAAGAACAAGCATAAAAGGTTTGAAGATCAAGGGAAGACTTCCAAGTTGCTCTCAATTTGTAGAATAAGCAAGGTTAGTCAAGGGAGCGAATTGGAGGTAAAAATGGCTAAGTGTTAGAGAAGAGCACACCAACCGCTGATGGCAGTCCTGCCTCTACCATCACTGGTAGGCCTATGGATGGAGAACGCTTTGGAGACAACACCCTATTGCATCCGGTAGGTCTCACCCTATATTGTCGAGAGGGTCTGGGTGGAGGAGTGCCTATGCGAGCTTTGAGCGGGATTTTATTGTTTGAACTTGTTTTTCCAGCTTTCAATCAAAGGCTTGATAGGTATTTTAAGCCATTAATCAATAGATTTGTTAGGTTTAAACCTTAGCCTATAAATATCCAATTATAGGCTCATTTGTAACTAACAATGCTATTTCACTAAAATTTGTGAGAGGAATTCTCCCTTGTCTCTAGGATTCTTCACCCTTCTTAGTTTGCTTGCTAAGGGTTAATGTCCTTGGTTTTGTGAACAATTGTTTGCCTTAGCTTGAGGAACATATGGAATTAATTGATCATCCAATTCTTTTATTTGATTGAGTCTTAGAGTTCTTGTTCTTAGATTCAATTAAACCTAAATCTTCTAGTTTTTGTAGTCGGGGTTTTGAGGCCTTAGTTTCCTCTGGGTTCTTTCTATCAAATTAGGAATGATTTTTGCCTCTTAATATTGGGTTTATGATGCTTATATCCTCATAGGTTTTCTATTGGATTGTTGAAACTACAAAATCCTCAATAGAGGTTCTTCATCAAAAGTGGTGATCTTGGGAAGGTGTGGAATCCAATTGACAATCAAAAGTGAATCTACATCAAAGTGGTATCAAAGCAACCTCTAAATGAAGGTTAATTTATGTTGTAAGTTGTTCTAATTCGTTTAAAATAATAAAAGGAAAAAGAAAGAAGAAGGACTTGATGATCTATGAAAATTCCATGAAGATCATGTAATAGTAGTACAGAAAATAGATCCAAAGTTAAATTGCAAAATTCACTGAAGAATTGCAAAATTGATTGATGTTTTCTGATGAAGATGTTCTCCTTTGATTTTAGGATTCAATTGAATAAGTTTTACTCAATTTGGAGTCCAATTGATTGTTCAATTTGATTGAATTCTGAAATGTGTTTCGGAGTCTCGACTGCAGAAAAAAGTATGGATTAATCCAAGCATATCTTGTGTCAGACTGGTTTAATTCGAATGAAATTTGTGCTTAAATTCATCCTTGTCGGGTGAGAAATCTTCTTGAGTTTTTTTCATCTGATTTTGATTCTATGTTTTCGAGTTATTGTTGTTTTAGTGATAGGGTATCAGTGTCCCTATTTCCTGGAAAAATTCTTCTTAGTACTCTTATGTCTTTGTTTAACCTAATTGTTTTGAATTGTTTTGTTTTTTACTTCTAATTGTTTCTAATTTTTCGTTGATGATCAATCATATTTTTTGGCTCTTTTCATAGATTACATTCTTTGAAATTCTTACACCTCAAGTGTTTGAAACATTGCCTCTTTGAACACTTATATCCAACTAAGTGCATTAATTGATTTACTTACTTGGGATTGTTGCTCTTGGCTTAAGTTGGTTAAGAGGTTGAAGGATCTTATAGAGACTTGAGTGTTTGGAAAAGGCAAAAAGGTGAGGTTATTTTGATAAAAGCCAGTAAAGAGTGCTAAACACGAGCAAATTGAGTGATCATTAAAGAGTGAACAATTTGAGAGTTATTGAGAAGTCCTTTTGTTTTGTTTTCTTTGTTTAATTTTTAGGTCTAACCATGTCTACAGATGGTCATTCACCCGATCAATCTGATCAAGAAGGTACTAGTGATCCTACAAGGATGAACTTAAATGACACTTTGTGATCCATGCGACAATCATTGAAGGATTGGCCAGACAATTAGAAAGCGTTGCTAGAGATGTTGAAAAGCTTAAAAGGGATAAGAGTAGTGTCACAATAGAGCACAGATTTGGAGATAATCTTGGAGGATGTAATTCACCTCAGTATCATAGATTTTATGACAATGTATCTACTTATGGATACCAAGACATGTCGGTTCAAAATTCTTATCCATTTCATGAATATGGATACCAAGGAAGACAACAAGTTAGAGATAGAAGAAGAGGAGGTCTAGGAGGAAGAGGATATTATAGACCACAAAAAGAGTTTCTAAGGATGTTATAAGCATGGCAAAGATGACTTGTATGAAGATTATAGGAGAATCCTAATGTTCGCCAAGCATACTATGGTGGCTAGTATAGTGATCAACAAAGGGATAAAGCTTTAGATAAAATCAAGTGGAAAGTGCCTAGCTTCAAGGGTTAGAGTAATCCAAATATGTTCCTTGACTGGGAATGACAAGTAGAAAATCTATTCATGGGGAGAAACTAGAGTGACATTATCAAGGTCAAACTAGTTATTTCTGAATTTTCGGGTTATGCACTTCATTGATGGGAAAGATTTGTCACTCAAAGGTTGAGAAATGGAAGGCAACCAGTAGAAACATGGGCAGAATTTAAGACTCTCTTGAAGGAAAAATTTGTTCCGGAACATTATTATTGGGAGGTTCACTACAAGTTGATGACTCTTAAGCAACGCAACAAAAGTGTTGAGGAATATAGACAAGAGATGGAGCTATACACTTTAAGATTGAGCTTGGATGAGAACAAAAATACTTCAATTGCTAGATTTCTAAGTTGTCTCAATAGGGACATTGCTAGTCAACTAGAATTGTACCCTTATTACCACTTATGAAAACATGTGTCATTTAGCTACCAAGATTGAAAATCAAAGAAAGAGGATTGGTTTATCTTAGACTAATCTTCCTTCTTCAAGAAGTATAGTGCCTAAACCTCCAGCATCTACCTATAAGCGTTGGCCAAAAAAAGAAGATACACCTAAGGTGGCTTTCAAAGATCATTCTAAGCCTAAGGTGGAAGAGAAAGGAAAATTGATTACCAATCTAACAAGATGCTTCAAGTGCAATGGTGTGGGGTATATGGCCATAAATTTCCCAACCAAAAGAACTTTAGTCTTTAGTGAAGATTTAAATGGTTGGATTGAAAAGAGTGAAGATGATTGCCAAGAGGGTATTGTAGACAAAGAAGATAGTGAAGATCAAGAGATTGCCTCTTGAAGCCGAGGAAGAGGGTATGAGCTTCGTGACTATTACAGCTTTGTCTACTCAAGTCCATGAGGAAGAATATAGCATTCAAAGGGAAAACACCTTCCACACTAAATGCTTAGTAGGAGGTAAGATTGCTAATTTTATTGTTGATAGTTGTAGTTGCACTAATATGGCTAGCACTTGTCTTGTTGAAAAGTTGAATTTACCTCTCCACAAGCCTCCTAAGCCTTATAAGCTTCACTGGTTAAGGGGTCCTATAATGATGAAATTCTTTGTGATGTGGCTCCTATGCAAGTGGGGCATCTGTTGTTGGGATGTCCTTGGCAATATGATAGAAAGGCTATTCATTATGGTGTGAAGAACACCTACACTTTTCAAAGAGATGGAGAAAAGTTCATGTTGAATCATTTGACTCCTAGTAAAGTCTTTGTAGAACAAAAGAAAATGAGAAAAAGAGAAAGGCTAGAGAGTGAGAAAAAGAGAAAGAGTATTGAAGAGGGTCCTATAATGATGAAATTCTTTGTGATGTGGCTCCTATGCAAGCATGGCATTTGTTGTTGGGATGTCCTTGGCAATATGATAGAAAGGCTATTCATTATGGTGTGAAGAACACCTACACTTTTGAAAGAGATGGAGAAAAGTTCATGTTGAATCATTTGACTCCTAGACAAGTCTTTGTAGAACAAAAGAAAATGAGAGAAAGAGAAAGGCCAGAGAGTGAGAAAGAGAGAAAGAGCATTGAAGAGGGAAAAAGACATGAGTGTGGAAAAACCTAGGGAGTAGAAATTGAAGAGAGACAAGAAAAAGAGTGATCAAAAGAGTGATAGTTGCATGGGAGAGAAAAGATGTTTCTATGCAAAAAAAGTGATGTGAATCGGTTAGACATGCAAGAACATCAAGGAGTTGTGACAAGAGCGAAGGCAAGACAACTAAAGAGTCACAAGGATCAAATTGAGCAAGAGAAGTTTCAAGGCTTAAATTTTGATGTCAATTTTGATGTCCAAGACTTTATTGGGATTAAATTTTGATGTCCAAGACTTTATGGGGCAATATCCTAATTTTTGAATAAGTTAGAAATTGAAAATTTACCTTGGTAGATAGTTGGAATCCTTTTTTACCCAAGTTGAAAAATTGCCTCCTACTTTTGGCAATGTGTTGACTAGTGCTCTAGAATAGTCCAAATGCAATTAAAGTACCTCTATTGTCTTATCAAGTGTATGTATAGGTTATATCTATCCTTTGGGCTGAAAATATGAGAGGGAAAAATTCCTATTTTCTCCCTCAAGTCTCTATAAATATGTAGTCTTCCATTTTGAAGAGAAAAATCAAGAAATTTTTTCAAGACAAAGGTTCTTCTCTTAGTATTCTTAGTTCTTAGCTTAGTTTTTCTATCTTCTTCAAGGGTGAACTTCCTTGAAAGAAAAAAAATCACTTTGAAGACTTGTTGAAAGTTCCAAGAGCTTCAAGGTTGATCATAAAAAAAAATTCCTTCATACTAGTTACTACACTCTTGTAGAAAACTAGTCTTGAGGTCTTCTTCTTGTTTCATTGAGGTCTAAGGTTCAAAATACCTTAGGTTGCTTGAACTTTGAAGAAAATATTTTGTTTAAACCTTCTTGAGGTCTTGGATTTGATATATCCAAGGTTGCTTGAAGTTTAACATTTTCAAGTCCTTTCAAAGGCACTTTCTTCTACTTATTACACTTGTTTTGTTTGTTCTCTCCCTCACTTCTTGGACAAAATTTTATGCTCTTGAAGATCATTCCACATCATTTGGTATCAGAGCCACCTTCAAGTAAGTGTTTTTGAGATATCTTACATACAAAAAAATAAAAAAAAATACAAGACAAAAAGAGAAAAGAGACTAGATTGCTGGAAAATGGCATCACAAAAATAGAATGCTTGAACGACATGGAATATGACTAGAACTTTGCAATATTTTTACATGGAGTTATACTACATTGACCTGGGAAACAAATGAAACAAGTTTCATCTAATTTGGACTTCATTTGATATCTCAAAATAGTCAAAACTTGAAGGTGTACCTGGCTTTTCCGCAGACAAAAAAGTACTGAAATGATCTGACCATATCTTCCTTTTTACTAACCCTTTTCTTTGATTCTTGAGCCTAAACTCAAGAATTTTGAGTGAGGATTCTTTCTAGACAAACCTCATTCAATTTAGACTTGTGGTTAAATACCAGTTTTCCAAAGAAGCCGAGTATGTCATCTACTCTGCTTGCTGGAAACTTTTGTTGTGTATTCTTGTGTTCTTGAAGTGTCCTAGCTTTGTGTTTGTATTTGTGGTCGAATTTCTTTCCTTTTTCAGTACTTATTTCTTCATTTGGCCAATCTACCATTATTGACTCAAATGCTCTTGGAAATGTTATTGAACTTCCTTAAAATGAATGGATGACTCAATATCATTTTCCTTGCTTCTCATATTTCTCAACTAGTTTTTGTTTGTGATTTTTTTTTTTGGTTGTTTTAAACTTGAGTAGAGGTGTTAAATCTTTGTCAAGAACTCATAGAACTCTTTGAGACTTGAACCTTTAGAAAAAGGCAAGAGTTGTGAGAATATCCTCAAAAAGGCCAAAGAGAGTTAAACAAGAGAGTTTTGTGAGGTAAACACTACCAAGATGTCAACCCAAGCTCAAGCAACAACTCCTTTTGGAGAAAAGTCTAGCAACTCCCAACATGATGACCCTTTGAGGCTCATAATGCAAGAGTTACAATCCCTAAGAGATGAGATGAGGGATATTGGAAGGGATGTCACTAATCTCTCTAATCAACAAAGGGAGGTTAGTCCTCATGGTAGTCTCAATGTTACTACCCCAAGGAGCAATGGACCACTCAATTGCTCTAGGACAGTCGAGTTCCACCAACCTCCACATTTTGATGAAGAACTTCATCAACCTCCTTACGGTGGTAGAAGAGGCGGTTTTGTAGGAAGAGGTATGCCTAGACACTTTGAAGAAGTTCCAAGGCCCCAAGCTAGGCATGGAGAGCCATTATATGATGATCATGAACATGTTCCATTTGTTGCAAACCGTGGAAGAGACCAAGGTGACCAAACCTTGGACCGAATGAAGTGGAAGCTCCCTCGTTTTAAGGGTGAGAATGACCCTAACATTTTCTTAGATTGGGAGAGGCAAGTAGAAAACATGTTTATGTTGAAAAATTGTAATGAGTTCTTAAAAGCTAGACTTGTAATAGCCGAATTTTCCGGCTATGCTTTACATTGGTGGGAAAGGGTAGTAAACCAAAGAGTTAGAAGTGGTAGACCATCAGTTGATACTTGGAGAGAGTTAAAAGCTTTGATGAGAGAAAGATTTGTGCCCGAGCACTACTATAGAGAGCTTCATTATAAGCTCATGACTTTAAAACAAGATGCAAAAAGTGTAGAAGAGTATAAACAAGAGCTTGAGCTCTACATCTTGAGGTTGAACTTGGAAGAAGACAAGGATGCTTCAATGGCTAGGTTCCTTAGTGGTCTCAATTGGGAGATAGCCAACCAACTTGAGTTGTATCCACATACAACTTATGAAGACATGTGCCACCTTGCCAACAAGATCGAATCACAAAGGAAAAGGAGTGGGATGATGCGATCCTCATTTCCCAACCAAAGACAAGTTGCAACAACAAAACCACCTACTTCCAACTTCAAGCCATGGCCCAAAAAAGAAGAGGCTCCTAGAGGTACTTTCCAACCTCCAACCAAACCAAAGATGGAAGAGAGAGGTAAAATCATTTCTAACCTCCAAAGTGCTTTAAATGTAATGGTGTAGGACATTATGCAAGTAGTTGTCCGACAAAGAGAGCTTTGATCTTTAGGGAGGATTTGAATGGTTGGATTGAGAAGGAGGAGGATGAAAGTAGCGAATGTGTTGAGGGTGAAGAAAATGGTGAGGATGATGAACATGTTGATTTGAATCCTTTAGGAAGTGATGACGATATCTTGAGCTTAGTTACCATAAGAGCACTAAGCGCTCAAACTTTTAATGATAACATGATTGAACAAAGAGAAAACATCTTCCATTCTAAATGTAAAGTTGAGGGAAGGATTGCCAACCTTATCATTGATAGTGGTAGTTGTGTAAATGTGGCTAGTGCTTATCTTGTTGAGAAGTTGAAACTACCTACTACAAAACATGATAAACCTTACAAACTCCATTGGCTAAATGATAGTGGAGAAATTAAAGTGTTGAGACAAGTAGTGGTACCAATAGAAATGGGAGCTTACAAAGATAAGATACTATGTGATGTGGTGCCCATGCAAGCATGCCATCTTCTCTTGGGAAGACCTTGGCAATTCGATAGAAAGTCCCTCCACAATGGGGAGAAGAATACTTATTCTTTTGTGAAGGGTGGAAGAACATTCACTATGAATCCTCTTACACCTCAACAAGTGAGAGATGAACAAAAAAAGATGAGGGAGAAAGAGAGGGCCGAAAGTGAGCTCAAAAGAAAAAAAATTGGGGAGGGAAAGAGAGTTGAGGAAAAAGAAAAGAGTGAAGAAAGAGTGATGAAAAATAGAGTGAAAAGAAAAAGAGTGACAAAAAAAAAGAGAGTGAGATGAAAGAAAAGAATTGTTTCTTTGCAAAACCTAGTGAGGTGACTGAAGCAATTGAAAGAAAAGAAGTGGTATTGCTCTTGTATTGTAGGGAATCTTTTACTTCATCTAAAGAACACTCACCCTCTTTTTCAAGTGAAATTTTGCAGGTTATTGAAGATTACAAAGACGTATTTCCCGATGAGATGCCCGGAGGTCTTCCACCAATTAGAGAAATCGAACACCAAATCGATTTTGTCCCCGGGGCGGTCTTGCCAAACCGACCAGCCTATAGGAGTCCACCTGAAGAGACTAAGGAGCTAAAAAGGCAAGTTGAGGATCTAATTTCAAAAGGGTCTGTGCGTGAGTCCATGAGTCCTTGTGCGGTTCCGATTTTGCTTGTTCCAAAAAAAGATGGTACATGGAGAATGTGTATAGATTGTAGAGCCATAAACAACATTACTATTAAGTATAGGCATCCCATACGTAGACTTGATGATTTACTTGATGAGTTGCATGGTTCTAATCTTTTCTCTAAAATTGACTTGAAATCCGGATACCATCGAATTAGGATGAGAGAAGGGGATGAGTGGAAAACCGCTTTTAAGACTAACTTTGGTTTGTATGAATGGATGGTTATGCCCTTTGGATTAACTAATGCACCTAGTACATTTATGAGATTAATGAATCATGTGTTGAGGAATTTTATTGGGAAATTTGGTGTTCTATACTTTGATGATATTTTGGTCTATAGCAAGACATATGAAATGCATGTTGAACATCTTAGGGAAGTACTAAATGTCTTGAGAATTGAAATTTTTTTTGCTATCCTTGACAAATGTGAGTTTTGTTTGGAGAAAGTTACATTTCTAGGTTATGTGGTAAGCTCACAAGGACTTCAAGTAGATGAAGGTAAGGTCCAAGCAATTAAGGAATGGCCAACACCAAGAAACGCATCGGAAGTAAGAAGTTTCCATGGCCTAGCAAGTTTCTATAGGCGGTTCATAAAAAATTTCAGCAAACTTGCTAGCCCTTTGACCGATGTGATCAAGAAAACCGAAGGATTTAAGTGGGAAACAAAACAAGAACAAGCATTTCAATTGTTGAAGGAAAAGTTGTGTAGTGCACCCCTTTTGTCACTACCAAACTTTGAGAAAACTTTTGAGGTGGAGTGTGATGCATCCGGCATTGGTATAGGTGGTGTACTTATGCAAGATGGAAAACCCTTAGCCTATTTTAGTGAAAAACTTAATGGGGCAGCCGTGAGGTACTCAACTCATGACAAGGAGCTTTATGCTTTAATAAGAACATTAAAGCATTGGCAACACTACCTATGGCCAAAGGAGTTTGCTGTGCACACCGATCATGAGGCTTTGAAGTTTCTCAAAGGCCAACATAAACTCAATAAGAGACATGCAAGATGGATGGAGTTCATTGAAACATTTCGATATGTCATCCATTACAAGAAAGGTAAGGAGAATGTGGTGGCTGATGCTCTATCTAGAAGGTATACTCTCTTATCCACCCTTCAAACAAAAATTTTGGGTTTTGAAATGCTTAAAGAAATGTATTCTAGTGATCATTACTTTAAGGAAATTTTTGAGAAATGCTTGTTAGCACCTTTTGGAAAATATTTTTTGCATGAAGGATTTCTTTATTGTGAAGGTACATTGTGCGTACCATCTTGTTCTACTAGAATTCTACTTGTCAAAGAAGCACATTGTGGGGGTTTAATGGGACATTTTGGTGTCACTAAAACCTATGAAATTCTTCATGAACATTTTTTTTTGCCACATTTAAAAAGAGATGTAGAAAGATTTGTAGGAAGTTGTATTGAATGCAAGAAAGCTAAATCTAGAACTCTTCCACATGGACTTTACACACCATTAGAAGTTCCTAAAGAACCATGGGTTGATATTTCTATGGATTTTATTCTTGGTTTACCGAGGACCTCTAAAGGTATAGATTCTATTTTTGTTGTTGTGGATAGGTTCTCTAAAATGGCACACTTTATTCCTTGTAGGAAATCCGATTATGCTAGTCATGTAGCTAGCTTGTTCTTTACTTGGATAGTTAGATTCCATGGAATTCCAAGGTCTATTGTGTCGGATAGGGATACCAAATTCTTGAGCCATTTTTGGAGAGTTCTTTGGAAGAAGCTCGGTACTAACTTGCTTTGTTCTATAGCTTGCCATCCACAAACGGATGGACAAACCGAGGTGGTAAATAGAACAATTGGCCAACTTCTAAGGGCTATTTTGAAGAAGAAATTGAGGAAATGGGAGGAGTGTTTGCCACACATTAAATTTGCTTATAATAGGGCACCTCACTCTACTACTTCTCATTCTCCATTTCAAGTTGTTTATGGTTTTAACCCTCTAACTCCCTTTGATTTGGTTCCTTTGCCTATAGATCAAGCATTAAGCAAGGATGCAAGCAAGAAGGCTAATTTTGTGAAAGCAATTCATGCAAAGGTCCATGAAGCCATTGTCAACTCCAACAAAAAGCTTGTAGAGAAAAGAAATGTGGGAAGAAGAAAAGTGGTATTCAAACCGGTGATTGGGTTTGGGTGCATTTTAGAAAGGAAAGATTTCCCCAACAAAGAAAGTCTAAGCTTGATGATAGGGGAGATGGGCCATTTCAAATCCTTGAGAAAATTAATGACAATGCCTATAAAGTTGATCTTCCGGGACATTATAATGTTAGTGCCACTTTCAATGTTTCCAATCTCTCTTTATTTGATATAGGTGATGGAGATTCGAGGACGAATCCTTTTCAAGAGGGGGAGGATGATGTGAATCGGTTAGACATGCAAGAACATCAAGGAGTTGTGACAAGAGCGAAGGCAAGACAACTAAAGAGTCACAAGGATCAAATTGAGCAAGAGAAGTTTCAAGGCTTAAATTTTGATGTCAATTTTGATGTCCAAGACTTTATGGGGATTAAATTTTGATGTCCAAGACTTCATGGGGCAATATCCTAATTTTTGAATAAGTTAGAAATTGAAAATTTACCTTGGTAGATAGTTGGAATCCTTTTTTACCCAAGCTGAAAAATTGCCTCCTACTTTTGGCAATGTGTTGACTAGTGCTCTAGAATAGTCCAATGCAATTAAAGCACCTCTATTGTCTTATCAAGTGTATGTATTGGTTATATCTATCCTTTGGGCTGAAAATATGAGAGGGAAAAATTCCTATTTTCTCCCTCAAGTCTCTATAAATATGTAGTCTTCCATTTTGAAGAAAAAAATCAAGAAATTTTTCAAGACAAAGGTTCTTCTCTTAGTATTCTTAGTTCTTAGCTTAGTTTTTCTATCTTCTTCAAGGGTGAATTTCCTTGAAAGAAAAAAATCACTTTGAAGACTTGTTGAAAGTTCCAAGAGCTTCAAGGTTGATCATAAAAAGAAAATTCCTTCATACTAGTTGCTACACTCTTGTAGAAAACTAGTCTTGAGGTCTTCTTCTTGTTTCATTGAGGTCTAAGGTTCAAAATACCTTAGGTTGCTTGAACTTTGAAGAAAATATTTTGTTTAAACCTTCTTGAGGTCTTGGATTTGATAGATCCAAGGTTGCTTGAAGTTTAACATTTTCAAGTCCTTTCAAAGGCACTTTCTTCTACTTATTACACTTGTTTTGTTTGTTCTCTCCCTCACTTCTTGGACAAAATTTTATGCTCTTGAAGATCATTCCACATCAAAAAGCGAGATCATAGAAGCCATTGAAAAAGAAGAGTTGGTTTTACTTCTCTATTGCAAGGGTACATTTGTTTCTACCAATGATAATGTATGCCATGTCTAATGCTCTAGTAAAGGTCATTGAAGAATTCAAGGATGTCTTCCCCGAAGAGATGCCTGGAGGACTTCCTTCTTTGAGAGGGATCGAACGTGAAATTAATTTGGTACCTTGAGCTGTGTCGTCAAATAGACTGACTTGGAGAAGTCCTCTTGAAGAGACAAAGAAGTTAGGAAGACAAGTTGAGGAATTGCTCTCTAAAGGCTATGTAAGAAAGCTTAAGTGCTTGTTTCGTTCTCATTTTATTAGTTCCAAAAAAAGATGGTTCATGGCATATGTGTTTAGATTGTAGAGCCATTAACAACATCACTATCAAGTATAGGCATCCCATTCATAGATTAGATGATTTGCTTGATGACTTGCATGAATCTCAAATACTTTAAAAGATTGATTTAAAATCAGATTACCATTAAATTAGAATGAGGGAAGGGGATGAGTGGAAAATGGCTTTCAAAACCTCTTTCAAAACTAATTTTTGTCTTTATGAATGGCTAGTCATGCCTTTTGGTTTAACTAATGCTCCTAGTACATCAATGAGACTTATGCATCATGTGTTGAGGAATTTCATTGGTAGATTTTTTGTTGTCTATTTTGATGATATATTGATCTACAGCAAAACTTATGAAGATCATCTTAAACAAGTTTTGTCAGTTTTGAGAAATGAGAAATTATATGCTAACCTTGGGAAATCTGAGTTTTGTTTGGAAAAAGTGACTTTGTTAGGTAATGTGATGAGCTCAAGGTCTTCAAGTGGATCAAGAAAAGGTGAAAGTAACCAAGGAATGACCTACTCCCAAAAATGCATACGAAGTAAGGAGCTTTCATAGATTAGCAAGTTTTTGTAGGAGATTCATTAGGATTTTAGTACAACTGCTAGTCCTTTGACAGATGTTATTAAGAAGATGGATGGCTTCAAATGGGAGGAGAGTAAAAGAAAGCATTCAAGCTGCTAAAGGAGAGGTAAAGTAGTACACCTTTACTTGCACTACCTAACTTTCAAAAGATGTTTGAGATAGAATGTGATGCCTTGGGTGTTGGCATTGGAGGAGTTTTGATGCAAGATAAGAGACCCTTGGCTTAGTTTAGCGAAAAGTTGATCAGTGCTGCGTTGAATTATGCTACATATGATAAGAAGCTCTATGCACTTGTGAGGACTTGAAATATTGGCAACATTATTTGTGGCCAAAAGAGTCTATGGTGCTCACCGATCATGAATCCTTGAAGTTTCTTAAAGGACAACAAAAGCCAAACAAGAGACATGCAAGATGGATAGAGTTTATTGAGACTTTTCCATACATCATCCGGCATAAGAAAGGTAAAGAAAAACATTGTAGCCGATTTATTATCTAGAAGGTACACTCTTATCTCTATTTTGCAAGCTCAAATTCTTGATTTTGAGATGCTTAAGTAATTGTATGCTAGTGGTCAAGACTTTAAGGATATATTTCATGATTTCTTGCTTGTGCCTAATGATAAGTATCTTACACACGATGGTTTTCTTTATCATGAAGGGAAATTGTGCATTCCATCTTGTTTTACTAGATTCTTCTTGGTTAAATAAGCTCATTGTGGTGGACAAATGGGACATTTTGGCATTCTTAAAACTTATGATATCTTGGTTGAGCATTTCTTTTAGCCTCACATGAGAAAAGATGTTGAAAGATTCATTGGAAATTGCTTAGAATGTAAAAAGGCTAAAACTACTTCTTTGCCACATGGTCTTTATACTCCTTTATATGTGCCTAAAGTCCCTTGGGTTGATATTTCTATGGATTTTATTCTTAGATTGCCTAAATCACCTAAATGTATGGATTCTATCTTTGTTGTGGTAGATATGTTTTCTAAAATAGCTCATTTCATACCATGTAAGAAAACCGATGATGCTAGCTATGTTGCAAATTTGTTCTTTACTTAGGTGGTGCAATTCCATGGTATATTTAGAGCTATTATCTTGGATCGTGACACTAAGTTTCTTAGTCATTTTTGGTGTGTTTTTTGAAGAAACTTGGCACTAATTTGTTGTATTCTACAGCTTGTTATCTACAAACTGATGGCCAAACAGAGGTGGTCAATAGAACCATTGGGTAACTTCTTAGGGCTATCCTTAAGAAGAATTTATGCGAATGGGAATAGTTCATTCCGCATTGAGTTTTCTTACAATAGGGTTAGACATTCTACTACTTCTTATTCTCCTTTTGAGATTGTTTATGGTTTCAATCCTCTAACTCAATTTGAATTTGTTCCTTTGCCTTTAGATCATGTTGTGAGCTTGGATGGAAAGCGAGAGGCGGAGCTTGTCAAGTCTATTTATTGTTTGAACTTGTTTTTCTACTTTTCAATCAAAGGCTTAATGGGTATTTTAAGATATTAATCAATAGATTAGTTAAGTTTAGACCTTAGCCGATAAGTACCAATTATAAGATTATTTGTAACTAACATTGATATTTGGCTGAAATTTGTGAGAAGAATTCTCCTTGTCTCTAGGGTTCTTCACCCTTCCTAGTTAGCTTACTAAGGGTTAATGTCCCTAGTTTTTTGAACAATTATTTGCCTTAGATTGTGGAATCTACAGAATCAATTTATCATGCAATTCCTTTCTAGATTGTGGAATCTATGGAATCAATTGATCATCTAATTCCTTCATTTGATTAAGTCTTACAGTTCTTGTTCTTAGATTCAATTAAACCTAGGTCTTCTAGTTTATGTAGTTAGGGTTTTTAGGCTTTAGTTTCCTCAAGGTTCTTCGTATTAAACTGGGAACGGGTTTTTCCTCTCAATTTTGGGTTTATGAGGTTTAAATCCTTATAGGTTTTCTATTGGAGTGTTGAAACTACAAAATCCTCACTAGAGGTTCTTCATCAAAGGAGGTGATCTTGGGAAGGTGTGGAATCCAATCTACAATCAAATTTGAATCTACATCAAAGTGGTATCAGAGAAACCTCTAAATGTATGTCAATTTGTGCTTTAAGTTTTTTTAATTTGTTGAAAAAAAAAAGTACTTGATGATCTATGAAAATTCCAATCTACAATCAAAAGTAAATCTACATCACTCTGTGCTTTACATTTTATTAGGAGTATTTACACTTGGTGTCGGCCTACTTTTTTCCCATTTTAAAACATCTTGACTGTGTTCTTGTTAATCTTACATGGAATGCCTTCTTTGGTTCAACTTCCATTCAGCACCTTCATCGGACTCTCTCTGAACACTCCCCTCTGCTTATTTCCACTAAGTTTTTAAATGGCCCCAAAGGCTCTGGCTTCAAGTTTCAAAATATGTGGACTACTCATGATCCTTTTTAGATTTGGTGCGTGATTCTTGGCAATAGTCTTTCTCTGGGTCGGGTCACCACATTTTAGCTTCTAAGCTTAAAGTTTAAACAACTTCTCTTAAAACCTATAATTACTATGCTTTGGGAATCTTAAAAACAATCCTTCACGTGCTGAACAAAACATTGTTCTTACTGAGTCTAAGTATGATTCTAACCACAATTCCTTTAATCGGGAGCATCTTCAAAAAACCTGGGCTATTTATCTTGGTCATTTAAAAAACGAATATGCCTTCTAGAAACAAAACTCTCGTATCAAATGGCTTTCTGAGGGTGATGTTGATACTTCTTTTTTCCATGCTCATTGCTAAAATAGGAGGAACAACCTTCATATTTCAAAAATTAAATGATTCCGGGGCCATCCTCAATTCTCAAGATGCCACTAAAATTGAAACAGTTCAGTTTCTCTCAACATATTTTTTCTGATGGTATCTTCTCTAACGCTGGTCTCGTTCTTCAATTTTTGACTATGTTCTATCTCTTGTTACTTCCTCTGATAATTATATGCTAGACAAGCTTCTATCTTTAGAAGAGGTAAGAGAAGTGGTTTTCTCTCTTGGTAGGGACAATGCTCGAGGGCCAATGGCTTTTCCGGGGCCTTCTTCACTCAATGTTGGGATATTATTAGTGTGAATATCCTTCAGGCATCTCGGGACTCCCGGGTTAAGCTTTCTCTCCCCAAGTCCTTTTGTAGTTCCTCTATTATACTGATACCGAAAACTCCTAATCCTATATCCTTCTCGGATTTCTGTCCTGTAAGTCTTTGTAATTTTATTCAGAAAATCCTGTCAAAAGTCAAAGCTCTTCATCTGGGGGTTATTCTTCCTTCCATCATTTCAAGTAATCAAACAGCTTTTGTGAAAGATAGGCATATTACATTGCATAAGAGCTCACTCATTCCATTAATAGAGCCAACCCAGGAAGGAACCTTATTATCAAACTTGATCTCCAAAAAGCTTTTGATCACGTTTTCTCGGATTTTCTACAGTTCGTTCTCCCTCATTTTTGGTTTAGCTCTTATTTTCTACATCTGGTTAGAAACTGTGTGGAATCTAATTACCTTTCCATTCTTATTAATGGCACTAACAGTTTTTTTTCCGTTCTTCTAGAGGCGTCAAGGAAAGGGACTCCTCTCTCTCCTCTTCTCTTTATTCTGGTTGAAGATCTTCTGTCTCGAGGTCTTAACAATCTTGTTCAGGATCTTATTATTAATTCCTACTCTCTTCCCCAGGGTCGGTTGCCTATTTCCCACCTCTCATATGCTAATGATATATATTATCCCTTTAACCTCATGTCATTCACGGAGTCTTAAGCAGCTTATGGTGTTTTTGAAAGAATATGAGATAGCTTCTGGCCAAAGGATCAATTTTTCTAAAAGCTCTTTTTTCACCCTGAAATGTTGTTCGCCGTAGAGGATTGGCATTATTAAAAATATTAGTGATTTTTGAAAGCAGCATTTTCCTTTTACTTATCTGGAGTGTCCTATTTACTTGGGCAAGAAAACTATCTCTCTTTTAAAGGATATTATTGTTAAGATTGAGTCTCGTAGTCAGGGTTAGCAAAGTAAGCTTCTCTCGATGGGGCATCGTCTAACTCTCATTAAGCATGTGCTTCAGTCTACTCCTATGTACATGTCTAGCTGCTTTAAGATCCCCAAAACAAGTCATCAGTAGGATTTAAAAGATCCTTTGCTAACTTTTTGTGAGGCTCCTAGGAGGGATTGAATAGAAGGCGTTGGATGTCCTGGCAGAAGGTTTGCCGACCCACCTTGGCCAATGGCCTGGGTGTTATTTCTCTGCATCATCTTTCCCTAGCCTTCTCTGGAAAATTTGGTGGAGCTTTTGTATGAAAATTCTATTTGGACCAATTTCATGAGAGCCAAATACAGTGATCCTATTCTTATTCTTGCTAATCCCATCTCTGTTAGAGTTTCTGATTCTTATACCTGGATTCGCGTGCTAAAGGTCATGGAGGAGGTTGAGCCGTATATTGGTGTCTGCTTTCCGTTAGGGAATTCCTCATTTTAGTGGGAGAAGTGAACCCACATGGGGATGCCATTGGAGATTCTTATGATCATAATCTCTTTATAAGGATATTACCATCCAAGATTCTTGGAATGGCCTGCTTCTTAGATCTCTTGTTCCAGCATCGTGTATTAATGATATTTCAACGGTTTCTCTTGCTTTTGTGCAGGTACAGACGTTCATGTTTAGATATTGGAGCCTTCAAGACGTTTTTCTATTAAGTCTGCTTTTAATAGTTTTCAACTTGGCCATTTTTTCCTTTATTATGACTTACTTTGGGATCTGATTATTCGTATTAAATATTCTATATTTATGTGGAAACTTATTGCAACATTTTGGCAATGGATAGTGCGAGGCAGAAATTGGGTTTCATCTGGCATCCCAATACCGGTGCAAGAATGGGTGGAATGATTTAAATCATGTTTTCTAGTCCTCCTCTTTTGCACAAGAGGTATGGAGGTTTGTGGCAATGCATATTGGTTTCGTAAACATTCCATGGGGTTTCTTCCGGCCTACTAAGGACTGTGTTACTGTGGGCGGGATAAGAGATTATTTATAAATAAGCTTTTTCCTATATTCATCTATTGGTGTCTCTAGCTTGCGAGGTTCCATTTTTTCTTTGATGGAATTTCTTTAACTGTTGATACTATTTTGCAGACCTTCTTTAGGCTACTATATGAACTAGGTTTAGTTGAAGATTTTCATTTATTTTTCATATTATTCGCACTTTACCTCATGTTCATACCAGGTGTGATATAATAAGATAGCTTCATCACTGTACGACAAATGCTTTTATCCTTAACACTGATGGGGTGTCTAGGGGTAATCCAAGGCCTTATGCAGCTGGAGGGTCTTTACACTCATATACTAGGGAGTTTCTTGCAGGTTTTGCCATTACACTGGGCCCTACTAGCTCCGGTAGTTTGGCAAAAGCTAAAGATATTCTCTTTGGACTCGAATTGGTAAGATCGCTTGGGTTTTCTAACATCCAAGTACAAATTGACTCTATGTTGTTCATTCAACTTCTCACGGGCAAAGGTAGAACTCCTTGGGTTTTAGACCATTTGATTCAGAAAATTTTATCCTTACTTAACCAACTGCATGCTGAGATTATTCATGTTTATAGAGAAGCCAATCAGGTTATTGATGCTCTAGGAAACTTTGGTTGCGACTTTGGAGGGGAGGCGATTTACCACTCTTTTGATCAACTGCCTCCCGAAATTTAGGGAGCCTGTATTCTTGATAGTACAAGAATGCCTTACTTGCAAAAGGGCGCTTAGATGGATTAGATTCTGTCTTGCTGATTGTCTTATTTCTTTAGCTATTTATTCCTTTGCCATCTTCTTTGTTTTGTTAGTGTAAGTTTTATGCACTGCCCTTTTTATATATTCCTTTAATTAATAAGATCGAGGGGAGGCCTGCCAGGTTCCATCCTTGTTAATTTAATATATATAGTTTTATAGGGGAGCCCTAACTCTTTAAGTTATACAGTGTTTATTGGTCGTTTGAGTGGCGTGTATGCCTGGAAAATGTCCATAGTAAGGGAAACTCTGCAAAAAAATTTCTAATCTAATTAAAAGCAAAGTCGAAGAGACTGGTGAAGACGATGTTTCATTTTTTGTTAACTCCTATATTGCAGAGATTGTATGCATAAAAAAGAACTATAGAACACATAAGATGCCATTCTGAAAGCTTGTAGTAGTTGGAAGCATTCTCATAAGAGTTATTATGATTTTTTTGCAGAAACAAGGTATGTGAAACTTGGCTTGTGTACGGTGGGTTTTTACCTTTTGGAATGTTGGGAAAGATATACTCATCATGGCCAGTAATGGTAACCTCATATAACTTGTTGCCTTTGATGTATATGAAAAAATAGGTAAAATACTTGGATGTTTATTTGCAGCAGTTAATAGAAAAAGTGAACCATTTATGGGATGCTGAGACCCTTACATATGACATATTGTAGAGACAGAACTTTCGAATACGAGAGGCACTTTTTGGACGATTAGTGACTTCAGGGCATACGGTATATTGAGTGGTTGGAGTACAACAGGGGCACTGGCTTTTCTATATTGTATGGAACAGACACAGTAGTTTCGATTATAAAATGGGGGAAAACAATCTTGGTTTGATTTTCATCGATGTTTCTTGCTAGTAGGTCATCAATTTAGACGAGATTTGAGGTCTTTCAAGAGGGGTAGAGGTGAAGACCTGTCACGGCGACCATCGCGGCTTTTGGGAGTACCGATATGGGAAAGGGTACGGGACTTCTCTGTTGGAAACCGTAGGCAAAAACAAAATAAAATAAAACTACGGAAATCCACCAACAGGATCTGCACATACTAGAAAAACTGATTGGATAGAAATTACCTCAATGTTTTGATTGTTCGATATGGATCTGCTGTTTACGCTTCGCCCTCTACTGGTATCCACGCGACGAACTCCTCTACAAGCAATCGGGATGCTAGCCCCTTTTGTGTTCTGAAAATTGTTCAGAACTGATCCTGACTATCTGGTAATAGGTCGTATTTTGGAGAGAGGAGGCTAGATACTATATCGCTGTTCTAGGGTTTAGGGTTTTATTTTTCTTTAATCAGATAAAGGACGGCTACCAAGAAAAGGTTAACATAACCTTATATAGCTGTCAATATCAAAACCCTAACTGTCATCTAATGACAGTTTAATCTCTTCTGTCTATTCCTATAACCATCCAACAGTTGGATGAGTAATATTAAGTAATTAATTTCATTTATTCGATTAAATAAAATTAATTACTTATTAACTTACCAGAAAATACAATATGGAATCTAATTCCCCTTTTATATACGTTCAACGAATCTGGACACAATCTAGATTCATTGAACGTGGACATTATGCTCACAAGATCGCCTATGCGTGTGACCCTGTAGGTTTACTTAACGTTGGCAGTGAATGAAAAATGTCCTAGACATTTATTCACAAAACATAAGCGGCCTCTAGCAAGACATTATGATTACCCAAGTTAAGTAAATGTAATAATAACCTAGCATCAGATTTAATATTTAGTCCTTTTGTCACACGATATCATAATTAAGTATAAGGCATGGACCAAGTCATCCTTATAAAACTTAATTAACCTTACTTGATCACCAGGCAGACTGTTCCAACAAATAATATTAATAACACCTTATTAATACTTATTTGAGCATGGGCACACATATTTTCCAGTCTTCCTTATCAAGGGGCCCATGGATATCTCTCTCTAAAAAGAGAGGGACAAATCCCTTTCACTATATCCAATATTCTAGCCATGACAAGAAAACAAGCCAACCAATAGTCATAATAATCACCTAATTAAAAGTGATGTTTGACTATGTCAAAACATATTTTTTCCCCATGCAAGAAACATTAGAAACATTAGGTCAAAGGACACCAAATATAAAACTGAGAAGAAATACTTATAACTTAAACCCATGCAATATTTCTTCTTCACTTTGGGTCATGTCCAATACAATATTCTCGATATGTATTTATGAATTGATTTTATATCTCATATTCATGATCAGTAAAACTTGACCATCAATCAACTTCACACTAGCTTACAAGATGTAATAAACTAGGACAAATAAGAATAGTATTTTATTAGCTATAAAGGTTTTACTATCAAGTCACATACTTGATGACCAAGAGCATAAAATACAATTCAAAATACATGCTTCATAAATCATAAATGTGAGTCAATTGGTCTTAGGGCATATACTAACATTCTCTAATATCACTAAAATAAGAAAGAAATTGGGCAGGGAAGATGGTAGAAGGAAGGATAACAACTGGACAAGGAGTATATTTTGGGATCTTCCTTACTGGCTTACTATTTTAATCCATCAAAATATTAACATCATGCACAATGAGAAGAATGTTTGATAATGTCTTTAACACTGTGATGGATGCAAAAGGGAAATCAAAAGATAATATAAAGGCTAGAGAAGACCTACGTTTGTATTGCAGTTGGTCGGACCTAATGATGGATGAGAGAGATGACAATAATCGTTCAAAGCCAACAACATGTTACAACTTGACTAAGGAACAAAACAGAATGGTGCTTGATTAGGGTAAAGTGCTGCAACACAACCAGAGGGTTATGTATTTAACTTGGTCAGGTGCGATAATTATAAAGACATGGAGATGACTAGCATGAAAAGCCATGCTTGTCACGTGTTCATGGAACAACTTATGCCCATCGCCTTTAGAGAGCTCCATCCAGCGAAAATGTGGAGTTACCTGGTGGAGTTGAGTCTCTTCTACGGAGACTTATACGTGCTAAAGATAAGTGAGTCTCATATGCATAAATTATAAGAAAGCATTTCCATTTTGATATGCAAGTTAGAATGCATATTCTCGCCTTCTTTTCTATGTCATACAGCTTTTGATGATTCATATACCGTATGAGGCGAGTATATGCGGCTCTATCTAATACATGTGGATGTACCCATTCGAGAGGTAACCTACGTAACTTCACTTAAATTATCTATCAAACATCATTTTAATTAAAATATATAACTTATTCATTTTTACTTGAAATATATATTAGGTACTTTAACCATATAAAGAAAAAAATAAAAAATAAGTTGAAAGTCAAGCGATCAATATGCACTGCTTACTTAATCGAGGAGGTCGCAATATTTTTCAGCTACTACTTTGAAGAACATGTACCTACACTCTACAAAAGAGTAGGACGAAATGATGATATCAGGAATTCTCTTCATTCGGGTAAGGTTTTATATGTATTCAACAAGGAAGAAAGTTCGGCAAAATGAAAAAAAGATTCTTGGATGATTGAAAATTGAAGTGAGGAACTATATCCTCTTTAATTGGGAGAAGGTGGAACCTTATCTTTAGAAGTTAACGTACACTTCACTAAATAAATTTTTATCATAACCTACACTTCTTTATTGTAAGCTTTAAACATCCTAAAATGCAGGAAATGCGAATTGGAACTAATAAACATAAATTCATATATAATGGATGATGAAGTTGAGAGGAAAGTAAGTGAGGAATTTTTAGAGTGGTTTAGAAATAGAAGTAAGTTAATCTCTTTGAATGCATTCAAATTTAATAAAAAAAGATTATTACATAACCTTATTAACCTTGTCAAATATGTTTTGGTGTATAAAGTTGCACAATCCCACAAAACAATATCGTCAACTGCTAAAACATCTATGTAGGGGTCCTTTTAATAAAATTAAGATGTACACCTGTTATATTTTCAATGTTTGGAGCTGCACAAGGAACGGCGATATGGAGGATATGATACATTTGTTTTAGCTCATCAAGCAGACATCCTAGCTCCAAAAGACCGAGGACTTATTGAGTTAGCGTAATGAAATCTTGACCCCAAGTAATAAATGTTCCTGTCAAAGATGATGCATTCCAAGAGAATAGGGACATTCAAGAGGCTTCAACAATAGATGTGATGATTGAAGACTTAGGACCTCTCGTACAAGAGTCTTATTCGTTGGAAGAGATTGATATCACGTCAAAACATACTACGACGAATTACAAATGATGAAACTGAGATTGAATGGGATTCTGAAGAAGATTCTGATAAAGATTCCTATGATGATTCTGACAATGACTCATACGAGGATTCTGATAAAGGTTTCGACACATAAAATGCTGTATGATTACTTTAGAATATAATTATATGATTCTACTTATGTTTCTTATATGATTATACAAATGTTTATTATCATATAGAATATACTTATACGATTATACTTATGTTTATTATATAATTATACTTATGGTTATTATATGATTATTGCGGGTTTGATTGCCTGAGGATGGAAGAGAAAGTATGCTACCGAGGCTTCGACATTGGGAGGTCCGATAAAGACATCGGGAGGTCCGATGGTGATATAACCCAGACGAGTCCATCATAAATGGAAGTAAAGCTTGGACCAATTCCTAGAGCTCAAAGGAAGAAACTCAAGCTTCAAAAAGACAACAACATAAATGTTTACATGATAGAAGCTTTGAAGAGCAAAGTTCATGAGTTTGAAGATCAAGGAAAGCATCACAAGTTGTTTACAACTTGTTCCATTGTCAAGGAGCAAAAAAAGATAGAACTTGAGTTGGAATTTGGCTAAGTTGTTTACAATGTGTTCCATTGTCAAGGAGCAATCAAGGGCACAGTTGTAGTTGGAATTGTGCTAAGTATAGGCCAGAATACACCCTATTACTGATGGCATCACCTCTACCATCGCGGGTAGGCTTCTGCCAGGGAAGTCCTTGGAGTTCAACCACCTACAGTGCATGGTAGTTCTCGGGTTTGGAATTTCTTAACTGCCCTTTTGGGAGGGAATTTGTAATGCAAGTTGATTTTCCAGCTTAAATTCAAGGGGTTTATGGGTAATTCATGCCATTAAATGCTTGTTTAGCTAGGGTTGACGCTTGACATATAAATACCCCATTATAAACAACTTGTAACTAACTTTGGAAGTTGAATGAATTTTGTTGAAATTTTAGAGAATAATTGAGCCTAGATTGAAGTATGTATGGAATCAATTGATAATGCGAATTCCTTTCATTAGTTGATTCATAAGTTTCCTTTCTTTGAATCAATTGGTTTTAGGTCTTCTAGGTTGTGTGGTAGGGGTTTTGAGGTCTTAGTT
Source organism: Catharanthus roseus (assembly GCA_028651295.1). Taxonomy (NCBI): domain Eukaryota; kingdom Viridiplantae; phylum Streptophyta; class Magnoliopsida; order Gentianales; family Apocynaceae; genus Catharanthus; species Catharanthus roseus. Next base: position 10,242,409 of record JAPQWS010000016.1, read on the forward strand.
CCCTTAAGGTTTTTGCAATCAATTTTGAAAAGAGCCTAGCCTCTCAATGTTAAGTTTGTGAGGCTTGTTTCTCATAGGTTTTCCATCGGAGTAGAATCTACAAATCCTCAATAGAGGTACTTTAAGAAGAAGTTATCTTGGGAAGGATATAGATCCAATTCAACTAGAAAAAGAGGATTCATATCAAAAGTGGATACTGGCTCTTTCAACAGTTACTCCCTGGCCAGATCCTCTTCCTTCGAAAGAGACATAGCCAACCCCTCCTACGACAGAGCATACGGGGACTCCAACTGATGATGCTCCCACTATATATACCATTCCCAAGATAGAGTAGATGGGTCTTTCGACCTGGGAGTTGGTTCTTGGTGATACTGGGGAGTTATTGGAGTGAATGTAGATCAGTAAGTTAACTTCACTTTATATATTTGGCATTTTTTCTCTTGGGTATCTAAGTGGAGTATAATTCTTATCTTTCTTAAATCATTTTTCAGAATTTGTTCCGTTAAAAAGTTGAAGGATATTCGTGTTCTCTATTTGAAGGTCTTTTTGATAAGTCAAAGAGGAAAGCGTTGAAAGTTGTTATCAAACTCCTCTTGAAACTTTTGTGATGAAACTTTATAAGCTTGCTTTCTTTGAAAAAATTTGTTGTGTAATGGTCCATTTGAATTTGATTATGATTAGCTTAAGTTCTTAAGTGATGGAAACTTTAAAGTATGAAGACATTGATGAAAATCTATTTTATCATGTGCCTTACAAAAATTTATTGTTGAGATTGATTTGTTACAAGGAAATGATTGAGCATTTTCAATGGTTAAAACTAAAATCTTGGAATCTTGAGAGGAGTAGCTTGAAGATTGATTCTTGTGATTTTTCTTGGAGGGATTACATTATAACCAATAGACAATTATATAAATTGAAGTACATCTTTGTGAATTAGATTGCATACATCTTCAAGAGCCACCAGAGCCATCACATCTACCATTCAGGAGAAGTTTACTGGGGCATATTGTACATGGCCATAGGTCCCACTGGAGCTCCAAGATTTGTGATAGGGAGAGTTTTAGGTAAATGAAAGTTTATTTTTTATGTATCTAATCTATTCTAAAAAATCTTGGGGGGGGTGAATAAGGTTTTTGCCTACTTTAAAAAACTTTTGTACAATTTTTAATATAAACCTCTAATTTTGTTTGAAGAAGAATTTAATGACCCTTTTAATAAAATACCTAGCCAAAGAATATCTTTTATAAACATGTATTAAACTTTAAACATAGAAGTAAAAGACAAACCACAAGGAAAAGAGAAAGAATTTACAGTGGTTCACTCTCTTAACAGAGTTACATCCACTATCTTGAGACTCAACTCAAGGATTTCACAAATCCTCTAATTTCAAGTTTCTACACAAAACACAATGAGGATCACCTTTCAAGGGTTTTGCACTCAAATCTCAATGTATACACAACACAACACAATATTTATCAAAGGATCATCCAAAGGGTTTTTTTTTCACAAAACATTTGATCACATGATAAAATAGAAGAGTAAGGATGGAACAATGTTACCAAATGAGCTTGAGAAGAGAAAGATACAACACAATATTTAATTCTACAAGCTCCTCATTTCTTCTTCTTTGAAAAATGACCAATAATGAGCTCCAAGAAGATTTTTCTTTTTTTTTTTTTTTAAAAGATAAAGAGAATTAGAAAAATGTTCTTTAAATCTCTTTAAATGTTCTTTAAATGATCTTCAACTTCTTAGCATTCATTTCTGATCAAAATCTCAATTTATATGTGAAGGTAAAAACTAGCCGTTACTGTTAGAGCAACAGTCATTTTTTATAGTAAAAGTGAAAACCGGACGACCAATTTTCAAAATCGGACGTTTGATTTTATTATAAACAGAAAATCGAATGACCCTTTTTAAAGTAGGAAGACTGGTTTTTAATTCACTTTAAAAATTAGATGACCCTTTTTAAAGGTGCACTGCCGATTTTTTATACCTTGAAAAATCGGACGACCGGTTTTAAAATAGAATGACCGATATTTTTTATTCCCTTGAAAAAATCGATGACCAATTATAAAATCGGATGACCTTTTTTTTAGTATGATAGAAAAATTGGACAACCGACTTTCCTTTAAAAAATGTGGACTTTCCTTCACATTTCAAAACATGTATTCTTGATACTCTTTAAACTAAGTAATCCATTTAAAAACATCAAAAACTTTATCAAGAATACTTAGTTTTCCAAGTATTGTTCGTAAGAACTATTTCTTCCAAGGAGCTACCATACTTGATCGAAAATCAAAGAGACGAGTTAGGGAATTTTACAAAGTTACCTTAAGGATACCCCTAACTAATTTTCTTGTCTTCAAGGTGTTCAACTTGATCACTTCCTCTTTATTGACTCTTGTTGTCTTCAGTGATCTTTTGCTTCTATGTAGATTACCCTTGAGACTTCTCTTGTGCATATTTTGTTCTTTTGTATAAAAATATTTCTACTTAACACAAAGCAAAACTTAATCATAATCAAAACATTATAAATGTGCCCTTAGCGCTTACATATTCATTTTCACTCAATACAGAAAAGTATATATGGGACTTAGCATTACCAATCTCAAAGCTTCTGGAAGCATGGGAGGACAAGTGTAGCACGAGGATGAGGGATTTGATGGGGAACCTTCGGGGGCCAATGAAGAGGCCCCTATGGATTGAGGAGTGGTACTTGGAGGATATGGTGACAATCAGGATAGTAGCTCCACAAGCATCTCTTTGGAGAGAAGAATGGGGAGTATGTAGATTTTCATTCCCCAGAGTTTTGGGTAAGTTTAGTGAAAACTTAATGCTATATAATTAATATTTGGGAAATTCCCTTAAAATGCCCCTCAACTATTTGCTTAAGTTGCTCAATGCCCCTGAACTCTTATTTTATTTTTTTATATCCCTAAACTAAAATCGTGTATCATAAAATAGCATACCAGTATAATATCAGTGACACCACCTCCTAGAGATCACATGCTGCTCATGCGTGAGTTTTTGAAGGGAAAAATTGTTCATAAAGACTTTCCCTCCACAAGAAAACAGCTTCCACATTGCAAACACACACGTGAGCAGCATATCATTTATTAAAAATGGTATCACCGCTATTTAATTGACAATTTTGTTGAGAGAAAGCCTTTAATGGACAATTTTGCCCTCCAAAAACACATGTCAGTAGCGTGTGGAATCTGGGAGGTGGTACCGTTGCTATTTATGGTTGTAGGCTACTTTATGATCCACAATTTTATTTTATGGACATAAAAAAATAAAATATGAGTTTAGGGGCATTTGCAACTTAAGTAAATATTTTAGGGACATTTTAAGTGAATTTCCCGTAGTATTTTTATAACTTATAACTTTAATGTCTATATAGTGTTTTATAACTTATTATTATCCAACTCAACATTTTATATTGTTGGAGAAATTTCCCAAGGTGAAGAAGAAGGCTTGGAGAAAACTGCAGCGCCGGGCACTACTCTGCCCGATGATCTTCGCCTTATTGCCATAGCAATTGGTGGTATGATCAGGAGATGTTTATATAGATCTGGTCCTAAGATAGCTCATCTCGGAGCTGATAGCACCCGAGCCCCATCTTGTAGAGGTTTGGCGACGATCAGGCCATGTTGTGCAGATACCAAGAAGAGAATAATGTAGAGGGTGGAGGCTGTTGTTTCAACATCTCCGTGGCCTTCAATGAGTACATGAGGCTGTTTGCCAAGCCAAATCACTTGGTGTACACTCCTCCCCCACTGATGATAGACCTTGTCAGATCTGCTATGGCTGTTATTCCCCTGTCATCATCATCGACTGCACCAGCTACAGTGTTAGAGGTTCCCGACCCTAAGATGTCTGTTCTATCTTCTTTTACTCCCCCTCCCACTAGCCCTAGAACTATTTTCCCCGACCCCTCTGATGATGCCCCCATCCTCGAGTGATGTTAGATAGCATATTCATGTTTGATATGATGTTTTATGTTTGAGTTTCAAGTTTTCGATGTTATATTATGAGTTGTATTGTTAATATTTTATGAATGAGTTTAGAATTGAAGATTATTGCTGCTCTTAGGTTCGTCACTGCATTTCAAGGAGTTTTTTATCCGTATTATAAACTATATAAAAAAACCTTACTAACGGAAGATCCGTAGCTAAGTTCGTTTGTACTTTTTTCAATTTTTTGTTGAGTACTTATCAAAGGAAAAAGGCGTCAGTAAGTATTACTGACGAAAAACATTCTGTCGCTAGCTTTGTTTGTATTTGTTACTGATGGGTAACTTCATCGGTAACAGTAAACAAGATTTGACCTGACAGTAAAAAATTATTTCGTCATTATGTGCATCTTTAACAACTGTTACCGATGATCATTGTGTCTGTAATTCTTGTTACTGATTAAAATGACCAACAATTATTTCTCCGTTAGTGTTCCGTTAGCAACAAACATATAGCGATGGAACACCGACGGATAGTACCCTCAGTAAATGGGTATTTTTTTGTAGAGATTTTGCTTATCGATCTTGATTCTTTGCTCATTTTTGGTCGTAGTATATATTATACTAGGAGTCTTTGTACTATGCACCTAAGTGGACCCTGCATGGTGCATAAAATACAAAAACTACATAATTCTATTTAATTTAAAAAATAGGGCAAAAAATAAAACCAATCTCACCCACAAGAGACCGAACCCAGCATGCCCAAGATTAAAAAACCGTTCCCTCCCAAAATTCCTCACCCAACTCTCTCTCTCTCTCTCTCTCTCTCTCTCTCTCTCTCTCTCAATCTCTCTCTCTCTCCTTCCCAAATTCAGGCGATTCTTCGATTCTCTTCTATTTTCCTCTTTGCTCTTCGATCAACAACTGTTTCTTCGATTCTTCTTCTTCTTCTATTCTTTGATTCTTCACTACACTCTTCTTTTCTAAGATAAAAAATATAAAAAAAATGGAGTCTCTGAATAGTTGCAGTGAAAACAGGTAACAAAATTAAGCATATCTCTTCAAAGTAACTTTGAAATTGTAGCTTTCTTAATCTATATTTGTTTAAATCATCTACCCATGGCTGTCGTTCCATATTTTTTGTTAAGAATTCTAAAAGTAAACGATTTCTCTAAAAAAAAAAAAACTAAACTGTAGTTTTTTTCATTTATTTTATTTAAATCATGTTCCACAGTTTAAATTCCATATTTTGTGTTCGAAATTGAAGTTTCTTGATTAATGTATTAGTGTGTTAGATTTGTGAATTTGGTATGTTTGTGTTTAGAATCTAATTTTTTCATCTATTTGATAACGAAGCATATTTATTCACAGAGAGTGTAGTGTTTTCACATGTTAGTACGTGTTGTTCCTTTTTTTAAAATAAAGACCCTAGTTATGAAGATAAGGACCCCTACTTGTAAAAATAAGGACCCATAATTAGAAAAATAAGGAGCCCTAGAGTAAAAGTACAAACATGCTTGTATATATCTTTTGAATTTCACATGTTTTCTGTTCATATTCTACGTTTTTATGCTTGTATATATCAGTGTTTTTATGCTTTATATGGTCCATATTTCTTTCTGATTTGTGGTACATTAAATGTATAGAATGAAAACTTGCTTGTTATATAGAATAAGGACTCTTAGTTATGAAAATAAGGACCTGTAATTGTAAACAAAGGATCCCTAGTCATAAAAATAAGGACTCCCAGTGTAACCGTTAAAACAAGTTTGTATTTCATGAATTTCACATGCTTTCTATTAATATTCCATGTTTTCATATCTAACAGTAACGGTTTTATATTTTATGGTCTATATTTCTTTGTGATTTACGGTCCATTAAATGTAGAGAATGAAAACCTACTTGTTATAAAAACGAAGGACCCCTAGTTATAAAAATAAAGACCCCTAGTAACAGTAAAACCTTACTTGTATTTGTGAATTTCACACGGTTTTACATGTAAAAGTTAGTGGTTTTTATACTGTAGAGTCTATATTTCTTTATGATTTGTGGTCCGTTGTATAGAATGAAAGCCAGCTTGTTATAAAAATAATGACGTGAACCGGTTAGACATGCAAGAATATCAAAGAGTTGTGACAAGAGCTAAGGAAAAAACACTAAAGAGTCACAAGGATCAAATTGAGCAAGAGAAGTTTCAAGTCTTAAATTTTAATGTCCAAGACCTAATGAGGCTTAAATTTTGATGTCCAATATTTGATGGGGCAATATCCTAAAGTTTTGAATAAGTTAGAAATTGAAAATTCACCTTTGTAGATGGTTGGAAGCCCTTTTGCCCAATCTGGAAAATTGACTCCTATTTTTGGCAATATGTTGACTAGTGTTCTAGAATAGTCCAAATGCAATTAAAACACCTCTATTGTCTTATCAAGTGTGTGTATAGGTTATATCTATCCTTTGGGCTTAAAATATGAGAGGGAAAAATTCCTATTTTCTCCCTCAAGTCTCTATAAATATGTAGTCTTCTATTTTGAAGAAGCTAATCAAGAAATTTTTCAAGACAAAAGTTCTTCTCTTAGTATTCTCAGTTCTTAGCTTAGTTTTTCTACCTTCTTTAAGGGTGAACTTCCTTGAAATAAAAATCACTTTGAAGACTTGTTGAAAGTTCCAAGAGCTTCAAGGTTGGTCATAAGAAAAATCCTTCATACTAGTTACTACACTCTTGTAGAAAACTAGTCTTGACGTCTTCTTCTTGTTTCATTGAGGTCTAAGGTTCAAAACACCTTTGGTTGCTTGAACTTTGAAGAAAATATTTTGTATAAACCTTCTTGAGGTCTTGGATTTAATATATCCAAGGTTGCTAGAAATTTAATATTTTCAAGTCCTTTCAAAGGCACTTTCTCTCTTCTACTTGTTACACTTGTTTTGTTTGTTCTCTCCCTTACTTCTTGGACAATATTTTATGCTCTTGAAGATCATTCCACATCATTTGGTATCAGAGCCACCTTCAAGTAAGTTTTTTTGAGATATCTTACATACAAAGAAAAAAAAGACAAAAAAAAAGAGAAAAGAGACTAGATTGCTGGAAAATGGCAACACAAAAACCGAGTGCTTGAACGACCTGGAATATGACTATAACCTTGCCAATTTTTTAAAAGAGTTATACTACATTGACCTGTGAAACAAATGAAACAAGTGTCATATAATTACGAATTCATTTGATATCCCAAAATACTCAAAAACTTGAAGGTGTACTTGGCTTTTCCGCAGACAAAAAGTACTGAAATGATCTGAGCATATCTTCTTTTTTACTAGTCCTTTTTTTTTATTCTTGAGCCTAAACTCAAGAACTTTGAGTGAGTATTCTTTCTAGACAAACCTCATTCAATATAGACTTTTGGTTCAACACTAGTTTTCAAAACAATCCGAGTATGTCGTCTACTTTGCTTGCTGGAAACTTTTGTTGTGTATTCTTGAAGTATCCTAGCTTTGAGTTTGTATTTGTGGTCAAATTTCTATCCTTTTTCAGTACTTATTTCTTCATTTGGTCAATCTACCATTATTGACGCAAATGCTCATGGAAAGGTTATTGAACTTCCTTAAAATGAATGGATGACTCAATATCATTTTCCTTGCTTCTCATATTTCTCAACAAGTTTTTGTTTGTGGTTTTTTTTTTATTTTGGTCGTTTTAAACTTGAGTAGAGGTGTTAAATATTTGTTAAGAACTCATAGAACTCTTTGAGACACCTTCAGAAAAAGGCAAGAGTTGTGAGAATATCCTCAAAAAAAGCCAAAGAGAGTTAAACAAGAGAGTTTTGTGAGGTAGACACTATCAAGATGTCAACCGAAGCTCAAGCACAAACTCCTTTTGGAAAAGAGTCTAGCAACTCCCAACGTGATGACTATTTGAGGCTCATAATGCAAGAGTTACAAACTCTAAGAGATGAGATGAGGGATATTATAAGGGATGTCACTAATCTCTCTAATCAACAAAGGGAGGTTAGTCCTCATAGTAGTTTCAATGCTACTACCCCAAGGAGCAACGGACCATTCAATTGCTCTAGGACAACCGAGTTCCACCAACCTCCACATTTTGATGAAGAACTTCATCTACCTCCTTATGGTAGTAGAAGAGGCGGTTTTGGAGGAAGAGGCATGCCTAGACACTTTGAAGAAGTTCCAAGACCACAAGCTAGGCATGGAGAGCCATTATATGATGATCATGAACATGTTCCATTTGTTTCCAACCGTGGAAGAGACAAAGGTGACCAAACCTTGGACCGAATGAAGTGGAAGCTCCCTTGTTTTAAGGGTGAGAATGAACCTAACATTTTCTTAGATTGGGAGAGACAAGTAGAAAACATGTTTATGTTGAAAATTTGTAATGAGTTCTTAAAAGCTCGACTTATAATAGCCGAATTTTTCGTCTATACTTTACATTGGTGGGAAAGGGTAGTAAACCAAAGAGTTAGAAGTGGTAGACCACCGGTTGATACTTGGAGAGTATTAAAAGCCTTGATGAGAGAAAGATTTGTCCCCAAGCACTACTATAGAGAGCTTTATTATAAGCTTATGACTTTAAAACAAGGTGCAAAAGGTGTAGAAGAGTATAGACAAGAGCTTGAGCTCTACATCTTGAGGTTGAACATAGAAGAAGACAACGATGCTTCAACGGCTAGGTTCCTTAGTGGTCTCAATAGGGAGATAGCCAACCAACTTTGGTTGTATCCACATACAACTTATGAAGACATATGCCACCTTGCCAACAAGATGTATCACAAAGGAAAAGAAATGGGATGATGCGATCCTTATTTCCCAACCAAAGACAAGTTGCAACAACAAAACCACCTACTTCCAACTTCAAGCTATGGCCAAAAAAGGAGGAGGCTCCTAGAGGTATTTTCAAACCTCCAACCAAACCAAAAATTAAAGAGAGAAGTAAAATCATTTCTAACCCTCCAAAGTGCTTTAAATGTAATGGTGTAGGACACTATGCAAGTAGTTGTCCAACAAAGAGAGCTTTGATCTTTAGGGAGAATTGGAATGATTGGATTGAGAAGGAGAAGGATGAAAGTAGCGATTGTGTTGAGGGTGAAGAAAAAGGGAGAGGATGATGAACATGTCGATTTGAATCCTTTAGAAAGTGATGACGATGTCTTAAACTTAGTTACCATAAGAGCACTAAGTGCTCAAGCTTTGGATGATAACATGATTGAACAAAGAAAAAACATCTTCCATTCTAAATGTAAAGTTGAGGGAAGGATTGCCAACAATATCACTGATAGTGGTAGGTATGTAAATGTGTCAGGTGCTTATCTTGTTGAGAAGTTGAAACTACTACTACAAAACATGATAAACCTTACAAACTCCATTGGCTAAATGATAGTGGAGAACTTAAAGTGTTGAGACAAGTAGTGGTACCAATAGAAATGGGAGCTTACAAAGATAAGATACTATGTGATGTGGTGCCCATGCAAGTATGCCATCTCCTCTTGGGAAGACCTTGGCAATTCGATCGAAAGTTCTTCCAAAATGGGGAGAAAAATACTTATCCTTTTGTGAAGGATGGAAGAACATTCACTATGAATCCTCTTACACCTCAACAAGTGAGAGATGAAAAAAAAAAGACAAGAGAGAAAGAAAGGACCGAAAGTGAGCTCAAAAGAAAAAAAATCAAGGAGGGAAAGAGAGTTGAGGAAAAAGAAAAGAGTGAAGAAAGAGTGATGAAAAACAAGGGTGCGAAGAAAAAGAGTGACAAAAAAAAAAAAGAGTGAGATGAAATAAAAGAATTGTTTCTTTGCAAAACGTAGTAAGGTGATTGGAGCAATTGAAAGAAAAGAAGTGGTGTTGCTCTTGTATTGTAGGAAATCTTTTACTCATCTAAACAACACTCACCCTCTTTTTCAAGTGAAATTTTGCAGGTTATTGAAGATTACAAAGACATATTTCCCGATGAGATGTCTGGAGTTCTTCCACAAATTAGAGAAATCGAACACCAAATCGATTTGTCCTCGGCGCGGTCTTGCCAAACCGACCGGCCTAGAGGAGTCCACTGGAAGAGACTAAGGACCTAAAAAGGAAAGTTGAGGATCTAATTTCAAAATGGTATGTGCGTGAGTCCATGAGTCCTTGTGCTGTTCTGGTTTTACTTGTTCCAAAAAAAGATGGTACATGGAGAATGTGTATAGATTGTAGAGCCATAAACAACATTACTATTAAGTATAGGCATCCCATAACTAGACTTTATAATTTACTTGATGAGTTGCATGGTTCTAATCTTTTCTCTAAAATTGACTTGAAATCCATATTCCATCAAATTAGGATGAGAGAAGGGGATGAGTGGAAAACCGCTTTTATGACTAACTTTAGTTTGTATGAATGTATGGTTATGCCCTTTGGATTAACTAATGCTCCTAGTACATTTATGAGATTATTGAATCATGTGTTGAGGAATTTTATTGGGAAATTTGTTGTTGTATACTTTGATGACATTTTGGTCTATAGCAAGACATGAAATGCATGTTCAACATCTTAGGGAAGTGCTAAATGTCTTGAGAATTGAAAAACTTTTTGCTAACCTTGACAAATGTGATTTTTTCTTGGAGAAAGTTACATTTCTAGGTTATGTGGTGAGCTCACAAGGACTTCAAGTAGATGAAGGTAAGGTCCAAGCGATAAAGGAATGGGCAACACCAAGAAATGCATCGGAAGTGAGGAGTTTCCATGGCCTAGCAAGTTTCTATAGGCAGTTCATCTAAAATTTCAGCACACTTTCTAGCTCTTTGACTGATGTGATCAAGAAAACCGAAGGATTTAGGTGGGAAACAAAGCAAGAACAAGCATTTCAATTATTGAAGGAAAAGTTGTGTAGTGCACCCCTTTTGTCATTACCAAATTTTGAGAAAACTTTTGAGGTGGAGCGTGATGCATCCAGTGTGTATTTATGCAAGATGGAAAGCCCTTGGCCTATTTTAGTGAAAAACTTAATGGGGCAGCCGTGAGGTACTCAACTTATGACAAGGAACTTTATGCTTTAATAAGAACATTAAAGCAATGGCAACACTACCTATGGCCAAAAGAGTTTGTTGTGCACACCATCATGAGGCTTTGAAGTTTCTTAAGGGCCAACATAAACTCAATAAGAGACATGCAAGATGAATGGAGTTCATTGAAATATTTTCATATGTCATCCGTTACAAGAAAGGTAGGAAGAATGTGGTGGCTGATGCTCTATCTAGAAGGTATACTCTCTTATCCACCCTTCAAACAAAAATTTTGGGTTTTGAAATGCTTAAAGAAATGTATTTTAGTGACCATGACTTTAAGGAAATTTTTGAGAAATGCTTGTTAGCATCTTTTGGAAAATATTTTTTGCATGAAGGATTTCTTTATTGTGAAGGTAGATTGCGCATATCATCTTGTTCTACTAGGATTCTACTTGTCAAAGAAGTACATTCTCCATTTCAAGTTGTTTATGGTTTTAACCCTCTAACTCCTTTTTATTTGGTTCATTTTCTTATAGATCAAGCATTAAGCAAGGATGCCAGCAAGAAGGCTGATTTCAAAAAAGAAATTCATGCAAAGGTCCATGAAGCCATTGTCAACTCCAACAAAAAGCTTGTAGAGAAAAGAAATGTGGGAAGAAGAAAAGTGGTATTCAAACCCGGTGATTGGGTTTGGGTGCATTTTAGAAAGGAAAGATTTCCCCAACAAAGAAAGTCTAAGTGATGATAGGGGAGATGGGCCATTTCAAATCCTTGAGAAAATTAATGACAATGCCTATAAAGTTGATCTTCCGGGACATTATAATGTTAGTGCCACTTTTAATGTATCTAATCTCTCTTTATTTGATATAGGTGATGGAGATTCAAGGATGAATCCTTTTCAAGAGGGGGAGGATGATGTAAACTGGTTAGACATGCAAGAACATCAAGGAGTTATGACAAGAGCTAAGGCAAAACAACTAAAGAGTCACAAGGATCAAATTGAGCAAGAGAAGTTTCAAGTCTTAAATTTTAATGTCCAAGACTTTAAGTGGCTTAAATTTTGATGTCCAATATTTTATGGGGCGATATCCTAAAGCTTTGAATAAGTTAGAAGTTGAAAATTCACCTTGGTAGATGGTTGGAAGCCCTTTTGCCCAAGCTAGAAAATTGACTCCTATTTTTGGCAATGTGTTGACGAGTGCTCTAGAATAGTACAAATGCAATTAAAATACCTCTATTATCTTATCAAGTATGTGTATAGGTTATATCTATCCTTTGGGCTTAAAATATGAGAGGGAAAATTTTCTATTTTCTCCCTCAAGTCTCTATAAATATGTAATCTTCTATTTTGAAGAAGCTAATTAAGAAAATTTTCAAGACAAAGGTTCTTCTCTTAGTATTCTTAGTTCTTAGCTTAGTTTTTCTATCTTCTTCAAGGGTGAACTTCCTTGAAAGAAAAATCACTTTGAAGACTTGTTAAAAGTTCCGAGAGCTTCAAGGTTGATCGTAAAAAAATACCTTCATACTAGTTACTACACTGTTGTAGAAAACTAGTCTTGAGGTCTTGTTCTTATTTCATTGAGGTCTAAGGTTCAAAGTACCTTAGGTTGCTTGAACTTTGAAGAAAATATTGTGTATAAACCTTCTTGAGGTAATGGATTCAATATATCCAAGGTTGCTAGAAGTTTAACATTTTCAAGTCCTTTCAAAGGCACTTTCTCTCTTCTACTTATTATACTTTTTTTGTTTGTTCTCTCCCTCACTTCTTGGATGAAATTTTATGCTCTTGAAGATCATTCCACATCAAATAAGGAACCCAAGTTATGAAAATAAGGACCCCTACTTATAAAAATAAAGATCCCTACGGTAAAAGTGAACCCTTGCTTGTAATTTGCGTCTTTCACATGTTTCCAATGCATGTTTCGTGTATTTACATGTAACAATTAGTGTTTTTATGCTTTGGTGTTTCATATTTTTGTGTATTTTGTATGTTTTTGTTCCTTTTTTTGAAGAAGGACCCCTACCTTTGAAAATAAGGACCCCTAGTAATAAAAATAATCACCCCTTCACTTGTTATAAAAATAAGGACTCCTAGTGTAAAAGTGAAAACATGCTTGTATTTTGTGAACTTCACGTGTTTTTTATTCATATTCCATGTTTTTATATGTAATAGTACGTGTTTTAACTTTACGGTCTATTTGTGATTTATGGTCCATTAAGTGTATAAAATGAAAACCTACGTGTTATAAAATATAAGGACCCCTGGTTAAGAAAATAAGGACCCCTAGTTACAAAAGTAAAGATCCCTATTGTAACAGCGAAACCTTGGTTGTATTTTGTGAATTTCACACGATTTTACATGTAAAAGTTAGTGGTTTTTACACTTTAGGGTCTATATTTCTTTGTGATTTGTGGTCCATTATATAGAATGAAAGCCTGCTTGTTATAAAATAAGGAACTCTAGTTATAAAAATAAGGACCCCTATTTTCCCTAGGGTACAATGAACCCTTGCTTGTATTTTGCGTATTTCACAAGTTTCCAGTTCATGTTCCGTGTATTAAATGTAACAATTAGCATTTTTATGCGTTGGTATTCCATATAATTGTGTATTTTGTAAGTATTTTTCCCTTTTTAAAATAAAGAGCCCTAGTTATGAAAATCATGAACCCTAGTTATAAAAATAAGGACCCCTAGTGCAATAATAAAACCTTGCTTGTATTTTGTAAATTTCACATGTTTTCTGTAAATTTTCTGCGTTTTTGACATTTAAGAGTTAGTGTTTTTATACTTTAGGATACTTTTTTGTATGTTTTGTGAGTTTCTATTCTTTTTATTAAAATAAGGAGCCTTAGTTATAAAAATAAGGACCCTAGTGTAATAATGACCCCTTGCTTGTATTTTGTGTATTTCACATGTTTCCAGTGCATGTTCCACGTTCTTACATGTAATAGTTAGTGTTTTTATGCTTTAGTGTTCCATATGTTTGTGCATTTTGTATGTTTCTGTTTCATTTTCTTATATAAGGATTCCTAGTTATGAAATAAGGACCCTTAGTTATTTTTGTGTATTTTGTACGTTTTTTTGTTCTTGTTTTTTACAATAAGGACCCCTAGTTATATAAATAAGGACCCCAAGGCTAACAGTGATTGGTTGTCTTTTTGACTTTAGCTCTGTTGTTTTTTAATTCTCTACTTTTCTTGTTGATGATCCATTACCTCATTTTGCATGTCTTGCAACAGTAACATATGGGCAGAAAGAAGAACTAAGAGTCGTCACGATATACCATCTGAAGAATGAAACATTAAATGCTGCCATAATAAGGTACTATACAAAAAATAGTGTACTTGCATCAAACCTAAGGACCCCTAGGCTAACAGTGATTGGTTGTCTTTTTTTCCTTAGTTATGTTCCTTTTGAATTCTCTATTTCTCTTGTTGATGATCCATTAACTCATTTTGCATGTCTTGCAACAGTAACATAAGGGCAGAAGGAAGAACTAAGAGTCGTCACGATATACCAGCTAACGATGAAAGATTAAATATTGCAGTGATAAGGTACTATACAAAAAAAAGTTTACTTGCATCATTTTCTAGTTATTATACTTTGTTTGACATATTTTAGGTTGTGTAATGCAAGCTAATCCCTAAAAATGAAACACAATCACAAAAAACGAAGCCAACTGGTATTATCGAAAAGCTTAAATGGCCAAGAAACTATAGGAAACAGAAAAGCATCCATAAAAAAGGACTAAAAGATGGAAAAACATCGAAAGTGATGAAGGAATAGAGAGTGAAAATGAAACTGTAGCAAATGAAGAAATAAATCCAGAATTTAAAGCAAAAACTGCACCGGGGGCCTACATGCTTTCATTGAGAAATTGACCGAGGACTAGAAAAATGCAATAAGAGAGATTGGATTTATGACCAAACATCCGAATGAAACTAGCTAGTACGTTCTACAACGATTCAATGCACATAATGCAAGCATAATCCTTGAGCACAAGAGAGTAAATATTGAAGATGAGGAAGTCAATTTCGTTCTAGGCATCCCATGTGGTCCTAGGACAGTTGAAGAGTTAATTGAGAGATGTTAGAATTGGAAAAGAACAAAGCACTCATAAATGAGATGAAACAGAAATATGGAAAACTTCCACCGATAGTATCATACGTACAAAAGAAGTTAATTGATAGTACTGAAGTACGAGACTACTTCAAGAGATAGTTCCTCCTTCTCATACGTCATAACCTTCTCATATTATTATTTGACACTAGTAATATAAAGAACTACAACTGATAAAAAAACACCATCAAGATGTTAATTAGACAAATACTTCACAAGTCCTATGACCTTCTTAGTGGTAAATGTTTATTCTAATATATTATATATTGTTGACTTAATATTACATAATCACTAATTCTTTGTAATTATATATCGTGCAGCTCGTCTACCTTGATAGAGTGAAGTTGAAGCAAGAAGAAAGGAGAAAAATCCCAGTAATAAGCGGCAAAAACAATGCTACTACTATGAAAAGAGAAAAGAATAAGCTGGCACCCAGAGGTTTTGGAAAAAGCAAGGTTCTTGAACATGGTAAAATTGAAGATTCAACTATGGTATGAGAGAACCCCATTTTCGTGACTTTATTCCTATCAATCTCACAATTTTCTTCGTTCTTTTTTGTTTTAGTACTATATAGAGAAAATAGGTCCTTAGTTATGACAATAAGGACCTCTAGGTATAACAATAAGGACCTTTAGATATAAAAAATAGAAAAGGTCCCCTAGGGTGCACAATGAAACTTGCTTATTTTTCTTTAGAATACCACATGTTTTTTTGAGAACTTGCTCATTATAATGGAATAAGTATCACTAGTCATAAAAATAAGGACCCCAATTTATGAAAATATCGACACTTGTTTACAGAAGTTGGACGATACGTTAAAGAATCATGAAACACTTTTCAACTATAATTAAACACATATCATATCTAGAAAACACAAAAAAGGGTACATAAAATTAAATATTTAAACTCAATAAAATTATCTACATATAGAAAAGAACGCTTGAACTACACAAAATAGTGTATGGATCCCTTAATTATGAAAATAAGGACCCTTGTTATAAAAGTAAGGATCCCTGGCTATGAAAATAAGGACCCTTGCTTACAGAAATTGTAGAACATGTTAAAGTATCACGAAACAATTTTCAACTATATTGGAACACATATCACAACTAAGACACAAAAAAGGTACCATAAAATTCAATGATTAGACTCAACAAAAGCATCTACATATAGAAATGAACACTTGAATACCAAAATTGCAAAGGTCTCTTAGTTAAAAAAATAAGGACCCCTAGGCATAAAAAGAATGACCCTTAGGTATATAAATAAGGACCCTAATATACTCCTATTGGAATATTGAATCAATGTACTCTGATTTATCTTATATAGTGCGGGGCTATTTGAAAAGGCAAAAACATCAATGATGGGATTGGGAAGCAATACTCTTATTTTTGTTGAGGCGCGTGAGAGGCCAAAATATGAAAATGTGGACGTCATTGATCTATTGAAAAACTACATTACAGGTTGCTTCCAATCTTATAAATAGAACAAGAGAGGCAAAAAACAACAATGCCATGTTGCTTCATCATCCAATGCACCCAAAAATAGCCAAGAAGATAAATTCTTCGATAGTAACGAGTTCTAAAATGTCATTCATGAACTTTAGATGAATGTTCACAAGGTTAGGAACTTAAAAGACAAAATAATCCCATGTTTTGATTTGGAGTGGATGATGAAGCACAAACACAAAAAGAATTTGCTACTGCCCTACCATCCAACAAATAGAGCGCGTCTACATGGACAAGGAAGCTGAGGAAATTTTACACATAAAAAATCTCGTAGATTTAAAAGAAAATGCAAGGAAAAAAAAAGAGTAAACAATGAATCCACAAAATCAAGAAGGGCAATATAGGAAGAGGGCAACAAAGACGATAAGATTGATTGGTAAATCTCCAAATAAAATAACACTAAGAAAAAACTACATGTTTGAAAATTTTAATCAATGGTTCCATATTTTATTTGTTGTACCCTCCTAAGGAGTGACATGGACTTCATGGATGAGACCACTATCATGCCAAACCTGTTGCATAGAATAAAGAAAGTCCACTGCTCATTGAGGTTGCCATTTTTGATAGGAAAACTAAAGCATGACTTTAAATTGTCTGCCAAAGAAATGATTTAAACTGACTTTGCATATTTTATGTAATGGCACAAGACAAAATTTCAAAAGCGTAAGTATTCTCTTATGTCATTTTTCTTGTGATATCCTATTGATGATCCACTTTTAACGTAGTTAATAGTCCATTTCTTATATTGTTTAATCATTGAAGCATAGACAAAAATTTGCATGGATCACTTAGTTATGAAAATAAATAAGTATAAGGAGCGCTAGGTTACACAGTGAAAACTTGCTTGTTTTCCTTGATCTACACATGTTTTCCATTCATAGTCCATGTTTTTATATGTAATGGTTCATGATTTTATACTTTAAGGTCCATATTTTTGCAATTTGTGGTCCATTAAGTGCAGAGAATGAGAACTTGTATGTTGTAAAAGAATTTTTCCCTTAATTATGAAAATAAGGACCTCTAGATATAAAAACAAGGACCCTCGGTTATAAAAACATAGACCCCCGAGGCATAAAATGCATAATGTTTATTTTATTATTATTTTCTCTTATTTTATTTTTTATTAACAACCTATTCAAATATGATATGTGCATTACTACAAGAGAGGATGCAACAACAATGTTGCCAGAAGAGCATGTACAAAACGTTGTTGAAGCATGGGCATACTATCTTAATCATGCATCGAGAAAGATGAAAAGAAAATAAGCCCAAAAGAATCATATTCACACCAAATGTCTTTATAAGTTTCCTTGCTTTAATCCTCTTTACCAATTACTTTAAATGGAATAAGAACACTGATGTGGGATGATGTTCAAGAGAATAAAATTTCGTCCAAGAAGTGAGGGAGAGAACAAACAAAAAAAGCGTAACAAGTAGAAGAGAGAAAGTGCCTTTGGAAGGACTTCACTCTTTTCTTTTTCCTCGACTCTCTTTCCCTCCTCAATTTTTTTTCTTTTGAGCTCACTTTCAGCCCTCTCTTTCTCCCGCACCTTTTTTCGTTCATCTCTCACTTGTTGAGATATAAAAGGATTCATAGTAAATGTTCTTCCATCCTTCACAAAAGAATAAGTATTTTTCTCCCCATTTTGGAGGGACTTTCTATCAAATTGCCAAGGTCTTCCCAAGAGGAGATGGCATGCTTGCATGGGCACCACTCACATAGTATCTCATCTTTATAAGCTCCCATTTCTATTGGTACCACAACTTGTCTCAACACTTCAATTTCTCCACTATTTTTTAACCAATGGAGTTTGTAGGGTTTATCATGTTTGGTAGTAGGTAGTTTCAACTTCTCAATAGGATAAGCACTATCAACATTTACACAACTACCACTATGTGTGACAAGGTTGGCAATCCTTCCCTCAACTTTACATTTAGAATGGAAGATGTTTTCTCTTTGTTCAATCATGTTATCATCAAAAGCTTGAGCACTTAGTGCGCTTATGGTAACTAAGCTCAACACATCGTCATTACTTTCTAACGGGTTCAAATCAACATGTTCATCATCCTCACCATTTTCTTAACCCTCAACACATTCGCCACTTTCATCCTCCTCCTTCTCAATCCAACCATTCAAATCCTCCCTAAAGATCAAAGCTCTCTCTCTCGGACAACTACTTGCATAGTGTCCTACACCGTTACATTTAAAGCACTTTGGAGGGTTAGAAATGATTTTATCTCTCTCTTCCATCTTTGGTTTGGTTGGAGGTTGGAAAGTACTTTTAGAAGCCTCCTCTTTTTTTGGCTATGGCTTGAAGTTTGAAGTAGGTGGTTTTGTTGTTGCAACTTATCTTTGGTTGGGAAATGAGGATCGCATCATCCTACTTCTTTTCCTTTGGGATTTGATCTTGTTGGTAAGGTGGCACATGTCTTCATAAGTTGTATGTGGATGCAACTCAAGTTGGTTGGCTATCTCCCAATTGAGACCACTAAGGAACCTAGCCATTGAAGTATCCTTGTCTTCTTCTAAGTTCAACCGCAGGATGTAGAGCTCAAGCTCTTGTCTATATTTTTCTACACTTTTTGCACCTTGTTTTACAGTCATGAGCTTATAATGAAGCTCTCTATAGTAGTGCTCGGGCACAAATCTTTCTCTCGTCAAAGCTTTTAACTCTCTCCAAGTATCCACCGGTGGTCTACCACTTGTAACTCGTTGATTTAATACCCTTTCCTACCAATGTAAAGCATAGCCGAAAAATTCGAATATTACAAGTCTAGCTTTTAAGAACTCATCAGAATTTTTTAACATATACATGTTTTCTACTTGCCTCTCCCAATCTAAGAAAATATTAGGGTCATTCTCACCCTTAAAACTAGAGAGCTTGTACTTCATTCGGTCTAAGGTTTGGCCACCTTGGCATCTTCCACAGTTGGCAACAAATGGATCATGTTCATGATTATCATATAATGGCTCTCCATGCGTAGCTTATGGTCTTGAAACTTCCTCAAAGTGTCTAGGCATGCCTCTTATTCAAAAACCACCTCTTCTGCCACCGTAAGGAGGTGGATGAATTTCTTCATCAAAATGTGGAAGTTGGTGGAACTTGGTTGTCCTAGAGCAATTGAATGATCTACTGCTCCTCGGGGTAGTGACATTGAGACTACCGTGAGGACTAACCTCCCTTTGTTGATTAGAGAGATTAGTGACATCCTTTCTATTAGCCCTCATCTCATCTCATCTCTTAGGGATTGTAACTCTTGCATTATGAGCCTCAAAGGGTCATCATGTTGGGAGTTGCTAGACTCTTCTCCAAAAGGAGTTGGTGCTTGAGCTTGGGTTGACATCTTGACAGTGTTTACCTCACACAAATCTCTTATTTAACTCTCTTTGGCTTTTTCTGAGGATATTCTCACAACTCTTGCCTTTTTCTAAGGTTCAAGTCTCAAAGAGTTCTATGAGTTCTTAACAAAGATTTAACACCTCTACTCAAGTTTAAAACAACCAAAAAAAAAAAAAAAAAAATCACAAACAAAAACTAGTTGAGAAATATGAGAAGCAAGGAAAATGATATTAAGTCATCCATTCATTTTAAGGAAGTTCAACAACATTTCCAAGAGCATTGAGTCAATAATGATAGATTGACCAAATGAAGAAATAATTACTAAAAAATAAAAGAAATTTGACCACAAATACAAACACAAAGCTAGGATACTTCAAGAACAAAAAAGAATACAAAACAAAAGTTTCCAGCAAGCAGAGTAGATGACATACTCAGCTTATTTTGAAAACTGGTATTGAACCACAAGTCTAAATTGAATGTGGTTTATCTAGAAAGAATCGTCGCTCAAAATTGTTGAGTTTAGGCTGAAGAATCAAAGAAAAAGGATTAGTAAATAAAAGATATGCTCAGATCATTTTAGCACTTTTTGTCTGCGGAAAGCAAGGTGCACTTTCAAGTTTTTGACTATTTTGGGATATCAAATGAAGTTGAAATTATATAAGACTTGTTTCATTTGTTTTCCAGTTCAATGTAGTATAAATCCATGTAAAAATATTGCAAAGTTCTAGTCATATTATATGTCGTTCAAGCACTCTATTTTTATGTTGCCATTTTCCAGCAATCTTGTCTATTTTCTCTTTTTTTTGTCTTCTTTTTGTATGTAAGATATCTCAAAAACACTTCCTTGGAGGTGGCTCTGATGCCAAATGATGTGTAGTGATCTTCAAGAGCATAAAATTTTGTCCAAGAAGTGAGGGAGAGAACAAACAAAACAAGTGTAACAAAAAGAAAAGAGAAAGTGCCTTTGAAAGGACTTTATAATGTTAAACTTTTAGCAACCTTGGATATATTAAATCTAAGAAGTCAAGAAGGTTTAAACAAAATCTTTTCTTCAAAGTTTAAGCAACCTAAGGTATTTTGAACCTTAGACCTCAATGAAACGAGAAGAAGACCTCAAGACTAATTTTCTACAAGAGTGTAGTAACTGTATGAAGGAATTTTGATGATCAACCTTGAAGCTCTTGAAACTTTCAACAAGTCTTCAAAGTGATTTATCTTTCAAGAAAGTTCACCCTTGAAGAAGATAGAAAAAAAACTAAGCTAAGAACTAAGAATACTAAGGGAAGAACCTTTGTCTTGAAATATTTCTTGATTAGCTTCTTCAAAATGGAAGACTATATATTTATAGAGACTTGAGGAAAAATGAGTAATTTTTCCCTCTCATATATTCAGCCCAAAATTTAAGTCCCATATTTAATCCCCAAAAAGGCATATTCCAACCCTCCCATATTTTCAACCAAAAGAATAGATATAACCTATACATTCACATGATAAGACAATAAAGGTGTTTTAATTCCATTTGGACTATTCTAGAGCACTAGTCAACACATTGCGAAAAATAGGAGGCAATTTTCCAGTTTGGGCAAAAGGACTTCCAACCATCTACCAATGTGAATTTTCAATTTCTAACTTATTCAAAACTTTAGCATATTGCCCCATAAAGTCTTGGACAATAAAATTTAACCCTTGAAACTTCTCTTGCTCAATTTGATCCTGATGATTCTTTAGTTGTTTTGCCTTGGCTCTTGTGATGTGAACTGGTTAGACATGCAAGAACATGAAGGAGTTGCAGCAAGAGCCAACTTTTGTTGATGGAAACCTTTGTTTTGTATTCTTTTGTGTTCTTGAAGTATCCTAGCTTTGTGTTTGTATTTGTGCTCGAATTTCTTTCCTTTTTCAGTACTTATTTCTCACAAGAGGTAAAGGGCCATGCTATGCACCATGCATCTAAAGATAGGAAGAAACATGCAAAGAAACAACAAGGGGGGTTCCAGGGTCGAAGCCCCCGGAAAGAAAAACGATTTTTTCTTTCTAACTCATTGAATAAGTTATTGCCGTCATAAACCCTAAAATCATGCCGCCAGAAATTTTGTTTAACAGTTAAACATTAAATCATGTGATTCTACATATTAGTTTAACAATTAAATTGCACAGATTATAGACTGTACGCCAAACAATTTGGCAGTAACAACATTCTGTTTAATTAATCGCATTAATAAGTAAAACAGAATATGATACATGCGAATTCTATAATTCAATTTACTCTGATTATTACACTAATCAGAAACTTACTATAAGGCCGATTGAAAACAACATGTGTAATCAAAGCGGTAACAGATAAGATCAGTAAAACTAGTATGTACATGCCTCTGATACCACTGTTGGAATCCGTAGGCAAAAACAAAGTAAAATAAAACTACGGAAATCCACCAACAGGATCTGCACATACTAGAAAAACCGATTGGATAGAAATTACCTCAATGTTTTGATTGTTCGTTGTGGAGGTGCTGCTTTGTACGCAAGCGATCGGGATGCTAGCCCCTTCTGTGTTCTGAAAACTGTTCAAGAACTGATCCTGACTATTTGGTAATCGGTCGTATTTCGGAGAGAGGAGACGAGATACTATATCGCCGTTCTAGGGTTTAGGGTTTTGTTTTTCTTTATTCAGATAAAGGACGGCCACCAAGAAAAGGTTAACATAACCTTTTATAGCTGTCAATATCAAAACCCTAACTGTCATCTAATGACAGTTTAATCTCGTCCGTCTATTCCTATAATCATCCAACGGTTGGATGAGTAATATTAAGTAATTAATTTTATTTATTCTATTAAATAAAATTAATTACTTATTAACCTACTAGAAAATACAATATGGAATCTGATTCCCCTTTTGTATACGTTCAGCGAATCTGGACACAATCTAGATACATTGAACGTGGACATTATGCTCACAAGATCGTCTATGCGTGTGACCCTGTAGGTATACTTAACGTTGGCAGTGAATTAAAAATGTCCTAGACATTTATTCACAAAACATAAGCGGCCTCTAGCAAGACATTATGCTTACCCAAGTTAAGTAAATGTAATAATAACCTAGCATCAGATTTAATATTTAGTCCTTTTGTCACACGATATCCTAATTAAGTATAAGGCATGGATGAAGTCATCCTTATAAAACTTAATTAACCATTTACTTGATCACCAGGCAGATTGTTCCAACAAATAATATTAATAACACCTTATTAATACTTATTTGAGCATGGCCATGCATATTTTCCAGTCTTCCTTATCAAGGGGCCCATGGATATCTCTCTCTAAAAAGAGAGGGACAAATCCCTTTCACTATCTCCAATATTCAAGCCATGACGAGAAAATAAGCCAACCAATAATCATAATGATCACCTAATTAAAAGTGATGTTTGACTATGTCAAAACATATTTTTCTCCCCATGCAAGAAACATTAGAAACATTAGGTCGAAGGACGCCAAATATAAAACTGAGAAGAAATACTTATAACTTAAACCCATGCAATATTTCTTCTTCACTTTGGGTCATGTCCAATACAATATTCTCAATATGTATTTATGAATTGATTTTATATCTCATATTCATGATCAGTAAAACTTGACCATCAATCAACTTCACACTAGTTTACAAGATGTAATATACTAGGGACAAATAAGAATAGTATTTTATTAGCCATAAGGGTTTTACTGTCAAGTCACATACTTGATGACCAAGAGCATAAAATACATTTCAAAAATACATGCTTCATAAATCATAAATGTGAGTCAATTGGTCTTAGGGCATATACTAACACATCAAACACTAATTAACATATTTTTCCCAATAGGGGTAATGTTGCCTATGCAAAATGAAAACCTAACTACGAAATAATATTATCAATAGTTCACAAACAGAATGAATACGAAGCTTCAACTTTTTAACATGGACAACAATTATCTTCAAGATGCTGACCTCATACGTAATTTTAATAATTACACTAAGATTCTTTCTTTATTCATTAATATTGTTACATTAATTTAAGTTTTATTCTAAATCTAGCTTATCTTACCTGTCTTCAAATGTAACTAGTACTACATCATATTCATGAAAAATTCTAAAAATTACTAGAACTAATCGACAACAGTCCTAGATAAATACGAAGAAAAAGTTAAATACGTAGAGGTTCCATTGTTCATTGTAAGTTATTATGCATTAAAAGAATATTTACAATGATCCTAGAACGAAATTCTAATACAAATTCTCTCTTATAATTGACAGAAAAGAGCTCTAAATAATTATCAAACAACAAATGGGAAACTCAAGAAATATGTTGAAGTCTTGAAATTAACTACAAACAAGAAGAACATGGAATAGCAGGATATTGAAAATGATAAAGACTGTGAAATCTTTTACATGAGGCTCATGGAGACATAAAAAAGGTAGAAAGGGCACAGCGGTTGGGATACAATGTTAAAAGAAACAAAGAAAAATCCAAATATAATCCCAACCCTGAGAGCAATATATATGTACACTTTAATGATTTCTGATATCCATCGTGAAAGTGAAAATTTAAAACTTACAGCATCAGAATTCTACAAGAAAAGAATTGATTGATATCTTCTTTTAGTATCAAATTTCTCCATTATATTACAAACTTTCTTTCTATGTTCTTTACCAATATTGAATACAGTTGCATGTATCCTCTAGTTATAAAAATTTTGACCCCTAGTTATGAAAATAAGGTCCCCTGCATAGAAAAGTTGGACAACACGTTAAAGTATTACAAAACACTTTTCAACTATATTGGAAGATATATCATATCTAAAAACAAAAATAGGGTACCATAATATTCAATAATTAAACTCAATGAACACTTGAACAAAATAGAATAGTGCATAGGTCCCTTAGTTATAAAAATAAGGACCCCTAGTTACGAAAATAAGGACACCTATTTATAGAAGTTGGACACATTAAAGTATCACAAATTACTTTTCAAATATATTGGAACCATATAATATCTACAAATACAAAAAGGGCACAAGAAAATTCAATAATTAACTCAACAAAATCATCTACATATAGAAAAGAACACTTGTAAAAAACATAATAGTTCATGGATCCTTTTTTTGTAAATGTTAGGATCCCTAGTTACGAAAATAAGGACCCCTGCTTACAGAAGTTGGACAACATGTTAAAGTATCATGAATCACTTTTCCACTGTATTGGAACACATATCACATCTAAAAACACAGAAAGGGTACTGTAAAATTCAAAATTTAAACTCAAAAAAATCATCTACATATAGAAAAGAACACGTAGACAATATAGAATAGTGCATGGATCCCTTGTTATAAACATAAGACCTTAGCTATAAAAATAAGGACCCCTATTTATGGAAATAAGGAACCCCTTTCTTACAGAAGTTCGATTAATCGTTATATTATTTTGAAACACTTTTCAACTATATTGGAACATATATAACATCTTAAAAAAAAAAGGGTACCGTAAAATTCAATAATTAAATTCAACAAAATCATCTACATATAGAAATAACACTTAAATAATAAAGAATAGTCCATGGATCCATTAGTTATAAAAATAAAGACCTTTACTTATGATAATAAGGATCCCTGTTTACAGAAGTTGGATGACACGTTAAATTATCACGAAACACTTTTCAACTATATTGGAACACATATAACATCTATAGACACAAAAAGGGTACATAAAATTCAATAGTTAAACTCAACAAAAATCATCTACATATAAAAAAGAATCTTGAACAATAGAATAGTGTATAGTTTCCTTAGTTATGAAAATAAGGATCCCTAGTTATAAAAATAAGGACCCCTTGTTATGATGTTATGTGCGACTTCCTACGATAGACAGACTTTCCTTATTCCAGGTTGATCAGATTTGCAAGCTTTGCAACCAGATGGAAGAGGCGCCCATACTTAAAACTATTCTTTGGCTGTCCCGTTGCTAAAGAAGTTTGGAGACACATTAGAGTGTGGTCGGGACTTAGGAGGAGCATGTCTACTATTCAGATGAGCCATTAATGTCTTTTGAAAGAAAGTAGGGGATCTACATGGAAGTGCAAATGGAGGAAGCTTTATTTTGCTGCCACTATGTACTATCTTTGGCGACGTAGGAACAGAGTTATTTTTTAGCTTTATTATCCGAATTGTATGTATATTGTAAACAAGATCAAAATACAAGTATACATGGTTACCTATGCCTCGTATCCCCATATTTTTACTTGATTTTATGATGTATTTTGGCCTATTTTGATTGCCAGGTGTATACCCGTGCGTGTTATGTATCTTATGATTACTATGTTCCTTGTGGATTGCCGCAGGTATGCCTGCGAGTATTTGTACATAAACCTCTTTTGATCCATATTACATTTACATTCTAGATTTAAAAAAAAAAAAAAGGACCCTTAGTTATGAAAATAAGGACCCCTGCTTACAAAAATTGGACAACATGTTAAAGTATCACGAAACACTTGTCAACTATATTGGAACACATATCAGAACTAAAACACAAAAAGGTACCATATTGAATTATTAGACTCAATAAAGCATCTACATATAGAAAAGAACAATTGAATACAAAAATTGTAAGGATCCCTTAGTCATAAAAATAAGAATCCCTAAGTCAAAAATAAAGACCCTTATGTGTAAAATAAGGACCCTAATATATTCCTATTGGAATAGTGAATTAGTGCACTCTAATATTTCTTATATACTATAGGGGTTCTTAGAAACATCAATGAAGGGATTGGCAAGCAATACTCTTATGATTTTTAGTCATGTGAGGAGCTAAAATCTAAGAATGTGAACTTCATTGATCCATTCAAAAAGCAACATTCTAGTCTACTTCCCAACTTTCAAATAGAATAAGAGATGCAGAAAGAACAAGAATGCTCTATGCTTCAATATCCAATGCACTAGCAAATAACCAAGAAGAAATTTCCTTGGAAGTGACGAGTTCTTAAATGCCATTGATGAATTTTAAGAGAATGTTCCCAAGACTAGGGACTTAAATACAAAACAATACCACATTTTGATCCTAGAGTGGATGATGAAGCACAAACAAAAAGAGAATCTGCTTCTGCCCCACCATCCAACAAAAATAGCATCTACATGGATAGGGAAGCTGAGGATATTGTACACA
Organism: Catharanthus roseus; assembly: GCA_028651295.1. NCBI lineage: Eukaryota > Viridiplantae > Streptophyta > Magnoliopsida > Gentianales > Apocynaceae > Catharanthus > Catharanthus roseus. The sequence goes on from JAPQWS010000016.1 coordinate 10,269,508, forward strand.
CAATGAACATTGTAGATTTAAACGAAAACACAAGAAAAGAAAGAGAGGAAACAATGAATCAACAACATCAAGAAAGTGCAAGAAGAAGAAGAGGGAAACAAAGACGATGAGATTAATTGCTACACCTCCAAATAAAAGAATACTAAGAAAACAGAAGTACATATTTGAAAATTTTACTCAACAGTTCAATCTTTTATCTTCAGTACCCTCCAAACAAATAACAGGGACTTTAGAGACGAGATTATTATCGTGCCAAGTCTGTTACACAGAATCAAGAAAGTCCCCTTTTCACCGAGGGTGCCGTTTTTTTACAAGAAAACTAAAGCATGACCTTAAACAGTCCGCAAAAGAAATAATTCTAAGTTACTTTGCATTTCTCTATGAAATGCCACAAGACCAAATTTCAAAAGAGTAAGTATTCTATTATGTCTCTCTTGTTATATCTTGATGATGATCCCTTTTTAGCATAGTTAGTAGTCCATTTATTGTTTGATCCATAAAGCATAGAAAAGAATTTGCATGGATCCTTTAGTTATGAAAATAAGGATCCTAGGCATAAATATAAGGAACCCAAGCTCACATAAAGAAAATTTGCATTTTTTCCTTGAATTACGCACGCTTTCTGTTCATGCTCCATGTTTTTTTATGTAATGGTTCAATATTTTATACTTTAAGGTCCATATTTTTGTGATTTTCGGTTCATTAAGGTTAGAAAATGAAAACTTACATGTTATAAAATAATGTTTCCCTTAGTTATGAAAATTAGGACCTTTAGGAATAAAAATAAGGACCCTTAGCTATAAAAGCATGGACCCCCTAGGTATATAAATCATAATGTTTATTTTATTTTACTTCTTCTTCTTCTTATTATTATTATTACTATTATGATTATTATTAATATTATAATAACAATAATTATTATTATTTTGTTCTGCAATAACAACCTATTCCAATATGATATGTGCATTATTACAAGAGGATACAAGGACAATTTTGCCAAAGTGGCATGGACAAAAGTTTATTGCTGAAGCATGGGCATATCATACTAATTTTGCATCAAGAAAGATGAAAAATAATAAGCCCAAAAGAATCATATTCACACCAAATGACTTCGTAAGTTTCCTTGCTTTAATCCTCTTTACCAATTATTTTAAATTGAATAACAACAGTAACAATTTTTTTCCAATAGGGGTAACATTGCCTATGCAAAATGAAAACCTATGTAAATCTTGTTGTGCAAAAATCAAAATCCTTCAATTAAGCTTTCCAAGGACCTTTTGCCATCAATAGGTCTTGAATGCTCTCTATCCAAAAGCAACCCAGCCAATCTAAGGACCTCTTGGATCCATGTTGAATATTCTTTCTTTTAAAAGCCAACTCAACAATGGGATTGTTTACCCATAACCTAATAGTCTCCTGTGCAGAAGATCCTCATCCGTGACGAGAATGACAAAGTCTACAGGGAATACGAGGTCTTTAACCTTGATTAGGACATCTTTTATGACCACCTCAGGATGTCTTACGCTTTTATCTACCAAATTAACGGACAACCAAACGGGTCTTGGCTTTTTTAGGTCTAGTTTCTTACACATAAAATATGACATTGTTAGCCCTAAAGGGATTATTGTATATGATTTTGATTATGATTAACGTACGTTTGTGTGATGATTATTAAGCTTAGTTTATATAGATCAAAAGAAGCATATTTGAAGTCTCAAGGCTACACTCTTAGAAGCAAAAGATCTTGGTGATCAAGGCAAAACGAAGGAGGAAAGATCAAGCCATTGAAGACCTTGAAGACTTGTGTCTTAGTTAGGGATTTACTAAGCTATTTTGTAAAACTCCCTAACTCTCACCTTTGATTGTTGATCAAATGTGAAGCTCCTTAGATGAATTTCTTTTTATAAACTATTCTTGAAAAATCCAAGTATTCTTGATAGAGTTTTTGATACTAGTGTAAGTTTTCTTATCTCTAAAAGAGTATCAAGAATACGTGTTTTTGAAATATGAAGGAAAGCTCTTTTCTTGTTAAAACTGGCTGCAAAATCTTTCTCAAAAACCAGTCATCAGATTTTTCAAAAAGAAAAGAAAAATCGGACGTCCTAGTTTAAAACCGGTCGTCCGATTTTTCTAGCTTTAGAAAAATCGGTTGTCCGATTTTTGTAGGGTGTCGTCCGATTCTTTCTGTTTCAAAACTGGTCCTCCTATTTTAAAAAGGGCTCGTATAATTTTCCTTTTACAAGAAAATTAGACGTCTGTTTTCTAAAACCAGTCGTCCATTTTTAGTCTTTTACTACAAAAATATTACCGTTACACCGAAAGTAACGATTACTTTTTCTCTTTCCTATATATATGAGTTCTTGATCAGCAGTAAACAGTTTTTTTGGTTAGTTAAATATTTATTGAGATTATTTAAGAACCCTTAAAGAGCTTTAAAGTACATTCCTTCAAACACTTTTATCTCACAAAAACATCTTCTTGAGTTTCATTGTTGATCTTCATCAAAGAAGTTAAGAGGAGCTTATATAAGTATTCAATTGAGTTGCATCTTTCCTTCTGAAGCTCAGTTGGTAACATTGTTCTTTACTCATATCTCTTTTATTAATATCAAAGGTTTGTGTTGAAAAACCCCTTGGGTTATCCTTTGATTGTATTTGTGTTGGTGATTGAGGTTGCTTGCAAAGCCCTTGGTGGGTGATCCTCAAAATTGTGATTGTTGTATACTTTGTCAATAGTGGATTTGAAATATCTTTGGGTGTTGACTCAATGTAATGGATGTAGCTCTTTGAGAGAGTGAACCACTATAAATTGCTGTGCTTACTCTTTCTATGCTTCTAGCTTGATTATCAAAACTATAAGATTTTGTTTGGTTTGGAATTTTATTAAAAAGAGTTTTAGAATTCTTTCTCAAACAAATTGAAGGTTTATCTTTTATTCACACAAAAGATTTTTTAAAAATTAGCCAAAAACCTTATTCACCCCCTTTAAGGTTTTTCAATTGATATTAGAGCAGGGCTTCTCTAAAGAAGGACTAACATCCTTGAAGCAAAAGATCTTTCTGTTACTATGGCTACTATTTCTAGTTTACCATATGTAGAATGCTCTTCTACAAATAGACCTCCTCTCTTCAATGGTACAAATTATACATTTTGGAAATCTAGAATCAAAATATATATTTGTTCTATTAACTTTAATCTTTGGAGTATTGTAGAGAAATGACCTTTTATCCCTTAAAAGGATGGAAGAATCAAGAAAGTAGAAGAGTTTGATGAATATGATTCAAGAAGGATGACTTTAAACTACCAAGCCATGAACATCCTAAGTTGTTCATTGGATGTTAATGAATACAATCGAGTAAGTGGATGTGACTCGTCCCATGACATGTGGAAACTATTGGCTACTCATGAAGGAACCAACCAAGTCAAAGAATCAAAGTTGGCTTTGTTAGTAAGAGAAGTAAAATAAAAGTATTAGTAAAATGTTCACTAGATTTACAAACATCACAAATGGACTCAAGGCTTATGGAAACGAATACTCAAGAGGGAAGCAAATAGAAAAGTTCTAGATGCACTCCCTAAGGCATGGCAACCAAAATGTCTTGCCATAGAGGAATCAAAGGATTTAAGAATTCTCATGATTAAAGAACTCATAGGCTCTCTTCTCACCTATGAATTAAAAGTAAAAAGGTTGAATGAAATGGATGAAGAAGAAAAGGGAATAAGTAGTATAGCTCTCCAAGTTAATGAAGAAGAACAAGCTAGTTCTTCCAACGATGAGGATGATCATGATGACGATGAAGACATAGCCTTGGTTATGAGAAAATTCAAAAGATTCTATAAGAAAGGCTTTAACAAAAAAGGAAAGAAACCTCCATTTAAGAAAGGAGGACAAAACTCTTCATTGTTCAAAGCAAGATGCTTTGAATGCAATAGCATGCAACACCTTGTAGCCGATTGTTCAAAGGCTATTGAAAAAGAAAAAGGAGTATTGAAAGCCAAGCTTAAAGCCTTAAAGAAAAAGAAGAAAGGCAAGGGACTTATTTGTACATGAGATCAAGATACAAGTGAAAGTGAAGGTGATGAAAAAGCAAACATGTGCTTCATGGCAATGGAGAATGAAGAACAATTTTCACGCTCTAGCTCTTCTAGTCTCATTGATGATAATTGTGATGATCCTAGTTCTATGTTCATTGAAATGTATGATAAGTGCAAAAAGGTTTCAAAAAGAAACAAAGATTTTGAAAAACAAAACTCAATTTTTGCTTGATGAAAATTCAAAACTTATTTATGAAAATAAATGTATCCTTGAATCCTTGAAAGTCTTGAAGAAAGAAAAAGAATGTTCAAACAATGAATTTCAAAAACTTATTTTAGAAAACAAGAACCTTGGTTGGAAGGTTTCCTATCTTGAAAAATGTTTGATTGATTATGAATCTTTAAAGAAAAAGGTGAATGATCTCACTTTGTGCATTGAAAGATTTACTCAAGGAAAAGAAAATTTTGAAAAACTTATTGTTCTCAAAGACCTCCCTATGATAAAAATGGCATTGGATACAACCACTCTAATGCTTCTTCAAAGCAAACATATTTTGTTAAAGCTTCTTCATCATCCTCCCATCCTTGTTGTACTTATTGTGGTAAGAGTGGTCATAAGGTCACTAGGTGCTTTGTGAAAAGAGAAGTTGAATTGGGAGTTAAAACTATTTGGAGAGTAAAAACTACTAACATTTATGGACCCAAAAGAATATGGGTACCAAAAGTCATCTCTTCCTCTCTTGTTTTAGGAACATAAATCAAGCTCTAAGTAGTACTTAGATAGTAGATGCTCAAGACACATGACTGGAAATCCATCTCTCATAAATGAGCTAAGAGAAACTGAAGGTGGCTTTGTCACTTTTGGTGATAAGAAGAAAGGAAAGATCATCGTATAGATAACATTAGATATGGTTCATCTTCTTTAATTAAGGAAGTGCTTTTAATTGATGGTTTGAAGTTCAATTTACTTAGTTAGCCAATTATGTGATAATGGATGCAAAGTTATTTTTGAAAGTGACTCTTCTTCTATCATAAACAAGTTTGAGAGCAAAACTATTTTTGTTGCAAAAAGGGTTGGTAATGTCTATGTCTTTTATCTTGAAGATCTTCTCTCACAAAAACTAAAATGTCTCTCGGTTCATAACGATGATGCATTCTTATGGCATAGAAGGCTTGGCCATATTAGTATGGATTTGCTAAATCAACTTTCTTCTAAAGAACTTGTTAGAGGATTGCCAAAACTTACTTTTGAGAAAACCAAACTTTGTGATGCTTGCCAATTTGGAAAAAAATTAAAATCTTCTTTAAAACCAAAGAAGACTATTTCAACTTCAAAACCTTTAGAACTCATTCACATGGATTTATTTGGACCAATGAGAACCACTAGTCTTGGTGGTAAGAGGTATGCCTTTGTTATTGTGGATGATTTTTCTAGATTTACTTGGACATTATTTCTAAGCCAAAAAGATGAAAATTTTCATGAATCTTTTAACCTTTTCAAAACAGTTCAAACCTCCTTTGATTGCAAATTGATTTCCATAAGAAGTGATAATGCGAGACAATTTAATATCCAAGATTTTACAAAACTTTGTGATGATTTTGGTATTTCAGGCAACTTTTCGGTAGCCAAAACTCCACAACAACATGGAGTTGTGGGAAGGAAAAATTGAACTTTACAAGAAATGGCAAGGTCAATGCTTTGTGAAAACTCTTTACCTAAGTATTTTTTGGCCGAAGCAGTAAACACCACTTGTTAAGTGATGAATCGTGTTCTCTTGAGACCTATTCTAAAGAAAACTTCTTTTCAACTTATTTTCAACAAAGCTCCCTCCATTGGCTACTTCAAAGTTTTTGGATGCAAATGCTTTATCTTAAACACCAAGGATAATCTTGGAAAATTTGATAAAAAATCCGACGAGGGAATTTTTCTTGGTTACTCTTCAAACAAAAAGGCTTATAGAATTTATAACAAAAGAACCTTATGTGTTAAGGTTCTATTCATGTAAATTTTGATGAAACTAACATTTTTGACAAAAAAGATGATGATGACATAGATAAATCTATAAGCACCAACCATTGTACCATTAAGCAATGGAAGAACATGCTAGGGAGGAAGAAGAGATTGAGGAAAAATAAGAAAATGATCAAGAAGCTCAAAGTCTTCCTCAAGATGTGATATATCCAAAGGGACACTCCAGGGATGAAATCATTGGTGATGTATCACAACGGGTAAGAACAAGAAGGTACTTTATTGATAACTTTGCCCTATTTTCTCAAATTGAGCCTAAGTTTATTGATGATGCCTTGTTTGGTGAGTTTTAGATTATTGCTATGCAAGAGGAATTAAATCAATTTGAAAGAAACAAAGTTTAGACTTTAGTCCCAAGACCTTGCGATCACTCTACTATTGGCACAAAATGGGTTTTTCGAAATAAACTAAATGAATCCGGAGAAGTGGTTAGAAACAAAGTTAGACTTGTTGCCCAAGGATTCAATCAAGAATAGTGCATAGATTTTGATGAAACTTTTGCTCCGTTGCTAGACTTGAATCCATTAGGATGCTTTTAGCTTTTGCTTGTTTTAAAGGATTCAAGCTTTTTCAAATGGATATTAAGAGTGCTTTTCTAAATGGTGATATTGAGGAGAAAGTTTATATTGAACAATCTCCCAGTTTTGTGTATGAAAAAATTCCAAATTATGTTTACAAACTTTCAAAAGCACTCTATGGTTTAAAACAAACTCCACGAGCTTAATATGAGAAATTAAGTGGTTTTCTTCTTTCAAACAATTTTTCAAGGGGTGTGGTGGACACTACTCTTTTTACAAAAACCTCTTGTAACAATGATCTTCTTCTTGTCCAAATTTATGTAGATGATATTATTTTTTGTGCTACTAATGTTTCTTTATGTGAAGAATTTGCCTCCCTTATGCAAAATGAGTTTGAAATGAGCATGATGGGAGAATTGAACTACTTCCTTGGACTACAAATCAAGCAAACAAAAGAAGGCATATTCATCAACCAAAAGAAGTACACCAAGAAACTTCTCAAGAGATTCGGGATGAACGATGCAAAAAGGTATTGGCACTCCAATGAGCTCATCATTGAAGCTTGACAAGGATGACAAAGGTAAGAAAGTTTATGAGAAAAGGTATAGAGGTATAATTGGTAGTTTGCTCTACTTAACAGCTAGTAGGCCGGATATCGTGTTTTCGGTATTTTGTGTGCTAGATTCGAAGCTTGCCCCAGAGAATCCCATTTAATAACTATAAAATTTATTTTGAGGTATTTAATTTCATCATATGATTATGGCTTGTGGTACTGTAAACAATCTTGTTTTTATCTTATTGCCTACACCGATGCGGATTATGCCGGATGTAAGGTAGAAAGGAAGAGTACAAGTGGAAATTTCCAATTCCTGGGAGGATGCTTCATATCATGGTACAACAAGAAACAATTGTGTGTATCTTTATCAACCGCCGAAGCGAAATATATAGCAGCCAGTTGTTGTTGTGCACAGGTACTTTGGATGAAACATACTTTAATTGATTTTGGTTTTTCTTTTAAAAATATACCTATTATGTGTGATAATGCTAGTGTTATAAATCTTTCCATAAACCCTGTGCAACATTAAAAAAAAAAAAAACATATTGAAATCAAACATCATTTTATTAGAAATTATGTTGCTAAAGGGGATGTATTTTTAGAATATATTTGCACAGAGGATCAAATTGCTGATTTTTTTACTAAACCCCTCTCTGAAGAGTGTTTTTGTTATTTGAGAAATTGCTTGGTATTGGTAGATTTATTGACTAATGTGTGTTGTTTGAGTTTCAGACTTCCTCTTATTCTTTATTCTTGCAGAAAATAGTTTTTTTGGAAAAATCAGACACCTCTCTAAAAAATTGTATGTCCGGTTCCAAAAATGGACTCAAATTTTCTTCTTCGCAAAACTTACCGAGATATTCGGACGACCTCGATAAAAATCGGATGTCCGATTTCTTGCTTTCATAAAAACTAGACGACCGATTTTAGAATTCGGTCGACTGATTTTTTAAAAACCGTCGGGTTGTGCATTTTTAAAACCAGATCTTTCTAACTTTTTCACTTATTTCTCACAACTCTCTGTCACTCTCTGGTCTGAAACCTCTCTCTCTCTCTCTCACAAAGCCTGACCAATTTCAAAGTCCGATTCTCATTCTTCTTCTTAATCTTCTCAAATTTCTCTCATCAATAAGCAAGGAAACCGTTCATTTCTTTGTTTTTCTCTCTAATATTCTCTGTTTGAAAGCCCCCAATCTCTACCTCAAAACCCTAAGTCAAAATTCGTTCAAAATGGTGAAAACAAAGAATGCCAACATTGGAAGAGAGGTAAATGTTAAAGAAGGAGGCAGTAGTAGAGGAAGTTGAAAGGGAAAAAGGGTACTATCCAGATAGGTTCATCTCTGTGAAAGAGGCTGCAAATTGTGAGGAATGGACAAGGAATAGAAGAAAATTTTCTCCTGGCCACAGAGTAAACTTGAACGATATGCAAGGTATAGAAGTTATTCCAACTCTCTTCGATTTGATTGGTTGGGTACCTTTGAATACTGTATATGAGTTATACTATCTTTAAATGATTTATGAATTTAATGCTAATCTTCGTAAGGGTAGAATTGAAGGATTAGACAACATAGCTCACCAATGGGTGGTGTCTATAATTGGAGGAAGAGATATTGAGTTTGATGATATGTTGTTGAATACCATTCTAGATACTTCTCAAGATGGTATAAGGTTTTATACTAAGAATAAAAACTGTCTTGATTCTAACTTATATAGTGAAAGATGTTTTGAGAAGGCATTCACTGGAGGAGAAGTTCTAAAAAGGCATGATGATAGGAACGTAAACAAACTTGATGCCTATGGGAGATTGCTTCACCACATGATATCTAACATCATCATTCCTAATGTTAGACACAAATTATCAATCACCAATATGCACTCTTTTTTAATGCTAGCACTTCACGAACATAGAAGAATGAACTTTGCTTTTATGGCCATAGGACACATGCTAGCTACACAATCTTCATCCAACAAGTGCTTGCCATATGGTTGCTTTCTGACAAAGATATTTCAATATTTTGTGATCAACTTGGTTGGAGTTGGTGACCACATTGGACCCGGAAAGATCTATAACCAACATACATTCACAAGAATGGGTTTTTGAGAAAAATAATGGAGGGAAATTAGTAAGAGGTGGCCAAGATGAAAGTGATGAAGAGGATGATGATGATGAAGAACGAGAGGAAATGAATGTGGGTGAAGAAGAAAGTGACTCAGAGACGGAGCAAGAAAGATTTAGAAGTGAAACAAGACAAAAAAAGAGACAAGAAAGAACAAAGGAAGGTTCATCTTCGGGTAGCATAACTCAACTAATGGAAATGATAGCTTCCTACAAACATCAATGAATACTCGATTTGACGCATAGAGGGTCTCTTTGAGGCTTTGGATGGGAAAGTCTCCGACATTCAAGAAAGGGTTATGAGATTGGATGCAAGAGATAGAGATGAAGGCCATTGAAGAAATTATGAAACGGGAGTGACTCGCTATTCGTCTTTATTTATTTTTCTTGGTTTCAAACTCTCTACTCATTGAGCCTCTTTTATTTTGAACTTCTTTCTCTTATAACTCTGGTGCCTATAAAGTTTTATGATTTGTTTGTCTTAATGATCTTTGTTTCTATGAAACTCTATGATGAGAGTTTCCTTTATCTTTGTTTCTGTAATTCCTTAAAAATCCTCAATGTCTTTTTGATTTATGCCAAAAGGGGGAGAAATATGTGCAAGAAGTAAGGGGGGATAAAATGTAATATGCATATTGTTGGTATATTGTTGATGACTAAGCTTGTTGATGCTTATGTTAATGTTGTTAATGCTTATGATTTAGTTTGTTGATATCAATGTCAGTATTGTTGATATATTGTTGAATATCATATCTTTTTTACTATATGGCTTGGAGTTGCTTGATGATTTTTTATGCCATATTTGTTGTAAAGCATGTTTTTAGGGGGAACTTATTTTTTTCTAAATTATCTTTCAAACCCTTGGCATATTTTCAAATTCATAGGGGAGTTATCTCTCCCTTATGGTGTTTGGTATGCTTTTCTCCTATTGATGATTTCCTTGAAGCATCACAATGTTTTTATACTTGCTCTTTTGTTCTTCCATATGTATTGGTCATAATAAAAAATGGGTAGATTGTTAGCCCTAAGGGCATTATTGCATATGATTTTGATTATGATTAACATATGTTTGTATGATGATTATTAAGCTTAGTTTATATAAAACAAAAGAAGCATATTTGAAGTCTCAAGGCTACACTCATAGAAGCAAAAGATCTTGGTGATCAAGGCAAAATAAAGGAGGAAAGATTAAGCTATTGAAGACCTTGAAGAGTTGCGTCTTAGTTAGGGATTTACTAAGATATTTTGTAAAACTACCTAACTCTCATATTTGATTGTTGATCAAATGTGAAGCTCCTTGGATGAATTTCTTTTTATAAACTATTCTTGAAAAATCCAAGTATTCTTGATAAAGTTTTTGATGCCCTTGAAAGTTTTCTTATCTCTAAAAGAGTATCAAGAATACATGTTTTTGAAATAGGAAGGAAAGCTCTTTTCTTGTTAAAACTAGCTGTAAAATCTCTCTAAAAAACCGGTCATCTGATTTTAAAACCAGTCATCCGATTTTTCAAAAGGAAAAGAAAAATTAAACGTCCTAGTTTAAAACCGGTCGTCCAATTTTTCTAGCTTTAGAAAAATCGGTCGTCCGATTTTTGTAGGGTGTCGTCCGATTCTTTCCATTTCAAAACCGATGATTTTCCTTTTACAAGAAAATCGGACATCCATTTTCTAAAACCGATCGTCCATTTTTAGTCTTTTACTGCAAAAACATTACCGTTACATAGAAAGTAGCGGTTACTTTTTCTCTTTCCTATATATATGAGTTCTTTATCAGCAGTAAACAGTTTTTTGGTTGGTTAAATATTTATTGAGATCATTTAAGAACCTTCAAGAGCTTTAAAGTACATTCCTTCAAACATTTTTATCTCACAAAAACATCTTCTAGAGCTTCATTATTGATCTTCTTCATAGGAGAAGTAAAGAGGAGCTTGTAGAAGTATTCAATTGAGTTGTATCTTTCCTTCTCAAGCTCACTTAACATTGTTCTTTACTCATCTCTCTTTTATTAATATCAAAGGTTTGTGTTGAAAAAACCCTTGGGTTATCCTTTGATTATATTTGTGTTGGTGATTGAGGTTGCTTGCAAAACCCTTTGTGGATGATCCTCAAAATTGTGATTGTTGTATACTTTGTCAATAGTGGATTTGAAAATCCTTGGGTGTTGACTTAAGGTAGCGGATGTAGCTCTTTGAGAGAGTGAACCACTATAAATTATTGTGCTTCCTCTTTCTATGCTTTTAGCTTGATTGTCAAAATTATAAGATCTTGTTTGGTTTGTAATTTTATTGAACAGAGTTTTAGAATTCTTCCTCAAGCAAAGTTGAATCTTTATCTTTTGTTCACACAAAAGACTTTTTAAAAATTATCCAAAAACCTTAGTCACCCCCTCTTTAAGGTTTTTTAGATATAACATTAATACGCCTAAATCAAATAAAGCTTTATCAATCGATAAACTACCAATGGTAAAAGGAAAAGAAAAACTCCCTGGATCTTCTAACTTCTGTGGTAGTTTACCCTTGTTGGTAAGGATAGCCAAAAATTCCTTGCCCAAGACATGCGTGGATGCATCGTTGAGCTTACTCTTCTTTGTCAGTATCTCCTTCAAGTAATTAGCACACTTGGGTACCTACAAGAGTAAGTCACAGAGAGGGAAGTTTACTTTCAATTGTTTGAGTATCTCCATGAACTTCTTCATGTTGTCTTGGCTACGATCACGAACAAGAGCCTCTGTACATGGGATTTTAGGCTTGTATTCGGCAATTGCCGGTTTCTTTTTCTGCTCTTCTTTACATGGCTCTAAGGCTTTAGATTCAAGAGATTTGGATTATCTTCTTTCTTTTCAATATCGATTTTCTTTTGCATGATTATCACTGTTTCTTCTTTTGGAACTTCCTCATGAAATGTCACCGAGATAGCATTGACATGCTCTCTCAGGTTCACTTCGGTATTGCTTATGAGAGTTACTGGAGTACTCTCTGATACTAACTTGACCAGCTGCCCAATCTGTTTCTCTGAATTTTGAATTGAGGCCTCTTAGTTTTGTTGGGTAGCCTTTATAGTGCTCATTCTAGTGTCAATGGCATTCATGAATTTCACTACGAGCTCTTCCAAATTAGCTTTTGAGGGTGGAGGGTTTTGCGAAGCTGCATCATAGGAGAGTGGTTGGGTAGGACCTCTATTTCGGAATCCCAGAGGTTGTTGCTATCTTTGCTTTCCTTGCCCACCCCAAGAGAAGTTTGGGTGCTTCCTCCACCCCAGATTATATGTGTTGAGTAAGGGTTATTTCTCTGCCTGTTCCGTTGCATATAATAGACTTGCTCCATAGGACCTCCCATACTGAGGCATTTATGATTAAGATGCCCTCCCCTACAGAAGTTGCAGAACACGATTGGTTGAGTGTTCTTATTTGCGAGTATAGTAATCAAGTTCCCCATCATAGCTGCCAATCTCACTTCCACGGTCATACTAGAATCTACATTGTGGACTCCAGTAGGTTTGGGCTTGGATCTCTATCCACCCAAGGTATAGCTATTCATAGTTATTTGTTCAATGAGGTCATATACCTGTTAGAGGTTCTTGTGATTTGTAAACCCACTAGTAGAGGCATTAATTAGCTATCTTGCCCCAAATGAAACTTCATTATAGAAGGACTATATTTAAATCCCCGAATCTAATCCATGGTGGGGACACTTCCTTAGCAAATCTTCATCTTTCCCAAGCCTCATAGAGGCTTTCTCCATCAATTTGTTGGAATGATAGGATTTCATTCCTAAGCTTCATTGTTCGACCAGGAAGAATGTAACTCTATAGTAACTTCTTGGCTAGTGAGTCCCATGATGTAATCGAGCCAGAAGGTAGTGACTTAAGCCATGATTTTTCCTTTCCCCTTAGAAAGAATGGGAAAAGACAAATTCTAATCGCATTTTCTGAGACTCCATTGATTTAAAGGTATCCCACATCTCCAAGAAATTTTCGATGTGCGCATTAAGATCTTCTTCAAGGAGTCCATTGAATTGTACGTTCTTCTACAACATTTGAATCACGTTTGGCTTGATCTCAAAGTTGTTTGCTTCTACCCTTGGCCTGGCTATACTAGACTATGTCTAAGAGATGGATAGCCTAGCATAATCTGTCACTGTCCTCTCCGCCATTGGTGGTGGTTGATGTGGCACAAATAGTGGATTTATATAGGATGGAGCTACTTGACCTTCTTCCATCTTCTCGATGGTAACATTGGCATTGTTATTCACCGTCTCAAATCCGAAGAGAGCGTGGCATGCATTCCGCAATGAATGCTGGGCTATAGATCAAATGGCACTAATTCACCTTTTGTCGGGGCATAAACAATTACCCAAACATGAAACAAGAAAACCATAATCAAAGTCCACAGATAACATATTCCAAATCAAGATAAAAGCCAACAATAAATTAATAATTGCAAAATTAATAAACAATCCAAAACAAAAGCAAAAACAAGAAAGATAAAAAAAAATAACTATAGCACAAGAAAAACGTTTTCTTTAGTTGTCGTCCCCGGCAATGGCGCCAAAACTTGATGTTCCTTTTAATAGTTGACTAAAATGAATGCAACAAGCAAGAGTACCTATCACTATAGTACTAGAGACACACTAGAGTTATCGAACTTAGGGAATGGTAAGGGCTCAAATAGTCACTGTTTTAACCTATGCTTAGTCTAACAAATTGGTTTTAAGAAATTAATTAACGAATTAGAAAACTACAAAAAACGAATAAATGGAAGCACAAATAAAGTTATGAGATTTTAGGAAAAGAGTTTGGATGAAGGATTTTCCTAACTTTTGTCAACTATTTCAATTAAAATCAAATAAAACAATGTCTGGATATGCAGGTTGGATTATCACATGAAAATTGGGCAATCCCTATCTCTAGGTGAAAGACTCTCTACTCACCTAACCTTTAGAGGACAATCTCTTCTCTCCCTATTTAATTATGAATGCAATAAACTTAGGTGATCTAATTAACCTAAAAGTGCAAAGAATATCTCTATTCAATTACCAACTCTTATTATCCAATTAGTTGCCCTAGATTGATCTTCCTTTTTCAATTTCAATCAACCTTGCAAAATAATTGATTCCGCGTAAATCAATTATCAAGAAAACGTAATTGAACAACAACCAACACATAAACAAATATCAATTTAATGAAATTCAATAAAAAAATCATATCATCCAAAGGTAGGGTTCAATCCTCAATTCAAATAATATAAATTTAACTAGAAAACATCGTAACAAATATTCAATTCAATAGTAGAAATCATAATTAGCAAAGGAAAAGGAAGTTGAAAAGGGAGTTGAATCCACAGTTTCGAACGCCACCCGAGCTCGTCTCTTGATTCGCTTGATAAAACCCGAAATTGATCCATAGATTTGTTTCAATCTTCCTCCAATAGCTTCAATTTAATGTTAATCGTATAGAATCTTCCTAATTAAAGAGGAATTAGGAGGGTTTTTCTTGCCCAAAATCATCCTAATTCTCTTCTCTAAACTTAAAAATCGTTCTCCCTCCATAAAGGGGATAAAAACTGCTATAAATACAACTAAAAAGGCATTAATGCACTGTTGACAAGACCTACCGCGTCTTGTAGGTTGAGCCCTATTGTCTGCTTTAAGGTTCTGTTCTAGTTGGCCTTAGGTTGTCAAGACCTACCGTGTGCGATACGTCTAGCCTACAATCCACGATAGGCTTCTGTTGGCTCTGTCCTTGTGGCTCGCAAACCTATTGTGTGTAGTAGGTTGGCCTACTATTAGTGGTAGGTTCCTTCCTCTTGGCCGGTGGCTTTGTTTTCTCCATTTTTGCTTTGTTTCGGCCCCTTTTTGCCCGTTTCCCCTTTTATTCTTCATCTTCTTCATTGGGAAGCACCTAAGATAAGAATAGAGGTAAAGGGTATAAATTATGCATTTTATATATTAAAAACGACGAAAATAACATATGTAAATGTAGTACAATATGGCACAAACAGTAATCATAAAATTTAATAAGATTTTGTAATTAAAGATGATTTTATAACGCTTAGGCACAAGAATTGAGTAATCCATGGCTTGCGAATGTCACCCAAGTGCTTCTCTTGAATCTCTTAAAAACTCCCGAAATTACTCCGATGAAAGTCTTCAATCTTCTTCAAATAACTTGGATTAAAAATCTAATATATGAATTAAAAGGGTAAAACCGGAGTCCTAATGGTCATTCTTCTCAAGAATTACCCTCTCTCTCTCTCTCTCTCTCTCTCTCTCTCTCTCTCTCTCTCTCTCTCTCTCTCTCCCTAAGACGGAATAGGAATTAAAAATACATAATAAGGCATTTAAATAGTTCGGAACCGAGTCAAAATCGATGTCCGCTCAAAGCAGTCAGCCGCGGCCAGGCTAACGTAGCTGACCATGGCCACCCTTTATCCACAAACTTGTTCTTGTCTTCATGTCAGCCAGTCATAGCTAGTCCTAGGACAGCCGACTACGGTTTGCCTCTTTCTCCTTAGGGTCCCATTTCAGCTTGTATTCACTTTTAACTCCTTCAAGATGTACCTAAATCAATATGAGAAGAGAATGGGGTTAACTCGTCCATTTTCTATACTAAATACTTCAACGAACCGAAATAAATAACGCATAAAACTACAACTAGAATAGACTTATCAATTATGTTATGTTAAGAATACATACTAAGTGTATTTGGTTTAATACAAGATTTTGAATTTGAATGCACATATACTTACATAAGGTCAATGTATCTTAAGTAGATAGTCCACTTGATGGGTCGTGCTTCACAGAAAGTTAAGGACTATTTTTACTTGCTTTACAAGGAAAATATTTTTGTGCTTGACTGGCTCAGGGAGTTGGGAATGCCATTTGGTTAAATGTCATTGCATGGTTGTTTTCTAAAATGGATGACGTACATTTTCTTAGTGATTATCTTTTCATGACTAACTATGCAAGTATGCTTGGAGAATATAGAACTAGACCCAGTGATATTAGTTTATTGGAAATACCATTAAGGAAAGGGAACTATAGATTCACATTCTACTGTGTGGGAGAATGCTTATGATATTCACGCATGTTGGTAGTCTAGTGAAGATAGGGAATATTTACTTTGGTTATGCTATAGAAGAAGAACCCTATGCATAGGATCGATGAACTCTATATGTTTAGTAAATGAACCTAATTAGACAATATGGATATGTATATTTGATCCTATAATAATCACCCCCTTGTGATTGTCCGTGTTAACCCAAAGACCAAGACATTGGGGATAAACTCATGTTGGCTTAACATAGCTCCCTAAGAAAGCAGAAACATTGAAGAGCTCGGACACCATACTAGATGTCTAAGGATGGTAGATGTTATTGATGAAAGTGATACTACGTACATTATTCCTACACTCAATGACAAGTGCAAATATAGAGGACATTATCGTCATTACACCTATAGGTCAAAGACACTGTCTCCCATAGCTTTTGTCCTTGGTGTTAATATTTCCATATGGTAATAATTTGAAATATTTAGAATGGACATGCTGCTATTTTTAGTGAGGGCATTTAAGTTTTCTATATAAGCTAAGAAATAAATTGTCTTATGCTCCCATAAGTAGCTCTAATAACTTGAGTGATTATTTAATCACTACTCAAAAGAAATGGGATTTATTTAAGAGGTTATAATTAATTAGGTCCTTAGTATTATTTTACTAAGATAAAGGACCAACTAATTAATTAAGAGAAGAAGGCATTCTAATTAACTGGGCCCTATTAGTATTATTAATTGGGCTAGGCAGTTAATTTCTTAGGTTGGATAGTTAATTGGATTTTAATTATATTTTATTAAAACACCCATAGATTAATTATGGACTTATGAAAATTGGATTGAGCCTGGACTTTTTATTCAAGACAAAGCCCAAACCTATGATATCAAGTAAAACCTTAAGGGTTTCATCTTTAGGGTTTTGGCCCCCTCCTCCCATTTATGGAAAGTTGTTGTCTTCTACATGTGATGGAAATCTAGTTTAGGTAGTATCCAATTCAATTAGATTAATACTCGTTATATCAATTCTCCAAGATCACATAAACGATTAAATTTCCTAATGTGATGGAAGTTTGTGTTTAGATGTATCCTATTCAATTAGGACTAATGCTTTATATAAAGATTCTCAAGATCACACCGGAGAGTTCATTTCCTAAAATCTTATTAGTGATTGGAAATCTTCAGGAAGTATCCTACTCAATTAGGATTAATACTTTAACTAGAGATTCTCCAAGGTCACTTTAGGAAATTCTATTTCCTAATTTATGCAACAGTTCCTAATTCATTTTAGGAAGATTCTTATCTTGTATTCCAAGAACTCAATGGGAGAAATTATTTAAGGGAAAATCCAAGAGGAATTTTGGCAAATTCTCATATTCTCTCACAAAGGAATTTCGGCCAACTTTTGTGTTCTCCATTCGTAGAGTATTCTCTTCTTCTCTCTTCTGTCTAGTTTCTCTCTAAGAATAATACCTAAGTTCTCATTAAAAACTTTTGAGAGGTTAGAGGATACTCAGGAAGATCATTAGTTCTATGGTCTGTTTATGAGAAGTAGCCGACGTTCGCAAGGACTACAATCGCAGCCAAATGAAGGACTTTAAGGAGGAGAAGAGGGGCAAATTCCATAACTATTCATTCCGCCACCAATAATAAGGGAAGAATTAAGAAGCCCTAATGGTATAATATTATAACCATCTTCGTTCCGCTTATGCGCCACCAAGGTACCAATTCCTTTAATTAGTATCAAAGTGATTTTGATGGCTTATTTTATCGTTTAGGGTTGTATGCTTTCAAAATAAGAAAGGTGGTACTTTTAGTATATTTTTTGTGTTTGCATGCAATCTGCCGCTTTCTTTGTAAGCTGTGTTTTTCCATCACACTATGAGGTAGTTTTCGATGTACGCCTATGTGGAGAGACATAGGCGAATGTAAGGTTTTATGCTTTATTTACCGTTTTGTTAGGAGTCAACGTAAACTTCTTATGAGGTATAGAGAAACATAAATTTTATTCTTTGTTTATTAGAGGACGATGATTCAACAAAACTGAGCACCATTGTTGAAAACACAATTTAAAATTTGGACTACCCAAAACCAAAACTAACAGTTTTAGCCCTAGAGTTAACGAGGGGTGCCAAGTTTACTTGGCACTGGCAGCCGCATAAAAGAGCACCAGCACCCAACTTTCTCGGCATCACGGCACACGTTCTCGGCATCACAATAGCAGTAGCAGGAAGCGCCTTCACCCACTTTCCTTGGCATCGCTTGGCAATAGCAACTTCGATGGTGTGGGCAGGGACTTCAGCACCTGGTCCCAGGATCGTCAACAACAAGCAGCAACTCGAGAAAGGGCTTCACCCTAATTTTCTCGGCATTCGTACCAATGAGTAGACACCTGGTACCCAGCTGTCTCGACTCCCAAAAACGCAGCAATGACACACGGAAAGGGCCTCTCGGCCCAGGCTTTTTGAGGTATGCCGCACCCCCAGACGCAAGCGCAAAATAGCTAGGTTGCTCTCATCACCTAGTGTTGAAGGTGACTCTGTTGGTGCCCCGGGTTTGGGCGGCTTAGATTTTTCCTGAGTCGACTCGGTTTTACCTATTTTACTGTTTTGGTTATTTTCAGTTGTTTTGTAATTTTTATGAAGCTTGGGGTTAGTTTGTAATTTTTGAAATTTGTCTTTTTCCAAGGAATTTTATGAGAATTACTTTCCAAGATAATTTGATAAGGCAAACCAAATATTGCACCATAAGGATGAAGTCTTTTTCTTTCTTTCCTGGATATGTTGTTCTTTATTTCCATTAGCTAGTTTTTTACCAACACTTGTCGTGGTTTACTGAATTTTATATGTGATATGAATTGTTTAAGAAAATACCACCTTTGGGAAAGAAACATGTGTTTATATATTACCGTGTCTTTCCTTGTTGTTTTTGTTGGTAAGATAGCAATAATAAAATAGAAAGAAAACATAATGTTTCTTATTTTATCATGATATCCTATGTTTGTGCATAAACTGTCTTGTTTGTTTCCAGTGGATAAACAAGATAGAAAAACAATTTTCTTAAGAAAACTTATTTCTATAAGAAGGTAATTTGTTTTTCTTAAAGGATCTCATCCTTGACATAGAAACCAATTTAATTGCCAGAAAGTTTTTAAAAAATGGACATTTTTCGAAGTAAACACTTATTTTAAAAGACTGAGTGGAGAGGACATAAGGGTTCTATGGCTTCCATTATTAGTTTAAGTAGCAGGTTAGGACGTCCTGGCATCACTTTGGGAATGACCTCCTAAAGAAAGGACCTCCACAACCTAAGTTCTATACGTTGAACTCAATACTGAATGGTGGAGTATCCACCAACCCACGTTGGAGGTGCTAACCTAGCTTATCCCTACTTTGTATTAGGATAAGGATGTATAGTATTCATGCATGTTAACAATCTAGCAAAGCTAGGGACTATTTAGTTTGGTATACTATGGGAGAAGAACCCTAGGCATGGGATCGATGAACTCTGTATGCTAGGTAAATGAACTTAGTTAGGCAAGACAGATATATATATATATATATATATGTTCGCTTCTATGAGAATGACCCCCTTATGATTGTATGTGTTAATATAGAGACCAAGGCCTTGGTAATATAACTCGTTTGTTTAAGGGTAACTCATTGAGAAAGAAGAAACATTTGAAGAGTTTAGATTACACTGCAATGAAATTGTCATTTTGGGACGGAAAATTTCCATCCGTATTTGTGAGGCGTTTAGGGACAAAACAATAATGTAAGCTCTTTCATCTGACAAAAAGTTAAACTTCCATTCCAATTTCATCAAGAAAAGGATAAAAATAATGACATAAACAATTTCATGAGTGATCAGTCCCGAATTTAAGACGAATATGGGACTAAGTATTATCGATAAAAAATATGTCAAAAATATTCCAATCGATTTAGGATAGAAGACTCATTGTTCATTTAGTTAGATTGTTGTGTTAATCTATCCCAAAACCTTCCTAAATTAGGGACGAATTTCTAATAGAGCTTATATTAATATTTTGTTTTGTGATTTTATGAAATTAGTAATTTCATGCGTTTCAATCCATCACAAGTTACATAATTTTTTAGATGATTTTTTTAAATTTATTAATTTTTTCGTCTTTTTTCTAATATGCCAAATATATCTGTCCCAAAGCTATTACTAAATGTGGACTGAATATATCTTCTCTTCTATTTTTAATCGACAAATCTATCTGTTCCAAATGGGTTACTAAATTGAGACAAATTTATCATTTTTTATTTCTTTAATTGTCAAATAGTGTATGTCCGAAATCTGTTTCTGAATTCGAATCGAATTAGACAAATTTATTCATTATTTTAATTTTTATTAGACTTACATCTCTGTCCTAAATTAGTTACTAAATTTGTATTTAATTTAGGCAGACATCTGCTACGATTAATTAATTTCTTTTGTTAAAAATGTGTTAGGACACCACAAGAATTCAAAAGATTATCGACCAACAATTTGGTTGGTAATCGGTCACTAAAAGCCAGCTACAGACTAATTTGGTCAATCGTTGTGATTTGATCGGTAACTGGCTGTGATGGAATAAAACGTCAATCGGTAAATGTCGGTTGAAATTTTGGTCGTTAACTTTATTTTTCTTAATTAAAAAATGTAAATTAAATTTTAAGTTACCGACCGATTATCCACAATTACCAACCGAAGATCAGTCGGTAACTTTGTATTTTTTTAGAAAAATATTTTATTTATAATTTTAAATATCCAACTTAAATTAAAAACCAACCACAACCACAAACAATATAGAATCAACAAAAACATATGTAATACAATCAACTAAAACATCTAGAATACAAATATAAATATATATAAAAAAAAGTATAAAATACATAATATAATATCAAATATCAAAATATATAAAAAAAATACATAACAAATATATCATAAAGTCTAGATAGGTGGAGGTGGGCTAGAGGAGGAGGAATGACCGGTCGGTGGCTGAGATGTCTCGTCTTCATCCGGCAGCGAGAAAGGAGGGAAGAAAGTGGATACCGAATCCAGCTGCACTCCACACTGAGAGACAAATGAGGTTATGAAGCCGGCGAACTTGTCCTATACCTATTGCATGTATCCCCACAACCTCCTCTCCCTCTCGATACAGGACTCTGGGCTGCCACGGAAAGTACCGAAGGATCCGATTACGAGCTGTTGCTGCCGTCCCGGCACTCCGCAGTGATGGCTGCAGATTGTGAGCCGAAACCCTCGACACGGCGCTTGTTGTTGCCACCGGTAACCTCGAATATCAATTGCTCGTAAGTTGGAATAGGCGAGTTAGTCCTTATATTTGGCCTACAAAAAAGACATTAATAAGTTATTGTTAAGCAATATACAATAGGCATAGCGTAAGAAACGATAATATGAGAATTGGTTTAAAACTATTAAATAACCTTACCTAAAACTCGTTGAATCGTATATAGAACCCACTATCCCTTCGGCTGATGTAGTAGGACATACAAGTCTGGCTGTGGAAAGGCTTTGCCCATTTTTCCCACTGCAAACAAAAATGAGATTTCAAATATAAATGTAATTAAGAAAAAACTATAAGTTATAAGAAAATATAGTTTTAAGTTAAAAAAAACTACTAATAATTAAATATGGAAACAAAATTTACTCACCCACTCAATGAAAGACCTAGACCTACCAGCGTGCTTGCCGGGTCCCTGGCCACCACGCCCCTGCAACGGTTCTGCTGTGCCGCCTCCCGCCTCTTCTTGTGTGCCTCCGAGCCCTATTCATCACAAAGACTTGTGTACTGTGCGGTAGTCATCCAATTAGGTTGATACATCCACTCGCACCTCGTACATCAAGTACTTGTATTGTAATGAGGCTCGTTTTTGCCAAGCATCCCGAATGGCATGCTCATGCATCCGGTCCCATCGATACCTCTTCTGCAACAACACATAATTTGTTAATCAATATAAGCTTATATATTTAAAAGTTCATGTAGTTACCGTTATATAAAGGCTTACCCCGAACTTTACATACTGCATGTTCTTTATTCTATTTGGGACCTTCCTAAAACTCGGATGGGCCTCAACAAAATATGCCTTCATGATTTCAGTAGTAAATTTTGCACAGTCCGATTGCTTGTTGAAGCTATGCAAATGTTAAAATACAAGTACATTTAAAAAGGAGGGAAAATCCTTTCGAAATTGCACAACATCACAACAATATTACTCTCCAATTCACGCATGTGTGCCACACTTAATTTAGGAGAACACAATTCTCCATAAAACAAACTCAATTCTACAAAGGCACTCCATACCTTGTTCGGAAGTACCTCTTTGAGAGCAATAGGAATCAATCGATCCATAAATATGGCAATCATGACTTCTCATTCCGGACATTCTCAACTCCTTTAAATTAACACATCTGTTCAGGTTAAATGCATATGTGTTTGGTTTGTTCTTTTATCAAAGTGTAACATACCTTCAGTTTTGCAGAACCTTTGAGACTTAGTTCAGGTTGATTGCAATATCTTTGAACATCTTCCCTAGACCTCACGTTATCCTTCTCTTCCCTTTCACATCCAGAATTGTGTTAAAACCATTATCAAAGACATTCTTCCCATCATGCATGAAGTCAAGATTGTGGCAAACTAGAAGAGTATGCCAACATGGAAGATCCCAAAAGATACTACACCTTCTCTAATTGTGATATTCTCCTCTGCCATCTTTCTTTCCTGTCTCAATTCGATTTATGTAATCTTTGCAATTTCTTGAACCCTTTCCCACAACTACTCTCCTATAAGACAAGGTGACGGCTCAGAATGATCTTCTCCTTTGCCTTCTTAAAACACTTTGAATCCCTCCGAAATGGATGATCGTAAGGCAGAAAGCAGTTATGATAATCAAACCAAAATTGCTTTCCCCCACTTTGTGGTCTAAATGACCATTACAAGGAAAAAAAAACAGAATTGCAACGGTAGATATGGGCGTAATTCCATTGCAATTTTCTATTTTACGACAAAATTGCGATGGAAATATTCGGTCACTAAACGGTCGTCGCTAACGAAGGTTTGCGACCAAGTCTTTAGTTGCCAAAAAAAAAAAAAAAATTGCAGCTGAATTGCGACGGCTCGTAGCGAAGTTCAGCTTTGAGAAGCCATGACCAAATTCCTACCGTTTGATTGCAAAATTTCGTGCCAAAAAAATGGCCCCAAAAATTTCGACCAAAAATTTAGTAACAATTTGGTCGCTAAAAAATATGCGCCAGAAATTGCGAGCAAATTTTCTGTCGTAATTCAGTCGCAATTTAGCATATATATATATATTGCCCTCACCTCCTAGTATTTCATATATTTCATATGCAAAATAAGAACATCCTATTTGATTAAGGAAAAGATAACAGAATGGCTAATAACCTAACGAATATACTAAGTTTTCTATAAATAACAATCAATAACAGATCCAATCACCAAATAAATTTTGAAACGTCTAAATTATATAGAAAAGGATTCTTACTTAAAGGCGGCTGCTAATGTCTAAATTAACATAGTAATTGTTCCCTTGCAAAACATCAAACCTTACACTTTTAGCAAACATTTCAATGGTTAAATAAGCAATTAAAAAGCCTCATTTATTGCTGAAAACAGCTTTTCTACATATGATGCCTTTGGAGCCCTATCTTATCGATTAGGCTACAACAAATAGCACCATTTAAATCTCCATTCTTCATGAGTAATCATCAGGCCTTCAAGTACCTTAACAAGCCACCTAAATAATTCTTCAAAACCATGGAATAATTCTTCAATAGACAGGAATGGGCATTGCGGAGATGATGAATACATATAGTAAAATAACCAATTACTAAATATACCCAAATCTGGTTATAAACAAATCACTAACTCTAGAGGTACCAACGCACAATAATCCAGATGCAGCTGTTTAGGAAAACACTACATATATTTACAACTACTATAAACAAAGCTCTAAATATTTCACTAAATTTGGGCCTAATTGTAAAAGTAAACAAATGGAGCCACAAACACGCAACGAGCTTCAAAATCAACATGCGGCTAATAGTTAAGAGTCTAATTTCTCATGGTTTATCAAAATCAGTATGCCTTTGGAAAAGAAATCAATTCGTATGCAAATCAATATGTGAGAAATAAAAGTTTTTCATGCATATCCAGAAAGGTTTGCGTCAGAGGTAGTGACAATTGCATCTCATCATTCTTATTTCTTGTAATATGTGCAAGTTATATACATCATTGGCAAACCAAAACTTCCTAGCAAGATGAAAACTAGACTGACAAATCAAGTAAAACAAAGAAAACAATTGTCACACCTTGAAAGTTTTCAGTATGGAAAACAATTAATGTTTTCTGTCTTATTACTACAAAATAGTTTACATTATATACTCGTAAATCATAAATAAATTATAACTAGGAAATTAAGTCTAATTACAACTAGGAAACTAAATCATAAATATTCATGGTTTAGAATTTTTTAAGAATATGGAAACTATAATTCTACATAATAATCCTTAATACTCCCCCTCTAGTTGGAGCATGAAGGTCTAAAATGCCCAACTTGTAAGCTAATTGATGAAAGGAAGCGGGATGTAGTGCCTTAGTGAGAATGTCAATATGATGGAACTCACTGCATATGTAGGCGGGAGAGATAAACTTTGCCTAAAAGGTCTCCTGGACAAAATGACAATCAACTTCAATGTGCTTAGTACGTTAATGAAAAATCAGATTGGCCGTGATGTGAAGAGCAACCTGATTATCACAATGTAACGGAATCGGGCAAGTGATGGGCACATGAAGATCTCGAAGCAACCGAGATAACCACTTTAATTCATGGCCATGGAGCGACATTCAATCTCATCAAAGGAGCGAGAAACACTATTTTGTTTCTTCGTTTTCCAAGAAATAGGAGAACTGCCTAGGGAAATAAAGTAACATGTGATGGATCGGTGAGTGATTGGAAAGATAGCCCAAACAGAGTCACAATAAGCGGTCAACAAAAAGGGAGAATTAGAGCGAAGAAAAATAACATGACCAGGACTTCCTTTAAGATAACGAACGACCATAGATCAGCATCCTAATGAGCAAGCCGAGAGACGTGCATAAATTGAGCAAGGACATGAACGGCATAGGCAAGCTCAGGATGTGTAAGAGTAAGATATATCAACTTGGCAATGAGACGGCGATAGCGATCTAGTTTATCAACATAAAGGCTAGAGGATTTGGCCAACTAATGATTTGGTTATATAGGAGTGGAAAGGGGTTTGGTCCCGAGCAAACCAGTCTTGGAAAGAATCTCTAGAGTGTACTTGCGTTGGCATAAAAATAAACCTACAGGGTTTCTTGCAATTCCAATCCCTAAGAAATATTTTAGGGAACCCAAGTCCGTCATGTGAAAACATGTATTCAAAGATGCTTTAAACTTGTTAATAAATGGTAGGGAATTGGCAGTAAGTAATAAATTATCCACATCTATGAGAACACACAGAAAAATAGTATTCTGAGAATATGTAATAGGGAATAATCCACATAAGACTGAGAAAACCCACACTAACGAAGAGTGGTAGTAAGTTTGGAGAACCAACATCGAGGGACTTGACGAAGGCCATATAAAGATTTTTTTCAGAAGATAAACTTGGCCATGGAAAGAGGACAAAAACTAGGTGGAGGACGCATATAAACTTGTTCCTTTAAATCCCCATGTAGAAAGACATTATGGACATCCATCTGATGTATAAGCGAGTTTCGAGCTGTAGCTACGGAAAGCAAGGTGCGAACAGTGACTATTTTGGCGACAGGAGCAAAGGTATCTGTAAATCAATATCTATTGTTTGTGTGTTCGCAAAATCACCAAACATGCCTTACATCACTCAACAGTGTCGTCCGCTTTATATTTAATGCGGAAGACCCATTTACTCCCAAAAGTATGTTTGCCAAGGGGCAAGGACGTCAAGGACCACGTGTCATTCTTTTCTAGGGCATCAATTTCTTATTGCATTGTAGTTTGTCCTTAAGGATTAGAAACAGCTTCAGAATATGTAGTAGGTTTTGTATCTGTGGCAACAGATGCTAAACAATGCTTGTGGGAGAAGGAAAATTTTCCATAATCCACAAAGTTCGTTATAGGATAAATGGATGTACCTAAGAGGTACGAAGAAAGAGAGGGACCAGAGGAGGAATGGGAAAGAGAAGACTTCCATATGGCATTACAGTCATAATCTCGAAGCCGAGCAGTGATAGTTTTAATTCGAGTACTTTTTCTAGTGCCAATGGTAGGCTTGTTGTCCTTAGAAAGTATCAGGCTTCTACCTAATAGGGCAACTAACTGGGTGGACAGAATTAGGCTGTCTGATTCATTTGGGCCACGTGCAGGAGGTACAGAAACTAGGCTGTCTAATTCATCTGGCTGCAGGAGGTACAGAAACTGGGCTGCATGGAGAACTACTTGTCGCTGGGCCGCATGGAAGGTTGCCTGTTATTGGGCCGCATGGAGAGGTAAGTGTTTCTGGGCATGCTAGAAGAGCTATCCTTCATTGGGCTATGTTGAACGGGCTATGAAGCTGGGCTGACGCAGGAGTCTGAAATAGCTGGAGCTTGGCTTGTTAGTCACTGCACTGGTGGTCCGCGGGAGTCATTCTGGACTAGATCAAGTGGGGCATTTGGTGGGCTGTCCACTGGGGCATCTGGTGGGTTGTCCATTGGTGGGCTGTCCTCTTGGGTTGGTTTGTGTACTCTCCCTATCTTGTGTAGTGTGTTCCGGGGAGCCCAAAAGTTGTTCTTCAAAATTGTAAGAATATGTAAAGTCTATGATGTATGTGGAAGCGTCCGATTTTTCCTTATATGAAAGTCTTGTCTCATCAAAGATCACAGCTCGGGATAAATGAATTTCTCTTTTTGCAAGTCATAAAATCTCCAACCTTTTTTGTTAAAGGGATAGCCAGGGAAGACACACATTCGACTGCGGTGTGAAATTTATCTTTGGGTGGATCATGGTCATAGACATAAGCTAAACAGTAAAAACTTTTAATGTAAGAGTATGAGGTCTTTTTCCCGTATAACAACTCATAAGGAGTTTTGTCGTGTAACAACAAGGAGGGTGTGCGATTAATGAGATATTCGGCCATTAAAACACATTCTCCCCAAAACTTTACTGGCAAATTAGCTTGAAAACGCAACGCACGAGCAACATTCAGAATATGACGATGCTTGCGTTCGACCCTACCATTTTGTTGCGAGGTGCCAGCGACAGTTCTTTGATGTATCATGCCATTAGCGGAAAAATATGATTTGAGGCAGACAAATTCTGTACCATTGTCACTTCGAACAATTTTAATGGTTTTGTGAAATCTGTATTGGACCATGGTAAAGTAGTCTTTTAAAACAGATGCGACTTCACTTTTCTCAAAAAGTAAATATATCCAGATAGTTCTAGAATAATCATCTAATATAGTTAAAAAACAAAAGGTTCCAATAGTAGATACAGTTATATATGGTCCCCACAAATTACAATGAATAAAATCAAAAATTACATAAGCTTTATTTGTACTTAAAAGAGAACAATCATAAGTCTGTTTTGCACGCAAGCAAACACTGCGAGGACCAATCTTTTTTCTAGAGTGCGTAGAAATTCCCAAAAAATTGTTTACCACATAACCGAAAGATGACCCAACAGAACATGCCATAATGTGCTGGAATCAAGAACATCACTAGAAAAAGCATGTAAAGCTGGCAACTACAGAGGTTTGTAGAAAAAGATCCCATTCCTTTGCTCACCCACTCCAATCGGCCTCATTGAGATACGGTCCTATATAACATAAAAGTCATCAGAAAGGGTGATAAAATACTTAGAATCTCGTGCCAATTGAGAGAAGGAAATTAAATTGCATTTAAGCTCAAGAATTAAAAACACACTGAGGAGTCTGAGTCTAGAATTTAAAGAGACCATTCCTTCTTGCAGAGCAATTGCCTTAGCACAATTAGATAGACCAGCTGTATAGGGATAAATATTATTTAAATTGCTCAAAAAATCCTTCCTACCAGTTATATAATGAGAACAACCTAACTCCAAAATCCATAAATTTTTCATACCAGATAATTTATCAGATTGACTAGGATTTGAGGTATTTAGAACGGTCAACAATTTTGACCATTGGTCATTGTTTAGAGTATGAAAAGTTGACATCCCAGATTTCTCCAAGCTGCTTTCTGCCGGATCCAAGGTCCCTCACCGGACTGTTGCGGCATTCGCCCAAGCCTCGCCTCAGCCGTTTCCCAGTGTCGGTGCCGATCACTGCGAGGGTCCTGTGTCTATTCGACCTAGAAGAAGACGGCCTCGACTTCTGCTGCTGTTGTTTCTTGCGCCGCCTGCAAAAGATGTCTTGCAACGACCGGACAAGACTCCACGGTTGCCGGCATTCTTGGGCCACCATTCCAGGCAGCCCACGATCTGGAAGCATGACCGGATGTCATAGCCGTTGCAACGACAATGGGATCAGAACGGGGCGAAGGTTGAAGACGGCGAGCAGGTTGATGGCAATGGTGATCTAAACGGCGCCGTAGCTAGTTTGTTGTTTAAAAAAGTCATCACTACTAGCTTCCTCTGCTCGTGCCAAGTTTCGGTACTACTTCTCTTTACAGATTTGGGTAAGAACTGTTCTTACTTTTGGCATTGGTTCATGTTTAATCAGATGGGAGCATACAGTACTGTAAATTGTATTATTTAATCCCATTAAAAATTGAAAAACTTTTTCTTCTGCCCTCTCATTTACAATAGCTGATAATAGAGCTGTATCGGTGGTGGTTGGGAGTTGGGTATAATTTTCCAACTCATCCCATATCTTTTCCAAACGTGAATAATATACATTTATCAAGTCTCCTCCTTGTTTACAATTTGCTAACGCAACCTTCAACTCATATTTTCTTGGTCCGTTTCCAACTAAGAATCTTTCTTTTAGATCTGTCCATAATTCGTCACCTCTTTCAAAGTAGTTTATAGAAGAATGAAGAGAAAGCTCAATAGTATTTAGAATCCATGAATTCATCAGAGTATTTATTTCCCAACATTCCTCCTTTTTGTCGGGATTGTTTTCTGAAATAGGAATTGTTCCATCGACAAATCTTACTGTGTTGTTTTAACGCAAGCCCAAGCATATAGATTTTTCCCATTTCGCATAATTATTGTCTTTATTATTCGCCTTTAGTTGGACTGTTGTTATGATCAGTCTCCATCAGAAAATACCACATAATAGGCATCTTTCTTTATTCTTCTATCATGGCTTTCTTTAACCATATCGTTGTCAATATTACCAGTATCTTTACTCATAATACTAGCATGATACCATGAAAGTTTCAGTAGAGAAAATAATCAATATTTTTCTGTCTTATTATTGCAAAATAGTTTACATTATATACTCGTAAATCATAAATAAATTATAACTAGGAGACTAAGTCTTATTACAACTAAGAAACTAAATCATAAATATTCATAGTTTAGAATTTTATAAGAATATAAAAATTAATAAAATAATTCTACTATAATTCTACGTAATAATCCTCAATATGCCTACAAATGACAGCAATGATGAAACTGATATCTGAAGGGGTAAGAAAGACACTATGGGACTTGTGCTAAAATGATGTATGCATATATAGTGGAAATATGCATTTTAAGAAGAAATAATTCCCATCTAATCTTTGCTGTTTCAGTGATACCCTATAGAAGCATATCCAAGAACTCAGCCTCAGTTGTGATGATTCAAAAAAATAATCACATAATTTCATTGTAACTCAGCTTATCTTCATAAGCAATCTAAAAACAAGTTTAAGATTTCATTTATGAGCAACACACTATTAAAGCTCATATATGAAGGGGAAAAGAAACAGAGGATGAGCCTCATGGTTAACAAACTACATTTATCACCATCAAACTAGTATATAGATTAGATTAAAGACATTTCAGAAAGATGAACTTAGCCATTGCCTTTGATGATGATCAGTTAACAAAAGAATTACCCAACAAAAATAAAAGGCTAAGGAATTTCTAAATCAAAACTTAGTGAACAAAATGCAAAAAGAAAAAACAAACTTCTGAATTAATGAGCATCAGAGAGATTCCCATTAAACTAAGTCATTTTTCTCCAAAGAGGAGTGCTGAAGTCCCTGTCTATTTTGTCATCACTTGCTAATTCCAATTTAGCCATTGCTTTTAATGCTGAACAGAATAATGACAAAACAAAAGCACAATGCTAAGGAATTTCTAAATCAGAGCTTGTTGAACAAAATGCAAAAAGAAAAAAAAAAAACCTTCGAGATTAGTATGCATCAGAGAGATTCCCATTAGACTAAATCATCTTTCTCCAAAGAGCAGTCTGATGTCCCTATCTATTTTATCATCATTTGCATATTCTGAAGATTAAAAATCCCAGAAAATAAAACCAATTAAAAAACCACGAAATGCTAATGCCTTCAAGCTATATTTCAAGTTCGCTTCATAGTGAAATAATACTCAAAGTATATTTATGGCCATCATGGGCAGGAAATACTTCTCTAACTTGTATCAACAAGAAAATGTGAAGATTTTCATGGTCAAAAGTTGGAGTCTTGAACCTTTTAAGTTATCCTTTGATTTCTAGGGCTCCAAATTGTGTCCTCTCCAGCCATTTCTTTGCCAAAATGATTTTCAATCCGAGCCTAATCTGTTGCCGGTTTGGGAATCTGCATTGTTGATGATGTAAAACAAGCCACTGGGATAATTCTCTAATCTCATGTGCACTATATTAGCGTGGTACAACTTCAAAATACAATAAGCAGTTGAGAAGGATTTTAAAATAATTTATACCTTAAAATAAATAAAAAGTTGCTATATTAAATAATGAAAAATATAACCTTAATTAAATATATAATTTTAGTGACAACGTCTAAGTGATATTTACATACAAGAGTGCTAATACATTAGTCGAATATGATTGATTAACTACATAGTTGTAGTTAATACATTTATTTTGGGAGTCGATAAAGATAACTAAAAAATGTATAAGGATAACTAAAAAATAATTCATTTTAAAAATAAACTTTTCTCTCACTACAAACTTTCTCTCTAATCTCTCTCTAAAAAAAACTCTAACCATGAAAACTAAAACGAAATTATAAGAAAATATGGATTCTGTTGAAGAATTTTTCCGAGAAAATGTTGGTTGTGAGATAAGAAAATCGATTGACTTTTTTCAGTTTCTGGGTCACTTTCGTCCGGATGGCCGAAATTACAGGGCAACTTTCGACCTTTCGTCCAGACAGGCTAAATTTCCTTTGCGTTTCGCTCCCCTGGACGAAAGTGTTCCGAAATTTTTTTTTTGTTTATGAATTTTTTTTTTTTTTTGCTAATATTTCTATTTTACATTAACACGGTGATGAAGATCCAAATACGTTTGAAGAATTTCTAGAACCGGAAGAATATATTGATCTTAGATATTTATTCACAACAGACCAAATTTTTAGTTCGAAAGATGAGTTGATCGACTGGGCAAAACAAACTGCGATGAAAGCCAAGACATATTTAATCATCAATCGGTATCAGAGATCAAGAACAGCTGAACGTCGACTGTATATCACATTGGCTTGCCGAGCACGGAGGTGCAATTAAAAAAAACGAAGCCAATAGCTGATAGTGAAGAAGAAGAAATTCCAATAAAAAGGCGAGGACCTTATGGGACAAAAAAATGTAGGTGCCCATTTAAACTAAAGGGAGAGCAAATGGCAACAAGCAAAAATTGGTAATTGTTCATACACAACGGGAGGCACAACCATAAAATAGCTGTTTACAATCACGGTCATACTCAGGCTGCAAGACTTACGGAGGAACAATTGCAACAAACTGAGTAGTTCAAGAAGAGTCATGTGCCGCATCGTAATATCTTACGATTTTTCCGAGAACAAGATGTTGGTTGTGCATTTAGGTATGTTAGAAGGGAATTATTTTTAATACTTTATTAAAATATTTTAGATTTATTTTTCTTCCATTAATAAAAATAATTTTATGATACATGTAGTGCATAGAAAATTTAAAATATTGTTACGAAGATTAAGAAGAACCGGATGCAGGGAAGAAACACGGTAAATGAAGTTCTATGCCTAAGTACACAACGGGGTTACACGATCTTCTATAGAAACCGTGAGGAGAGCAACGTACTTAGTGATTGTCGTTGCACACCCAACATCAATTGTAATGATTAGAACGTGGACATATGTACTGATAATAGATACCACGTATAAAACAAACCAGTAAGTACTCTAGTAAATCATTGTATTATTAAATCTCTTTATTAATTTAAATGCATGTTGCTTTTTTATCATTTTTTTAATAAATAGTTAAAAATGTTTTGAAGTTCGTTTAAAACAGTTGCCATGTTAATCATTAACTTTTCCTTTATTTTTTTAATTAAGGTACAATAAGCCATTATTGGAAACTGTAGACATGACTCCGTTCGGAAAGAACTTCACAGTGGCAATGGGTTTTATGTGCAATGAACAGGTTACGACATACAGATGGGTTCTGCAACAAATAAAGCACTTATATGTTATATCTGCTATGTCAACTGGGCACGATTCAATTCTTAATGATGTTGAGCCAATCGTGATTCTTACTGATAGGGAAAGTGGACTTATGCAGATGTTGATAACCTCATCAGCTGTCATCATATCCAGCCGCAAGCGAATGTCCAACATTTTATGTTCCTTCTTATAACCCAACATGGGATACTGTTGGATATAGGGCTTGCAGGCTTGAGTTCCCGATCTAACCGCATATGCAAACATGAGAAAGTACATATATATCCATGCCTAAAACATAAATATAACTAGTATGGAAATAAATAAAAAATATTACACGGTCTAAAATATAAAATAACCCTAAAATATAAATATAAAAGAATATAAATATAAATAATAAAACCCTAAAACATAAATATGAAAAATGTTTACATAAAATAAACACATTATCATATAAAATATAAATATAAATATATAAACACTAATGAAATAAATATGAAAAATATAAACATAACATAAAACATATTACATTTAAAACACATATCTCCAGTAGTGACCAGCACCCAGCGAGCTCCTTTACATCAACACGTGACGCCTGCCCCAGATTCCTATACAAATACGCAAGCATGACAACACCCCATGCGAACTTCCCAGTAGACCTCACAACCTTCACCAGTGGCCAAAGTCTGGAAGGAACTATGTTGCCACTCTTATCATTGAACAGTGAGCAACCCAGCAAATACTGAATGTAGCAGGCAGCTCTGTCACTGGATGACAGTGTACTTTGAGAGCTAATGGCTACACCGTGAAGCTCCGATACATTTATCCCTCTAGCAGTAAAGGCCAAACCGAGATCACCATGGACCATCCATACCAACTGATCCCGTGATAAACCCGAATCCATGGCCCGACCATATACAGGAACCTGAGTATCAACTCCACATCGTATAATGTAACGATCATCTCACCCCATGGCATGTGGAAACTGTTCGTGTCCGGCTGCCACCTCTAAAAAAGGCCGATAAGAATGCAGTATTGGGGTGTTGGAACATGCACGATCTCAAATGCATAAGACCTGTCTCGGAAGCTAAGGAACGAACCTGTACCTGTCCACGCCATATCGGGCCTGAAACATGACCACTGTATGATGGGATGAGCTCCGGGTCAACAGGACATCTCTCTTCTAGGATTGTATGATCCTAATCTGAAGCTTTCACTTTCTTCCTCCTCTGAGTTAGAGCCGGAATTTCACAAGCCACGTCGGGTCTTTTGTTACGAGATCCTGAAATCTTACTCATGACCGACATAAAACTGCCGGTCAACTCTTTCCCTTTCCCGTGACGAGGCCGCCTGTCAGATCCACTAGCAGGTACTACAGGCACGGGCTGCTCCTCATCTCCAGCATCCTCACCATCATCCTGATCATCATCATCACCATTACCATCATCATCAATTCTCTCATCTGCCTCACCTTCAATATGCAGGGATCGGACCCTGCCATGCTCCTCGCCCAAACCCCTATCCCCTTCAAAGCCTCTATCTGTTGAATGCCTCCCTATGTAAGGCTCAGAAGATGAAACACCATAAGCTGTAGCAGTATGGCCATATATGCTGTATGAAGAATCCTGAGAGGCGGCCCCACCATCTGATAAAAAAACTCTACTCTATCTGCCTCGGTTGATCACTAAACTCCCTTAGAGGGTCTTGGGCTACAGATCTATATGGCATGTGAGGTCGTACAGTGGGAGCATGTAGGTAGGGATCATACACTCTGTTTGGGGGGTGTGAAGGTAGTTGTGCAGATCCATATGGCTCATATGGTACAGGAGTGTAAGACGGATGTGATGGGAGAGAAGGCCGAAATCTAAAAGGTACAGGCGGTGGTTGGGTAGAAGACCCGGGTGCACCTGTATCATAATGAAAACCAGTAGTAAGGGGGTTAGGGATGGATGGGAGGTTGGAGGTACTATGTCGCCTCCTCAAACCTCTAGACGAAGTTGTGATAGTGCGTCCCTCAAGTCGACCTGTCTTGTCCGTGACAGGATCAAGATCATCATCTCCTCTACGGCTGCTAGGTCGAATCATCTATTATTTATTCAAACTCATTAATAGCTGTTTATCATATATTTGAACATTTACTTTAACATCTACTATTATTTTATTATTTATTATTATCGGGATCTATTATTTCATTTCTACTATTTTTTTATACTATTATTATTCATCACTAACATTACTTAGTAGTAATAGTTATTAATTTATATATTATTTGATCTTATCTCCTAAACCCTAAACCTAATGTCAAGAATAACGACGAATTCAAATTAAAATTCAAATAGTTGAGCAATTACATAATACATTTTCTTATTAAACACATAATTATAAGAACACAATTTTAAACTAGTTACATTTACTCTACATAGACAAAATTAAATAACATTTGAAATAACATTTATTTTTTATTTAGTATTGACCTTAACGGGATTTATTATTTCATTTCTGTTATTTTATTTCTTCTCACTAATAATAATAATTGATTTCATAATGTTCACAAAAACATGATTAATAATTATATTAATAATAAAAATTATAACATAAACTATTTTGAACAACTAGTTACACTCATTCTACATATACAAAATTAAATAACAATTCAGATAAACATTTATGAATAAAATGAAATATATAATAAAAATTTAAAAAAACAATTTAATTCAGTCATTTTCGCCCAGGCTGGAGAAATTCAAAGGTGATTTTCGCTCAGCTTGGAGAAAATCACCCCTCAGAATCGCCAGCCCTGGAGAAGATTTGCAAGCACTTTCCCTTGACCGAGAGAAAGTCACCAGCAACTTTCTCTAGCCGGGCGAAAGTGCACTTTTTGGTAGATAAAAAGTCTTTTCTAAAATTGTGAGTTTTTTCAAATTAAAGGCATATTTTCATGATCTAAATCGATAAAATTGTAAATAAATGAGAATAGATTGAAGAACTAAATTTTTTTTTTTTGAATTTTGACGGTCGGATCTTCAAAGATTTAAGATTGAAGTGAAGAGTTCTGGAGAGTGTTTAGGGAGTTTCTTTTTAAAGAGAAATTTTTTTAAAATTTTTTCGAGTTATCATTATAAATTACCGAGTTGCCTTTATTAACCTCCTTTATTTTAGTTACAATGTTATTAAAATACTCACTAACTCGGTGGCATTTAATAGTTTGACGCAATAAGAAGGTACTTAAATATTAATTAGTTACTTTTAGATATTTAAATATTTTATTCTAAGCAATATAGGTAATTTTGTCCAATTTAATCCTTAATTACTTCTTTTGACAGTTAAATTGAGAATATTTTCATCCCAAAGAATTCAAAACTTCTAATTTTTAAAATTATTTTAACGTTAAAAAAAAAGTAAAATTACATTAAGGATCTAGATGAAATAATCTAACCACTAATTTATCCTCATCCCTCTTTCTTTCCCTCCTCTTACTCCTCGATCACCCACCCCGCCGCACCACCAACCCCAACCAGCCCACCCCACCCCCTTCTCGCTACAAGTACGCTTCTTCTCTCTCTCTCTCTCTCTCTCTCTCAAAAGCGAAAACAACACAAATTTTCAGTCGGTTCTTCAATTGGGTTTTGAGTTTATTATTGGAGATTTTAAGAACAGAGCATTTTTGTAGAAACTTCTGCCATTGTGGTCAATTGCTTTGGGTAATGGAAACTCTTCTACTTTAATCTTTCATTTTTGAGGTAAAATCTTGAGGTGGGTTTTCTTGATAAGTAAGATTGCTGCTTCTTTTCTGGAGTAATTTCTAGTTTCTTGTTTGCTTAAGTGATTCTCATTTTTGTTAAACAATAAAAAATAAAATCTGCTAATGGATGAAGAATTGCTAGCAGGACTGCATTTTAAAATTCCTTACTTTTCATGGTTCAATGGTGTATTACGTTTGTGAATTGAATCAATGGAAGTTTGATAGGAGAGTTGAATTCTCCATTCCAAAAATCAATTTAATTATCTACTGATCTGATTATGCTATGGATTTGGATTTTTTTTTTTGTTTGAAAGAGAAGGATGGCTGCGGGGTAGGAGGGGAAGAAGATGGTTGTTGGGTTGAGATTTTAGTTGGGTTTTTTAAACTATGTTCTTGATTTTCTGCATCTATTTTTGGTGAGTTTGCATTTTGGGAGTTTAGAATTGAACAATCTGTGTACTGAAATTCCTATCTTTTAGTGATGCAAGGAGTGAGGTGGTGGTGAGTGAGGAGATGGTGGAGGAGGGAATTGGTGGTGGTGGCGGAATGGTGGTCTTGGAAGAGGAGGGGAGGAAGAATGTATGGTGTTGTTGAATCCCATGAGAGGTGGTGGTGGGGCGGCGTTGATGGCAGTGGATGG
The DNA here is from genome assembly GCA_028651295.1 of Catharanthus roseus. Lineage (NCBI taxonomy): Eukaryota > Viridiplantae > Streptophyta > Magnoliopsida > Gentianales > Apocynaceae > Catharanthus > Catharanthus roseus. The sequence goes on from JAPQWS010000016.1 coordinate 10,306,771, forward strand.
GTAGAGGAGGAGGTGGTGGAGGATTGAGGAGGGGAAGAAGAAAAAGTGGAAGTTGATTGTTCGATGATATTTATTTTATTTATCTTTAATGTTTTTTTTTTTCCATTTTAACCCTAAAATATGTTAGAAGATCAATGATTTGGATTTTTTTTCTGGACAAAAATGTCCTCAACTTAACTGTCAAAAGAAATAGTTTATCGTCAAAATTGGAAGGAATGGACGGAAGTAACAAATTAATAATATTTATTAATAACAAATTTCTTTAATATGGCAAAGGAATTATACTTACCTATTTTGTCAAGATTAAAATATTTAAATATTTAAAAATAAAAAACTAATAAATTAATGTTTAGATATTTATTGTACAATCCATAAATATTTGGAAAAAAACAACCAGTAGTCTTTAATAAATAATTCTATGATTACTTGGATTAGTTATAAAACACAATTTTCATTCAAGTCTAACATCTTGTCTCATAAAATATTGATAGACTATTTAAAAATATTAAACCTTTTTAAAATTAAAATACAATCCAATATAAGTCCTTTACCTTAGTTAATAGCTATATTTTCAATATACTTTGGCTTAGGTGGAATAATTAGGTCACATAAATGAATCTTGAATTTTAAAATTTTTAAACAAAATGTAAAAACTCTTATATTAAAAAAGTACCTCGCTAATGTAGCAGCATGAGATTAGAGAATTTTATTTTGTACCCTAGATCTTCTCTCACAATTAATTCATCTTTTATGCAATTTGAGAAAAAAGACTCTAATTTACTGAAACTTTTTCATTCTTATTGTTTTATCTCATTTTTGCTTTTCTCTTTATTTATTTATTGACCTATATTCTCTATTCCTCTCATCATTTATTAAGGGTATGAAAGATATTTATGTAAAAAAATTTATCTTATTTTCAAGATTATTAATTTTTGAGTACAAATCCAAAAAAACTGTTGTTTCTACACAAAGATTATAAAGAACCTTATACCAATATATATATATATGTAGTTTCAAAAGGAAAAAATTAAATTTATTTAATATCAAAGAAGGTTATAAAAGAGAAATTAAACTAAAATTTAAAAAAAATATGTCGATAAATAGACTTGAGCTATTGGGGAAACTGTCGATAAAAAAACTTAAAACTATTTATTGTTCTTTGAAAATAGATCTATCTTTGTTTTTATCTTATATACTTAGACCATTTACATGCATTTGCTAACAACCACTACCAGTTACATAGGGATTTTTCGGAAAAAAATACATATGTGCTTTGCTTATGACCGATTTTTGAAATGCAAAATTGTCTAAACTCTCATTGATATAAACATAAATGAAATGAATATGAACTGGAATTGGACGAACTGAGTGTTCATTTTATTTCCAATTTATATCAATAGAGTTGGGATGATTAGATCTTTAAAAAATGGTCACAAGCCAACTAAATGCCTATTTCGATGGGAAGCTAAATGCCGTAAAAATTTGAGGAATCCCATAAAGATTATGACCTGGTCTATGAGAAAATGCCTTGCTAAAATTATATCGGTGTGTACGTATATTAAAAGATAAAAATAAATAGAATATATATTTAGAAAACCAGAAATAGTATAAAGTCCATTTATTCACATTTTCTCTCAAATTTATTAGATTTACTTAATTTATGCGAAAATTAAACTAAGACCAGCTTTTAAGTTTTACAACTGGGAGAAAATTAAATTGTTTAAAATTCTTCTGACAAACGAACGGAGTCAAATTACTATTTGAACTGCATTTTTCTGGAAGGAAAATAATTCAGTTGGGGAAAATTTCAGTTTAGAGAAAACTAAAATATACAATAAGTAATAAAGTAAAATTGTAAAAATAACATAAATTATGTCCTAACTTAATTAAATTATTTACACTTAAATAAAATTTAGAAAAATATACAAAGTTTAATGCAAAATTAAATACTTAAATTTTAAAGCGATCTCAATTACATCTAATCTAAGTTAACTAGTTATTAACATTTAATAATAATTAGTATTAGTTTGAAGAAAATTTAGTTTTTATTTCTTTTGTTTGGACAAGTTCAACATAGAAAATTTAATCGATTTTCATTTGGAGAAGAAAAATAATTTTAAATTTTAATTTTGTTCGAGTTTTTTAGGTTTCTTCAAGCAGTGAACACCTTGAGTCGTACTCAATTTAATTGTTGACTATATAATATCCATTAATTATATAACAATTCTGGTACTAAAACTTCTAAAAATTTTGTAGGCTTTATTGGACTGATTTTTCATACATTTTTTTTTCTGCCCATTTTATTACTATATGATGAGATGGACTGGGCCTCACACTAAAGTGGATTAAGTTTAATTTTTGGCCCAAGATGTCGGGCGGCCTGCGCTGAACCCAGCCCGCTCTAGGTGACTTAGATGCTCCTATAAATACCCTCTTTCTCATCATCGGCTGACACTAAATTTGTGGAGCAGCCCCTTCTCCTTTTCTCTTTTCTTCTTCGTTGCAGCTCTTCTTCTGTTACTTGTTTTCTGTGACTTCTCTTTTGTTGCTGCCGCCGCTAGTTGCTGTTGACTGACTACGTGCATGGTGGCTTTAGAAGGAGAAAACCGAGAGTGAGAGTCTAGATTTTCTTGTGTAAGGCTCATCCGAAGTTCTACGGGTACAATTGATCTATGAAACCAGGCGAGCGATTCCTGAATGATAAACCATTTATGTCGTCCGCTTTCTTGGAGAACCAGTTTTATAAATAAAACCGGTCGTCCAGTTTTGCCCTTACTGTCCAATTTTCTTGGGATCTTCCTTTATAGCTAAAACCGGTCGTTCAATTTTTCCCTTGGTCGTCCACTTTTGCAGGAACCTTTGTGTTGGCGAAAATCGGTCGATCGATTTTCGCCTCCTCGTCCGATTTGCTGATCCAGTTTTGTGTTGATTATTCGATTTCATCATCCCGGTTTTGTAATAGTATATATCTTCTCTTTCTACTTTACCGCTGCATTTGTAATAGTAAATAGAAGGTTTGTAATATTAAATAGGGGCTTTGGTTCACCAGATCCATTCTGTAACATTGGTATCAGAGCCAGAGAGATTTGATCATTCTGGTAACTGTTGCATTCCAGACTCAAGAAAACTGTTGAGTTCCTTGAATCCAACTCAGGGTAGTCTTCCATTAGTAGTCTCAGTTTTCTTTTTCGTTTAAAGTTTTTATTTTTATTTTCTGGATATATATTGTTATTATTATTCTGTTGTTAGTATCTCTGGTCACAAATCTAATTTTTTTTTGTGATTTTTTGTTTACTTGAAAAACCAAAATCCAAGTCTGGCTTGAGTCCTATTGAGATCCAAATATCTGTATCTTGGTGTTTTGCTCGTTGATTGCAAATTTTTCTTTTACTGTGTGTGACTGTTGAGATTGGATTATTGTTTGTTTGGGGAGGGAAAGGGGGGAGGGGTTGTTGCTTAGCCTATTTTTGTTTATTTCTCTGTTGGTTATCTGTTTGTGACTATTGTTTAGTTGTTGCTATCTCTTGATCTATTGTGAGATTTCATTATCTGCATATTACTTGTTTTTCTAGCTGTATTGTTTTTCGAAAAATATCCGGGCTATTTTTGTGTGACAAACTTTATCTTTTATTTTTCGCGCCTCTGATTACTTTTATTTGCCTCTGTACAACATGTTCGTTCCAAAACTTGAAACGAATAAGTTTGATGGCAAATCTGATTTTGTAATGTGGCGCAGAAAAATGAAAGCTATTTTAGTCCAAAACAAAACTGCATCAGCTATTTGTAGCCCTGACAAGTATCCGAAATCTTGAACAGGCGAAATACTTGCTAAAAAACTTGGTAATGCACATAGCTGTCTCACCTTGCATTTGAAAGATAACGTTCTAAAAGAAATAGATGAAAAAGACAATGCTTATGAAATCTTGACAAAGCTTGAAAAACCTAATTTGGAAAAGTCTTTGTTAAACAAGATTTATTTGAAGGAACAATTTTTTGGTTTTAAAATGAGCGGGTCAAAATCTTTTTTCTGAAAACATTAATGATCCGAACAAAATCATTTTAGAACTCTAAGATGTTGGGGAAAAGATTTATGATGAAAACATTGATGTTATTTTGTTGAACGCTTTGCTTGAGTTTTTAATGATGTGAAATTTGCTATCAAATATGGCAGAGATGACTTGACTATCTGATGTGAAAAATGCTTTAAATTCAAAAAATTTAGATTTGTGAAAAGAAAACAAATGAAACGGAGAGAACCTTTACGTGCGAGGGAGGGTTGACTGGAGAGAACCTTTTAGTCACCGCTTTAAGAGTAAAGAGAGGTCCAAATCTCAAAATAAGAATAAAGTGAAGTGTTTTTACTTTGGCAAAGATGGTCATATGAAAAATAAGTGTTTTAAACAGATCAAAGATGAGAAACAATGCAAACAAAGTAATGAGAATGATAAAATCGACAAAACCCATGATTTTGAACCAGATGGTAATTCTATGTATTTTGAGGTTTTGTGTGTGTTCCCTTCCCCATCTTCCTCTAAAGTTTCTGATGAGTGGATTCTTGATTTTGGTTTCACTTTTCATATGACTCCAAACAAGCTTTGGTTTTTTGATTTTGAAACCCTTTATCATGAAAAAGTTTTTATGGGAAACAATGAGGTTTGTAACATCAAGAGAATTAGAAATCTTTTTATTGAAATGCATGATGGTGTGACTAGAAAATTGACCGAGGTGAGATATATGCCTGATCTTAGGTGGAATCTAATCTCCCTTGGTGTTTTTAATACAAATGGTTGTTCTTATAAATCTGAAAAATGGGATTTTACGTGTTTGTAAAGGATCTCTAGTCTTGATCAAATGTTTTAAGAAAAATAGCTTGTACACTTTACTTAGAAAAAACTATTTGTGAATCATCTGCATTATTTTAAAAAACTGTTACCATGTTGTGGCATAGGCGGATTGGCCACATTAGTAAAAACGGTTTGCATTATTTACATAAACAAAATCTTTTGAATGGTGACAAAATTAATTATTTAGATTTTTGTGATCATTGTGTTTTTGGCAAACAACATAAACTCAGTTTTTCCATTGGCACTCAAAAATCCATTGCTGTTCTTGATTATGTGCATTGTAATTTATGGGGTGCTGAAAAGGTGCCCACTTTTGGTGGCAATGTTTATTTCCTTTCTGTTGTTGATGATTTTTATCGATATGTTTGGGTGTTTCTTTTGAAAACCGAAGACCAACTTTTGAAAAAGTTTAATGAGTTGAAAAGTTTTGCCAAAAATCGAACCGGAAATAAACTAAAGGTTATAAGAACAGACAACAGTTTGAAATTTTGTAACAAGAAATTCAAAGATTTGTGTACTTTGCATGGTATTGTGCATCATAAAACCGTCAAGCATAACCTTCAACAAAACGGTGTTGCTGAGAGGAGGAATTGAACCATAATGGACAAAGTTAGGTGTCTCATGGTGTCATCTGGTGTTCCTAAACCTTTCTGGGATGAAGCTGTAAGAACAGCGGTATACCTTATTTGTAGGTCTCCTTCTACTACCATAAACTTCAAAACAACCATAGAGTTGTGGACCGGCCAACCACCAAACCTGTCCAACCTTAGAATGTTTGGGTGTGTTGCTTTTTTACATCAAAAGGAAGGGAAGTTAGACCCTAGGTGTAAGAAGGGAGTTTTTATAGGTTATCGCATTGGGGTGAAGAGTTACAAAGTTTGGCTCAAAGTTGAGCCAGGTGTGAGGGTAGTCGTGAGTAGAGATGTAGTCTTTAACGAGCTTAACATGCCCTGTCTTAAAACTGAAACAGATCCCGAAAGTTCTATCAAAATACCCATAGTAGGGACCATTCCTGTGGAGGTGGAAGACACCTCCGAACCCTGTCAAGAGCATACACTAGAACCCGAAATGCTAGAACCAGAAGCCAATGAAGAGTCGGTAAACCCAGCTAGTGTACCGAAACCAATGTGCCCGAATAAAAAAATTCTGATGATGATGAGGATCATCCCGAAGCACAAGCACAAGCCCTTAGTGACTACCAATTGTCTAGGGATAGAGTTAGAAGAGCGGCTAGGGAACCTACTAGGTATGGTTATTCACACATTGTATCTTATGCTTTTGCTGTTGTATCTTTTGTTGAAGAGAAAGAACCTATATGTTTTTGTGATGTTTTAAAGAGTCCTAATCGCTCTTTGTGGATGCATGCTATGAATGAAGAGATGTCTTCTTTGCATAAGAATAAAACTTGGGTAATTGTTCCCTTGACCACCTAAACAAAAACTGATTGATTGTAAATGGATTTTCAAAATTAAAGAACCTGAATTTGTTAATGAACCTCCACGGTTCAAGGCTAGAATGGTTACAAAAGGTTTTTTATCAAGTTGAAGGTATTGATTTTAGTGAGATCTTTTCTCCCATCATTAAGTATAAAACAATTGGGATTATGCTTGCTATTGTTGCCTTCTTTAATCTTGAGCTTGAACAGTTGGATGTAAAAACTGCCTTTTTAATGAGATCTTTTCTCCCATTATTAAGTATAAAACAATTAAGATTATGCTTGCTATTGTTGCCTTCTTTGATTTTGAGCTTGAACAGTTGGATGTAAAAACTGCCTTTTTGCATGTTGAACTTGATGAAACCATTTACATGCAACAACTGCCTAGTTTTGAGGTGAAAGGTGAGTATATGGCTTGTCTTTTGAAGAATTCCTTGTATGGGCTTAAACAATCACCTAGACAGTGGTATAAAAAGTTTGATTCTTTTATGCTTAAAGCTCATTTGTTAAAAGCAATTATGATAGTTGCTCGTATTTTTGTAGTGATGATGTTGATAAGGCTATTTATTTGCTACTTTATGTTGATGCTATGCTGATTGCCTGCAAGCATAAAGATAAGATTGTGAATTTGAAATCTTTGTTAAAATCAGAGTTTGAAATGAAGGATTTAGGATCTACTTCTAGAATCCTCGGCATGAACATTAATAGGTATAGAGCTGACCACTCTTTGTTTATATCCCAGAAATACTTCTTGCAGAAAAGTGTTTAAAAAATTTTCATGCATTTATATAAGCTTGTTTGTACCCCTCTTTGAGTCATTTTTAGCTTTCTTCAAAAACCTGTCCCAAAATTGAAAAGGAAAAGAAAGACATGACCAACATCCCTTATAGAATGGGCTATAGGATCTGTCATGTATTCTGTGATTTCCACTCGTCCTGATATTTCTTATTCCATAAGTATTTTGAGCCATTTTATATTTAACCCAAGTAGGGATCATTGGGCCGTCCTTAAATTGTTACTGAGGTACATTAATGAGACTATTCATAGAGGCTTGCATTATCATAACTGGACTGAAAAGTTTGAATTGATTGGTTATGTGGATTCTGATTTTGTAGGTGATAAAGAAGATAGAAAACGTACCACATCTTATTTCTTTACTCTTGCTGGTAATTGTGTTTCATGGAAATCACAGTTGCAGCCTGTAGTCGTTCTTTCGACTACGGAGGCTGAATACATTGTTGCCATGGAGGCAATTAAGAAGCTATTTAGGTTCAAGGACTTTTATATGAATTGCATCTTTTGCATTCTAAAGCAACCATATTCATTGATACTTAAAGTTGTCTATATCTGTGTAAAAATCCTGTCTATTATGAAAGATCAAAACATATTGATGTTAAATATCATTTAATTAGATAAAATGTTTCAAATGGTTTACTTAATGTAGATAAAATTAGTACTAAAGATAATCCTGCTGATTTTGGTACTAAGGTCGTGATTATTGACAAGTTTGCTTTGTGCAGGGGATCTTCTTCATATTGATGAACGTTAACTCTTTTGATTTTGTCCTGGCTGGGAAGTTAACTAAAAGTGTGTTCAAGGTGGAGTTTCTAGGCCTTATTTGGCCAATTTTCACACATTTTTATTTTTCTTTTCAGCCTATTTTATTACCATATGATGAGATGGACTAGGCCCTCACACTAAAGTAGATTGAGTTTAATTTTTGGCTCAAGATACCGGGAGGGCAGGACTGAACCCAGCCCACCCTTGATGACTTGGATGGTCATATAAATACCCTCTTTCTCACCACTTGCTGACACCAATTCTGTAGAGTAGCCCCTTATCTTTCTTTTCTCTCTTCTTCTCTGAAGCATTTTCTTCTGTTGCTTGTTTTCTGTGACTTCTCTTTTGTTGCTACCGCCGCTAGTAGTCGTTGGCTGACTGCGTGCATGGTGGCTTGAGAAGGAGAAAACCAAGAGTGAGAGTCTAGATTTTCTTATGTGAGGCTCATCTAAAGTTTTGAGGGTACTGTTGATCTTTGAAAAAGGAAGACCGATTCCTGAGTGATAAACCGTTTCTGTCGTCTGCTTTCTAGGAGAACCAGTTATATAAATAAAACCGGTCGTCCGGCTTTGCTCTTGGTAGTCCGTTTTTGCAAGAACCTTTGTTTTGACGCCGATTTGCAAATCCGATTTTATGTTGATCATATGATTTTATAATAATATAATTTTCTTTTTTTTCTTTTCTGCTACATTTGTAAGAGTAAATAAAAGGTTTGTAACAGTAAATAAGACTTGGTCATCATATTCATTCGGCGAAGTCTTTCCATTGGAAGTATCCCATTCCTGTAACAAAAATTATATTGATGTAAATGAATTTGGAACATTGACATTAATGATCAACCCTCCACTTAATCCACATTTATTGTGGATCATTTTCATTTTTCCTTATTTCTTTATAATATTATTTTTCCACCTTTGAAATCGGTGTTGGTGTTGGTTGAAGGAAGCTTCATTGCTTATTTCTTTATAACATTATTTTTCCACCTTTGAAATTGGTGTTGGTGTTGGTTGAAGGAAGTTTCATTGATTGCTGTGTTTCTGCATATTTTTCTAGTCACAGCCTACAATATATAGAAATGGCAAAATCTTGCAATATACACGAAGGAGCATCAAAGCCCCCAAATTAAGCCTCCTGCAAGTCGTCTTCAATTGCTATTCCCATCCTTTCTGCTAGTTAACTTGAAGAGATGGCTAATTCTCAAGTAGAGATAATATTGGAGGAAATAATTAAGCCATCATTTCCAACTCCCCATGATTTGAGAACCCTTAAGCATTCATTACTTGACCTACATGAAGGATACGGATTTGTGCCTCTTGTTTTCTTCTATCAAAGTCATCCCTCATTAAAATTTGACGATCTCCGAATTTCGCAGCAATTGAAACAATCTTTATCAGAAACATTACCAAAATTCTATCCTTTCGCCGGAAGATGCAATGGGAATAATAATAATTTTTCCATAGATTGTAATGATTCTGGAGTTCTATACGTGGAAGCAAAAGTTCATGCTGACTTATCTTATGCAATTCAAAGGTCCACCAGTACAGATGATCTCATCCAATATCTACCACCAGGAACTTCCCAATCTACTTGGACGGATGGCTTGACCAACGAATATCAGTTGGCAGTCCAAATCAATTTCTTCAAATGCGGAAGCATAGCAATTGGCGTTTGCTTATCGCATTTGGTTGCCGATATGTTTACCTTTTTAACCTTCATGAATTCATGGGCCTCAAAATACAACGGTACTCAAATTGAAACTATTCAACCCAACTTTGAGATGGGATACAAACTCTTCCCAATGCCAGACCAAGTTGAAGTTCCAGAAGAAGTACCAGAATTCTTCACAAAGCAAAAGACAGTGATGAAGAGGTTTGTTTTTGATAAAGAAACTTTGGAAGGAATGAAGAAATTAGTTTCCTCTAGATCCACTTGTCATAATCCTACTAAAGTGGAAACCGTTTCAGCTTTCATATGGAAGCATATTATTGATATTACCAATGCTAAAAATCCCACTAAAAGTGTATTTGGGGCATTTCATGCGGTAGATTTGAGATGTAGAATTTCTCAACAACCACTTTCAAATGCCATGGGGAACTTTGCTATACTTACAATGGCCCAAGCTGAGTTAGAGGATGCTAAAGACTATTGCAATCTTGTTGCTCCCTTGAGGGCTGCAATAAGGAAAGATTACAATAATTTAGATCTTACAACTCCAAATGAGCCAAATACTGGGTATTGTATGTTCAGCAGTTGGTGCAAGTTTCCATTTTACGAAGTGGATTACGGTTGGGGTAAGCCTTATATTGTGTGCAACGTAGCATTCCCATTCAAAAACGGAGTAATTTTGATGGACACAAAATGTGGCGATGGAGTTGAGGCGTGGATCAGCATGGCAGAAGATGAAATGGAACTGCTTCCAAAAGAGTTTCTTGCACTTGAAAACAATGATTTTAGCAAATGAACTCTAGATAAAGATTTTTTCCTGTCAGCTATATTTTTAATTTTTTTTTCTGAACGACTATAAGGCTTATTGAATAATTTGTTTTTGGGAAAGCTTTATATTTGAATAAAGTATCGACAACTAAATTAATGTGGATGTCATCTTTTTTTTAACGTTTTTCTTTTTAAAATAAATAGGGGTGTTTATGTATTGCTATTTCAATGCTTATGTACTATTGATATAAATATCTCTAGTGATCCAATCAATTATCAATCGAGTTTATCCTATAGCACTTTCAAGAAAAAAGAGTTTGTTCTGTACAATTATGAAATTAATGGATACATAATAGATGTCTAAATATGTTTCCTAAAGATAACTAGAACTCAAGTAGCCAAAGTCTAAATAGTCTTTGACTCTCTAATAACAAGGCTCATTCCTTCTAGAATTTGTTATATCTTTTATATCTTGAGCTGATCGATAGCTCGTTTGATAAACATTAATAAGATCGATTCACATTTAACTATTAAGTTATACTTTCTCACTAATTATGTTATTTCCTGATTCTATTCTCCTACTTTTTATATTTTTTTTTTTATTATTTCAAGCAATTTATCATATTTCATTTTATCAAATTTATAACATGCTATCAACATAATTGCTTGAAAACTAAAACACAAAGGACTAAATTCGTGAAGAATGGCAAGAATTATAAGTATCTTCGAGTATTCTGCTTACATATATCCTGTCATGCTAGTGGTTGCAATACAATGAAATGAAGGAAAATATTTGAGGTTGATGGCCATGATAGATGCATATGCAATGAAAAGAATGTTGGGGTAGTTTGTTAATAGTAAATTTAACATATTACAAGAGGCATGAATATTTTTTAAGATTTATAGTTCTAACTTTTTTTAATTTATATAGATAACTTTTCACGAGAAAGATTATTTTCTTTGAATGAAACGTATTAATATTGGACAAAAATTATGACTTATAAGAATATTGAGTAATTTTTAATCTTTAAGGAGTGATATGACCAATGCTTCCCTATAAGTATTATGTATATCATGTATGTGTAATTTACTTTAATTTCCTTACCATTCTTGTGAGAATTTAGAATATTTGCTATTGTCATTTCTCAATTTTCTTGTTGTATCTTAAAGTTAATTTGTCTCAACTCTTTAGCAAATATTGTGTAGTAGGGGCAAATAACACCGTAAGAAAAATGTTATAAACGTTTCAAGATTCATTCAGCCTTTACTATTCTCATATTATAGTTGTGTAATACTTTAATAGTTTGTTTTCTCTTGGAGTATTCCTTTTCTTCAACAATCTTAAAGTGTTACTAGTTGAGTGTAATGGAAACTTCAAGAGATGATACACTCCAAACAATCAATCATCGAGTTACCAAATTATATAGGCTCGACGGAACAGGTAAAACCTTTAGTAGATAGAAGGACAAGATAATGTTCTTTCTTACCGTCAGTAAAGTTGCCTATATACTTGATCCTGCCTTGCCATCAATTCTAACCCCAAAAGAAGATGATTCTGATGCAATCAAAGTAGAACATCACAAAAGAGAAGATGATGAAGTTTTGTGTCATGGTCATATTTTGGACACACTTTCTGATCGCGTATATGATGTCTACAAATCATTGAAGATAGCCAAAGAGATATGGCATGAACTTAAGTATAAATACAATATTAAAAAACAAGGTGCAGACAAATTTTTGATTTCAAAGTACTTTGATTATATATTTAATGATGATTTTTCTCTCCTCTTCAAATTTTGGTATCCGTCCTTAAAGATCTTGGTGTAAAGATTTTTGAGTCATTACGTGTGAGGCTATTATAGCAAAATTGCCTCCTAGATGGAATGGTTCCCAAAAAAAGTTACTTCACACCACTGAAATGCTCTCAGAAGATCAAATTATGAAGCATCTTCGCACAGAGGAGGATGCTAGGATACTTCAAAAGAAGGAATTCGTAAAAGATTCTAACGTGAACTATGTGAAAGAAAAGACAAATCACAATAATAACTAAGGTGAAAGGTCTAAGAAGAGAAATATTTAGACAAAATAATTTTGGTTCAACCAACAAAAGAAAGCATCGAATTTTTTACAATTATGGCAAAAATTGACATTACAAGGAGTGCACTTCTTACAAGAAACGGAAAAATAATGAACATGCAAAAAATGTTGAAAGTGATGGTGATGTAGAAGTGGTTTGTAATGTTACACTACAAGAAAATACCTGCCTACCGACGGTAAATACCAATGGCCTTATGAACCGTCGGTAAACACCGACGGTACATTGATAGGTACGTGTATGTCGTGGGATTTTAACCATTGTAACAAAAAGAAGAGGGAAATTGGGCGCAAATAAAGGACGGCTTAGTATCAATGATACATACGTAGGTTATATATGTTACTGAAAGAGTTTGTGACAGACAGCTTTCCAACGATAATAAAATTAACTTTCCTACGAACATAACAACGACTTCGTGTATGTTGTCAGTGACAAATTTAATTTTGCTACGGTCTTACTGATAACAAGGCCGTCAGTATCTTTTTAAATACTAGTACCGACGAATAGGCCGTCGGAAATCCGTTGGTAATAAAATCCCATGTAAGCCTTAAGGGCATATTTGTTAAGTGTTTTGATTATGACTAACTTGTGTTTTGTATAGAAGTAGTTTTTTAAGAAGTACAAAAGGAGTCTCAAGGATGATCTACAAAGAAGCAAGCAAAAGATCACTCAAGATTACAAGAAGTTATAAAGATGAAGTGATCTAGTTAAAGACCTTGAAGACAAGAAGAATGGTTAGGGATAGCTTTATAGGTATATATGCAAAACTCCCTAACTTATTTCTTTGAGTTTTTGATCATATATGATTAGCTCCTTAGAAGAAACTTTTTAAAAAAATTATCTTTGAAAAACTAAGTGTTCTTGATAAAGCTTTGAGTTTGAAGTTGTTATATTCTTGTATAAACTTTTGCATCAAGAATACATGTTTTAAGAGTGAAGGAAAATCTGAGTTTTACAAACATTTCACAAAGTATAGAAAACAAAAAAGTAGGTCATCCATTTTTTAAAATAGGTCATCCTATTTTAAAAAACGAATGTTCGGATTTCTTATGACTTTTAAAGAAATCCGTCATCCTATTTTTTTTACTCAAAAAAATCGGTCGTCCTCTTTTAAAATGGGACATCCACTTTCTATTTTCACTGTAAAAAATATGATCGTTACTGCTGTAACAGTTAGTTTTTTTTTACCTTCACTTACATAATGACTTTTGATCTGCCATATTCAATAGAGCTAATGAAGAAGTTTTAAAGAACACATTTAAGAGCATTAAAGACATTTTCAATCATCCTTATTTTATTCAAAAGAAAAACTTCTTCAAGCTATATAGTTTGATCAATTTTTCAAAGAGGAAGAAGAGAAGCTTGTAGAAGTACTTAATAAAGTTGTAATCTATTCATCTCAAGTTTCTTTAGCAATATTGTTCAAACTCTACTCTCACATATTATATTGTGATCAAAGGTTTTATGAAAACCCTTTGGATGATCCTTTGATATTTTTATAATCTTGTATTATTTTTTGATCATTAAGGTTTATGTGCAAAATCATTGAAGGCTGATCCTCATAATGGTGTTTTGTAAAGCTTTTTGACTAGTAGAATTTGTGAAATCCTTGAGTTAAGTTTCAAGGTAGTGGATGTAGCTTTGTTGAGAGAATGAGCCACTATAAATTCTTTGTCTCTCTTTTTTTGACTTGTTATCTCTATGTTTATTGTTTGATTATTCTTAATAAAAGAGATTTTGTTTGCTTTGGAATTTTATTAAGAAAGAGTTGTTAAATTCTTTTTCAAACAACATTGGAGGTTCTATATTTTAACTGTACAGAAGTTTTTTATGTAGCCAAAAATTATTCACCCTTTAAGGTTTTTCAATTGGTATTAGAGCAGACCTTTTTTCAAAAGACTTAACATCCTAAGAAGCAAAAGATTTTTTTTATAAAATGGCTAGTATTTCAAACTTACCTTATGTAAAAGGCTCTTCTACAAATAGACCTCATCTGTTTAATGACACTAATTTACATTTTGGAAGTCAAGGATTAAAATCTACATTTGATCTATTAACTTTGATTTTTGGAGTATTATAGAAAAAGGACCTTTTGTTCCCCAAAAGTATGGAAGAGTCATTAAGGCTGAAGAATTCGACGAATTCGACTCAAGAAAGATGACTCTCAGTTTTCAAGCCATGAATATATTAAGTTGTGCTTTAGATGCAAATGAGTACAATAGAGTTAACGGATGTGATTCGGCTCATGAAATGTGGAAATTGCTAGAAGTCACTCATGAACGCACAAATCAAGTAAAAGAATCAAAATGGGCCATGTTGGTGAAGGACTATGAATTATTCATGACGAAGCAAAATGAAAGCATTAGTGACACATTCACAAGATTTACCAACATCACAAATGGGCTAAAGGCATATGAGAAAGAATACACAAGGGGAGAGGTAAATAGAAAAGTTCGGCTTGGGTAGCGTGAGAGAATATGTTGAGAAGCCTGTAGAAAGTAGTTTAGCTATACCGTACCGGGATTGCCAGGCTATAAATCCCAGTATAGCGCCGTACTTTTTTTAGTATGGTTATTCTAGTGGTTTCCCTGACCTCTTTAGCCGTGGGGGTTGACCCTCTTCGTTCTACCACTTTAGGTCTCAATCTTTGTTATGCCCTAGATGCACTTCCAAATGCATGGCACCCAAAAACTCTTGCCGTAGAAGAATCCAAAGATTTGAGAGTTCTTCCCATTGAAGAGCTCATAGGATCCCTTCTTACCTATAAGATGAAGACAATGAGATTAAATAAAATGGAAGAAGGAGACAAAGAAAGAAAAGGTGGGGTACTCAAATTAATGAGGAAGAACAAGCAAGTTCATCCAACAATGAGCATGAAAATAATAAAGATGAAGATATGGCTCTGGTGGTTCGAAAATTCAAAAAGTTTTACAAGAAAGGTATCAACAAAAGAGGGAAGAAATCTCCATTCAAGAGAGGAGAACAAAGTTCCTCACTCTTCAAGGCTAGGTGCTTTGAATGCAATAGCACCGATCATCTTGTAGCTGATTGCCCAAAAGTCATAGAAAAGGAAAAAGGAACATTAGAGGCAAAGCTTGAGGCAATAAAGAAAAAGAAGAAAAGTAAAGGCCTATAGGAGCTTAGGATCAAGACTCAAGTGAGAGTGAAAGAGAAGAGAAAGCCAACATGTGCTTCATGGCATCGGAAAGTGAGGTACGATCTTCACCTTCTAACTTTTCTAGTTTTATTGATGATGATGTTGATGATCATAATACTATGCGTATTGAAATGTATGATGAGCTCAAAAAGATTTCCAAAAGAACCAAGGAGTTGAAAAACAAGATTGATGATTTATTAAATTAAAATTCAAAGCTTGTTTGTGAAAACAAAACTCTTCTTGCATCTTTAGAAGTTTTGAAAAATGAGAACGATTTCTCTAACAAAGAATTTCAAGAACTTGTTTTAGAGAACAAAAATCTTTGTGAACAAGTTCTTTCTCTTGAAAAATACATGGCTGGTTACAATGGTTTGAAGAAAAAGGTGAATGATCTCAGTATATGTATTGAAAAATTTTCAACAGGAAAAGAAAACTTTGAAAAACTTCTTGGTTCTCAAAGATCACCATTTGACAAAAACGGTATTATATATAATCGCTCCAATTCTCTTTCAAACCAAACTCACTTTGTAAAAGCTTCTTCATCTTTCTCACATCTCTGTTGCACATATTGTGAAAAGAATGGTCATAAGGCCACAAAATATTTTATAAAAAGAAAGAAATAGGAGTAAAAACTATTTGGAAAGTAAAAGAAAAGACAGCTAACATTCATGGACAAAAAAGAATATGGGTACCAAAAGTCATCTCTACTTCTTCTATTGTAGGAATACAAACCAAGCTCAACTAAATGATACTTGGATGGTGGATACTCAAGACACATGATCGGCAATGCATCTCTTATAAGTGAGGTTAAGGAAACCGAAAGTGGCTTTGCCACTTTTGGAGATAAGAAGAAAGGAAAAATCATCAGTATAGGTAACATCAGTAATGACTCTTCTTCTTTAATTAAGAAAGTTCTCTTAATTGATGGTTTAAAGTTTAATTTGTTTAGTATTAGTAAAATGCGTGATAATAGTTGCAAAACAGTTTTTGAAAGTGATTCTTCTTCTATCATTGATAAGTTTGAAAATAAAACAATTTTTGTTGAAAAAAGAGTTGGAAATGTCTATGTTTTTCATCTTGAAGATCTTATTTCTCAAAATTTGAAGTGTCTCTCAGTTCATGATAATGATGCATTTTTGTGGCATAGAAGGCTTGGCCATGTTAGCATGGATTTACTAAATCATCTTTCTTCACAAGAGCTTATTTGAGGTTTACCAAAACTACATTTTGAGAAAACTAAACTTTTTTATGCTTGCCAGTTTGGAAAACAAGTTAAAACTTCTTTTAAACCAAAGAAGATGATTTCTACTTCAAAGCCTTTAGAACTTATTCACATAGATTTATTTGGACCAATGACGACCACTAGTCTTGGTGGTAAGAGGTATACTTTTGTCATAGTGGATGATTTCTCAAGATTTACTTGGACATTAATTTAATCCAAAAGGATGAGGCACTTCAAGAGTTTGTCAAACTTTTCAAAAAGAGTTCAAACCTTTCTTGATTGTGAATTGATCTCTAAGAGAAGTGATAATGGGAGAGAATATAACAATCAAGATTTTACAAAATTATGTGATGATTTTGGTATTACACACAATTTTTCGGCTGCTAAAATACCATAAGAAGATGGTGTTGTGGAATGGAAGAACCACATTTTACAAGAAATGGTAAGATCAATGCTTTGTGAAAACTCCCTACCAAAATATTTTTGAACAGATGCCGTTAACACTGCTTGCTACGTGATGAATCGTGTTCTCTTGAGACTATTTTTGAATAAAACTCCTTTTGAACTTATTTTTAACATAACTCCCTCAATTGACTATTTCAAAGTTTTTAGATGTAAATGTTTCATTAAACACCAAAGACAACCTTGGAAAGTTTGATAGAAAATCTGATGAGGGAATTTTTCTTGGTCACTCTTCAAACAAGAAAGCTCATAGGATTTATATCAAAAGAACCGTATGTGTTGAAGAATCGATGCATGTGAACTTTGATGAATCTAACATTTTCAAAAAGAAAGATGATGATGTTGGAATCCGTAGGCAAAAACAAAGTAAAATAAAACTACGGAAATCCACCAACAGGATCTGCACATACTAGAAAAACCGATTGGATAGAAATTACCTCAATGTTTTTTATTGTTTGTTGTGGAGGCGCTGCTTTGTACGCTTCGCCCTCTACTGGTATCCACGTGACGAACTCCTCTGCAAGCGATCGGGATGCTAGCCCCTTCTGTGTTCTGAAAACTGTTCAGAACTGATCCTGACTATCTGGTAATCGGTCGTATTTCGGAGAGAGGAGGCAAGATACTATATCGCCGTTCTAGGGTTTAGGGTTTTGTTTTTCTTTATTCAGATAAGGACGGCCACTAAGAAAAGGTTAACATAACCTTTTATAGCTGTCAATATCAAAACCCTAACTGTCATCTAATGACAGTTTAATCTCGTCCGTCTATTCCTATAATCATCCAACGGTTGGATGAGTAATATTAAGTAATTAATTTCATTTATTCTATTAAATAAAATTAATTACTTATTAACCTACCAGAAAATTTAATATGGAATCTGATTCCCCTTTTGTATACGTTCAACGAATCTGGACACAATCTAGATACATTGAACGTGGACATTATGCTCACAAGATCGCCTATGCGTGTGACCCTGTAGGTTCACTTAACGTTGGCAGTGAATGAAAAATGTCCTAGACATTTATTCACAAAACATAAGCGGCCTCTAGCAAGACATTATTCTTACCCAAGTTAAGTAAATGTAATAATAACCTAACATCAGATTTAATATTTAGTGCTTTTGTCACACGATATCCTAATTAAGTATAAGGCATGGATCAAGTCATCCTTATAAAACTTAATTAACCATTTACTTGATCACCAGGTAGACTGTTCCAACAAATAATATTAATAACACCTTATTAATACTTATTTGAGCATGGCCATGCATATTTTCCAGTCTTCCTTATCAAGGGGCCCATGGATGTCTCTCTCTAAAAAGAGAGGGACAAATCCCTTTCACTATCTCCAATATTCAAGCCATGACGAGAAAATAAGCCAACCAATAATCATAATGATCACCTAATTAAAAGTGATGTTTGACTATGTCAAAATATATTTTTCTCCCCATGCAAGAAACATTAGAAACATTAGGTCGAAGGACACCAAATATAAAACTGAGAAGAAATACTTATAACTTAAACCTATGCAATATTTCTTCTTCACTTTGGGTCATGTCCAATACAATATTCTCAATATGTATTTATGAATTGATTTTATATCTCATATTCATGATTAGTAAAACTTGACCATCAATCAACTTCACACTAGTTTACAAGATGTAATATACTAGGGACAAATAAGAATAGTATTTTATTAGCCATAAGGGTTTTACTATCAAGTCACATACTTGATGACCAAGAGCATAAAATACAATTAAAAAATACATTCTTCATAAATCATAAATGTGAGTCAATTGGTCTTAGGGCATATACTAACAGATGATTATGTAGATAAATCCTTGAGCAATCAACAATTGCACACTCAAGCTATAGAGGAACATGCAAAGGAGGAAGAGAAGATTAAGGAGAAACAAGAGAATGATCAAGAAACTCAAAATCTTCCTCAAGATGTGATATATCCAAAGGGACACTCCGACGATGAAATCATTGGTAATGTATCACAAGGGGTAAGAACAAGGAGGTATTTTATTGATAACTTTGCTTTATTATCTCAAATTGAACCTGAGTTTATGGATGATGCTTTATGTGGTGAGTTTTGGATTATTGCAATGCAAGAGGAACTTAATCAATTTGAAAGAAACAAAGTTTGACTTCAGTCCTAGGGCCTCGTGATCACCCTACTATTGGCATAAAATGGGTTTTAAGAAACAAACTAAATGAATCTGGAGAAGTTATTAGAAACAAAGCTACAATTGTTGTCCAAGGATTCAATCAAGAAGAAGGTATAGATTTTGATGAAACCTTTGTTCCGGTTGCTAGAGTTGAATCCATAAGAATGCTTTTAGCTTTTGCTTGTTTTAAGGGATCAAGCTTTTTCAAATGGATATTAGCAGTGCACTTTTAAATGGTGATATTGAGAGGGAAGTTCATGTTGAACAACCTCCTGGTTTTGTACATGAAAAATTTCCAAACAATGTTTATAAACTTTCAAAAGCATTATATGGTTTAAAAGAAGCTCCAAGAGCTTGGTATGAAAAACTAAGTGGTTTTCTTCTTTCAAACGATGTTTCAAGAGGTGAGGTGGACACAACACTTTTTACAAAAACCTCTTGTGACAATGATCTTCTACTTGTCTAAATTTAAGTGGATGATATTATTTTTGGAGCTACTAATGTTTGTTTATGTGAAGAGTTTGCCTCATTAATGCAAAATGAGTTTGAGATGAGCATGATGGGAGAGTTAACTTATTTTCTTGGACTTCAAATTAAACAAACCAAAGAAGGTATCTTTATCACCAAGAAAAGTACACAAAGGAACTTCTCAAAAGGTTTAGGATGAAGAATGCAAAAGGAATAGGAACTACAATGAGCTAATCATTAAAACTTGAAAAAGACGAAAAAGGTAAAAAGATGAATAAAAAAAGCTATAGAGGTATAATCGGAAGCTTACTTTATTTAACGGCTAGTAGGCCAGGTGTTATATTCGGTGTTTATTTGTGTGCTAGATTCCAAGCTTGCCCCAAAGAATCTCATTAATTGTTGTTAAGCGTATTTTAAGATATTTAATATCATCTTATGGTTATGGGCTATGGTACTCTAAATAATCTTGCTTTGATCTTATTGCTTACACCAATGCAGAATATTCCAGATGGAAGGTAGAAAGAAAGAGTACTAGCGGAAATTGCCAATTCTTAGGGGGGTGTTTAGTGTCTTGGTAGACCAAGAAGCAATCATGCATGTCCTTATCAACTCCGAAGTGGAATACATAGCGGCAAGTTGTTGTTCTACTCAGGTACTTTGGATGAAGTATACTTTACTTGATTTTGGTTTTGTTTTCAGAAACATACCTATTTTATGTAAAAGCACTAGTGTAATAAATCTTTCTGCAAATCCTGTGCAACATTAACAAAACATATTGAAATCAAACATCGTTTGATAAGAGATCATGTTGCAAAATGAGATGTATTTTGAGAAAATATTTGAACAAAGGATCAAATTGCTGATATTTTTACAAACCCTTTTCTAAAGATCGTTTTTGTTATTTAAGGAAATTACTTGGCAATGGTAAATTCCACGGCTAATGTGTGCTTTGAGTTTCAAATTTTCTTCACTTTTTAAGATGAGATTTTTGGACTTGAAAATCGGATAAGTTTAGGGAAAAACTGGACGTCCGGTTTTGCTGAAAAATTTTAAGTTCTTTCTTTTTCTTCAAAAAAAAAAGCCGAGAGTTTCGGACTGTAAAACCAGACGGACTCGAAAAAAAAATTAGATGTCCGATTTGTTTTAATTTCAAAATTTCAGAATACTGTTTTTATAAAACGGTCAACCAGTTTTTCTGTTTACCAACGACGGATACTTTATATAGTAAAAGGGGGAAATTGTCTCATTTTTTCACTACTCTCTCTCTAAAAACACTCCCCATCCATCTGATACCCCATACTCCGCTAGGTCAACTGTGGCTTAGTAGGTATCTTGTGCCACTCGACATTAGACTTACAGAAAAAAATGCAAAACTAAGACACCATCTGGAGAAACTGAAACGTGTTCTTCTAAAATAAACAGTGGAAACAAAGATATGAATATAATTTTATATCATGAACTTCGGAACTTATACATAGGTTAAGGATGCTGAGGCCATAAATTTCATAGATAAAAAATCTTTTGGCTAGAAGGGGAAAACTTCCATGCGGCCAACTCCAAAGGCCCGCCACGGCATAACTAGTCAGATTTGGTTACCAAGTCATCTGAAAGAAGGGAGAAACATTTGGAAAACATGAGCGATGGATGCCCAGTGAGTTCACATGCATGTGTGTTTTCTGGTGAGTTTTCCATACGGGTAAAATACTTGTTATAAAACGGTTTGACATGCCAGAAAAAAATTAATTTCATAAAAAATCGGTTGTATACGAGTTATAAACTCTCTGAAGGGTTCGGGTGCGGCCGGAAGTCCTAGCGAATCAAGACACACCGGCGCTGCCGCGACACCCGAACTTTTAGAACCATGTCCGGACAAAGTCCGGATCCTTAAATAGGGTCATCACAACGAGTTCCGGCATCCTGTATTCATTACCAGCCTGAACTCCAAAGCACAATGTACGAACGTTCGATTTTTCACCCTCACACAACATATACAAAAACAGGTAATGAGCCCTGGCATACCTACCAAGCTACCCTAGCCGGTGGGCCCCTCCTAACCCAACCTGCTAGGAAATAGCCACTACCGCAGAGCATGATACAGAGTCAAACGTAATAGCACCTTGGGCCTAACCCTCTAACGGTACTACGCCTTCTGTCAACTGGATCCAAATCAAGAGTAACACTACCAAGCATGTCGTCTGGAAGAGGCCCTCATACGGGGTACTAGCCACGCACAGTGCAAGTCCTCTCGACATGTTGATCAAAAAATATACCAAGCCCTTTTTTTCCGGAATAGGGTTTTAATTTGTTTTTACAAAATTATAGGCCATCTCTCGGCCACACAAAACTCTGCAGGTGTCGAAAAATCCCTATCCGCCGAGCAAAACTTTTAGCCATGACAAATGTATATGTAACTCTGAAATGTAAGTTTTAATACATATTACTGAGTATAAAATAGGTTATGCCGTTATGTTTAACAAAATCATGATAAATATTTCTCAAAGAAAACTTATTAAATACCTCCACAATTTAAAGTAAAATAAGAATAAAACTGTAGAGAAATATTCATTAAAAAGACATAGTAAACATCTTTGAGCTCACATTTAAAATATAAAGTATTAAAAATACTTTTAAAATAAAGCCTTGATAAGAATATTTAGAAAATTTGTAAAGTATGATTTTCAAAAAGAAATAATAAATATTTTAGAGATAGTTTTAAATCTCAAAAACCCCTTCGAATAAGAAGATTTAAGATATTCTTTCCAAAAACAAATGATAAACACTTTAAAGAAAATAATTTCCTTAAAGTAATTTTAATATTCAAGACTTCCAAGAGAATTTTAAAATATTTAAAAATATTATTTTCAAAAGGAAGTAAATATTTTGAAAATAATCTCTCAGATTGATTTCGAAATTCAAACCTTTAAGAGAATTTTAAAAAAATATATAAAAATATTATTTTCGATAATAACTAATAAAATATTTCAAACATAATTTCCCAAAAATAACTTTGAAAAACCTTTAAGAGAAATTTTAAAAGTAGTTAAAAATATTTAAGAGAGTTTAAAATATTATTTCCAAAAAGAAATAATAAATAATTTTTAAAAATAACTTCTCAAAATAATTTTAAAACTTGAAGCCCAAAATAAAAGGGTTGTAAAAATATTTCAAGGAAATGCATCATTAAAAATATGTTACTAACTTAAAACAATTTATAGTGCCATAAGAGAATATTTAAAATGTAAACATTTTAAGAACTTATCACATGTTTAGCTTCACACGTAATATACCACCAGTAAATATATTTTGTGCATCTTGTCAAGAACCATAAGTAGAGAAATATGCTTTTCAAGAAAAGAAAAAAAATAATTAAATTTCTTTTAAAAGAAAAAGGTTGGTGAACTCACCTGGCGCTGCGATGTAATTTAAACCTACAAATAATAATTCCAAACTTAATTAAAGAGCATCAAAATATAACTTGACCCCAAGATGACTCTAAGGCTCACCTATATTTATTCTAAACCCAAAAAAACTCTAGAAGCTAACTCCAAGAAATTAATTCATAATAACCTTTCAAGAATTATGGCTTCCCAAAATAAATCTATAATAATCTCTACACTTTTCTACTATTTGAGGAGAATTTATCTATATAAAATTTCCCCTAACTTAGATATATAAAAAAAATAGAAGAAGAGAAGAGAAAAAAAAATCAACCAGAAAAAGAAACTTACCTGGAGTGAAGGAGGAAGCCGAGAGAAAAGGAAGGAAAGAAAAGAAAGAAGAGGAAAGTGAGGAGAGAGAGAGAAGCAAGGGAGGAGGGGGGGAGTTGACCGAGAAGGAGAGGAGAGAGAGTTAAAAAAAAAGTAGGAAAGAGAGAGAGAGAGTGGGAAAAATGGGAAAGAAATTGAGAGGAAATGCTGGAATGTCAGCCATTTGCCTTCCTTATATAGCCATTCTTGCATGTTTTTTGCTTGCATGCATGAGACACATGGCAAGGGCCAGCAATGTGTCACTCAGCCCCTAGCCCACTTGTGTGCCCCTTCCAAGTGTCCCTCAATCCCCCTTCCACATGTCATACGTAGCCATGTCATTACCAGCTCTCCAAGTAAGTAGTCGCTCAACTTTTTAAAACTTCTACGTTGGCCCCAAATCTTAAAAATGACCAAGAATCTGTTTTAAATTTAAAATTTCAATCTCTACTTTAAAGCATTAAACGCAAATAATTCTAAAATATATCCAAAAAGTTTTCCACCGAAAAATTCTTCCCTTAATTTTTCTAAAAATTTCCAAATAACCCCAATACTTACTATTCTTTATAAACTAACCTCGAACCTTTTGTTTGAACTTTCCGCGACTTATGTTAACTTTGAGAGGTTCTTAGTCAGGATGTTACATTCTACCCTCCTTAGAAAAATTTCGTCCTCAAAATTTTAAGGTTCACGTATCTAGGATCTCCGGATGTTTTTTATGTAGAAACTCTTTGGTTTCCCATATTGTTTCCTCGATACCGTGGTGCCTCCATAATACTTTT
This sequence comes from Catharanthus roseus, assembly GCA_028651295.1. Classification (NCBI taxonomy): domain Eukaryota; kingdom Viridiplantae; phylum Streptophyta; class Magnoliopsida; order Gentianales; family Apocynaceae; genus Catharanthus; species Catharanthus roseus. The sequence continues at coordinate 10,331,148 of JAPQWS010000016.1, forward strand.
CACATCGGAATTTTCTTTCCACGTAATTCCTTTACACTTCATTCCACAATTCCACTAGGCTTCTCCTCGTATGACAGGTTAGTTCGCAATTCCAACGGGTCATTGTTCAGAACATGCTCAGGCGATGGTTGATATTTCTTTAACTGGGAGATGTGGAAGACGTCATGAATGCCCATTAATTCTTCCGGTAACATTAGTCGGTAAGGTACTTTTCCAATCCTGTTGCTTATTTCAAATGGTCCAATGTATCGGGGGCTTAATTTTCCTTTTCTTGGGTGTCTTGGGTTTCTTCGGTGTGGTGTGAGTTTTAGAAAAACTCGATCTCCCACCTTTAATTCCAAGTCTCGTCATCGACTGTTGGTATAGCTCTTTTGTCGGCTTTTAGCAGCTCGGAGCCATTCTTGAATTACCTTTACCCGTTTCTGTGCCTCTTCCAACTCTGGCATCCAATTCTTCTACCTCCACAGGGAGCGAGTTCCAATGTCATCCCAATATAAAGGCGTTCTACATTTCTTCCCATACAGAGCTTCAAACAGCGCCATTCTGATTAAGGAATGGTGGCTGTTGTTGTAAGAGAACTCCGCCGAAACTAGGCTATCGATCCATTTGTTTCAAAAATCTAAAGCACACGCTTGCAACATATCTTCCAAAGTTCGGATTGTTCTTTCTGATTGTCCATCAGTCTGGGGGTGTGCGGCGATGCTATAGCTTAAATTAGTTCCCAATGCAGCCTGGAACTTAGGTCAAAATCTCGAAGTAAATCTCGGATCTCGGTCTGATACAATGCCTACAATTACTCCATGAAATCTTACAATTTCCTCCATGTAAATTTGGGCTAGATTTTCCAAGGAGTACGTGATATTGATAGCAATAAAGTGTGCCACCTTCCTCAAACGATCAACTATGACCCATATGACGTCCTCGTAACCTTTTGTCCATGCCAACCTAGTGACAAAGTCCATCATAACATAATCCCATTTCCATTCAGGGATAGGTAATGGCTGTAAGAGTCCTGCGGACTTCTTGTGCTCTGCTTTCACCTTTTGACAGGTAAGACAGGCGACCACATTTTCTGCCACATCTCTTTTCATTCCACTCTACCAAAACTTCTACTTGAGATTCTGATACATCTTGTTTTCACCAGGGTGTAGGGAATACTTGCTTTTATGTGCTTCCTCCAATATCCTCCATTTAATCTCTGCCTTATTCGGTACACATAGTCGATTTCAGAAATACAAGCTCTCATTAGTACCCAAGACTTGAAAGTCGTCTAATTTCTTTGCCTCAACTTGAGTTTTAAACCTTTGAAATTCCTCATTTCTCCTTTGGGCTTCCTTAATCTCCTGTTGCAAGGTTGAAGTTAAAGTGAAGCTTGTTAACTTTGCACTCCTACTTAAAGCATCAGCTACCACATTTGCTTTCCCAGGATGATAGTTGATTTGGCACCGATATTCCTCAAGCAGTTCCATCCACCTTCATTGTCTCATGTATAGATCTTTTTGGGAGAATAGATACGTCAAACTCTTGTGGTCCATAAAGATCTCGTACTTGGACCCATATAGGTAATGCCGCCAACTCTTCAATGCAAACACTATGGCTGCTAACTCCACGTCATGCGTTGGGTATAGGCAACCACTTTCTTGTCTTGCATCTGCACCACCCCTAATCCTTCTCCAGATATATCGATATATAAGGTAAATTCCTTCTGCGGATCAGCCAAAGTCAGCACTGGTGCTGACGTTAATCGATGCTTCAACTCTTGAAAATTTTTCTCACATTTCTCCGTCCATTTGAACTCAACAGCCTTTCGAGTTAACTATGTTAAGAATCCGACAATTTTAGCAAAATCCTTAATAAATTGTCGATAGTATCCAGCAGCCCCAAAAAACTACGTACTTCCGTTGGGGTTCTTGGTGGTGCCTAGTGAGTCACGGCTTCCATCTTGGCCAGATCCACGGTTATGCCCTCACGTGTGACCACATGTCCCAGAAAGTTCACTTTCTCCATCCAAAACTCACATTTACTGAACTTGGCGTATAGTTTGTATTCTCGTAGGGTTTGCAGCACACTTCGATGATGCTGCTCATGTGTCGCCGCATCTGGTGATAAACCAGGATATCATCGATGAAAATAACCATAAACTAGTCCAGGTATGGGCGAAAAATTCATTGCATGAAATCCATGAATGTTGCTGGTGCATTGGTCAAACCAAATGGCATCACAACAAACTCATGGTGTCCATACCGAGTGTTAAAAGCGGTTATTGGGATATCTTTTTCTTTTATCCGTACTTGGTAATACCCTTGCCTTAGATCCAACTTGGAACAGTAACCTGCTCCTCAAAGTAGGTTAAACAATTCATCAATCAGGGGAAGAGGATATTTATTCTTTATGGTGACACTGTTCAACCCTCTGTAGTTGATGCACATTCTAAGGGTTCCATCTTTCTTTTTAACAAACAACACTAGTGAACCCCATGGTGATGTACTCGAATGAATGTAGCCTTGTCGTAACAATTCTTGTAATTGATCTTTCAACTCCTTCAGCTCCTCCTCGGCCATTCGGTATGTTGTTCGGGATATTGGTGCTGTACCAGGTACTAGTTCTATGCCAAAGTTTACTTCTCATTCCGGTGGTAAAGTTGTTAATTCTGTAGGAAAAGTATCCAAGAATTCTATTACTACAGGGATAGTTTCCATTTGTACTTCTTCTCCCGTTTTATTGAGCAAGTATGCCAAATACCCTTGGCGTCCGTTCTTGATCAATTTTCTTACTTTAATACCGGAGATCAAATGGTTTTCCTTCTTGATTTTATGTCCTTGAAATTCTAGGGTAGGAATATCCGGTCGGGTAACCTTAACAATTTTTTTCCGATAATCTACATGGGTGTAATACTTAGACAACCAATCCATTCCTAATATCACATCGTATCCCTCAAAGGATAAGGTAATTAAATCCCCAGGTAGTACCTCGCTTCCTATGTAAGTCTCACAATTGGGGTACTTATCCTCTGTGACCCAACTCACTCCCACAGGTGTGCGAACAATCAATTTGCAGGGCATGCTAACGGAAATTTTAGGGATATGCTTGATGAAATGCATGCTCACAAATGAATGTGTGGCTCCTGAATAAATTAATACTTTAGCAGGGTGAGAGAAGACACGAATAGTACCTTCAACTATTTCAGCTTCTCCGTTCAAGGGTTGCCCATCCAGGGTGTAGATCTTAGCTTTAACTTGCGGCTTATTGTTTTTGCCTACTGACGGCCCTCCCGTATTTGGTGGCCGTCCCACTGCTCTCGGCGTTTCTGAGGTTGTTGGTTGTGCTGTAGGGCACTGTTTTGCAAAGTGTCCTACCTTTCCACAGTGAAAACACGTTCCTGTCTTTTTATAACATACTTCCGCCGTATGTCCCTTACGTCCGCAGTAAGTACAACTTAGACGAGGGTTCCTTATCACGGGATTTTGACAGTTTCTGTTCCCCATTTGATAATTTTTTCGTGGCTTATTTGGATATTGGGGTTTCCAGTGTCCCGGTCCATGTCGTTTGTGACGATGGGATGAAACATTTGTTGCCACTGTTCTCTATTTTGCCAACCGATCAGCTATTTCGGCCTTGGTAGTAGCTTCAACCGTAGCAGCGAAAACCGTTGGTGGTAAAGGGGCTAGTGCACGTTACAGATCCACTCGCAATCCCTTTATAAACTGACGGATTTTATGCTCTTCCGTGTCTATAAGACACAAACAATACTCGCTAGAAGATTGAACTTTGCAATATACTGTGCTTCCGTCGTCTCTTCCTGCTCCAGTTGCTGAAACTCATCCTAACGACGTTCCCTTAGCCAGCGGGGTATGTATTCTTGTTGAAATTCCTCTTGAAAGTCTTCCCAAGTCCATAATTATTCCTTAATAACCGGGCTTCGGAAATTTGTAACCACCAGTCTTTCGCTGCTCCCCTAAGTGGAAAGCGGCAAAGATTACCTTCCTGATGCCCTCATATTGCAGTATTTCATAAATATCATTTAGCTGTTCTAGAAAAAGCTCTGCCTTGGCTTCTTGTTCCACTTTGTCATGGAACCCCGGAGGCCGAAATTGGAGGAATCTTTCCAAAGCCTCATCATTGCTAGTATTATGTGGCTGTTCTCCTCTTTGGTTTACCAACGTAGCTTTTAGTAATTCTGTCATTTTTGTCATGAAATTTCCTATTATTTCATGACTTGTAGTATTTGTTTGTCTGTGAGATGAACTTTCTGGCATAGTTTCAGTTTCAAGAAAGGAATTGGACAAGGAAAATGGTAGGGGAAGGATCACAACTGGACAAGGAGGAGTATCTTTTGGGATTTTCCTTATTGGCGTACTCTTTTAGTGCGTCATAACATTGACGTGATACACAATGAAAAGAATGTGTTTAATAATGTCTTCGACACAGTTATGGATGTAAAAGGGAAGTCAAAGGATTATCAAGGCTAAACAAGATCTACGTTTGTATTGCAACCGACTAGACTTGTTGATGGAAGAATCTGGTGGAGGTAAGTGTTCGAAGCCAATTGCATACTACAGCTTGACGAGGGAACAAAAGGAAATGATGCTTGATTGGGTTAAAGAGTTGCACCTGCTGGATGGATATACATCTAACTTGGGAAGGTGCATTGATTATAATGACATGAAGAGGACCGATACAAAAAGTCATGATTTTGTCACATGTTCATGGAAGGACTTTTGCCCATCGCCTTTAGAGAGCTTCTTCTGGCTAAAGTGTTGAGCTGCTTGGCTGAGTTGAGTCTCATCTACTAGGACTTGTGTGCACCAAAGATAAGTGAGTCTCATATACGTGAATTAGAGGAAAGCATTCCCATTTTGATATGAAAGTTAGAACGCATATTCCCTCCGAGTTTTTTTTATGTTATGGAGCATTAGGCGAGAGTAAACTGTCCAGTCTAATACAAGTAGATATACCCCTTCGAGAGATAATCTACACAACTTCACTTTATTATTTGTCAAACGTCATTTTAATTAAATTATATAACTTACTCTAATATACTTGCAATGAATTCAGTACTTGCATCATATAAAGAAGATAATAAAAAATAAGCCAGGAGTTGAGGGATCAATTTACAATGCTTACCTAATTGAGGAGGCTAAAATATTCTTGAACAACTACTTTGAAGAGAGCGTACCTACACTCCACAAATAAGTTAGGGAAAATGATGTTGTCGGGAATCCTCTTTATCAAACATCCGAAGTTCTATTAATATGCAATCAACAAGAAAGAAAATTCAGCAAAATGATAAAAAGATTCTTGGATAATCCAGAATGGAATGTAGCCTAGAACTATATCCTCCTTGATTTTGAGGAAGTGGAACTTTACCTTAAGTAAGTTAATCGATGTTCTTCCCTTCACACACATTTCGTATATATATATATATATGTGTAACACATCTTGTAAACTTTAAATTTGCTTGTACAGGAAATACAAATTAGAATTGAGACATCTCAATTCGAATATATCAGACGATGAAGTTCAAGAAAAAATAAGCAAGCAATTCGCAGAGTGGTTAAGAGTTGAAGTAAGTTAATCCCTTTGAAAACATTTAAATTTAATTAAGAATGATTGTTACATGACTTTATTAACCTTGGCAAATGTTATACAGATGCACAAGCCCACGTAACAGTGTAGTCAACTCTTAAAAAATCTATCTTGTGGTCCTTCTAAATAAATTAAGATGTACACGGAATATATTGTCATTGGGTTTCGGTTTCACACAAGAGATTGGGGTGAGAAGGGAGAAACTTATAATGATGATGTGTGTGAAACCGAACTATTATGGTGTTTTACAAAAATAGTTGAGGTAGAGTTGACTGGAACATCCATTCCAAAGTTCGTCTTGTTTTATTGTGATTGCTTTGATTTCTCGAATAGAGGAACAAGGATTCATCCTAAATATAAAATTGTTGATTTGCACAAAGACTGGAGGCACGAGGGATATGATTGTTTCGTATCAAAGTCGAGCAAACTAGTCTTCATCCTCTAATAAATAACAAAAAGAAATTGATGTCTTCTTCAATCTCTCTTCAATTTAGTCCTAGACTAAAAAGGTCAAAGAAAAAAAAACACTGTATTACCAAAAATAAAAAAGAACGACAAACAGACTGTCTCTGTTCTAGGGGATTAACACTAGCTTTTCTTTATGCCTCTTTAAATCAACTTTTCTTCATGCCTCTACAATTCAAACAAAAAGGTTTTTCATGACATTAGAATGGACTTCCACCGAATTTCTTTGAAAAAAACCTAAGAGAGGACGAAGATGGAGATTATATCTAATTTCTTGGGAAAAAAATGAGAGAACAGAGATGGAGATTAGATCTAATTTCTTTGAAAAAAAGGAGATTACATAGATGGAGAACAAATAAAATTTCTTTAAAAAAAAAATAATAAAGAGGGAACATAGATGGAGAAGAAATCATCTTTTGAATGGTGGATAGTTTCTGCCATCCACCACTCTTTCTTCTCTTTGTTCAAACAACCACAACCTCTTAGTTTACTCTCTCAATTTAAGTACGTTCAGTCATTTTCTTTTGTGAAAAGTCCAGTAATTTAAGTAGTTTCATGAGTTTTTAACGGTGGTGGGTAGTAGCACTGTGAAAGGGTCTCGACCAGATTGGACCGGCTTGGACCGAGTCAAGCCCGCATCAAAACGGTCCAATCCGGGCTCATTTTTTACGGGCCAAAATATGTAAATCCATGTTCGTCCGAAGCTAACCCGCGGATAAACGGGCCAGTCCGCGGGCTTTGTCAAGAAATAAAAAAAAATTCAAAAACAAAGACAGAAACTCAAATCCAGTTTAGCAGTTTTACACAAACAAAAATTCAAAAACTCAAATCCAATTCTACACAAACTCAAAATTCTACAAAAATTTCAAAAACTAAAATTCTACAGAAAAATTCTACATACTCAAAATCTACTCAAACTCAAATTCTATTGAAATTTCAAAGACAAAAATTTTACAGAAAAATTCTACAAACTATTCCACAGAAAAATTCTACAAACTCAAATTCTACAAAAAGTTCTACAAAAAAATTCCACTCAAACTCAAAATCTAAAGAAATTTCAAAAACAGAAATTCTACACAAACTCAAGGAATTCTCCATCCAAAAGAGACGAAATTGATGGACAAGAAACCATAGGCTACTTTAGTGCCGTCCCATGGGTTTGTTAATACTGGTATCCCGCAAAGTGAATTGCTGCTACATCATGGAACAGTAATCAGTATATATAGACTATAGAGGTAGATTTTGACCGCAAAAAATGAGTCGGTGATTGAGAATGATTGTGTTCAATTGAGGCCAGATTAAAAAAAAACTACCATTATTTCATTAACTCTAACCGGATCTGACTTGTTGTCGGTTGCACAGGAGTGCAGCGGTGTGGAGGAGTCAAATGTCGTGGAGAGTGGCGACCGGTGGGTGGGTGCCAGCCGTGAGAAGAAGAGGAGACGAAGAAAATACATAGGTGGCGGCGGCATGAGAAGAAGAAGAAGATTAGAAGAAAAGGAGGTAAAGAAGGGAGCGAAGAAGAGGAAGATGGGGCAGCAGGCAGGAGAGAAGCTTGATGGTGAAGAACAGGAAAAAGAAGAAGAGGAGAAGACGGGGAAGTGGCAGCGCCTACTGTGAGTGAGAGAGAGAGAGAGAGAGAGAGAGAGAGAGAGAGAGAGAGAGAGAGATTGTGAAAAAAATAAATTGAAATGACTTAGAAAGAAGAAATGCAGCTAGCTAAACCTTAAAAAAAAAAAAAAAAAAAAAAAAAAAAAAAAAGGCCAGCTTGCGAACCAGATCGAACTGCAAAAATCCAGACCCAAAACGGTCCGATCTCATCTGGGCTCATTTTTGACGAGCCTAAAAAAATATAAATTCATATCCGTCAATATAGCCGGCGGTCCGGGCCAGCCCGTATTGACAGTTCTAGTGGATAGGAGAAAAAAAAAAGGTGAGGTTATTAGCTATATTTTATGATTTTGCTATTTTGGATTTAAATAAATAGTAAGGCCCCCAAAGACTTTATACAAATGACTTTTTGTTGGGCAAAAAATGTGAGGGAATATATATCATTATTGTTATATATTCTAATATTAATAATTGTTATAATTATTATTTATTTATTTGGATTCAATCAATTGAACCAATAGCTTGATCGATTTGTTCTCAGTGATCTTTCAATATTAAAAACAATACATATCAAATCAAACGCATTACTCCTTGTCTCATAAACTAATTACAACTTTTAGTACTTTTTCAACTTTTGTATTTGTACTTTTCAGTAATATATTACAAGAATTCTTTTACTTTTGTCCATTTACTTCAATTTACAATTTTCTCACATTTTTTTTACCACACTTTCATTTAGTATTTCATTAATTTAGAAAGGTTTATCTATTAAAATGGGATTACGAAAGTATTGATCAATTCAGTCTTAAAAAATTTATTTCACCTCAAAACATAGTGTTCCTCAGCCTCGTATCTTGGTGCTTACGTTGTGCAATCCAGATCTAATCTCGTGCAACAAAAAGCATGTGAAAGTACCGTGATTTCACCACGATTGCAGGAGGATCATGATCGTGGAAATTAAGGGAGACACCATGTGAAGCGAATTCATCATTCATGAATACAGGCTCTTAAGTTGCGGCTTTAAAAAGTCGGACATGACAACTGCCCATAAATGAACTTGAAGTTAAAAAATACAAACATGAGATCCACATGATCCACTATTTTATTCTTTCTTCGTGCATTCATGTGAAGATATGATTCATCTTCTCGAGTATTATATTAAAGTCAACTATTTGCATTCATCTCTTCCAAATCTTTTGTAAAAAACGATTCCTTATAGGCTACAAATAAGTCAATGACCCTTTATTAGTTAGAACAAGATCACTAGAACATGGCAGGAGAGAGTGAAAATATGTTTCCCGAGCTTCTTAAGGCTCAAACTCATCTCAGTACCCAAATATTCAGTTTCAGGAATTCTGCATCTCTAAAATGTGCAGTAGAACTAGGCATTGCTGACGCCATAGAAAATCACGGGAAACCCATGACTCTTACTGATCTCTCCGCTACCCTCCCCATTAACCCTTCAAAAGCACAGTACATACCTCGTTTAATGAGGATGCTAGTAACATCGGGTTTCTTTATTGAACAAAAATTAGCACCAGATGATCAAACCAGTACTACAAAAGGATATGTCCTCACAACCGCTGGGCGTCTTTTGTTAAAAGACGATCCCATGAACGGAAGCGCAGTGGTACTTATGGAGCTAGATCCAGCTATGGTGAAGCCTTGGAATTTATTGAGCGAGTGGTTCAAAAATGAAGATCCAACTCCTTTTTATACGGCTCACGGGAAGAATTTTTGGGATTATAATGCTCAAGAGCCCAGACTTCGAACATTATTTAATGATGCTATGGATGGTTACTCGCAGCTGATTACGAATGTTGTGACTACCCATTTAAAGTTCGTTTTTGAGGGGTTGAAATCCATTGTGGATGTTGGAGGTGCCACGGGTTCAGATTCCATAGCTATTGCTAAAGCTGTCACTGGATTGAAGTGTACTGTTTTTGATCTACCACAGGCCTTTGCTGATCTCAAGGATGACCCAAAATTGGAGAACGTGGAATTTGTTCCTGGATCTATGTTTGAGGAAATACCACAGTCTAATGCAATCTTACTCAAGGTATATGTATATACATAAACTTTGCTGGTCTTTGCTCTAATCCTAGCTATATTTTCATTTTTTTTATTGTCACATTTTAGAAATCACATATACATTCTAATACTCTCTTTAATGCTATAATTAAAAGTTACATTATTTGTACAATGTAACAATAAGAAAGAGATTGATGAAATGTGACGAATAAAAAAAAAGATGAAGCATTAAATATTCTTCCTATGGTGAGAATTTTGATTTTGACTTCCCAAGTAAAACAGTAGTTGAATTATGAGAGGAGGGTGAAAAATATCAATAAAATCTAGCATATCATCTAAATTTTCATAGCTAGCTAGGTAGTTTTAGAAGTAGAAAAATTCACAGAAATTAGTTAATTTGATCTCATATACGCAAAACCAGACCATTTATCATATTACATTTACATGTTGAGCAACATTTCTTGGTTTCTTTTTTTTCTTCACAATCATGCATTTGAATTAAATTTCTAGATGCAAATAAAACGAAATAACTTTTTCAAGGTTTTTTACACGCTATAAGGAGAAAAATTGTTATTTTGATCACATAACAAACAAAACTGGTTCCTTGGCCGCATAAATTCTGTGTCAACAACAGAACCGGTCCCTTTAGCATATTTTACGTGGAGCAGTTTTATTGCATTACTATTCTTCGCAAACAATATTAATTGGAAAAATTGTGTGATGAAGAATTAAATAGTGAAATTGGTCGAACTTTGGCGACCAAAATTTATAATTTCTCACGGACTATATCAAAAAAGGTATTTATTATGTTTAAAAATCAGTTGTCATATTTAATTGTGTTTCAAGCATGATTTTTTTTTTTTTAAAACAGTGGATTCTTCATAACTGGAACGATGAAAGTTGTTTGAAAATATTGAAGAATTGCAAAAAGGCTATTCCAGAAAAGGAGAAGGGTGGAAGAATAATTATCATAGACATGGTAGTTAAAAGTCAGAATGGAGAGAATGAGACAGATGAAACACTACAGGCAAGTCTAGACATGCAGATGATTGTTTTGTATACTGCTAAAGAAAGAACTGAGGAAGAATGGGCAAAGCTTTTCCGAGATTCTGGTTTCAGTGACTACAAAATTTATCCAGTGTTGGATTTCTCCAGTCTTATTGAGGTTTATCCTTAAAATGGCATGTTGGGAAGATTTTAATAAAAAAATGCTTCTGCTATCTAATTCTTAGATAGGCTACTATTGGACTTATTGGAGATTTCAGTTATTAGACCCTCTATTTTTTTTTACGAGTTACATTTCGCCAATTCATATATTTTTTTCTAATAATGTTGTAGAAAATAATGCAATTTTAATAAAAATTTTCACAACATTCCCTAGTCACATATCTTTCAATTTTGTTAAATTTTGGATCTAAAATCGACTTTTTTATGTAATTGGTCCTTTTTTTAAAAAAAATGTACTAAACTAGCCAAACTTTTTTTTTTTTTTAATTCTGGTTAGAGCCATAACGCACACTTACTGTGCATTATATCCTGTGATAACGCTTATTCACTGTGCATTATTTCTAATCAGTAGTTGAATCTCCTAATTAACTTTTATTAAATGATGTGGTGCTTCGTTAACTGATGTGGCATTGATGTGTCAGTGGGGTGGTTGAGTTGTATGATAACGGACAGTTAATGTGCATTATTCAGAACAATAATGCACAATGGCGATGCATTATTATGACAAATAACACATAATTTTTGTGTGTTATCAAGGTATTAAAACCTCCAACCTAGCCGCCTGCCTCCTCTTCTCTTCTCTTCTTCTTTACTCTTCTTCTTTTTCTGTAATCTCGCTGCAACCCTTTTTTTCTCCCTCCCTGCTGTCTTATTGTCGCCGCTGCTGTTGTACCTATCTCCTCCTTCCCTCCCTCCTCTTCTACTCCGACATCTTCTTCTCAGTCTTTTCTTTCGTTCCTCCTGCTGCTGTCGCCTCCGTTCCACCGCCGCCTTGTTCGCCGATGCTGCTATCTTCTCTTAGTTTCTCCTTGGTTTCTCTTCCTTTTCTTATTTCGGTAAAGTTCTCTTGTCTATAGTTATTTTTAATTTTTTGTACACTATGTGTTAATTTCTATTGTTGTTTATATGAAAATTATTGTTTGTTGTGGTTTGTGAATAATTTCTATGAATTTTATTCGGATAATTGAATAATTTTTTGTAGTTTATTTTTCTAGTTAGAGGTTTTATGATTATGTTAGAGTTGATATTGGTAAATTTGTGCATATTTGATTATGCTATTAATGTAGTTGCTTCTATTGGAAATGTGATTTGTTGAAATTGGTGATTTGATATATGTTATATAATTTAATTTTGTTTTTGTTATAAATCGTGATTGTTTATTTTTGTAAAATATTGTTAGTATGTTTATATTGTTCCATTAATTTCATATAATCTCGTATTGTTAGTATTTATGAAATTTTATGTTATTAGCATTTAAATTTATGAAGACTTTTATTTAAATAAAAAAGAAAAACATAGAATAAATCCTAAAACCCTAAACCGTAAAACCCTAAAACCCTAAAAAAGAATTCCTAAATCGTAAAACCCTAAACTATAAAATATAGCATTTATATGATTAAAACCTAAAACCTTAAAATATAAAATATAGCATTTACATGATTAAAACTTTAAAATCCTAACATTAAAATCTTAATCCCTGAAACCCTAAACCCTGAACTATAAAATATAATATTTATGTGACTAAAACTCTAAAATCCTAATATTAAAATCCTAAACCATAAATCATAAACACTAACCTTGATATATTAAATACTAAACCTTAAAACTCTAAACTTTTTAGACTAAACCCTAAAACCCCAAACCATGAACATTAGAAATTGTGTAATAATAATTTACTTTAGATATTGTACTTGAAGTTCTAAACCCGTGAAGACTTAAACTTTAAAAGTGTATAACCCTAAATCGTAAAATCGTAACATTGAAAATCTAATATCCTAACATTGAAACCCTAAATCATAGACCTTAGAAAGTGTGTTATAATATTTCACTATAGCATTGGAATTCTAAAAATCATAAAACCCTAAACTATGAAACCGTAAATCCTAAAATAATTGAACCATAAGCAATAAACCTTATAATGTTTGGAATTATACTTTATTCAAAATTTTTTACTTTAACCCGTAAACATTTAAAACTCTCAAACTGTAGCATTGAAACCCTAAAAATCCTAAACCCTACACGACTAGGGTGTGCAATAATACTTTAGTGTAAATATTCTAATTTTAATTCTAAACCATGTTGATAAATTTAGAGAGTGTATAACCCCAAACTGTAAGTGTTCTAATTTTACTGTAAATAATATAGATAGAAGAAGTCTCAACACACGTGCATCCGGGTCCCATAGTCCTGGATGTATTGACCAAACAACATGAGCATAGGTCTGAGTTGATATGGAGTGGGGATCATAAGACTTCTATTACTGATCTACAACTGATCTATTGTGTAGACATTTCGGCAATAATCTATTTTAGGCATACAGTGGAGCTCCTCGTAGGTTGATCGATATTATTAACAGGACGGGGTTAGGGGGAGTTTTTAGATGTGGTTAGATAGGTATCGACCACGCTCTTATTAATGCTTTAGTTGAGCGTTGGAGGCCTGAGACTCACACATTCCACCTAACTTGTGCTGAGGTGACTGTAACTCTAATGGATGTACACGTCATATTGGGTTTATGGATAGAGGGGTTGTCTGTTATAGGTTCTAATTGGAGTGTACACCCAAAGCAGTATTGGATTGAGAAGATCGAGAGATTAATTGGTGTGCGATTGTCCCTTACTCACTTTTCCAGATACAAGGTTAAGAAGGAACCTATAGAGGCCTAGATCTTGAGAGAGTTTACCGGATCAGAGAGTGATGATGACCTAATCTTGCATGCCGTGGATTTATTCTCTTACTTCTTGGATGTCATATACTCGTTGATTTCTCGGGCAGCTTGGTTCACATCCGCCACCTCAGTTTGTTGGAGGATTTTGAGGCCATCGATACTTACAGTTGGGGTAGTTGTATATTAGGTTTTTTATATAGGCATCTGTGCACGGCAGCTTTAGGGGGTGTACGATAGATAGGGGGAGCCCTAGTCCTACTTTAAATTTGGGCTTGGTCACGTATTCCTGTATTGCGGCCTTAGCTACTCCAACATATTCAGCTAGACCCTTTTGCTCCACTTGGTGTTATGTGGTGCACATTGTTTAACTGCAGCCAGCTACCGACTCACGTGATGCTTACGTATAGAGATCATTTAGATTTTATGCCATCCGATTAGGTCTGTCTTTAAAACATTTTGGTTTTGGGTTTTATTTAATCTTTTAAATGATTTTATGCCATCCGATTAGGTTTGGCTTTAAAACATTTTGGTTTTGGGTTTTATTTAATCTTTTAAATGATTGTTATTTACATATTTTAATTTGCTGAACTGAGAGGAAATGATCACACATATTGGGCGACGCATCATGCTAGCCATGTGGAGGTCTGGCAACGTGGGATGGCATATTAGGGATGGCCCTGTGTTGCCAGTTGCAGATTTATCATCACCTGGAGACGATTTCATTAGATGGTATCGGGATATCACGTAAGTCTACATCGGCAATCCAGCAAATCGTGATACTCGAACCATTGGATACCGGCCCATTGGGGACGACAGATGGATGATGGTAAAAGAAAATTTTATTTCTTTTTTATGCATTTAATTGACTTATAATTGACATCTAACTATTTTTTTTTAGACTTCCATGCTACAGGAGGTAGATGACATGGCTACAGGGGTTATACAGGGACCACCATCAACTTTGACACAGATTGCTAGTTTTGCAAAGAAAGTCCAAACTAGCATCTGTAGGTGCATGGTTATCGGTGGTATCTTGGTTGCACTCCATCTCAGCGTGATGTGCAGCAGACTTTCCAGTGCAGCCATCGCGTTGTCGTCCTCGGGAGCCTGTACCAGACCGTGGTGCTCGTGGAGTAAACAGGGGTGTTTGTAGATTGCCTGGTGGCGGGGCACGTGGAGGCTGCGCTCCTAACCCTCGTCATCCGGGCGGAAGAGGACATGCAGACCCCGGACGTGGAGGAGAGAGAAGTGAGGGATCTGGAGGATGTTGACGTGGAGATCTACTTATGATCATGGTGACCCGTTTGACAGCCCAAATCTAGATATTCCAACTTTTAGTTTGGGTTTGACGCCACCTGCGCAGTTACATCCAAGTGGATTGGGCGCATCATATGTGCCTCCCCCTACGGATACAGTGGGTTCCTCAATTAAGGCACCTCCTCTCTGGGTTTAGGGTCTTCTTTATTTCAGGCACCTACCCTTCCGGGTTTAGGGTTTTCTTCATTTCAGGCACCTCCTCCTCCGGGCACAATGGGTTCTTCATTTCAGGCACCTACACTGCATATGCCTATATTTTATGCATCTTCATCCGATTCAGATGAGCATGATGATGAGTGGACGGATGACGTGACACAATCATAGCAGCTTGGATTTAGTCATCGTGTTGGTTAGAAGACTACTAGATTCACGCTATCTAATTGGCCCTAGGGTTTTTGAGTTTAGGGTTTTGTGAATTATTTCTTTAACCTTGGAACCTTCATGTTATGTATTTAGGGTTTATTTCTGTAAGTTGTACATTTATTTTATGTAATAAAATTATTTATTTAACTTTAGTGTTTTCATTTTATGTATTTAGGGTTTTATTTATTTGATTTAGAACCCTTCATTACATGTATTCTGTGTTTATTTCTGTAAGTTATACATTCATTTTACGTAATGAAATTATATCTTTAACTTTAGGGTTTTCATTTTCTGTAATTAGGATTCCTTTCTTTAACTTTAGGGTTTATTTTGTAACTTCAAATTTATTCATATTATCAAGTTTAACCCTCCTTTATATTATGTTTATTTTTCAAACCGATTTAGCATATTTATTTCCGTCTTGTCAAGTCATCACATGGCAATGTCTGTAATAATTCAAGAGCAAGCTCCATTATTTTGTGTTTCCATGTCAATTCATTTATTTCAAATTTTTGTACCTCTCCTTGACAAGCCCATGTGGGTAAATGTGACAACTCGAAAAAAATCTTATCAAAAGTTTTGTCCTCTTCCCGACAAGCCCATGTGGGTGAATGTGAAACTACTCGGAAAAAATCTTATTAAAAGTTTTGTCCTCCTCCTGACATGCCCATGTGGGTTAAGTTGAATTATTGATAAACGCATATGTGATGAATGGACAGGTCATAATATTACCCGTTTCTAAAAACCCTAAAACCCCCATATATACATAAACTCTAAACCAAACTTCAGCCATCACAACTTCATACCTTCAATTTCCTTCCTATTATATTTTTAAATTCCTTAACTTCACAACTTCACATCTACATCCACTACGAACAATTAGACATGGATGCAACTCACCCAGTTAGAGTTGTATTATTTTGGGCTTCGGAGATTGCAAAAGATGTGTATGGTCCTTATTTCACTTGATTGGTAACACATGCCGAACTTGTTAGAAAAATATTGAAACATCGAGATATGGATCCCAATCTTTGGAGCGTTCGAATGACTTGATTGGTAACACATGCCGAACTTGTTAGAAAAATATTGAAAAATCGAGATATGGATCCCAATCTTTAGAGCGTTCGAATGACAATGAGGGTGTCTTCATTCTATAAATAGTATCATATGTTTTATTTTACTTTATACAGCAGAAACAACAATAACGAAATGCATTACCTTTGGACCATTGCACCTAACGTAGCGAAGGAAGGGATTCCCGTACTCATTAAATTCATTCCGATCCAACCAAAGAAAATGATGAAGATAGTTTACAACACGATTAACACAAGTGTTTAAACTTCACAACACAAATGTGGAGTTAAAGGATACAAAGATGCACTGATAGCAATCCCTAACTATTGTACCTGTTAGGTATGGCCAGAAGAATGAATTGTTGGGTATAATATCCCCTAGCCGGGCCGTACGAATATTTAGAACATGTCCCTCCAATGTTTCCTATTCACACACATGAGTGCAAACTTACATGAACATTTCATCAAGCACTTAAAAATTATGCACTTTACACTTCATTTAAACATTTTATCGAACACTTTAAAATCATAAACTTTACAGACATGCACATCTACAGAACTTTACCTATCCAAAATACTCTCACCACACAATCATTCCGATTTTTACAGAAACTAAAATTCATAAAAATAATAATAAGATGTTCAAATAATTTTAACTGAAAAGTAAGCATTTAACAAAAGCATCCCTTACCTCAAATTCGAAATCCATTTCTTCCAAAACAGAGCAAAACACTGCATATGATTCCTTTGGAGTAAAAACACCCAAAACTCCAATGAATCTCAACGTATTTATACCAACTAATTCAACCCTAATTTCTCTTACCAACTACATGTGCAAAACTGGGCATTAAAAATGATAAAAAAGGCTCTAATTTAATTAGAAGTCAAAAAAAATAACCTTAATTAGACATTTCAGTCTCCGGACCAACTTTCCTAATGCTCCAAGTGTAGACGTTTTTCTCTTCGTCGTTTTTGTAGCAGAGATATCTAATCGTTCACTAAACTAATTTATTATGTAAGTAAGATTCTTAATTTAGTTGCTAGCCCTTTGAGTCCTCAAATTATCACAAATATACCTCAAAAGTCTTAAAAGATGCTAAAATGCGCTAATCTCTTAAATGGGCTTCACAAAAAGCCCTAAGTATAAGAAATATATCATGTCCACTCAAAGCCCAAAATACGTCATACTAATTGTCTAACCTTTTTGGGTCAGATAATTACACGCTCTACCTTTTTGCATTAAGCATGTGCTCTAAAGAAATATTTCAAAATATTGAACTCTTCCCCACATGTAAACCTTGAACGACCAACATTTGCACAAAGTTAATTGATGTCTTGTGCCCAGCATCTTGAATGAAAATTGAACTAAGCATGTATTGCATAAATCTCTCATATGCGTCAAGCACAAAAGTCCTCTCTCCTCTGATATTTCAAAATTGTTTCCTTGTGTAATCATACTTCTAAGCCTTTCTTATAAAAATATATTTTCATTTTCTATATGGGTAACGTTACCATTACACCATATACCACCATCATATACTTCAATCATTCTAGGGAAAGGGCCTCATAAAATTCGAATTCCATGTAACTTCCTCTAAACCAGGCTGGCAAGGGGCATCGGTTTAAGCTCTCTCAATGAGTAGCTCATTTCATTGACCCATAACATTGTCTACCATTCTCATACTTCATTTAGGCCGATATGTTTAAACACATATTCTCTCAACCTGTGTACGCATACTTCCAGATTTTCCCTTAGATCAGTGCCAGAAGGTTTCTTAATGATATCAAAGGAACTCTCCTAGAGCTACAAGGAAACTACCTTATGTATAAAAGGTACAATCCTTAAACAATAAATTATTAGATTCTCTCATTATTCTCTCTATTCTCTGTTCTTTCATCATGATCTTTGTGGGAATCGATCTCAATTAAGCATCGGAAGTGAAACGGAGGTAAAGCCCTTCTATGGTCATCCTTTCTCTCTTTGTATAGGACTATTAGTGAAGAGCAGCCTCCTAAGATTCATTATTTGACACCCACCGTGTTCTTCTTTTTAACATACCGTTTTTTTAGAACCCTTAAATATCCATGGTGTTTGATATTTCACAATTGGATGACGTTCCTCATGATCCTCCAACCCTGCAAACTTAAACAACAATGCCATCCGCTCCTTCGTCTCTTTTGCAGGCGATTGGTGCCAGATTGCCCTCATTCATGCTAAAAAATATTGGCTCTATGATTGCCAATTTGAATTCGGATCAAATTGCTCAATTGCACCTTGATGACCTCTATGCAGACTATGCTAGCGTTCCAAGTTAGCACATCTATCCTTCATCCATGCCTATAGGCAACCCCTGCTTTGTCTGTAATCCACTGCTATATATCCCTTCTACTTTCCCTTCTCCGTCCATCCCATTGAATTTTACTTTCAGGGACGAAACTTCTCATCGGCAAGCATCTCCAATGCCCACAACACAAACTATCCATGATCTCGTCAACAGAACTCTCGCCTATATGACTCCTTACTTGACATTCGACTTTAGCGATTGGGACTTGATGTGGAATGATCTTCAAGAGCATAAAATTTTATCCAAGAAGTGAGGGAGAGAACGCACAAAACAAGTGTAACAAGAAGAAAAGAGAAAGTGCCTTTGATAGGACTTGAAAACGTTAAACTTCTAGCAACCTTGGATATATTAAATCCAAGACCTCAAGAAGGTTTAAACAAAATCGTTTCTTCAAAGTTCAAGCAACCTAAGGTATTTTGAACCTTAGACCTCAATGAAACAAGAAGAAGACCTCAAGACTAGTTTCTACAAGAGTGTAGTAACTAGTAAGAAGGAATTTTGATGATCAATATTGAAGCTCTTGGAACTTTCTAAAAGTCTTCAAAGTAATTTTTCTTTCAAGGAAGTTCACCCTTGAGAAGATAGAAAAAAACTAAGCAAAAAACTAAGAATACTAAAAGAAAAACCTTTGTCTTGAAATATTTCTTGATTATCTTTTACAAAATGGAAGACTACATATTTATAGAAACTTGAGGGAAAAAGGATTAGAAATGTTTCCCTCGCATATTTTCAGCCCAAAAGTTAACCACCATAAATTTAAACCCCAAAATGAAGCCCCACATTTAAGCCCCAAATTTAAGCTCCAAATTGAAGCCCCAAATTTAAGGCATATTCCAACCATCTATCAAGGTAAATTTCCAATTTCTAACTTATTTAAAACTTTAGTATATTGCCCCATAAAGTCTTGGACATCAAAATTTAGCCCTTGAAACTTCTCTTGCTCAATTTGGTCCTTGTGACTCTTTAGTTGTTTTGCCTTGGTTCTTATCATAACTCCTTGATGTTCTTGCATGTCTAACCGGTTCACATCATCCTTCCCCTCTTGAAAAGAATTCGTCCTCAAATCTCTATCACTTATATCAAATAAGGAGAGATCGGATACATTAAGAGTGGCACTAACATTATAATGTCCCAGAAGATCAACTTTATAGGCATTGTCATTAATTTTCTCAAGGATTTGAAATGGACCATCTCCCCTATCATCAAGCTTAGACTTTCTTTGTTGGGGAAATCTTTCTTTTCTAAAATGCACCCAAACCTAATCACCGAGTTTGAATACCACTTTTCTTCTTCCCACATTTCTTTTATCTACAAGCTTTTTGTTGGAGTTGACAATGGCTTCATGGACCTTTGTATGAATTGCTTTCACAAAATCAGCCTTCTTTCTGGCATCCTTGCTTAATGTTTGATATATAGGCAAATGAACCAAATAAAAAAGAGTTAGAGGGTTAAAACCATAAACAACTTGAAATGGAAAATGAGAAGTAGTAGAGTGAGGCGCCCTGTTATAGGCATATTCAATGTATGGCAAACACTCTTCCTATTGCCGCAAGTTCTTCTTCAAAATAGCCCTTAGAAGTTGGCCAATTGTTCTATTTACCACTTCGATTTGTCCATTCGTTTGTGGATGGCAAGCTGTAAATTAAAGCTAGTTAGTACCAAGTTTCTTCCAAAGAACTCTCAAAAAATGGCTCAAGAATTTGGTGTTCCTATCCGACACAATAGACCTTGGAATTCTATAGAATCTAGCTATCCAAGTAAAGAATAAGCTAGCTACATGACTAGCAACATCGAATTTCCTACAAGGAATAAAGTGTGCCATTTTAGAGAACCTATCCACAACAACAAAAATAGAATCCATACCACAAGAGGTCCTCGGTAAACTAAGAATAAAATTCATAGAAAAAGATAAACCATCTTTTTTTGGAACAAGTAAAACCAGAACCGCACAAGGACTCATGACTCATGCACATACCTCTTTAAATTAGATGCTCAACTTGCCTTTTTAGCTCCTTAGTCTCTTCCGATGGACTCCTATAGGCCAGTCGGTTTGGTAAGACCACCCTGGGGACAAAATCAATTTGGTGTTCGATTCCTCTAATTCGTGGAAGACGTGGAAGACCTCTGGGCATCTCATCGGGAATTACGTCTTTGTAATCTTCAATAACCTGCAAAATTTAACTTGAAAAAGAGTGTGAGTGTTCTTTAGATGAAGTAAAAGATTCCCTACAATACAAGAGCAACACCACTTCTTTTCTTTCAATTGCTCCAATCACCTTACTAGGTTTTCTAAAGAAACAATTCTTTTCTTTCATCCCACTCTCTTTTTTTTTTTTTTTTGGTCACTCTTTTTCTTTTCACTCTTATTTTTCATCATTCTTTCTTCACTTTTTTCTTTGTCCTCAACTTTCTTTCCCTCGATTTTTTTTCTTTTGAGCTCACTTTCGGCCCTCTCTTTCTTACTCATCATTTTTTGTTCATCTCTCACTTGTTGAGGTGTAAGAGGATTCATTGTGAATGTTCTTCAATCCTTCACAAAAGAATAAGTATTTTTCTCCCCATTGTGGAGGGACTTTCTATCAAATTGCCAAGGTCTTCCCAAGAGGAGATGGCATGCTTGTATAGGCACCACATCACATAGTATCTCATCTTTGTAAGCTCCCATTTCTATTGGTACCACAACTTGTCTCAACACTTTAATTTTTCCACTATCATTTAGCCAATGGAGTTTGTAGGGTTTATCATGTTTTGTAGTAGGTATTTTTAACTTCTCAACAAGATAAGCACTAGCCACATTTATAGAACTACCAGTATCAATGATAAGGTTGGCAATCCTTCCCTCAACTTTACATTTAGAATGGAAGATGTTTTCTCTTTGTTCAATCATGTTATCATCAAAAGCTTGAGCACTTAGTGCTCTTATGGTAACTAAGCTCAAGACATCTTCATCACTTTCTAAAGGGTTCAAATCAACATGTTCATCATTCTCACCATTTTCTTCACCCTCAACACATTCGCCACTTTCATCCTCCTCCTTCTCAATCCAACCATTCAAAACCTCCCTAAGGATCAAAGCTCTCTTTGTCGGACAACTACTTGCATAGTGTCCTACACTATTACATTTAAAGCACTTTGGATGGCTATAGATGATTTTACCTCTCTCTTCCATCTTTGGTTTGGTTGGAGGTTGGAAAGTACCTCTAGGAGCCTGCTCCTTTTTTGGCCATGTCTTGAAGTTGGAAGTAGGTAGTTTTGTTATTGCAACTTGTCTTTGGTTGGGAAATGAGGATCGCATTATCCCACTGCTTTTCCTTTAGGATTCGATCTTGTTGGCAAGGTGGCACATGTCTTCATAAGTTGTATATTGATACAACTCAACTTGATTGTCTATCTCCCTTTTGAGACCACTAAGGAACCTAGCCATTGAAGCATTCTTGTCTTCTTCCAAGTTCAACCTCAAGATATAGAGCTCAAGCTCTTGTCTATACTCTTCTACACTTTTTGCACCTTGTTTTAAAGTCATGAGCTTATAATGAAGCTCTCTATAGTAGTGCTCGGGCACAAATCTTTCTCTCATAAAAGCTTTTAACTCTCTCCAAGTATCAATCGGTGGTCTACCACTTCTAACTCTTTGGTTTACTACCTTTTCCCACCAATGTAAAGCATAGCCAGAAAATTTGGCTATTACAAGTCTAGCTTTTAAGAAATCATTACAATTTTTCAACATAAACATATTTTCTACTTGCCTCTCCCAATCTAAAAAAATGTTAGATTTATTCTAACCTTTAAAACTAGGGAGCTTCCACTTTATTCGGTCCAAGATTTGGTCACCTTAGTCTCTTCCACGGTTGGCAACAACTGGAACATATTCATGATCATCATATAATGGCTCTCCATGCCTAGCTTGTGGTCTTGGGACTTCTTCAAAGTGTCTAGGCATGCCTCTACCTCCAAAACCACCTCTTCTACCACCGTGAGGTGGATGAAGTTCTTCATCAATATATGGAGGTTGGTGGAACTCGGTTGTCCTAGAGCAATTGAAGGGTCCATTGCTCCTTGGGGTAGTAACATTGAGAGTACCATGAGGACTAATCTTCCTTTGTTGATTAGTGAGATTAGTGACGTCCCTTCTAATATCCGTCATCTCATCTCTTAGGGATTGTAACTCTTGCATTACGAGCCTCAAAGGGTCATCACATTGGGAGTTGCCAGACTCTTCTCCAAAAGGAGTTGGTGCTTGAGCTTGAGTTGACATCTTGATAGTGTTTACCTCACAAAACTCTCTTATTTGACTCTCTTTAGCTTTTTCTGAGGATATTCTCACAATTCTTGCCTTTTTCTAAGGTTCAAATCTAAAAGAGTTCTATGAGTTCTTAACAAAGATTTAACACCTCTACTCAAGTTTAAAACAACCAAAATAAAAAAAAAAAATTCACAAACAAAAACTAGTTGAGAAATATGAGAAGCAAGGAAAAATGATATTGAGTCATCCATTCATTTTAAGGACGTTCAACAACATTTCCAATAGCATTTGAGTCAATAATGGTAGACTGACAAAATGAAAAAATAAGTACTGAAAAAGGAAAGAAATTCAACCACAAATACAAACACAAAGCTAGGATACTTCAAGAGCACAAAAGAATAGAAAACAAAACTTCCCAGCAAGCACAGTCGATGACATACTCGGATTGTATTGAAAACTGGTATTTAACCAAAAGTCTTAACTGAATGAGATTTACCTAGAAGGAATCCTAACTCAAAATTCTTGAGTTTAGGATATGGAATCAAAGAAAAAGGATTAGTAAAATAGAAGATATGCTCAGATAATTTAAGCACTTTTTGTCTGCGGAAAAGCCAGGTGCACCTTCAAGGTTTTTACTATTTTGAGATATCAAATGAAGTGCAAATTAGATTAGACTTGTTCCATTTGTTTTCCAGGTCAATGTAGTATAAATCCATATAAAATGATTGCAATGTTCTAGTCATATTCCAGGTCGTTCAAGCACTCTATTTTTGTGTTGCCATTTTCAAGCAATCTTGTCTCTTTTCTCTTTTTTTCTTTGTCCTTTTTTTTTGTACGTAAGATATCTAAAAAAACACTTACTTGAAGGTGGCTCTGATACCAAATGATGTGGAATGATCTTCAAGAGCATAAAATTTCATCCAAGAAGTGAGGGAGAGAACGCACAAAGCAAGTGTAACAAGTAGAAAAGAGAAAGTGTCTTTGATAGGACTTGAAAATGTTAAACTTCTAGCAACCTTTGATATATTAAATCCAAGACCCCAAGAAGGTTTAAACAAAATATTTTCTTCAAAGTTCAAGCAACCTAAAGTATTTTGAACTTTAGACCTCAATGAAACAAGAAGAAGACCTCAAGACTAGTTTTCTACAAGAGTGTAGTAACTAGTATGAAGGAATTTCGATGACCAACCTTGAAGCTCTTGGAACTTTCAACAAGTCTTCAAAGTGATTTTTCTTTCAAAGAAGTTCATCTTTAAGAAGATAGAAAAAAAACTAAGCTAAAAACTAAGAATACTAAGAGAAAAACCTTTGTCTTGAAACATTTCTTGATTACCATTTACAAAATGGAAGACTACATATTTATAGAGACTTGAGGAAAAAATGATTAGGAATGTTTCCCTCTCGTATTTTCAGCCCAAAAATTAAGCACCAGAAATTTACACCCCAAAATGAAGCCCCACACTTCAGCCGCAAATTTAAGCTTCAAATGGAAGCCCCAAATTTAAGGCATATTCCAACCATCTATCAAGGTAAATTTCCAATTTCTGACTTATTTAAAACTTTAGCATATTGCCCTTGAAACTTCTCTTGATCAATTTGATCCTTGTGACTCTTTAGTTGTTTTTCCTTGGCTCTTGTCACAACTCATTGATGTTCTTGCATGTCTAACCAGTTCACATCAGGACTTCCTGCGGTACAACCCGCTATCCGAGCAATACGCCTATGTGAAGGTCCCCAATGATTTGTATCATCTGAAGCTCATATACGACAGCATCAGTGATCCCGAAGAACATATCATGAGATATATTTCTCAAATGTATATGTATAATGCCTCTGATAGTACATATTTTTTTACACTCCCCAGTTCTTTAACGGGAAGAATATTGATTTGGTATGCATATTTGCCCCCAAGGAGCATCAACAGTTTCTATGATGTAAGAGAAAAGTTTACCCAAATCTTCCTCCCACAATCTATTTTCCAGCCAATCTAAGATTTTCCATTGAGGCACAACAGGATCAGTATGAGATGTAACGTGATTTCATGTCCCAATAAGGCAGCACAGGAAATCGCCGACCTATCTGAGCAGGAAATTTATACAAGGATATCGGCATGGTTTAACCAACCAGGATTTTTCCCAAAAGTTAGCCGAGCAGGAGCTGACCACTGTTTCTAATTTGTTAAAATGATAGAAAGATTTATCCATGTGCATGATTATGTTCACTGGGAGCGAGATTTGGATCCTGAAGTCAAGGAGATACAAACTTAAAAAAGATTCAAACATTCTAATCACAGGCCAAAACCAGCGCTACATGATCGGCTAAGACTGAAAAAGCCCGAGATTTCCCAGTATAGTTACATGCCACCTAGAATCCCCCGATTAGATGTCTTGCAGCAAGTGGAGCCTCCAGGAATATTGGACAAACCAACATAATGTTTTCTCCTCAAGATAAAAGGAATAGAGCAAAATACTACCTGTTCCATAAATACCAAGGGCATGACACGGAACTATGCAATGAATTGAAGAAGGCCATAGAACAAGCTTTACATAATAGAAAACTCAAGGAGTTTATCGGTGACGCATCAACAAAGATATCTTCAGGGTGCGATACCACAAAAAAGCCTTGGAATAGTGACAAGATAAACTCCAAATCCGATCCCTTTTCCTTTGCAAATTTGAATGTAATAAACGTTATCCAGGATGTTGGCCTACCATCCTCAAGAAAAAGAACTCGATAAAATCATGGCGATGATCCTCTAGTCGTCACTATGACCATCGATCAATACTTGGTTAAGGGAATTTCAGTGGACACTGGAAATTCAATGAACATTTTTTTCAAGGACACTTTTCAGTAGATGGAGATCCCATGGGACATAGTCATTCCTTGTGTAGCCCCATTAGTAGGATTTACTGGGCAGACATTCAAATCATAAGAGAAAATCACACTTCCCATTTCCGTAAAAGATACAGGACATATGGTGGTGTTCCTTATTATTTTTGCATCGTCAGCATACAATTGTATGAATCAATTTCAAGCAAGGATTTCTACATGCAAACTTTCTATGGATATCCCGATAGGTAGAGAAATCCATACAATTTATGGTGAACAAAAAGCGGCTTAAGAATGCTACTTTACCACAGTGCAAGAAGTGGAGAAAGAGGAAGAATCTATCGAAGACAGTCAAATCCCAAAGATTGAACTGGATAGAGAGTACAAATTGTTTGTACTAGATCAATTGAGACCAGAGCAGATAGTGCAGATCGGGAAAGCACTACCTGTGCATCTCTGGATGAAGTTGGCTGAATTACTTATTGAGTACAAGGATATTTTCGTAGGGTTCTCTAAACTCCTCGGGGTTGTCGGTAGAGAATTCACGGAATACAAATTTGGGATCTCGAAGGGTCAAAATTAATATTTCAAAAGAAAAAACTTTGGTGAAGCAGAGGCAAGAAATTATAAAAAAAGAAGTTCGAGAGCTGCTAAACGTTGGAATCATAAAGACAATTGATTTGCCCAAATACTCGTCTAACCCAATAGTGCTAGCAAAACTAAGAGGAGCGTGGAGGGTCTGCATCGATTTTAGTAATTTGATTAAAGCTATTCCTAAAAAGCCTTTCCCTCTCCACAAATTTAGCAATTGGTCGACTCCATCGCAGGACATGAATTCTTATCTTTTTTGGATGCATATAAAGCATATCACCAAATCCCGTTAGCAGAGGCTGACATGGCGAAAACTGCTTTCGTCACTGATGATAGTAGCTATTACTATGCACGTATGCCTTTCAGATTGAAAATTGGGGGAGTTGAATTCTAGGAATCACCATGAACAAAGCTTTTGAAGGCCTTATCGGGAATAAAGCAGAAGTATATGTGGACGGCATAATTGTTAAATCGAAGGATAAGGACACTGCAGCAGTTGATTTAAAAGAAGTTTTTGACAGACTTTGCAAGATTGGCATGAAGCTAAATCCCAAGAAATACACTTTCCGAGTCTCTTCAGGGAATTGTCTTAAATATATACTTTAACAAAAGGGGACATAAGCGAATCCTGCGAATATTAAACCTATCCAAGAAATATCTGACCCAAAAATGGTAAAGGAGGTACATAGCCTAGCAGGAAGGATGGCTTCTCTAGGGAGAATCCTTGCACGAGTTAAAGAGACAGGCCTTCCATTCTATCAAATTTTAAGGCACCCATCAAAATTTGAATGGACTGCACAGCTTCTTCTGTTTTCAAAACACTAAAGCAGTATCTATCTTCCCCTCCTCTTCTTGTTACCCCGTTAACGAGAGAAAGACCTTATTGTATTTGGCTGTCACTACTAAAGTGATTATATCTGTTTAATGATCTTTACGCCATAACAACCTTAAACTTATTTATTATGTGAATCATGTCTTACATGGCCCGGAAGAACGTTATAGTTCTTTGAAAAAACATTTACTTTGTTTAATCATCACCACAAGAAAACTAAAACTTTATTTCAAGCACACGCTGCCATGGTATTAACAAACACCCATTAAGACACGTTTTGTTAATGCATAAATTTCGAGAAGATACCAAGAGAACAAAACACAAAAGCAGATATGCTCTCAAAACTAAGTGCTGGAGAGCCCGTTGAAGGAACTTTGATAGAATTCTTATCAGAGAAAGCATTAACAAGGATATTTGCATGGCTGATGTCGTCAGAGATTGGACAACACCCATTTCACAATTCATTCTACATGAAACATTGCTCGACGACTAGACACAAGCACGAAAGCTACGAACAACTTCTGCCTAATATGTACTTATTAATGATAAATTATACATTAAATGGACAATTGGCCTCTGCTTAAGTGTGTAAAGGAAAAAGATGACAAATACATACTACGTAAAATACATAAAGGCATTTGTAGCTCTCACATTGGATCGAGAGCCTTGGTAACAAAGGCAATGCAATATGGGTATTATTGGCCAACCATGAAAGAGGACTCAGTGAACTTGGTAAAGACATACACCAAATGCCAAATTCATGCCAATGAATACCACATCCCCATGTCAGAATACCATTCTTTTGGAACCTCGATACCTTTTGCATAATGGAGGATTGATCTATTAGGACCATTCCCTAAGGGAACAGGTGGGAAAAATCACCTAGTAGTCACAATAGAACATTTCACTAGATGGATTGAAGTGAAAGCCTTAGCAACAATCACAGCAAGAAAAGTAAAGGAATTTTTCTATGAAGATGTGATCTGCCGATTCGGCATCCCAAAAGTCTTAATCTTGGACAATGGGAAACAATTTAACTTTCCCAAGAATTCCTTGGCTTCTATGAAGAACTTTGTATAGAACAAAGATTCATATCCATAGGATATCCTCAGGAAAATGGAGCAACAAAGGTTATAAATCTCATAATTTTAAAAGGAATAAATAAAAGAATCGACGAGTTGAAAGGAAAATAATTAGATGAATTTCCAAACATCTTATGGTCCTACAGAATCACACCAAGGAGATCTACTAGAGAAACATCTTTTAATCTTTGGTTGGGAGTAGACGCAATTTTTCAGCAGAGATTGAAAGGAAGTCCCTTTAGTGTATCGTGTTCAAAGAAGCCCAAAACGATCATCTTACGCACGAACACTTGGTTCTCATTGATGAGATCAGGGAAAAGGCTGCAAAACGGGACGCTCATTACAAAAGATAGGTTGCCCGTTATTACAATGCCAAAGTTAAGCCGTCCCAATCAAAGAGGGGGACTTGGTCTTAAGAAAAAAAGAAGTTAGCAGAGTGGACCCCAACAGAAAGTTAGATCATTCATGGGAAGGACCATACCATGTAATTAAAGACAATGGTAATATTTTATTAAAGACAATAGTAATGGGAGCTACAAGTTGCAAGATTTCGAAAGGAAAATCCTAGCAAGGACATGGAACAGTTTAAATCTTAGGAAATTTTTTTCCTTAGATTTTATCTTACATAACAAAAAATTGTATTTGGATATATTACAAATATCAAATACACATTCAATTTTTTACATGACTCTAAAACGCATACACTTTTATAATTTCATAGTAGGCACAAAAAAAGTGATACGCACTCATCAGCATATTTTCTTGATATCATCATATAATCAAAAAGTATATCTCATTCTCCTAGAAAACATCTACGATTCGAACAAAACAAACCCCCTCCCAAGTTCTATCCACCTTACTTCACTACTTTATAAACAAACCACTCCAAACATACAATACTCATTTAAACATCCCATATTAGTTGAGCATGTTACATCTGTGTCTGAACAACAGACACAATCAAAGACGTAAGATGTACAAGCTCAAAAAGTGATTAAAAAATAACCAATATACATTCATAATAGCCTACCAGCCACTCTATCCATTAGGGGAAAAAAAATTACCTGACCAAGAACAAGGGCAGAGGAGCTATTGTCATGTGATTAACCTATTAGGAAGCCAACCCGACAGGCCCAAAAACTAAAGTTCTCTAATCCCGATGAACAGGAACCACAGATTATGAAAATACCCCCACCTGACAGGGGCCCGACCATTGACACAAAAGAATTCTATTTACAATGGGACAACATTTTTATCACTCTAGGAATGCCTCTAATCTCTTCATCTTCTTGGTTTGCTCCTCCTTGTGAATAAGATCATCGAGAGCCAAAAACGATTCCATCATTGGAGAGCATCTTCGCATGTACACAAACATCTCTTCAAAGCAACGATGGAAGAGATCGATAGTATACTGCCGCGCCAGGGTAGCCCTAACTGTCTCTTTGAACTAACCATCAACTATTTTCAATTTATGACAGTATTCGTAGACATTCAATTCTGGCTTCACGGCCCCTCCTTGGTGTTCCAGATACAACAACACAAAATGCTCAAAGAAGTAGTGTCGATGATTCTTCTGAACATCCATGAGAGGAACATTCAGATTTTCTTTATTGTAATGAAAATGGGTGTGATAGAGGCACAACTATGGAAACAAATCTCGAAACTAAAGAGCTAAAGGCGGAACACAAGGGACCTAATTCCCGTCAATGGCAGTAAAGTGGTGACTAATACTCTCAACAAAAGATAAAAATCAAAGTTCAAAAAAGAATACTAATAAACGACAAATAGAACCTTTTATATAACTCAACTATTGCAAGGGCGTGAATAGGTACATTTCCTTTTTACTGCTGTAACTATAATTATTACCCCTACAAACCCAACCAAACGCCTATCAAATTTCTCAACATAGATGAAACTGAAAGTTTTTTTATTTAATGCTTCTAACACGGAAGCGTCACAACTTATCCTTTTATCAAACTTTCTTCACCATTTATCACGGCTAACTTTACCATGGTTAACAAAAACAAAATACAATATATTAAAAACGTGCATTATAAAAATAAGATGTATTCAGGTAAACGAGAATGGAAAAACCCCGATATTTCTATTACAAAGAAGGGCCTAAGGAACTATGAAAAGTTCAAAATTAGGGTGGTTGTGGCTTCACCTTAAATACAGGTTGGACTAAGACCTATCAGGGAACAACTCCACTTACTTGTTGGGTGTATCCACAACAAAATCCTTCTGCATATTCCACGGAGATGTAACCTCCTCCACGCGGGCAACACGCCCCGGCATTTACCCCCTATGCAAAAATCACACCAAAAGTCTTCACCTTGCGTCTAACGTTACCACTCATGATAACCCCGCATCAGGAACCCGATCACTTCCTGACAGTTCCGACCTAACTCTACCGTATAGTCTTTAGAAATACGAGCAATCATAAATGGAGTATCGAGAAGGTTGGTTCCTGATTGATCTTCCGCCACACCCTCATCTCGCTGTTCCTCAGGTTCCTCAAGACTTAACTCCCACATACTATTAGGACGACCAACAAGAGTCTGATAAGTCTCCCTTGGCTTGGAGGCCTTAGGCACATGCTTACTAGGAACATCCCGGGTACCTGTAAGAGAGGATTCACTATTCTTACCATCTCCATCGGCTCATTCATTGTTTAAATTCGCCATACACCCCTCCATCTCCACCTCTTTACTAACCTCCCACAACAACTCAGGATATTTAGCCTCTTTATTGTAGTACATATCTACACCAGACGACAGAGTCATACTGGGATTGCTATCACATACAGGATTAAGTAGCTCAGTTAGAACATAGCTTATCATCATCATAGCCAACGAATAAAACTAACTCCCACCAGTGGAGGACTCATAGAATTATTTAGTAATCTTCTCTCACACTATAAAACACATTATCCTCGTCAACTACCAGGTTAGCCAGCTCTGTGGTCAATGCCCCAATTTGATGGTCTTTCCGAGCTAATGCCTCCTTACATTCCGCAACTTTTTGTTGCGTTCGAACCAATGACTCATTTAAACTCTGTAATTCACCACTCTTGATAGCACACTCATCCATCAATCGTTCGTTTATTTCCGTTAAAGTAGCATTGGTTTCTGTCAACGTCATGTTCGCCCTCTCCAGAACAGAAATCTTCCTCTACAATTTCTTTACCCAGTCAATTCTTATTCTCGATTGCTTTGCTCAAGTCTCTTGCTATAACTCTCAACATTCTGCCGTTCAACATTCAAGTTGTGTAACATTTATTGCGCAGCTCGATTCTCAAACTATTGATGCTCTGCGAAAAAACATGTATATCGTAAATGATATCTTTCAAAGTTACAATCCTTAAAAAAATCATAAATTGAACATACCCCGACACTGTTCGTGAAATGCTTCCACCATATCTTCAGGAGTCATGTCTAGCGCTGCCCTCGTCCAGAACAGATCAGCGCTCGACTCCTCATAGAGAACCTTTTTCCGCGGTTAGATTTCTTCCTCTTAAAACTAACGATGCACGTAGGGAAATCAATTAGACAACTTTTCATACTCATTTACCCCGACCCCTGGCGTTTCAACATCCCCACTCCTCTGTATCACTTGATTCTCTGGAATCAAGGGCATGATCATTTTCTTGTTCCTCAACTCATTCCTCTTTCGCTTATTCAGAGAAAGAGACTCCACCACCTTAACGACACCAGATTTATTTGTCAGTATTAAATCCCTGACAGCCACATCTTCTTTCCTTTTCTTTCTTTCTTCCCGCCTCTGCTCTTATTTGGCAACAAAATGATGCTCCCCTACTTCAAAGTAATATAGCTTTACCTTTACCAGTACATACAAACATAGGCACATAAACATTAATAACAGGAGTTATTCTTATCGTCATCCCCTAAACCAGCTTTCAAGGGGTAGCACTTTCAATTTCGCAGAAGCTTCAACCATGTTGAACAACATCAGCTTCCCTGCAAAAATCATAGCATCAAAACATCAAAATCAACTTCATATAAAATACAGTAAGTCGATAAACTTACAAATACTATTATTTAGTCAGTATCACATCATAATTAATACCAACTTAGTTCATGAAGACTGCATTCTTCCCGATCATAAAACCCGACAGTCTTCATTAGCTCCTCAGCCCAGTTTCCTTCCCTAAAAATCATCCCAGTGCCATATTCTTGAATAGTTTCACACATTCTTCTATAAAAGAGTGCTTAGAATCAATAGGCAGATTTGATATCTTTTTCATTCTGTTCCAAGGTCTTTCATGACCATCTCTAGAAACATAAAACTACTGTCTCTTCTATCAACGAATAGACTGTGGCAACTTCTTCACAAACTCCGCTGTGCCAACCTTCCTCCGAAAGTTGTGCCACCCGAATCCATCTCTATCGATTTTTTGTCAAAAAATCTTGAACAATTCTAGTCTTGTAGGCACCCCAAAGTACTTACACATCAAAATAAAGGCCAGAATGACCCTTATCCCATTGGGGGCTATTTAACCTATATCAATTCCCCAATAACTTGCCACATCTAAAAACATGTTGTGCAAAGGAAACCTTATCAAGCTTTAAGTTGATCCCAGTAGACTGTCATCCATTCTTTCAGGGATATATGGACCCTATCCTCAACATTCGATGCCCTAATCGGAAATTATCAGGGATCACGAACTCAGTCCTTATGACCCCAAGTTAACTATATCGAATCTCAGAAGGATGCTTGATAGCCGTCGGTTCACAAATATGTTATTCATCTTTAGGGTAAAAAGAATGAAGCATTCCTGCAGCTCGATAATGTTTTTTCATATGGCTCACAGATTCGGACTCATTCACATTGGCAAACAAATTAGAGCAATCCACGACCGAATACACCCAACTGCCAAACTAAGATTATCTTGGAGACTGATAATTTTAATCTCAAAGCGAGAATAACTGCCTTTCTCAGAAGCACTCGCCTTCAAACCCTTCTTCCAAGCAGATTTAGAAGTGTTTGCCCTAGATATCGATATTACGGCGAACAATAAAATTATAGAAAGCAAAGACAAATCCGCGAAGAAAAAATAAAAATTGTAGTCAAAATTGGAAATTAGAAGCTCTTATATGACGACTGAAAGGACAGTACCAAAACTGGTGTCAGCCAAGTTTCTCCTCGGGAAGCGTTATGCAGTGTTTCGCCCAAAAGAAGGTGACGATTTAAAATCGAAGACCCATAACCCATTTAAGTATTCTTTTCAGGGGGCTCATGATGGGACAGCCAGTCAGGACACTTCATTTGGACCCAACTCACTTGGCCTAATACCTTTTTTATATTGGGATGTGTTTAAGCCCATATATATTTAAACACATATTCTCTCAGCCTGTCTACGCATAATTCTAGATTTGCCTTAAGACTATTGTCACAAGGTCTCCTAATGATATCAAGAGAACTCTCGTTGAGCTACAAGAAGACTACCTTATGTATAAGAGGTACAATCCTTAAACAATGAATTATTCGATTCTCTCATTATTCTCTCTATTATTTGTTCTTCCATTATGATCTTCGTGGGAATTGATCTGACTTAAGCATTAGGGTGAAACGGGAGTAAAGCCCCTCTCTGGTCATCCTTTCCCTCTTTGTGCAAGACTATTGATGAAAAGTAGCCTCCTATGATCCATTATCATCAACTCTTAATTTTCTCAAGTTGGCATATAATTCTAATACGAATTTGGGAAAAACTTTTCTTAAACATAAGAGTAAATTTGATATCCTAAGAGGCAAAATACTGAGGATAGTCTAAAAAAACCATGATCAAAGACTCAAGTTCATATATATATATATATATTACCATATTTTATATTGGATATTTTAAGAATATTTGTACCTTTTAAGTTGGTGGAAGTTTGAGACAATGTTAATTTTAATTTAAGTATTGTTAGAATGATATATATCCACTAAGGATTCTAAGATTAATAATTAAGGGTTCCTTAGGGTGTTTTTTTCGTTTTGAGGTTCGATATCTTTCAGTTTTTTTAAAAATATTGTCGTGTTCGGATTTGGAACGTGACAAAGTAATTATTAGTGTGTACCAAATTTACTGTCTACAATTAATTCTCTCTATACTCTATCTCTTTCCTCTCTATACTTTGTATCGTTCATTATATTGCGACGATGACAATGCACCTACAATGTTCATAACACATTTTTTTTATAGATAGATAATAATTAATCTATTAAAAATATATACTCAAAAATAATTTTTAGTTTAAAATAAATTTAGAGCAACTTTAAACATTGTCAAACATTTTTTTTCTTAAGAGCTTAAAAACACCTGCAACTAAGAAGAGTTGCACTTAAAAGCGAAAATTCAAATTTAATGCTAATTACTGAAGGCTCTATAAACATAATTTGAGAATATATATAGCGTGAAAAAAATTATTTTTTCTTGCCAAATCTTTTTGTCTAACTCAAAACTCAAATCTTTCACATTTAACACAAATTAAAGTTAGATACGAATGATTTTGAAAATTTTTTTACAAAAGAAATATAAAATTTGTATTCAATAAGAAAGTATATGAAACCATAAAATGTATTCAATAAGAAACTCCAACAAAGAACAAAATATTCTGAATGGTTTCAGCCATCAAAGGCTTAATTTATAGGCAAACAGATACCACAAAATTAGGAGCTAGCATGCTGCTTGGAAGCCATAAGTTGCTAGAATTTCTTGAGAAAAGAAATCATGGCAGAATGATCTGGCATCACCTTCTTTGTTGCATCCAACTCGTTAATGGCAAAAACCCGCGCATGCAACAATGGGTAAGGGCCATGAACTGACCAGATTACAAGGTCAAGTAAGTTCAAGTTGTTGTCATTACTGAACGGCTTCCGACTTCGAAAGAGATCTTTTATTCCATCTTCAACAATTTGTAGATTCTTGTAATAACTCTTCAGAACTTTTTCGAGTGCTTCTCCTTGTGTAAGAGCAATTGGATGCATGCTTTCCAACAGTGGTGGAACCAGGACAAAAAATGTTGGGGACTGGTCACCGAGAAGAAAATAGGAAAGGAGAGGGAGGCAGCGCACAACAACATCAGCAGCAACAGTAGCAAGAAGGAGCAGTAGAGCATAGGTAACTGGTCAAAGACTCAGAGGAGCGGTCTTCATCTGTCTGGTCGCCGCCCGTCGCCAAGCAGAGAAGAGGAAGCCTGCCGTCGCCGAGAAGAGAAGTGGAAGGGAAAGGGAGGATAGTTCGAGAGAGAGAGAGAGAGAGAGAGAGAGAGAGAGAGAGAGAGTGTGTAGGAAGAAGGAGAAACGAGGGAGGGAGAGCCAAATTTTGGTTTCGGGCGCGGCGTGAGAGACTGAAAACATAAATTTTTTTTTTAATCCGCAGCCCAGCCCAGAAGTGTGGGGCTCTATTGAAAAAAACCAAAACTGGGGGGCTTAATTGTAAAAATATCAAAATTCCTAAATTTTTTTTCCTGGAGGCTAGAGCCCACCGGAGTCCCCAAGTGGTTCCGCCACTGCTTTCCACAACCTAATTAAACAAGACAAAACAAACCAACCAAAGTAGTCACTAACATCTACACATAAGAAAGCACAACCTTTGAAAAAATATAAAAATTCATAGTCCCTTTTTCTTGTATACACTAAAGCCTACTCCTTGTTGACAACATTTTTAGTAATACATGTTTTATTTTGTATTAGAAAATAATTAAAGGATGGGTTAATTTCTTTCTAATAGAAAGGCATATATTTAAAATTTTAAACAAAATACTATCTAGAAACAAAAAAATGTGAAAATTTTCACCTTCAATGCTTTTGTCCCACTATTCGACGTGTGGTGAAGGCGAAATCACTCCCCTTTAAGACTTCCACCTCACTGCCCGCTAAGCTCGTAAATTGCTGTGATTGAGCAATCTACTAAGATGAAAGTTCTTTACTTGGTGTCCATAAAGGACCTTTGAAAGTGAAATTCTCAAACTGCGATTGTCAAAATTCGAGCCGTGAACCTTAAAACTGATTGTGTATAGCTTCGGAACCAACTAGCTATAGCCTCGTATGTACTCAATAAATATTAAGTAAAATGATAAAGACATACCAAATATAATAGATTTACGTTATTTTGATTAAGTAAAAAAGAAAAAAAGCAGGAAGTTTAGACTAAATAAAGTATATAAAAAAAATTAACGTTATTTTTGATAAATATATTTTTACCTGGTCATTAACAAAGTTGGCCAAGAATCGAAGCTTAGCTTTCTTGAGAGTATCATCATGAGGGAGGAATTCAAGAGCTTTAGTCCAATTATCATCAATGTATTCAAGGATGACAATGGGATTAATAATGGGCGTATATCATTATGAATCAGAACTGGAATAGTTTCATCAATGGGGTTCATCTTCAGTAGCAATTCGCTTTTGCTTCGTACAAAATCTTCATCTTGATATTCAAAGCAATGCCCTTTGCTTGAAGGGCAAGACGTAATATAGGGTACGATGTTGAGACCAGAATCCAAGCAGCTTTACACACTCTTGAGCCATTATTTTTAGTTTCTTAGCTAAATGGTTAGGTAATGCATTGCTTCAAGTGGTTTCTACTTATAGCGATAGTATAAGGGGAAACCACCACGTGAGTAATATGTTCTTGGTGAGTTACCATTTTTGCTTAAAGTTACTTTTACCTCAAAATGGATCGTCTCATAGTTTTACATTTAGGTTCACGATTTTAGTTTTATGCTTTTATTTTATTATACTAAGTATTTTATTATTTATTTTATATACAATTTAGTGAGATCTAGCAAACTACTATGATATCAATACAGCGAAAAATCTGTCAATTTTGGAGGTATACGAGCTTTTTTTAATCCTGGTTACGAAAAGACGAAATTTCTTGTGCTCAGGGTGGAGGATGTAAATTATGGTGACTCAGTGACCCTATAGACTAGAAGATGTAAATTATGGTGACTCAGTGACCCTATAGACTAGAGGATGTAAATCATGGTGACTCAGTGACCCTATGGACTAGAGGCCAACGAGCATCAACTTCAGAAGTTTGCGATCTCAGAAAGCTTAGATCCTCCTCGTCTCAACTCGTTGCGTTTTGAATTGCTTTGACAGAATTCTTTTAACTCAATCAAAGAACAATCAATGGCGGGGTTCAATGGAGTTCAACATTTGAGTTGCATAGCAAGTTCTACATAAGAGTAGTGTGTACAAGATGCATCGAGTCGGTTCGAAGATTGGAAGACTGCAACAATCTACAACACGTGTAGCATTACTCTTTACCTACACCTGCAACTTCAACTTCTTGGATACATCTTGCATGCTTGGTGTACTTCTACAATGGGTGAGGACGATGACATCAAAGTTGAGGAAGCAAAAGAGTAGTTGTTGATTCTGCGACAGAACTTAGAATTTTTCAATCTCTTTCCTTGACGTACGTTAGCATTTTTTTTCAAATACTTTGTCAAATTTAATTTGAAGTTTCTCACTTCTACTTATGAATAAACTTCATTCCTTGTTTTTTCTTGCATTTCTTCCTTTGTCTGTATATTTTATTTTGCTTTGTTCACATGAAATGCAAACTTACATGATTTAGTTACAATTGTACAAGCCAAACAAACTTATTTGTTTATTGAAAACTTATGACTGAACATATATATATTTTAATTATAAGCTGCATATATATCTTAATAAGAACTTAAGAATCAAGTCTAATGTAGTTCAAAGTTTTGAGGGAAGAAGATTTTTAGCCGTCATAGTTTTAACTCTCGCGAGCTAGGAGTACCCATTTTTACCAACTTGGACTTGTTCGAGTGGTATAGCAGTTTATCCACATGCTACACTGTTGGTGGTTGCCTTAGCACAGTTTATTACTGATGCGAGCCAGGAGTATCTCTTTTTACCAACTTGGACTTATTGGGATGTTTTAGCAGTTTATCAACATATAACAACTTTGATGGAATAACTTTTCACTTTGGACTCGTGCAGTCAAGGAGAGTATATTTCATCCTTTAGGACTTTAGATGACTTTGCAGTATAAATTCTACAGTCAAGGAGTGTCTTTTACTTTGGGGGAATAACTTTGCAGTTTAGGTTCGTTCAGCGTATATTTCATCCTTTGGGACTTGAGATGACTTTACGATTTAAACTCGTGCAGGTCAAGAAGCGTCTTTTTCTTTCAAAATTTTTGACTTGGGGGAATAACTTCATAGTTTAGGCTCGTGTAGTCAAGGAGCGTCTACTTTATGCGTAGTATGGCTTCAAATACTTGTCGTTGATAGGACCAATCCTTAGACCATCTTCAGCAACTATCTTGTAAGATCCATTTAAGTAGACCTCTTGGACAACATAGGGGTCGTCCCACTTTGATGCGAACTTTTTGGTTTTGCGTCCAATAATGACTGGCCTCCTCATGGCAAGCACTAGATCCCCAACTCGAACGGAGCAAAGCCAAACCGTTTTATTGAAAGCCTTAGAGATGCGAGCTTAAAAGCATTCCAAATGTTGTTGTGCCTCCAACCTTTTCTCATCAAGGGCTTCTAACTCTTCAAGTGTCAAGTGAGCATTTTCTTCTTTTATCAAGCCTTCTTGAGTGGCAATCCTCAAATAAGGGATTTGTCGCTCCAATAGAAGTACTGGTTCAACACCATATACGAGAGTATATGGAGTGGCTTGGGTGGACGTGCAATAAGTGGTTCTATAAGCCTACAATGCTTCTTTAATTAGAATGTGCCAGTCTCTTTTACATTTATCCACAATTTTTTGTAAGAGTTTACATAAGGTTTTGTTAAATGCCTCAGCAAGTCCATTTGCAGGAGCATAATACATGGAGGAATTGTGTTGTTTGAAACTAAACTTCTCAACACAATTTGTTCATCAAACTGTTGCAGAATGGATTCCCATTATCCGTGATTATGTATCTTGGAACTCCATAACGGTAGATAATGTTTGTTCAAGTAAAGTCCACAATATTCTCTTTCTTTGTTTCCTTCATAGCTATAACTTCCGTCCATTTGGAAAAGTAATATGTAGTAGCTAAGATGTGCAAATGCCCAGCAGATGACGTTCGCAAAGGCCTAACAAAATTGAGACTCGTGTGTCGAGAGGCCATGAAGCTACAATTGGATGCAAAGGCTCGTGAGGATTATGTATGTAGTTACCATGGAATTGACAAGCTTGACATCTTTATGCATAGTCTATGCAATCTTTCACCATCGTCAGCCAGTAGTACCCTATTCTCTTATTGTGAAAGTGAAGCTTCAGACCGGATTGATGAGCTCCGAAAATGCCAAAATGAACTTTCCCCATTGTTTGAACAATTTTTTCTTCGTCCAAGCGTCTTAGGAAAATGCCTTCAAAAGATCTCTGGAACAACGTATCTTTATATTATATGAAACGAGCAGCTAGGCGCCAAACATCAGTTCTCCTTCGCAGATTATTTGGCAACTTTCTTTCTTTCAGATAATCTATGAACGGTTAGCGCCCATCTTGTATATTTAGAGTATAGGAATAACTCAGGCTTCTTAACTTCGTATACTCAAAGTATGGTTGACCACCAGTTGAGAATCTCCATATACTTCAAGCTGTAGTTGCTTTATGTCAACATCCAATTCTAACCCAAGTATGAGAGCTTGATACTTGACCATGTTGTTAGAACTTTGTTGATTAAAGTAAAGGCATATGGTAGTATATCACCTTCGGGGGTAAGAAATACTACGCTAGCTCTAGCCCCTTCACGGTGTGATGTACAAAGAATATTTTCCACAGATGAAGGACTTCTATAACCAAGACATTTTTATCAGGCAAGTCATCATTCAACTCCCATTTAGCAGGTATAAGATGATAAGCCAAGAAGTCTACCAACACTTACCCCTTAACAGCTTTCTAGGATACATAAACGATTTCAAATTGTTGAATTTGCAAGTACCATCTCGCTAGACGATTAGCCAACACAGCCCTTGACACTACATATTTAATTGGGTTTCCCTTGGAGATGACATGCACTTTGTGTGCCTTAAAGTAGTGTCTCAGTTTCTAAATAACGAATATTAGGGCGAAACAAAGTTTTTTTTATCGGCAAATAATTCAGTTCATTAGGCGTCATTGTCCAGCTCAAATAATACAAGGCATTTTCCTTTCTATCTTCATTTTCTTGGGCGAGTAATGCCCCCACAGTACGTTCTTGAGCAGCAATATACAAACCAATGGTTTTCCAAGAGTAGATGCAACTAGAATGGGGTTTCAAGAGATATGACTTGATTCTTTTGAAAGCATTTTTTCGAGATTTATCCCATCCGAAAGGCGTGCCCTTCCTTACCAAGTGGCTAAATGATTGGTACTATCAACAAGATTTGAGATAAATCTTCAGTGATAGGCCCACTTTCTTTGCAAACTTCTTAGCTCATGAATGTTTCCAGGCTCAGGCATTTTCAAGATTGCATCAATCTTAGATTGATCAATTTCAATTTCTCTGTGACGAAAAATAAAGCTGAGGAACTTTCCAGAGGTAACACCAAAGGTGTACTTTAAGGGATTCATCTTCAATTGATATCTACAAAGTCGTTCAAAAGTGATTTTCAAGTATTTCAGGTGATCTCCACATTTTTGGGACTTGACTACAAGATCATCAACATAGCATTCCACCATTTTATGTAAGAGGTCATTGAACATTTCTCATAGCCCTTTGATGTGTTGCACCAGCATTCTTCAGTTCGAAGGGCATCAGTTTATAGTAGTAAATGCGTTGGTGTGTGGAATGCAGTTAGCTCTTCATCTTGCGGTGTCATCTTTATT
Source organism: Catharanthus roseus (assembly GCA_028651295.1). Taxonomy (NCBI): domain Eukaryota; kingdom Viridiplantae; phylum Streptophyta; class Magnoliopsida; order Gentianales; family Apocynaceae; genus Catharanthus; species Catharanthus roseus. Next base: position 10,372,200 of record JAPQWS010000016.1, read on the forward strand.
TGATTGTAGCCAGATGAACCATCCATAAAAGACAAGGCTTCAGGCCCGGTGATAGCATCAATCATTATCTCTAGATAGGAAGTGGAAAATCATTCTTTGGACACGCGTTGTTTCAATCTCTGAAGTCAACGCATATGCAAATTTGGCCATTCGTCTTCCTCACAGAAATAATGTTTGCAATCCATGTGGGGTACTTGACCTCACGGATAAATCCAAATTCAATTAATTTGTTAACTTCGGCCTCAGTTGATCAAAGCAACTCGGGTCAAAAATACCTTTGAGTTTGTTTTAGTGGCCGAGCCCCACTTTTGACAGCTAATTGGTGGACAGCTATCACTGGGTCCAAACCAGGCATTTCATTGTACGTCCATGCAAAGACGTCTTTGTATTCTTTCTAGAGATTGCCATAAGCTTCTTGTTCTTTAAGAGTGAGAAGGGCACTTATATAGACAGGGGGAGATCTTCCATCGTGCTAAGATTGACTCCCTTTAATTATCCACAATTGTTTTTATGCCCTCTTCAACTTCTAATGGAGTATCTTCAGCATCTTCTTCAAAAGCTCATTCTTCCACGATATTGATATGATATGTTGCAACAATTTCTTCATTTTCAGTTCCATCATATTCTTCAACATTCGTGAGGTTATGTCTTGTAAAGATGATGGTTTTTTTGAATACTCCACTTCTTATTTCAACATTATGTAAGTGAATGTCCCAATTCCACACATTGCAAATGTATCCATTTTCAACTAATCTTGCAACCTCCTTGGTCAATGCATCCGTTCCCTTATGGGTGTGGACTACGGTATTTCCTAAGGTTGAGATTTGGTAGGATGATCCTACACTTTCGTCATCCTCTTACATTCGAGGTACGACATACATGTCCTTGTGAACCTTAGCTTTTGAATCATTATTGTAATTCACTCTGACCCATATCTGGGAAGGTATCTTTATCACACATCTTACCCTACGAGGATGCTTCTCTTGCCAATTTCTTTACGATATATGTACTGCCCCCAAGGCATTTGAAGACAGACATAAAGGAAAGCTTTCCTTTTGATCCTAAGCGGTCAAAAATAAAAATTCGAGTGCTTGCCTTTGATTCATTGTTCAATTTAAGTTTTGAGTTAACTTTTCCTCTTTAGTGATATATTGGGTAGTTACTCTCTTGATCTTGAGATGTATGGGAGATGCATATTTGTAGCTAAGTCTAGTAGTGTTTCCATTTTCTCTAGAATCTTCCTGGGGCAATTTAGCCAACAAACTTTGACTTTTTGAACTGTATCCTACCTTGGCAAGATGTTTGTAGGCATTAGGATCGAATCCATCACCTGTACGTGAAGTTGTAAGTTTATCAGAATCCTTTGAAGAAGTACGTAGGATTTTAACAGTCTTACTACCCTCTATTTTGGCATCTTCTGTGGGCTGGACAAATCCTTTTAAAGGAGTGCCTAAGGCCTTCAAAGGCTTAACTTTAGTAAGGGGCATCGTGAGATCCTATTGTTTCGCTAGATCTTCTAGAGGCAACTTCTTATCTTGGCTTGTGGATTCGACTGCCAACTTTTTCTTACTTGAAGGATTCTTAAGGAGCTAACTTTTTGAACTTCTCCTTCTGTCGATGAAGAAATATTAGATGACTCCAGTTTCTTTCTGATGTAGTATTTGGCATCAGCAATATGAGCTTCAGCTTCTGTGAAAGATTTATCATCGACTGCCACCTTCTTTACAACTCCATTCTTGCAATACTTGAAACACTGATAGAGGGTAGTTGGAATAACACCATTCTCAAGCAACCATGGCCTTCCCAAAAGAAAATTGTAGGAAGTCTTAGCATCTATTACATATAAAAAAGCACTTGTACTCATATCATCCATCATCAGGTTCAATCGCAAAGTCCCAATTGCCCTTTCTCCACCTTAGTTAAATCCTTGGATCATTAAATGACTTTGAGATAAGTCTTCCATAAGAATTCTCAATTCTTTCAATGTCTGCAAGGGTAGGATGTTGATTATAGATCTACTATTTAATAAGATTCTATTGACCCTTTGTTCTTTCACATATCCTACCACAAATAGTGGCCTATTATGAGGAGTTGCCCAAGTAGGAAATCGTCATCACCAAAAGTGATTTCAGCACAATCTACGACTTTTTCTTCATCGCTTTCTCTTTCCAAATAATTATGAATGGCATAGCATGGGGCCATATCTATTTCAAGAAAACCTTAAGGTAGAAAATCTCCTAAGGTGATGAGAGGCGGGCTTCATTTTAGATAGCTTTCAGATAAAGTCGGAAAGTGCCCGATCTTTTGATTACTTGACTGTAGCACATTTCTTTTGATGAATTTACTCCTTGTCAACATAGTTCTTGATTTGATGGATCTCGTGTGATTTCTTTTGCGGGTCATAATAGTCCAACCTTCATCATCAGTTGAGATAACCTCTTCATTTATTGGGGGTATTTCAACATATTCTTGACATTCTTTCTTAGAGATGATAGATACATCAACCCAACCTTCATAATATCAAACTCTCTAAACTTGATTTCTCTATCTCCTTTAAAGCAGTTGGTTGGACAGAGGCAGTGGTTACAGATGTCACATCAGCAATCACTTTATTTTCTTTAAGAAGAACGCGTTCTTCTCGAGCTAACCGCATTACTAGATCCTTGAATACAAAGCACTTCTCGATAGGATGACCAATTATGCGATGACACTTGCAGTAGTTTGGATCATCCTTATGTCCAATCTTGCTTGGTCATTTTGATTCTGGCATTTCTATAGCATCAACAACTATAAGTTAATCGAACATTGAAGAAACATCGGAATCCAAGAAAGGATATTCTTTGGCCTTCATTTCTTCCAAAGTCTTTTTCCTTCACTCCTGAGGAGGATCGATCTTCTTGGTCACTTTTGATACTTGGTTAGATGCCTTGATAGGACAAGCATTTGTGGCCATTGACTCTTTTGTCTCACTCTTGGAAAAAGCCTTACTTTGTTTCTTGAGGTCTTGCTTCTCTTTTCCTTTCTTCAAATCCTGCACAGGTGCCTTTCCCCATTTGCAGTTATACTCAATTCCATGTCATGCGCATGAGTTTCTAGGTCTTCAAATGTTCTAGGGATAATTCCTTTGAGGATGTATTGAAGGCCCCAGTGTATGCCTTGAATACACATCTCTATAGCAAATGACTAGCTCAGATGATCTCTGCAGTTCAAGTTCAAAATCCTCCACCTGTTGATGTAATCGATCATAGGTTCTTCCTCCCATTGGCGGGAATTAGTCAATTCCACCATGCTAACAATTCGACAAGTACTGTAGAAGTGATTTAGAAACTCTTTTTCAAGTTGTCCCCAGCTATTAATGGATTCAGGCTATAAATCCGTTACCAGTCAAAAGCATTACCTTTCATAGATCACACGAATTGTTTCACTAGAAGATCTCTATAGGTACCAGCATTATTGCAAGTTTCCACAAAAGGAGCCATATGTTGCTTTTGATTTCCTTTTCCATCAAACTGTTGAAACTTTGGTGGTTGATAACCAGCAAGCATTCTCATGTTATCAATTCTTTGGGAATAGCACTTGGCATAAGTGTTGATCGACTTGGTTCTTTCCTCATAATTCTCCTTGATAGAAATATTGTTGAAATCTTTCAATTAGTTGAAGGGGATCAAACCATTAGTAGACACTTGGATATCATGGTCCTTCTTAGAGTTGAAAACTTCTTCTTGAACCTCTGGCTTCTTGAATGGAGCTTGTTTTGTCTCGCCACTTCTCTCCAGGCAATTTATCAATTGAGATAGAATACTCTTGCTCTTGGGTATGCTTTGCAAAGCCTTCAAGTAGTCTTGTGAGATTTTCCAGTTGTTCTTCAATGCTAAGCGTTCCAGCTATCACAACTGGCAATACTGATGAAGTAGTTGAATCTTCAGCCATCAAAGATTCATACATTAGATTCTCATAATGAACTTCATTATTAGAGCCGGTTTTTGAGGATTCATCATCTTGCTTTGTAAATGATGATGCCTTTGGAGCCAGTGTATTTTGGACTTCCTTTTGAGAAAGTGTCCTTGTTTTGCTTCTCGTCATTATCCCAGCATTTGAAGCTATGGCGGAAGCAGTGACAGTTTCTTTGGCAGCAGCAGCCTTGGAACGAATAGATTTTGAGTTGTCGTTCTTGGAAGCCATGTCTTTGATCTTTGAAGATTTGAAGTTGAATGATTTGAACTTGGAGGAGAAGAGATGGGAGGCAGAGATTGTTCCACTGGGTGTGCCAAAATTTGTATGAAGCAAAATCTTAAGTCTAAAAATCCAGCAAAAGATAAAAAGCAAACAATGTGATTTGATTTATGATATGGTAGCTGTTACAAAATCTCTAGGGAATTCCTAATATATAGGATAATCCTCTGATTCTTCTCTTCGACAAAGTGTTGACCTGAGGGCTTGGAAGCTTCTTCTCAAATCGAGTGTACTTTGAGGATGATTGATGGATTGCAGAGCTGTTGGAGCTTTCTTCGATCTTTGTTAGGAAGAAGGTGAGGAACACTGCAAGGAAATGCTTGAGCTTTGAGGAAGATCTTTGTTAGAGAGTTTTTTGGAAGAGCTTCTGGAGAGCTTTTCACTTGTCTCGAGCTTGAGTGTCTTCTCCATGATCTACCAACCTTGAGAATACCCTTATTTATAGGAAGAAATAGGGCATTGGGTCACTTTGCCTTTAAGCGGCCCATCAACGGTGTTGGGTTGGCCTATTTCTTTATTTGATGAAGAAGCCCAATGCGTTTAACTCATTATTTAATGATTTAATTTAAAATGACTTTGGGCTAAATTTAGTTCAGCCGAAAGGCATAGGTTTTGTTGTATTGGGCTTTATTTAAAGTGGGTTTAGATTTTATTTAAATAATTCCAAATTTGGCCCAACTCAAATGATCCAATCCTCATAGCTAACTCAAATTATCCAACCTTCATAACCCAACTCGGATGATCCAATCTCTATGGCCCAAAAAACTTCTTTCATTAATTTAATTTAACTAACCAAGAATAAAGATATTTATTGTATTTTAGTCCTTCATTATAGAAATAAATTAAAAATTCATTGGCTATAGTATCTTTACGGCAAATTTCGTGGTTGTCTCCAGTGATATTTTGCCAAAAATTACCGCAAATTCCATCGGAAACCACCACAAAATTCATCAGAAGGGTACTTTTAGAGGTTCAAAAAAATTGAAGGACAAATTAGTGAAAAGTAAAGTTTAAAAACTTTTTCGATGTGTAAATAGCTGGAGAACATTTATAGTCTTTTTCCCTCAAAGCTATTGTAACCTCTATAATGTTAGGTAATAATTTTCCTATAGTGGTGAACATCAACTTTTTAGGATTTATAATAGTAGTACTAATTCTCAATTGGACGTTCCCATTTATTTGTTTTTAAAACATTTAAATTTGTTTTATTAATTAAACATCTTTAATTTCTTGTGATTGAAAGTGGGAAAATTCTGCTGAAACTTCTCTTAAGTTTGTGATTTATAAGAAATCTAATCTCTACAAAATATCACACCATTTATCCATTAAATAAAAAAATAAAAAAAAAACTCACCTACTATTGTTTTAATAGTCGTTAGATGAAATGAACAAACTGCTAAGATTACCGGAAAGAAACTTTATTTAGCAAAAAGAAAAATTGTAACTGTTGATGAGGGTTATTATAACTATAGTTTAGGGCTTGGTACCTATAGTTTAGAACTGAATAGCTATAGTTTTTTTTTTTAAACAGAAAAATAGTAAGAGAGATGTAATTTTTTTTCTTTGATACATGGTGGAAAGGATGTGATTCTAACCTAGGATTTCTTGTTTCATAAAGAATACTTGTATCCCTGAACTACTATCTTAACACAATATGTAATTTGTTATTTATCATTAAAAGAACGTTATCACAGACTATAAATATATTTTATCACACATCATGTATTTTTTAAACTTTTTTAATTCACCATCAAGCATAGTTTAAAATTTCATATGTAAATTTATGTATAAGCACATTATAACACATAATATATATCAATTTCTATATATATAATTACTAATTTCATACACGTTAAAACACATTATATCAAATCACATATATAATTACTAACCTGTAGAATATATAATATGCTATATCATAGATAATATAATATGTCATAACGAATATATACTATGTATAATTAATTAAAAGACTTAACTATAATCATCAATATAGATATAGTATCTGTTCGGGACAGTTTTTGTAAAAATGCTTTTGAGTTACGAAATTTATTTAATAGGGTGTTTAACACGTTATATAATCACAATTAAAATAATCGCTATAATTATAATCATGTTTGACAAAAGCCGGCCAAACTGGTACATAGTTTTACCATTAAGTAATTCAATTATATATATTAGTTTAATTTGGAGACCACTTAATTTGTTAAATTTTATTATTAATACTATTAGATTGGATGTTAGTATTAAAGATTATTATTTTGAATTATTTCATTTTGTGTTTGATAAAATTATTATTCAGTGTCCAAATGAAATGAAATTTCACATAGTATTACTAAAATATCCGAAAGACCTAAAGTAATAATAACGCCAATTTAAATCAACTATCAATAAACTCTTACTTGAATAACTTTAATACTAAAATATATAAATTTTAAAAATATAACTCAATATTTTAAGTGAACCATATATAAGATTAAAAGTGATATATAAGATTTAAAGTGATCGTGAAACAAATCAACTTTTCTTTACAAAACATATATAGAGAACACATTTACTGTCGAATTTTTCCCCTTTTTTTTCTGATATGGGCCTACTTAAAATTATTGGGCACTAAACTGGCCCATTTTTTTTTTCTGGATCGGCCATAACGCACAATGGTTGTGCGTTATCTTTAATGATAACGTACAACTATTGTGCATTATTAGTTAATCACAGATTTCGGCTTATCTGGTTGATAACGCACACCCATTTTGCGTTATGACTAGGCGTTAACGAATACTCGTTGTGCATTATCAGTCACGTAATTATTTTTTTAAATTTTTTTATTTTTTAATTTCTTTTAATTTCATTAATTTTTTAAAAATTTTTTAAATCTTATAATTTCTTAAAAATTTTTTTAGGGTTTTTATTTTTTTAAAATTTTTTTAATTTATTTTATTTTTTGAATGAACATTTTTTTTGTTTTTAATCCAAATTTCTTTTGGGAAAACTTATAATTGTATAAATTTTTTTTTAGTAATTTGTTTAATGAATTTTTTTTAATGAAAATTTGTTTTGAAAAACTTATAATTGTATAATTTCTTTAAAAAGACTGTATTTATTATATTTAACTTATTTTGTGATATTTATATCATTTTCTTAGAAAATATATTTACATTTTGACCATTTCATCGCAAGTTATTTGAAGAAGTAATACTAAAGAAACTGTAAAAATTTATAGCAATGCTGTAGTAATTAGAAAAAATTGAAAGAAAAATTTCATTAATATAAACATGTTTTATTACAACTATTTCAAGAAAATTTCAAACTTATACATTGCTCGGTCCAGAGTTATTACAAGTTTTCCTATTATGTCCTGGCATACGACATCTACCACATCTTGGGGAGAATCCGGATTTCTATAATCCATTTCCCCCTGAAATCACTTGCCTTGTTTCCTATCCCGTTCCTTTTTCATGCTTGGAGGATAGAATCTCAAATTAAAAGGGATATCCCTCCAAAAGTTCATAAATTCAATATTACGGTTTTACAGTTTAAATAAAAGTATTAATTACTAAACTATAAATTTTCAAGTACCGGTTCCCATATTTTCTATTCGCAAAACTTATACGAAATATTCAAAATAATTATATAAGTAATTATGAAATTTTGTAATAATCATAAAGTAAGAAATTAAACCTAATTCCTTACTTTATTCATGAAACAAAAATCCTAAACCCTAATATCACGTTTTTAATAAAAAAAAAATTATATACATAACATTATCAAATTCGTACACATTTATTAATAACTACAATTTTAAACATAAATCCAAACCCCACTTTCACAAAAAGAAAAAAAACATAATGTAAAATTTTGGATTTTAATAATAGATTTTTAAGTTTTGTATTATTTAAATTTTACAATTTTTAAGTTGCAAAAAAAAAAGAAAAAAAGTTTCCATAATTTCTACTGTTTAAAAGAATAAAAATTAAAAATATCGAATTACAGATTTCCATATTTTCTAACATGAAAATTAATTATCTAAATTATTAAAAAAATTGTCGCAGCGTCTGCAGGTCAATCCGTCGGTCCCGTTGCGCTAACAAGCAAGAAAGGGGATGCGCGTTGAGCGGAGAATTTGCCATTCAATCTTGTAAGACCTATTGTTAAGAATAATGAATTGCTATTTTCATTAACAGTATTTAACCAACCGGGCAACCAGATGCTTCGACCCGCATTGAATGCCGGCCCACTTGTTGAAGATAAAAGTACATTGAACCCATATGAAGTTTTCCCATGAGCTGATTGTATCCATTGAGCAAGCTCTTTTTGAGTTTCTTTCAGGAGGTCAAAAGGCTCCTATAGCTTTTTTGAGTAAGGTTTAGGTTTATGAATCGTAAAGGGGGGCTGCAAAGAGAAATCAGATTCTCAGGGTCCTCTGTTACTTTCCATACCCATTCCTCTACTAAAAAAGGCAGAAATTCAAGCTATAGGAAAAGAACGCAGTGGGACTCCTGCGGGTAATAAAAAGTTGTTATGCTCAGAAGCTCCAACAAGCCCTAAAGTCTCTTGCTCGTAAACTGATGATTTTCTCCCTCCTCCCTCCAGCCGTCAATTAAAGGCGATTTAAGGTGGCATTGTCCACGAAGAAACGAGCCCTCTTTCTTCTCTCCGACATGGTTGTTGAGACCCCCCGTTCCGACGATGGCGAAGGCATCTGAAGGAATGGAGGTGACGATGTTCTCATCGCCGACCCACACGTCGGGCCTGCACCTGATTCTTTAAATACAAAATTTCGATAATGCAGCCGCATAGGGAAACGATATAGATAGGAATGAAGGTAAGACAGTGAATTGTCCTTCAAACAAAAAAGGGCGGAAGGATTTAACCAACCGGGCAACCAGATGCTTCGACCCGCATTGAATGCCGGCCCACTTGTTGAAGATAAAAGTACATTGAACCCATATGAAGTTTTCCCATGAGCTGATTGTATCCATTGAGCAAGCTCTTTTTCAGTTTCTTTCAGGAGGTCAAAAGGCTCCTATAGCTTTTTTGAGTAAGGTTTAGTTTTATGAATCGTAAAGGGGGGCTGCAAAGAGAAATCAGATTCTCAGGGTCCTCTGTTACTTTCCATACCCATTCCTCTACTAAAAAAGGCAGAAATTCAAGCTACAGGAAAAGAACGCAGTGGGACTCCTGCGGGTAATAAAAAGTTGTTATGCTCAGAAGCTCCAACAAGCCCTAAAGTCTCTTGCTCGTAAACTGATGATTTTCTCCCTCCTCCCTCCAGCCGTCAATTAAAGGCGATTTAAGGTGGCATTGTCCACGAAGAAACGAGCCCTCTTTCTTCTCTCCGACATGGTTTTGAGACCCCCCGTTCCGACGATGGCGAAGGCATCTGAAGGAATGGAGGTGACGATGTTCTCATCGCCGACCCACACGTCGGGCCTGCACCTGATTCTTTAAATACAAAATTTCGATAATGCAGCCGCATAGGGAAACGATATAGATAGGAATGAAGGTAAGACAGTGAATTGTCCTTCAAACAAAAAAGGGCGGAAGGAATGGAACCCACTTCCGAAGGAAGGGTATTCCAGGAGGAAAGAGACATGGCTAAGGCCATTGGAATTCATACAGCAAGGAAGCACTTCCGCCCAAAAAAGCCCAGCTTCCCTCACGGGACAACCGGAATCGGTTCACCGGGGCTTCGGTCGCCGGCTCCCTCTTCCGGTCAACTGTCCACCCAGTCAAGTGCAAAAACAAGCGGAACATTCCAGGTTTGATTTTTCAACTAAACTAAAGACGTCGTGATTAGAAGCTCATCGTTCAGGAAATGGTTGACCGCCAAATTCTTTTTTCAGGCCTTAAGAACACCGCTTCACCAAATCAAGAAAGTAGATACACGAAAGCCACAGGTCCGCAATTTCCGGGTTCAGTAGTAGGAGAGAAAGGGAGGAGGGAACCTTTATCTTGTCCCAGCGGTGAGGCTGATAGGTTAGCTCGCTCCATCAGGTATCTGGAGCTAAGTGCTGCTAAGACCGGTAATTCTGCATCCACTTTCCAGGCAGTTGACGATGTGGCGAAAAAAGAGAACAAAATCTGTTCATTTCTCAAAGGTCGAGTGCTCTTGAACCCTAGGGCTCCTACTGCTGCCCGGTTCTTTTGTCATTTTGAATCGGAACAGGTACAACCCTACTATTAAAACCCGAAACTGGCTGGAGGAACGGCGGCCAGAATACAGACAGAGCGGATAGGAGTTGTATTCGATCTGTTGTCACATAACCCAGCCTTTGGCAAGAGCGTAAGAGGACCACTCCGCCACACCTTGCAAGAGCTGCCATAAAAAGAAACCTTTGGCAATGCTCAAAAAAGGAAAAAAGCCTTTATCACCCGAGTACCAAAGACCATTGCTTCCTTTTTCATCGGAGATTGAGTTCCACGAATATGCAGGCTAGAAAGGATTGGCCGAGGGGAGTCCATGATGTAGTTGGGTACAAATAAGCCAGTAAAACAAAGGGCCCATCCCTTGAAGGGAGGAACTCAGGTAACACGGCTCGGTGAAATAGACATGTCTGTGAAGATGCCCTTACGGTCGAGCATCTTCAAACCTGGTTGGGGAAATCAAACTGTATAAATTGTTTTCCCTCAGACCTTATTGACACGGCACGGGACGAGTCGCTAAGCCAGTTTCCCCTTTCAGAAAAAAAAAAAAGAGTATTATCCAATCGGGGAACCTACATTCCCCCCTCAGTATCGAATTCTTTGAGTGTCCAGCCTGCTCCCTTTGTTCAGTCAGAAGACTTTTCTTTTTTAGGTCTCTTGCCTAGCGGTCAGAAGAAGAATCGAGAAACTTTGCTACTTTTCTTCCCTGTCCCGGAGAGCTTTGTCTCTTAGCAGCCCCAAGAAGATAAATACTTTAAGATTCTCGTATATTATTTCATTTTCATTTTTGATAGTGCTATAAAAGAAGGGGTTAGAGCACTTCTACTTTAAATCTATAACTGAGTTGTTTGCTTGAAGAAAGTCCCTTATGACTGTAATGCGAGTAGTAGGTAAAATCCATACCTTATACCTTACCTTACCAAGAGAAAGAGCGGGGATGGTACATACGTAGAAAGGACGATTCATTCGGATCGAAGGTAAAGGGCGTTAAGCGTATGAGAAAGATGCATTCAAGCACCCAACCACGGGAGCGCCTAGCGCCCAGAGGAGTTTTGTAGTAATCATACAGTAAAAAATTAAACCTAATTATCCAAATAAATTCATGAAAAAAATCCTAACCCTAATATCACTTTTTAAATGAAAAAAAATATTATATACGTATCATTATCAAATTCGTACACATTTATTAATAACTACAATTTTAAACATAAATCCAAACCCCACTTCCACAAAAAAAAAAAAAATAATAATAATAATGTAAAACTTTGGATTTTAATAATAGATTTTTAAGTTTTGTATTATTTAAATTTTACAATTTTAAGTTGCAAAAAAACAAAGTTTCCATAATTATCCAAATAAATTCATGAAAAAAAATCCTAAACCCTAATATCACTTTTTAAATGCAAAACAACAATTACATACGTAAAATTATCAAATTTGTACAAATTTATTAATAACTACAATTTTAAACATAAATCCGAAAAATAAAAAATTGTAAAATTTTGGATTTTAATAATACATTTTTAACTTTTGTATTATTTAAATTTTACAATTTTTAAGTTACAACAAAAAGTTTTCATATTTTCTACTGTTTAAAAAAAAGGTTAAAAATATCGAATTACATTTCCCATATTTTCTACTCAATAATTTATACGAAATATGCAAAATGATTATTTAAATAATTTCTAATAATCATAAAGTAAGGTAATAAATTAAACATAATTATCCTACATAAATTCATGAAAATAATACATCACCCTAATATCACTTTTTAAATTCAAAAACAATTATACATATAAAATTATCAGATTTGTACAAATTCATTAATAACAAACATTTTAAACATAAATCTAAAACCCAATTCCACAAAAAATAAATTAATTCAAGTTAATAAATAAAATTCATAAAAAACATTAACAAACAACAAATAACGAAAAATTACACTTAATAAATAATAAACAAAAAAAATTTTAAATAACTAAAAATTTACCGAAAATTTGAAATGCAGCTTTAGTCTACCGTTTTCCACTCCAAATCTTTAATAGCCTTCGTACTCCAAATAAAGTCTCCAAGATTTACTAATTTTTAACTGTAAATTTCAAAATAAAATTCACATTTATTAGATGAAGAGAAGTCAACACATAATAATAAGAAGTAAAAAAAAAGAAGAGTAAAATAATTTACCTAGCAGTTGGCGGAGGCGGCAGCAAAAAATTTTCTGAAGGAGAAGGATGAAAAAAGGAAGAACAATGAGATGGGAAGGCTGAAAAAATGAAGAAAGAATGAAGGAGGAAGGAGAGAGTGGTTGTTGGAAAAACAGTAAGGAAATAAGGGGGAAGGAGGAAAGAGAGAGATTTTGCTGAAATAAGGAGGAAATGAGGAAAGAGAGGAAATAAGGGAGATGGCTTAAATAAGCTGGAAAAAAAAAAGGGGAGGAAGGGGGCGGCGGCAGCGCTAGGTTTTTTTTTATAACATGATAACGCACAATCATTGCGCGTTATCAATTTAATACTGCATAATGGCTGTGCGTTATTAAGCTTGATAAAGCATAGTCATTGTGTGTTATCTACAGGTCAGCGCCAGATGGGATCCACGTCAGATTTTTACGCAATTAACGCGGTGTTAGGGATAACGCACAACGATTATGCGTTATCATCTGTGATAACGCGCAATCGCTGTGCGTTATGGCCAGACCTGGAAAAAAAAAGGACTAATTCAGTAGCCAATTATTTTAACTGGGCCAGGCCTAGAAAAAAACCAATTTTTCCAAATGATGTTAAAAAGTTTTATTACTACATAAATTATGAAAAAATTAAAAAGTTAAAATAGATAAAAATATTTATTTATGATTTCAAGTTCTCCTAAAAATGTTATTCTTTAAGATTTTCTATGGAATATTTTTTCCATCTTTTATTAAAACAAGCTTTTGAAAAAATTATTTTAGCTTTATTTTTTGAAACCAAATATTAGAATAGAAAAAGAAGTTGAAAAATTCATTTTGTGTTTTGCTAACCTAAAAGCACCTTCAACGAGCACTGCAAATCGCTAAATTGCAATACCCAACCTTTTCAATCGATATTGTAGAACCCACATCAAAATAGCGACGCCAGCACAACACTATTTTCACGTTCTGCAGGTATCCATTTCTTTCTTTCTTTTTTTAAAATTCTTTTATTTCCTTTAATTGATTGAGTTAAATTTATTTTTTCTAAATAATTATAATTACATTTATAGAGATTAAAAATGTTAAAATTTTTTACAGTTTAATAAAATGTGTCTAAATTTAAACTTGACAATTATTTCTATAAATATTTTAATTTTTAAAATTATAATTTGATTTATTTTTTAAAAGAGTTTGTTTGTCTCTATTTTAATTCCAATTGTGTTCTTTTTATTATCAAATTTTAACTGAATCAAAATGTAATTTTATCCAAAAAATTACTTAAAAAAATTATTTTATTAAATTACTTAAAAATTGATTAAGTATTATTGAACAGACGCTCAGCCAGGTTTTATCTTAATTTATTTCAAAATTTTTCCTTCTAACCTGGATTCTTGCATGGATCCTATAACCAGACTACCATTGGTACCAGAGCCATATAGGTAAGTGATATGTGTGATTCATAGTTTAACATCAATCTATTAAATTTAAATGAATTTGTTAAGAAAAGATAAGAAAATAATTAAAAATAGCCATAAACAAGAAATGGATATTCCTGATAATTTAGAACTTAATAAGTGGACAATTCCTAGAATTGAATTAAAATCTGTATATCAGTTAGGAACTTTTGAGAAATTAGGTTTAAAATAAGTAGTTAAAACTACTGAGGAATCAGTCTCATTAGACAATGAAGAAACTGAAATTAAATTACTACATCATCATGATATAAATCGTTACAAAGGATTATATAATTTTATTCACATTGGATTAGTTCAAATTGTTTTCAAGCCTTTAATATTAGAGGGTTCACCAGAAAGTTTTATTGCATGCCTAAGGATGCTAGGAATTTAAATTGGAAACAATCACTAATAGGTGTCATTCAATCAAGTTTGGCACATGGAATATTATCCAATCTTAATGGAATATTATCCATCTGTATATTAACAATTCCTTCGGGAGTTTGTTCAATATATCAACATTATGTTCGGTAATATTGCAATTTATTGGTAATACTGATAGTAATATTGCAAAAATGATAGTTGCAGAAATCACTGGACAATTAAAAGGTTGGTGGGATAATTATTTATCTCCACAAAATGAAGAAGATATTTTTAAAAATATAAAATAAGAAGAAAGTCAAATAACTGAAAATTCAGTTTATACATTAATAGTTACCATATTAGAACATTTTACGGGAAGAATATCTGATAATAGTGAAAATATTCATACTTTATTACAGAATTTAAGATGTAAAACACTATCTGATTTTAGATGGTATAAAGATACTTTTCTTAATAGAGTAATGGAATTGCTAGAAAGTAATAGTACACATTGGAAGTCAAAATTCATAGATGGACTACCTCATTTATTTGCAGAGAGAGTAAAGAAAGCTCTTAGTAAAGATAGGATGGCCATTCCCTATGAAAACTGTACCTATGGGAATTTAATTGGCACTTGTGTACAAGAGGGTATAGGCCTATGTAATGAAATTAAATTGAATCAATAAATTAAAAGACAAAGATTAACGGAAAGAAGATAACTAGGCCAATTTTGTTGTCAATTTGGGATGGAAATTCCATCAGAAAGAAAAATAATAAGAAGCTATAGAAAAGATGATAAATATTTAAAAAAGAAAAAGAGAAAATATTCTCAAGAAAAATTAAATAAAAAATAAAAAAGAAAAACTAATTAGATTAGAAAAAAGAAAAGATAAAAGTAATATTGTGTGTTATAGATGTAAACAAATAGGACATTATGCTAATAAGTGTAAAATGAAGAAGAAAATTAATAGTTTAGATATTAGTCAAGAAATAAAAGATTCTTTAGAAAAAATATTTTTAGATTCTGAAAGTATTAGTTCAGAATCAGAAATAGATCAGATAAATAATATTTCTGATGATTCTGATAATTCTGCATGTCGTATTCCTTGCAAAAAGGAAATTAGTTCAGATAAGGACAATAATGAGAATGATTATTATAGAATCATATCTCAATTTAGAGAATCAGATATAAATGTTTTAAATAATAATAACATATTAGAATTCTTGAAATCAATAAAAAACTAAAAACTAAGGTTAAAAATAATTAAACAAATAGATAATATTCCATCTTCTAGTAATAATAAAGAAGAATTAGAATTAATAGTGTATAATAATTCTTATACAATGTCAGAAGTTTATAAAATGATGAAAGAAAATAACAATATTTCTCAAAAATCACCTAGTATGATAAATGATTTATATGAAGAAATTAATAATCTTAAAAATGAAATTAAATTGTTAAAACAATTTAATAAAAAATTTAGACATTAAAATTTCTATCTTAGAAATAAATAGGGAAACTACTTTAATAAAAAAAAAAATACAGTTGATGATATTAATAATATTGGGGAAGAAAATTTTCTCTCTATTTTAGATATAATAACATCTTTTAAGTTTTACGTTAAAATAACATTATTAATAAAACATGATGAAATAATGGAATTAATTGCATTAATAGACACAGGTCCAGATATTAGTGTTATACAAGAAGGAATAATTCCTACTAAATATTTTGAAAAGACTACTCATAGCTTAAGACATGCGGGTGGTAAAAAATTACAGGTTAATTTTAAATTACCACGAGCACATGTTTGTAATAACAAAGTTTGCATTCTTGAAAGTTTTTTATTAGCAAAAAATATAAGTAACCAAGTTATACTTGGAACTCCTTTTATAAAAAAGATTTGCCTATTACTCATATTGGTACAGATTCTATTATAGGAATATACGAGAAAACTCCTGTATCTTTTCAGTTTATAACTGAACCAAATACCAGATTTGTTAATGAAATAAAAGATTTTATTCTTAGAAAACATAATCAAATTAATTTTCTTAATTTCGAAATAAATTCTTTTAATATTGAAGAAGCTCTACAAAATCCTAAACTACAAGATAAGATAAAGAAAATCCAAAAATAATATTTCAATAGAAATTTGTAATGATCATCCAAATGCTTTTTGGAATAGAAAGAAAACATATTGTTAGTCTTCCATATATAGATAACTTGATGAAAGAAACATACCAACAAAGGCAAGACCTTGTCAAATGAATTCACAATATCTAGAATTATGTAAGGAAGAAATAACTTCTTTATTAAGAAAAAAATTAATTAAAGAGTCAAATTCTCCTTTGTCATGTACAGGTTTTTATGTTAATAAACATAGTGAAATAGAAAGAGGAGTACCAAGATTAGTAATAAATTATAAACCTCTAAATAAAGTATTAAAATGGATTAGACATCCAATTCCTAATAAAAAAGATTTATTAGATAGATTATATGAGGCGATAATATTTTCTAAATTTGATTTAAAATTAGGATATTGGCAGATCAAATTGCTGAATGTGACCAATGTAAAATAGCTTTTAATGTTCCAATAGGACATTTTGAATGGAAAGTTATGCCTTTTGGGTTAAAAAATGCACCTTCAGAATTTCAGAAAATAATGAATGATATTTTTATTCCTTACAGTGAATTTATAATAGTCTATATTGATGATATCTTAGTATTTTCTAAGAATATTAAACAACGCTTTGAACATTTATAAATATTTAAGAAGTTAGTAATACAAAATGGTTTAGTAATCTCCAAACCGAAAATGATTCTATTCCAGACTAATATAAGATTTTTAGGTCATAATATTGATAAAGGGAAAATAATTCCTATTAATAGAAGCATAGATTTTGCGTCAAAATTTCCAGATGAAATCTTAGATAAAACTCAGTTACAAAGGTTTTTGGGAAGTTTAAATTATATTTTGCCATACTATAAAAATTTAGCTTATGATACAACTATTTTATATGAAAGATTAAAAAAGAATCCTAAGCCCTACACAGAAAATCATAGAATACTTCAGAAAATAAAAGAAAAAATAAAAACATTGCCCTGTTTGATATTAGCCAATCCTAATTGGGGAAAAAATATTGAAACAGATGTCTCAGATATAGGATATGGAGGAATTTTAAAGCAAATTTGTCCTGACGATAAACAAGAAAGATTAATTAGATATCACTCTAGAAAATGGACTGATAATCAAAAAAATTATGCAACAATTGCTAAAGAAATTCTTGCAATAGTAAACTGTATTTTAAAATTTCAAGATGATTTATATAATCAGAAGTTTATAATAAAAACTTATTGTAAGGCAGCAAAATTTATGTTTAATAAGAATTTTAAGCATAATGTTTCTAAAAAAAATGTTTACAAGATGGCAAGCTCATTTAGCCCCATTTGATTTTGAAATCGTTTATAAAAAGGGTGAAGAAAAAAGTCTTCCTGATTTCTTAACTCGTGAATTTTACAGAATGATACCTCGGGAAAAGATAGTCATTTCAGAGGAAGAGATGGAAGAGGTAATACCTCTCATAGCCAAGGAAGAAATAATATCCTTGTCCAAATGGGAAATAAAAAGCTAATAGCTAAAAATATTGCTAATAAGGATGCCTCATTATATGAGGGATTCAAAAAATTTATCACAGATAGAAAGCAACAGGAAGGTGAAACTTCCTCATCAGGATCATATTCCCAAATTATATCAGAAGAGGATAATATGGCCTCATATCATACAAACACTCACAAAGAAATTATATTTCTTTTGGAAAGTAAAGATCTCCAATGGAAAAATGATCCGTTGATACTCATGAATAGGTATCTAGATACAACAGCATATGCTGCTACATCATATAAACAAAGATCATATTATGAGAGTATACTTAAAGTAAACTCATATGATATTACACATTTTTATCCCAATACCAAGGTGACTAATATTTATAATTTTGGTAAAATCATAATTAAACAGATTATATCTATTAAAGAATAGGGATTATCTTCTCTAAAAGAAAGGGAATTTACAATTTCTGAGTCCAAAATATCTTTTAAATATAATTATAGGGATTATATTGATGCTTTTCATAAAGCCTTTTTGTATGAAAATCCTAATAGGAAACATACATGGCTTATAAAGATTTGTGGGGATATTTATAACAAGCCCATACCAAATTGGTTCGTGCAATGGTGGAATATTTATGGCACCTCTGGGAAAATGCTCCCAGACGGATTTAAACCATTATATGGTGAATGGGTGAATATTTCACCAAAAATAGCAGATTATATCACTTCAAATCAATATACGGAAGAAACAGCCTCAATGATGTTCTTTATTGAATTTTCAATTCCATGGGTTTGGAAATGGACCCCAAAAGTAAGTTATACTCCACAAAAAATACCTTGTCTCAGCAGACTTACTCATAGCAGGTTCTAGGATAGATTGATTAAGATTAATCCAGAAATGAATCAAATTTATAGACAAAATATTTTGGATGAAATCCACAAAAAAAAATAATAAATACCAAACCATGAAAGAATAATGGGAAATAAAGGAAATTAGTCCTCTTTAGCATATTACAACGAAACTAAAGTTACAGAAGGAGGTTATAACCAAAGAAGCATTGATCAGATCGTATATGGAAGAATTAAAGAAAGATTTAGTGAAAAATCTGGTGGAAGATAATAAATCAGATGTGACAATGACAGGTTCATCAAATGAAGAATGCTTAGTAGGAGAATCTCAGGAACCTAATAGGGAAGAAATATCAAAAGAAGATATTGACCAAATGGCCAAAGAAATTGAACAAAAAGCAAGGGAAGAAATTTTCCAAAATCGATCACATAATACGACAAATTTCTGTAAAGGCTACTCTGCTAAGGTAAACTTTAATTATTGTCATACTGTAATAGTAGTACTATGGTGTAATAGTATTATTCGGACTTAAAATCCGAAGAAAACTAGAATAGATAGATTGATAAGTCCAGCCCTCTGATGGCTATAAATAGGATGGAAAATCATTCATAGAGAAACAAGACTCGAAACATCTATCTTTCTACTTTTTCTATTGTAAAATTTCCCACTTCTTGTATTATATTATCAAGAATAAATAAACGCTTGAAGTTTTCAAGATTAGAAATTCTCGTAAGTTTTCTTTTATTCTATTTTACTTTGATATTATTATATTAGATTTAGCCTAATGGCAGGCTAAATCCATTGATGTTAAGCTATAAAATCACATATATCATGATAACTATATTGTGAAGATTCTTTTTTGTCTGGTTTCATAGTTTTATGTAAGAATTCAAGGTTTGGGTTAGGAGATTTAGAACTGGCCACAATTAATAAAAGATGAGGGTTAGCCTGTTCAAAGCCGTTGGAAGGCGTATTAAGGCGTTGATCCCGGTTTCATCTTTAATTAATTGTGTTGACGGATATAGATCCCCTATAAAATTAAGGTCCTTCTAACCTGGATTCTTGCATGGATGCTATAACTGGACATTGGTGTCTCTATTTTAACTCCAATTGTGTTCTTTTTATTATCAAATTTTGACTGAATCAAAATTTAATTTTATTAAAAAAATTACTTAAAAAATTATTTTATTAAATTACTTAAAAATTGATTAAGTATTATTGAAGGAACGCTCAGTTAGGTTTTATCTTGATTTATTTCAAAATAAATAAATGTATAATCGTGATATGTAGTGCCGAAATAACTTTAGAATTAGTTCAAAAGTTTATATCATTTGTTCATAATATTTACTAATAATATTATATTTGTTTTTTCATAAATATATTGTAATAGTGAAATTATTCAAAGTATATTATATTAATCAAAGAGATTATGTCTACAAAAATAATACATAAACTTAATTTAAATGTTGTTTGGTTAGTATTAACACAATAGTATCCTTGTGAATAGAGCATCCCAGATCGTTTATTACACTTTCTAATACACTCTTTAGTGCATTTTCTTTCCTTTATTAGTAACTTTTTTTTTAGGTTTATCTTTAGAGTTTAAAATTTATATATTTTATTTTATAATATTTTTATTAATAAAAATATTATAAAAAGTATGTACTAGAGAGTGTATTACAGGATATACTAGACAATCTAGTTAAAAATAAATGGTAGATCTAAATAGGAGTGTCTAGTAATAATGAATTTTTAATATTTTAAATTCGTGAAATGTGTAATTTAATTGTGATAGGAGATATGCAACGCAAAGTAAAAGAAATCTTTAAAATTAATAGCTATATAGGTTAACCATGAATGGCTATAAGAATTGAAAAACCTTAGAGGGGGATGAATAAGGTTTTTGGCTAATTTTCGAAAAACCTTTGTTAATTAAAGGATAAACCTCCAATTTTGTTTGAAAGAGAATTCTAAAACTCTTTTAATAAAATTCCAAACCAAACAAAATCTTTTGGTTAAGACAAATAAGTAATAAGCTTAGAAAGAAAAGCACAAAGATTTATAGTGGTTCACTCCTTCAAAGAGTTACATCCACTACCTTGAGTTAACACCAAAGGATTTTCCAAATCCACTATAAATACAAAATTACACCAACTACAAATATGAGGATCACCCTACAAGGGTTTTGCACACAACCTCAATTCACAACACAATGTAAATCAAAGGATTACCCAAGGGGTTTTTCAACACAAACCTTTGATATCAATAAGAGAGAAAGATAGGTTTAAGAACAATGTTACCAAATTGAGCTTGAGAAATAATAGGTACAACTCAATGAAATGTTTCTACAAGCTCCTCCTTTCTTCTTCTTTGATGATGATCAATAATGAAGCTCAAGAAGATTTTTGTTTGGGATTAAAAGTGTTTGCAATAAATGTACTTTTTGAAGCTCTTTAAAAGTTTTAAATAATCTCAATAAATATTTCACCAAACTTCTTACCTTATGGCTGATAAAAAAAAAAATTCTATATATACTTTCTTAAAAAAATGACCGTTGCACTCTGTGTAATCGTAATAATTTTTTACAGTAAATGTGAAAATCGGACAACCGGTTCTTAAACAAAAAGATTCAGACTTGTCCAGCTAGAAATCGGACTGCCGATTTTTTTAAGTGTAGACAAAATCGGACGACCAGTTCTTGAACAGAAAGATTCGGACTTGTCCATCTAAAAAACGGACTGCCGATTTTTTTAAGTTTAGAAAAAATCGAACGACCGATTCTAAAACCGGATGACCGAAATTTTTTATTTATTTATTTTTACAGCCAAGTAGATAAAAGCTTTCTTCATTGTTTCAAAAACATGTATTCTTGATAATCATTTTAGAAATAAGAAGAACCTTTCAAAAGTATCAAAACTTCAATCAAGAATACTTAGATTTTAACAAAAGTTTATATTGAGAAAATCGTAAAAGGAGCTTCATATATGATCAATAACCAAAGAGTAAGATTAGGGAGTTTTACAAAGAAATACCTTATTACACTCTAACATAGACAAGGTCTTCAATGTCTTCAATGTCTCCAATGATTTGATCTTGGAATGGCTTGGTCTTTTCTCCTACATTTTGCCCTCATCAACAAGATCTTTTGCTTTTAGAGAGTGTAGACTTGAGTCTTCAAAAGTGCTTCTTTTGTTCTATGAAAGGTTAGCTAAAATACTCACACAAGCATATGTTAATCATAATCAAAATTATAAGTAATAATTCTCTTAGGGCTAACAAGAATATTTTAAATGGATATATATATACACGAACAACTAAGTGCTAAGATAAACTAATTTCTATTGTTTGTTCCTTTTATTTTGTAATGTCCATAATACATATGTATATATATATTTTGCTGAACTTCAAATAATTATTTACTTTATGCTTCTCTCTCTCTCTCTCTCTCTCTCTCTCTCTCTCTCTCTCTCTCTCTCTCTCTTCTTTCTTTCACAATTCTATCTTATACAATGGTATGATTAGCGTGGAGGAATAGTTTAATGGTCACGAGGTTTTTTTTTTCTTTCTGTAGGCTTTACAAGTCCATATTCTTCCAATATTCTTCTGCATTTTTCAGCCCAAATTTTCTCCTTTTTTTTTTTTTTTTTTTTTTTTCTGCCCATGATATATTGGGCCTTAGTCCCATTTGGAATAGACTTCTCTTTATTTCCTTGACTGGGTGAAGGGATGCTCGGGCGGTTCGGGTTGGCCATCCGAGCCGTCCGTTGGTGACCCACGACTGAACCGCCCTTCTCTTTTTTTATTGCTGCTGCTTCGGTTTCCGTGCAGTCTCTTGCTCTCCTCCTCTGAACCGTCTCTCCATTCTCTGCCTTTTGGAGTTTTCAAGACTCTTACCTTCAGCGCCTCGACGTGGCATTGCTGCTGCTCGGCGTCCGTTTACAGTTTTTGTGACCGTTCGGTTTTAGCTCCTCGGTCATCTCTGTGATTTTCTGCCAACCGTTTCACGGCGGCGGTGGTAAGCATAACTATTCTTTTGTTCATTCGGTTTTATTTGGTATTAACTGGGTGTTGATTTTGCAGATTGCCTTATTCTTTGTTTCTATTCTTAAAAAATTGAATCTTTTCTTTCTGTTCTTATTCTTCCTCCGTTTTCTTATTAATTTGTAATAGTAATTAGTGTATTGTAATAGTAATTAGGAGTTTTATTCTCCAACAAGTGGTATCAGGGCCAAGTTCCAGATCATCGGCTCCAGCTTCCGACAGCAACCTTTCGGATCTAAGAAGTTTCTCAGATCCGGCCAGTGAAGTTACTCCTACTCTCTCAGTTTTACAATTTTTTTTTTATTATTATTATTATTGTTCTTTGTTTATTCGGCTTGCCGTTGGGTTTCTATTTACTGTCTCTTTTGATCGGCTTGCCGCCGGTTTCTTTTTCTGTTTGTGTGTTTCGGCTTGTAGCCGGTTTCTGTTTCTTGCGTCTGAGTTTCTTCTTTCGACTTGCCGCCGGTTCTATATTTCTTGTTGTTGGTTGTGACGGCTTGCTGCCGATTCTCACTATTACTGTGATTACTATTATTTCTGTTTCTATTTTTCCCTTTGGTTTGTGATTCCAGTTTTTTTTAAAAAAACAAAAACCCAAGCCTGGCTTGAATCCATGAGATTTTAAGTATCTGTGACTTGGCGGTTTTCGTTCTGATTTCAAAAGTTTTATATATATATTTACTTGTTTCTGTCTTTTTCTTTGCTGATTGCTGAATTTGTCTATTTCAGGCTCCTTGTTTGTCATACAGTTTGTGTCCTATTTTCTGATTAGGTATTCCTGTGTGTTTTTCTGTTACACTATTCGTATAATCAAAACCAAACCTAATCAAACAAACTAAAACAAACAACACCGTTTTTCTTTGGAAGTCTTTCCTCTATTTCTAAGGAAAATCTGGACAATTTTATTCAAAACTTTTTCAAAATCTTTCATCTTTCTGACACCACCGAATTACACCTATTTGCCTTTAAAACATGTCAGTTCCAAAAAATGAAACTGATAGGTTTGATGGTAATTCTGATTTTGTAATGTGGCGGAAGAAAATGAAAGCAGTTTTGGTACAAAATAAAATTGCTCCCGCTATTTGCAGCCCTGAAGAGTATCCGGAATCTTGGAATGGAGAAATTCTTAAAGAAAAACTAGGTAATGCTCATAGCTGTCTCACCTTGCATTTGACTGATAATTTTTTACGAGAAATTGATGAAAAAGACAATGCTTTTGAAATCTGGACAAAATTGGAAAAACTATATTTGGGAAAATCTCTTTCTAATAAAATATATTTAAAAGAACAGCTTTTTGGTTTCAAAATGAGTGGGACAAAATCACTTTCTGAAAATATAGATGATTTGAATAAAATCATTTTGGAACTTCAAAACGTCGGAGAGAAAATCTCTAATGAAATATTGCAGTTATTTTACTAAATGCCTTACCTGACTCTTTTAACGATGTCAAATTTTCTATTAAATATGGTAGAGATGACTTGTCTCTTTCTGATATCAAAAACGCTTTAAAATCAAAAGATTTAGATTTGCAAAAAGAGAATAAATCTCATGGTGAAAATTTTTTTGTAAGAGGAAGGATTGACCGGAGAGAACCTACTAGTCATCGTTTTAAAAACCGTTGCAAATCATTAGAGAAAAGCAAAGTAAAATGTTTTTATTGTGGGAAAGAAGGGCATATGAAAAATAAGCGTTTTAAACAGATCAAAGATGAGAAACAACGTAAACATGGTAAAGGAAGAAATAAAGTCGATAAAACTCACGTTTTTTAATCAGATGGTAACTCTATGTTCTCTGAGGTTTTGTGTGTTTCTCTTTCTCCTTTATGTACTGATGGTGTTAATCATTGGGTGCTTGATTCTGGTTGATCATTTTACATGACACCTAATAAACACTGGTTTTCTGAATTCAAACCTTTAAACCAAGGAAAAGTTTTATGGGTAATAATCAGGTTTGTGATATAAAAGGCATTGGTAATATTTTCATAAAAATGCATGATGGCGTGACTAGAAAACTCATTGAGGTGAGATACGTGCCTGACTTACGTCGGAATCTTATCTCCCTTAGTTATTAGACTCTCTAGGTCTCGCTTTTAAATAAAAAATTGGAATTTTACGTGTTTGCAAAGAAAACCTAGTCATGCTAAAAGGTTTTAAAAAGGAAACTTTATATATCCTGCTTGGTAAAACAGTTTGCAACTCTACTGCTTTGGTTTCAAAAACTGTCCCTGAGAAAACTATGTTGTGGCATAGAAGGATCGGCTACATTAGTGAAAAAGGGCTTTATCATTTAAAAAAAACAAAAACTTTTATGTGGTGATAAACTTGATTCATTGGAGTTTTGTGATCACTGCGTTTTAGGAACACATCATAAAATTAGTTTTTCAACCAGCACACATAAGTCATCTGCACCTCTTGATTATGTGCATTGTGATCTGTAGGGGCCTGAAAAGGTTCCGACTTACGGTGGTAATGTTTGTTTCCTTTCTATTGTTGATGATCTTTCTAGGCATGTATGGGTTTTTCTTTTAAAAACCAAAGATCAAACGTTTGAAAAATTTTGTGAATGGAAACGCTTTGCCGAAAATCATTCTCGAAATAAACTGAAAACTATCAGGACCGACAATGGTCTTGAATTTTGTAACCAGAAGTTTTCTGACTTATGTGCATCGCATGGCATTTTACACCATTGAACGGTTAAACATAACCCACAACAAAACGGAGTTGCCGAAAGGATGAACCGTACTATTATGGACAAGGTTCGGTGTCTGTTAGTTTCTTCTGACATTCCAAAAACCTTTCTGGGGTAAAGCTATTAGCACAGCAGTATACCTCATTAATATATCTCTATCCACTGCTATAAACTTTAGGACTCCTATAGAACTCTGGTGTGGTAAACCTCCTAATCTTTCCAATTTGAAGGTTTTCGGTTGTGCAGCCTTTGCACATCAAAAAAAGAGAAAACTAGATCCAAGGTCTAGAAAGGAGGTGTTCATAGGATATCCTAGTGGGGTAAAGGGTTATAGAGTGTGGTTAAAGGGTGAACCAGGGGTAAGGGTTATTATCAGTGGGGATGTCATCTTCAATGAGTTAGAGATGCCTTGCCTTAAGGATAAAACCATCACCGATAATCTTCCAAGTGTTTTTTCTCCTAGTAGCATTCCGGTGGAGGTGGAGACTATCTCCGAACCTCCTTTAGATCCACCTCAAGAACCTGAAACAAACTCTGAGTCTTCTACTCCTTCCAGTAGTACTCTTGTTCCTGAAACTTCTGACCCTATTCTAGATGGTTCTGATGAGGAAGAGGAACATCCTGAGGCTCAAACCCAAGCTCTTAGGGATTATCAGCTCGCTAGAGATAGAGTCCGTAGAGTACCTAAGGATCATTCTCGGTATGGTTACTCCTACATTGTATCATATGCTTTTGCTGTTGCTTCTTATGTTGAAGAAAAAGAACCTTTATGTTTTTCTGAGGTTTTCAAAAGTCCCAATCGCGTTTTATGGTTATGTGCGATGGAAGAAGAAATGTTTCCTTTGAACAAAAATAAAACCTGGATTCTTGTTCCAAAACCTTCAAAACAAAAACTTGTTGATTGTAAATGGATTTTCAAAATAAAGGAATCAGACTCTTCTAACAAACCTCCAAAGTTCAAGGCCAGACTTGTTGCAAAAGGTTTTTCCCAAGTTGAGGGCATTGATTTTAATGAAATTTTTTCTCATGTTGTTAAATATAAAACAATTAGGATTATTCTTGCTCTTGTTGCCTTCTATGATCTTAATCTTGAACATCTTGATGTGAAAACTACCTTCTTACATGGTGATCTTGAAGAAACCATATATATGCGTCAACCACCTGGTTTTGAAGTAAAGGGTAAGGAACATATGGCGTGTCTTTTGAAAAAGTCTTTATATGGACTTAAACAGTTGCCAAGGCAATGGTACAAGAGGTATGATTCTTTCATGTCTAAAATTGGTTTTTCAAAAAGCAACTATGATAGTTGACTTTATTTTTTTGGTAATGATATGGATTCTACTATTTATCTGTTTCTGTATGTGGATGATATGTTGATAGCTTGTCGTCACAAAGCTAAGATTGATAACCTGAAATCGTTGCTGAAATCTGAGTTTGATATGAAGGATTTAGGGGTCGAAATTCTTGGGATGATTATTTCAATAGATAGACTTGATCATTCTCTTTTTCTATCTCAAAAGCCTTTCCTTCAGAAAATCGTATCCAAATTTTCAGTGCACCTGTATAAACCAGTTACAACTACTCTTGCTAGCCACTTTAAACTTTCCGATAAAACCTGTCCTAAAACTGAAAGTGAAAAGAGATATATGGCCAATATCTCTTACAGAATGGCCATAGGCTCAGCTATGTATTCAATGATATCTTCCCATCCTGACATTGCTTTTTCTATAAGCCTTCTAAGCAGATTTATGTCGAATCCTGGAAGAGATCATTGGTCTGCTCTCAAGTGGCTATTACGTTACCTAAACAGAACTTGTGGATCGGGGTTTACACTACCATAATTGGTCTGATGTTGAATTAATTGGATTTGTTGACTCTGATTTTGCAGGTGACAAGGATGGTAGAAAATCTACCACTTCCTATTTCTTTACCCTTGCAGGGAATTGCATTTCATGGAAATCCCAACTGCAGCCTGTAGTAGCTTTGTCAACTACTGAGGCAGAGTATATCGCAGCAACGGAAGCAATTAAAGAAGCCATCTGGCTTCAAGGGTTATTGAGTGATTAAATATTTTACATTCCAAAGTTATTATTTATACAGATAGTCAAAGTTGTTTACATTTGTGTAAAAATCTGGTCTATCACGAATGGACAAAACATATTGATGTCAAGTACCACTTTATTAGAGAAAAGGTCTCTAGTGGTATTGTTCACAGAGATAAGATTAGTACTGATAATAATCCTGCTGATTTTGGTACTAAAATTGTAAACACTGACAAATTCATGTTTTGCAAGCACTTTCTTCATGTGGAAACAGTTTGACTCAAAGTGAGTCATTTCAGGGATGGAAAATATTGTTCGAGGTGGAGATTGTAGGCTTTACAAGCCCATATTCTCCCAATATTTTTTTGCATTTTTCAGCCCAATTTTTCTCCTTTTGTTTTCTCCCCATGATGTATTGGGCCTCAACCCCATTTGGAATAGGCTTCTCTTTATTTCCTTGACTGGGTCAAGGGATGCCCAGGCAGTTCGGGTTGGCCACCCGGGCCGTCTGTTGGTGACCCACGACTGAACCGCGCCCTTTTCTTTTTTTATTGCTGCTGCTTCGGTTTCCGTGCAGTCTCTTGCTCTCTTCCTCTGAACCGTCTATCCATTCTCTGTCTTTTGGAGTCTTCGAGACTCTTTGGTTTCCTCTTATTTTTGCAACTCCACCGTTGCTTTTCCTCTCTCTGTTTCGGTATTCTATTCTGCTCTGTTGTTCACCGATCTTCTTTGTCACCTCTGATTGCCTGTTGGTGAGGTTAAAGAGTGAGCCGTGAGGAAAGAAAAGAGAGAGAGATGGAGGAAGAAGGTTGCCGGTGATTCCATCACAGCTGAGGCCCTTTTTTGAGGGTTTAACTCCCGATCACCCCTTTGCTTACCTTCAGCGCCTCGACGCAGCATTGCCATTGCTCGGCGTCCATTTACAGTTTTCGTGACCATTCGATTTCAACTCCTCGGTCATCGCTTTGATTTTCTGCTGGCCGTTTCACAGCGGCGGGGGTAAGCAGAACTATTCTTTTGTTCATTCAGATTGCCTTATTCTTTGTTTCTGTTCTTAAAAGATTGAATCTTTTCTTTCTGTTTTTATTCTTCCGCTATTTTTTTATTAATTTGTAATAGTAATTAGTGTATTATAATAATAATAATTAGGAGTTTTATTCTCCAACACTTTCTTTTTAAAAAATTTAGACAATGCCAGGCCTGGAGAGATGTGAAGTGTGAACTATCACCGACACAGAGGAACCCATGTGATATTCAGAAAAAATAAACAAATAAATAAATAAGAACCCATGTGATAACTGAAAATTAAATATATTTATAGGTAATATGAATACAAAAACTTTTTGACCTTTGAGTTTATAGCAAATGCTTTTTTGGGGTAAAAATTCCCTGCGACACTTTTCGGAAATTTTGGGGTAAAAATTCCCAGCGACACTTTTACTTTCTGAGAGTTTTATTTTTGAACTCAGAACTTTAGATGTTGAGTTTTTACCTTCAAAATCATGAGACTATTTTCGTTTCATAATATTAAATTAAATTATTTTTTTACATCGTTTAAAAAAATATTAGATTAATATATTTCTATAATAAAGTACTTACAATATTACTTTTGTTAGTTTTAGTAATTTTATTTTTCAAAACATTATCTTCTTTTTCTTCCGTCCATGTTTCAATACTCTATCAGATGTGAATACATTTAAGTTTTAAGAATTTTAGACAATAATGCATTAATTGAATTAGGAATATTTTTGAAAAAATTAATTTAAAAAAAGTTAATCTTATATAATAAAATTTTAAATATAACAACTTAACTTTATATTATGAAGAGAAGTAGTAACATATATGTTATTATACATGTTTGTAGTTCTGTCATTTTTCCTATAAGAGTTAATGGCCAACTAGCAATTTACCAACACTGTTCGAATTACATAAGATATTAGTTCTTACCCTCAAATTTTAAAGTGTTTTCTTATTCTTGAACGAAGAGAAAAGTCTGCTAGCGTAAAGTTGACTATTAGGATTAACACAAAGTTTGATGGAAGTGTAAGCATTAATATTTTATTTTAATTTGAGGGTGAGAAATTAATGTTTAAATGTTTAGGGCAAATATTAAAATCTTGAAAATTTTGATTTTTTTTTTTTGAGTATGTAATATATTTCTTCCCCAATAAATTTATGTCTTTTCGTTAAGATCCCTAACCAAAGTTAAAAATAAATGTTAAGGATCTTAAGAAAGAGATAAATTTCTTGGCACTAAATATGATATTTAATATTATTTTCATACTGATGTTTTAAATGGGTATATCTAAATTTAATGCAACAGACAAGTGTATCTATCATTGTAGTATTAGAGATACACCCAAGTTGTCGAATTCAGGGAACAGATAAACTCAAATACTAACCGTTTTACCTAGTGTCTAGTCTAACAAATTCAATCATTGAGAAATTACTTTAAAGCAACTAAAAACTATTAAATGGAAGCAATAGTTTAAAAAGATATAAATTTGAGGAAAAGTGTTTGAAAGATGGAATACCCCTAATTTTTGTCAAACTGTTTCAATTAGAAAAATCATAAAACGATGTTTGAAAACTAAGTTGGGTTATCACATGAAATTCAGGCAATCCCTATCTCTAAGTGAAGACCACTCTACTGGCTAACATTTAGAAGAGAAAATCTCTTCTCTCTCTAACCGATTATGAATGCAATTAGAATTTAGGTGATCTAATAACCTAAAAGTGCAACGAATGTCTCTATTCAATTTCGAACTTTTATTATTCAATCAGTTGCAGTACATTGGTTTTCCTTTTTCAATTCCAACCTATCTTGCAAAATAATTAATTCCGCGCAAATCCATAATCATAAAGACATAATTAAACAATAACACGAAGTAGAACAAATATCAATTTCATAAAATCTAACAAAAATTCATATCATCCAAAAGTTAGGGTTCAACCCTCAATTCAAACAATGAAAAATTAGCAACACTCAAATCAATAATAGTATTCATAATAATAAGAGAATAGAAGGCTTAGGCTGAAGAATATTTGAATCCACAATTCCTGAAGCTACCCAAGCTCGTCTTTTGATTCGCTTGATGAACTCCAAAATTACTTCGTAAAACCTCTTCAATCTACCCCAAGAGCTTCAATATGATGTTAATTAACAAGGAAGTACCTAATTGAAGAGCAATTGAGAGGGCTTTTGTTGCCAACGTTCGCACCTAATTCCTCATTTCTAAACCTAAAACTGTAAATTACTGAAAAAGAGGGAAAAATTACAAAAATAAAGTTGAAAATGCATTAATTGCGCTACTGTCGGGACCTACGACGTTCGATAGGTCGAGCCCGACCATCCGCGGTAGGGTTCTGTCTATAAAATCTTGAAGGCTTGACACCTACCGTCTGTGGTAGGCTTCTGTTGGATTTCTTCTTTCACTTTGATACCTACTGCGTGCGGTAGGTTGCTCTACAGTGGGCGGTATGTCTTCTTTCTTGGTGAGGACAACTTCTGTTCTCTTCGTTTTTTCTCCGTTTTCGCTTTTATTCTCCGACTTCTTTATCGGGAAAGTACCTAAGATAAAAATAGAGATAAACGATGTAAATTATACATTAAAAACATCTTAAAACAATGAAAATAATATCTATAAATGTAATAATAAAGGGCACATATCAAATACTACCACACTTATATGTTGCTTGTCCTCAAGCAACACAAAACTAGGCGAAAAATGGAAAACATAATAAGAAAACTGCCAAAAGTTTTATTCATTGAAAATGACACGCGGAGGGAAAACACAACGACCAAGGAAGCACAAGACTCCCAGAACGAAAAGAGAAAAAGAAAAGAAGAATAAAATGACTAAAAACGTCACATCAGTAGGGATATGACTACTCAATCACATAAAGACCTTTCAAAGAATCACAATATTCGAGAATCCCACCGCTATCTTACTAATATTATTACTAATCAATGGTGTGTGTGTGCGTATGTGAATTGCGTGTCGCCTTTCAAAGAAAACAAGGAATATTAGGTTATTAATATAGTGAACAACTTCATTGGACAAGGCACAATACACTCAGATTTTCCAAAACCTTTCCGCTCTAAGCTCTATTCTAAGTTGTTTATTAGGTAGAACTTTTCAACTTGTAAGATTAGGGTCGAGATATAAAAGGTGTCAAACGAAGGGAAAGGGAAAACAAAAGTAATTGAGGAAGAGCTAATGCAACTGAAAGAAAAGATTAGAAAATTATAAACACTTTTTAGCCGTTTTTTACTCATTCTTGTCCACCCTGAACATCTTATTTCATTCAAATAACGTGCAATCTACCTAACAATTTTCTATTTCTCATGAACCGTATCATTTTTTTCTTGGTTTTCTCTAATTTTTTTTAAAACAAACTTGGCTTTTTCTCTTTCAACTGCTACATATACCTTGCAAAGACTTCCCAGAGTACTCTTTTTAAAAGTCCTCTTTTTTACACAAACACGCCCACATTTATTTATTTTCTTCTCTCAAAATGGCTAAAAAGTCATCAATCAATCGCTCAACGAATTAAGGTTTTTTATAGTGTGAGTTTAAGAGGCAAAGAATGGAAGGGATTTAAACCCTTGGCATGGAAGAACAAAAGGGGAAACTAGGATTTTATTTTATATAAAGGATAGGCAAGAAAGACTCAAATATCACAATGAAGGCTTGTGACCATCATTCTAGGATCAACCTAGACTAAACGTTATCGCTTCAAAGTAAAGGAAAACATAAGAGTGAAGGCAAAGACATAAGAATGAAGGCAAAGACTCGAAAAAGTATTCACTTTGCTAATCCCCCAAGATTCAAAGACTTGTATTACTAACCGATACTTACAAGTGCATGAAAACCATTGATTTTGTAAGAATAAAAATCGTGCTTTTCAAGTTGATCAAGTTAAATGCTTTTTCAAATCCTACGGGTTTTGCAATCAAGACTCCCATTGAATATGACAAAAACAAAAATCTCCTTGAAAGTAGTGAATTTGATAATCTGCGGCTGCCCAATTGTCGCTCCCTATTCACCTATAAAATCAATATTGAAAATAGCAAAGATAGGTAAAAGAATCACCAGGTAACAGAACACGTGTACAAGTAGTGTCACAACAAGTGTTGCACATAGTGCGTATGATAAGGAATTCTAAGAAAAAAGGAGACTGGCTTTGAAGTTTATCGATCATGTTAAGATTGAGAATACTAACACCGCTCTGCCCACCCCCTTTTAGGACCAAAATGTGGCCAAATAAATAGGTAAGGACTCGTGGTAAGAGTTGGGGGAAATCACCCCGTAAGAATACATCGCCAATCACCCAGACGTGGCAGATCTTGAGGCGATCGCAAGTCACGTCGTAGTTCCAGTCCGGGTCCTTGTCGATTGTCTTTTTGTTAGAATCAACAATGATAGTATTTCCCTCATCTCAAATCCCTAGAATAGAAGCGAGATGCTCTTTATCTAAAACCATCCTCAGCCCTTGAGCATGGAAATAATTGTAGAAAAGTCCTTGTCCATTTTATGAAACATATTGGCGTAAAACTCACAAACAAGCTTGGGATAATAGCTGCCAAAAATATGCAAAGGGGTTCCCACTCTAAACCACCAAAAAAAGCATTCAACTCTAAGTGTTTCTATGACAGGAGCATCAAATATTTTTCTACTATGAGCTGAAGGTGTTCCCTATTGCCTATCCATTTCCGAGCTGCGGCAGAGAGGCACTATGGATAAGGAGGAATGGTAGGATTAGTGAGGTCGAGCGTGGAATCATCAACCCCAGCCCTAAAGTGTTGGTTGGTTTATTGGAGGAGGTGATGGACTTTTTGGGTGCCATGAGGGAGGTGAACAAAAGATAAGATACAGAAAAGTACAAAGGCCCCAACATAGCACAGATGAATTCCTAAAACAAATAACATACGAAAAAGGATATATCAAAAATAATATAGCCCGTTTGTATTCAAATGTCCTAAACGTCGCCCTTTTGTTTTCAAGTGTCCTAAATGTCGCTCGTGTGTGATGTAGTATGTCACAATGTAAAACAATATAAAAACGAGTAAAATAATGAATTGAACAGTAATAACAAAAATAGAATCAAATCAACAACAAATAAAACAAACTAAAAATGAACACAATTGACAATTAAAATGGACTAAACAAAAGTGAAGCAAAGGGAAGGAGAATTTAGCCTTGGTTTGTTTCAACAAACAAACCATCACGAAATGCCACTGAAATGCGCTCATCTTTGAACTGTGTGCGGCCGGAGTTCTGCCAGAGTTGCCGAAATATGGTGGAATCTTCACCGAGAAAACTTTTTGGAATTTTGTTGCAAATTTTTGTTAGAAAAAGAAGAAGAAAGATAACACAGGTATTAGGAGAAGAAAAAATATAAAAAGAAGAAGAAGCACAAAAACGTGCCAAAGGAGAACTTTTGAACGACGAAAGTAGGAGGGTGAAAGTAGGAATTTGGTAGAGTAGAAAGAAAAGGAGACACAAAAGTTGGTTGGTGATGTAAGAAACAATGGAAGAAAAAGATGAAGATGAAAGAGTAGAAAGGAAGAAAAGAAGAAGAAAAGGAGAGAGAGAGCGAGAGAGAGAGAGAGAGAGAGAGAGAGAGAGAGAGAGAGAGAGAGAGAGAGAACGGAAGAAAACAAGCTAATGGGAGTGGTAGTGGTCGTCGGAGGTGGAGGATGTCGTTAGAGTTGGAAGTAACCGAGAAGGAGAAGGAGAAGAGAAAGAGGTGTAGAGTTAGGGATTTGAGAGATGAATCGGGAAAATTGTAGAAAATCGGGGGAAGGGGCTGGATTTTTTGAATTGAAAACAGGTTGTCCAACCAATTTACCCGAACCGAATCTTAAAAAATAACCTACTACGTCTGGTAGGTCGAGGCCTGCTGTCTGCGGTATGCTTTTGCCCGTGCTGGAATTTTATCGCTTGAACCTACCGCGTGCAGTAGGTTTAACCTACCATCCGTGCTGGGTTTCTGTTGATCGAAGAAAAGCTTGCCATGACCATATCGCGTGCGACAGGGTACCCTACAGTCCGCAGTAGGGTTCTACCTGAACTCTGAATTTTCTTCTTTTTTACGATTTTCAACCCTCTTTCATGCCTGGTAAAGCTATGGTTTTTCGTTATAAGCTGATAATGAGTATAAAATAGGCATTCATCTATTCGAAACACTTTGCAACAACACAAAAAATAGAATGATCAAAGCAGAAAAGGATAGAAAACCAAATTACAACTACATGATACAAGATGTTTACATGGAGTTATATGATACTCTCTTCCAGGTGCCAAAAACACTTCCCAGATCATGATAATCCAAGGTTTTCTTGACCTTTTCTTTCTTGATGCGATGGATGGATACCCACTTTGTCAAACCCACTTTTAAATTGGGGGAAAGAGTCGTTTCCTTTTTCTTTGATTTCTTTGGGCTATCACCCTGTGATGAGTGCGTTCCTAAAAGGGCAAGGACACTTTTTGATTTGAATGATTAATACAAAATAAAGTATCTTGACTTTTTGAAGAGAGGTTGGACTCAAAGAAAATTTTTAAACACTATTTTGTTATCCCCCACCCTTAAGAGTAGCTTCCCTTTCTCCATATCTATTAAAGCCCTTGAAGTACCCAAATATGAGCATCCCAAAATTATAAGAAAATCTACATCTTCCTCAATATCGAGAATGACGAAGTCTACAAGGAATACAAGGTCCTTGAACTTGATAATAACATTTTTTATGACCTTCTTAGGATCTATAACACTTCTATCTACAAGATTAATGGACATCTTAACGAGTCTTTGCTTTCCGAGGCCTAATTTCTTAAACAGAGAATATGACATAACATTTATAGTAGCACGTAAATCTGCTAATGGTTTATCAATTTGAAAATTACCAATAGTAGAAGGAAAAGAAAATTTCCCTGGGACTTCTAACTTTTGTGGTAATTTGTCCTTGTTGATAAGAATAACCTCATATTCTTCACCCAAGATATGTGTTGATGCATCGGTAAGCTTGCTCTTCTTTGTCAGCATCTCTTTCAAGTAGTTAGCATACTTGGATACCTACAAGACTAAATCACATAGAGGTAAGTTTATTTTTAACTGCTTAAATATCTCTATGAATTTCCTCATGTTGTCTTTGGCTGCGCTCGCGAACAAGTGCCACTGGATATAGTATTTTCGGCTTGTACTCGACATTTGCTGGCTTCTCGTTCTTCTCTTCTTCGTTGGGCTCTAATGCTTTAGAGTCAATAGTGTCGGATGATATTCTTTCTTTTTCAACACAACTCTTCTCTTGTATGATAACCATCTTTTCTTCTTTAGGAACTTCCTCATCAAATCTTACCGAGAAAGCATTGACATGCTCTCTCAGATTCACTTTGGTGTTGCTTGGAAGAGTTCCTGGAGTCCTCTCTGATTCCAATTTGACTAGCTGCCTAATCTGTTTCTCCAAATTTCGAATTAAGGCCTCTTAGTTCTGTTGGGTAGCTTCTATAGTGCTCATCTGGCATTCATGGCGTTCATAAATTTTACTATGAGCTCTTCCAAATTAGCTTTTGCTACAGGGGAATTCTACGGAGCTTCATCATAGGGTAGTGGCTGAGTAGGATCTCTATTTTGGAATCTCAGAGATTGTTGTTGCCTTTCTTGTCCTTGTCCACCCCAAGAAAAGTAGGGTGGTTCCTCCAACGTAGATTATGAGTATTTGTATAGGGGTTGTTACCTTGCTGGTTCCATTGCGCAAAATCTACTTGCTCCATAGGACCTCCCATGCTAGGGCATTCATGATTGGGATGCCCTCCACTATAGAAATAACAACATTACTTGGTGAGTATTTGTACCTAATGGAGTAGTCAAGTTCCCTATCTTCTACTCTATCATTGTTGTCGATCTAGCTTCCATGACAATGATAGCATCTACATTGTGTACTCTAGCAGGTTTGGGCTTTGATCTCTGTCCTCCGCAGGTATAGCTATTCATAGCTGTTTGCTTAATAAGATCATATGCCTTTTGGGGCATCTTGTGATATGTGGAACCACCAGCAGAGGCATCAATCAATTGTCTGGCCTCAAATGATACTCTTTTATCGAAGGACTGTATTTGAATCCCTAAGTCTAGGCCATGGTAGGAACACTTCCTGAGGAGCTCCTTCTAACTTTCCCAAGCCTCATATAGGCTTTCACCATTCGTCTGCTGGAACGACAAGATCTCATTACGAAGCTTGGCTGTACGACGGGGAAGAAAGTACCTCCTAGAAACTTCTCGGCTAATGAATTCCATGATGTAATTGAGGTGGAAGGTAATGACTTTAACCATGATTTTGCCTCCCCCCTCAGAGAGAATGGGAAAAGATCAAGTCTAATGTTGTCCTCTGAGACTTCGTTTATCTTAAATGTATCACACACCTCCAAGAAATTGCCAATGTGCGCATTGGGATTTTCTTCTGGGAGCCCATTGAACTGTACATTAGTCTGAACATTTGGATCACATTCGGCTTGATCTCAAAGTTGTTTACTTCTACATGTGGTTTAGCTATGCTTGACTGTGTCCTAGCAATGGACGGTCTTTCATAGTCTGCCATTGATTGCTCCGCCACTTGTGGTGGTGGAGGTGGTACAAACTGCGAATCTATGAAAGGTGGATCTTCTTGACCCTCTTCCATCTTATCGATGGTGATGATAGCATTATTGTTGGCCGTCTCGAATCGAAGAGCATGGTAGGCACTCTGCAACAAGTGCTCGGGCTCTAGATCGAATAGGACTAATTCACCCCTTTGAATTTGGGGCATAAACTAGTTATGCAACATGAAACAAACAAACTGCAGTCAAGTTCCACGAACAATAAATAAGCACAATTCAAGATACAAGCCAAAAATAAATAAATAAACGCAAGAATAATCACAATTCAAAACAAAAATGAAAAGAAAATAAAAATTAAATGACTAAAGCACAAGAAAAATAGTTTTCTTTAAGTTGTCGTTCCCCGGCAACGATGCCAAACACTTGATGTGTCTTAAATGGCCATATCTAAAATTAATGCAACACGCAAGTATACTTATAATTGTAGTATCAGAGATACACTCTGGTTGTCAAACTCAGGGAACAAATAAGCTCAAATACTAATCATTTTATCTAATGTCTAGTCTAATAAATTCAATCATTGAGAAATTACTTTAATGACTACTAAAAAACTATTAAATGAAGGCAATAGTTTAAAAGGTATAAATTTGAGGAATAGAGTTTGAAGGATTGAATCCCCCTAACTTTTGTAAACTATTTCAATTGGAGAAATCATGAAATGATGTTCGAAAACTA
Source organism: Catharanthus roseus (assembly GCA_028651295.1). Lineage (NCBI taxonomy): Eukaryota > Viridiplantae > Streptophyta > Magnoliopsida > Gentianales > Apocynaceae > Catharanthus > Catharanthus roseus. Next base: position 10,410,120 of record JAPQWS010000016.1, read on the forward strand.
AGATTGGGTTATCACACAAAAATCGGGCAATCCCTATCTCTAGGTGAAGGCCACTCTACTCACTAAGATTTAGAGGAGAATCTCTTCTCTATCTAAGCGATTATGAATGAAATTAGAACTTAGGTGATCTAACAACCTAAAAGTGCAAAGAATGTCTCTATTCAATTATAACTGGAAGCCACTCGAGCTCGTCTCTTGATTCGCTTGATGAAACCTGAAATTACTGCGTAAAACCTCTTCAATCTTTCCCCAAGAACTTTATTTTCATATTAATTAATGAGGAACTACCTAATTGAAGAGTAAGAGTTTTTAATGCCAATGTTCATTCCTAATTCCTCATCTCTAAACCTAAAACTGTAGAATACTCAAAAAGAGAGAAACAATTACATAAATAAAATTGAAATTGCATTAACTGCGCTGCGGTTGGAACCTACCACATTCGGTAGGCTGAGCCATACCGTTCGCAGTAGGCTTCTGTTGGATTTCATCTTTCACTTTGATACCTACTGTGTGCGGTAGGTTGGCCTATCGTCCATAGTAGGTCTTCTTCCTTGGTGCCAGCAGCTTCCATTTTATCCATTTTTGCTCCGTTTTCACTTTTATTCTCCGTCTTCTTCATCGAAAAGTACCTAAGATAAGATTAGAGGTAAATAGTATAAATTATACATTTTATACTTTAAAAACTTCGTATAACGAAAATAATAATTAAACATTAATGTAATACAAATGGCACATATCATCACATACATTAGGGAAGTGGAGTGTGGTTCATACTCAGGACCTTTGACTGGTAAGGAGTGCGTTTTACTACTAAGCTAACTGCCTTACCACAAAGTTCAAGTGTTTCTAATAGTCAGATACACGTTGGCCCTTAATGTTTAACAAAAAAAGTAATAGAAGTACGAACTTTTTAAGTTATTGTAGTTTGAGGGAAAGATACCAACATTTTAAAATTTGAGTATAAAAATAAAATTCCATTGTTTTTACTTGTCATATTTAATTAGGTCCATACATATACATAAGTACTCCCTCCATTTTTTTAACTGTCACATTTTACTAATGCCCGTGTTTTTTTTACTTGTCACATTGTAGTTACAACGCAATATTTAATGAACATTTTCTTATTTTGCTGTCCTATTAATATCTAATTCCAACATCCTTTTATTCTTTTAACATGAAAATAAGTAGAAATAATAACGAGGAGAGACAAAGATTGGAAGGGTATTCTAGTGTATAAAAAAAAATATCTAAAATTTTACATTTTCTTAAACAGTGTAATGTCCTAAATGTGACCAAAAAAATACGGATAGAGTACATATTTTAAGGATAAATTATCATTTAAAAAATAATTTGGAAACCCTATTATAGCTTCGTTATCTTCATCGTTGGAAGTAGTCAAGAAGCATACGTCGCAGTCCTTGCTCTTCTTCTCCTGCATCCTCACCATCCTTCTTATTTTCTACTACTTTTCTGCATCATGTAGTTGAAATTAATTTGAATAAAAGTCATAGGTGAGCATGTAAACAAATGTTTAAGTTTATCACATGCAATTATAATATGAAAAACCTTAGAGGGGGGGGTGAATAAGGTTTTTCGGCTAATTATCGAAAAAAACCTTTGCTAATTAAAGGGTAAACCTCCAATTTTGTTTGAAAGAGAATTCTAAAACTCTTTTAATAAAATTCCAAACCAAACAAAATTTTGTGGTTGAGACAAATAAGTAATAAGCTTAGAAAGAAAAAAAGCACAAGGATTTATAGTGGTTCACTCCCTCAAAGAGTTACATCCACTACCTTGAGTTAAAACCCAAGGATTTTCCAAATCCACTATAAACACAAAATTACACCAACTACAAATATGAGGATCACCCTACAAGGGTTTTGCACACAACCTCAATATACAACACAATGTAAATCAAAGGATTACCCAAGGGGTTTTTCAACACAAACCTTTGATATCAATAAGAGCGAAAGATAGGTTTAATAACAATGTTACCACTTTTGAGCTTGAGAAATAATAGGTACAACTCAATGAAATGTTTCTACAAGCTCCTCCTTTCTTCTTTGATGATGATCAATAATGAAGCTCAAGAAGATTTTTGTTTGGGATTAAAAGTTTTTGCAATAAATGTACTTTTGAAGCTCTTTAAAAGTTTTTAAATGTTCTCAATGAATATTTCACCAAACTTGTCTCTTTTATGGCTGATCAAAAAGTCTATATATACTATCTTAAAAAAGGTGATCGTTGCACTCTGTGTAACGGTAATAATTTTTTACAGTAAATGTGAAAATCAGATGACCGGTTCTTAAACAGAAAGATTCGGACTTGTCCAGCTAGAAATCGGACTGCCGATTTTTAAGTGTAGAAAAATCGGACGACCGGTTATTGAATAGAAAGATTTGGACTTGTCCATCTAAAAAGCGGACTGTCGATTTTTTAATTTAGAAAAAATCGGACGACCGGTTCTAAAACCGGATGACCGAATTTTTTATTTTTTCAGCTAAGTTTTTTTTCTTTTAAGACAAAAGCTTTCTTCATTGTTTCAAAAACATGTATTCTTGACAATCATTTTAAAGAGAAGAAGAACCTTTCAAAAGCATCACAACTTCAGTCAAGAATACTTAGATTTTAACAAAAGTTTATATTTGAGAAAATCGTAAAAGGAGCTTCATATATGATCAATAAACAAAGAGTAAGATTAGGGAGTTTTACAAAGAAATACCTTATTACACTCTAACATAGACAAGGCCTTCAATGTCTTCAATGTCTCCAATGATTTGATCTTGGAATGGCTTGGTCTTTTCTCCTTCATTTTGCCCTCATCAACAAGATCTTTTGCTTTTAGAGAGTGTAGACTTTAGACTTCAAAAGTGCTTCTTTTGTTCTATGAAAGGTTACCTAAAATACTCACACAAACATATGTTAATCATAATCAAAATCATAAGTATTAATGCCCTTAGGGCTAACATAATATTTAGTTATTAAGTAAAATGTTCAACGGAGTAAAGATAATGAAAAATATTATCTTATTAGTTTTATTCTTTTTATTTTGATTACCTTCAATACTTGAGAGTGCTTACGAATAATGACAAAAATCTGATTAGGTTGCATTTACTGTTAAAGTTAAAACAAGAGTTTGATGAAAGGAAAACAAGAAGTTCAAGGGTTATTAATGGTCAGATATGTGTTCACCTTTAATGTTTACAGAAAACTAACGAAGGTGAAAATATTTATATTTATTGGAGTCCGAGAAATAAAACAAAACATTTTAAAGTTCTAGGGCAAAAAGCAAAATCGCGGACAGTTCTAAGGCTGCTCAGGATTTTCACCTTTTTAAAAAAGTTCAATTCATGTGTTTAACAACTTTCACTTATTATAGTTCGAGGAATAGAAACAAACATTTTAAAGTTCTAGGGCAAAAAGCAGAATCGCGGATGGTTCTAAGGTCACTGAGGCTTTTCAACTTTTTTTAAAAATTCGAATTCAAGTGTTTAACAACTTACAATTATCTGTCATAAAGTTTTCTTTAATATATATATATATCTATATATGATTAAAAAATTGAAATATAATTTTTTTTTTGTAAAAATGATTATAATTGTTACTAAAAACTTTTATTCTTTATAAGTAGCCATAATTCTTTTCACATTATTTTATCATTTCACTAAGTTTATATATCTTTTAATTAGTGTTATACCATGTACCAGATACCCCATGCAAAGTGTATCCAGTGCCAAAACAACGTCATCTTAGTTAAACCCAGCAACTGGGCAAAAAATCAAACCCCACTACCACTCCAAGCTATTGAAAATACACGCGCAAAAGCCCCCAGAATCCCACGTCTCCCCTCCTCCCCAAAACCTTGTACTTACTAAAAATTTTATATCCAACTTCTGATTTCTCAGACGATTCTCAAGCTTACAAACTTCCGATTCTTCTATTTTCCTTCAATTCCTTTGTTCCTTGCTTTTATTTCTTGTATGTTTCTTCAATATCACGATAATAAATCATCCAAAATAAGCTCTTCAAGTTGTAAGATATGATAATTCTTCCAAACCAACATGAATTAGTTTTCAAAGAAAAAAAAAACAGTTCATTGAAGTAGTCCCCATCTTATATATAGAACTAGCCTTACTGGTATGTCAATATTTGGGGTTTTTTTTGTGCTTTAGTGTTGGAAACTGTATCTTTGTGCTTTAGTGTCTACTCTCCTGGATTTCCAAGTTTAAAACCTATGAATTTTTTGTTTTATTGTGCTAAAGGTTTTTCGATTTGTTTTCCTATGTTTTGAAACTATAAAAGTACGCAATATTGTTTAGATTATGCACTCTTAATTTTAAAACTGAGAATGCCTAGTTTTAACGTCACAAATGCCTGCTTTTAACACTAGGAACTAGTTTTAAAACTAGACACTCCTAGTTTTAAAACTAGGCACTCTTAGTTTTAAAACTAAGCATTCCTAGTTATAAAACTAGGCACTTCAAATTTTCAAACTAGGCATTCTAATCCTTAAAACTAGGAATTCCTAATTTTAGTAAATGAATTTTAAGGATTTTTGTGCTGTAGATACTATCTACTTGTATAACATATCTGCTCTATCTTGAAATTTTGACTGATATATGTCAATTACTAATATAGTGTATACACTCTTAGTTTCAAAACTGAAAATACCTAATTTTAAAGTTAGAAATGCCTACTTTTAACACTAGGAATGCCTAGTTCTAAAACTGGGTACTATCAGCTTTAAACTTGGCACTCCCAATTTTAAAACTAGGCACTCTTTGTTTTAAATTAGGCATTGCTAATTTAAGTGATTGAATTTGAAAGAAAGGATTTTGTAATGTAGATGCTCTCTACTTTTATAAGATATCTGCTCTATCTTGAAATTTTGTCTGATATATGTCAATTACTAATATGGAGTATGCACTCTTAGTTTTAAAACTGAGAATGGTTTTAAAGCTAAGAATTCCCACTTTTAACAATTGGAATGCCTAGTTCTATCAATTATAAAACTAGACACTCTTAGTTTTAAAACTAGGGCATCCCTAGTTTTAAAAGTAGACATTCCTAATTTTTAAACTATCCACTCTAAGTTTTAAAAATAGGCACTCACAATTTTAAAACAACGCATTCCTGGTTTTCTATGTTATACAAGACTAGGCACTACAAATTTTAAAAATAGGCACTTCTAGTTATAAAAGTAGGCACTCTTGCTTACACTAACCATTCAAATGCCTCTCATAACAGTTACCAAAGGGTAGAAATGACAACTAACCATAGACATGATATATCGGCTGACATGGAGACATTGGCTATTTTAGTTGCAAGGTAATATATAGGTAAACACAATGCACTCACAGTGCTTACCAATAAAAGCACCACTATCACAGTGAAATGAGCCAGATGACATTATAAATAAACTTAAACAACCAAGGCCACTAGAATAAACTGATAAAGTATTATGAAAAAGGCCTAGACATCTAAGTAAAAGCAAGATAATAAAGGGGGTAATGAAGAAGACCCCAAAGCAGAAGACAAATGATTCCCATCCTTGATCACAAAAGTAAGGAGAAATGGTGTAAGTTATATATTTTATATACTAAAAACATCGTATAACAACATAGTGAACATGTAAATGTATTGATATTAAGGCATATGTCAAATACCCACGTTTCTTTGTTGCTTCCTTGCAAGCAACACAAAAACTAGACAAAAACCAGGCAAAGCAAACCGGAGACACATTCAATGCTTTGCTCAATGAAGATGATACACGAATAGATGACTGCAAAGATTAAAGATTAGAACTCTAAGAAAATAAACACAATCAAAGAACAAAAGACACCAAAAACAAATGAAACAATCACTTCCATCGGAGATATAACCACATAACCACATAGAGAACTCTCGAAGGACTAATTACAAGGATAAAAAATCCCACTGACATCTCACATAAAGAATATCAAGTAAATGGTGTGTGTATGTGTGTGTGTTTTTCTTGTGCCGTCCTTAAGAAAAACAAGGAGTTTCAATTTATTAACACAATGATTTACTTAATGGCTAATGCACAACACAGCCCATGCTTTCCAAAACTTTTCTACTTTATGTTCTATCCTAAGTTATTCTCAAATTAGGTAGGACTTTTAAGCTTATAATGTTAGGCTCGGAACATAAAAGCTGTCAAAGGAAAGGAAAGGAGTAACAAAAATAAAGATAGAGCTAATACAACCGAAAGGAAATAAAACAAATATTATCAACAACTTTCTAGCCGCTCCCACTCATTCCCGATTAACACCGAAGATCTTACCTCATTTAAACTGCAGACAACCCTCCTACCATGTTCTATATCTCTTCAATCATATGTACTCAAGGAAGTTCGTACATAAGAGAAGGAAACTCAAGAATTTAAAGAGACAAAAAAGATATAAACAATCTCAAGTACTACTCTCTTTTCTTTTAACTTCTCTTCTTTTTCAAAAGCTTGTTTTTCCACCTCATTTTCTTTTCTTTTCACCATGATTTTTGAGGAAATTCACACACTTTGAAGAGAGCATTTCTTTTTCATAGAATCTTCACAACATTCTTGCTTCTTCCCTTTTCTTTTCTGAATTAACCTTAGCTCACATAAAATACCCACAATAACCCTTTTTATTCACAACTCCTCTTCTTCACTTAAATACCCCTATACTTATTATTTTCCTCACTCAAAACGGCTAAAAAGTCAAAGATAATTAGATCAACGAATTGAAGATTTTATATAGTTTGAGTTAAAATCGAAGAATCGGAGGGATTAAATCACTTGGCATGAAGACACAAAAAGGGAACAAAGGGTTGACATTAAAAAGGGTAGGCAAGAAAGTCACAAACGATTCAATGAAGGCCTAAGACTATCCTCTCCGGGACGAACCTAAACTAGGCATTTTTCACTTCAAAGTAAGGAAAAAACAAGAGTGGAGGCAAAAAGTCAAAAAATAATCACTATACTGATCACCTAAGATTCCAAGGCTTCTAATACTAATCGACACTTGCACATGTACAATAATACTAATGAAAGTAGAAAGAACAGGAATAATACAAAAGAGAGAGCAAAGAAAACTCCCTTATTGCGGACCCATGTTTGCATCGCCGCAACTGGTGCCATGATCAGGCAAAAACCTTCTATACAGTCCTACGAGCATAACCTCCTAAAGATCGATGGACACTCATTGTTGTGCCAACTCGTCTGCATATCGCCGAACTCAACAATCTCTGCCAACTAGACGCCATAGGTGTTTTATGTTAGGAAGAACTGCTAGAAAGTAGCCACATCTTGGTCTTGAAGGCGTCCATGGAGGTGGTAGGAGGAGCGTCCTCGTCAGAGGGATCATAAGATCCTCGTCAGAGGAATCAATGAAGGCCTAAGACTATCATCTCCGGGACGAACCTAGACTAGACCTTTTTCACTTCAATGTAAAGAAAAGAACAAGAGTGAAGGCAAAAAATAAAAAAATAATCACTATGCTGATCGCCTAAGATTCCAAGGCTTCTAATACTAATCGACACTTGTACATGTGTAAAAACCATTAATTTTGAAAAAATATCAAGTGTAGATTCCAATTCAATCAAGTTAAATGCCTTTTAATTCCCCTAAGGGTTTTGCAATTAAGATCGCCATTGATAATGATAAAAAGAAAATCTTTTTGTATTTTTCTGTATTTTTTAAAGACTAAAAGGGGACAATTAAGACAAGAAAATCTTTTTGTATTTTGATAAAAAAAAATGAAAGATTTAGAAATAATTTGGGGTTAGGATGAAAAGAAAACTAATGAAAAAGGTCAAGAGCGTGGAATAAATACAAGGGAAGCCATTGCAAATAAATAAGGCATGCAGGTACAGTGGGAAGCAATCACAGAAACAAAACACAAGGGAAAGGAAAAGAACCAAAAAACACTAAAAGGAAGCAATCCCGTGGTAGAATAAAATGAAAGTACGAAGAACATAAATAATACAAAAGCGAGAGCAAAGAAAACTCCCTCATTCCGGACCCATGTTTACATAGCCACAACTGGTGCCGTGATCGGACAAAAACCTTCTATACAGTTGTGCGAGCATAATCTCCTAAAGATCAATGGACACTCGCTAGTGTGCCAACTCGTCTACATATTACTGAACTCAACAATCTCCGCCAACTAGATGCCATGGGTGTTTCGTGTTAGGAAGAACTGCTAGAAAGCAACCACATCTCGGTCTTGAAGGTGTCCATGGAGGCGGTAGGATGAGCGTCCTTGTCAGAGGGATCATAGGACCCATTATTGCTGGGGGAGTCCTCATCCTTGTTGTTTTAACCGGCTGGTTAAGAAGAGGATTCCCTGATACCGGTCTGTAAAGTTTTCTTGATTTTTTGGTACCTATATCATTAAAGTCTCTTAGCTAATCCTCCAATCTCTACGGTATCCACATTTTCTTCTTCTCGTCCCACGCGTACCCACATTTATTGAAGGTGCTGTGATCAGTCATCTCTTGTCGTTCACCTATAAAATCAACATTAAACACTTGAAAAATATGAGAAATAGTAACAGGGTAACGAAACATGCAGGTTTTATTTGTATCCCAACTCGTATTGTGCATCGCGTGTATCATTAAAGAGACAACAAAAAAAGGGGAGCGATTTTGTATTTTTTCCATCATGTAGAGGTCGGGAATCCGAACCTCACTCTTCCCACCCCTCTTCTGGACTAATGTATGCCCAAAGAAATAAGCTAAAGCATGTGGTAACAGGGTGGGCAAATCACCCCTATGAAGAATACCACTACAAAAAAAAAAAAAAAAACAAATAGTTATGTACCAATGGTATTTACCGAAGGAAAGATTACCGTTGGTAAATACCGATGGTATACGAACACGGAAGTCCTTATCGTTGGACAATTCATATTTCCAGTCAAAAAATTGGATGGAAAAGACGTGCCAAAAATGACGACAAGTTAATGATGGGAGTGTTATCTATAAACGTAGTTTACCGACAGATTTTGGAATGACAAATTTGCCATTGGTACATGAATAAAGGTTCCGACGGTCTTCACGGCGCGGATGTACAAGTATTGGTAAAGTAATTCATATTGTCGACAGTCCTACCAAACCTCTCTTACCATCAATAACTGTTTCCTACAGTAATAATTGTCGGCATTCCGTCGATAATAAATTAAGAGATTTACAAGATTGGACAAGCCCTTATTCTCTTCTTCCTCAAATTCATTTTGAACACCCCTCCTCCCCGTGAACCCTCCCGCTCCTGTGACTCACCGACGGCCGCTAACACCGCTGATGACCACACTCAGGTGCCCCCACAACCGTCGACGACCACACTAAGGTAATCTATTTATCTCTCTCTATCCCTCTTTTGTTCTCTCTCTCTCTCTCTCTATCTGTCTCTCTCTCTCTCTCTCTATTTCACTGTATCTTCTTCTTATCTTTTTTTTTTCTCAATCTTTCACACTCTCTGATTATGATTACAGCTTGCATAGAAGGAGGAACTCCCCACCACCAGTGCCGTCGTTGGTTGCCAGAATTGCACAAGTGAGGGTTTTTTTTTCTTTTTTATTTTTTAGCTCACTGTTGTAAGAAGATGAGCATATAATTTATCATTTTGAGTGTCTTTGTGAATATTTGATTTGTTAATGCCCTTAATTCCTTAATATGATTATACTATTTTTTTGAGAATATAATGTGATTTCTCTCATACTTAATGTGATTTTAGAATATAATATTTATATAACTTCAAAAAAAGTATTAAGACCCTGAAAAGAATTAACACTTACAAAGAACTTTACCCCTTTGATCCTTATCCTTCTTTGTTCTCATTTTCTCTCTTTGATATGATTATACTTATTACTTTAATAGCCGATTATATGTATTATTATTGAGGAACAAATCATGACTTAGCAGAAATTTTGGAAACAAGAAGCGTAATTTATTGACCATGAATGCATGGAGCTTCAAAATATAGCTTTTTTATTGCATAAAGTTTCTTAAGGTTAACACTAATTATAGTAAAAAATTAACCTTCAGTAAGAAAGGATATCTTGTAATAATCCTTCGTAGGGGTCCATAAGGTATATCACTTATTTTCTAATTTGATTTAGTTAACATAGTTATAAACCTTTGACAATATAGACTAGCCAACATGATCTCTTGTTTTTTGTTTGACAAATTTTGCAAGTAGCGGATCATGGAGATCTCCTATCAATATTTTCTCATATATTAAATGGTTTCTTACCCATGAAAGGGTTTAATTGAGTCAAAAGACATAAGATTTGACCTTATATGTGCTCAATGTTTCTTACCTACTTTTTTTCTCTCTTCTTCATTTGAGATATTTTACATCATTAGATTTGATGTGATTCATTATTATTTGTATTCACACATAAGCTTGATGATTCATTATGAATTTTTTATTGCTAAATGATTAATTATGAGATTTTATCTCCTTCTCTAATAAATGTATATATTTATATATTATAATTATAAATCATATTATATACTCTAGTTTTAAATACAGTTATATACTTTATATATAATATGGATTTTGAGTGAAAAAGTATCAATGTTTCAACTTTATTGATATCATTATTATTGTTATTATTATTCTTATTATTCTCTTTATTTCAATATATTAATTTACCATGCTTTTTTTGTTTGCACTCATGGATTTGAGTTAGTTTGTATAACATAAATTTTGAATTTTACTTAGCATATTGTCCTTGGTAGCTTCATGATGATTTACATTTTGTCCTTTTACTTTTTGAATTATTGCCTAAAATAGTCTTTAGTTATGTTGATTAAGTAATTTTAGTGTTTATTGTAAGTTTTTTGCGTCTTTGTGTCTTTTATGTCTATTATCTTACTTCAGACATTGTATATGAAATCTTGAAGTTTTAATACCCTTGTTTAATATTATTCTCTTTTTTCATTATCATTTTGTTCATGAGGATTTCAGTGACATATTGTCCATGGTATACACGTTAGAGGTATGTGTTTATTTAGTTTAAACTTTGTTTTACGGGGGTGCCCTGATCGGAATTCTCGATTCGGTTGCAAACTGAATCCATCACCTTCCCAAGATCACCTCTTGTTGAAGAACTTCTAATAAAGATTTTGTAATCCCAAAAATCCGCTAAAGAACCTATGAGGAGCTAAGCAACATAAACTCAATATTGAGAGGAGGAATTCTCTCCCAACTTGCTAGCAAGAACCTTCGGGAAACTATGGCTCTAAAACTAAAACTAAACAAATTAGAAGACCTAGATTAATCAACTCTAGAAATAAGAACTCCTAGAAGTAATCAAAGAAGGAATCGAAAAATGATAAATTGAATTCCATAGATTCTTCAATCTAAATAATCAATTGCTCACCTGCTAAGAAAACAACCCTTAGAAACTAACCAAGATGGGTTAAAGAACTCTAGAAACCATTAGAGAAAACTCTGTGAGCAATTGATTACTTAGGTTGAAGAACCTTTGGAGTTCAATTGATCATTTTCACTTCCTTCTTTGATTAATTCTAGCAGTTCTTGTTTCTAGAGGTTATTTCCATAGTTTTCCTAAGATTGTTTCTATCAAGCTAGGAAAGAAACTCACTATTGAGTTTATGTTGCTTAGTTCCTCATAGGTTCTTTAGTGGAGTGATGGAATTACAAAATCTTCAATAGGAGTTCTTCAACAAGGAGGTGACCTTGGGAAGGTGATAGATTCAATTTCCAATCAAATTGGGAATTCACATCAAATTAGTATCAGGGAAACTTCCAATTGAAGGTCAATTTATGTTCATGTTGTTCGAAATTCGTGAAAAAAAAGAGATACATGATGATCTATGAAAACCAATGAGGATCATGCAAAAGACATTCTACAGAAAAAATTGATAGTAAAAAAGTGTATGAAATCCATTGTCATTTGCAAAACTGTGTGCCTTATTTGTGATGAATCTAAACTCCTATAAGTTGGGAATCTTTTGAAACAAGTTTTACTCAACTTAGAGTTGATTTGTTTATTCAATTAGATAAAAACTTTGAAGCGTTCCAGAATGTTCTGTTGTTGCGAAATTGCTGCTAAATTGGATTACATCTCATGTTATACTCTTCCAAGTTGGAAAGAATTTGTGCTTAACCTCATCCTCATCAATTTTTCATCTATCTGAATTAATTTCACTCGACTTGGAGTTCATTTGTTTGTTCAAATGGATTGAAAACTTAAAGGTGTTTGAGATCTCATTTAAAAAAATTAGTGTAAAATTAAACTAAGCATATCTTATATTGTACTCATCTAATTCATTCCAAATGTGTGCCAAAATTCATACGCCCAGAGTGAGGAATCGTTCTAAACTTGTTTGAATCAATTTGGATTAGTACTCGCAGAATTATTGCCATTTTTATTATAAGGTGTTATCATCCCCTATTTTTTGGAAATTGTTTTTAGTCCTCTTTTCTTCTTATTTATCTTAACCTTGCTTTGAATTGTGTTGAATTTGGATTCTAATTGCTTTCTTGTCTGGCCTTATTCTTTTTTTTTTTATGATCAATAATATTTTATTGGCTTAATTCCCTAGACAAAATTTTGAAACTCTTTACATTACAAGTGTTTGATAGAATTACTCTTTGAACTCTTTTATTTCTAACTAAGTACATTGATTGTGATATTTCTGTGGTTGATTTTCTTGGTTGTGTTAGTAAAGGATTTTGAAGGATCTAAAGAACCTTGTGAGTTGAGTATTGAGAAAAAAGACAAGAGGGTGAGCTTATTTATCAAAAGCTTTAACAGGGTTATACATGAGAGAAATGAGTGATCATCTTCAAGAGTGTAAGCAGTAAGGGAGTGATGGGAGTCCTTCTTTTGTTTTCTAACCATTTTTTGCAAGTCTAAAAAAGAAATAAATGGAGTATAAGTGGTCTAATTCATCATCGAAAACGATAGAAGCAAAGAGAAAACAAGAGGATTATCATTCGAAGCTTACAAGGGATATGTATAATTTCTATCATGGTGGTTGCAATGGAGTCAATGCTTATGGTGGGAACAACAATGGAAATAGAAAACTTCACCCCTAGAAGACATGTTGGAGTTGGTAACTTCTCTTCTCATGATAAATATTTTGCGCATACTTCTTATGATGATTATGGGGGTTATGATAGAGATAATGCTAAAAATGATTATTATGAGCATAGTCTTTATGATTGTTATGAAAGCTATCATCATAGTTATGGTAGAGAAGTTTACTTTGAGAGCTTATATGATGAAAATGTCTACAGAAGGAAAAATGAAAGTGAGCATGTAGTCCATATAAAATGCCATGTAGAAGGAAAAGTTGCTAATCTTGTTGTTGATGATAGTAGTTGTGCTAATGTGGCAAGTACTTACCTTGTGGAGAAGTTGAATTTGCCTCTTCTTGAACATCCTAAACCTTACATATGCTGTTGGTAAAATGATAGTAATGAGATCAAAGTCACTAAGCAAGTGTGGCTGTCTATCTCTACCGGAATATATAAAGATGATGTGTTATGTGATGTAGCACCTATCTAAATGGGTCATTTATTGTTTGGAAGTCCTTGGGTATATGATAGGAAAGGTATATACAATAGGGAGAAGAATTCTTACAACTTCACCAAAGATGGCAAAAGATTCATTCTAAATTCTTTGGCGCCTCACAAAATTTATGAAGGGCAAAAGAAGTTGAAAGAAATGGTAAGAATGTTTGAGCATGAGAAAAAGGAAAAGAGCATCATGAAGGCTAAAGGATGTGAGGAAAAACAACTTTCTATGCCGTCTCAATGAGTTGCAAAGGTAGAAACCATGAAACCATCAATGATTTAAGAATTTCCAAAAGTAAATGAGCTTCTACAAGCTACAATTAAAGTTGAAGAATGTGTTGTACTACATGTTGAGGAAGGTATATCTAATGTGAAACATTTTGATCTCACAAGAGATAAGAACATTGAAAAAGAGAGCATTGAGATCGAAGAAAAAGATAGAGTAGAAGTATAAGAGAGATTAGTTGAAAATTTATGTGTCTTTGATTCCATGTCTACCTTATTTGAAAAGTGTGAAAAAGGCGAGTGTGAGAAAGAAAAAAAAAATGATTTTGAGAAAAAGTGAGAGAGTAAAATGAAGTGAGTGCTTCAATGAAAAACAAGAGAGTAAAGAAGAAGAGCATAAAGAAAAAGAGTAGTTGCACTTGAAAAGAGTGAGGTAGTGAGTACTCTAGCTAATCAAACCTCTTTTCTTGTTAGTAATTCTTCATGTGTGCAGAAATTTTTTAGACAAAACATGGAGAATGAAAGGAGCCTAGACTACAACACCCACAAGACAATAAGCTTCTTTACTCCTACTTCTTACTTATGTTTTGATCACTTTCTCAAAAGAACTAAATTGTATTATTTTGCACTTACTTTTAATAGGATTTCTCTTAAACATCCTTGCACTTTGATATCAATGCTTGGAAAGAACCATCCCATGGAGCTTGAAGACCAAGAAGAGAGAACTGGAACAGAGCTAATCCTATGCCATAAAAATTCATCAATAAGCCCTTTTCTTAACCCTTCTCTTTCATCTCATGAAGTTTCTTATGTGTAGTTAAAATTGTTTCTAGAATCTTATATCTCTCATGTGAGCATAATTGGAGATGTATGTGCTATATCTTTTGATGGCGATCTCTTTCTTTTTGTACCTTGTACTTCTAAATGCCTTTCTTCTCCATGCTTCTCTTGAGGATCCATTAAAGTATAGTGGTGCTAAATTTCATCATTCTTGCAATAGCCTTTGAATGTTAGATAATTCTTTCTTTATTTACCCTAACATTGTTGGCTTTGAGCTTGGATGTGCTCTAGTTTATATTCTATATAATAAGTGCATAGGGAAGGTTGTTGAGTGTGTTGGTTATTTTTCCTCTTTTCTTGATACTTTTACGGAGAATCTTAATGATTTTTTTCTTAGCCTACTTATGTCCTTTTTGAGTGGTCAAATTGAGTTCTCTTGCAATGAACTTGAGCTTTTAAATGTTATTGAATCTTTGAACTCATTGTTTGAAAACGCATTTGGTTTCAAATTCTATCATTTGCATTTTAAAGATTTCTTATTGAAAGATTTTGAAAACGAAATGGGAGCTTACCTTGAGATGTTCAAAGTTAATCCTTTGATATTTGTCAAGTCTATCTTTAGAAAAGAAACATTTGAATAAGTTTGCAAAGACTTTATTGTTGGGCATCTTTAATACCATAAACCTTTCAAGGAATGATTTTGGAAGAGCTCTGGTGCATCTATGTGGAATAAGATTTATATCTTCCTTGGATTTCTTATTGAAAGTTATTATGTTGATAGAGTTCGTTAGATCTCTTGTTCTTTATGTGGTAATTTTTATGCTAAGTTTAAAGGAGAGCTTGTTAAATATTGTAATTTATGTATCGTTTTTCCTTTATACTTCTATGAAATTTTTTTTAGTGGAATTATTCCTTCCATTCAACTATTGTGCTTTTTGAGTTATCAACTTGAATTTCCTTATGATGATCAAAAGGTTTTGAATGTTGATAAATATTTGAAAGCTTTGATTGAAAATATTCATGGATTTCAATTATATCATTTTCATTTCAAGGAATTCATGTGGTTGCTAATCTGTGGAAAGAAAATGAATGGTAGTTTTAAAGTTCTTAAAGCTCATCTTTGTGATCTTGTGAAAACTACCTTTGAAAATGGTGTTTTTGAACTAACCTTAGAGAATCTTGTTGAGAAATAACTTGTTTATTCTATTGCCTTTATTTACTTTCTTTTGAAAGATGATATTTTAGTACAAAACACAAATTATTGTGGCAAGCTTTAGAATCAATCTTTTGGTGGTACTTTGCTTTATTATCTAACCTCTAGGGAGATTTTGGATGAATTAATTTTCAAGAGGGGATTTGAAGTTCTTTATATTTTGATGATAAACCGAGGCTTTTCTTTGTTGAAAGGTTTCTTGGAGCTATTTTGGAAGAATTTGCACCAAAACTTCTTATTTTTCCATTTTCCTTCTAAATAATTATCTCTTTGAAATAATCTTTCCTTGTGGTTCTTCGTACTTGTTGAAAAGAAATTCTATTGATCCTTTCTTTACTTATTTTTATGATATTCAATCCTTTGCTTGGATTTTTGGAAATTATCAATATGTTTTGCACATGTGGAATCTTAAGTATTATAGTTTCTTCTTTTATTCTACAAGATTTCATGATAATATTAGCTTTGCATTTCATAGACCTTTTAAAGATGTTCTAGAGTCCTTGCTTGTTTTGTTGTTAGATGCTTTAATTTAATTGTTTACATCTTAGCTATTCTTATATTGTTGAGTCATTTCTAATGTTGCCTGCCTTTTAGATATTTGAAGGAAAAGATTCGAGGACCAATCCTTTTAAGAGAGGGGGTATGATACAAACTCGGCAAAGGATTGTTGAACAATTTGAGTAGGAACAAGTAGAAAATTGAAGAATGCATAGTTAAAGCTTCAATTACGGAATTCCAGTTGTAATTAGAAGGTTTGGAAGAATTTACAAGACTTTCAAGACACATTAAAGTCCTAAGAAGCTCAACAGAAACAAACTAGAAACTCACGGCCGTCATAGATAACAGAAGAAGCAAGGAAGACTGAAGAACAGAGCCTACCGGCAACGATAGGCTCCATCCTACCGTACCAAGTAGGTCTCGGGACAAGAAGAGGATTTTGAAGACGTCATTTTCATTTTAGTTAAAATTGATTAGTTTTAGTTAATTATTGGATCCTTGATTTCCAAGCTTTTAATTAACTTTTATTAGAAGGTTACTTATAGATTTTTAATACTTATTAGGTTTTAGGAAGAGGAGTAGGTTTTCTCTATAAATACCTACTTATGCCTCATCTTGTAAACAACTTTTATGATATATGAATTGAGAGTTTTCTCTAATGGTTTCTAGGGTTTTTCAACCCATCATAGTTAGCTTCTAAGAGTTTGGTTCCTTAGTAGATGAGCAATTGATTACTTATATTGAAGAATGTATGGAATTCAATTGATCATTTTTCAATTCCTTCTTTGGTTAATTCTAAGAAATCTTGATTCTAGTGTTGATTAATCTAGGCCTTCTAATTTGTGTAGTTTGGGTTTTAGGGCCATAGTTTCCCTAAGTTTCTTGCTATCAAGTTGGGAAAGAATTCCTCCTCTCACTATTGGGTTTATGTTGCTTAGTTCCTCATAGGTTCTTTACTGGAGTGTTGGAATTACAAAATTTTCAATAGGAGTCTTCAATAATGAGGTGATCTTGGGAAGGTGATAGATTCAATTTGCAATAAAATTAGGAATTCACATCAAGCCCTAGCCCTTTAAAGGTTTATGAGGGAGCCCTGACTTTTAGTTATTTGTTTGGTATATGTCTGTTGCTTGTTTTGAGTGGCCTGTGTGCTTGAAAAATGTCCATAATATAGAGGGAACTCTGCCAAAACTTTTTCAAGCTTATAAAAAGACAGATTTTTTAGTTATGCATTCAAGGAGAGGAACCTTTGTTCAATATGTCAATTTCTCCTTTGGAAATCGTATCGGACATTGATTTCAATGTTTTTATCATGTCACATATATTATGATCCCTATTAATATTTCTTCTTTGCATCCTAAGTTCATGTACTAACTTATGATATGAATTATTTTCTTCTTCTAATTTTGCAATACACAAAGTGTAAATGTTATCAAAGGCATAATTATATAGAGTTTGATGCATTCAAGTTCTCATGTTCATCGCACGGGATATTGCGAATGTACTTTTGTTTCCTATTTTTATGTTTGTTAATTTTCTATCATATTTCTCCAAATAAAGGATGTGACAGCCTCGACCCAACTTGGAACCGTCACTTTTGATTTCGTATCCGAAACAATGACTTCTTTAAGTTTTTCTATGTTTTATTTTTTGAACAAAATGTTAGTATATGCCCTAAGATCAATTGACTCACATTTATGATTTATGAAGCATGTATTTTTTTAATTGTATTTTATGCTCTTGGTCATCAAGTATATGACTTGATAGTAAAACCCTTATAGCTAATAAAATACTATTCTTATTTGTCCCTAGTTTATTACATCTTGTAAACTAGTGTGAAGTTGATTGATGGTCAAGTTTTACTGATCATAACTATGAGATATAAAATCAATTCATAAATACATATTGAGAATATTGTATTGGACATGACCCAAAGTGAAGAAGAAATATTGCATGCGTTTAAGTTATAAGTATTTCTTCTCAGTTTTATATTTGGTGTCCTTTGACCTAATGTTTCTAATGTTTCTTGCATGGGGAGGAAATATGTTTTGACATAGTCAAACATCACTTTTAATTAGGTGATCTTTATGACTATTGGTTGGCTTATTTTCTTGTCATGGCTTGAATATTGGAGATAGTGAAAGGGATTTGTCCTTCTCTTTTTAGAGAGAGATATCCATGGGCCCCTTGATAAGGAAGACTGAAAATTATGCATGGCCATGCTCAAATAAGTATTAATAAGGTGTTATTAATATTATTTGTTGGAACAATCTACCTGGTGATCAAGTAAATGGTTAATTAAGTTTTATAAGGATGACTTGGTCCATGCCTTATACTTAATTAGGATATCGTGTGACAAAAGGACTAAATATTAAATCTGATGCTAGGTTGTTATTACATTTACTTAACTTGGGTAAGCATAATGTCTTGCTAGAGGCCGCTTATGTTTTGTGAATAAATGTCTAGGACATTTTTCATTCACTGCCAACGTTAAGTGAACCTACAGGGTCACATGCATAGACAATCTTGTGAGCATAATGTCCATGTTCAATGAATCTAGATTGTGTCCAGATTCGTTGAACGTATACAAAAGGGGAATCAGATCCCATATTGTATTTTCTGGTAAGTTAATAAGTAATTAATTTTATTTAATCGAATAAATGAAATTAATTACTTAATATTACTCATCCAACCGTCGGATGATTATAGGAATAGACGGACGAGATTAAACTGTCATTAGATGACAGTTAGGGTTTTGATATTGACAGCTATAAAAGGTTATGTTAACGTTTTCTTGGTGGCTGTCCTTTATCTGATTAAAGAAAAACAAAATCCTAAACCCTAGAACGGCGATATAGTATCTAGCCTCCTCTCTCCAAAATACGACCGATTACCAGATAGTAAGGATCAGTTCTGAACAGTTTTCAAAACATAGAAGGGGCTAGCATCCCGATCGCTTGCAGAGGACTTCGTAGCGTGGATACCAGTAGAGGGCGAAGCGTACAAAGCAGCGCCTCCACAACGAACAATAAAAACATTGAGGTAATTTCTATCTAATCGGTTTTTCTAGTATGTGCAGATCCTGTTGGTGGATTTCCGTAGTTTTATTTTATTTTGTTTTTTCCTATGGAGTCCAACACAAAAACCATTTCGTCACAATTTCTTCTTTGGAAATCCGATTGTGTCGCTTTAGACCAAAGCTAGGTTTTTTGGAGGAAATAATTTTGAAATATCAAATATGGGTTTTAAAATTTCTTTGACTGAGGGGTCCAAAAGGACATTTTTCTCCTTCTCTTTTCTCCCACCATTGGGCTTAAGAATTAACAATTCTTTCTCTTAATCATTCTTAGAATCTATAGAAAATATACAAGATCTTAGTTGGATGTACTGAGAACGACTCGTGACGGGGCTTAAGGGTCTTACAAGTGAATATATTAATAGGGTTAATTGTTTCATTCACCATTATCTTGAAACGAATAATGGAAGTAAAAAATGGATGAGATGTGTGTGTGTGTGCAAAGTGTACAAATATGAAATTTATAGAAGTAGGTAGTGTGAAGGATCATATTTTGTGGTGGGGTTTTGTGCGTTGTTATAATAATTTGATAGCTCATGGTGAAAAAATATGGCCACATGATGAGGGACGTGCTCTTGTTGAATATGCTATTACAATCCGATCAAATATCAAGGTAGAAAGTTCACGGTCAATGCCGAAGAAAATAACTCATATCTTGAAATGATAATTGATGCAGCAGGTCCAAACTTTATGTCTCATGAAGAAACCAATTATGAAGAACCACCAAATCCTATGGCAAAAAAAGTTTATTGACATGTTAAAAGTGGTAGAGACACCGTTGGTTGTAGATGATGACAAACATCCAATGTTATCTACTTGTACGGAGTTATTGTACATTACGTCTGAGAATAAATAGACTCAAAAGTCGTACAATGATGTTTGTACATTCATTAAACCGCATTTGCTGCTAGGAAATAGTATGGTTAAAGATTGGTACACGATGCAGAAATTGATATCTGGATAAGGATTACTCGTGCAAAGGATTGATGTGTGTCCCAATGGTTGTATGCTTTATTGGAAGGAGGACTTCGACAGAACGAAATATAAGTTTTGTGGCAGTCACCGGTACAAGATTAGTAGGAAGAAGAGAGGGAAGAAGAAGAAACTAGGGCCGAAGAGATCGGTGAAAACAATGTTTTATTTCCCCTTAACTCCTAGGTTGCGAAGATCGTATGCATCGAAAGAACTGTTGAACACATGAGATGGTATTCTAAAAGCTCACAGGAGTTGGATCTGATGAGTCATCCTGGAGAAGGAGAAGCTTGGAAGTATGTTGATAGGACTTACTCAGATTTTCTGGCAGAAACAAGGAACGTGAGACTTGGCTTGTGTACGAATGGGTTTTTACGTTCTGGAATGGTGGGAAAGACATATTCTTCATGGCCAGTAATGGTAACCCGGTATAACTTGTCAACTTAGATGTGTATAAAACAGGAGGTAAAGTTTTTTACGGTTCTCATCTCGGGTCCAAAGAATCCAAAAAATAAATTGGATATTTATTTGCAACTGTTGATAGATGAATTAAATCAGTTGTGGGATATTGGGACCCTTACTTATTACATATCGAAGAAAAAGAATTTCCAAATGTGGGCTGCACTTCTTTAGAGCATTAGTGACTTCCTGGGGTACGGTATGTTGAGCGATTGGTGTACAGTAGGGGCATTAGCTTATCTGTATTGCATGGAATAGACAAAGTCATTTTGGTTGCAGAATAGGAGAAAACAATCTTGGTTTGATTGCTACCGATGTTTCTTGCCAACTGGTCATCAATTTAGACGAGATTCTAGGTCTTTCAAGAAGGGTAGAGGCAATGAAAGCTCGTTGCCGCCACCGAGACTTTTGGCGGATATTGGAATGGGTGTGGCATTTTTCAAAAATTACAGAAATAGGAACGGAGTTAGGCAAGGAAGATGATAGCAAAAGGATAACAGCTGGACAAGAAGGAGGATATTTTTGGGATCTTCCTTATTGGTGTACCCTTTTAGTGCGTCATAACATTCACATGATGCACAATGAAAAGAATGTGTTTGATAATGTCTTGAACACAGTTATGAATGTAAAAGGGAAGTCAAAAGATAATATTAAGACTAGACAAGATCTACATTTGTATTGCAACTGATCAGACTTGTTGATGGAAGAGAGCAGTGGAGGTAAGTGTTCGAAGTGAGCGACATGTTACAGCTTGACGAAAGAACAAAAGAAAATGGTACTTGATTGGGTTAAATAGTTGCACCTACCAGATGGATATGCATTTAACTTGGCAAGGTGCGTTGATTATAAAAACATGAAGATGATTGGCATGAAAATTCATGATTGTCACATGTTCATGGAAAGACTGATGCCCATTGCCTTTATAGAGCTTCTTCTGGTGAAAATGTGGAGTTGCTTGGCCAAGTTGAGTCTCTTTTACTTGGACTTATGCGGGCCAAAGATAAGTGAGTCTTATAAGCATGAAACAGAGGAAAGCATTCCCATTTTGATGTGCAAGTTGGAACGTATATTCCCTCGAGGTTTTTTCGATGTTACGGAGCATTTGATGATTTACTTGCCGTACGAGGCGAGAATATGCGATCTCGTCCAATACAGATGGATGTACCCCTTCGAGAGGTAACCTACACAAGTCCATGAGGGCTCTTTGTCAAACGTCATTTTAATTAAATTATATAACTCATTCTAATATACTTACAATATATTAGGTACTTGTAACTTACAAAAAGACAATAAAAGACAATGCAAGAGCTGAGGGATCAATTTGCAATGCCTACCTGATTGAGGAGGCTAGAATATTCTTTAGCTACTACTTTGAAGTGAGCGTATATATACACTCCACAAATGAGTTAGGCGAAATGATGGTGTCAGGAATCCTATTCATCAGGGTGAGGTTCTATCAATATGCAATCAACAAGGAAGAAAATTTGGCGAAATGAAAAAGAAGATTCTTGAATGGTCGAGAATGGAAAGCGATGAGGAACTATATCCTCAATTTCTAGGAAATGGAACCTTACCTTCAGTAAGTTAATCAATGTTCTCCCTTTACACACGTTTAGTATACGTGTATACATATCTTGTAAACTTTAAATTTACTTGTGCAGATTATATGAGTTAGAACTAAGAAATCTCAATTTGAATACATCGAAATCTAGAATTCAAGAGAAAATAAGCGGGGAATTCGTAGAGTAGCTTAGAGTTGAAGTAAGTTAATCTCTCTGAAAGCATTTAAATTTAATTAACAACGATTGTTAAATAACCTTATTAACATTGTCAAATGTGTATACGGATGCACAAGCACATGCAACATTGTAGTGGACTCCTATAAACTCTATCTTGGGGTCCTTCTAAAAAAGTAAAGACACATAGAGTATACGTTGTCAATGGGTTTTGATTTCAAACAAGAGATAGGGCTTAGAAAGGAGAAACTTATAGTGATGGTGTGTTTGTGTGAAACTGAACTATTACGGTGTTTTAAAAGAAGTAGTTGAGGAAGAGTTGCATGGACCACCAATCCAAAAGGTCGTCTAATTTTATTGTGATTGGTTTGCTTCATCTGATAGAGGAATAATGATTTATCCTCAAAATAAAATTGTTGATTTGCACAAAGACAGGAGATATGGAGGATATGATCCTTTCGTGTTAGCTCATCAAGTGGAGCAAGTTTCATTCCTCCCATATCCTTGCTCTAAAAGACCGATGACCAATTGGGTTAGTGTTATGAAATCTCCACCTCAACTAATAGATGTTCCCTAAAAAAAGGATGTGTTCCAAGAGAATGTGGACATTCACGAGGGTTTGGCAATAAATGTGATGATTGAAGACATAAGACCTCTCGTTCATGAGTCTTGTTTTTCTGAAAAGTTAGATATCTCGGCTGAGACATAATTATGAGGTAGTACAAAATGATGAAATTGAAATAGAATGGGATTTTGATAAAGATTCCAATGAAGATTCGGATGAAGAGACTGACAAAGATCCTGACGTTGAATCCGATAATGATTCCGATGAGGATTCTGACACATAGAACATTGTATGATTAACTTTTATTGACCTATGTTATCATTATAATTGTGTTTACTAAATTTATGTCATCATACTTATGTTATTATATTCCTGCTATAATTATACTTATGTTTATTATATGTAACTAATTCTATCCTCCTTACTTATATTACAGCTTCGATGGCCGGAGGACATAGGAGAAATGATCCGCTGTCCCCGTCGAAACAAGAGGCACCAACTCCTACAAAGCAGGATCTATCAACTCTGATGTAGCAAGATCTATTGACTCCGATACAGAAGGATCTACAGATAAGTACACATCAAGATCCACCGACACAACACAGCATGAGACATATTCCGACACTCCCACTTCATCTTCTGCACCTACCATACAGCCGTCATCTTCTATACTCCTTCTACAGATTTTGTGTCTTGGAAGACGCCTCCTGATATTACTTGATAGTTATTAGAGCGAAATGTATATCAGTAAGTTCAATAAACATAAAAAGCTTATACTTAATATTAATAAACTATAGTTAAATATAATATATACTAACATTAATATGTACATAGCACATCCTTATTCGAGACTTGCCGCCTATATCTCAGTGATCATATAGGATCAAGCCTTACTGTAGTTGGTCTGAGGTCCCGCCGGTTGTCCGTGACATGTGTTGGCAAGAGTTTTAGGTAAATGATCCAATATTGTAGTTGTTTTACTTTGTCTTATTTTTTTTCAAATATTTATACTTATAGTATTTTAATTCTTTTTTTGAATCTTATACTTGTTATAGTAATATTTTTACTAATATGATTTCCTAATCTTTTGAATTTTCATTGAATTTTAAGAAAAGATGAGTAGGAGACCCGAC
Organism: Catharanthus roseus; assembly: GCA_028651295.1. Lineage (NCBI taxonomy): Eukaryota > Viridiplantae > Streptophyta > Magnoliopsida > Gentianales > Apocynaceae > Catharanthus > Catharanthus roseus. Next base: position 10,434,326 of record JAPQWS010000016.1, read on the forward strand.
ATTACCTATCGTTAAAGTGAGGCATACATGGGAGGTCAAGGTCGGCGACCGGATGAAAGATTTTCTTGGTGATGATTGGGCTGCGAGGAAGAGGCCTGTTTGGGTTCCGAAAATATTCTTGGAGCAGATGATGAATTATTGCGAGAGTCTTGACTATAATTCTCTTTTTGAACGGAATATAAGGAACATGAATGAGGGATGGGGCGGTCGAGGATTGGGGAAGCGCCCGGGTGATTCTATCTCCTTCACAGTGCATCAATTAAATGAGGTAAGAACTCTTTGATTTCTTTACTTCATTTCATTACTTTATCATAATGTAATAACTATGTTGTTGTTTCAGCAAGTGGATTTAGTAGAGAGGTTCTACAAGAGCAAGCAATTGGGGAGCTCCATAAGCATCAAAAAGGGGATAAAAAGGGGCAGTATGTAGATTTTCATTTAGAGGAGTTTTGGGTAAGTTTAGTGAAACTTAATAATTAAGTTTATATAATGTTTTGTAACTTATAACTTTAAAATATAGAATAATTCATAAATTATTATCCAACTAATATTTCATATTATAGTCAAAATTTCATGAGGCCCGATAAAAGGCCAAGGAGGAAGCTGCAGCCATAGGACTGCTATGCTGATGAGCTCTAGGTGATGGACACTATAGCTGGTGGATTGATCCGCGGCCGTTTATATGGAGCTGGTTTGGAGAAAGCTCATCTCAAGGCTGAGAGCAGTCAGGCCACAGCTAGATTGCCATGTCGCTGTTTGGATGCGAGCAGAAGATCATTAGGAGGGTTAAGGCTATTGTTCCTAGTGTCTGCATTACCTTCAACTAGCATGTGAGGTGGCGATCACTTTTATGTTGTGTTGGGTTATTTTTGCACTTTTCTATTTTGTCTATTGTCTCCTTCCTAATGGCCTCTAAAAAGTCAACCACCACCTCTTAAAAAAGAACTTATATGTCCAAAAGGGCTCGGCTCAGGTTGATGACTCTACACCTAAACTTACCAACCCTACCATTCCCCCATATCTAGAACACCTTTCCGCTGCTACTCAAAAATGGGTAACTGATATGGAACACCTAAAACTCATTGTTGAAAAATCTTTTGATGAGCATGTCATAGAACATTTTAGGCTAAAATACTCTTTTTGGTAGCTTTGGTTGGGAACCTCTTTTACATAACAGTTTGCTAAGTAGAGCTACTTGTTGTACACTCCTATGCCACCGATAATGGACATTATCAGAGCTGCCGTTCGATCGACATCTTCATCAACGGCAGTAGCTGCAAGGATCTCAGATGTGAGGGTATCTTTCTCTACTCCCCCTCCCTCCCGCCCTTTAGTGATGTTAGAGATCCCGAGGATGTTTGATACTTGTATATTTTATATTTCTTTGATGTTTTAGTTTATGGATGTTTTATGGATTTGATGTTTTAAGTATGAACATGAGTTTATGAATATATACTGTTATTGTTGGGTTTTTTTTGGCATTTCAGGGAGTTTTAAGCCTGTTTTACAAATTATTAAAAAAGCCATTTATCATAGGACATGGACGACATGGTCGTAACAAATATTATTTTTGAAAATTGGTAACTAATGACGAGGACCTTTGGAATATGTCATCAGTAAATATTTTGGCGAAAGCTGACCATCGGTAAGTGTGTCGGCAAGTAATAAAGATGGAATGTAAATGGCCGCCAGAAGCACCGTCGGTATTAATTACCAACGGAAGACAACCGTCGGCTAGGGAAATCCCACGGAACAATAAAACATAATCAGTACTTCCGTCAGTAATAGCTACTACCTAAGGAAATCCCTTGGTAATAATTATTACCGACGAAAACAAGCCGACAGAGAGATTTCCGTTGGTGTGCTGTCGGGAACTACATAATATCGATGTTTTTTCGACGATATGAACCGTTGGTATATGTCTTTTTTTGGTAGTGTAATGTCCTATTCCCTGGACGAGGATAAATACTAAGGCGTTTACAGGTAAACTTATAGATACAATTTTTTGTCCTCTTGGATAGATTTCTTACTGGAGTCTAAGGTGACGGTATTCTCCTCATCCCTAATACCTAAGATGGAGGCTAACCATACCCTATCAAGAATAATCCTTACCCTCTTAACTACAGAAATGATAGTGGAAAGGTTCTTATACGTCTTACGGAACATATTGGAAAATTCACAGAAAAGGTCAGGGTAGTAGACACAAGATAGGTGTAGAAGCAGTTCCTAACCCATGTTATCAAATAAGGTAGTCAAGCCAAATACTCAATCACATGTTCGTCAAAGGCTTTTTCTACTCTTAGTTTTAGTAATCCTCTATCCTTTATCCATTATTGGCTCGCGCGGTGAATAGTCTATCAAGATAAGGGAGAATAGTAGGAGTGACTGATTTTGTGTAAACTCGGGCTCACTATCATCTACTCGAGCCTGTTTTGAAGTATTTGTTCCTTTAGAGGATGTGGCGGTGGACTTTTTAGATGCCATGACCAAAGGATAAACACAAAAACACTCACAAGGCAACATCTAAAAGAACACAAACAACACACACACACAGCGGTGATAGCAACAAACAAACACACAAATAAAAATGTAAAAGAACTACTCATAGCCCGTGTGTGAGAAAATGTGATATACGTTACTCATGTATGAGAAAGTATAACATGAAAGAATCTAACTGAAAACACTAAAAATGCAACAAAAATGATAGTTCAAACAAAAAAATTACAGAACGATGCTCACAATGCACTGAACAAGGAAATGAAAATAAATGAACAAAATCAAGGCAAGAGTTTAGAGAGTTATCCTCGAATTGTTTGAAGAAATAAACTGCCACTGCAATGCCGATAAAGCACGTTCTCTGCCTCGATATGTATGTCGCCGAAGTCCTCGGTGAAATGTTTGTTGAAAAATTACTTTGGAAATGATCTACTAAGAATGTAGTGGAATAGAAGAAAAAATTAAAAAAAAACAAAAGTATAAGAAAAACAAAAGAAAAAGGAAGAAAAGAAAAGGAGACGAAGGGAGGAACAAGAACGCAGTGGGGAGCGGTCGGGGTGTGTGAAGGTGGCTGTTGGATAAGAAAGAGGAGAGAAGACTGGGGGTGGTGGAAGAAGACGAGGGAAGGAAGGAGCGGAAAACGAGAGAGAGAGAGAGAGAGAGAGAGAGAGAGAGAGAGAGAGAGAGAGAGATGGATAGGAGAAAGAAGGGAAATGTTGATATGAATTGACAAAGGATTGTTTAACAATTTGCATAGGAGCAACTAGAGAATTGAAGAAAGCATGGTTGAAATTTCTATTGAGGAATTCCAGATTTAATTGGAAGGCTTGGAAGAATTGACAAGACTTCCAAGACACATTAAAGTCATAAGAAGCTCAACGGAAGCAAACTAGAAGCTCCCAACCATCATAAACGACAAAAGAAGCAATGAAGGGGGTGAAGAATAGAGGCTATTGGTAACGGTAGGTTCCCAACCTACCTCCTGGGTAGGCCTCGAGTTAAAAGTGAGAAATTTCAATGTTTATTCAATTTTTGTTATTTTTTGATTAATTCTTGGTTTCTTTATTTCCAAGTTTGTCATTAACTTTATTAAAAGGATAATTAGGTCTTTTAAGTACTCATTAGATTTAGGAACAGGATTTCAGATTTCTCTATAAATATCCTACTATGCCTCCTTTTATAACCAACTTGGGTGATACTTGAAATTGCGAGTTTTCGCTTAGGGTTCTTAAGTTTTGAGGCTTTCTTCTTGAACGTTATCTAGGGTTTGATCATTCCTTAATTTGAATGTACTTGGATACTTGGATTGGTTGATCCAAGGATTCTTAACTTGATGGCAATTCCTAATTCTACGATAATCACATTCTTATGATTTGTCTAGAGTTTAGGTCTTCTTCAATTGATCTAATTGGGTAGGGGGTATCAAATCCCTTTGTTTGCTTAGAAATTAAGGGAAATATCCTCTTCATATGCATTTTACTCCTAGTTTTTGTTACATTTTGGGTGGGTGTTGCTAAAGAAGATAAAGCCCTATTGAAAGCAAAGATCCTTGAGAGATGGATATCAAGATTTGGTGTCATTGAAGATTCTAACTCATATAATTTGGTACTAGAGCTACCTTCAAGTAAGCTCTATTTTTTTCAATTGCTTCAAAATAAAAAATAAAAAGAGTAAAAGTATATGTTGATCTATAAAAAATTATATGAAGATGATGCAAATCTAAGACAGAAAAATAGATGCTATAAGATTGGTTTGATCCGAAGTTGTATTGCTTTGCTTTTGCAAAACTTCGTTATATATCTCAACTACTCTTAGTTATTTATTATTTTTAATTGGTTTTACTAAATTTGGACTTGATTTGATAGATCAATTCAATCAAACTCTTGAAAGTGTTATGAAACCTGATCTGTTTGAAAAGTGTGGATTAAACTGATCATATCTTGAGTTATACGAGTTCAATTTGGACAAAATATGTTCTTAAATTCATCCTAAACGAGCTGCGCTTCTTTATGGATTAATTTGACACAATTTGGAATTAAAATTTTGTGTCATCGTAATTTTTGTGATAGATTGTCAGTGACCTCTGTTTTCTCAAAATTTTTGTTTAGTACTCTTTCTTTTTTGTTTAGCGTAGCTTTGTTTTGATTCATTGTTTTTTAACTCTAATTTCTTTCTTTCAATATTTCCTATTCGTTGTTGTGATCAAATTGATATTGTTGGCTCTAATTGCTTTTGGATAATCTTTGAAAATCTTGCACATAAAGTGTTTGATGAAATTTCTAATTGAACTTTTTTTATTACCTCAACTAGGTGTTTAATTGAAGTCAATCTTTGCTTGATTCACTTTAGTGGTTGTGGTGGAGGAAGTTTGAAGGCTTAAAAAACTCTTGTGAGTTTAGAGTTTGGAAAAAGGTAAGAGGGTGAGCTCATTTTTATAAAAGCCATAAAGACTGCATACAATATTGAAATGAGTGATCATCTAAAGAGAGTAAACACTAAGGGAGTGACGGGAGGTTCTTTGTTTTGTTTATAACTTTTTTGTGTAGGTTTAACAAGATGAAAATGCATCATATCACAAAGGATTATATGGCAAGGGAGTATGTGAAGACTACATCTTCTAGACGAAGGATGGAAGCTACGAGAAAACAAGAGGATTATTAATCCAAGCTTGCAAGGGATATGCATAATTTCTATCATGGTGGTGGCAATGGAGTCAATTCTTATGGTGGAAGCAACTATGGATATGGAAACTTCATTTCTAGAGGACATGATGGTTATGGAAACTTCACTTCTAAAAGACATAAAGGATTTGGTAACTCTCTTCTTATGCTAAATCTTATGGGCATACTACTTATGATGATTACGAGGTTATGAAAGAGTTAATATTAAATATGTTAAGCATAGTCCTTATAATTGTTATGACTTTCTAGATCATTGTTATGGTAAAGGAGTTTACTATGAGAGATTATATGACGAAAATGTCTATGGGAGGGAAAATCAAAATGTGCATGTTGTCTATAGTAAATGTAAAATGCAAGATAGACTTGCTAATCTTCTTGTTGATGATGTTAGTTGTGTTAATGTAGCTAGTACTTACCTAGTTGAAAAGTTGAATTTGTCACTTCTTAAACATCCTAGTTCTTACATACGCAATTGCTCAAATGATTGTATTGAGACAAATGTTACCAAGAAAGTATGGGTGTTTATTTCTATGGGATCTTATAAAGATGATGTGTTATGTGATGTAGCACCCATGCAAGCGGGTCATTTGTTATTTGGAAGTCTATGGCTATATGATAGGAAAGCTATATATAATAGGGAAAAGAATGCTTCCAACTTCACCAAGGATGGTAAGAGATTCACTCTTAATTCTTCACACCAAGTTTATGAAGAGCAAAAGAAGTTGAAATAAAAGATAAGAATTTTTGAAAATGAGAAAAAGAAAAAAAAAAAAAAAGAGCTTCATGAAAAGCTAAAGGATGTGAGGATATCCTTGACACCATCAACTGCTGCTGAACTTCTAGGAGTAAAGGAGCTTTCACAAGCTAAAATTGAAAAGAGTCTTGAAACACATGTTGAGAAGGAGTCATCTAATTACGGTACTTATGATATCATGAACGAGAAGAGCTTTTTAAAACAAAGGGTGCAATGAGTGTAAAGAAAAAGAAAGAGTGGAACAGAAGGAGAGCTTTTACTCCATTTCTACTTTATGTGAGAATTTAGAAAAAGATGAGTGTTCAAAAGAAAAAGAGTTTGAGCTTGAGAAAAGTGAGAGTAAAAAAGAGAATGAGTGCTTTATTTGAAAACAAGAGAATATAGAAGAAGAACAAAAAGAAAAAGAGGTAGTTACACTTGACAAGTGTGAGGTAGTCAGTGTTTTTACTAACCCCACTAACTCTATTCTTGTTAGTGAGTCTTCATATGTCCATAATTTTTTGACACAGATCTCGGAAAATGAAGGGACCTCGGACTACAACTTATACAAAACAATAAGCTTCTTTGATCCTACTAGTTATCTATGTTTCGATCACTTTCTCAAGGAAACCAAATTGTATTCTTTACACTTAATTTGGATAGGATTTCTCTTGAACATCCTTGCACTTTGAAATCAATGCTTGGAAGGAACCACACCATGGAGTTTGAAGAACAAGGAGAGATCGTTGGAAAAGTGCTATCACTATGCCATGATGATTCATTAATAACCTTTTCCTAACCCTTCTCTTTTATCTCATGAAGTGTCTCATGTGGAATTAAAGTGGTTTTTAGCATCTTACATTTCTTATATGAGCATAATTGTAGATGCTTGCACTATCTCTTTTGGTGGTGATCTCTTTCTAGTTGTGCCTTCTATTTCTAAGTGTGATTAGAAAAACCAACTTGTGATTAGTGAAGATATGTGTCTACCATCTTGATTGGATTTTGAGTTGGTCCATGATGATTTCTTAGTTGATTTCAAAATTATTGGCTCGGGATTAGATTGTGCTTTATTTAATATTCTACATGATTAGTGTCTAGGAACGTTCGTTGAGAATGTTGGTTATTTTTCCTCTTTCCTTGATACTTTTATGGAGAAACATAATGATTTTGTTTTCTTAAAAAAACTTATGGCCTTTTTGAATGGTCAAATTGAGTTTTCTTTCAATGAAATTGAGCTTCTAAATGTTTTGGAATCCTTGAGCCCTATGCTTAAAAACACCCATGGATTTAAATTCTACCATTTACATTTTAAGATTTCTTGTTGAAGGATTTTTGGAACAAGGAGTAAAATTTCTTTGAAAAGGTTAAAGCTAATCCTTGGTCCTTTGTGAAAGCTAATTTGAGAATGGATTCTTTTGAATAGTCTTGGAAAGCTTTTATTGTAACACATCTTTCCTACCATCTACCTTTTAAGGAATAGTGTAGGAAGTTGTTCATTTAAGTGTTTATTTTGAAAAGAACTCCTATTGTGCTTCATTTTAAAATGTTTCTAAGTTCATTTCAAAGGTGTGTTTATAATATCATCATCCTTTTAAAGAGGTCGTGTTTCAAACTCTTGATCTTCTTGAGTTACTCTTTGAGGTAGAAAAGGATAAAAGCTTTTACTATCGTCTTCTTTTTAAGGATGTTGATATCAACCTTTTTCTTTGAAAGAATGTTGAAGAAGTGTTCCTAACTAGCTTCAATGTAAACTTCCTCTCTAAAACTTTTGAACGAACACTTGCTATTTTGGATCTTGAATGTTTTCAGAACTTCTTGTGCTTAATCTTGTAATCTATTTCTAATTTGAGATTTACGTTTCATCATCCTTTTAAAGAAGTTTTGGGAGATATTATTGATGTGCTCGTAATCATACTTGAACCTATGTGAGGGATTCGAACGCAAATGGGAAGTCTGAGCGAATCAAGACACATTAGTTCATCTTCTGCACTCGAATTCAGAAGAACGTGTAACGCAAAAGTCAGGCTACGAAGATAGAGTCCAGAACCCATAACAAGGTCATCGGAAACAAGTTTCGACAACTCGTAGTCAATACAAGCCAAACATCTTACGAGCACTCGATTCCATAACCACTGCACTCTCCATTCACATAAAACTAGGCTACAGATCCTGGGGTACCTACCAGGTCCTCCCTGAGACCAATCTTAATTTCAAGTCCTTCCTGAGTCTCCACAAGGCAGCCGTCCCATCACAGAGCATGGTGCGATGTCTGATGTAATACCACTCGGCCAAAAGTTCAAACACACAATAAATTATAATTATAACAATCCCCAGCCATATTAGAATTAAATATAAGGTTGGACGCACAAAAAAAACTTGAAATTCAAACGCATGTAAATAAAGAAACAGAAAAGAGAAGTTGAAGGTTCAGTTGCTTATAAACTAGGGACTATTAGTTATGGAAGTAGGCATTGTTAGGCATTGTAAGCACTCTAATTTATAAAAGTAGGCACTACCAATTACAGAGGTTCATAACCAAAAAAAAAATTATAATGCAACAATTTATAGTCATATTAGACAAAATATAATGTTGAAAACACCAAAAAGAAACAATTATATTAAAACCATCAAAAAGCATCTATAAAAGAAACAAACTAAAAAAACTTGAAAGTTCAAATGGTGATAAATATAGCTCTGTCAATTAAAAAACTAGGCACTTCAAGTTATAAAAGTAGTCACTCCCAATTATAAAAGTCGCCATTACTAACTACAGATGTGCAAACACATAAGAAAACTGTAATGAAGCAATCTCCAGCTTTATTAGAAGTAATAATATAATGTTGAAAACACAAAAACTTAATAATAAACTCAACTAAAAAAGCATCCTAGTATACAAACCAAAAAAAAGTTGAAATTGCACTATTCATAACCATAGGCACTCCTAGTTGGAAGAACTACGCATACCTAGTTATAAAACTAGGCATACATACATTAAGTAACATAGAAATCACTAAACAACAAACAAACGGAAAAATAAAAAATGTCTTACGTGCAACTTCTTCTTCTACTGATTGCGGAAGCATCGAATCACCATCTACACATGCAGAAGGATTGAAAACATCACAATTCAAATCCTCCACAACAACACACGACAAAACATTCATTTCTTCACAATTCTCCATTGAAAATCCAAAATCATAGATGATGAACGTTGATGATAATTAACATACTATAATCAATTAAAGAAAATCACAAAACCATCAGTAATTGATGAAAGGAAATCACAGATGTGGCGATACAGTAGATATCGCGAGGGAGTAGAGATCGCGGGAAGAAAAATTCGATTCTCTTTTTTCTTAAAGAGGAGGCGCATCGACACATGAAATCAAAGAAGATTTTTACTTATAAGTAGATAGTAAAACTTACTCTAAACAATGTAGTTTCACTCACTGGGTCACCATGCTACATGTACTCGGATGCATGATATGAATTGCCTCTTTTAAGACCTAATGAATACTTTAGACCGTGATTCTTTTTTTTTTACTACAAAACATACGTGCCTTACACCTGATCAATTTTTAAGAGACAAAATAATTCTACAACATATTTTTCACTAAAACAACTTATGCGTCAGGATAATTTTACCTCCTCCAAATGGCAAGTATATGTATTTTTTGGAGATATCTAGGCGATAACGAATTAATTCCTCGATACCTTTTTGTGGCTTTTTTTGTAACCACCTTTTCAGTGTTTTTTTTATCTTATATTGCCAGTGCAGATTTGGGGTCTGAATTTTAGGGTTTAATTTTTTCTTTCAAGAAAAAACCGACAATTCCTTTTGAAAAACTAATTATTTAATATATAAATAAAACCTAAAGATAAAACTTAAGTATGCAAAGTTTGACCAAATGGGCTGTATGTCTAGTTTTAAAATATATCGATCAAGATTATGGGAGAGATTTAAGAAATATTTTACTGAAGCCCAAAAGGAAAAAGTAATGTATCAATAATATACACTATAAACTTTCATTCATTTAATTTTTAGAAAATCCATGACTTACAGGTCATACGCGCAATTGGTGAGATTTAGATGATTGGTTTATAATTCAATCAATTAACACAATAAATAAAAATACTATGAATAGTAATAAAATTTTATATAAATTTCGAGGGCCATAACCCCAAAGAATTTTTTATACTAAAGATATTATTTTAACTGCACACGTATTTTTATTTTTATATAAAAATATAAAAATTAGTCCCTGAATAAAATTTATTTAATCTACAGATTATATGAACTTTCATTCATATAATTTTTAGAAAATCAATAACATACACATCCCACACAATTTGTGAGATCTAACTGACTTGTTTATAATCCTATCACTTGCCGCGACAAGTAAATGTACCCTAAACAATAGTGAAGTTTTATATAGACTTGGAGGGTCATGGTCTCCAAAAAAAGTTTTTTGTACTTCAATTTTTTTTAACTACACATGTATTATGTTTTTATATAAAATATAATAACTAGCCCCCTAAAATAATATAGTTATAGTTACTTGAAGCATAGATGTATAATTTTTTTTAAGATATAATAGATATATAATTTTGAATATTTAATTTGATCCGCAATATTTAATTTCCAAGTTATAGTTACTTAGCTATATGTATAATTTCGATATTGAATTTGACCATGTAAAAAATTTATTGAAACTGCGGTAATGCCCTTAATTTTGTACCTAACTACATTTGAAAGTTTCCCGTAGGGAAAAGAGTCAACTATTTTTTTTCTAGTTATTGCAGAATAGTTTTATTATATACTTGTCATTGTGACAAATCCAAAATAAATTATGACTAGGAAACTAAAACTAATTACAACTAGGAAATTAAGTCATAAATATACATGATTTAGGATTTTATAAGAATATGGAAACTAACATAATAGTCCTATTCTAATTATACATAATAATCCCCAATACTCCCTCTCAAGTTGGAGCATGAATGTCGGAAATACCCAACTTGCAAGCTAATCGATGAAAAGGAGTAGGATGAAGAGCTTTAGTGAGAATATCGGCCGGCTGAAATTCGCTTCGAACATAGGTGGGGCAAATAAATCCATCTTGAAAAGCATCATAAACAAAATGACAATGAACTTCGATATGCTTAGTAGGTCATGAAAAATGGGATTGGCCGCGATGTGAATAGTAGCTTGATTATCACAATGCAACGGAATGGGGCGAGTGACAGGAACATGAAGATCACGAAGCAGGCCAGATAACCACTTTAATTCACAAAATCATAGCCATGGAGCGATTTTCAGCCTCAGCAAAAGAGCGAGAAACTGTATGTTGTTTCTTTGTTTTCCAAGAAATGGGATAAACCGCCGAGGGAAATAAAGTAACCTATGACTGAACGGCGATTAACTGGACACGTGTCCAAATCGAAGTCACATTATGCAGTCAATAAAAGAGGATAATTCGACTAAAAAAAACCACAACCAGGACTACCCTTGAGATATCGGATGACCCAGATAGTAGCTTCCCGATGAACACAGCAAGGGGCGTGCATAAATTGAATGATTGTATGAACAACATAGGCGAGCTCAGGCGAGTGAGAGTAAGATAGATTAGCTTGCCCATGAGTCTGCACTAGCGATCTAGTTTATCAAAATAGGATCCATAAGCTTTGGCCAACTGATGATTTGGTTCAATAGGGTAGAGGCCAGTTTGGCCCCTAATAGACCAGTCTCAATGAGAATTTCTAAAGTGTACTTTCCTTGGCACGAAAATAAACCCGAAGGATTCTTGCAATTTCAATACCAAAAATATATTTGAGAGGACCCAAGTCCTTCATGTGAAAGTACTTATTCAAGGAAGCTTTGAATTTATTTATAGTGCGCAGTGAATTTCAAGTAAGTAACAAATCGTCCACATAAACGAGAACACACAAAAAAATATTTTCTCAAGAGTATGTGAAGAGAGAATAATCCGCATAAGACAGGGAAAAATCATATTGCGAAGAGCAGCAATAAGCTTGGAAAACCAACATCGAGAAGCTTGGCAAAGGCCGTATGAATATTTCTTCAGAAGACAAACCTGTCCGCGAAAAGAAGGACCAAAAACAGGTGGGGGACGCATATAGGCTTCTTACAAATCTCCATGAAAAAATACATTGTGAACATCCATCTGATGGATAGACCAGTTTCGAGTGGTAGCAATGGAAAGTAAGGTGCGAACCATGGCTATTTTTGTAACAGGAGAAAAGATGTCTGTAAAATCAATATCGACCGTTTGTGTGTTGTCCAAAATCACCAAGCGGGCCTTATATCGCTCAATGGTGCCATCCGCTTTATACTTAATGCGAAAGACCCACTTACTCCCAAGAGCACATTTTCCAGAGAGCAAAGATGTCAAGGTCCACATGCTATTTATTTTCAAGTGCATCAATTTCTTGTTGCATGGCAGCACGCCATTTAGGATTAGAAACAGCCTAAGAGTAGGTGGTTGGTTCTCAGTGTGTGAAAACGGACGCTAAAAAATGCCTGTGTCAAAAGGAAAATTTTTCATACTCCACAAACTGTTATATTGAATAAAGAGACGTACCTGAGAGGCCCGAAGAGTGTAAGAGAGTAGAAGAGGAATGGGATATACTCGACTTCCATATGCCAATGCAGTCAAAATCTCGGGTCGAGCATGAATCTTTTTAATGTGAGTACTTTTTCTCGTACCAAATATTTATGTGGCCTGCCCACTAGGAGGTGCCGCAGGGCCATGGGAAATATACAAATATGCTAGAGCAAGGGTAGGTTCTGGGCTTGATGATGCTATAGCAGGTATATTGGACTGGACTGTGTATCTAGTGCGACTGGATGCTGCTGGGCCAATGCAGCTTGATCAAGGCGAACTTAAGGTGATGCGATTGGGTCAAATGTTGGATCGGAGTGGAGTTGTGCGACTAGGTTAGGAAAAACTGTATTGGGCCACGTGACTGAAGCTGAGACAGCTGGGGTAGAAAGACCATGCTGGGTTGCGAGTTTGGCTGGATCGCCTATGGCTGGACTGGGCAAATCTGATTGGGCCGCACCACTGGAGTCTTGTTGTATCTTAGCTGCGAGTTGCGTCTAGGCTGCAGGATTTTTGGATGGGCTAGTTGTTGCTGGTCCAAGATAGGAAGGTGCTGTTGGGCTGCTATCCTTTTGGGCTTGGGTATGGAAAAATTTACTCCCCCTTACTGGTGAGCCCAAATGTGATACCACCAACCCTGCCGCTCAGTCAACTGTGGCCGAATAGGGTATCTGCATGCCTCTCGGCACTAAACTGTAAGTCCCAAAACAAAGCACAACCCTGGGGCAACATTTAGAAGTATATACACAAAATATGTAGCGGGAAAACTAAGTAAACTGAACACTAGTTCACTCAAAACTCAAGGTTCAAGAAATCTTCTTATGATCATTCCAAGACAGGGATGGAAATACCTTACAAGAGGCTCGAGCACAGGAAAACAAAACGAAAACACATATCTTTCCAGACAGACTCAAACAAAAAACTCCATGCCTAAAACTTCAGCAGTGTACTGCGCCTCTGGCCGTCCTGAGTTAATCTGGGAAGAGCATGATATGAAAAAGTGTGAGCGCGAATGCTTGGTGAGTCCACGTGTGTGTATGTGTACGATTTAGTGATTTATTTAAAACAATGATGATGCAGTTTAACGAAAACAGTTCATGCAATGTCATAAGGAAACATTTTTCTTTTTTTGCTTTAACAACATAGATGCTTGAACTTATACGAGGGTTTGAAGAGCAGCTGGGAAGTCTGAGCGAATCAAGACACATCAGCACAGCTTCTACACTCGAATTCAAAATAACACGTTATGTAACAGTCGGGCTCTACGGACTAAGTCCGAATTCGATAGCATAACAAGGTCATCGAAACTAAGTTCTGGTATCTCATGATCAAAACCAGCCAAACATCATACGAGCGCTCGATTTATATAACCACTGCACTTCCCCAATCAATGGTCAAAACAGGCTACAGATTCTTGGAGAACCTACCAGGTCTGCCCTGGGAGTAACCTTAGTTTCAAGCCCTCCTTGCTTTCTACAAGGCGGCCGACCCCACCGCAGAGCATGATGTGTTGTCCATGAAGACTGATTGGGCCAAACCTTCCACGGTATTATGCCCCTCTTCAAGTGGATCCACTCTCCCAAGTCTGAAACTGTCCACGCCATCGGAAGAGGCCATAGTACAGGGGACTAGCCACATGCAATGCAGTCTTGATGCTTTTGAACACATGATCATAACCAAAACTGTAATCTTGGTCGGAATGGGGTTTTCATATGTTTTTATAAACCGAAAGGGCACTTGCCCGGCGGTTGGAACAGAATCAGGTTATAAATATTTTAGATTAGGAAAAATCTCCATCCGTCAGTCATCACATGCTTATGCAAGTATCAAAATTATGCAAATGCCAGATCTATATTCATGTATGCCAAAACATGTTAATTTTCAAGCTAGAGCATTTTCCAATATATAAATATTTCAAGCAAACTTGTATACAAACAAATTCTTTTTCATATCGATAATAATCTGTTTTAAAAAGAAAACAGCTATATCGAGCACCACTCTCATGCATTTTCTAAGGAACATGTAAGACATTGTAGAGAATATCTCCAAAAAACACGCTAAGTTATATCGTTCCAAAAGCAGCAAAAATTTTGTTTCAGGCTTAGAAAACATATTTGTATAGCCCATACTATTGGAAATAACATAATAGAACAGGATTTTTGGACTCATCTGGATGCAGACCTCGTGCTATAATCCTACAAATATAGTAATACAAAAAATACTTAATATTTAGGTACCAATAAAATAACCCTATTCCCTAAATAATATTGAGATCCTACGAAATGAACTTAGGATATATATATACATCTAGTAGTTCTTTAAAAAGGTCAAAATCCTATACCCTTAAAAATATACTCTCTTACGAACCCATAATTATCTATATACTAAAATCAATTTAAAACATTTAAATCCTAAAACAAAACACAAACTGGAACTATATATATGTTACTTAACGAAATTAAAAGAAAGAAAAGAATGAGCAACTTAAAGTCACTAACCTCAAATTGGATTCTCAATTATGGCTACCAAAACCTTAGGAAAATGACGTATAACATATATATATATACATATATATGGCTGCCCAATACAAGGTTAAAGAAAGAAAGAAAAAAAAGACTTGCATGCATGTATATATATACATATATATACACAAAGGGTGTTAGGCGGTTGGGGGAAAAAAGGAAAAAAGAAACGAAATGGTAATGACACGTGGTGGCTTGAGGTGGCGGCAATGCCTTATGTACTATGGTTTTTTTTTATATTTTTTTTTTACTTACTACTTTAAAACCTTGTATGGGAATATCAAGTACTTGAATTTCTAAAATACACATACCAGGTATTCTAAAGAAATTCCGACTTAAAGGCACTTATAAACTCCACTAATAAACTTTTACTCCCATTCCTAAGTATCTCCAAAATACCACTAACTGTCAAAAATACTATACTCCACTACATTAGACCCGAAATTCTACTTTCATAAGGCCCGCAATTTTAAAGTCATGCTAGGTGCTTACTGGGCCGGGCGATACATTCTACCTTCCTTAAAAGAAATTTCGTCCTCGAAATTTAATAGCCACGTACCTATAAGTTCTAGATACTTCTTCTTCAGGTACTCCTCAGTCTCCCAGGTGGCCTCTTCAATTCCATGATGTCTACATACAACTCTACACATTGGAATTTATCGTCCACGTAACTCTTTTACGCATCGTTCCACAATCTTAGTTGGTTTTTCTTCATATGATAGATCTGCTCGTAACTCCAATTTTTCATCGTTATGAACCTGATCAGGTACAGGATAGAATTCCTTCAATTGTAATACATTAATACGTCATGTATACCCATCAGCTCACTCAGCAAAGGCTAGCCGATATGCCATTTTACCAACCATATCAATAACTTCAAACAGTCTGATATATTGGAGGCTTAATTTTTCTCCCCTCGAATATCTAAACTCTTTGCAATGAGGCATAATACTTTTAGAAAACTCGATCTCTCATACTAAATCAAAATCTCTCCTTCGATTGACATAACTCTTCTGTCTACTTTTAGTTGTCCGAAGCTGATTTTGAATTATCTTAACTTGTTTTTGCATCTTCTCCGACTCTTGCATCAAGTTCCCTTGTCTCCAATGAGATCGAACTCCTACCTCATCCCAATACAGGGATGCTTTATATCTCCTGTCATACAATGCCTCAAATGGTGCCATTCCTGTCCCTATTGAGGAGTGGTAGCTATAAGCAAACTCAGCACAAGCAAGATTGTCAATCAACTTGTTTCCAAAGTCTAAGGTGCAAGCTCTTAGCATATCCTCTAGGGTTTGAATTGTTTTCTCGAGCTGTCCATCGGTTTAGGGATGTACTGTGGTACTATAACTTAGATCGGTCCCCATAGCTGACTGGAACTTAGGCAAGAACCCTAAAGTAAACCTTAGGTTTCGGTCTGATATAATATTAACGGGCACTCTATGAAGTCATACAATTTCTTCTATATAGATTTGCACTAACTTGTTCAAGGGATAGGTCATATTAATGGCAGTAAAATGCTTCACTTTCATTGGTCAGTCAACGATCACCCAGATAGCATTCTTATATCTGTTGGCTCGGGGTAATCCTATAAGAAGGTACATTGTCACATGATCCCATTTCCAATCAGGAACAGGTAGCGGTTGTAGTAATCTTGTTGCGTTTTGATGCTCCGCTTTAAACCTTTGACACGTAAGATAAGCTACCACATACTCCACAATCTCTTTCTTCATTCCATTCCACCAAAAGTTTTGCTTTAAATCTTTATACATCTTATTCTCTCCTGGGTGCATTGAATATTTACTTCCGTGTGCTCCTTCTACTATTTTACCCTTACGCTCGGTTTCATCAGGAATGTACAACCCATTATGAAAGTACAAGCTCCTATCGGTTTCTAATATCTGAAAATCTGTCTACTTTTTAGCTTCCACTCGGTTCTTAAATTCCTGGAATTTCATGCCATTCCTTTAGGCACTTGTAATATCTTATCACAAAGTAGAGGTTAAGGTGAGACTTGATATCTTTGCCACCTTTCTACTTAAATCTACCACCACATTAACTTTTCCTATATGGTCGTTAATTTTGGTATCGATGTTCTTCCAGCAACCCTATTCATCAACATTTCCTTATATTTGAATCTTCTAGGAAAGCGAGTGCTATAACCTTTGATGATCAATAAAGATCTCTTGTTTTTCCCATAAAAGTGAAGTCATCACTCCCTATTCACACTATAGTTACTAACTCCAAATCATGTGTTGGATAATTCTGTTCATAATCTTTCAATTTAATTGAAATATAAGAAACAACCTATCTATTTTGCACCAAAACTGCCTCTAGGCTTTTCCTTTATAGGGAAAATTCCTCACTTGAATTGGGTAATAGTGCAACTCATTCAAAATTAGTCGATGCTTTACTTCTTGGATACTCTTCTCTCACTTCCTCACCCATTTAAACTCGATGGCTTTACTTGTAAGTTGTGCTAAACGTCTAACGATTCTAAAAAAAATATGTTATGAATCTCCGATAATACCCTTCCATACCTAAGAAGATATATACCTCTTATTGGTATTTTGCTAGGATTCTTTCTACTCCACATTTACTGGATCTACTGATACTCCTTCCTGAGTAATCACATGCCCCAAAGAAGTAACTTGTCTCCATTCAAAACTTATATTCACTAAACTTGATGTACAACTTATGCTCCTATTGGGTTTAGAACAATTTTCGAAGATGTTGTTCATGAACTTCAGGATTGGGTAAATAAACAAGAATATCGTCAGTAAAAATCACCACAAACTTATCCAGGTAAGGACTTAAGAATCTATGCATCAAGTCCATAAATGTCATGGCGTGTTAGGCAATCCAAATGGCATAACCACAAACTCATAATACCCATATCGTGTGTTTAAAGTCGTTTTCGGAATATCTTTCTCTCTTACCCTGACTTGATAATACTCCTGTCTGAGGTCCAATTTAGAAAAGCATCTCGCTCCTCAGAGTTGATCAAATAACTCATCAATAAGTGGAAGTGGGTATTTGTTCTTGACTCACACTATTCAATCCTCTGTAATCTGTACACATCCTGAGGGTTCCATCCTTCTTCTTTACAAAAAACACTTGCGCACCCCAAGGAGATGTGCTTGAATGGATGTATCCTTGCTGCAACAGTTCTTGTAGTTGCTTTTTCATCTCTCTCAACTCTTCATGTGCTATCTCATATGGGGTTCGAGATACTAGTTTAGCAACGGGTGCCAACTCTATGCTGAACTCCACTTTTCGATCTGGGGGCAACGTTGTTGACTCCTCGGGAAAACATCTTCAAACTCCCACATTATGGGTACTATTTCTAATTTTACCTCTTCCTTAGGCTTGTTGAGTAAATATGCTAGGTACCCTTGACATAAAGCCATAACAACTTCCTAGTTTTCATGCCAGAAAAGAAAGGGATTTTCCCATTTCATTCGCTTTCTTTGGAACAAAAAGATTGACATACTCGGTGGCTAAATTTAACCAACTTCCGTCGATAGTCTACTTGAGCATAATGTTTAGACAACTAGTCCATTCCAATTATCACATCATAATCCCTCAAATAGCAAGGTAATTAAGTCGCCGGATAAAATCACGCTTTCAACATAAGTGCCACAATCTCGGTACTTTACCTTAGTTATCTTACTCACACCCATAGGAGTGCTAACTATCAACTGATAATGCATGACAACAGAAGGTATAGGGATATGTTTTATGAAATACAAACTCACAAAGAAATACATAGCTCCAGGATAAATAAGTACTCTTGCTAGTTGAGAAAAGATTTGAATCGTACCTTCAACTTCTTCTGTCTTGGTATCTATATGCAGTCCTTAGCTTTTTATTCCATCCTAGGCTCGACTTCCCATTCTGGAGATGAGGTCGTCATTTTCTTTTAAAGATATCCAGTAACTCCCTTATCACTGATACAAATGACAACTTCAACTTCTCGCCAGACTAGTTGCACAAGCACGTTAGATATTCTTAGAAGTCTTCTATCATGAGTTTCTAGTATTACTCTTGTGTATAAATTGATTCTCTATTCTCTTTTCTTTTTTTTTTTTTTCCGTGATTCTAAAGACAGAAACATTTACTGATTAGACTTAACTAAATTCCACCGATAGTGCATATATTCAAATGTCTAGTCAACCAATCCATTCTTACTATCACGCCCTATCCCTCAAATGAGTGCAACAACTATTATCCCCTTCCACTTCCCCCGTCCTTTCCAAAATCATCTACTCAATGTTAAATACCTAAACCTTAATTATAGGTTAAAACATACATGCAGAACACCACACACTAGAACTGTGTATCACATAAAGAGTAGAATGTTTTCTAAACTAATGAAAATAGTTTTTGGTGCACAAGGTAGAGAATATATACAAAATAAGCCATTGACCTACCATATATAACAAAATTTGTAATCAACACGATCCTAAGCTCTTCCTTGTTTATACAGGCATTAAAGAATCACAAGCACCAAGCTAGATTTATACTTGACATATATATACGTTATAAACCAAAGAATCCTAGCAAAATGCAAGTACACCAACCCAGTTTAGGTATATCTTCTTCCTAAAGATTATGGCCCAACACTGAGCTTATTAAACATACTCTGAAATTCATAGCGAATACACCGAAAAATCTCAACAACTATATCAATCGTTTCCCACTCTCATATTAGATTGTTATTTTCTCATTTACAAGATATACTAATATTTCAAATCCTAAGAAACTTAGCTTTTGGTCTACCCACTCTCATCATGACTTATGGCATTCCTTATCAAGATGAACTCATTATTAACTCCATCCTAATATGCCCACCTCCATCTTTACATTCACCAATTGGCGATGTGGAGTACTACCTACACAATATATACTGAACACAAAACTAAGGACGGGAAAGCTCTTTCTGTTGTGACAATAGCAATGGAAATGTTGACTTCACAAGGTGCATGAAGTTCTTAGGTATCATTGCAGTAGAGATGATAGAAATCAATACGAATATATCTTGTACCTAATAAGAATTTTACACTTACTCTTTGTGCAGTTAATACATTGCAAGTCATCAGAGTTCTCCCCTAATACCTTATGTCCCACAAAATCCCTCGATCGAGCTACAAGTCTTAGAATAAATAACCTCTTTTGATGACTCAAATAATCTTAGTTCTCTCTCACCTGAACCATCATCAATTCAAAAGCTTAATTTATCTATATATCCTCTCATTGTGGTTATGGCAAAAGATATAACATCGTATACAAAGGAGCATTGTTCCCACAATACTAATAAAATGATGAACAAACAGAAAGAGAAAAGGGAACTTAAAAGTCTTCGAGCAGAATAAAACTATTCTGCTGGCTCCTAGTACTTATCTAGGATCTACTAACTCTCACCACAAATCGAACCTAGGGCTCTGATACAACCTGTGATACCCCCAACACTGCCACTAGGTCAATTACGGTTGAGTAGGGTATCTGCATGCCTCTCGGCATTAAACAGTAAGTCTCAAAGCAAAGCACAACCCTGGGGCAACATTTAGAAGTACATACACATAATACGCAGCACGAAAACTAAGTAAACTGAAAACTTACAGGGGCGCTGAAAACTCAAGGTTCAAGAAATCTTCTTATGATCATTCCAAACAGGGATGGAAATGCCTTACAAGCGGCTCGAGCACAAGAAAATAAAATGAAACCACATGTCCTTCAGAAGAGACTCGAACCAAAAACTCCACGCCTAAAACTTTAGCAATTTACTATGCCTCTGACCGTCTTGAGATAATCTGGGAAAAAATTGTATGGAAAAACGTGAGCTCGAACGCTCAGTGAGTCCATGTGTGTGTGCGCTCTTTAGTGATTTCTTTAAAACAGTGATGATGCAATTTCACGAAAACAGTTCATGCAATGTCATAAGAAAACTTTTTTCTATTGTTGCTTTAACAACACTGATACTTGAACCTACATGAGTGTTTCAAGCGCAGTTGGGAAGTTTTAGTGAACCAAGACACATAAGCGCAGCTTCTATACCCGAATTCAACAGAACATGTAATGCAATAGTCGAGCTCCACGTACTATGTCCGAATCCCATAACATAACGAGGTCATCGGAACCAAGTTCCGGCATCTCGTAGTCAATACCAGCCAAACATCATACGATTGCTCGATTTATATAACCACCAGACACCCCCAATCACTAGTCAAAACACGCTACAGATTCTTAGGGCACCTACCAGGTCTACCCTGGGACCAACTTTAATTTCAACCCTTCCTTGCTCTCCAAAAGGAGGCTGAACCCACCGCAAAGCATGATGCGGTATTTACATTGACTAATTGGGCCAAACCCACCACGGTACTACGCCCCTCTTCAAGTGGATCCACTCTCCCAAGTATGAAACCGTCCGTGCCATCAGAAGAGGCCCTAGTACGGGGAACTAGCCACGTATAATGCAATCTTCTGACGTTTCTGAACACATGATCATAACCAGAACTGTAACCCTAGTCAGAATGGGGTTTTCATATGTTTTTATAAAACGAAAGACCACTTGTCTGGCCATTAGAACAGAATCAGGTCATAAACATTTTAGATCAAAAAAATCTCCATCCACCAGTCATCATATACTTATGCAAATTTCATAATTATGCCAATGCCAGATCTATATTCATGCATGTCAAAATATGTTACTTTTCAAGCTAGAGCATTTTCCAATATATAAATATTTCCAGGAAACCGGTGTACAAACAAATTCTTTTCACAACAATAATAATATGTTTTAAAAAGAAAACACCTATATGGAGCACCGCTCCTATGCATTTTCTAAGGAACATGTAACACATTATGTAGAACATCTCCAAAAGCATTCTATGTTATATCGTTCCAAAAGCAGCAAATATTTTGTGTGGGGTTTAGAAAACATATTTTTATAGCCCATACTATTTGAAATAACGTAATAAAATGGGGTTTGTGGACACACTTGGATGCAGATCTGGTGCTATAATCTTACAAATATAGTAATAAGAAAAATACTTAATATTTAGGTACAAATCGAATAACCCTATTCCCTATATAATATCGAGATCCTACAAAATTTACTTGGCATATATATATATATATATATATATACACATACATCTAGTAGTTCTTTAAAAAGGGCGTAGTCCGATACCCTTAAAAATATACTCTCTTAAGAACCCATAATTAATATATACTAAAATTCATTTAAAACATTTAAATCCTAAAACAAAACACAAACTTGAACACTCCCTCTCTATATATAATTATATATATATATGTATATGTAATCTAACGAAATTAAAAGAAAGAAAAGAATGAGCAATTTAAAGTCACTAACCTCAAGTTGGATTCTCAATTATGGCTGCCCAAAAGCTAAGGAAAAAGACGTATAACATATATATATGGCTGCCCAAAACAAGGTTAAAGAAAGAAAGAAAAAAAAAAAGACTTGCATGCATGTATATATATACACAATAGGTGTTAGGTAGTTATGGGAAAAAGGAAAAAAGAAACGAAATGGTAATAACAGGTGGTGGCTTGAGGTGGCGGCAATTTCTTAAGTGCTAAGGTCTTTATTTATTTATTTATTTTGCCTACTACTTTAAAACCTTATATGGGAATAGCAAGTACTTAAATTTCTAAAATACACATACTAGGTATTCTAAGGAAATTCCCACTTAAAAGCACTTATAAACCCCACTAATAAAAGCTCACTATAACAAAATTTACTCTCATTCCTAATTATCTCCAAAATACTACTATGTGTCAAAAACACTATTGTCCACTATATTAACCCCAAATTCTACTTTCATAACGCCCAAAATTTTAATCAAGTACTTAAAATCTAGGATGCTTGAGAAGAGGTAAATGCAATTTTTCCACAAGATATCTGCTAGCCACATTAGTGCAACTACCACTATCTATAACAATATTAGCAACTTTACCTCCAATTAAGCATTTAGTGTGAAAGATGTTTCCCTTTTAACGCTTGCTTCTTCCTCAAAAACTTCAGTAGACAAAGCTCTAATGGTCACCAAACTCATGCCCTCTTCAAAGGTTTCAAAAGTACCAATCTCTTGATCTTCATTGCTTTCTTCTTTGTCAACAATATCATCCACGCAATCATCTTCTTCCCTTTCAATACAACCATTCAATTCTTCATTAAAACTCAAGGTTCTCTTGGTAGGACAATTTACGGCTATGTGTTCCACACCATTGCACTTAAAACACCTTGTTGGATGGTTATCAACCTTCCTTTTCTTCCACCTTAGGCTTAGGATTATCTTTGAAAGCCACCTTAGGTGTATCTTCTTTCTTTGGCCAACTCTTATAGGTTGATGTTTGAGGTTTAGGCTTGAAGAAGGACGATTAGTTTTAGAGAAATCAATCCTCTTCCTTTTATTTTTAATCTTATTAGACAAATGACACATGTCTTCATAAGTGGTCTGAGGGTACAATTCTAGTTTATTATCAATGTCCCGATTGAGGCCACTAAGAAATCTAGCAATTGAAGCATCTTTGTCTTCCTCCAAGCTCAATCTCAAAGTATATAGTTCTATTTCTTGCCTATACTCTTCAACACTTTTGTTGCCTTGCTTAAGAGTCATCAACTTATAATGAAGCTCTCTACAATAATGTTCTAGTACAAATCTTTCCTTCATGAGTGTCTTCAATTCTGCCTAAGTTTCTACCAGTTGTCTTCCATTTCTCGACCTTTGAGTAACTACTCTTTCCCACTAATGTAGTGCATAACCTGAGAATTCATCTATGATTAGCTTCAACTTGACAATGTCACTATAGTTCCTTACTATGAATAAGTTCTCCACTTGTCGTTCCTAATCAAGGAATACATTTGGATCACTTTCACCCTTGAAGCTTGGCACCTTCCATTTGATTTTATCTAGAGCCTTATCCTCTTGTTGATTACCGTAGTAGCTATGGTATGCTTGGCTAACTTTAGGATCTTCTCCAATATCTTCAAACAAATTATTCTCATGCCATGCTTCATGTCTTGGAACCTCTTCATAGGGTCTATAATATCCTCTTCCATCTTGTCCTCCCCTTCTTCAACCTCTAGCTTGTGGCCTTTCTTGATACCCACCTTTATGAGATGGATAAGGTTGTGAGCCGACATGTCATGGTATCCTTGAGTAGACATGTTATCATAAGGTCTTTAATGATGAGGTGAATTAACTTCTCCAAAATTTTCTCCAACTCTTTGCTCTATTGTGGAACTTTTCTTGTCCCTCTTAAGTTCTTTCACATACCTAGAAATATTGCCAATCCTTCAATTGATTGTTGCAAATACCTCAAAGTCTCATTTACATTTATCCTTGTAGGATTACTAGTTCCTTCTTGATGAGATTGAGTGGGTAATTGTCCTTCCATAGACATTATAGAACATGGAAATTAAACAAAGAAAACGAACAAAGGACCTCCCAATTACCCACTAAATATTTACACTCTTTGATGATAACTCAAGTCACTCATGTATTATAAATATAAGCTCACCCTTTTGCCTTTTTTTCAAACACTCAGTACTCAAGCCTCTATGATATCCTTCCACCTTTTAACCAACTCAAACCAAGAGCATACAATCCCAAGCAAGTAAATCAATCTATGCACTTAGTTTGATAAATGTTGAATTAGGAAAAATATCAAACACTTGAGGTGTATGACTTTCAAAGAATGTAATCTATGGAATTGAGCTAACAAGCAAGATTCATCATAAAAAAGAAAGAATAGAAATACAAGGAAACAACTAGAGATCAAAACTGAAGCAATTAAAAAATATTATACTAAACAAAGAACAAAAGAGTACTAAGAAAAATTTTTCCAAAAATCTGAGGATGACGACAACCTTTTACTAAAATGATGATTAGGATGAATTTAAGCATAGATGTCATTTGAATTGAATCAATACAACATAAGATATGCCCAACTTAATCCACACTTTTTCTATAGTCACGAATCCGAAACATATTTTACAAATCAATCCAATTGACCTATCAATTGATCTATAAATTGGGTAAAACTTATTTCAATTGAATCCTAACTCAAAGGATAACCTCTCAAACACAAAATATCAAGCAATTTCGCAATTAATTAGTCAAATTTTCAATTGATTTTCGGAACTATTTTTATGTACTTAGTTTTTGCATGATCTTCATGGGAATTTTATAAATAATCAAGGAATTCTTATTTTTCTTTGATTTTTAGCAAAATTTAAACACTTACAACACAAATTGACCTTCAGTTGTAGGTTTCTTTGATACCACTTTGATGTAGAAACCACTTTTGGTTGTAGTTTGGATTCTACTCCTTCCCATGGATCACCTCCTTTTCTTGAAGAACCTCCATTGAGGATTTTAAACTCAATACTCCAATAAGAAACCTATTAGGATCTAAGCCTCATAAACCTAATATTAAGAGGCAAAGTTCTTTCCTAGATTGATAATTAGAACCTTGAGTAAACAAAGGCCTCAGAACCCCAATTAGACAAATAGAAGACCCAAGATCAATTGATTCGAGGAAAGAAAACTCTATGAATCAACTAATGAAAGGAATTTAAATGATCAATTGGTTCTATAGATTCTACAATCTACAATAACAATTGTTCACAACACTAAGGACATTAACCCTTAGCAAGCTAGTCTAAGAAGATAAAGAAAACTAGAAGCAATAAGAGAATTTCTCTCAAATGTCATCGAATTCATCAATGTTGTTTACAATAAGTTATAATGGGATATGTATAGGTTAAAGTCTAACCCTGAGTAACTTATAGCTTAATGACTTAAAATATCCATTAAACCCTAGTTTAAAAACTAAAAAGACAATCCAAACAATAAAAACACCTCAAATAGATAGCATTAACATTATCGGAGTCGAATGCTACTGGTGACGATAGGGTGAGACCTACTGTCGGAGGTAAGGTGTGATCTCTTCAGCCTTTTTTGATCAGAAGCCTACTGGCGATGGTAGGGGCAAGGATACCATTGGTGGTAGGTGCCCTTCTCCAACACTTAGCTAATTTTCTCCCTCAAGGGCTTCCTAGAATGTTCCTTGCTTATTGAACAAATTGAAAACAACTTGGAGGCCTCTCCTTCATCTCCAAACCCTTCAAACTTTTTCTGCAAAGCTTCCTCTATGTAAGCTACCATGCCATTATGCTCATTCCCATTGGAAGCCTTGAGTTTCTTCATCCGAGCTCTAGTTCAATAGTTTACCCCACTCATTTAAAACTCTACACATCAAGTTGAGTGCCGTTGTTAGGAAACTGCAATGTGAGCAAAATCATTTTATTATTTCTTTAGTCATTCTTGTTTTTATTTGTTTTTATTTATTTTTTCTTTTTTGTTCCTTATTGTTGTTTTACTCGGGTGTTTGATGTGAATCGGACAAGTCAATCACCTATGGAAGTGAAGGATGGACCAATCACTAGAGCTCAAAGAAGGAAACTTAAGTTGCTTGAAGATAATAGCATGGTTTCTTATTCGGAGGAAGCTTTGAAGAACAAGTTGGAAGGGTTTGAAGGTTAAGAAAGGGCTACCAAGTTGTTCTCCATGTGTTCAATTAGCAAGGATCAATCAAGGAAACAAATTGGAGGAGAAATTGGCTAAGTCCTTGAATGAAAGTACCCTACAACCAACGGTGGCCCTAACCCTACCGTCGATGGTAGGTTTCTGCTGGCACCAAGCTTGGAAGATGTCAATATACCGCACACAGTAGGTCCTACCCTATCGTCGATAGGTCTCGGGAGGAAAAGAGACTTTTAATTTTAGGCAGGATTTTATTGTTAAACTCATTTTCTAACTTTTAGTCAAGGGCTTAATAAGTATTTTAAGCCAATATTCAATAGATTAATTAGGTTAAGTCCTTAGCCTATAAATACCAATTAATAGGATCATTGTAAAGTCAGTTGATGAATTTTGCTGAAATTGTTGAGGGAAAATTCTCTTTGTCTCTAGAGTTCTTCACCCTTGCTTAGTTAGCTTGCTAAGGGTTAATGTCCTTAGTAGTGAACAATTGATTGTCTTAGGTTGATGAATCTATGGAATTCAATTGATCATTCTAATTCCCTTCATTGATTGATTCTTAGAGTTCTTGTTCTTTTATTCAATTGGTCTTAGGTCTTCTATTTTGTGTAGTTGGAGTTTTGAGGCCTTAGTTTCCTCAAGGTTCTTCCAATCAAGTTAGGAAAGAGTTTTGCCTCTCAATGTTGGATATATGAGGCTTAGATCCTCATAGGTTTCCCATTGGACTGTTGAAGCTACAAAATCCTTAGTAGAGGTTCTTCATCAAAGAGGTGATCTTGGGAAGGTGTTGAATCAAATCTGTATGCAATTGAAGATTCACATCAATGTTAGCTGTAGGAATATTGGGAATTCAGATTTTTATCTTTGGAACCGGTGTTGATTACTTATCCAATTAGTTGCTTAAGGTTTTGGAGAATAAGATATGGATAGCAATGATGCCATGGAAGCCCAACTGGCAGCAATAATAGAACAAAGGATGGAGAACATGGTCGTTACACCTCAATATATGCATTATTAGCAGGCTATGTTCCAAGAAAATTGGCTAGAGTACAACACGTATTCTAACCAGTAGAGTTCAAGTTGGAGGAATCAAAGTCACAAGAGAAAGCAACAACCCTCAAGCTTTCAGAGTGGAGGTTTCAATTAATCTTCACCATATAATCACACTCCACCGACACATCCAACACCCCCACAGCCTAATCTTGAAGATCTCGTTAAAAAATATATCAATTCGGTGGATGTAGGAGTGAAAAGTATGGAAGCAGTATAGAGAAGCCAGACAGCTTCCATCCGCAACATGGAGAGTCAAACGAGTAATACAGAGAGAAAACCAAACGAGCACGAAAAAGAGGTCATCCTGAGAAGCGGGAAAGAGCTAGTAAAGAAATCTCCTACAGTTGTTGATGAATTATCAATTGATTGTAGATTAAATACAACACCTTCCCAAGATCACATCCTTCGATGATAACCTCTATTGAGGCTTTTGTAGTTTCAACACTCAAATAGAAAACCTATGAGGATCTAAGCGTTATAAACCCGATATTGAGAGGCAAAACTCTTTTCTAATTTTATAGGAAAAACCTTGAGGAAACTAAGGCCTCAACACCCCAATTACACAAACTAGAAGGCCTAGGATTAAGTGAATCTAAGAACTTGAAATCAAAGACTCAATTAAAGAAAGGAATTGGATGATCAATTGATTCCATCAATTCCATAATCTAAGAAGGGCAAACAATTGTTCACAAAGTAAGGACATTAACCCTTAGAAAGCTAACTAAGAAGGGTGAAGAACCCTAGAGACAATTGGAGAAACCTCTTTCAAATTTCAGCAAATTCATCAATGTTAGTTACAAATGAGCCTATAATTGGGTATTTGTAGGCCAAGTCCCAATCCTAACTTATCTATTGATTAAGGACTCTAAAATACCTATTAGGCCCTTGATTATAGCTAGAAATAAAGTTCAAATAATAAAATCTCACCTAAATATCACAAAGGTCCAAGTCCACTAGGTCCCTATCGGTGATCGGGGTGCAACCTACCGGATGCAATAGGGTGCAACCTTCAAGTATTTCCCATCCAGAAACCCACCGGTGACGGTAGATGTAGGGCCTATCATTGGCAGTAGGTCCAAATCTTCACAATTTGTCCATTTTCTTCAACTAAAATAACCATTCCTTAGTCAAGCCTCATCAAATGCCTTGCTATTCTAGTCGATTAAATCATGAATCAATTCACTAGCTTAGGTCAACCTGATTCACATGATCCCCCCCTCCTTTGAAAAGATTCGTCCTCAAACCTTAACCTACATAAAAAAAAAGGCATATCAAAACATGGAGGGTAGCACTAACTTAAAATTCAATCGGAAGATCAATATAAGCACTAAAACATTCAAGAATGAGGAAAGGATCTTTGCCACGACTATCAAGCTTAGAGTTGTGTTGAGAAGAAACTCGTTCGAATCCAAGGCGCCCTAACACCAACCTCCAGGATAAAAAACTAATCATTTCTTTTCAAACGTCTTGTGGATGGTTGCAACAGTATCATCGTTCTTAAAATGGATATGCTGGAAATACTATATCTTTCCCATTTCAACAAATCTCAAAGCATGATCTGTGAATAAAGAAAGCAAATCAAAAGACATTAGCAAGTCGACAACAATAATCAACTTCAAAAGAGGAGGAAAGAATAGTAGAATGACAAGCTTGTTTGGTAGCAAACTCAACGAGGAATAAACAAAGTTGACCTGTAACTCCAGTCTTCTTCTTGAGGACATCCATCAAAAGACTAGCTAGGACGCTAAGGTCCTTGGTGAATTTCTTATAAAAGCTTGTGAAACCATGTAAGCTTCTCTCTTCAAATGCACTCTTGGAAATAATTCAATCTTGGATTTCTTGCACTATATTTGCACCCACTTGGAAACTTTGAAAACTCACTACATAACCCAGGAAAGTACCATGTACTACACAAAAGTCATACTTCCAATGGTTAGCATATAGTTTCGCATTCCTCAAAATAGACAAAATTGGATTAAAATGATGCAAATAATATGAATAATGTTTGCCATCAATCTATGGAGTTTATATTTGGACTACTTAGGTTTCATAAAGGCATGACTTTTTTATTAATTGTGGCATAAAGGAATCAAATAAAAAGACGTTAGAAAATTGACACAATAATAAACTTCAAAAGAGGAGGAAAGAATAGTAGAATGATAAGCTTGATTGGAAGTGAACTCAACAAGGAGTAAACAAAGTTGCCATGTAAATCCGGTCTTCTTCTTGGGGATATCCATCAATTGAATAGCTAGGATGCTAAGGTCCTTGATGAATTTTTTATAAAAGCTTGTGAAAGAATGTAAGCTTCTCTCTTCAAATGCATTCTTGGAAATAAGCCATTCTTGGATTTCTTGCACAATATTTACACCCACTTGGAAACCTTGAAAACTCACTACATAACCTATGAAAGTACCATATACTACACAGAAGTTATAATTACAAAGGTTATCATATAGTTTTGCATTCTCAAAATAGACAAAACTCAATTAAAATTATACAAATGATATGATTAAGGTTTGCTATTAATCAATATTTCAATAACATAAGCCACAACTAATAAAGAAGTCATGCCTTTAAGAAACCAAAGTAGTCCAAATATAAACTCCATAGATATGTCGACACAAGGTTCTCTATGCACATTCAAAGAAATATAATATGTATATGGCAAAGATGTTGAGTTAGCTTTTTTGTACTTTAAACAATTAACAATAAACCTTTCTACATCTTTTTTCATGCCAAGCCAAAAGAAGGGTTCATGCTAAATGGCATAAGTATTGGAAGTACCAAAATGAACTATCAAACCATCTCAATGAGCTCTTTAACTATCAACAATAGAGAGAAACAGGAAGGAGTGCACAACTTACCAACATGGTAAAGAACACCATCATGTTCAAGGTACTCATCATTATGCACAACCAAGCAAGCATCAAGTATGTCCTTCAATTCATTATCACTAACATGTAATTCCTTAAGCATATCAAAACCAAATAATTGAGCTTGTAAAGTAAAGAATAGAACGTATACCTTCTTGACGAAGCATTGGTGACAATATTCTCTTTACCTCTCTTGTTCCAATTGACATTTAGAATTGTCTTCATAAATTTCATTCCTCTTGCACACCTCTTGTTGAGCTTTTGTTGTCCACTGAGAAACAATGAATATAGCTCCTTGTCATGAGTAGCATATCTCAATGTCACTCCGATGACTCATTCAATATGATGTCTATTTCCTTCAATAGAGAGAGTCCATCGAGTTCTTCTTTGTAATAGAGAACTGAAACCAACTCGTCTTTTTCAATGGATTCTATGAACTCACTCTCTTTGGCATAGAAACATCTCTTTCCTCCAATAGTATTGCAAAAGAAGAGGTAAGAAAATGTAAACATGAAATTCCAACATTCCAAGATAGTCTACATTTCTATTTGGAAACCACTCCATCAAAGAACTCTTTAAAAATTACATGAATAAACAACGTAGTTTCAAACTTAAGTTCCAAAATTAATGAACAAAAGTTCTTCCAAAACAATATAAGTGAGATGTTGTTTTTCAAAATCTTGTCCTTGAAAGGTTTATTTTAGTAAAGATGCCCAACAACAAAATCTTTGCAAACTCATGCAAATGCCTCCATTCTCAAATTAGAATTTTCAAATGCCAAAGGATTAACTTTGAACAACTCAAGATTAACTCCCACTCGACTTTTAAAATCTTTCAATAAGAATTCCTCAAAATTCAAATGTAAAATTGGAAACCAAATGTATTTTCAAATAAAGTGTTCAAGGATGTAATGACATTTTAAAGCTTTTGTTCGTTGCAAGAAAACTCAACTAGACAACTCACAAAGGACATAAGTTTATTTAAGGAAAAAAAATCATTATGATTCTACATAAAAGTATCAAAAGAAGAGGAAACATAGCCAACATTCTCAATAAACTTTCCTAAACACTTATCATGTAGAATATCAAATAAAGCTCCATCTAATCCAACACCAACAACTATAGACTCAATGGAAGTATTATTCATAACTCCGAAATCATGGCAACAAGGATCTGACATAGAACCACTATACAACAATGAATCTTCCAAGACAAGCAAGAGAAGACAGGCATGTAGAAGCATAAGACTGAACAAGAAAGAGACAACACCAAAAGAAATAGCACAAAGATCTCCATATATGCTCACATGAGAAAGATAAGACTTTAAAACCACTTCTAATTCCACAAGCAAAACTTCACAATAAATGAGAGAAGGCTTAAGAGATAGACTTATTGGTAATCTTTAAGAAAATTGCCAAGCTCTTTATCTATGTTCCTTCCTTTGTCTTTAATTCCTAGCATATAAGAAACATAATGAGCAATATTGAAATGTCATTCATCAAGTCTAGGAATTGCACAAGAATTGAAATTAAATTCTATGGATTCTTTCTTTTCTATTAAAGTTCCAAGAGAGTTGAGAAAGTAAAATTGATACCCATTTTCCATGAAAACAAGTGAAAACAACTTAATTTCCTTAAGATAAATCTCAAAGCTCAAGTAGGAATTAAAGAGAAAGAAGTTCATGGTATTGCTGGACTTGTAAGCGAGTTTTCCTCCTTCACCCTTGCTTGAACCTTCAAAATTCTTCACATATAAAAATTCACTAGCAAAGAAAGAGTTAGTCTCTGTAGCATAGAAATTCATTTCCTCACTAGTTTCAAGTACAACTATTTCTTTTTCTCTTTGCCCTTCTTTTTTACACTCTTGTTTTTCAATGGAGCACTCATTTTCTTTTACTCTCTCACTTTTCCTAAGCTCATTTTCTTTCTCTTTTGAGCACTCTAAAAGTTCACTCTCTTTTGAAAGGATAAGATGGAATCGAAGATACATGATCTCTCAACTAATCTCTTTTTGTTTTCCACTCTTTCTTTTTCTTTAATCTGAATTCTCTTTTTTCTATGTTCTTTACTCTAATGAGATCACAATGTTCCATATTAGATATCTATTCCTTAACACGTAGTACAACACTTTCTTCAACATCAATTGTATCTCGTGGAAGCTCATAAACTTTTGGAAATTCTTTAATCATTCATGGTTTCAAGGTTTCAACCTGTGCAACTCCTCAAGATGACATGGAGAGTTGTTTTTCTCCACACCTTTTAGCCTTTATTAAGCTCTTTGCCTATTTCTCTTGATAAAATATTCTTACCCATTCTTTCAACTTCTTTTGCTCTTTATAAATAGAATTTTTAATGACTCTCTTGCCATCTTTCGTGAAGTTATAAGAATTCTTATCCCCATTGTGTGTAGCTTTCCCATCACTTAACCAAGGAGTTCCAAGCAATAAATGACCCGCTTACATGGGTGCTACATCACATAACATATCATCTTTATATATTCCTTTAGAGATAGACACCCCCATACTTGCTTAATGACTTTGATCTCATAATTACATTTGACCAATGGCATATGTAAGGCTTAGGATGTTAAAAAAGAGGCAAACTAAACTTTTTCACAAGGTAAGTACTAGCCACATTAGCACAACTACTACCATAAAAAATAAGATTGATAACTTTGTCTCCCACATGGCATTTTAGATGGACTGGCTTACTTTAATTCTTCCTCCCATAATAAGCTGTCAAATTAAACTTCTCCACCATAACTCTTATGATACTTTTCATAACAATGATAAGGATTATGCTCTTATTAATCATATTTATCATTTTCTATATCACAACCCCCATAATCATCATAAGAAGTATGCCCATTACATTTAACATAAGAAGAAAAGTTATCAACTCCATTATGTCTTTTCGAAATGAAGTTTCCATGTCCATGGTTACTTCCACCATAAGCATTGACTCCATTGCCATCACCATGATGGAAATTATGTATACCTCGTGCAAGCTTAAATTGATAATCCTCTTGTTTGCTCTTTGCTTCCATCATTTTCCATGATGGATTAGATCAATTTTACTATATTTATTTATTGTTAAAAAAGCTTAGAAAAACAAAAAGTGGACCTCCTAATCACTCCCTAAGTTTTTACACTCTTTGATGATCACTCAATTCACTCGTGTTTAGCAATCTGGATGGCTTTTATCAAGATAAGCTCACCCCTTTGCCTTTTCAAAACACTCAACACTCAAGTCTCTATAAGATGCTTCAACCTCTTAACCAACTCCAACAAAGAGCAACAATCCCAAGCAAGTAAACCAATCACTGTACTTAGTTGGATATAATTGTTCAAAGATGCAAAGTTTCAAACATTTGAGGTGTAAAAATTTCAAAGAATGTTATCTATGGAAAAGAGCCAACAAACGTAATTGATCATCAAAAAAAGATTAGAAAACACAAGGAAACAATTAGAACTAAAAAATAATGCAATTCAAAACAATTAGGCTAAACAAAGAACATAAGAGTAATAAGGAAGTGTTTCCAAGAAACAGGGGATAATGACACCATATCACTAAAACAAAATCCAAATCAGATGAAACAAATTCGGAAAGATTCCTCACTTTACAATGATCAATATAGGCGCAAGTTTCATTCGAATTGAATCCGTATAACATAACATATGCTCGGATTAATTCACACTTTTTCTGCAGTCACGATTTCAAAACTCATTTCATAATTCAATCACATTGCGCAATCAATGAACTCGAAATTGAGTAAAACTTATTCCAATTGAACCTTAACTCAAAGAAGAACATCCTTTTTTGCATCTTTTGTTGTTGCCGAAACTATGTGGTATGGTTCATCAACTACTCCGATTGAATTATTTGGGCCCACTCGTTATCAATGGGATCAAGGATCTGCTTTTCGTGAAAAAATAGCAAGTGAAGTGGAGGGTTTCTTGTGGACAATCGGTGAATTTGGTTTTCGAATTTTGGATATTGGGGGATTCTTTTATCTCCAAACTTGACTAAGATTCATTACTTAAAGCGGCTCTTTCGGGCATTCATCGAAAGGAGACAGTTGTTTCGAAAATATACATGTATTTACATTAAGTCATAATTCTTTGAGCCTATTTTTCTTTTCCTATTTCTATATATGCTATAGCATGTTTCTGTTTATGTTCCTACCTATTATTTGGAACTTAATTTCAATTATAACAACAATTAGCATCCTTTTTATATAAAGCTCCTTATTCCCATCACAAAACGTCAATCAATTCGCAGTTATTCAATGAAAGTTTTATATAATTT
Source organism: Catharanthus roseus (assembly GCA_028651295.1). Taxonomy (NCBI): domain Eukaryota; kingdom Viridiplantae; phylum Streptophyta; class Magnoliopsida; order Gentianales; family Apocynaceae; genus Catharanthus; species Catharanthus roseus. The sequence goes on from JAPQWS010000016.1 coordinate 10,469,195, forward strand.
TTGGATATAATATTTCTGTACTTAATGTTGCATGATCTTTATAGAATTTTGTTTGATCATAAAGTACTTCTTCATTTTTTTATTTACAACAGAAATTGACCTTCATTTGGACGTTCTATGATTCAATTAATCCTAGGTCTTGTAGTTTTTGTAGTTGTAGTTTTGAGGCCTTATTTTCCTCAAGGTTCTTCCTATCAAATTAGGAAAGAGTTTTGCCTCTCAATGTTGGGTTTATGAGACTTAGATCCTCATTAGTTTTCCATTTGAGTGTTGAAGCTATAAAATCCTCAATAGAGGTTCTTCATCAAAGGAGGTGATCCTTAGAAGGTGTTGAATCAAATATCTAAGCAATTGAAGATTCACATCAAATTAGTGTCAGAGAAACCTCTAAATGATAAGTGTTTAAAATTTGTTGAAAATCAAAAAAAAAAAAGAAAAGAAAAAGAAAAGAGGCAGTTGATGATCTACTGGAAAATCCATGAATATCATGCAACAGTAGTATAGAAAAATTACGAAAAAATTGTTCCGAAAATCAATTGAAAATTCGAATGAATTATGTTCGAATTTTTTGATATTTTGGGATGGAGAAGTTCTCCTTTGAATCAGGATTCAATTGAAATAAGTTTTTCTCAATTAGGAGTTCAAGTGATTGCTAAATTTTATTGAATTATGAAATGTGTTTAAGAAAAAGTGTTGATTAATCCGAACATACATTGTTTTATATTGATTCAATTCGAATGAAATTTGTGCTCATTGTCTTCAGTGTGTTGCATCTGATTTCGATTTGTAGTTTTCGAGTTATCGTCGTTTTAGTGTCAGGGTGTCATTATCCCCTGTTTCCTGGAAAAATTGTTTTAGTACTCTTGTGTTCTTTGTTTAGCCTAATTGTTTTGAATTGCTTTATTTTTTACTTCTATTGTTTTCTTGTGTGTTTCTACTCCTTCATTGATGACCAATGATTCTTGTTGGATCTTTTCCACAGATTACATTCTTTAAAATTCTAACATTTTAAGTGTTTGAAACTTTGCCTGTTTCAACACTTATCCAACTAAGTGCATTAATTGATTTGCTTGCATGGGATTGTTGCTCCTGGTTTTAGTTGGTTAAGAATTTTGAAGGATTAAATAGAGACTTGAGTGTTGAGCGTTTGGAAAATGCAAGAGGGTGAGCTTATCTTGATAAAAGCAATTAAAAGTGCTAAACACGAGTGAACCGAGTGATCATCAAAAGAGGGAAAACACTTAGGGAGGGATTGGGAGGTTCTTTTCTTGTTTTCTAACCTTTTTGTTAAGGTTTAAAAAATAAATATATGGAGTACAATTGGTCTAATCCACCTTGGAAAAGGATAGAAGCAAAGAGCAAATAAGAGGATTATCAATCTAAGCTTGCAAGAGATAAGCATAATTTCCATCATGGTGGTGGCAATGGATTCAATGCTTATGGTGGGAACAACCATGGAAATGGAAACTTCACTCCTAGAAGACATGTTGGAGTTTGTAACTTCTCTTCTTATGCTAAATCTTTTGAGCATACTTCTTATGATGATTATGGGGGTTATGGAAGAAATAATACTAGATATGATAATTATGAGCATAGTCCGTATGATTGTTATGAAAAGTAGCATCATAGTTATGGTGGAGAAGTTTACTTTGAGAGCTTATATGATGAAAATATCTGTAGGAGGGAAAATGAAAGTTAGCATGAAGTCCATCTCAAATGCTATGGTGAAGACAAAGTTGGTAATCTTCTTGTTGTGCTAATGTGGCTAGTACTTACCTTGTGGAAAAGTTTAATTTGCCTCTTCTTGAACATCCTAAGCCTTACGTATGCCATTTATCAAATGACAATGATAAGATCAAAGTCACTAAGCAAGTATGGGTGTCTATCTCTAAAGGAATATATAAAGATGATGTGTTATCTGATGTAGCACCCATGCAAGCGGGTCATTTATTGTTTGGAAGTCCTTGTATAAATGATGTGAAAGCTATATACAATGGGGACAAGAATTCTTACAACTTCACCAAAGATTGCAAGAGATTCATCCTAAATTCTTTGGTACCTCACGAAATTTATGAAGAGCAAAAGAAGTAGGCAAAGAGCATCATGATGACTACAAGATGTGAGGACAAACAACTTTCCAAGCCACTTCAAGGAGTTACAAAGGTAGAAACCTTGAAACCACCAATGATTGAAGACTTTTCAAAAGTAAATAAACTTCCACAAGCTACAATTGAAGTTGCTAAGGAAGAGATCTATTGTGGAACATTAAAATTATTTCATGTATCAAAGAGTTTTTAACAACTATTCAAAAAAGAAAAAGAAAAATTTAACATAACTTTTAACAACTATTCAAAAATTTAACTGAAAGTTTTAAAAATTTCTCTCTGTTTTCTCTATCTTATTTTCTTCTCTATATATTCTTATAGTTAGTCTTTATATTTCTATTCTCTATATTTCTTTCTACTTTATATTCCATATTGATTAATATATTCTGTCGCCAATGCTACACCAACAAATTTCATAACAAGTAGAACTTTATAAGAAAATATAGTAATGTTTAACAAAGAGAAAAGTATAAAACTTTCAGTGATTTCTCTTTGAGGTGTGCTTACAACCGAAGACGAGGGACCCTAATTATAGTGCTTAAGGGATACAAGGGATAGAGATTGAATAGAAGGATAGATATCACATCTAAGATAACAATAAAACTCTATCATTATGTCTTAATAAGATTCTATCTTTTCAAGATATCTATCTTCATAATATCTATCTCTTCAAGATGTCTATATGTTCAGAACATCCATCTTTTTGGAGATATACTTTATTTCAGATATTTTTATCTCTTATGGACATCTGCAAACATTTTTTAACTCATAACATTCACTCTTGCATGTCTATTACGTACATAATATGCCTTGTTAAAACCTTACTAGATGAAAACCCAATGGGAAAAAAAAAAACTCTACTGAAATAAAAAGAGTACACTATTCTCTACATCAGATATTACTTCCCATGATGAGAGACAATCACTTGAAACAGAAATGTTTGTGAATGATCTCAAGTATTATTCTCAATAGTGTCTTAGTGAACAAATCTTCTAGATTATCATAATATCGAATTTGCTGCACATAATTATCACATCTCTTCTACAGATCCTGAACAAATATACATATCTTATCTCCTTGAATATATCCTCAAATTTATATAATCATTCACCAATATAATTGGAATTTCATCTAAGAAGATATATAAATATCTCGAATATAATAATTTATTCATCTTTATCACACACATTATAGTCAATTGATGTTGTTATAATGGGATATAACTAAAATGAATGCAACAGGCAAGCGTACCTATCACTGTAGTATTAGAGATATACCCAAGTTACTGAACTCACAAAATGCTAAAGGCTCAAATAGTCACTATTTTACCTAATGTTTAGTCTAACAAATTGGGTTTTAAGAAATTAAATAACAAATTGGGTACACTACTAAAGACAATTCAATGGAAGCAACACGTAATGATATGAAGTTTTAGGAAAATAGTTTGAATGTAGGATCCCCCTAACTTTTGTCGACTATTCAAATTGAAAACACTCATAAAATGATGTTTGAAAATGAAGGTTGAGTTATCACATGAAAGTTGGGCAATCCCTATCTCTAGGTAAAGGCCTCTCTACTCACATAACGTTTAGAGGAGAATATCTAATCTCCCTAACCGATTATGAATGCAATAGACTTGGGTGATCTAATAACCTAAAAGTGTAAAGAATATCTCTATTTAATTGCCAACTCTTATTATCCAATTAGTTTCCCTAGATTGATCTTCCTTCTTCAATTTCAATCAATCTTGTGAAATCATTGTTCCGCGCAAATTAGAGAAAGCGTAATTTAACAAGGACTAACACATAAACAAACATCAATTTAATAAAATTTAATAAACAATTGTATCATCAAAAGCTAGGGTTCAATCGTCAATTCAAACAATATAAATTTAACTAGAGAACATCCTAACAACAATGAATTCAGTAATAAAAATTATAACTAGCAAATGAAAAGAAAGCTTAGGTTGAAAAAGGGTTGAATCCACGATTCCAAATGCCACTGTAGCTCGTCTCCTAATTCGCTTGATGAACCCCCAAACTGCTCCATGAAATCTCTTCAACCTTTCTCCAAAAGCTTCAATTTAATGTTAATTATAGAGAATCTACCTAATTAAAGAGGAATTGGGAGGGTTTTTCTTATCCAAATTTGCCCTTAATTCCTCCTCTCTAAACTTACAACTATTCTCTGTTGAAAGATGGGATAAAAACTTATATTAATTCAAATAAAAATGCATTACGACACTGCTGATGAGACCTCCCCTGTCTGGTAGGTTGAGCCCTACCATCTGCGGTGAGGTTCTATTCTGAATCGACTTGAGTCATCGGGACCTACCGTGTGCGGTAGGTCTAGCCTACAGTCCATGGTAGACTTCTGCTAGATGGTTCTTGTGGCTCATGGACCTATCGCGTGTGATAGGTTGGTCTACCATCGGTAGTAGGTCTCCTTCCTTTGTGTTGGTGGCTTCATTTTTCTTTATTTTCGATTTATTTCTTCGTCTTCCTCATCAAGAAGTACCTAAGATAAGAATAGATGTAAACGGTGTAAATTAAACATTTATATAGTAAATACATTGTAAAACAATGAAAATAACATATGTAAAGGTAGTACAATATGGATCATATCAAATGCCCCCATACTTATATGTTGCTCGGCCTCAAGCAACCAAAAAACTAGGTAAAATCATTGAAAAAGTAGAAAGAAGTGCACAAAGTTTATTAATTGAAAACGAAAAATGGGAGGACAAGAACACAAATGACTAAAAAGAAAGAAGACTCTACGAATGAAAAAATAACAATTAAAACAAGAATGAAAAAGACTAAACACATCATTTCGATAGGGATATCACTACTCAACTGCATAAGGACTTTAAAAGGACGAAACACAAGAATCTACAGTACTACCACTATCTTATTAATATCCTTACTAGTGAATGGTGTGTGTGTGAATTACTCGTGTTGCCTTTCAAAGAAAGCAAGAAATGCTAGGTTATTAAGATAGTAAAAAACCTTTGTTGAATAGTGCACAACATAACTCAAATTTCTCAAAACCTTTTCACTCTAAGTTGTATTCTATGTCGTTCCAGGATTAGGTAGGACTTTTTGGCTTGTAATATTAGGCTCAAGACTAAAAGGATGTCAAATGAAGGTAAGGGAAAAATAAAAGAAATTTAGATCAAGCTAATACAACAGAAAGGAAATATATCAAACATTATGAACACTTTCTAGTCGCTTTTCACTCATTCCCATCTACCATTGATCATCTTACTTGGGTCAAATTAAACACAATCCACCTAAGAAAACTATATTTTTCAGGAGCATATATATATTTTCCAGTGTAAGAGAGAAAAGCTCAAGAATTTTGAGTGAAAAAGACTTGTCATCCTCCTCTCATCATTGCTGGGTTGTGAGGGGGATGCTCCAATGTAGGTTCTTGTGGTTTCCTTTATTGAATGAAAACCAGCATAGTTTCATTCCCTCAGTCGATCTTCTTTGACCAGAGGTATCCAAACCTTTTTGGCCTCATCCCAAGAATAGCCGCGATTGTTGAATGTTGTAAATTTTATGATCTGCAACTACACTGTCTGGGCTCTTCGTTCTCCTGTGAAGTTAACATTAAAAACAACAAAAACACATGAAAGTATCACAAGACAATGAAATACACGTGTGCGAGTAGTGTCACAACCAGAATTTCACATAGCATGTATAATAAGAGACGCGACGAAAAAGGGGGATTGCTATTGTAGTTTGTCAATCATATAAAGATCGATGACTCTAACATCACTCTGCCCGCCCTCCTTTTTTAACTAAGGTGTGGCCAAAGAAGTATGTAAGTACTCGGGAAAGGAGTTGGGGAATATCATCCCTGTAAAGGATACGTCAGCGGTCACTCGGACGTGGCCGGATCTCAAGGTGATCACAAGTCGCATCATAGTTCCAGTTTAGGTCGTCGTCGACAGTTTTCTTATTGGAATCTACAGTTATGGTGTTTCCGAAATCAGTAATCCCAGAATGGAAGCTAGATGCTCCCTATCTAACACTATCCTCACCCCTTTAACCATGGAAATAATAGTAGAAAGGTCCTTGTCCGTTTTATGAAACATGTTGGCATAGAATTCACGGACAAGTTCGGGGTAATAAGTTCTAGAAATATGTAAGAGATGTTCCCACCTCAACTTGCCAAAAAAAGTAGCAAATCCCAAGTGTTCTATGACGAGAGAATCAAAGGATTTTTCGATTATAAGTTTAAGGCGCTATCGGATATCCATTTTCGGTCGTCGCGGAGAGGAGCTTCGAATAAGGAGGAATAGCAGGGTTGGTGGGGTCAAGTGTGGAATCATCAACCCGAACCCTTTAGGATTCGGAGGAGGAAGGTGTGGATTTTTTAGGTGCCATAGGGGAGTGAAAAGAAAGATGCGAAATAGGAAGAATACAGAGAACCAACACTACACAAATGTAACACTAGAAGTTAATAACACATGGAAAAGAATAATAACAGAACTAAACGTAGCCTATGTGTGGAAAGTCTCTTAATGTCGCCTGTGTGTGATGGTAGTGTTACAAGATAAACTAACTAAAAAAACTGAGCAAAACAATGGATGGAAAAACTAACAATAAAAATACAAAGAACATAAAGCACAAAATAATGAACGACCAACACACCTAAAAATACAAATTTACTTAAAACAAAAATTGAAGCAAAGAGTTTTAGAAGTAGCCTAGGTTTGTTTGAACAAACAAACCGTTGCTATATTCCAGTGAAACGCACAATTTACCTTGAAAGTTTTGCCGCCAGAATTGCTAGAATTTTTGCCCAAAAATTCGTTGAAAACATTTGTGAAAATTTTGTTCAATTTTTGCTAGAAAAACATAATAAAAAATAATACAAGGGTTAGTAAAATAAGAAATAACAAAAAGAAAATAGAAAAAGAAAAGAAAATAGAAAGAAGGAAAAGGAAAAAGTGGTGGAAGAAGGGGTATCGGTGGTGGGGAAAGGGTGGTTTGGTAAAGTGGAAGGAAAGGGATAAAATAGGGGGATGGAGATGGGGATGGTATAAGAAGGAATGTGAGGAAAAGAAGAAGAAGAAAAAAAAAAAAAGAAAAGGTGAGAGAGAAAGTGCAAACAATTGGAAGAGGTCGATGGTGGGAGATGGTCGTCGGAGTGCCGATGGAGGGAGGTTGCCACCGGGGTTGTGGAAGAGGAGAGAAGAACAGAACCGCAAGGAAGAGGAGGAACCAAGAGTAAAAAAGAAGAAAGAGGGTAGGGAAAGTTAGGGAATTTTAAGAGAGAATGGGGTTTCAATTGCAAAAAATTTGGGGGGGAATGGCTATAGTGGAATGGAATTGTGTCGACCCGACCCGTTTTTCCGAGAAAAGACCGGAACTGTAGCCTTAAAATCAACCTATCACGTACGGTAGGTCGAGGTCTACCGTCCTGTAGGCTTCTGTCTTGCCGAAAAAAACTGTAGCCAACCCTACAACATGCGGTAGGTTAGACCTACCATCCTCGGTAGGTTTCTGTTCATGAAAGATTTTGGTGCTTTGACTCCGATTTTTCTTCTTTTTACGATTTTAAACCACGTTTCATGCCTACTAAATGTTGTGGATTGATTTTAAGCTCAAATTAAGTTTATAGTAGGATTCATCTCTCGGAAACACCATGCAACAACAAAAACAACAAAATGATCAAAGTGAAAAGGAGAGAAAACTACAATTTAAGTTTACAATTACAATAAGTTTACATAGAGCTATTTGAAATACTCCCTTCTAGGTGCCAAAAGCACCTCCCCGACACAACACTCTGAGTTCTTATTGACTTTCCCTTTCTCGATACCTTGAACGGGCACCAAATTCATCAAACCTACTTTCAATTTGGGGACAAGAGTTTTCCCCTTTTTCTTTGATTTGTTCGGGCTATCATCTCGTTTTGGGTGAGTTTAAGCAAATATACTTTTTCAGTTGTATGATTAATATAACATAAATTATCTTCACTTTAAGAAGGGGGAGTTGAATTTAAAGGAATTTGAACACTACATCATTATCCCCTAACCTTAAGATTAGCTTTCTTTTATCCATGTCTATCAAAGCCCTTGGTGTACATAAAAACAGGCCCCCTAAGGTTATTGGGAAGTCTACATCCTCGTCCATATCGAGATGACAAAATCTAAATGGAACACAAGGTACTTAACCTTAACTAGGACATCTTGTATGATCCCTTAGTATGTCTACACTTTTATTTGCCAGATTAATGGTCATCATAACGGGTCTTGGTTTCCCTAGTCCTAGTTTCTTACACATAGAATACAACATAACGTTAGTACTAGCCCCTAAATAAGTGATAGGTTTATCAACAGAAAAACTACCAATGGTACAAGGAAAATAAACACTCCCTGGATTTTCTAACTTCTGAGGTAGTTTATTCTTGTTGATAAGAATGGCCGAACATTCTTCACCTAGGACATATGTGGACGCATCGTTAAGTTTGCTCTTCTTCGTTAGCATCTCCTTCAAATATTTAGTATACTTGTGTACCTGTAAGAGTAAAACACAAAGTGATAAGTTCATTTTCAGTTGTTTGAATATCTCTATGAATTTCCTTATATTTTCTTGGCCACAATCACGAACAAGAGCCTCCAGATTTGGGATTTAACGCCTGTACTCGGCCATTGCCGGCTTCTCGTTCTTCTCTTCTTTACTTGGCTCTAATGCTTTAGAGTCAAGAGTGTTGGATGAACTTTTTTCCTTTTCTACACAGCTTTTCTTTTGTATGATTATCACAAATTTTACCAAGATAGCATTGACATGCTCTCTCGGGTTCACTTTAGAGTTGCTTGGGCAGTGATGTGTATAAAAACAAGTAATAAAAATGGGGAATTCTAGTTACTACAACATAAGATAAATGGACCTAAGAAAGTAAAGATGAGTTTCAACTTGAATATGGAATCTCTCAGGGACGGATGGAGGTTTAGGTACTAATCATGTTTCTAATGTCTAGTTGGGAAAAGAAAGATAATGTCGTTGAAAAAGAGAAATAAAAAAAAGTAACTTAATTAATAGAAAGCAAATAAAAAACGAATTTAAAAGAATATTAAACATAAGAGTTTGGGTTGGTGAAATCCCCATAATCCTTGTTACTAATTCAATTTGAAAAACTTTAATGAAAACCATGTTGAATTAATTAAATTGGGCCATCACTAAAATTGGGCAATCCTTATCTCCAGGAAGAAAGCTACCCTACTCAATAACCCTTAGAGGAAAATCTCTTTTCTCCCTTACAAATTATGAGTGCAAAAAATTTAGGTGATTTAAAAGACCTAAAAGTGCAAAATCGTATCTCTAGTCAATTGCCCCAATTAACTCCCAATTGCTTGCCCTAGATTTTCCCTTTTTCAATTCCAAACAACCTTACAAATAATCTAATCTCGCGACAATCAAACAAATGCAATTGGAAGACAAACTAAATTAAAACAAGCATCAAAATCAAGAAATTAAACCAAGAACTTCATAAACAAGAACAAGGGCACAACTCCAAATCCAAAAAGGAAAAACTACTCACTATTCATTATAAATAAAAATTGAAAATTAATAAAAAGAATTCAATAACAAGAAAAATAAAAGAAAGCTTAGGATTTAGTCTCGAAGCCAAAATTCAATCTCCAACGTCTTCTAGGATCATCTTTCCAGTCACCAAGTCGAAGATCGAATGTTTGAATCAAAGTCTTCAATTCTTGAATCCAAGAAAATATATCTTGCATAAAACTTGAAATTCTACAACTAAAGAAAAGAAAAAGGCTGGAATTCTAAAAAGTGTTTAACTAATCTAACCTAATTTATCTACGCCTAATCTAACGTAAATCTAATCTATTCTAATCTAAAGTAATTGTCTATTGAACTCTCTAAATTGTGTCTAAATTGTCTCATACAATGGCTGCGTAGAGCCCTATAAATAGAGGTAAAAGTACAAGAAATCCAAGCTAGAGATGGTGTAGAAATCAAGAAAACCAAGTTGGAAAAGGATTGGAATGGTCCCTTGCCAGCACACCAACCACCGACGTTAGGGTGAGGGCCTATCATCCGTGGTAGGTCTCGGGTTACACATTCGCAGCATCCTCGTCACCTACAAGCGATGGTAGGTTACCTTGCCATCCGTGGTAAGTGCTGTCTTTTTGCCAACGACTTCCGTTTTTCATTGTTTTCGCTCCATTTTAATCTGTTTTGATTTCTTTTTCATCACTTCTACTTCCTGAGGATACCTAGACAAGAATAAGTAGAATTTAGCTAAAATATATACTTTTACGTATTAAAAACACCGAAAACGGTGAAATTAACATATAGAAAATATAGAAAACTATGCAATTATCAGTCAGCCTCTATACTGCTCGTTCTTGTATCAATAGCATTCATGAATTTCACTATGAGCTCTTCAAATTAGCCTTTGCCGATGGAGGATTTTGTGGAGCTGCATCATATAGGAGTTGTTAGGTAAGACCTCTGTTTTGGAATCCCGGAGGTTGTTGCTGTCCTTGCCCGCCCTAAGAGAAATTTGGGTGGTTCCTCCAACCAAGATTGTATGTGTTGGAGTAGGGGTTATTGCCCTATTAGTTCCCTTGCACATAGTCTACTTGCTCCATAGGATCTCCCATACTAGGGTATTCATTATTGGGATGCCCTCCACTACAAAAGTCGTAGAACATGACTTACTGATTATTTTGATTCGAAGGTGTGGTAGTCAAGTTCCCTAGCTTCTGCTCTATCACTGCCACCAATCTTGCTTCCATGGGAGTAATAGTATCTACATTATGTACTCTGGCAGTTTTTTGTTTAGATCTTTGCCCTCCCCAGGTATCGCTATTCATAGCTATTTGTTCAATAAGGTTGTATACCTATTGGGGAGTCTTATGATATATAGAACCACCAGCAGAGGCATCAATTAGTTGTGTTGCATCGAAGGAAACTCTATTGTAGAAGGACTATGTTTGAATACCCAAATCTAATCCATGGTGGGAACACTTCCTTAGCAGCTTCTTCCATCTTTCCCAAGCCTCATAGAGGCTTTCTCCATCAATTTTTTGGAACGACAGAATCTTGTTCCTAAGCTTTGCTGTACGTCTAGGAGGAAAGTACCTCCTTAGAAACTTCTCGGCTAGGAAATCCCATGATGTAATCGAGCCTGAAGGTAATTACTTGAACCACAATTTTGCCTTTCCCTTTATAAAGAATTGGAAAAGACGAAGTCTAATGGCATCTTCAGTGACTCCGTTGATCTTAAAGGTATTACACACCTCCAAGAAATTGCGATGTACGCATTAGGATCTTCTTCAAGGAGTCCATCGAATTGTACGTTGTTCAACAGCATTTGAATCACGTTTGGCTTGATCTCTAAGTTGTTTGCTTCAACTCGAGTCCTAGCTATACTAGACTGCATTACTGGACAGTCTAGCATAATCTACCATCGTCCTTTCCGCCATTGGTGGTGGTGGATGTGGCACAAATGATGGATTTATAAAAGGTGGAGCTTCTTGACCTTCTTCTGTCTTTTCCACGGCAATGATGGCATTGTTGTTTGCCGTCTCAAATCGAAGAGCATAGTAGGCACTTCGCAATAAACACTCGAGCTCTGGATCAAATGGGATTAATTCACCCTTTTTCTCTTAGGGCACAAACTAGTTACCCATACCTGAAATAGGCAAACTGCAATCTAAGTCCACAAATAATAACACAAAGCAAGACAAAAACAAAGAATAAACTAATAATTCAAAAAATAATAAAAATTCAAAAGAAAAGCAAAAACAAGAAAAATAAAAAAGGAGTAAAGCACAAGAAAAATGGTTTTCTTTAAGTTACTATTCCTCAGATATGGCACCAAAAAATTTATGTTGTTTTAAATGGGGTATAACTAAAACGAATATAACAGGCAAGTGTACCTGTCACTGTAGTATTAGAGACACACCTTAGTTTTCGAATGCAGGGAACGGTAAAAGCTCAAATAGTCAATATTTTACCTAATATTTTGTCTAATAAATTTGGCTTTAAGAAACTAAATAACAAATTGGGAACACTACTAAAAACATTTAAATGAAAGCAACTGTAAAGGTATAAATTTTTAGGAAACGGGTTTCAATGAAGGATCCCCCTAACTTTGTCAAGTATTCCAATTAAAAAACTCATAAACGATGTTTGAAAACGAAGGTTAGATTACCACAGGGAAGTCGGGCAAGCCCTACCTCTAGATCTAAGTCCTTCCCAAGACCACCTCCTTTAGTTGAAGAACCTCTATTCAAGAATATGTAGTTTTAACAATCCAATGGAAAACCTATGAGGATCTAAGACTCATAAGCTCAATATTGAGAGGTAAAACTCTTTTCTAGGTTGATAATTATAACCTTGAGGAAACTAAGGCCTCAAAACCCCAACGACACAAGCTAGAAGACCTAGAATCAATTGAATAAAGAACAAGAACTCTACACTCAATTAATAGAAGGAATTAAGATGATCAATGGAATTCCATAGATTCATCATCCGAAGGCATTTCATTACTCACAACTAAGGATAATAACCTTTAGCAAGCTAACTAAGCAAGGGTGAAGAGTCCTAGAGACCAAGAGAATTTTCTCTCAACAACTTCAGCAAAATTCCTCCAAGATTAGTTACAATAAACCTATAAATGGGTATTTAAAGGCTAAGGACTCATCCTCTTTTCCCTCTCAAGACCTGCCGGTGACGGCAGGATAGAACCTACCATCCGTAGTAGGTTGGCAACTTCCAAACATGGTGCCAATAGAAGCCCACTGGCAACAGTAGGTGCAGGGCCTACTGTCTACTGTAGGTCTTAGAATTCCCAAGCTTAGTCATTTTTCACATTGAAGTTGCACAATTGAATAATCCTTATTAATGGCATATATGATGAGTAACTCGGAGGCTTGTCCTTCATCTTCAAAGCTCTCATTTTTCTTGGTTTTTTCAATGAAAGCATACCAGACTCGCAACCAATGCCTTGATCTTGTTATCCATGCTCTAGTGCTTGGATCATGAACCAATTCATTAGCTTTGGACAACTCGACTCACATCATCCGCCCCTCCTTTGAGAAGATTCGTCCTTACATCTTTATCTACATGAAACAAAGACACATCAAAACATGAAAGGAAGCACTAATATGAAATTCAATCGAAAGATCAATCATAAAAACCATTAAAACACTCAGGAAATTGCAAAGGCTCATCAGAACGGCATCAAGCTTAGTCATGCGATAAGAAGGAAAGAGGTTGTTTCCAAAGTGACCCCAACGCCATCTGCCGGAATCAAAGACTAGTAGTTCTGTTTCAAACATCATGTTGTTGGCATCAATAGCATCATGATCCTTGAAAAGGATATACTTGAGAAACTCCATCGTCTTCTTTTATCCCAAACTCAAAGTATGATCTATAGAAAAACAAAACATGCCAAAAGGAATTAGAATATTGAAACCATAATCAACTTCAAAAGAAGAGTAGAGAATAGTAGAATTATGAGCAAACTCAAGACAAGGTGAACAGGTTTCCCATATAAAACCGATCATCTTCTTGGGTACATCTATCAAAGATTTAGCAATGGTGCTAAGGTCCTTGATGGATTTCTTATAAAAACTTGTGAAACCATGGAAACTTCCTACTTCGAATGCACTTTTGGAAGTTGACCAATCCTTGATTGTTTTCAGTTGATACCCATCTATTTCGAAGGCTAGAAAACTCACCACATAACCTAGGAAAGTTTCCTTTTCGAAACAAAGCTTAGATTTTCCAAGGTTAGCATATCGTTCCTCATTCAGTAAAACAAGTAAACCTTGATAAAGATGGTACAAATGATTGTCATAAATTTTATTATAAATCAAAATGTCATCCAAATAAACAAACACAAATGTAGAATCTATGTCTTTAGACAATCAAAGTAATTCAACTTTGAACTTCAAAGATATATCTACATAAGGTTCTATAGGTATATTCAAAAAATATAAAGTTCATGTGGCAAAGATGTAGACTTGGCTCTTTTATAGTCTAAGCAATTAGCGATAAACCTTTCTACATCTATTTTCATGCCAAGCCCAAAGAAGTGCTCATGTAAAATCACATAAGTTTCCATCAAACCATCACAATGAGCTTCTTTAGCTAACAACAATTTTAAGCAACAAGAAGGAATGCCTAATTCACCTTCGTAATAAAGATCACCATCATGTATAAGGTACTTAGCATTAGGAACAACCAAAAAAATATCAATTATATCCTTGAACTCATTATCACTAACATATAATTCCATAAACATATATAAAACCAAATAATTGAGCTTGTAAAGTAAAGGATAGAGTGTACTTTTTTGACAAAGCATGGGATACTAGATTTCCTTTGCCTTTCTTGTACCTCTTGACATATGAAATTGTCTTTATGAATTTCATTCCTCTTGCACACCTCTTGTTGAACTTTTGTTGTCCATTGAGAAATAATGCACATAACTCCTTATCATGATTAGAACATTTCAATATCGCACCGGTCACTAAATCACTTTGATGTTCCATTTTCTTTAATGGAGAGAGTCCACTGAATTCCTCTTTGCAATAGAAAGTGAAATCAACTTGTCCAAAAAACTCCTTGAAGGTTAGAGAATACAGCCAAATACCACCAAAGGATTCATTTAAAAACTTGACACAAGAAGTTTTGTTTTGAACTAAGAAGCCTTTTAAAATGTAAAGTTTCAAAAGATAATCAATAATGGAATTGGAATAAACAAGATGTTTCTCATCAAGATAATTCCAAGTTAGTTCATAAACACCATTCTCAAAGGTAGTTGTCACAAAATCACAAAGTTGAACTTTAAGCACTTCAAAACTAACATCCATTTTCTTTCCACAAATTGGAAACCACATAAATTCCTTGAAATGAAAATGATAGAATTGAAACCCATGGAGGTTTCCTAACAACATGGCTTTCAAAAAGCAATCAACAATTAAAACCTTTTGTTCATCATGAAGAAATTCAAATTTATAACTCATAAGGCTCAAAAGTTGAATATAAGGAATAAACCATCAAAATTTTGCATAAAAGCATAAAGGAAAGATGATTCATAATCACAATTCTCCACAAGCTCTGCTTTAAACTTAGCATGAAAATCACTATCTAAATACCCAGGGAATCGACTAACTATCTCATCATAACTACTTTCGACAAAAGATTCAAAGAAGATATAAATCTTACTTCACATAGATTCATAAGAAGATGAGAAATTAGCAAGAAGGAGATCAAAGAAAAGATTATTATGTAATAACTAATGGTCATGGTAAGATGTCTTAATTCTAGCAATAATAACCAAAAGTTGTTTCTCAAGATAAGCACATGAAGCATATGATCAATATCAAAAGCTAGATCACAAGTGAAAGGATTAACCATCACATTTCCAACAAAAGTCACATAGGAAGCATAAAACTCTAAGAACAACTTCAACTCCTCAAAAGAGAATTCATGGTAATAAAGAAAAATGTTTAAAGGAAGGCTTAGTGATGTGTCATCAAAGCCGATGCTAAACTCCTTTCCCATGCCGTCTTCTTTTAGCTTTCATCCCATGATTTCGCTTTTTTCCACAAGTTGAAGTTAAGAAGTTCAAGAATTGAGATTGAATTCTATCACAAAAGAAAGAAAAAATTTGTTGATGATGAAATCAAAAGACAAGAAAGATGTAGAAGGAAGGAAGCTTATGATTTTGTATAGCTTATAGCCAGGAATTCCTTCATTTTCCATGTTTAGAGGTTCAAATTTCTACGCACTTTGAGAAAAACAAGCAAGGAAAAAGTTATTGGAAATAGTAAACAAGTTCACTTCCTCACTACAAAGTAAGTTTAAGAATGAACTAATGTCACAATAAATCTTTTCATTTCTCTCTTTTATCTCCCTAAAAAAATCATTAAGCTCATCTCTTCCTTTGTTTCCTCACTCTTTGAAATCTCATGTTGCTTTTGTTTAACTTGTTCTGCTTTTAAATTCTCGCGATTTTCAATCAAGCACTCACTCTTTTCTTTTTCCCTCACCTTTTTTTGTGCTCACAACACTCTTCACTTTTTCTTCTCCTTATTTTTCTTCCTTTACAAAGGTATAAGTGTTCTTCTTTTCATTGTGAATGACTTTTCTATCAAGTATATCTTGAGCTTGTGAAAGCTTATTTCCTTTTGTAGACTTTTCACCCCTTAAAGATTCAATGATTTTTCCATTTGCTTGGCCTTGTATTTGTCTTCATGGTTTCCAACTCCAAATCTATTCCTTAATGATTGCTTCATTAAGCTCCAAGTCTTGATTGGTTGAGCTCCCATTCTCCTTCTATTTTCACATTTACAATCCCACAAAACATTGACCTCATAAGAAAGAGATTTTAAGACCAATGGGAACTTTTCTTCTTCTCTTACACAATAGGAACAGAATAATGATTCCACCTTTTGCTCCCATGCTTCATAATTATACGGAGAAACAGTTCCACGTAAAAAAGGTAATTTCAAATTGTTGTAAATAAGAGATCTTGATGTAGTTTCCAAAGTTTGAGAACTTCTTCTATAATTAAATCCTCCATAGTTATAACTATAACATTATTCCCCATAATCACCATTTCTTTTGTGAAACCTCTCATCCATATTCACGTGATTTCCTCCATTTCTAGCATAATTTCTCAGAACTCTTTTATAAAATGTATCATTATAACATTTTCTAGTTCCAAATATATTGACATAATAGCAATCATAAGAATTATGCTCATAAGGTCAAGCATGAACAGAAAACTTACCATAGCCCCATTAATTATCATGCATTGGGTGTCCAGTAAAGTCTCCTTCTACTATTTTGCTCAAAAATGGTTTCCTCTTCACTTTTCAAGTCCTTCACACCCTTTGCTAGGCATGATAATTGTTGTTCCAATCCTTTCAAGGCTTGTTTCACATGACACAAATCATCTTCCATGTTTAAATTTATGTTTTAATGCCTTCAAATTAAACAAAGAACCTATAAATGTGTATTTATAGGCTAAGGACTTAACCTAACTAATTCTATTGATTGTTCGCTAAAAATACCCACTAAGCCCTTGATTAAAAGCGGGAAAATGAGTTTAAACAATAAAATCCCACCTAAAATTACAAAGCCTCTTTTCCCTCCCGAGACCTACCAGCGACGGTAGGGTAGAACCTACCGTCTTTGGTAGGTTGGCAACTTCCACGCATTGTGCCGACAGGAGCCTACCGGTGATGATGGGGGCAGAGTCTACCATGGGCTGTAGGTCCAAGAATTCCCAAACTTAGTCGTTTTTCACATCAATGTTGTTCCCTTGAATAATCCTTGTTTTTGGCATAGATGATGAGCAACTTGGAGGCTTGTCCTTCATCTTCAAAGTTCTCGTTTGTCTTGGTTTTTGCAATGAAAGCATGCTAAACTTGCAACCAGTGCTTTGATCTTCTTATCCCTACTCCAGTGCTTGGATCATGAATCAATTTATTCGCTTCGGTCAACCCGATTCACATTACTACTGTGTGCGGTAGGTCTAGCCTACCGTCTGTGGTAGGCTTCGGCTGGGATGGTTCTTTTAGCCCATGGACCTATCACATGAGGTAGGTTGGGCTACCTTTGGTGGTAGATCTTTTTCCTTGGCGCCGGTGGCTTTATTTTTCTCTGTTTTTGTTCTGTTTTCGCTTTATTTCTTCTTCTTTATTGGGAAGCATCTAAGATAGGAATAGAGATAAACAATGTAAATTTATACATTTTATATATTAAAAACATCGTAAAACGACGAAAATAAGATATGTAAATGTAGTACAATATGGCACATATCACCAACAATCATAATTAATTATTTTTTTAACACAAATTAAAAAAGTGGTTGCTATATATGTTTATACACTATCATAATGATTTGTGTGAATCTTGTAAATAATAAAATATCTTGTGCATCTACCTCCGTAGGAGTTGGATTGTTTTTCAAATTTCGAGATGATTATAAGGAGATATCAAACTATATGTTCAATAAACATTCCAAAGTTATTAGTTAGAGAAGAACCATAACAAGCACCTACTTGTATGAAACAAGTATAATCATATACTAATTTGAAGAATCATGGTGCTTCAGGACTAGTTAGCTCTTCAATATCCTTTTAGAAAAGATCTTTATCAATATACAATTAATTTTTTAATGACTTGGAATAGTAATGATGTGCCATGTCCATGTAGAACACTTTTAGAATATTCAATTTATGAATCACGACAAAAGCTTGATTTTAAAACCCTTGATCATATACTTGCCTTTTGTTTATTCTTCAGGAATAACATTTGCTCATGTAGTCCTCCCTTTTTAAAGGCTTATCATCTTTAGAATAAAGTGTTAGGTCACGCTTCAGGCGTAATTCAAAATTATTAGCTATATTTTGTCCCTCTAGGATATCTACCCAAATAAGAGTATCTATTAGAAATTCTCATAAACTTGGAAAAAGTATATAAAATACTTGATCCATAATTATCTGCGAATGGCCAAATTTTGTGAACTATAGTTCACTTATTCTTGTGGGTAGAATACTCATCTGATATTATTCTTCTAGTATTGCTGACTTTCGCCCCCTGATGTGGGACACACTAGTTCATCAAAGTGTTAATTAACAAATTGTACAATAAAAATATATTTTCACGAAGAAAAATCTATGGCAAGTATAATTAATGAAGATGAGTAAATCTTTCCCATATATAGACTCGATCATCTCATCATTATCTTCAATGGTGATTCACTAAAATAGTTGCATTATGTTCTTCTGGAATAATTTATATATGCTTCAGAAATACTAAGTCAACTAGGGACTTCATAATTTATATATGCTTCAGAAATACTAAGTCAACTAGGGACTTCATATAGATATGTTATCAAATAATAACACAGACAACTGTATATCAATGTCTTGTGTGCTATATATAAATATACATATATGAAAAATAATCATATTCTCCAACATAAATATTTCTTCGCTATTGTAATACCAGGCTTTTACGAAGAATTTTAGAATCAATACTCATTTCAAAGTTTGCATACATTTAATATTAATAACTATCTTCTATGATTACACTTCAGATGTATGATTCATTCTAAGAATTATATACATTTCATGTGTACTTGTCAATTGTCTGAACTAACTTTTACAACTGTTAGGTGAACTCCATATTTTCTTAAGTCTGTAGACTTTGAATCATTCTAATTCAATACCACTATACGCATAAATACTCTTGTACTTTTGCGAGTCCATTCATTCTCAATCAAGACAAATTATGTTGAGACCTCATAATATCACCATTTTTTAGGTAGCTGAATTTCTTCCAGAAATATATATTAGTCTTGTTTCTAACATTCTTCTAAAATTTTATGTCCTCGACTTTGTAATGTAACCATATAAACATTTTCTTGTTTCATATGTATTGACTTCACATTCATGGAATCGACTTATTTACCACGTTTCAAATATGTCTCTAATATTAGGAGCATTATTCGTCGAATGTTGGTCAGAGAACATGCCTAGCTATATTATTTTGAACTTCTGGTTCAAATCTCATATAAATATCAAAATGAGACAAAAGTAATTCATGTTTTCATCCGACTACATGTTTTCTCCTCTAAATGTTTGGATATTCAAATGAACAAATTACGAATATCTCTTTTGATATTCTTTGCCCAACATATATAAGCTCATCTAGCTACTGGAGTAATGACAATAATAGCGGACTTTTAATTCACTGATTGCCAATACATGGTTTCTAACCTCAAATAATTACAAAGAAGAGTATATATAATAATTTATTGGCAAAAAATGCGAGCGAGTGCTACTACATTTATAATAGCTCATATTGATGCATTTATGGTCTACACGACCATTTAGTGTATGAAAATAATTTGCAGAATGTTCAACACTAATAGCAATAGATACATAAGCACAACCAGTATAATTAGGACAAATTGCGTCTTCGGGAGAATTTAATGTATGTGCTCATATTTTTAAGAAATTGTAAACTAAGCGTTACGAGTCAACAATATATATGCAGCTATCTCATTGATGCATCGAATCATAATTTTTTGTATTCATCCGAAAATAAGGAGTGGATAAGAATTCGTCGAATTAGGAAAGTTCAGGTTCAATATTATTTCATGAATTCCAAATATTATTCGTACTTTATGATCTGGGATGGTCAAACTAATCATGCCATAATAAATTATTTAACTTAATAAAAATTCTTGTTTATTGAAAAATTGTATCTCAAATTTATTTATTCGGTGCAATATAAATAAATGGTAGTATTTTTTCATATAACAATAATAGTAATGCATATTTCTTATTCATTGTCTCAAGATGATGAAAAATATCACCGAGGCTAAGAATAATATTGTACGACACTTTGTTGAGAAAATGCATTACAAATTTGACATTTTTTTTGCAGAGATACACTAGCTCTTTTGGAGTCTTTAACTGCCTAACTCTTTTGGATTCTTAAACAATCAGTTCTTTTGTAACTTTGTACTACCATTTATATTTTTTTGACATTTATGCAACATGTTCTCATGCAATATAATGAAAGATATTTCATCTCAATATTATATTATATAAAATACTAATACTAAATATTAAAACACATAATACAAAGAAAAATAATTTGATACTTTAAGAACCATAAAATATATAAAAAATCATCTAGATATTTTTGAATAATGTGGTATCATATGTGTGTGCCATTTTGATGTCATTAGTAACAACATCATTAACATCAATAGTACAATTTTAGAATAAAATAACACTTTCATATCTCTTCTTAGACAATAATTAATAATATTTCAAAAAATGTACTTCAGGTACGTAATGAATCACATCAATAACGATTTATTGAAGTGTTGAAACATATACTCTCTTTCCCTTTCTCACTATTTCACTTCTAGTAAAAATACTATAAGCCTAATGCATTCACATCAAGAAATGACATAAAATTAATTGGTTGTCAATATTACTTTCATCAATGACTTAATTTTTGTTTAGTATCAAGACGATGTGAAACTAATCTAATAAAATTTTCAAAAATATCTTTCTCGATATTGCTACTGCAGTGGTATATTTGAGATATGATAAAGGTAAAATATTTTCTCTATCAACACTAATAATACTTTCTCCGTACATTTAATTTAGGAGAAACTCTAAATGTGGTAGAAGTATGTTATTGATAAATATAAAGCTTTTAGCCTGAAGTATAACCAAACACAACTGGAGTTTGTACTATAAACGACTTCTGCTTTTTTTATAGTTAATCTAAAATTATATAATAACCAACTTCAGTGCTTCATAATGTAGGTGGCTTTGATGCTAAAGTTTGTGTTTTCAACACGCTGCGCTAAAATTATTTATTTTATGGTGTCTTCTAGACCTACTATATATGTCCAAATGGATTTGCATAAATAATTACAAAACAAAAGTATAATTTTTTTTTCTAAAAATGTCATTAGCTAATAGCTCAAATTTTATAATAAAAATATCAGTAAACGAAGTACCTCTCTCCACCTTTTGCTAGTACGACATCACTGCTACAAAATTCCTTGGTCTCAGAGAAGACAACAACTTCTGGTACAGTCTCTTGCTCATAATATTATGAAATTCATTGGCGCAGCATTGTTGGGACAATATAATAATTGACACAAAATATAAAGTATAAAGAAATAGAAAATAGAAATAGAGGAAAGAAAAGAAGATAGAGAAGAATAGAAAGAAAAATATAGAACATTTATTGATTTCTTTCTGAGGTGTGTTTACAAATGAAGGCCAAGGACCCTATTTATAGTGCTTACAGGATACAAGAGATATAGATTTAATAGGAGGACAGATATCATATCTAATCATGTCTAATATGAGATTAAAACTCCATCATTATCTCTTAATTTTATTCTATCTCTTCAAGATATCGATCTTCAGAATATCCATCTCTTCAAGTAGTCCTATCTTCAGAATATCTATGTCCTCAGGAGATAGACTTTATTTTAGATATTCTTATCTCTTATGGACATCCACAAATATTATTTAATTCTTAACACTACCATTAATATAATGTATGAAACTATGACAAGCACAAAAAACCTTTTGAGTTAAAATTTATGATAAAATTAAAGAAACAAGTTAAGAGGGACGAATAAAACATTTCTAGAAAAATTTTTTAGGTACCAATTTGAGAATATTTAAAATCTTTTTTATGCATTATTTGAATTTTCAATGAAATTTGATGGGGAAGCAATTTTCTTTAAAGGAAAATGGCCACTCTGATACTTTACTTTATATACATTTCATCCTTTGATCCAACAAATTTATTACTAACTCATATAAATCTTGTGGACTAAGCACCAAAAAGTTTCATAAAAATTGTCGTAATGGATTAAGCTACCATAAAATTTCATAAAAATTGCCGCAATACTTAAATATAATACACAAAGACATTCCATAAATCTTTACTTTAACAAACATTAAAATACTTTTAAAAGCAAAGAAAAATCATTTTATAAAATGGTATTATCTATAAATCATTAATTAACTTTCATAAAGAGCAATGAAATTAAACACATACATCCATATCAATTTATAATAAACAATAGCAAAAGTAGAGGAGAAATGAGCTGAAAAAGCCAAAAAAATATAAATATATCTCACCTTCAAATTTTGACAACTAGCAACTGCGGCATGACCTTCTTCGGCAGCAACAGATCTCCGGAGTGGATTACAATAGCTCCTACCCAAATAAGAAGAACAAGAAATCAGTGGAGAGAGAGAGAGAGAGAGAGAGAGAGAGAGAGAGAGAGAGAAAGAGCAGAGTTCTTATCTCTAATAGCGGCAGCGGTGACTGCAGTGGATGTCGGCTACAGAGAGGGACTCCCGTCGGTGGTCTTCATCAGCTAGGAGCGGGAATGGGGAGGGTTTAAGTGGGAGAGGGTTTCTGAGAGTGAGAGGGTTGGGGGAATAGAGGGTTTGCCCCGATTTGTAATTTTGGTCTTCAGTTACCGACGAAACACGGATGGTGGTGCGATCAATATTTTTAAATTATTATTAACTGCAGAAAAATGGTTGGTAACTCTTTCGGTAAGTAAAATAAATTACTGACGACAACCTATGCATCGCAATGTACCGTGGGTATTTGTAATTACCGATAGAATATTCCTTTGGTATGGTTCGTTAATTTGTGGTGCATAATTTCTCTCTATTTTTTTGGAAAAGTTAATAAAACTTCTTTTATGTTAGACTGGCTGTCAAAAATTCGTCGGTCAGCTGTCTTGTTATCAATAGATTCTGGTTACTGTCGATGACCTCTATCAGAAAATAGATAATCTTTTTGTAGGGGCTTGAATCTCCTTAAAGAGAGCGAGATATCCGCCCCTCAGCCTTGTAGTCTTTCGATTTCATGCAGTATCCATTATTCCTCTTTTACGTATAAGTTTTTTACTATGTTTTCATTACATATTGCACTAACAATTTATGGAGATCTGAAGACACATTCACTGCACATGGCAAGGCTGTCAATTGATTTAGATATTTCAACAAGCCATTAAAGCTTCACATTTATTATTTTATACTGTGCAAATAGATGAAAGATGAAGTATTTTGGTGAGAAACATGTTAAATATTATGTTTCCCATGTTGTAAGTCAGTTCTTCGCTATTACTTGTATCTTATTTTATGGGATCTTTAGAATTTGCTTATATGTCATTGAATTCAAAGACATATTAGTAGATGATATGAAAAATAAATGTTTGCAAACGCCAAAAGGAAAAATCACTACATATTCTCATTAAAGAGTTGATTAGTGATCATTTATTGCTATTCTTATTTTGATTGCTTGTTTAATGTTGGTACTCTTATTTTTCATAATCTTCCTATTTATTTGGAAGAGAAAATTATTTTGATGAAAATATATGAGAATGTTTTAATCTCTATATGAAACATTAATGAGACTTACCTCCTTATTTTTTTGTTCTTCCATATACGTAATTTATGGAAAGGTCTTTAACCAAAGATTTGATAAATTTTTAATGATGCTACTTTATTATATTTTAATGAAGAGAGATATCATATTTAATTATACCAATAGTGGGGATTACATAAGGAGTAAGACGGTTTCTTTCCCATCAATGGCCTCACAAATCTCACTCTCCTCAGCAAAGAAACTCAACCTAGTCTCTCCCCTTCCCTCATCATTACCACTCCATTCTTCTTTGTTTTCACCTAATCTTTTTCACTCTCTAGAGACTCTCCTCTCTTTTCTTTTTCCTCTACTTTTTTCCCCTCTTTTATGTTTTTTTTTTTATTCTCCAACTCCTTTTCCTTTATTTCACTTGGTCTTGTTACACTTGGAATGGGGTGAGAGGTTTGGGACATATCTTGACCTCATCTTTCTCAAAGGAATAGGTGTTCTTGTATCCATCATAGATGGCCTTTCTATCGAATCACCACAGTCTTCTAAACAACAGATGTCCAGCTTGCGTAGGCACCACATCACAAAGGACCTCATCCTTGTATCTTCATATAGCAAAAGTCACCAATACATGCCTTATCACCTTCACCTCCTCACTATCATTTAACCATTGCAACCAATATGGCCAAGGGTGCTTGGTGGTTAGCAACTTCAATTTTTCTGCCAAATATGTGCTTGCTATATTGGTGTAACTCCCACTATCAATGCTACACCTTGTGTGGAAAATGTTCTCTCTTTGTTCACTAGATCCATCTTCAAAAGCTTGTGAGCTAAGAGTCTTCAAGACCACTGAGAATTCTCCCTCAGATGCAGACTCTTCATCTAATTATTCATTTTCTTGTTCACATTCGACTTCGTCTTCGGATATGACCTCTCCATTTGGCCTAATGGTCATGACCTTCTTGGTTGGGCAATTACTAGAATAGTATCCATATCCTTGCACTTAAAACATTGGACGTCTCTAGCTCTACTAGGCGCCCCTTCCACCTTGTTCTTATCCTTATTCTCTTCTTTCTCCTTAGAATCTTCCTTGAATGCTACTTTAGGTGTGTCATTCTTTCTCAAAGGCTTAGATTTGTATATTAGGAAGTATAGCTTAGGAGTAGTAAAAGGACTTCTGAAGTATGCCTTGCTTTTCAATTCTTTCTATATCTTCATGGCTTTATGAACCATTTCTTCTAATTTTACATATGCTTGAAGCTCCAAAGTGTCAGTTATATCCCAGTTCAATCCACTCATGAACCTTGCCATTGTAGCCTCCCTATCTTCAATGATAGTGGCTCTTATCATGGCTACATCCATCTCCTTGCAGTAAGCTTCTACCCTCTTGCTTCCTTGCCGGAGGTTTTGAAGCTTGTTATAAAGGTCCCTCTAGTAGTATGGGGGAATAAATCTCTTCCTCATCAAGGTTCTCAATTCCTCCCATATCTCCACCGGCCTCTCTAAGTTCCTCCTTTGATTCCTCACCAATTGATCCCACTATATGATGGCATAGTCGATGAATTATACCACTGCTAATCTCATCTTTGTAAGGACCGAGTAGTTGTGACAATCGAAGAAAAGCTCCACCTTCTTCTCTCCCATTAAAGGTGTGCTTCCAGATCACTTTTCCCTTAGAATGGAGAGATTTTCAATTTAATCTTCCCAAATTCCTTTTCTTCATAGTAACCCTCTTTATCTCTTTCCAATTCCCGGTCATATCTATCTTAGAGCCATAGTGTCTTTCTTGTTCCTTTAGCATTCTTATGAATTCTCTTTCAAGTCCCTTCCCATGCCCTTTTCGTTCCTCCTCCTCTTGCACCAAACCTTCCTCCACCTAGGGCCCCCAAAGGTTGGAAACTCTCTTGGAAATTTCGGGATAGGTCATCCCTAGCTCCAAAGTTGGCATAAGGAGAATTATCTTAATCTCTCATTGTTCATATTGGGTTAAGGTTATCAAAATTGTTAAACCCCGTCTTTGACACAACTTCGATTCTTGTCTCTCAATTCGGGCGGACAACGCTCCAATATTTCTTTCAATGTTACCCATTTATTGTTACAAGAACCTCAAAGTACCAATAACCTCTTGCATGAGAAGATCACTAGGTCCCTCATTATTGTTTCGGTTTTCATCTTCTTTATGAGACATCGTTAAAATTGATGGAATAAAAAGGTACCTACAAAACAAGAAACAAGTAATAGAAATGAGGACCTCGCCACTCCCTAAGTGTTTCGCTCAATGGTAATTGCTCTCAACCCTAATGTTTGCACTCACCCTATACGGCTTTCATATCAATGTGCTCACCCTCTTGGCTTTAACTTTTATCACCACTAGAGTTACTTAGTGATTTCTAAAACTTCTAAGTTATAAGGTATTCCCAAAGAAAATTCATGCAAGTAATTCCTAATAGATAAGCACAAAGAATTCGAAGAGAACTTTTGTCGAGCATATAGAAGGCATAGAATGTCAAAGAAAAAATTCAAGAGCATGAGCCAATGAATGAATCTAATTTCCACCAAAATTTCAGCAAAACACTTATAATTATATCCAAAGTAGTTGCAAGTTCAAAACAAAGATAATTTGTTTCATAAAAGATATGTAGATTACTGGAAAAAAATTCCATAAAAAGAGAGCATAAAAACCAGCTGCAGTAATCTCAACATAACTCATTCATTTCTCAACCAAATAGGCTCATATTTGTTGAAAAATTTTCACAATTGAATAAGATTTCAATCAAGACTAATTTCATGCAATTCGGAATTCATTTGTTATACTTTTCAATTCAATCTTTACCCATGACTTTTTTTGGCAAAAAATTTTCCAGATTTTTATGCCTTTTTTAAATAACTTCAATTGGCTTTTTTCCTTAATGAAAATTCAATAAAAGAACACATAAACTTCACCTCCAAGAGAGTTTTGCTCTGAAACCACTTCGTATGATCCTCCTTAGCTTCCCTTGACCATATACTCCCAAGACTGAACTCCCTTCTAGAGGTTTCCCTCCATGGTTTATTTTGGAGAAATGAAGAACATAAACATAAAATTGTGGAAAAGGTAATTAAGAAGGAATCAAATATACGTTCTTATATGTTGGGGAGAGTCAACAAGGTTTTGAAAAGCTCACTTATCCTGTACACTCTTAAGAAGAACCTAGATTCCCAAGCAACACCAACTTTGGAGTTGGCACCTGAAGGGAGAAATAGGATTTTTGAAATTAGACTTGGACTCTTAAATGGAAGATTCAAGAAGTTACTTGCCTTGAATTATACAATGGAAACTCTTAATTTACAAGAAAGAAGAAGAAAACTGAAGAACCCTAGTTCTTCTCTCTTTAGAATTGTTCAACATATCAAGCTTGCAAAACTAGCTGCAAAACATGATTATTTATAGTGGTCTTCACAATCAGTTTCCAATCCTAGGTATTAGACTAGCTTAAAAGAGTTTAGGGGATGCAAAGACCACTTAGGTATAAGTCAAGATAGATTCACAACCAAATTGAAGAGTCAATGAAGTTAAAAACTCCCCAAAAAGTTCACCAACCAAGCCCTATTAGCGACAGAAGGTTAAATTCTCAACTTCTTTGTCGAACAGAACCCTACCGACGATGGTAGGGTGGACCTACCGTCGGTAGTAGGTTACTTGATTGTGCTTCCTTCTCGGGCAGAACCCTACAGCAGACGGTAAGGTGTACCATACCATCGGTGGTAGGGTCTTGAATAGTTTCTTTTGTTTTCAAGCTACAAAACCTCCCAAGCTTGTTTCCTTGGATTCTTCCATTTGCATCCTTGAAAATAGAAAAGATTTGGGCCTCCAAAGTCTTCTCATTGCTCTTCTAGTATGTGCGAAGCAAGGTCTTGGAGTATCTTCTCAATCAAGGCTACTTCACCCATGTATTCCTCTTCTATTTTCTTAGCCTTTGCTCTCGTGATCGGCCCTTGCATCAACCTCACAGATTCTTGTGCATCCCTGATCATACCAAGAAATCTATAATTAGGTTCAAAGGGAAAAACGAACCGTATGGTAAAAGTAAGAAAATGTATTGTAACTAGTATCCTTGTGATTCTAGTATATAATCCTTCAATGATTGGAGGGTTGATTTAATAAAATCTTAATGATAATCTTTAGCTTTTTATGTGATAAGAACTGGGATGATCAAGAAGCTAAGGAGCCAACTCAATCACTAGAGTAAGGGTAAGGAAGATCAAAGAACATTAGGGTGGAATTTCAAGAGGAATATGGCATATAGTGAGGAATTCATGGAGGAAGGATTAAAGTTCCAGATTGAAACTTTCTCCCAAGTTGTTCATGATCCACACTTTAAGCAAGGAACAACAAATGGAGCAAGTAGGAGGTGCAAATCTTCATGAGGAGCTGGAAACATAGCCTACTACTACGGTAGGCCCTATACCTACCATCCCCGGTGGGCTTCTGCCTAAAACCAACAGGTTATCAACTATCCCACCACAAACTGTAGGTCCACTCTATTGTCGACGCTAGGGGTCCTGTTTTACATTATTTCAATGTTTTGAATGGTTTGAAGTGTTTTAAACACATTTTCGACTTAATTAAGGTCCGGAATGGTCTTTTAGTGACCTTACATCAAGGTAAAGATAGGGTTTATGGTATGAAATCAATAAAGGAACATTTAACTATTTCTGGAGGAATAGCTAGTTGCATTAGAAGATCAATGACGTCATGGTTGAAATCTTCAAAATTAGGAGTTCTAGAATTGAATTGCAGGCTTGGAAGAGTTTATAGACTTCCAAGAAACATTAAAGTCCTAAGAAGCTTAACGGAATAAAACTAGAAGCTCTCAGCCATCGTAGATTACAGAAGAACCAAGGAAGATGTAAAAACAGAGCCTACCAGCAACTATAAGTTCCCTCCCTACCATCCCTAATAGCTCTTGGGTTGAAAGGGAAGTTTTGAAAATGCCCTATCGGCCACAGTGACTACCACAATACCGTCCCCAGTAGGTCGTGGACTAATATCTTTAAATGGAAAACTTACCTATTATTTTTGGTTAATTTTGGTGCCTTTTCATTTAGAACAAAAGAGTCAATCACCCATTGAGTTGAAGCTCGGACCAATTACTAGAGCTCAGATGAAGAAACTCAAAACTTCAAATGGAAATGAGGACAATAGCATGGTAGCTTACATGGAGGAAGCTTTGAAGAACATGTTTAAAGGGTTTGGAGATCAAGGAGAGGCTTCCACGTTGTTTTCAATTTGTTCAATAAGCAAGGATCATTCAAGGAAGCAACTTGAGGAGAAAATTGGCTAAGGGTTGAAGAAGGGCACCCTACCACTGATGGTAGCCCTACCCTACCGTTGCCGATAAGCTTCTGGTAAAAAAAAAGGCTTAGAGGTCACACCCTACTGTTGCCAGTAGGGTTCGGCTAGGATAATGTTAATGCGATCTATTTGAGGGGTTTTTGTTATTTTGCTTAACTTTTCAATTTTTAATCAAGGTTTAGTGGGTATTTTAAGTCATTAACCTATAGGTTATCTAGGGTTCGACTTTAACCTATAAATATTCCATTATAACTCATTTTAAACTATATTGATGAATTTCATGAAATTTGACAGAGATTCTCCGATTGCTTCTAGGTTTCTTTATATTCTTAGACTAACTTGCTAAGATTTAATGTCCTGATTATTTTAAAAAATTGTTTCCTTAGATTATAGAATCTACGGAACAAATTGATCATTCAAATTCCTTTCATTAGTTGATTCATAGAGTTTCTTTTCTTTGAATCAATTGATCTTGGGTGTTGTAATTGTGTAATTAGGGTTTTGAGATCTTTGTTTCATCAAGGTTCTAATTATAAATCTAGGAAAGAACTTTAGCCTCTCAATATTAGGTATATAAGGCTTAGATCCTAATAAGTTTCTTATTGGAGTGTTTAGTTTAAAATACTCAATAGATGTTCTTCAAGAACGGAGGTGATCCTTGGGAAGGAGTAGAATCCAAATTGTAATGAAAAGTGGTTTCCACATCAAAGTGGCATCAGAGCAACCTCAAATTGAAGGTCAATTTGTGTTATAAGTGTTTAAATTTTGCTGAAAATCAAAGAAAAAGAAGTACTTGATGATCTATAAAATTCCCATGAAGATCATGCAAAAACTAACGCAAAATAGTTCCGAAAATGAATTGAAAATTTGACTAATTAATTGCGAAATATTTCTTGATGTTTTCTATTGGAGTATTCTCCTTTGAGTTAGGATCCAATTGAAATAATTTTTACTCAATTTGGAGATCAATTTATTTGTCAATTGGATTGATTTGTGAAATGTGTTTCTAATTAATGACTGTACAAAAATTGTGGATTAATTTCAGCATATCTTATGTTATACTGACTCAATTCAAATGATACTTGGGCTTACATTTATCAACATCCACAGTGGAATCTTTCTAAATTTGTTTCATCTTATTTTGATTAGTAGATTTTGAGATATCATCATTTTAGTAAAAAGTTGTTGTCCTACCCTGTTTGTTGGAAAAAAAAAATTTCTTAGTACTCTTTTGTTCTTTGTTTAGTCTAATTGTTTTGAATTTCTTTGTTTCTTATTTATAGTTGTTTCCTCGTGTGTTTCTAATCTTCTTTTTTTCATGATCAATCTTCCTTGTTGGCTAAATTTCATCGATTACATTCTTTAAAAGTCATACACCTCAAGTGTTTGATATTTTGCCTCATTGAACACTTATCCAACTAAGTGCATGGATCTATTTACTGGCTTAGGATTGTTTGCTCTTTGTTTGAGTTGGTTAAGAGGTTGAAGGATACCATAGAGGCTTGAGTATTTAAGAGGGTGAACTTTTATTGATAAAAGCCAATTAAGAAAGTTATACACGAGTGACTTAAGTGATCATCAAAGAGTGTAAACACTTAAGGAGTGATTGGGAGGTCCTTTTTGTTTTATTTGTTTAATTTCCAGGTTTTATAATGTCTACAGAAGGCCAAATACCCACTCAATCTCATTAAGAAGGAACTAGTGATCCCTAAAGGATGTATGTAAATGAGAATCTGAGATCTTTGCAACAATCAATTGAAGGATTGCAAGCCAATACCAAAGTGTTGCTAAGGATGTGGAAGAACTTAAGAGGGCAAGAGTAGTGCCACAATACCAATTGAACAAGGCATTTCAAGTGCAATAGTATGGGACACATAGCCGTACATTGTCCTACCAAGAGAACCTATATTTTAATGAAGAATTGAATGGTTAGATTGAAAGGAAAGAAGACGATTGCCAAAATGATATTGTTGACAGGTAAGAAAGCAATGAAGATCAAGAGATTGATTCTTTTGAAGTCGTTGATGAGGAAATGATTTTGGTGACCATTAGAGCTTTGTCTACTCAAGTACTTGAGGAAGAAGCAAGTGTCCAAAGGGAAAGCATCTTTCACATTATATTCTTAGTGGGAGGTAAATTTGCTAATAGTATTATAGATAGTGGTAGTTGCACCAGTGTGGCTAGTACATATCTTGTTGAAAAGTTGAATTTACCTCTTCTTAAGCACCCAGGCCTTATAAGCTTCATTGGTTAAATTATAGTTAGGAAGTGAAGGTTCATAAACAAGTGATAGTACCTATTACTAAGAGGTCATATCATGATGAAATTCTTTGTGATGTGGTTCCTATGCAAGCAGGGCATTTGGGTTGGGACATCATTAGCAATTTGATAGGAGGGCTATTAAGGATGTTGTGAAGAACACCTACACTTTTGAAAAGAATGGGAAAAAGTTCATGTTGTATCCCTTGACTCCTAGTCAAGCCTTTAAGGAACCAAAGAAAATGAGAGAAAAAGAAAAAGATCATTGAAGAAGGGAAAAGAACTGATGTAAGAAAAGTGATTGTAGAAAAGCCTAGAGAGGAAAAATTGAATAGAGATAAGAAAATGAGTAATCAAAAGAGTTATAGTGGAAAGAGAGAAAAGAGGTGTTTCTATGCAAAAGACAGTGAGATCATAGAAGTCATTGAAAAAGAAGAGATGGTTTTACTTCTCTATTGCCAAGGTATATTTGTGTCTACTAATGATCATTTATCTTCTTTGTCTAATGCCATAGTGAAGATTATTAAAGAATACGAAGATTTCTTTCCCGAAGAGATGCCTGGTGGACTTCTTTCTTTGGAGGTATTGAGCATTCAATTGATTTGGTACCCGGAGTGGTATTGCTAAATAGACCGGCCTATAGGAGTTCCCCTGAAGAGACTAAGGATCTAAGGAGACAAGTTGATGATTTGCTATCCAAAGGGTATGTACGAGAAAGCTTGAGTCTTTGTGTCATTCCTGTTTTGCTAGTTCAAAAGAAAGATGGTACATGGCGTATATGTGTAGATTTTAGAGCCATCAATAATATTACTATCAAGTATAGGCAACCTATTCATGGATTAGATGATCTACTTGATGAGTTGCATGGTTCACAAATACTTTCTAAAATTGATTTGAAATCGGGATACCAATAAGTCAAAATGAAGGAAGGGGACGAGTGGAAAATTGCTTTCAAAATGAATTTTTGTCTTTATGAGTGGGTAGTTATGCCTTTTGGATTAACTAATGCTCCTAGTACATTCATGAGACTTATGCATCATGTGTTGAGGAATTTCATTGGTAAATTTGTTGTAGTTTATTTTGATGATATCTTTGATCTATAGCAAAACTTATGAAGATCATTTGCATTATTTAAAACAAGTTTTGTTAGTTTTGAGAAGTGAGAAATCATATACTAACCTTAGAAAATATGAGTTTTTCTCGAAAAAGGTGACTATCTTAGGTTATGTGGTGGGCTCTAACGGTCTTCATATTGACCAAGAGAAGGAAAAAGAAATCAATAAATGGCCTACTTCCAAAAAAGCAACGGAAGTGAGGAGCTATCATGGATTGGCAAGTTTCTATAAGAGGTTCCTCAAGGATTTTAGCACCATTGCTAGTCCTTTGACGCATGTGTTTAAGAAGATGAACGGCTTCAAATGGGAGGAGAAGCAAGAGAAGGCATTTGAGTTGCTAAAAAAGGCAAGGTTGAGTAGTGCACCTTTACTTGCAGTACCTAACTTTGACAAAATGTTTGAGATAGAATGTGATGCCTCGAGTGTGGGCATCAGAGGAGTTTTGATGCAAGAAAGGAGGCCCTTGGCTTACTTTAGTGAAAAGTTGACCGGTGCGGCATTGAATTACACTACGTATGATAAAGAGCTCTATGCACTTGATTGGCAACATTATTTGTGGCCTAAGGAGTTTGTGGTGCACACCGATCATGAGTCTTTGAAGTTTCTTAAAGGTCAATGAAAGCTAAACAAGATGCATGCAAGATGGATGGAGTTTGTTGAGACTTTTCATACATCATCCGATATAAAAAATGGTAAAGAAAACATTGAAGCCGATGCATTGTCTAGAAGGTACACTCTTATCTCTACCCAATAAAAAAAAAGGTAAAGAAAACATTGAAGCCGATGCATTGTCTAGAAGGTACACTCTTATCTCAACTTTGCGAGCTCAAATTCTTGGTTTTGAGATGCTAAAGGCTTTATATATTAGTGACCTAGATTTTAAAGATATATTGGAGGATTTCCTACTTGTGCCTAATGATAGGTATTCGTACATGATGGT
This sequence comes from Catharanthus roseus, assembly GCA_028651295.1. Lineage (NCBI taxonomy): Eukaryota > Viridiplantae > Streptophyta > Magnoliopsida > Gentianales > Apocynaceae > Catharanthus > Catharanthus roseus. The sequence goes on from JAPQWS010000016.1 coordinate 10,502,905, forward strand.
TTTCTTTATCATGATGGTAGATTGTGCATTCCATCTTGTTCCACTAGGTTGTTGTTGGTTAAAAAGGCTCATTGTAGTAGCATAGTGGGACATTTTGGTATTTTTAAACTTATAATATCTTGGATGAGCATTTCTTTGGGTCCCACATGAGAGAAAATGTTGAAAGAATCATTAGAAATTGCTTAGAATATAAAAGGCTAAATCTACTCTTTGCCACATAGTCTTTCTACTCCTTTAGATGTGCCTAAAGTTCCTTGGGTTGATATTTCTATAGATTTTGTTCTTGGATTACCTAAATCACCTAAGGGTAAGGATTCTATCTTTGTTGTAGTAGATAGCTTGTCTAAAATGGCTCATTTTATACCTTGCAAAAAAACTAATGATGTTAGTCATGTTGCAAACTTGTTCTTTACTTAGGTAGTACAATTTCATGGTCTACTTAGAACTATTATTTTGTATCGCGACACCAAATTTCTTAATCATTTTTTGCGTGTTTTGTGGAGGAAACTTGGCCCTAATTTGTTGTATTCTACAGCTTTCCATAAACAGACCGATAGCCAAACAAAGGTGCTCAATAGAACAGTTTGGCGACTTCTTAGGGCCATCCTTAAGAAAAATTTACGTCAATGGGAGGAATTCAATCCTCACATTGAGTTTGCTTATAATAGGGCTAGACATTTTACTACTTCCTTTTCTCCTTTTGAGGTTGTTTATGGGTTCAATCCTTTAACTCCATTTGATTTTGTTCCTTTGTGATATGTGCATGATTGTCTATGTTTCTACATGTTAATCTCATCATTTTTTTTAATGTTTTTATATGTGAAAATTTATATTTTAGCTTAATATCCCTCATTCTCGTCTTAGGTGCCCTCCAGAAGGGAAAACGGTTAAAGGAAACAAAAACGAAATTATCAGCAACGAAGAAGCTGACTTACTGCACGAGGTTGGCTAACCTACCATCGACGGTAGGTCTGTGAATCACAAGGCAATAGTGGACAGAACCCTACCGCAAATAGTAGGGTTCGACCTACCGTCAGTGGTAGGTCACAACTGGCAGGGCGATTGAATCCAATTCAAACTATATTTTTTTTTCTCCTGTATATAAGAGGTGTTTTTGCAGCTATTTTAGATATACAGGTTAGGGTTTAGAATAGGCTTAATTAGGGTCAGTATTAGGTAAAAAGGAGTAGATTAGATTGAACAATACAATTTCATTTTTTGGCCTAGAATGATTCCGCCTATATAATGGCCCTAGCTAGCCAAGTATATACTTTGTTCAACAAACGCTGATTTAGGTAATTACCAATGGCTAACGCTTCACTCGTCAACTTTGTATCGATCGAAAGGTAGGGTCTTCCTGTTAGTCTGAGAGCATTGGTAGGCCCCCCTTCATGATAATGCCGTATTGTGGTCACAGTGCGATGACAGAACTCTCCTATCAAAAAATCAAGTTTTAAGTATGGGAGGACGATTGATTTTGATTCTTTAAAATTTCGGCTTTTATATATTAAATTGGTTAGACAATTTTTAGATTTCTGTAACTTTACTTTCTGGATTTCAAGAATCGAAGAATCAATTTCAAGATTTCGACTTGAAAGACGAGCTTGGAAGACGTTCGGGCTTCAATTTTAATCCTAAGCTTTCTTTTTCCTTACATGTTATTGAATTTTTTTATGTTGAATTTTAGTTTTATTATAATGAATGGTGAGTAGTTCCTTATGTTTGGATGACGATTGGACCCTAAATTCATTATTATGAAATTCTTGGTTTAAATTCTTGAATTTGATGTTTGTTTTGATTTAAGTTATCTTCCAAATGTGATTTGTTTTGCAATTTAATTGTTGCCAGATTAGATTAATCGCAAGGTTTTTCGGAATTGAAAAAGGAAGACAAGGACAACCAATTAGGAGTTAATTTGGAATCGGGGTAATTGACTAGAGATATGATATTGCACTTTTAGGTCCTTTAAATAACCTAATTTTATCATGCTCATAGCTTGTTAGGGAGAAAAGAGATTTTCCTCTAAGGTTTAGTGAAAAGGGTGGCTTTCCCCTAGAGATAAGGATTGCCCGACTTGAGTGATGACTCGACATAATTAATTCAACATTGTTTCTTTTGAAGTTTTTCCAATTGAATTAGTAACAATGATTAGGAGGATTCCACCATCTAAACTCTTGCTTTATTAAATTTTAAAATCCTAAGTTTTCATTGCTTTCTTAGTTGGTTAATTATTTTAAGTTTTCTTTTATTGTTTCATTTTCAATGACCATTCTTTTCTTAGACTAATCATTAGAGACACGATTAGTACTTTCACATTTACCGTCCTCGAGAGATTCGACATTCGAGTTGAACTCACCTATGTAGTGTTAGGTCCACTTTCCTTACATTATATTGATTAGGAATCCACGTATTTTAAAACAAAATACCACTTTGCTTGTAGATCATGTTGTGAGAATGGATGGAAAAAGAAAGGCAGAGTTTTTCAAATCTATTCATACTAAGGTGCATGAAGCTATTAGGTCCAAGGACAAGAAAATTGTGGTCAACCAGAATATTGGAAGGAAACGAGTTATTTTTTAACCCCAGAGATTAGATTTAGGTTCATCTTAGGAAGGAACATTTTTTTTCTCAACACAAGAATAAGCTTGATGCTCGTGGCGATGGACAATTTCAAGTTCTTGAGCGTCTTAATGATAATGCTTATAAAATTGATCTTTCGGGTGAATACAATGTTAGCGCCACCTTTAATGTTTCTGATTTGTTTCCTTTTGATATAGGTAAAGATTCTAGGATGAATCTTTTTAAACGAAGGGCGGATGGTGTAGATTGGAAGATTCAAGCACCCTTGAAATTGAAGCTTGGACTAATCACTAGAGCTCGGATGAAGAAAACTCAAGGCTTCTAATGGAAATGGTGATAATGGCATGGTAGCTTACATAGAGGAAGCTTTGAAGAACAAGTGTGAAGGGTTTGGAGATCAAGGAAGGGCTTCCAAGTTGTTTTCAACTTGTTCCATAAGCAAGGAGCATTCAAGGAAGCAACTTGAGGGAGAAAATTGGCTAAATTTTGGAGAAGGGCACCCCACCACCGATGGTAGCCCTGCCCCTACCATCGCCAGTAGGCTTTTGGTCAAAAAGGGCTGAAAAGATCACACTTTACCGCCAACGGTAAGTCTCGCCCTACCGTTGCCGGTATAGTTCGGCTGGGATAATGTTAATGCGATCTATTTGAGGGATTTTTTTTATTTGACTTCTCTTTTGATTTTTTTAATCAAGGTTTTAATGGGTTTTTCAAGTTATTAATCTATTGGTTAGCTAGCGTTAGACTTTAGCCTATAAATATCCCATTATAACTCATTCTAAACAACATTGCTGAATTTGCTGAAATTTGAAAGAGATTCTCCAATTGCTTCAAGGTTTCTTTATCTTCTCAAACTGGCTTGCTAAGGGTTAATGTCCTTAGTGTTGTGAACAATTGTGACCTTAGATTGTAGAATATATGGAACCGATTTATCTTTCAAATTCCTTTCATTAGTTGATTCATAGAGTTTTCTTTCTTTGAATCAATTTATCTTGGGTCTTCTAATTGTGGTTTTGAGGCCTTTATTTCCTTAAGGTTCTAATTATTAATCTAGGGCAAAATTTTAGCCTCTTAATATTAGGTTTATGAAGCTTAGATCCTCATCTGTTTCTTATTTGAGTGTTTAGTTTAAAATCCTCAATAGATGTTTTTCAAGAAATGAGGTGATCCTTGGGAAGGAGTAGAATCCGAACTAGAATCAAAATTGGTTTCTACATTACTTTTTATCCAAGTTTGTAATTAAATTTATTAAAAGGACAGTTAGGTCTTTTAGTTTCTCATTAGGTTTAGGAAGATGAGTTAGGATTTCTCTATAAATATCATATTATGCCTCCTTTGGTAACTTATTGTTGAATTGATGAAATATGAAATTGATGAGTTTTCTCTTAGGATTCTTAGACTTTAGGCTTTCTCTTAACTTCATCTATTGGTTTGATCATTCCTTATATTCGTTAATACTATGATTGGAAAGATCCAAGGTTCACAATTTGATAACAGTTCTCACACTTTGATATTTACATCCTTGTAATTGTCCTAGAGCAATGTCTTTTTCATAAGAGACTAATTCGGTGATTGGTAAACAATCCCATTGTTGAATAGGCTTATGAAGGAAAGAATATTTAATATGGATTCAAGAGGTCCTTATATTTGCTAGGGATGGCTTGAAGATGGAGAATATTCAAGTCCTATTGAAGGCAAAACATTCTTGGGAAGCTTAATTGAAGGATTTGATCTTCACACAACAAGATTCATATCATTTGGTATCAGAGCACGATATGATTGAGGATCTTCAATGGCATCAGGTCTTCATATCAATCTCCCTCGGACCTTGCCTGCAATAGGACTTGATCTTCTTCAACAACGCTCACCCATAATTTAATCCAAACTATGAACAAATGTATATGAAGAAGGTCTTTTCTTCAATTGCTAATCAAACAAAGAAATTGGATACCCTCTACCCGATTAGATCAATTGAAGAAAACCTAAGTATTAAAACAAATCACAAGGACGTGATCATAATAGAATTAGGAATTGTGATCAAATTAAGAACCCTTTGATCAACACCATCCAAGTATTCAAATAAAATCAATCTAAGGAATGATTAAACCCCAGACGATGTTCAAGGAGAAAACCTCAAAACTTAAGAACTCTATAGATAAACTCATCAATTTCATAAAATTGTAAATTAGACTTACAAATAGGCTATAGAGGGGTATTTATAGAGTTTAGGCTAAACCTTAATCTAAATATGGTCTTGGGCCAATCCAAGAACCATTAGGGACTTAATTAAAAACTCTAAAGTGAACTAAAACAGCAATTCTCACCTAAAACATCACATTATATAAAATCAACCCCTTACCATCGATAATAGGGTACCCTACTGGACGTGATAGGTCTTCAACACACGAAGTCCATTTTGGACAGAAGCCTACCGTGAACGGTAGGTACAGAGCCTACCGCTTGCCGTAGGCTTTGTTCTTGCCTCTCCTTGAACTCTTTCTCTTCTAATTTGATCCATTGGTTGCTCCAAGTTTAGGCATTGAACCATAACCAACATAGGAGGGTTTCTATCATCTTCCAAGCTTTTATTATTGAACTTTAGGCCATCCTTCATGGTTTCTTTAATTGCTATCATCAATCTATGGGCTACTTTATCATCCTTGTCCTTAATTCTCTATGCTTTTGCTCTTGTGAGAAGTCCTTGAAGCTTTTTATCTCCTTGGTCATCTTGGTTCATATCATCCACCCCTCTTTGAAAAGATTCTTTCTCGAACCTTGACCTACATCAAATGGAGATAAATCAGAAACATTGAAGGTAGCACTAACATTATAATAACTCGAAAGATCAATCTTATAAGCGTGATCGTTAACGCACTCAAGAATTTGAAAGGGGCCATCACCACGTCTATCTAACTTTCATTTCCTTTTCAGAAGGAAAATGTTCTTTTTGAAGATTTCCTTCTACATATTTCCTTCCCAAATTCCTTTTTGTAAAAAGCTCCTTGTTTGTTGCCTCAATAGCTTCATGAACTTTTGAGTGAATAGTTCTGACAAGCTCCGCCATTTTCATCCCATCCAAGCTCAAACCATAATCTTTAAGTAAAAGAGCCAAATCAAAAAGAGTTAGAGGATTAAACACATAAACAACTTCAAAAGGAGTGTAAGAAGTAGTAGAGCGACAAGCTCTATTGTAAGCTAACTTAATATAAGGTAAGCAAGCTTCCAATTGGCGCAAATTCTTCTCTAGGATAGCCCTAAGAAATTGGCCAATAGTTCTACTTACAACCTCCATTTGTCAATTGGTTTGTAGATGGCAAGCTGTAGAATATACTAAGTTAGTTCCTAGTTTCTTCCACAAAACACGCAAAAAATGACCAAGGAACTTCGTGTCATGATCCAAAACAATAGTTCTAAGTATATATGGAATCACACCACCCAAGTATAGAAATAATTCGTGCAAGGTATGAATAGAATCATTGATTTTCTTACAAGGTATGAAATGACCCATTTAAGAAAACTGATCACCATAATAAATATAGAACCCATGCCTTTAGGGGATCTACGTATTCCGAGAATAAATCCATAGAAATTTCTACCCAAGGTTCTCTTGGCACATTCAATAAAGTATAAAGTCCATGTGGCAAAGATGTGTGTTTAGCCCTTTTTACAATCTAAACAATTATCTACAAACCTCTCTACATTTCTTTTCATGTGAGGCCAAAAGACATGATCATGCAAAATATCATAAGTTTTGGAAATACAAAAATGACCCATGAAAGCACCACAATGAGCTTCCTTAACTACAAACAACCTAGAGGAACAAGAATGAATGCATAATTTACCTTAATGATAAAGGAAACAATTATGTATAAGGTACTTTTCATTAGGCACAACCAAACAAGCATCAAATATGTCCTTGAAGTCATTATCACTAGCATATAACTCTTTAAGCATTTCAAAACCAAGTATTTTAGCTTGTAAAATAGAGATTAGAGTGTACCTTTTTGAGAAAGCATCAACTACGACATTTTCTTTACCTTTCTTGTATCGAATCACATATGAAAATGTCTCTATGAAATCTATCCATCTTGAATGCCTCTTATTGAGCCTTTGCTGTCTTTTGAGAAACTTTAATGACTCATGGTCGGTATGGGTTACAAACTCTTTAGGCCACAAATAATGTCCCCAATGTTTCAATGTTCTCACCAGTGCATAGAGCTCCTTGTAATAAGTAGCATAATTCAGTGCACATCTGGTCAACTTTTCACAAAAATAATCCAAAAGGCCTCTTATTTTGAATCAACACTTCTCCAAATCAAACCCCCAAGGCATCATACTCAATTTCAAACATTTTCTCAAAGTTTGGTAGTGCTAATAGAGGAGCACTACTGAACCTTTTTTTCAACAATTTAAAGTCTTTTATTGATTTTCCTCCCATTTCAATCAAGCCATCTTCTTGATTACATTGTAAAAGGACTAGCAATGTTGCTAAAGTCCTTGATGAATCTTCTATAAAAGCTTCATAGACTCTGGAAGCTTCTCACTTCATATCCACTTTTGGGAGCTCGGAAGCACTCTTCGGAGTAGGCTAATCCTTCATTGCTCTCTCCTTTTGTTCATCCACTTGGTGACCTTCCTTTCAACATTTCTTTTAACACTACCTTCCCAACAATCAGACGCTAACCCACCGATGGTTTTCCATGTGATGTCTAATTATGATAATTAGGTAAAAAAACCTTATTTATAAATATGCAACTTCACATCATCCTTATTAAGATACTTTAAGTTCTTGCACTTTGCACACAGACACCGTAACTCGTTAGCTGTATAAAACTGTAAGACACCAATTCATAAACAGCTTCACACTTAGTTAAGATTAACTACTAATCCCCATAACTCCAGGCACAGTTCTTCTATACATCCAATTACGATCCTCTTCCATAACTTCAAAAAATAAAAACATACTCATTTAAAGTTAGAATTCATTACTAGCTAAGCCAGACCTTAAAGTGTTTAAATGTGATTTTTTAAGATGCTTTAGAGTGTAAGAGTTGTTCTTTAAGAAATTAGAGACTCCTGTAATCATTTGAGTATTAAGTTGACTTTTAAAAGAAGAAGTCGATTTTGATACATTGGAAATGAACAAGTAATAGAAGTATAAACACTTCTATCGTTTCGAGAAAAGTCTCGAAGTTAAGAAATTTTCTTTATTTAGGGTCTTAAATTTTATTTTGAACAAGTAACCTCTTCAACTTCCCTTAACTTTCAAACTTCGATAGAAATAAACATAAAATTCCTAAAACACCCTTCAAACTTTGGTGTTTGTAAAATTTTGTAAATATTTTAAATACTTATTTCAAACAATTGTTGAATAGACTACTTTACCTATTTCTTAACAAAAACTAGAGACTGCTCTACCAAGGCTACACTACATAAAAGTCTTAGTTTTTTATATGTTTAGAAAAATTTTAGCAGAGTTTCCCCTGTATTATGGACATTTTCTAGGCATACAAGCCACACAAATAGGTAACAAAGACAAATTCACAATATGAAAGAGTTAGGGATCCCCGGCAAAGCAATATTTAAGCTAAAAGAGCCAGGGCTAAGTAATATTTAAACTAAAAGAGTCAAGACTCCCCCATAAAGCAATATTTAAACTAAAAGAGTCAGGCTCCCCTGTAAAGCAATATTTAAACTCAAAAGCTATACCGTCATCATTATAAGAGTATTTTTAATTAAAAGAATAATTATATTAAAAGAATCAAATATTCATTTCTACCTTTATATAAGCTAATAGCGAATCTCTTGAATCTTGATGCAAAGAGAAGCGATGGTCAAATGTACTCACCCGAAAAACAAAATTCACGTTGAAAGAGAAGTTACTTTTCATTTTTTTGGAAAACAATTAAAATCTCAATTACTTATCTAAATTTTATAAATTTTATGACATCTAAAAAGAAATATTGTGAGGCGTGCATAATATTATTCATAGTAAGAGAAAAAGTTAGATTATATATATTAAGTTAATTATTTATTTTAGGATTTAAATATTTAAATATATTTTTAATATATAGTATATAGTTAATTATGGTTTCTTGAAAGAGTATATTTTTTTAAGAGTATAGGATTTTCGATCTTTTAAAGAATTATTATAAGTATATATATCATTATATAAGTATATATACATCCTAAAGTTCATTTCGTAGGATTTTGATATTATTTAGGGAATAGGACGACTTGATCGGTACCCTGGTATTAAGTATTTTCGTATTATTATTTTGTAAGGTCTTAGCACAAGATCTATATCCAGGTGAGTCAACAAACTCCATTTTACTATGTTATTTCAAATATTACGAGACGTATAAATATGTTTTTCCGAACCATCACAAAATATTGCTGTTTTTGGAACGATATCACTCAGTGTGTTTTTGGAGATGTTCTTCACAATGTGTTACGTGTTCCCTAGAAAAATGCATAGGAGTGGTGCTCCATATAGGTGTTTCTTTTAAAATAGATTATTATGCTAGTGAATGAGAAGTTTGTCGTCCGAAGGTTTTTCTAAAAATATTTATATGTTAGAAAATGTTCTAGCTTGAAAAGTTACGTGTTTTGACATGCATGAATATAGATATGGCATTGGCATAATTGTGAAATTTGCATAAGTATGTGATGACTGGCGGATGAGGATTTTTACTACTCTGTAATATTTATGACTTGAATCTGTTCCGAAGGCCGGGCAAATGGCCCTTCGATTTGTAAATACATATGAAAATAAAGTGAACGGACACGTTAGCGGATTGCATGTACATGGCTAGTCCTCCGTACCAGGGCCTCTTCCGATGACGTGGATGGGTTTTTGACTTTGAGGGTGGATCCACTTGAAGAGGGGCATAGTACCTTGAGGGCGTGGCCCAACCAGTATTTACGTGGACATCGCATCATGCTCTGTGGTGGGATGGTTGCCTAGTGGAGAGTTAGGAGGTGCTCAAAATTGAGGTTGGCCCTAGGGCAGACTTGGTAGGTGCCACAGGAGTCTGTAGCCTGTTTTGACCAGTGATATGGGAGTGCGGTTGTTTGTAATCGAGTACACGTATGGTATTTGGCTGGTATTGACTACGAGATGGCGGAACTTGGTTCCGATAACCTCGTTTTGGGTATCCGGACTTTGTCCATAGAGCCCCACTGTTGCATTACATGTTATTTTAAATTTGGGGCGTAGAAGCTGCGCTGATGTGTCTTGATTCGCTCAGACTTCCCAGCTGCGCTCGAAACCCTCATGTAGGTTCAACCATCAGTTTTGTCAAAATAATAAAAGAGAATGTTTTCTTATAATATTGCATGAACTACTTTGTGAAAGTGCATCATCATTGTTCTAAAGAAATCACTACAGTGCACACACACATGTGGACTCACTGAGCATTCGCGCTCACATTTTTCCATATCATGTTTTCTTCTCAAATTAGCTCGGGACGGTCAGGGGCCCAGCAAGCAACTGAAGGTTTAGGCCAGGAGTTTTTGGATCAAATCTCCCAGAGGGGTATATGTCTATGTTTTATCTTTCTTAGATTCGAACCGTTTGTAAATTTTTTTTTATATTGTCATGTAAAGTTGTTGATGTAAGATACTTTTATTTTTATAATGAAACGATCATGAGAAGTTTTTTTTAAAAACCTGTGTTCTGAATGCACTAGCAGTATCTAGTTTGCTTAAGTTTTCTATGTACTTTGTGTGTATACCTGTTAGTGTTGTTCTAGGGTTGTGTTTTATTGTGGAGCTTATAAATTAGTGCCGAGAGGCACGCAGATGCCCTACTCATCCGCAGTTGACCTAGTGGCAGGGTTGGGGCATCACCGGTAGTATCAGAGCATCAAGGTTTGATACTAGGTTTGAAACGTTAAATTTTAGACAAGCTATAAGAGTCAACTTTTTAAACTTTAAAGTTAACCATATGATTTATTGGTTAGTACTAACCCTAACATTTTGTTTTGTAGGTACTAGATGGCACGCTATTCTCATAGATGGACATACAAGGAGGGCACCCTAATAGATGAGCTTAGCAGGACTACATCATCATCATCATCATCATATTCCCTTCGGGAGATCGTCCCAGAGAGGGAACCAATTCCAGTGATTGACCTTTCCGATGATGAGTCAGTAAAAGGACCAGGGATGGCACTAGTGGCACTAGGAACATGGATTGAAGAGGACTCTAGTGAGCCCACGTCAGACTCAGAAATGATGCCCGAGCCTGAGGGAGTGGCACCAGCGGATGCTGAGGGTACGGGCACCTTCACAGCGGGTGGTTCCCCATTGTCCGTCTCACCTATCTGTGGTTATTGCCAGTGGCGTGAGCAACGGGCTGAGGCATCTAGTCAGCAGGTTGTAGAGTTGAGAGAGGAGATCTCTAGGATGGACGCCTTATTTTTCGAGGCATGCCAGGCACGTCGACAGGAGACGGCGAGGGCCGCCATATTAGAGAGCGAGTTAGCCCAGATGTGGGAGGCGCATGCGGCCCGAGAGAGAGAGATTTTGGAATTGATCCACGAGCGGGACTGACTTAGAAGATTCCTCACCCAGTTCCTTAGTACTACTAGAGATTCAGTGGATAGAGCATGTGATGAGCTGGAGTCCCGACCAGGATGTTCTAGTAGCTAGTGTCCTCAGGCGGAGTAGGTGTTGGATAGAGTACTGGTAGATTTGCATATTTAGTCACTTGGATAGGTGCGGGTAGTGTTTTTTTTGGTACTTGACACAGTAGGCTTAGGATCGTAGATATGAGGTCCTCGGGTTTTCGACATGTATAGTAACCCGGCCATATAATTTTGGGTGGTAGGATCAGGATGATCTGACTGTATCTTGACACTACTTGTACTAAAAATCCTCATTTTGAGTTATATATATGTTTATATATACACATTAATGTTGGTGCCTGGGATAAATTCATGTTTACTTGTTGTAGAGTATCTGTAACCTTAGAGGTTCATTATTGTTGGAACTTTTTGGTTTTTACAAATATGTCAGGTTCACAATCTCCTAACCATGCGGACGAGGCTGTGTCAGAAAGTTCTCAAAATAGATAGTCTGAACCTATAAGGGAGGCCACACCTCATCCAGAACAAGCCACACACAAGGTAATTGAGAATTTTATGATCAAGATGACAGAATTGTTAGAAACTTCAATGGCCACAAGGAGGAATGAACGAGTACCGGCCGCTAGAGTAGATGAAGCACTAGAATGATTTCTCAAGTTTCAACCCCCGGAGTTCTATGGAGAAGTTGAGCAAGAAATTAAAGATGAACTGTTCCTTGAGCAGTTGAATGATATTTATGATACCCTTAAGTACGAGAATGCCCTGAGGGTAACGTTCGCAGGTTTTAGACTCCAACGAATGGCAAAGGATTGGTGGCTTAGAGCTTCCGAAGTTCGGACACTTAAGAACCAACCATGGACCTGGAACGATTTTCAAGAAGAATTCAAAAAGGAATACATACCTCGTTCGGTTCATGAGAAACGGGAGGACGAATTTCAGCAATTGAGACAGGGTAATCTGACAGTTGCCCAGTATATGGTAAACTTCAATAGGTTGGCTAAGTATTGCTTAAGATTGATAGATACTGAAGAAAATAAGAAGCGACAATTTGTGAAAGGCTTAAAGGTTGAACTGCTACGGGCATTGGCTCCCTTGCCACCGAAGGGATTTACGGCCACATTTGAAGTTGCCCCACGAACAGAGATGGCTGATCAAGTGGATATACAGAGGAAAACAGCTATTGGTTCAGCGGCGACTCCATATAAACGTCCTGGACAAGGACCATGGAAACCAAGAGATTTCAAGAGATCCCGTGGTGAACAAAGGACTGGAAATGAAGGCCAACCCACCCTAACCCCTGGAGGAGCCCATAGAGTATGTGCATACTGTGGCGAAGTAGACATGTGGTCGAAATGTGTTAGCAGAAGTCAAGACTATGTTATCGGTGTGGAAAACCAGGGCATGTTAGAGACCAGTGCCCTGAGATGCAACAAATACCTCTGGAGATGTCCAGAAGGGCAGGCCGACCCCCGGTTATGAGAGGAGCAACGGAAGGAATGAATAATAAGCCACAAGTGAAGGCTAAAGTTTATGCATTGGATGGATTGCCCGTAGACACTAAAGCAGAAGTAGTTGAAGGTATGATACAAGTCTTTTCTCAACCATCAAGAGTACTCATTGACCTTGGAGCTACGCATTCTTTTGTGAGTTTGCATTTCATAAAACATATTCCTATACCTTCTGTTGACATGCATTACCAGTTGATAGTTAGCACTCCTATGGGCGTGAATAAGATAACTGAGGTAAAGTACCCTGATTATGACATCTAGGTCGAGAGTGTGGTTTTATCCGGAGATTTAATTGCCTTACCATTGGAGGGGTATAACGTAATACTTGGGATGGACTGATTATCTAAACATTATGCCCAAGTACATTGTCGACGAAGGTTGGTTAAGTTTAGCCGACCGAGTATGCTAATCCTGGTGTTCCAAGGGAAGAGACAAAACGAGAGAATCTCATTTTGTCTGGCATGAAAGCCAGAAAGTTACTATGGAAAGGATGTCAAAGGTACCTAGCATATTTACTCAACAAGCCTAAGGAGGAGGTAAAATTAGAAACAGTACCCGTAGTGAGGGAGTTCGTAGATGTTTTTCCTGAGGAGTTAACAATACTACCCCCAGATCGAGAAGTGGAGTTCGGTATGGAATTGGTACCTAATGCTAAACCAATATCTCGAACTCCATATCGAATAGCGCAGGAGGAACTAAAAGAGTTGAAAAAGTAACTACAAGAACTATTGCGGCAAGGATACATTCCTCCAAGTACATCTCCTTAGGGTGCACCAGTTTTGTTTGTATAGAAAAATGATGGAACCCTCAGAATGTGTATAGATTACAGAGGATTGAATAGTGTAACAGTTAAGAACAAATACCCACTACCCCTCATTGATGAGTTATTTAACCATCTCCGGGGAGCAGGATGTTTTTTTCGAATTGGACTTGAGACAGGGGTATTATCAAGTCAGGATAAGAGAAAAGGATATTCCGATGAAGGCTTTTAACACACAATATGGGCATTACAAGTTTGTCGTTATGCCGTTTAGATTAACAATGCACCTGTGACATTTATGGACTTGATGCATAGAGTCTTTAGTCCTGTCTTGGATAAGTTTGTGGCGACTTTTATTGATGATATTCTTGTTTATTCACCCAACCTTGAAGCTCATGAACAACATCTTCAAAAAGTATTGCAAACCCTACGGGAGCATAAGTTGTATGCTAAGTTTAGTAAATGTGAGTTCTGGATGAGTCAATTTACTTTCCTAGGACATGTTATCACCCATGAAGGAATCTCGATAGATCTGGCGAAAGTAGAAACAGTGACCCATTAGAGACAACCCAAACCACCAACCGAAGTACGTAGTTTCTTGGGTATGGCGAGATACTATCAGAGATTCATAAAAGACTTTTCTAGGATTACTGGACCTTTAACACAATTAACCAGGAAAGAAACCAAGTTTGAGTGGACGGAGAAGTGTGAGAGGAGTTTTCAAGAATTGAAGAACCGACTGACGTCGGCACCAGTGTTAATATTACCCGATCCGAACAAGAAATTTTCATTGTATACAGATGCTTCAGGGGAAGGTCTAGGAGCTATGTTGATGCAAGACAGGAAGGTTGTCGCATATATTTCAAGAAAGTTGAAGGATCATGAACGAAATTATCCAACACACGATTTGGAATTAGCAGCCATCGTGTTTGCACTTAAGAAGTGGCGACACTACTTGTATAGGGCTAAGTATGAGATATTCACTGATCATAAGAGCTTAAAGTATCTATTTTCTCAGAAGGACTTGAACATGAGACAACATCGATGGATAGAACTGCTGGAAGAATATTGATGTCCGATTAACTATCATCCAGGAAAGGCGAATGTGGTGGCAGATACATTGAGTAGAAAAGAAAAGATATCAAGTCTTAGCCTAACATCCATCCTACAACAGGATATTAGAAGCGCCCAAAAGAACAATAAGGAGTTCCAGGAGTTCGAAACCATGTGGAAGCTAAGAAATTGAAAGATTTTCGAGCATTAGAAGCTGATGAGAGCTTGTACTTTCGGAATCGGTTGTGTTTACCCAATGATACTAAACTTAAGTGTAAGATTCTAGAGGAAGCCCATAGAAGTAAGTATTTAATGCATTCTAGAGAGAATAAGATGTACAAAGACTTAAAGCAAAAGTTTTGGTGGAAAGGAATGAAGAGAGAGATTGCGGAGTATGTAGCAGTCTGTCTTACATGTGAAAGGGTTAAGGCGAAAAATCAAAAGTTAGCAGGACTATTAAAACCGCTACCTGTTCTCGAATGAAAATGGGATCATGTGACAATGGACTTTGTCACAGGATTGTTCCGTACCAAGGGATATAAGGATGCTATCTGGGTAATCATTGATCTTTTAACAAAACTGGCTCATTTTATTGCCATTAATATGACATACCCTTTGGATAAGTTGGCACAGATTTATGTAAATGAGATTGTCCGACTTCATGGGGTGCCCGTTGATATCGTATCCGATAAAGACCCAAGGTTTACCTCAAGGTTTGGGCCTAAGTTATAGGCAGCTATGGGGACCAATCTAAGTTATAGCACCACAGCACATCCCCAAACCGATAGACAGTCTGAAATGACAATTCAAACCCTAGAGGATATGTTCAGAGCTTGCGCCTTAAACTTTGGAAACAAGTGGGTTGATTATCTTGCTTGTGCAAAGTTTGCTTATAATAATAGCTACCACTCTTCGATAGGAATGGCATCGCTTGAAGCATTATATAGTAGGAGATGCAGAACACCTTTGTACTGGGATGAAGTCGGAGTTCGATCCCATTGGAGACAAAGAAACTTGATGCCAGAATTGGAGGAGATGCAAAAACAAGTTAGGATAATTCAAGATCTGCTTCGGACACGTAAAAGTAGACAGAAGAGTTATGCCGACAATCGAAGAAGGGATCTAGAGTTTAGTGTGGGAGATCGAGCTTTTTTAAAACTTACACCACATCGCAGAAAGCTGAGATATCTGAGGAGAGGGAGGTTAAGCCCCCGATATATCGGACCATTTGAAATTATTGACAGGGTTGGTAAAGTGGCATATCAGCTCGCCTTGCCAAATGAATTGATGGGTATACATGACGTGTTCCATGTATCACAACTAAAAGGAAGTATCATCTTGCACCTTATCATGTTCTCAATGATGACCAATTGGAATTACAAGTCGATCTGTCATATGAGGAAAAACCAACTGAGATTATAGAACGAAGCGTAAAAGAATTACACGAGAGACAGATTCCAATGTGTAAAGTGGTATGGAGACATCATGGGATCGAAGAGGCAACCTGGGAAACTGAGTAGTACTTGAAGTATCCAGAGCTTATAGGTACGTAACTATTCAATTTCGAGGACGAAATTTCTTTTAAGGAGGGTAGAATGTAACGCCCTACCCCATAAGCACCTAGCATGACTTTAAAAGTACGGATGTTATGAAAATAGAGTTTGGATTTATATTGGTGGGATATAGTGTTTTTGACACTTAATGGTATTTTGGGATACTTAGGAATAAGAATAAAATTTTATTATATTGAGATTTTATTATTAAGGTTTATAAGTGCCTTTAAGTGGATTTTATTTTTAATACCTAGTGTGTGCATTTTAGAAATTTAAATACTTGACATTTTCATATAAGGATTTAAAAAAAAAAAAAACTTAGCAATTAAGAAAACATTCCGTCACCTCCCTAGCCACCCGTCACCCCCCCCTTCCCCAAATTCTTCTTCTTCTTTTTTTTTTTTTTTTCCCATTAACCGGCATAAAGTGTACTATATATATGCATAGCTTGTATGCCATTTGTTTTGGCAACAAGAACAATATGAGGCAATACTAATCATATGTAAGGTTAGTTTTATATTTTTTTTTATTCTTTCCTTTATATTTTCATTATAATATCTATATATATATAGTTTAAGTGTATTATTTTTTTCTAGGCTTTAGCATATAGTGAGATCTATTTCTAGTTAGATTATATATATTAAGTTAATTATTTATTTTAGGATTTAAATATTTTAAATAGATTTTTAATATATATATAGTATATAGTTAATTATGGTTTCTTGGGAGAGTATATTTTTTAAGAGTATAGGATTTTTTATCTTTTAAAGAATTATTATAAGTATATATATATATATATCATTATATAGGTATATATATACATCCTAAAGTTCATTTCGTAGGATTTCGATATTATTTAGGGAATAGGACTATTTGATCGGTACCTTGGTATTAGCTATTTTCGTATTATTATTTTGTAGGATCTTAGCACCAGATCTACATCCAGGTGAGTCCACAAACTCTATTTTATTATGTTATTTCAAATATTACGAGACGTATAAATATATTTTTCCGAACCATCACAAAATGTTGCTATTTATGGAACGATATCACTCAGTGTGTTTTTTGAGATGTTCTCCGCAATGTGTTACGTGTTTCCTAGAAAAATGCATAGGAGCGGTGCTCCATATAGGTGTTTCTTTTAAAACAGATTATTATGTTGGTAAATAAGAAGTTTGTCGTACGCAGGTTTTTCTGAAAATATTTATATGTTGGAAAATGTTCTAGCTTGAAAAGTTACGTGTTTTGACATGCATGAATATAGATATGGCATTAGCATAATTGTGAAATTTGCATAAGCATGTGATGATTGACAGATGAGGATTTTTACTACTCTGTAATGTTTATGACTTGAATCTGTTCCGACTGCCGGGCAAAATGGCCCTTCGGTTTGTAAATACATATGAAAACCTCATTCCGACCAGGGTTAAAGTTTAGTGAAAATCAAGTGAACGGAAGCGTTAGAGGATTGTACTGTACGTGGCTAGTCCCCTGTACTAGGGCCTCTTCCGATGACGTGGATGGGTTTTTGACTTTGAGGGTGGATCCACTTGAAATGGGGCATAGTACATTGAGGGTGTGGCCCAACCGGTATTTACGTGGACATTGCATCATGCTCTACAGTGGGACGGTCGCCTAGTGGAGAGTCAGGAGGGGCTCGAAACTGAGGTTGGCCCCAGGGCAGACTTGGTAGGTGCCCCAAGAGTTTGTAGCCTGTTTTGACCAGTGATATGGGAGTGTGGTTATTTGTAATCAAGCGCTCGTATGGTGTTTGACTGGTATTATCTATGAGATGCCGGAACATAGTTCCGATGACCTCGTTTTGGGGATCCGGACTTTGTCCGTGGAGCCCCACTATTGTATTTCATGTTGTTTTAAATTTGGGGCGTAGAAGCTCCGCTGATGTTTCTTGATTCGCTCAAACTTCCCAACTGCGCTCGAAACCCTCATGTAGGTTCAAACATCAGTTTTGTCAAAATAATAAAAGAGAATGTTTTCTTATAACATTGCATGAACTGCTTTGTGAAACTGCATCATCATTGTTTTAAAGAAATCAATACAGCACACACACACCTAGACTCACTGAGCGTTCGCGCTCACGTTTTTCCATATCATGTTTTCTTCTCAGATTAGCTCGGGACGGTCAGGGCCCAGCAACCCACTGAAGTTTTAGGCTAGGAGTTTTTGGATCAAATCTCCCAGAGGGGCATATGTCTATGTTTTATCTTTCTTAGACTCAAACCTTTTGTAAAGTTGTTGATGTAAGATTCTTTTGTTTTTATAATGAAACGATCATGAGAAGTTTTTTTTAAAATCCTCTGTTCTGAATGCACTAGTAGTATCTAGTTTACTTAAGTTTTCTATGTACTTTGTGTGTATACCTGTTAGTGTTGTTCTAGGGTTGTGGTTTATTGTGGAGCTTATAAATTAGTGCCGAAAGACACACAGATGCCCTACTCAGCCACAGTTGACCTAGTGGAGGTTAGGGGCATCACAGCGGGATATAATAGAAAAAATTATATAACCTCAGTCACGCAATGTATAAGTTTGTTTTCTTGAAAGTGTTGTAATATGTTAGGGTTTCTATTAATAAAATTTTTCTCTGAATTTCTTCTAACTACTTGTTCATTACTCTACATTTTGGTAGTAAAATTTACAATATTTTAAATTACTTCTTCATATTTTTTTTAATAAAATGGTTATAAGTTAAACATTTTCATTTAAAACGGTTATAGATATTATCATGAAATATACATCAAAAATAGGTTAAATAAAATAATACAATCTTTTTAAAAGATTACATACCTATAAGTTTTGAAAAAAAAAACAAAGAAATTTGAGTTTTAAAAAAAAATGATGTGGCTGATAATGTACAAAAGTTATGTGTTATTAGTGGTTTATAATGCATGTCTTCTATGCATTATCTGCCACATCGAATGATTAAACCATAAAACTGCAATTAAGTGATAACGCACAACTGTTGTACGTTATTTTATCTAATAACACACAAAGATTGTGTACTATAGCCAAATTATGAATAAAAAAAAATTTTGTCCTTTTTTAAAAAAAGGTGTTAATTATATTCAAAAGAATGTAAGCAGGGGGAGTTGGTTGTTTTTCAACATCAGTTTCATCTCCCGTAGTTCCTCTATTATAGATTGAGTGTGACCTGTTTTTTTTCTTTTAAGATTTTGGATCCAGTACCATGTTAAAAGGATATTTCGATAGCTTCACAATGGAGTTGCAATGCTTCAGTTTTTTCACTCTTGAACAGCAATATAAATATTTAAGAGTCCTAAACTAATCTAAGTATTATAATATTCTAGGGTAAGGACGTTACCTAACATAATTATATTAGAGAAGAAAAGAAGATAACTAAAATATGTACAAATGTGTAATTTATACATTGTACTTAAGTGCACATTGTAATGTGTATTATGTGTGTTGAAATGCAAAGTTTCAATATAAAAAGGAGTGAAATAATGTTGTCTTACTTAAAAAGAGAATTTATAGGGTTTTCTCCTCTCACGTGCCTTATTCTTCTCCTCCTTCTTCTTCAGCTGATTCTCCTTTTCTTTTCTTCCTCATCACTATATATTTTTTTTTACAACAACAATTTTTACAGTTGCAATAGATTTCAACGTGTAGCAATTCTCTTCTTAGGTTTTATCATCGGCGATAGCAATCTTTTTAGTTGTGTATTTGGCTTTTTAATGTTCTCTTTATCTTCTTGAGTGTATTCTGTGAGTCAAATCTATGAAGAATTGTGAAAATTTTGGTATTTTGAAGGAGATAAGGAGGAAGAATTATGGGTAAATAATTTTTGGAGAAGATGAGGAGGAAGATTTGATTTTTCCTGTATAATTGATGTTTTTTCTATGTTAAAGTTATATGTCACCAGAGTTAGGAGTTGAATTTTTCAATTGCTAATATTCCACATGAATAAAACTATAGTTCCATTTTTTTAATTGTCAATGTTCTACAATGGCAGTGGTAGTTTTATATTTTATATTATTTGATATTTTTTTTCTTATTTAGTGCATTATGTATGGAGAATCATAGAAAATCGTTATTGAAAAAAATGTCGAGGAAGATTTGGTTTTTCCTGTGTAATTGATATTTTTTCAGTGTTGAAGTTATGTCACTGGAATTACGGAATTTCATTTTTCAATTGCTAATGTTCTACAAGAATATAACTATAATTCTGTTTTTTAATTGCTTATGTTTCATAACGGGAGTAGCAGTTTTTTGTTTCATATGATTCGAAATTTTGTTATCTTATTCAGTATATTGTGTATAGAGAACCAAGGGAAAATCGTTATTGGAGAGGATGAGGAGGAAGATTTTGTTTTTCCTATTTAATTAATTTCTTTTTTTGTGTGTTTTAATGTTATATGTCACCGAGTTACGAAGTTCCATTTTTCAATTACTAATGCTCCTTGGAAATATAACTATAATTTCATTTGTCAATTGCTAATGTTCTACGATGGTAGTAACAGTTTTTTGTATGATATGATTTGATTTTTTTTTTTTTATCTTATTTGTGTATAGAGAATTATAGGAAAATTGTTATTAGAGAGGATGAGGAGAAAGATTTTAGTTTTCTTGCATAATTGATGTTTTTCAAGTGTGTTAAAGTTATATATCACCTAAGTCACGAGTTCAAATTCTCAATTGTTAACGTTCCACAGGAATATAATTATAATTAAATTTTTAATTGCTAATGTTCCACAATACATTATACTAACATCAATACTTTTTTTGGTTAAAATCGGGGTCAATATGCATTTTTTAGTCAAACATTATATTCTCATGAGAATATTATTCATTTTTCTTGAAAAAATTGGAATCTAGAAAGAAAAGATTCGAAAAACGTGTAGAACATTAATACAAAATTTATAAAACATTAGATCAATAAAAATAGAACATTGATGCATAAATTGTGGAACTGCACGTGTATACATCACTCACTTTTACTATAATTAAGATAATTTTTTCACGTTTCTCAAAATGCACCTTAAGAGTTGCATTCAAGTGCAACTTATATCAACTTGTACAAATTAATGCATCTAGGATCCTTAGTATCCAAATATCTTCAATATCTTTTTTGTGTGGAATATATCTTCAGTATCTACAATATCTTATTCCGCATTCTTAAAATTATAACACCCAGTTTGATTGACTGGAAAGAAAAGTTGAGGTAGGAATGTGGTTACTTTGAATATAAATTCATGGAATGTAAATTCATACACATTACTTTACTTTACTTTATTTGGGATTAACCAGAATGTTAAAAAGGAAAATAACAAGAATTCTTTCTAAATATTTATTTTAATTAAATACAATCATGTAATAAATTTATATTTTTATCAATTTCGCCAAAATGACTCTAGTGCATTTCTAACCCAAAATTTTAAGTTACTATTTTAAATTACATATAAATATCTCATATAAATTTGTGTTTGTATAATATCCTTAAAAAGAGTTATACAATTTAAATATATTAGTTTTAAGAAAAATCAAAATAAAATTATAAATTCCATAAAAAAACTATTTTATTCTTAAATAAAACACTTTAGTTCCAGTTATATACATCATTCTTTGTTAATTTGATGTTCAATTCATCCACCTTTAAAAAAAAGGTCATCTTAATTCAATAAAAAATATTTTTCATATGACGTGTATATATGTGAATGTGGAGAGAGAGAGAGAGAGAGAGAGAGAGAGAGAGAGAGAGAGAGAGAGGAATCCACTTTTATAAATTAATTTAGAGAAGATTTAATATTTTTATGTAATAAGGTACTAACAAAAAGTTGAAAGAAAATGTTATGAGTATGAGAGAAATGAATAAATAAAAATAAAGGAAATGATAATTTATAAATATGTAAAAAAAAGGGAAAGAAAAAAGTCTTAAATATATTTTGTATTTATTTCAAAAAATATTTTTATTATTTTATTAGAATTCTAACTAAAGAAATTACAATACCATCTCTAAGTAAGAATTAACAATCTGAGTATTTTTCATTTATTTTCTTACTTCTTAAGAATCTGATTTCTTTTCCAAAATATAAATAATAAACTAAATACTGAAATTTAAAATTTTTAAAAATAATTATTTTTTTCTCACTTTCTTGATCAATCAGGCGATAGAAAAACTTAAAATAACCTCTATAAACTTTTACCAATCGAGGAAACATTGCTGAAATCAAATTATTTTTTTATATTATATATACCGCGTGTAAGAGTACAAAGTTGCCTAATGCACACGCCAACGCCATGTGCATTAACCATTAGAAGTCAAAATTACTTTCTTTTATACCATGTGTACTGTACAATGTTTTTTATACACACGCCACGTGCATTAATTATTATAATTTTATTGATCAGAGCAAAGCCTTCATTTAAAAGAAATGAACAATTCGGATATCACGATGAAGATTATAGACAACCCTATCCAATCTCGGAAGGAATCAATTTCAAAACCCATTCATATCGTCATGAATCATGCACTGATCACCCTTTTTAAAAAGAAAACCAGAAGTATATTTTCTCATTTTCTACTTTTTCTTTTTTTTTTGAGGAATCGTTTTCTACTTCAATATTCAATTTTTATTTTTATTAAAAATGTTTGATATTATCTATATTTACACTAGTGTATATGGTTTTACTACGAGAATACTTGCTTGAAATTGGAGTGAAACCACATTAGTTATGCATTTTACCCTAATCGTAAGTTAATTATCAAATTAAATAAAATGAGCAAAATGTTCTTTTGTAAAAATTGGATTTTATTGTAAAATAATTCTTCAAAGTTCAATAAAAGATTAGTATAGTCCGTGCCCCTACTGTATATTCTAACTTGAAAATGTATATGTATAGCGCGAAATAAATCAAAATAATTCATTTTTATATATAAACTTTCTTTCTCTTCAGTAAATCCTCTTACTTCTCTCTAAAACTTCAAATTTCAACTTCAGATTTAGGAAGATCCAACCGTTGTAATTCGAAAAAAAGGTTAGTACTTCGATCTATACTCATTTATTTACATTTTTATCGGTTCAAAATTTGAAAATAACCGTTGGATTTAAAAAAATTTACTTTTTTTGTAAACTGAAATTTTAGCCAGAAAATTACCGGATCGCGTGGAACGGCAACAGAAACTACGCCGGATCTCCTAGACATGGCGACCGAAACATCGCCGAGTGCCCGGTCCAGCGACTGCAGATGTTTGTGACCGCTGAACCGCGCAATTGCTCGCCCGGTCCAGCGACCCGGTTCTTTCGCGGTCGCCGGTTCAAGTGGCCGCCCTTTTTTCTAATTTTTAAATTTTTTAAACTTTTTTAAATTCTTTTATTAATTTTTTATTTTTTATTTTTTTACTTTTTATTTTTTTATTTTTTTATTTTGTAATTATTTTTTGTTATGTTTTATTTTTTTTTTTTTATTATTTCATTATTTGGGGGTCGATAAATCTAACTCGGGAATATAAATGTATAGCGATAAATCATTATTTCCCCTCCTCTTCCATACTTTTTCTCTCCGTAAAAAATTTCTCTGTTACTTTTCGTATTCTCTCTCTACTCTAAAACTATAAACTTTAACATTAAACTTGTATTGGAGGTAGATATGGATCATTATTAAGAATTTGTAGAAGAAAATATCAGTTCAGAGGTAAAAAATTTAATTTCTTTTTCGCAATTGGGGGTCGGATCGCCGCGAGCGGTGACCAAGACCCAACCCGATCGCGCAGCCGAGCGACCCACTCTCAAGAGGATCGCCCAGCGGCGCGACCCGGTCACGTCCAGACCGCCGGCCTGAGCGACCCGAACCTAGGGTTCTGTTTTTTTTATTTTTTTAATATTATTTTTTTTAATATTACTATCTTTTTAGAATGTTCCTTTTTTTCTTTTTTTTTTAGAATATTACTATTGTTTTTTTTTTTTAGAATGTTCCCCTTTTTTTTTAAGAATATTACTATTTTTTTTAGAATGTTCATTTTTTATTTAAATTTTAGAATGTTATTATTATTTTTTTTAATTTTATATGTTATGTTTTTTTTTTAATTTTAGAATGTTACTAATGTTTTTTAGAATGTTACTAATCTTTTTTGTCTTTTTGTTTTTGTTAGAATATTACTTTTGCTTTTTTAAAATTTAAGAATGTTACTATTTTGTTTAATTTTAGAATGTTCCTAAATTTTTTTTTAGAATGTTATTAATTTTTTTTTGTTTATTATTTTTGTTAGAATGTTACTTTTGTTTTTTTTTTAATTTTTTGAATGTTACTATTTTTTTTTTAATTTTAGAATGTTACTAAATTTTTTTAGAATGTTACTATTTTTTTTAGAATGTTACTTTTTTGTTTTTTAATTTTAGATGTTACTTTTTTTTAATTTTTAGAATTTACTATTTTTTGAAGAATGTTACTAATTTTTTTGTATTTTTTGTTTCTTTTAGAATATTAATTTTTTGTTTTCTTTAGAGTGTTAATTTTTTGTTTTCTTTAGAATGTTTTTTTTTTTTGAATGTTACTATATGAACTTTGTGGTTTTTTTGTATTTTTTCCCTTAAATGTTAATATATGAAATAATTTTTTTTTTGGTTTTTTTCTAAATGTTATTGTATGAAATTTTTGTTCATTACAATGTTTTTATAATTTTATTTTTAATATATAATGTGTTCATATTTTAATTTTTTCGTACTATATCGTAACAGAACGGTGTAGATCCAAGTACATTTCAAGAATTTTTGGAACCAGAAGATTACGTGGATTACGAACATTTATTTGTAACTGATCGAATCTTTAATTCGAAACCAGAGTTGGTTAACTGGGCAAAAGAAACAGCTATAAAAGTGAACATCCGACCGCAGACCGTATGTTACACTGGGTTGCGAGCGTGGAGGTGCAAATAAACCGAGAAAGAAGCCTGTAGTCGACGATGAAGAAGAAGAAGTTCAAGTAAAAAGGCGATGTCCTCACGGGACTAAAAAATGTAGTTGCCCTTTCAAATTAAAGGGCGAGCAAATGGCAATGTGTGAAAATTGGCAAGTATTCACACATGATGGAAGGCATAACCATGCAATAGGTGTATATACTCACGGTCATGCTCAGGCAGTAAAACTGACAAAGGAACAACTGATACAAATTGAGCAATTCAGAAAGAGTCATGTGCCACCCCGTAATATTTTACGATTTTTCCGGGAACAAAATGTGGGTCGTGCTGTCAGGTATGTTGTATCAACTCTAATGCATCTTGGTTTTATGTTTAGGGTTTAAATTGAGGTTCTAATAATATGATTTGCATGACTTTTTGTAGTGCCCAAGAAAATATATAACGTCGTTGCGAAGATTAAGAAGAATAGGATACAGGGGCGAAACACGGTTGAAGAAGTTCTCTGCCTAAGTGCTATACGGGATTACACGGTATTCTATAGAAACCATGAGGACAACAACATGCTCAATGACATTGTCGTTGCACATCCAACATCAATTGAAATGTTGAGAACGTGGCCATACGTACTTTTAATGGATACGACATATAAAACAAACAAGTAAGTTGTATTAAATTTGTTAAATTAATTGTACATTTAGGTGTTATTTGCAAATTGACTGTTTAGGAGTAACCCTTGAATGAATAGTAGAATGAAATATGTCATATTTAATCGGTTTTGTGTTAAATTTACTGGGTTTTATGTTTATTTTCTAAACAAGTTATCTGCTTTATGTGTTTTTTTTTTAAAATAGGTACAACATGCTACTGTTGGAAGTGGTAGGGATGACCCCGACTGGTAAGAATTTCACTGTGGCCAGTGCTTTTATGTGAAATGAGCAGGCTAAGACTTATAGATGGGTTCTTTAACAGATTAAGCATCTATACTTTTCAAATACAATGTCAATAGAGAATCAAGAAGATGTTTGTGAGACTATGCCGAAGGTAATTATTACAGACAGAGAATACGGTTTAATGCCCGTGATCAGCGAAGTGTTCAGTACAGCGTACCATATGCTATGTAGAAGGCACATGAATCAGAACGTGTTGGCTAAATTAACCGAGTTGACAAAAAATGAAGAGGTTGCATCACGGTTTGTAAATGGGTCATGGAAGAAATTGTTGGATGAAATCGATGTGCAAGAATACTTAAGGAAATTAGATGCTCTGAAGACGAAGTGGAAGAGCAGACCGAACTTCCTATACTATTTGTTCAATAATTGGTTGAATCCCTTTGCTCAAAAATTCGTGAGGTATTGGACTAAGAGTCATATTCATTTTGAGGTGGAGACCACCAATCGGGCTGATAGTGAACACTTAGTGCTGAAATTATGGCTTTCAACATGCCATGGTGATTTGGATACTGTGTTCCTTAATATTGACTTGCTTATTGAAGGTCAAATAGCAAACATTAAGGCATCATTAGAGTTTTCTAGGACTAAAGAGAAGCATAATGCGAAGATTAATCACATATTTTATATTGTAAGTAATAAAATCAGTCACTTGGCATTCAAAAAGATATGGTCGGAGATAACGAGAGCTGCCGGGGATATATGATGATCCAAAAAATAAGTGGGGGCACTATTTGAGGACGTCACACGGCCTCCCTTGTGCTTGCGAGCTGATTACATGGTTCAATCACGTTCTTCCTATAAAGTTACACAATATTGATGCCTTTTGGAAGACACTAGAAATTAGCGGTCGTTATCCTTCAGCTCGGCAACAGGACATGAATTCTGAGATACGTTCTCTCACTGACCTCTTGCATCAGATAAGTACAGGACCTATATCAAAAGTTAGAGAGATGTGTCGTCTTACGAAAGGGGTACTGAATCCTGTTTTGCCTGAAGATCCGGGTGTGACATTGACAACACCTCCCGAGGTAGCAGTCGCTGAAGGGTGGAAGAAGACGAATTCAACAAAAAGACACAAATCACATTGGGAGTACGTGTCAATTGCTCATCGAAAGATACATAAGTCGAGCGGATCTGTTTCTAGTTCTGGCACTAGATCTGTGTCGTTGGCCGGTTCGGGTTCTTGGTCGAGATCCTATGGGAGAGGGAGACTGCCACGAGCTCCTAGAGAAAGGGGCAGAGGGTGCGACCGTGGCCGAAGTAGTTTATCTGCAGCTATACATGCATCCCCGTGTTCCACATTCCCTTACACAAATGCTTTCCATGCTTTCATTTATCCTTTCATCAGTAATTGGAAGAATGTGATTGGTGATGGAAATTATGGTTATTGGGTTGTGGCAGATTTTGTGTTCGGTGATGAACATCAATGGCCAGAGGTTCGTAGTCGAATGCTTTATGAATTGAAGCATTCGACGAATTTGTATGTTAATTTAGTGGGTTAAGAGGAATGTGTTACTGAGCTCGTTCATAGGATACATTGGCCAGTGGATTGATTGACCTGTGTCGTACGCGCATTTGTTCGAAACACCTGATTCGCTTTATATCATAGCAAATGCATTCAATTTGTGAGTGATACTAATTGCACAGCTTGGTTCTACGATTGTGTTACCTTTGTATTCGTATCCGGATCATCCAGAAGGTACATTGGTTATCGGTATCTTGACAAAACAACAAAACTTTATTTAGGTAAGTGTCGAATACGTGTATCTTTATGATTTTTTACGTTGTTCTGTATTATATGATGTTTGGTTTTACAGTTTCTATGACATTTACATATTTCAGTTTGTTTTACACAGCTACAGTGAATGATATGTGTCTGATACCTCCTTTACACGTTCAATGGATTCTTCATCGTTCCGAATGGGTCAACAATTGGGTAGATTCGTATCAGCATAGGATTACAGATTGGAACTCGAGGGTTGCTCGAAATAGAAAGTAAATAGGACTTTATTTTTTTATTCAGAAAGTTATATATACGAAATTTTTTAACTTACTTTTAAAACATATACACGTTGACTTTTTTGGTATATTTTTTATTTTTGATAAATGTAAACTCGTTTTTATGGTTCAATATCTTTGTATTTAATGTGTTTCGGGTTTATGGTGCTTTATATTTTTTTATTACAATTGTAAAAAAACTGAATGCATAAAAAAACTTCCATCAACCAAGTAACAACAACACCACAAAAAAAGTCATACACTACAAAATAAGTCAGAAACAACAACCAGTCAAGTACATAAAACAATGTACTAACTTCGAGTCTGATGATACCTCTTAATCATGTCGGAAGCCCTACTAACCTTCATAGCATCATCAATATCGTCACAGTCTAACTCACGAGCTACCATATCCAATAGAACATTCGGTGTAATAAGAGCAATGGTCGGCAATTGCACGCCGTGGGGGAGCTTGTCCGGATTCTGAATCCGTGGATAAGTGCGGGGGAGAAACCAAGGCATGTAATCATCTGTGCACCGAGATGGAGGTATAGCAGGGATACTAGTCCATGTAGACGTAAGCAGATGAGATGGTGCCTCCAGCCGAAATGCCTCTATGAACACATTCTTCACCATGTACACCCTGTTATTTGCTAGCCTGCGGTGCTCCTGAGGACGGATAGGATAGCTGGAATACATTGAACCCACCCAAACTGTCTGACAACCCTATCGGGCATATAGGGCTCTACACAATCAAAGTATGCAATCATCCCATGGTACGTAGAAACCCATACATCAGTAATCTTATCGGATTTGTACAGAGTCCACTGACCTCGTTAGCAGTTATCGTGTCTAAATGAATGTGTAAGTCGATTAATTTTTTCTCCATTTTGTGACCCAACATCACAAACCTCTGGATGTGAGGTTTGCACAACCTCGCTCCCGCTCTCACCGGAGGTGCAAACATAGGAAAATACAGGTATATCCAAGCCTTTACAAAAAAAATTAATAAAAAAAATCAGCAACCTTATCCTTAGACAAGAATAAACCCTAAAATATAAAAAATAATTAAGCAGGATAAAGATTATAATGATATTACCTCAAGCGGCAACCAGCAACCAGACAACTCCTTCGCATCCACACGAGAGGCCTGCCCTAAACTCCGGTACAAGTAGGCCAGTGTAGCAGCACCCCATGTAAAACCACCAACAGAATTAACATTCTTCACGAGCGGCCACAGCTTCCTAGGGATATTATTTCCACTCTTGTCAGTGAAGAGCAAACTCCAGAGTAAATACAAGACGTAATAAGCGGCCCTCTGCTCCGTAGACAGTCCACTACAAAGTGATTCAGCAACTCCCGCCAAGTACTAACCATTTATGCCTATGCTGGAGTCGGAGATATCGAGGTCGCTCTGGATAACTGCAATTAACTGCTCCCGTGAATAATAATGGTCGATGATGTTACCGTAAGAAGGTACACCCAGAATCAACTCAACATCATGCAATGTAACTGTCATCTCCCGCATGGCATATGGAAACTGTTGGTGTCTGGCTACCACCTCTCCACAAAAGCAGATAGCAAGGAGGAATTCGAATGCTGGAACATGCAGGACCTCAAATGTGATAGTCCTGTCTCCCTTGCCAACTGTACAACCGCAGGATCACTTGGGGTCCAACCGGTCAGGGACATGTAGCGGGAGCTCGACTTCAGAATGCCTCTATCCTGCAAAAATAATGTAAACACCATAGTAAAAAATAAACAAAATATTCAAATCTATAATCATAAATAAACAATATTCAAATTACATGTCCACGTCATATACTACTAGCGACATGACCACGATACGAAGGGGCAAGGACTGGATCCTGTGGACCCTCATCGGCTGGACCTGTCTGCTCACAACCGTCATTCTTTGATTTCTTCCTTTGCATAAGGTTAGTAGGAGGACGCGACTTCTCGGGTCTTTTTTGTCGCGACCCAACAATTTTACTCATCACAGACATGAAACTGCCAGTCAATCCTTTCCCCTTACTCGGAGCAAGCCTATGGCGGGAAGATGAGGCCTCAACCACAGGAACAGGTTCGTGATCATCACCGTCGTCATCATCATCATCATCATCATGTCCACCATCATCCTCACGCTCATGTTCATTGTCCTCACTGCTATGAATGCTGAGGGAACCAACTCTGATAGCCTCCTTAGATCGGGATGTACCAGAATCTCTACCCAACCCAACATTAGATGAGCTATAAGATGAGTCCACCGGGACGGACCCAGCAAGATGCTCGAAGAACTGTGCACCTAACTGCAACCCTGGACCACTAACATTATTTAATGGGATCTGAGTTCTAGAGAAATGCTATGTCGGATCCAGGCCAAGCATACGAATAGGTAAAGAAGAAGCATGTGCATATGGATCATATGATGTTTGTGGTGGCTGAGAATATCTATAAGGGTCATAGGGTACGGGAGTATACGGATGGTATGATGTGGTAGGAGGATGGGTCCTAAACAGTATAGGGGGGAGGTTGGGTGGAAGACCCCGGTGTACCAGGGTCATAATACATACCCGGTGCAATAGGTGCAGAAGCGTCCCCTCACACCACGGGATGACGTAGTTACTGCACAATCTTCAACCTGACCGGTCCTGTCTGTCACAGCACCTAAATCATCATCACCCCTACGTATTACGGGCCGAACCATCTAAACAAATTATCAAACATTTTCCTCAATGACATTACATAATATTTGTCTAATTCATCATATTTTTATACGATACAAGTAATGCATTTTTCCTCATTTTTATATCATTAAGTTAAAACCGTGCATTAAGCTAAATTCATTATAGTTATATTTATTACCCCATTTGAACACTTTACACTTTTTTATTACATTGTGTTAACCCTAAACACAAAATATTTCAATATAACAAACCTAAATCCAAATTGTATAAACGCTTATTTATGCAATTTGTTTAGGACGTTTGTTTATAAAGATGTATTATTCATATAAACCCTACACCATAAACTCTAAATAAACAAAATTATACAATCAGTCAAATCCACAAGCACCCTAATAAACATAAACAAATTATGCTGAACATAATATAACCTCTAAATTAAACAAATAAACATAAATGTAATAATAATTTTTAAAAAATCACATAATCATTAATTTAACATAGTCATAAACAAATCCTAAAAGAAAAATTAAACAAATTAAATAAAATAACATAAACTACAAATTAAACAAATAAACATAAACATAATCATAATTTAAAAAAAAATTAACATCATCATTAATTATAACAACGTAAGCATAAACAAATGTAATAAAAAAATTAAACAAATTAAACAACATACTATAAACTCTAAATTAAACAAATAGACAAACGAAATCAAAACTTTAAAAAAAATAACATAAACATAAACAAATGAAATAAAAAAATATTAAAAAAATGAATATATAAAAACTAAAAAATATAATACAAAAAAATAACAAAATAAAAAGTACAAAAAAGTAAAAAATAATAAAACATAAAAATAATAAAAACAATAAAAATAATAAATAATAAAAACTAATAAAAATTAAAAAATAATAAAATAATTAAAAATTAAGAAAATAATAAAATAATAAAATAATAAAAATAAGTGAAAATTAAAAAATAAAAACATTAAAATTAAAAAATAATAATAAAAAATTTTAAAAATAAAAAAATTAAAAATTAAAAATTTAAAAAATAATTAAAAATTTTAAAAATTAAAAAATAGTTAAAAATTTAAAAAATTTAAAAATAATAAAAAATTAAAAAATAATAAAAAATTAAAAATATTAAAAGAATTAAAAATTTTAAAAAATTAAAACATAATAATGGGGTCCATAAATCTAACTCGGGAATATGAATGTATAGCGAAAAAAATCATTATTTTCGCTCCTCTTCCTTACTCTTTCTCTCTAACTTCTCTCTACTCCTTCTCCACTCTAAAACTAAAATCTTTAATATTGAACTTGTACTGGAGGTAAATATAGATCATTATGAAGAATTTGTAGAAGAAAATATCAATTTAGATGTAAGAAAAGTTGAAAAAAAGTATTCAAAATTTGGCCCGGATCGCCCGGATGAGCGACCCAGACATGAGCAGATCGCCCAGATGGGCGACCAGCACATGTCCGAGTTGTCGACCCGGGCGATCGGCTCACGTCCGGGTCGTCGGTCTGGGCAACCTGAGCCCTTTTTTTTTTTTTTTTTTTTTTAAAAGAAAGAATTTTTGTAGGTATTTGAAAAACTTAAAACATGAATAACTCTGCGATCGGAGGTCCGTTTCACGCATAGGACCGCTCGTTTTGATGGTTCTCATAAAGATAAACGCAACGGCATCATCGAAAAAGTGATTCGGACGCGTTTCAGGGCAAATAAATTGTTCCGTATAGTCTAAAACTTTGACGGGGCATAACTTTGCGTTCGGACGTTAGATTGAGGCGATTCTTGTGGGCATTTCATGTATTTTTTCGAGATCTACGCGTCAAAAACATCTTTAAGGAGGTTTCCATCAACCGTTCATACAAAAACGTACTATTTTGTTTTAATTTATATTTTTGTAATTTTCTAATACTTGAGTTGCCCGGACCGGCCACCCGGACGTGAGCCGGTCGCCTAGGCCGGCGACTCGGACATGTGCTGGTCACGCATCTGAGCGATCCGGGCGAACCGCTCATGTCCGGGTCGCCCGTCCGGACGATCCGAGCTCAGTTTTTAGAAAAAAATTTATTTCAACTTTTCTTACATCTAAATTGATATTTTCTTCTACAAATTCTTCATAATAATCTATATCTACTTCCAATACAAGTTTAATGTTAAAGATTTTAGTTTTAGAGTGGAGAAGGAGTAGAGAGAAGTTAGAGAGAAATTGTGTAGAGAGAGAAAGAGTAAGGAAGATGAGGAAAAATAATATTTTTTTTGCGCTATACATTTATATTCGCGAGTTAGATTTATCGACTCCTATTTTAGTTGTTTAAAAAAATAAAAACAATAAAGAACATGAATTATAAAGAATAAATCAGAAAATAAATTTAGTACCAATCAGCTAACCACCGCCATTTAATTTAATTTATTAAAGATATCCAATTGATAATAAAAAGGAAGTTATCAATCATACTGCCGAAACAATGATAGGTTAATAGGAAAGAAAAGTTGTTGAAAAAGTTAGAGAGAGAGAGAGAGAGAGAGAGAGAGAGAGAGAGAGCAGGACACCAGGCACATATCTTTACTCCCAATTGGACTCGCAATGCTCACGTGGTTGATGCCATTACTTTCTTGAATTTGGTTGTCCACGGTGATTGGATTCCAATTTCCAATACCTATTCCATGTGGGCTCCTCTTTCAACTTCTTTTAGATTCCTTTAACCGAAATAAACTTTTATTTCTCTCTTTATTTTCTTCATTCTCAAATTGATCCTTATTTAATTGGGGTTGAAATCTTGGTAAATCTTTTAGTATCTCTATTTTTAATTTTTCTCAAAATAGTATTAAATAAAAATATCATAAAGTCCACAGAAAAACATATGAGAAGAAATAATTAATATTAACCTATTTTAATCCAAAACTTCAAAAATTAAATAACAAAAATCAAAATAAATAATTTATGAATTTAAAACTAATTTGACTTTAATAATAATAATACATAGTTTTTAATAACTAAGTGAAAAATATATTATTTATATATAAAATATGGACTTATCAATTAATCTTCACTTACCATTATTGATGATGCTCGAGCAAAGAAAATAATTTTAGAAGAAAACCAAACAAGGGAACTCTACCCTCTTTACCCCTTATGAAATCCTATGAGTGAGTATCACCAATTATCCACATATATAGATAGAAAATATCAATCAAAATATAACAAATTATAGTTCCAAAGCTAAGGATTATAATCATAAAACTTGAGGTGGAAAAGATGGATGATTCAAAACCAAGTGTCTCAACTACGTATTTAAGAAAAATTATAAAAGTAAAGAACGCAATCTTGATTTTATGGGACACAACATATCACATTCATAGGCTTGCAAGTATATACACTCTCCACTAACACTAATGAAGAAGAACTAAATCGACTTGGGACCAATAGGACTTTAAAGCACCTTAGGGTCAAGGATAATGGCTATCAAATGAAAGGATAGGATTTCAACAAAATACATTAGAGTAATAATAATATACATGAGGGTGATAATAATATTGCACTTTATTTACAACTCCTTACTATAATAGAAGCATTTCTCCATCATTTTAATTTATCTCATTCTCCATAACTCTCCACTTTATTTTCTTAAATATAACTCTTGGGGAAATCTATCAAAATACAAGAATTTCACATATTTTTTAATGATACTCCACAACGCTCATATTTTGATCTTTCTTTTCTCTTTTTTCAATTTTTTCTTTTCATCTTATTTTTCTCTTTTCCCTTCAATTTTTTTCAAGCTCCTAACAAATATTTCATCTCAATTCTCCTTAATTCATCTAATTACTTTATTTTTAGCTTCACCAATTAAGAACAACCATATACAAGCTAAGTATACATAAGAAATGTGTGCACTCAGCTCTCTTGTAAGGGTAAAGGTAATGAAAATTGTGTAGGCTAAACGGATAGGTAAATATGGTAAAAGAAGGAAATATAGCGAATGGTGGTTTCAACTATTCTTATCAATAAAGCTCAAAAGGGGAACTAGATATGCAATTTGTATTAGGATAAGCTTGCGAGCTTAAACGGTCCAATGAAGGCCTTATGTCATTCCTAAGTCAACTAATTCAACTTATTATTTCGCCTCAAGCATGTACACAAACAAGTTCAAGTGTGCGAAAATGTAACCAAGATATGCCATTAATAACATAATTAAACTTAAACACCCAATCCATTGAGAAGATCATGAATGAGATGGGTGTCAAAAAAATTGCTCTCAGATAAAGTTTGGTATAAAACAATATAAGCACTTCCCACTCTCTACTTAAGGACAAACATTGTCCTCAATGTTTAAATATATCAATAGGAATAAAGGAAGTAAAGATATTTATTTGGAGTTTTTCCGTACAATTAAGGACTAAGAAATCCACAATGAGAGAGCTTGCAACCTGTATAGACCGAAAAAAGGCTAAAATTTACTTTAGAAAAATAAATAACTAGAAAGTAGTTTTTTTTAAAATTATCATTTTTTGCGAAAAAATTAGATAAAACATTTTTTTGGATTTTCAAACTTTTTTTTGATTTTTTTGGGAAAAAGAACTTACAAAAAGCAAAGAATTTTAGGATAAACCTAAACTTCTGAGAAAAAATCTTGAATTTTTTACGATAAAAAGACTAAAAAAGAGATAGAAGATTTAGCTCTCGTTTAAAGTCTCGAGCTTAACTTTCTTATTATACTTAGTTTAGTGGGCTTAAGTCGAGGAGTTTCCACTACTATTTTTTTTACCAAAAGGCGAAATTCCTCTCTCACGGACCCCTACCAGACTGCCCGACGCCTAGGTACGATAAGGAACTATCCCACATATTGGGGAGGTTGAAATTCTCACACTACCGTCGCCAGGATTTGAACCTTGGTCCTTGTTACCAACTCTGCAGCCCTAGAACCAATTGAGCTATGCCCATGCTTCCACTCCACTTTCTTAAAACTACTTGTTGTAGTGCCCTCCAAGTATTGCTTAAGGCATTGTCAATTTACCATGAATCTCCTTTCATTGTGATCTTGAATCACAATTGCACCAGATTGAGAGACTTGTGTAATTTTATAAGGGCCTGATGTCTGAAGTTATTTTTCGTGAAAAGAATCTCTAGCGAGGATTTTATAGCAAAACTTTTTGACCAATGACAAATTCTTATGCGCCTTATGCTTATTACGCAATAGCTTAATTTGATTTTTATATTTTCTAAGTGTACTTACTAATTTATCCTCTTCTAATTCGTCTAATAAGTAAGGCACTAATAGAGGGGAAATTTCATTCTCTCCTAGAAATACATGTTTAAGATTGTAAGGGAAATCATTCTCTTCTAGGTTCTAAGGAGGATCATCAGAGGAAACTTTAGGCTAAAATTTCATTTTAGTCACCTCATGATCGAAGTAAATCATGTTTTTCATTATTCATTGTAGCGGAATTAATTATGCAATTTTTAATTGAGTATCCATCATTTGTATTTTTTCTAGGGTTAGTTTAAAAAACCCTCTGTACTCATACTCAAGTGTCAATTTAGTACCCAAGCTTTTAAAATTGATAGTCAGGTACCTATTTTAGGTTTTCGTTAGAAAAAATTTAGCAGCAATGGACAGACATACACCGATTATCTAAAATTCCCTTCAAATACATTGTACATTCATAGTTACCTTACAAATGAAGGGAAGTTTATCAATGTTCAACTTTTAAGAAAGCCAACAATAATTAAAGGTTATGAACAGAAATATGTGATTAGGAGGGGTATTTAAGGAAATAGGTTCATCAATTATCAAAAAACACAAACTGTGAGTACTCGAGATTTTTTAGAATTGACCATTCTTTCTATAATCATTCACTACTTCTTTCTAAGGTACTCACAAACAACAAGATTTTGCCCTAGTTTGGTTCACAAAGAGAGAAGGAGAGGGGGAGGGAGACAGAGACGTTGACCATTTACTTCAACTAGGGGAAGTATATTCATTTACTTCAAAATTTTTTGGTAGGGTTGAGATGAAAGTAAATCACATTTACTTATATATGTTTGGTTGGGGAGAAAAGTGGAAGGTAAATAGATTTTATTATATAAAATTTACCATTATATCTATTGCACAAAGGTAGGAATGTTATATATATTCACACAGGATCATCTAATACATCCTCTAGTACACTCTCTAATACACTTTCATTACTAGTAACTTTTCCTTATCTTTTAGAATTTAGGGTTTATCTTTTATTCTATCGGATTTATATTAGTAAAACTACTATAAAAGGTGTGTACTAGAGAGTTTGTTATAGAAGATGTACTAGACGATCCCGACCAATATATATGTGATAGGAGTTTAGGTTATGATAAAATTTGTAATTAACTAGTTAATAAGATGATAAAATTGACTTTTTAACATTATTTACCTCTCAATCTGTCCATATTGGGAGGGGCTAATTTTCCAACGTGGAGGAGGAGAGCTCCTGTCCGCATTTACATCCCCTCCACTTTTATGTTGCAACTAAACGACATAAATATGACATTTATGTCTTGATTTACATTCCCTCCTTGTCTCTTCCCTGATTTCACCCCCAACTAAACTAAAGCTTTATTTCCTGTGGACTTTTAATTGATTCATTGATATTAAATATTATAAATTCATCTCCTACTCTAAATATTAGGTCACCTTTATATACATTGATCATGTGTTCAAGAAAAGCCTTCCTAATATTAAGGGCATATTACTATACTCTTCCATATCCAAAACAACAAAATCAATAGGGAAAATAAACTAGTCAACTTTTACTAAGACATCCTCAAGTACCCATCTAGGATATTTTATGGACCTATCAGCTAATTGAATGGTAATCATGGTAGGTTTATTTCCCCTATTTCAAATGCTTAACACAGAATAAGGCATCAAATAATTGCTAGCTCCTAAGTCACATAAAACTTGGTCAAAATATAAATCACCAACATGACAAGGAATCAGCAAACTCCCAGGATCTTTAAATTTTTTTGGCAGTTTATTTTGGAGCACAAAGAGCATTCTTCATTCAAACAAACTTTTTCACATTCTTGTAACCTCTTTTTTCTAGACAAGATGTCTTTAAAAAAGTTTAGCATATTTAGTGATATGGAATGTGATGTGAATGGACCAAATCTTCAATTCATCACTACCTCCAAGAAGGACTTGATTATTACCCCAAATTAAGCACCCTTCGCTCACCCCAAATAAGAATTTATAATTTTTTTTTTATCATTACTAAGAATTTGTGATTGTGATGAATAATCTTTTTCCTATATAAAAATCAAACAATGGGGCAGATTACCCATTTTCCAATTGAGCTCTATAGAGAAGATCTAATCTAAGACAAATACAAGATTGTAAATACTAAAGAGAAGGAATTGTGATCAATTGTAGAAACCCTTAGATCATCCCAATCCAAGTGATTCAAATAAAATTAACCTAACGATGATCAAACCCTAGATAAAAGTTAGGAAAGGCTTGAAGAACTCAATAACCCTAATTCAAACATTCTAAAGTTCATATATAATACAAATTAGTACAAAAAGAGCTAAGATTAAGTATTTTTAGACTTTAGTACTTAACCATACTTTCACCATGGTCTTAGATCACTAAAAGACCATTTAAGACCTTAATTAAAAGTTGGAAATAGAGCTAACACACTAAAACTGTTCAAAACATTGCATTAAGTGAAAAGAAGTACCCTACCATGGATAGTAGGTTGGACCTGCTATTGGTGGTAGGTTGTTAGTCAATTGGAGATTTTCGGCTAGAAGCCTATGATGTACGGTAGATACAGGGCCTACTATCAATGGTAGGTCTTGTTTCAACAATCCTTCAAGTTTTGCATCTACAACGTGCTCTATTGGTTGCTCCTTGATTAGAACATGAATTATGAGCGATTTGGGATGTTTATCATAATCTTCTAATACTTCCATCTTGAGCTTTACTCCATCCTTCATAGTTTCTTCAACAATTGGCATCATTCCTTTAGATATGCAATCATCATAATCTTTCATCTTCATTACCCTTTCTCTAGTGATTGCTCCTTGAAAGAAATCCTTGGCTTCTTGATCATCTCGGTTTATATCATTTAGGCATTTGAGTTATTGCTTCTACAGATGGAAGATTAATTTCTAAAAAAATATCTCAAAGAGTTTTTAAATTGGGGATTATCTTTAAGAGATTCAACAATTTGTGGGAAAGGTAAAGAATTCACTTCTTCATTAAACTTAGTTTCTTTATTTCTACTTTCTTTACTTAAACTTGGTAGACTATGCTTTGGCAGATAATTATCATCCGCACCCTTAGAAATTTTATTATACACTTTGTCCTCTTTCTCTTCCTTCAAAATCTCATGATGCACAACTTTTAGTTCCTCCCCACTGATTACATTTATAGCTTTACAATCTCTTGAGTTAACCTCTGTATTACTAGGATGCGATCCTTGAAGCTATGACTCATAAGATTAGCTAGTTGTGCTATTTGTGCGTCTAAATATTTTATGGTAGCATGGTATGACC
This sequence comes from Catharanthus roseus, assembly GCA_028651295.1. NCBI lineage: Eukaryota > Viridiplantae > Streptophyta > Magnoliopsida > Gentianales > Apocynaceae > Catharanthus > Catharanthus roseus. The sequence continues at coordinate 10,542,032 of JAPQWS010000016.1, forward strand.
CAGGATAAGCATGAGAACATGAAGAGCTACCAAGGATTTATTACGAGCTTTCAAGTACCGGTTACAAGGTTGAGGGCAAGGAAGATAGAAGAGGAAACACAAAGAAACAAGTTTGGAAGAGTTGATGTTATAAAAGCTAAACGAAAGTGGCCTAAGAGCCGACGGTAGGTCTACCCTATTGTCGCCGGTAGGGTTCTGGCCCAAAATTGTTTCGAGAATCCGACCTACCATCAACATTAGGCCAAGAGCTACGGTAGCTCTTGGGAAGCAGAAGATATTGAAGGATTTTAAGTCCTTTGACCATCATTTTGATTGTTAAATTTATTTAGACTTCTAATTAAGTGACCTAAGTGTCCATAAACTTATCTTAATAAATATTAGCCATTAAGGTTGGGAGTTAATGATTTGGAACCCTATATATATGTATTATTGCAGCCATTCTGTCAACAAGACATGAAATGAAATAGAGAGAGTTGAACCTAGTGTTCTTGGGGAGTTTCTTCCACTTCCATTGTGAAGTGGGGAAATATTTTCTATTGTATAATCTAGTCAATCAATTCTTGAATTCAATTCAAGAGTTTTTTGTCTAATTCCAAATCCTATTTCTTCCTTGAGGTGATAACTTCTATAGTTGGTGTTGCTTGAAAAATTAGGTGCTTCTTGAGTGTGTGGAGAATAGGTAAGGGTTCCTTAAGCCTTGTTGATTCTCCCCCGAATACAAGAAAGTTTCTTTGTTTTTATTTGTTTCTTTTGTTCAAATTTTGCTGCATTTGTTCTCGGAGTATCAAGTTTCTCATCACTTGTGTTCAAAGGAGCATCTTGTAGATGGTTGATTCTTGGGAGCAAAATGGATCTCATTCAAGCCTAAGGAGATTCATGCTAATTTGTATCAGAGCAAGTCTCTCTTTGAGATGAAGTTTATGTGCTTATTTGTTGAATTTTGACTATAGAAAATTCCAATTGATATTATTTAAAAAAGGTAAAGTAATCTGGATTTTTCGGACAGAAAATTACATGTGAAAAGTTTGTGATGGAAAGCATATAAAATAAGGTTAAAATTGTGTGCTTTGTCCAATTTGAATCTTGTTGAGTTGTGGTTCTTTGTAAACAAATTTGACCTGATTTGGATTTGATTTGGTGGGTCAATTGAATGCAAATTTGCACACTATTTAGAAATCGCAACTGTTGAAAACATGTGGATTAAACTGTCTATATCTTGTGTTATACTCATTCAAATTGAGCAAAATTTTTACCAATATCAACCACTTCGAGTTGTGCATCTTTATAAATTGTAGCTAACATCACTGAGTTATTTCGATTTGTGTTATAGAATGTCTTGCTACACTATTTTCTGAAAATTTTTCCTAGTACTCATGAATTCTTTGAATTGAGCTTTCAGTTGTCTTTGTTTTGAACTTGCAACTTCTCTTGAACATATTGTTAACTGTTTTCCTGTATCTTCACGGGAATCGTACTTCATTCTTTAACTCGTACCTTGAATTTATCATTGGCACTTTCGCACTCTACGTGTTCAATAAAATTCCTCTTTGACTTTGTTTTCTTATCTATTGAGAATTGCTTTCTTGATTTGCTTTGGGGATTTTCTTATAACTTGGAAGTTTTTAGAAATTACTTAGTAACTTTAATGGGTGAGGAATAGTAAGAGGCAAGAGGGTGAGATTATTTTTAAACAATCCATTGAGAGTGACTAATAAACATGCATGTTGAGTGAACATCTTCAAGAATGGGTACACTAAAGGAGTGGTGAGGTATATTATCTCTTCTTCTAACATTTATTTGCAGGTTTTAAATGTTTTAAAATGTATAGATGAGGAAGAAGTTATGGGGGATTTGAAGGATACAATGATAATTATAACTATAATGGCTATAGCTATAGGAGAAATAATTATGAATGTAGTAAGTATGTTGAGAAATGAAATGTGTGACCTCTTAGTTATAATCAATTGAGGTTACTTCTTTAGCTTGGAATATTTTATCTGGAAAAATACCTAGATTGGGAAGGAAGAGTTAAAGCCTTGTTCTATGCCTATGGAATATTTGAAGAAGATAAGATTCAACTAGTCATAGAATCCTTTACTTCATCGATCCTATCTTGGTGGAAATATATTCGTGAACATAGGTTGAGAAATGTGAGAACACCAATCATATCTTGGGAATCATTGGCATGTGATTTAAGGGATAAATTTTGGATTCTTGACTATCAAGGAGTAGAAACACATATTGGTGAATTTTGTGATCCTTTGTGCAAGAAAAGTTACTATGTTTATATTGAGGAAAAATATGAAAGGAATCCAGTGGGAGAAGGTGCCATGAGTTGCTAAAAGGGGGGGTTAAATCAAGAAAGCATCAAGAGTTGAAGAATCTTTGAGAGGTATTAAACTTCCACAAGCTAAAATTGAAATTGAAGGAAGTATGGAAATGCATGTTGAAGAAGAAATGTCTAAAGAAGATTTTTGTGATTCCATGAGTGGCATGAGCTTTGAAAAAGAGGAAAGCATTGAGATTGAAAGAAAAGATAAAGTGGAAGAAAAAGAGAGATTACCTGAAAAATGAAGTTTCTTCGATTCCATTTCTTCTTTAGGTGAGAAGCGTGAAAAGATTAGAGCTCTACAGAAGAAGAGAATGATCTTGAGAAAAATGAGAGAACAAAAGAAAAGAGTGAAGAAAAATGAGAGAATTCAAAAAAAGAGTTGAATGTATTGGAAAAGAGTGAGGACATAAATTTTGTTGCTAACCAAACTAACTCTTCTCTTGTTAGTGAATTTCTTTTTGTGCAAATTTTGGAGAACCAAATAAGAATCAAGAAGGAAGACTTGGCTACAACTCCATCAAAATAATAAGCTTCTTTCCTTCTAATTCTTACTTGTCATTTGAGATTTATTTTAAGGAAATTAAGTTGTTCTCACTTATTTTTATAGAAAATGAAGATCATTTCATTTGCTTTAACTCACTTGGGAAGAAATGTTTTCTTGAGCTTAATCGTCCATTTTCTATCTTCTATTCTCGTTACATTTCTTATTATTACCATGAGGTAAATAGGTTGCTCTTTGGTGATATCATGGAACAAAGGGATCATTCCTTATTTGTTAATGTTCCATATCAAGTTAACAGTCTAGATAGAACTTATCTCTTAGTGGTTAAAGAATTGTTTCATGCTATTATTGCTTCGATTTCACACGATGTTGATCCATGGAATAATTGTGATTCTTTAGGGGTTGCTAACCATCATACCTTCAATTTTCTTTTAAAACAATTCTTATGGATTTGATGGTTCCTTGTTTTCTTTACTTGGTAATCATTGTGATAAGTTCAAGAGGAAATAGTTGAACATTTTCAATATGTGTTGACTTCTCTTAATACTTATGTGAATAATCTGGTTGAGAAAATTCTTTTGGACAAACATTTATTGGTTGTGAAAGGAATAATTGAGCATTCGTGGCACGGGCTTAAATTTCTCTTTGTGGAGATATCATTAAGAACTTTATTTTAAAAGGCTTTTGGTTTCAAATTCTTTCATGTGCATTATAAGGAGTTCTTGTTGTCGAAGGAGTTCGAAAACCAAATAGGTTCTTAATTTAAATTCAGTGACACTAATATTTCCGAGTTCTTGGAATATAATGAAGCTTCTTTGGTGCTAGAAATAGAAGACCAAAAAAAGAGTGGTGGAAAAGGAGTGCTTCTAAGCCAAGCAAACTCTTCAATAAGCTTTATTACAAACTCATCTCCTTCTTACCTTGAATTTTATTTTAAGGAGTTAAAGTTATTCTTAAATGCTTATGTTTTCCATGAGATCATAGTGGGAGTTTTATGTACCATCTTTCAATCGTGCGATCTATGCCTTATTGATGTTCACTTGTCTAATTGTTTATCTTTTCATGACTCTCTTCGGAATCAATTGTTGCCTAGAGATGCTAAACTAGAGCAATCTTGTTTTGATCTTAAGTGTTGGCATGATATTCTTGATATATTTTTTGGTTGTTGATTCGTTTCCTTCTTGAACACCTATGTGGGACATGATTCTTAGTTACTTTCTTGAGCCGCTTGTTGGCACTTTTCTTGCTAAAAAAGTTGAAGGTTATTTGTGTTCTTTGATTGGAGATCTCTTTAATAAGTCTATGAGGAGGAAAGTTGAAAGATGTTCTTATATGATATCCTCGTTTGAAACTTATGTGATTGCCTTTAAAGGAATTGGTCTTTCGAAAACCATTTCTTGAATATGATGGTTCAACTTGAAAGTCCTTGTGATGACCATAAGTTCCTAATCGGATTGGAAGTTTTGAAAGCTTTCTTGATTGAAAATATTCTTGGTTTTCAATTCTACCATTTGTATTTCAAGGAGTATATGTTTTCGTTAAGTTTTGAAAACAAGAAGAAAGATGGTTTTGGAGTACTTAAATTTGTCATAGGCAAACCATCTTGTGAGAAGACTTTTTGGAAGTACTTTTGAAGAATTTTGTTGAGAAACATCTTTTTTATTTTAAAACTTTCACTGAAATTCTTTGGAAAGATGCTTCTCTAGATGGATTTTTAGTTCCAAACAAGAACTTATTTGTTATTTCTAAGAAAAATGAAATTATTGGTACCTTGTTGTATCACATACCTCTCAATGAGTTCTTGAAGAAATTTGTATGGGAAGGAAAATTTGGGAAGTCTTGGGATTCTAAAAATAAACAATCTTATACTTTCTTTGATGAATTCTTGGATTTCATGTCAAATTCCTCATAGAAGAAAGGTCATTGGAATTTGGTCTTGGATAACTTATTTGTTTTCAATTCGATTCTTGGGCTTTACGCGGATAACATCCTTGAACTTTCTTTTTGTTTTACAAGTCCTTGTGAACTGAAAAGTTCTTGGAATTCTAAGTACAATTTTGATTGGATGAGGTTTTGTTATGTTATTATCCATGAATCTCTCTTAAAAGATTTGGAAAATGAAAGTTTGAATTTCCATGTCCTTTTAAAGAGATTAAAAATTATATTATGGGAATTCATGGATGAGAACATGGAGAGCTTCCAAGGATCGGTTACGAGCTTCCAAGTACGGGTTACAAGGTCAAGGGTAAGGAAGATAGAAGAGGAAACTCAAAGAAAACAGTTTGGAAGAGTTGAAGCTATAAAAGACATAGGAAAGTGGCCCAAGACCTATTGCTGACGGTAAGTCTACTCTATCGTCTCCAGTAGGGTTCTGCCCCAAAATTATTTTGAGAATCTAACCTACTGTCGACGATAGGTCAAGGGCTACTGTCACCGGTAGGTGGAGGACTACTGTCACTATTAAAGGATTTTAACTCCTTTGACTCATTATTTTGATTTTTAAATTTATTTAGACTTGTAATAAGTGGCCTAATGTCCATCAACTTATCTTGATTAAGATTATCCATTAGGATTGGGAGTAATGATTTGGAACCCAATATATATTATTGCATCCATTTTGTAAACAAGACATGAAATGAAATAAAGAGTGTTGAACCTAGAGTTCTTGGGGAGTTTCTTCCACTTCCATTTTAAAGTAGGGAAATCTTTTCCTTTGTATAATCTAGTCAATCAATTCTTGAATTCAATTCAAGAGTTCCTTGTCTAATTCCAAATCCTTTTTCTTCCTTGAGGTGCTAACTTCTCTAGTTGGTGTTGCTTGAAAAATTAGGTGCTTCTTGAGTTGTGGAGAATAGGTAAGGGTTCCTTAATCCTTGTTGATTCTCCCCCAAATATAAGAAGGTTTCTTTATTTTTTTTTTTCCTTTGTTCAAATTTTGCTACGTTTGTTCTTGAAGTACCAAGTTTCTCATTACTTTTCTTCAAAGGAGCCTCTTATAGAGAGTTGATTCTTGGGAGTAAATTGGATCTCATTCAAGCGTAAGAAGATTCATACCACAACATCATGGTTTTTCAACCTTGTTTCAGTGTTTGTCAATGATCTTTTAGTTTTAGCCATGAACTTTTCATTATTAGCTATAAACTTCATGAGCATATCTTCAATAGTTGATTTTTTCTAAGATGTGGTTGGAACCAAGGGGTGAGAGAGATCTCACATTTTGATTTATGTCAGAGTTTTGATTTTAACTCCAGGAAAAGTTAGGATGGTTTCTCCACCCATGATTGTAGGTATTTGAATAAGGATCAGCGACTCTAAGGTTACCATCCACATAATTTACCCCCTTAGAAATATCTTGGACATTATGGTGAGAAAAATCATTTTGTGGGCAATTGATATAAGATGATTACCACCACAAGTTCCACAGTTAACTTCACTACTATCCCTAAATGATTTGAGATTAAAGTTTCTATTCGAGCTAGAGAGTTTGAATAGTTATCAACTTCTATTACATTAATTTTCTTAGGGATATTTTTACGTTCATTATGCCATTGATAACCAGTAAATGCTATTTTCTCAAATAATTCCTCAGCCTCCCCAGGAGTTGTACGCATAGTGTTCCACCACTAGCAGCATCTATCATAGACCTAGTCCCACTATTCATGCCATTATAGAAAAATTTGAACTTGTATCCATAGTGGCAACTTACAATGATGTGGACACTTTTTAAGGTAATCTTTAAATTTTTCCCCAAGCATGATATAAAGTTCCCCAACATCTTGAGCGAAATTAGTTATTTCATTCCTTAATTTCATTGTTTTAAATGATGGGAAGTATTTACTTAAAAACCTTGATGCTAATTATTCCCAAGTTGTTATTGAGCTAGAGGGAAGAGAATTTAACCTATATTTAGCCATATCTTTTAGGGTAAAAAGAAAAAGACATAATCTTATTGCATCATCAATTACCTTTAAAGGTGTTACATATTTCTAGAAAGTTTGAAAGATAGACAATAGGGTCTTCATTTGATAATCCATAAAATTGAACACTATGTTGGATCATTTGGATTATTGGAGGTTTAATTTCAAAGTTATTAGCTTGAATAGTGAGTCGCACAGTAGCAAGATAAACCCCTTCCATCTTAGGAGTCGAATAATCTCTTAAAGTTTTAAGTACTTTATTAATTATATTATTATTATTGTTATTGTTATTGTTATTATTTTTATTTATTATTATTAACTCCCATCTTAATGTCCTAAAAAAAACTCCCATCTTAATACTTTTTTCTTCTTGGTCATTTAAATATTGCTCTTAGATTAATTCTTTATTTTTTTATCTTTCCTAATTTTTCTCCTTTTTTCTTTAACTGTAGTTTCAAGATTAGGATCAAACAATAAAGGTTAGCCTGAACTCGTAGTGTTGATGCAAAATGCAAAGAGGATTCGTACAAAGAAATTAATAAAAACACTAATAAAATCACAAACAATAAGCAACTAATAATTTTTTATAATAAAAAATTCTAAACAATTAAAAAAACTAAAAAAATACTAAAAAGAAATAAATAAAAACAAACTAACAAAAACAACAAATGGTGGCCTAAGCTGAAGATTTTAACAATTATATGATATTAATTAATAATTTTCGGCAACAACGCCGAAAACTTGATGCATCAAAATCCTATAAAGTGGACTAATGTCAGTTGAGTACTTAGGAGAGTTGAGTGTCAATCCTACAGAATATAATTAATTACCAAAATTATTAATTATCCTAATTTAGACTTAGAAAATATGAGAAAAGCATTGGTTAGGAATTTGATCTAACTTGTAATTCCAATGATAATCTAAATCTCCCCTTTTAATGTGACAAATTCCTTTAAATTAGACTGAAATTCATTAATAGTAGAATCCCCTTATTTAGGTTTTACCCAATCCCTTTATGTAAACCCCTAATTTTAATTAATGAAAACTATGTCCTATGTGAATAAGATTAATTAAAAATTGCATTACCGATTTGTGGAATTCCCTAACTTCAACTATCGCAACATTTACTTTTAGAAACCGTTCAATAGAAATCGATTCTATCCCTAGTCCGTTATACTAAGGATTATTGTTGCTTAACTTCTAATTTATTTACTTCACCTCCCGATCCTTCTCAATTAATTATGAAATCATTCATAGATTGACCATTTCTGAACCAGCATTAAAAGTAACATAACAATAATTTAGGGCTAAGGCAATATAAAACACATTAAAATAAGAGAAATAATAATTAAATCATAGTTCAAATCAAGTGTTCACATATCCTAATAACTAAAAAATAATAATTAAATCATTGTTCAAATCAACTAGGCATCGATAAAGTCAATTTGGAAAACTACGGAAAAATTCAAAAAATTTCATTTTCACCTAAACACTTCCTCTCTCTTCTCTAAACTCTCTCTAGGACTCCTAAATTCAATCTCACATCTTGGAAGATCCAACTGTCAAAATTGAAAAAAAAAGGTTAGTTCTTCAATCTATTCTCATTTATCTACAATTTTATTGGTTTAGATCGTGAAAAATATCCCTTTAATATTAAAAAAATTGGAGCTTTAAAAAAATTTTTTGGGCTGTTTTCGGGCACTTTCGCCCGGTTGGAGAAAAAGTGCATGGAACTTTCGCTCACTTGGACGAAAGTTTCTATACACTTTCATTCAACCCTGGCGAAAGTGCATTTTTTTTAGAATTATTTTTTTTCATAAATGATTATTTGAATTGTTAATTAATTTTGTATATATAGAATGACTGTGACTAGTTGTTTAATTTTTTTAACGTGATAATATTTAATTGTTATTATGAGTATGAATGAATATGTTTTTGTGAATAATATGAAATGAATTTTGTGTATGTAAAGTAAATGTAACTAGTTTAAAATTGTTTGCTTATAATTTTGTGTTTAATAAGGAAACATGTTATGTAACTGCCGACCTATTTGAATTTTAATTTGAATTGATAATTATTCTTGGCCTTAGGTTTAGGGTTTAGTAGGTAAGAGTGAATAATATATAAATTAATAAATGTTACATAAGAATATTACTAAAGAATATTACTGATGAATAGCCTTAGGTTTAGGGTTTAGTAAGTAAGATTGAATAATATATAAATTAATAACTATTACTAAAGAATATTACTAAAGAATATTAGTGATGAATAATAATAGTACGAAAGAAATAGTAGAAATGAAATAATAGATCCCGATAATAATAGATAATAAAATAATAATAAACGTTAAAGTAAATATGTGATAAACAACTATTGACAAGTTTGAATAAACAATAGATGGTTTGACCTAGCGGCCGCAGAGGAGATGATGATCTTGGTCTTGCCACGGACAGGACAGGTCGAGTTGAGGGGCGAACTGTCACAGCTTCGTCTAGAGGTGTGAGGGGACAACATAGTACCTCCGACCTCCTCGCTACTCCTACCCATCTTGCACCTGGTTTCCATCATGATATAGGTGAACCCGGTTCTTTTGCCCAACCACCGGCCATACTTTTTAGATCTCGACCTCCCGTCCAGCCCCATCTGTCTGACACTCCTGTGCCTTATGGGCATTATGGATCTGCACAGCCATCCTCACACCTCACAGACACAGTATATGATCCATATTTATATGCTCCGACTATACGACCTCGCATACCATATAGATCTGCCACACAAGAGCCTATACTAGATTTTATTGGTCAGCCGAGGCAGATAGGGGCTGAGTTTTTGATCAGATGTTTGGCTCTGCCCCTTAGAATTCTTCATGCAGCACACATGGGTATTCTCATGCTGAGTATAGTGTTTCATCTTTTGTTCCTTACGCACCGAGGCCTGTAGATAGGGTTTGTGAGGATGATATTGGCTTTGAGGGTGATAGGGGGTTGGAGAGGGGCAAGAAAGAGTCGGATCCCTATATATTGAGGGAGAGGCGGATAAAAGAGGTGATGATGATGGTGATGGTGGTGATGATGATCTCGATGAGGGTGATGATGCTGGTGATGAGGAGCAGCCCGTGTATGTGGCACCTGTGGCATATTCTAGTGGATCAGACGGGTGTTCTTATCACGGGAAAAGGAAAGGGTTGACCAACAGCTTTATGTCGGTGATGAGTAAGATTGCAGGGTCTCGTAAAAAAAGACCCGAAGTGGCTCGTGAAGTTCCGACTCCGACACAAATGAGGAAGAAAGTGAAGCCTTCAGATTGGGAGCAAACAGGCCCAGCAGAGGGAGGTCCTGTTGACCTGGAGCTCATCCCATCATACGGTGGATATGTAGCAGGTCCGATATGGCGTGGACATGTACATTTCTTTATGTTAAATTTAAATGTTATTATTATTGTTATTATTCTTTAATCTGTAAAATGCTTTTATTGTTATAAATAGAGTATAATAATGTAATGAAACTATATTAATTTATTTGTTTTATATTCAGGATCGTGGTTCATTGAAGTTCCGATCTCGTTACATGGCACTCACAAGTTGGGAACTTACTAATGCACAAGTTCGGCCCTTGGCTTCTGGGTTCGGTCTTACGCACCTACAATTGTGCATGTTTCAGCACCCCAACGCTGCACTGTTGTTGGCCTTTGTTGAGAGGTGGCAGCCCGACAGGAACAGCTTCCACATGCCATGGAGTGAGATGACCGTTACACTACATGATGTGGAGCTTATTCTCGGGGTTCCTGCATATGGTGTGGTAGTGGATTCGTGATTATCCAGGGAGTAGTTTGTTTAGCTAGTTCAGGATAATCTGGGTTTAGCTCTCATCGGTGGTTTAGGGTTTAATACAGCGAAGCTTCACGCTGTTGCTACTAGTAGATAGACTTCACTGCCATCTCGTGTAAGAGCTGCCTGCTATCTACAGTACATCTTGGGTAGCTCACTCTTCAGTGATAAGAGTGGCAACATTGTTCCTGCTAGACTATGGCCATTGCTGCAGGATGCGAGTTCTGTTGGGAGGTTCGCTTGAGGTGCTGCCCGTCTTCCGTATCTTTACAGGAATCCGGGTCAGGCATCCAGGGTTGATGCAAAGAAACTTGTTGGGTACTGGTCACTGTTAGAGGTATGTGTTTTAAATGTTACGTGAATTATGTTATTTTTTACATTTTAGGGTTTAGATAATTTATATTTATTTTATAACCTTATTAATACATATTTTTATAGTTTTCACATTTATGGTACTTATATTTATTTTTAGGCGTGGATATATCTGTACTTTCCCATGTTTGCACCCCGATTAGACCAGGTACTTAAGCTTGCAAGCCATACATCCAGCAATTTCCAGTGTTGGGTTATAAGAATGAGAATAAACTTCTTGATATTCGCCTAAGACTGGATGTGATGAAAGCAGATGAGGTTAGGTGGGTACCGTATAGGATGCAGGAGATTCGGGCTTGCTGGGTTTCCACGTGGCACGGCTTTATTGCATATTTTGACTGCTTCGAGCCGTACATGCCTGACCGTGTTTTGAGACAGTTCGGGTATGGGCAGTGTATTCCCGCCCACCCTATCCAGCCTCAAGAGGCACGTAGGCCGCCAGACAATAGGATGTACGTGTTGATGAATACTTTTGTGGAGGCATTATGGCTCGAGGCACCTTTGCACTTTTTGATGGAGACATGGACCAGTGTTCTGGCCATTCCACCGAGTTCCTGCACGAATGATTACATGGGTTGGTACCTTCCCCGAAGTCACCCGCGGATACAGAATCCCGGGAATATTCCCAGTGACTTTCACTTATCGGTAGCTCCCGTTATACCACCCCAGGCTCTATTGGATTTGATTGCATGTGAGGCTACCTGAGAGGATCTTGAGGACAGTGAGTTTAGACGTACGGTTCAAGATTTACTAAGGAAGCATTACCGCGCTCCTTAGTAAATCTTTATGTATTTGGATATGTTGTTACATATTTTTTACATTCTTGTTTATGTAGTATTAGTGGATTTTGTTCTGTTCATTATTTTTATTTCATCACGTACTAGTTTATTATTTAAAAATAAATATTTATAAAATTAAATCTAAAAAAATATAATGTATTAATAACACCAACCACATACACATAATGAATTATACATTAAAATGCTAAAGTTCCTAGTTAATAATAACATGCGAATGACTCTGAGGCGGATACATTTAACGATATCTCGCAACCCAATCTAACATCTGGTCACGGTATGGGACTGCCCATCCAGTAACTCGTACGCCTCAATGATATTCCCATTTCACTTGTAGTGGAGGCAAAGGGCATCCATCTCGCAAGTGTAGCTGCAGAATAAATTATTATAAATTAAATATAAGCTTCGGCTAAAAATGTAATGAATGAGAATAATAATTACAATAATTGAAAATAAATCACAATAATAAATACCTGTATGAAATGCTGTTGTTCCTCTATGAATCCGATGAATATTGTTCCAGCATTACCATCCATGTTAGAAACAAGAGGTAGGACGGTGGTCGACCCTAATTGTGCAAGAAAAACAACGCACAAATTGAATGTGTTCGCGATGACATAAAGATGATCAGGTGTATCCATCCAATAGTCAGCAGGCACCGAACCCTCTTCCCAATTGGTCCGCTTTATCAACTCAATGACACGTTCTACTGATCTGAACAGTTGCACATTTACGTTCATATGGTGGTGTAAATCAAAGCAAATTCTTCTACGAATTTCAACCCAATGATTTTCATCCCCGAACAAAAAATTAGATACAACCCCTAAATCCACAATTACCATCACCAACCACATTCTTCCAGTTTAGTATGAATTGGTAGATGAACCTGGGAAATGCATTGTTGAAGGGGAATGACGTTGATGGGGCATCGGGGTTTACAACAGATGATAGACTGGACCTACTACTGTTACGTCCCCTGCCCCTACCCCTACCGCAACGAGGCGACCTACCTCTTCCACATGGACTAAGACCAGAACCTGAACCGCTTCCCCATCCAGAACCTGATCCGCTAGAATTTCCAATCTTGCTATGTGCGACAGAGACGTATTCCCAGTGAGACTTATCTCTTTTGGTAGAATTCGTCTTCCATCGTCCCTTCGTGATTGCGGTCTCTGGGGGTGTTGTCAATGGTTGATAGGGATCTTCAGGCAACACAGGAGATATAATACCTTTGATGAGGCGTCTCACTTCCTGTACCTTAGAAATTGGACCCATACTAATCTCATGTATCAGTGAGGTGAGATCACGCATTTCAGAATCCATGTCTCTATCGTGTTGTTCAGGAATATCAGAACTGATTTCTAGTTTTCTCCAAAAAATGTCAACATCTTCCTCTTGGATTGGAATTAAATATTGGCACCTATGAACAAGTTCACATGCACAGGGTAGACCGTGCAACTTCCTTGAGTAATGCAGGCAATTGCTTCCCGGTTCTTCAACCATCTCACGTTCTTTCTTTAACTCATCCATTATCTTCTTCAAAGCCAAATGACTAACTTTATTACTTAAATTCTTCAATATGGCATTATTCTTAGTGCCCATACTTCTCCTTAAGTTTAGAAATTTCCGATATGTATTTAATTTCAGCAATTTGACCTTGTATTAGAGAGTCAATATTCAGAAACACGGTATCCAAATCACTGTGACACGTTGATAGCCACACCTTCAACACAGAATGTTTGCTCTCAGCACAGTTCATTGTCTCTACCCCAAAATGCAATACTTGAGATGTCCAAACCCGACAAAATTTATGGGCAAATGGATTCAACCATGTACTGAACACGTAATGCAGAAAGTCCGGCCTGCTTTTCCACCCAGTCTTCAACACCTCCAACTTTCTCTGATATTCAACCTCATAAATTTCATTTATTAATTTTTTTCCACGAGCTATTCAGGAACCGTTGAGCCACCTCTTCATCTTTGACCATCTCTGCCAATTTTGCCAACACATTCTGATCGATGTGTCTTCTACATAACATATGGTATGATTTTCTGAACACATCATCAATCACCAGCATTAGTCCGCTTTCCCTATCGGTAAGAATGACTAGTGGCTCTCCTTCATTGATAATTGAACCCTAGCCATTTGACATAGCAGATGTAAAATATACATGCTTGATTTGTTGAAGAACCCATATGTATGTCATGCCTATTCATTGCACATAAAAGTTGTTGCCACTGTGAAATTCTTTCCTGTCGGAGTCATCCCTATAGCTTCTAATAGTGGCATGTTGTACTTCAATTAAAAATTAAATGGAAAATTAATGATTAACATGACAACTATTTCAGACGGACTTCAAAATATTATTAACTATTTCTTAAAAAAAATATTATAAAATATCAAATATCCACTACATACATAACAAATTTAAATTTTTACGCGGATAAATTAATAAAGATATCTAATAATACAATTAATCCATTATAGTACTTAATTGTTCGTTTTATACATGGTATCCATTATCGGTATATATAGCCACGTTCTAATTATTGCAATCGATATTGGGTGTGCAACGACAATATTACTAAGTACGTTGTTCTCTTCACGGTTTCTATGGAAAATGGTGTAGCCCTTTTGTGTACTTAGGCAGAGAACTTCCTCTACCGTGTTTCTTCCCTGCATCCGGTTCCTCGTAATCTTGGCAACAATATTGTAAATTTTCTGGGCACTACATACATCATGAATTTCTAATTATTAACAAAATAAAAGTAATTCTAAAATATTTAATATTTAAATAAAGTTGTAAAAATAATTCCCTTATAACATACCTAACTGCGCAGCCAACATCTTGTTCTCGGAGAAATCATAATATATTGCGAGGCGGCACATGACTCTTCCGAAGCTGCTCAGTTTGGTGCAACTGCTCGTTCGTAAGTCTTGCAGCTTGAGCATGACCGTGATTGTAAACAGCTACTTTATGGTTGTGCCTCCCGTTGTGTACGAACAATTGTCAACTTTCGCTTGTTGCCATTTGCTCTCCCTTTAGCTTAAATGGACACCCACATTTTTTTGTCCCATAAGGTACCCGCCTTTTTTTTGGAACTTCTTCTTCCTCATCGTCAACTATTGATTTTTTATATTTTTTAACTGAACCTCTGCGCTTGCAAGCCAATATGACATACGGTAGCCGGTCAGCTGTTCTTGATCTCTGATACCGAGTTATGATTAAATATGTCTTCGCATTCATTGCAGTTTGTTTTGCCCAGTGCACCAACTCATCTTCCGAACTAAATATTCGGTCAGTTGTGAATAAATGTCCAAGATCAATATATTCTTCTAGATCTAAAAATTTTTAAACGTATTTGGATCTTCATCAACCTGTTAATGTAAAATGAAAATATTACCCAAAAAAAAAAAAAAAAAAAACTTCTGCATAGCGAAAATGATGTAGAATTTGAAAAAAAATTTCAATCGATTTTTTCTTACCTCAAAACCAATATTTTCTTTTAAAGATTCTTCAAAGGAATCCAGATTTTCTTCAAATCTCATTTTGATGTTGAAAGTGAGAGTTTTTTTAGAGAGATGTTAGAGAGAAAGTGTTTAAGTTAAAATGAAATTTTTTCGAGTTATCCTTATCTACCACAATCAAGTATTCACATATCCTAATAACTAAAAATTTAGCCTTCGATAGAATAAATCACAATCATAAAAATCATAAAAACATGAATAAATTACAGAGAACAAGAGATAATAGGGATAGGGAAACAAGTCTAAGGTAGAGTTTGAACCAAAAATCCACAAAAGATCCAAGCTTTTCTCTGAAAATTCGTCCCTTTTGTTGCTGCTTCAGTGCTGGTGACTGCTGTGATTCCCGCGGCTAAAAGAGAAAATAAATTCTCTGCAACCGCTACGAAGAAGACAACTCTTTTTTTTTTTGTGTTAATTTCAAAAATTCCCTTGTACTTATAGTCAAGTATTAAATAAGTACTTGAACTTTTAAAATTTACAATTAAGTACTTAACTTTCTGTTAAAAAAGTTGCGATAGATAGTTTTAAAAAATCAATTGTTTGTGTTTTATTGAGCATTGATGGATCAAGTTAAAAAAAAAAATACCCCTCCTAATAACCTATTTTCATTGATAATCATTAATTATCTTTTACTTTTTCAGAAATTAGACATGATAAACTTCTCTTCATTTGCAAGATAACTATGAAAGTACAATTTATTGAAGGGCATTTTGGATAATTAATGTTTCTGGCCATTCTTGTTAAATTTTTTCTAATGAAAACCTAAATAGGTAATTAATTATTAATTTTAAAAGTTCAAGTACTCGATTACTACTTAAGTATAAGTACAGGGGAGTTTTTTGAACTAACCCGTTTTTTTTATTGATGGCAGAGAAGACTACTCAAGAAGTAAAAATTGAGAGCCCTCTATTGCTGTTTTAACCCCTTTTTCATATACTCAGTATTTGAATCCCAATTGGACTCTCAATGCTCACGTAGCTGATGCCATTACTTTCTTGAATTTGGTTTTCTGTTGAGATTGGATTCCAATACCTATTCCATGTGGACTCCTTTTCTTACTCCTTTTAGCTAGAATCTTTGACCGAAATAAACTTTTATTTGACTCGGCTTTTTTCCCTTCATTCTCAAATCGGTTTATTTATTTGTACTTTAAATCTTGTTAAATCTTTTAGCATCTCTATTTTAAATTTTCTGCAAAATAAAATTTAAATTAAAATATAATAAAGTCAGCACAAAACTATACCAAAAACAAATAATTGATATTAACCTATTGTAGTCTCAAAAACTCCAAAAATTAAATAATAGAGCCAATATGTATAATTTAAGAATTTGAAATCAAATTTAAAATAGATAGTTATAAATACCAATTTAAGTAAAATATTATATAGAATTTATATATAAAATATGTACTGGTTAGTCTAACATAAAAACAACCTAAATATCCATCATTGTTCAAATGCCTTGCAAAACAAAACGGTCAACAAAAGTATTCAATCATTCATCAAAGCAACCACTCAACAAAAAATAACTTAAAAGAGTATCAAAGAACCTTCTGTTAGCTCTAGCAAGCTCTCATTTTTTTGCTCACAACAATTGCCTAAGGCCCCTATTCTTGAGATCATTTATCTTACTTTGCAATTTAATAACACTGGTGAGGACAACAATGTGTTGATCCTGAATAGCAGCTTGGAGAAGAACTTGGTGGCTATGTTTGCAGTTCCTACCTCTACTTGCTCCAATCTATTGATGGTATATAGTATCTCAACATCAACAAATGGAGGAGAAGCATAAGCTGCACATTCTTGTGTTGCAAGAGTAGAGGGAGAAGGAGCATGCTTTCATCTAGATTGTTGCGTTGTTAACCTTGAGGGTGCAGGATCAGGAGCTATGTGAGTAGAATGGCACGCCAACAAAAGCAAAAAGCTGGGTAGGAGATCATGCTTGCTGATCAACTCTTTTCTCCGCTGCAATCAGCTTGACCTCTATATCTTCCATCCTGTCCACTTGATCTTTTGTGAGTAGAAATGATCATTTAAGAAATTTTTGGCTTAAATAATATTTGGTGCTGAAGATTGGGCCTTTGACTTCTTAGCCAGGACCAACAAAGGCCTTCAATATGAGAGAAGAGCTTGTCTTCTTCTTTCTTTTTCCTAACACCTTCAAATTTGAATCAGTTGATTTGGAACTTTTCTTCCTCTCTTACCACTATCTTTTTTGCTCAACAGAGCCTTAGATTATGATATGAAATCAACAAAGGATCATTTGACAATTTCAGGAGGAGCAACAACTTGCACTAGAAGATTGAAGACATTATGGTTGAAAGCTTCAAATGAGGAATTCCAGGTTCAAATTAAAGGTTTGGAAGATTTTACAAGACTTCAAAGACACACTAAATTCTTAAGAATCTCAACGGAATCGCTCCCGGTCATCATAGATGACGAAGGAACCAAGGAAGGGAAGAAAACATAGCGTATTGGCGATGGTAGGCTCCAACCCTACAGTTCCGGAGGTCTCGGCCGAGAAAACCACAATTGGTCAATTTACTTATTAATGGGGTGGATTGTGGTTTTTTTATTTCCATGTTTGTAATTAACTATATTAAAAGGATAACTAAGTCTTTGAAACTGTCATTAGGTTTAGGAAGACAAGTAGGATTTTTCTATAAAGACATCGTTATGCCTCCTTTGTAATTAGATATTGATGAAATGATAATTTGAATATAGAGGATGTTCTTTAGTGTTCTAGGGTTCTTCAACCTTCTTAGCTAAGATCTCTAAGGATTCTCTTCCTTTGTGAGTGCTCAATTGATATTCACAGATTGAAGATCTATGGAAATCTAATTGATCAACTAAATTCCTTTTTCTTTGATTTCTACAATCTTGTAATTGTCATAGAATTAGGTCTTCTCTATAAGAGTCTAATTTAGGGTTGGGTAATCAATCCGAATGTTGAATTGGCTTATGGAGGAAAGACTATTCATCATGGATTCAAGAAGTCTTTAGATTGGCTAAAGGCTTCTTGAGGATGATGGATTATCAAGTTCTATTAAAGACAAAGATCCTTGGAGTGTTGTTTTTGAAGAATTGATCCATTGTAGATCCAATTCTATATCGCTTGGTATCAGAGTTACCTTCAAGTAAGCTCAATTGTGTTTAATTTCTACGGAAAAATTAAAAACACAAAGTATATTATGATTAAAGAGAAAAATAAAAAATGATGATCATGCAAAATTTCGGACAGAAAAGTGGCTTGAATTCAAAGCTTCGTTTGTTGTTTTTGCGCGGAATGTTCTCATGGATCTCATCTACCATGAATTGGTGATCATTTAGAATTAATTTCATTTAACTTGGATCTGATTTGGTTGGTTAACTAGATCAAAACTTTTGATCTGTCCAGAAACCTAATCTGTTGAACATATGTGGATTAATTTGATTATATCTCATGTTATACTGGTTCAAATTGGACGAATTTATGGTTAATCTCATTTTCATTATGTTGTGCTTCGACTATTTGGGCTCGACTTGGATTTCATTTGATAGATCAATTCAATTAAAAACCAAAAACTATTTTGAGATCTCGGTTACAAAACAAGTGTATTAATTCGATTATATCTTGTGTTATACTGGTCTACTTCAATTGAAATGTGCGCTCAAGTTCATACTCTTTGAGCGATAAATATTTCTAAACTTTTTTGACTCCATTTGGATTATTACGCGCAGAGATATTTCTGTTATGGGGATAGGGTGTCATTGTTCCCTTTTTTATGGAAAATTATTCTAGTACTCTTTTTTCTTTGGTTTACCGTAGTTGTTCTTTGAATTTGATTTCTATTTGCTTCTTTGTGTGTTCTTAATCTTTAATGATAATCAATGTTGTTTATTAGCTCATTTTCTATAGATAAAAAGTTTGAAACTCTTTACACTACAAGTGTTTGATAGAATTACTCTTTGAACTATTTTATTTCCAACTAAGTGCACTGATTGTGATACTTGATTTCGTTGTTTCTCTTGATTGACTTTGTAAAGGATTTTGAAGGACCTATAGGACTTTGTGAGTTGAGAGGTTTAAGAAAAAGGCAAGGTAATGAGTTTATTGTTATAAAAGCCATAAAGAGTGCATACAAGAGTGAAATGAGTGATCATCTTAAGAGGGTAAACAGTAAGAGATTGATGGGAGGACCTATTCTTTGTTTCTAATCCTTTTCGTGCAGGTTTAACAGGATAAAATATATTATATCAGAAAGCATTACATGGCAAGTGAGTATGTTGGGGACTACATCTTTTAAACCAAGGATGGAAGCCATGAGAAAATAAGAGGATTGTCGTACTAAGTATGCAAGAGACAAGCATAATTTCTATCACGGTGGTGTGACGTCAATTCTTATGGTGGGAATAACCATGGTGGTGGAAAATTCACTTCTAGAGGATATGAAGGTTATGGTAAATTTACTCCTCGAAGATCAATTAGAGCTGGTAACTCTTCTTCTTAGGCTAAATCTTATGGGCGTACTTCTTATGATGATTATGGGGGTTATTCTATATGACAAGTGTATAGGAAAGTTTGTTGAGAATGTTAGTTATTTTTCCTCTTTCCTTGATACTTTTATATAGAATCATAATGATTTTGTGTTTTTGAACCAAATTAAGGCCTTCTTGAATGATCAAATTTAGTTCTCTTACAAAGAAATTGAGCTTCTAAATGTCTTAGAATCCTTGAACCCTTTGTTCGAAAACACCCATGGATTCAAATTATACCATTTACATTTTAAGGATTTCTTGTTGAAAGGCCTTGGAATCACGGAAGAGGTAAGATTTGAACAAGTTTGTTGTCGGGCATCCTTACTACCATAAACATTTCAAGGAGTGTTTAAGGTCTCACTGGCATTATTTTGGAAGAACTCTTGTGAATTAAACATGAAACATGAATTTGAAGCCACATTGTCTAATCATCTACTTTTTAAAGAGTTCTTTGATAAAATGGTTTGCAAACAGAAATGTAGATCATCTTGGAATTTTTGAAATTTTAGTCTACATTTTCTCAACTCAATTGTGAAATGATGAAACATGAGACTCATCAAGGCTATTTGTTCATTATAAATGCTTTAGTTTTTATTTGGAAGGTGTATTTGAATTATCATTACCCTTTCAAAGAAAAAGATTTCAAATATGTGGTTCTCGTGACTACTTTGAAAAGAATGAGAGCTTTCAATATAATTTACCTTTCAAGGATTTTGATCTTGAACTTTTCTTTGAACAATTGACAAGAAAGTAGTTGCTTAAGACTTGTGTTTTAAATTTCCTTCTTAGAATTCTTGAGAAAAAACCTTTTGTTTGGAGCATTGGAAATCATTACAACTTCTTGTTTCAATATTTGAAATTACTATACACCTTGAACTCTACACTTTATCATCTTTTGAAGATATTCTAAACTCATAACCTTATTGATTTACTTTTAGAGTTAGGGAAAGATGCAAGTTTCTACTTTCATTTTCCTTTTAAAGATATTGTTATCAACCATTTCTTTGATTTACAAGAATTCTTTACTTTTAATTGTGCTTGTATTTGGACAATTCTTGTAAAATTTGAGTGGCTCTTGAATAGTCCTTTTTATAGTTTCTTGGCTTTCGAACTTCTTTGTTCACAATTCCTTTTCTTATCACAGACCATTCAAAAAGGTTCCAGATTCCTTGGTTATTTTGTTGTCTATATTGTATTTTGATTTAAATTGTTTAAATCTTAGCAATGTTTATATTGTTGAATTTTGTTCTAATATTGCCCGCCTTGTTCTGGATATTTGAAGGAAAGGATTCTGTGCGAATCCTTTTTGAGAGAGTGGGTATGATATGACATGTAGAAAGGATCATTCAATAATTTCCAGAGGAGCAACTACTTGCACTAGAAGATTAAAGACATCATGGTTGAAAGCTGTAAATGAGGAATTTCAGGTTCAAATTAGGCTTGAAAGAGTTTACAAGACTTCCAAGACACATTAAAATACTAAGAAGCTCAACAGAATAAAACTACAAGCTCTCAGCCATCATACATGACGAAGGAAGCAAGGAAGGGAAGAAAACAGAGCCTACATGTGACGGTAGGTTCTAACCCTACCGTCCCTGGTAGGTCTTGCCCTACACAACCATAATTGGTCAATTTAGCTATTATTTGGGTTGATTATTGGTTCCCTTATTTCCAAGTTTTTATCTAACTATATTAAAAGATTAATTAGGTCTTTTAAACACCCATTGGGTTTAGGAAGAGGAGTAGGGTTTTCTATAAAAATCTCATTATGCCTCGTATGTAATTAGATTTTGATGAAATGATAATTCGAATAGAGAGGATTCTCTTTAGTGTTCTAGGGTTCTTCAACCTTCTTAGCTAAGATCTCTATGGGTTCTCTTCCATTGTAAGTGCTTAATTGATCTTCATAGATGAAAGATCTATGGAAATCTAATTGATCATCTAAATTCCTATTCGTTTAATTTCTACAATCTTGTAATTGTCATATAATTAGGTCTTCTCTATAAGAATCTAATTTAGTGTTGGATATCAATCCCAATGTTGAATCGACTTATTGAGGAAATATTGTTCATCATGGATTCAAGAGATCTTTAGATTGATTAAAGGTGGCTTGAGGATGATGGATTATCAAGTCCTGTTGAAGGCAAAGATCTTTAGGTTGTTGGTTTTGAAGAATTAATCCATTGTAGATCCAATTCCATATCATTTGGTACAAGATCTACCTTCAAGTAACTCAATTGTGTTTAACTTCTGTAGAAAAAAAAAGGTACATCATGATTAAAGAGAAAAATAAAAGATGATGATCATGCAAAATTTGAGATAGATGAATGATGCAAGAAAAATGGCTTGAATTCGAAGCTTAATTTGCTGCTTTTGTACTAAAATTCTTATAGATCTCATCTATTATGAGCTGGTGATAGTTTAGAATTAGTTTCATTGAATTTTGATCTGATTTGTTTGGCGAATTAGATAAAGACATTAGATATGTCCAGAAATCGGATCGGTGTATCGGTATCTCTGTACACCGATTCGAATTAGATGACATTTGTGCTTAATCTCATTTTTATCCAGTTATGTTTCTATCTAAACTATTGGGGCTCAATTTGGAGTTCATTTGATACATCAAGTCGATTGAAAACCGAAAAGTGTTTTGAGATCTCTGCTGTAGAAAATGTCCGTATTAATTCGATCATATCTTGTGACATACTCGTCAACTTCAATCGAAATTTGCTCTCAAATTCATCTATTTGAGTGAGGAATCTATCTGTACTTGTTTGAATGGATTTGGAAGATTACTTACGGAGATCTTTTTGACACAGGGACAGGGTGTCATTGTCCCCTGTTTTCTGGAAAATTATTCTAGTTCTCTTTGTTTCTTTGGTTCAGCTTAGTTGTGCTTTGAATTGCTTTGAATTTGATTTCTAATTGCTTCTTTGTGTGTTCTTAATGTTTGATGCTGATCAATGATGTTTATTGGCTCATTTTCCATAGATGAAAATTTTGAAAATCTTTACACTAGTTTCATATAATTACTCTTTGAAATCTTTTATTTCCAACTAAGTGCATTGATTGTGATACTTTCTTGGTTTGGTTCTCTTGATGGATTTGGTAAAGGATATTGAAGGATCTATATGTCCTTTTGGGTTGAGAGGTTGAAAAAAAGGCAAGATGAGTTCATTATTATTAAAGCCATAAAGAGTGTATACAAGAGTAAAATGAGTGATCATTTTAAGAGAGTAAACACTAGGGGAGTAATAAGAGCTCCTATTCTTTGTTTCTAATCCTTTTTTTGCAGGTTTAACAAGATTAAAATGTATCATATCATAAAGGATTATGTGGCAAGGAAGCATGTGGAGAATACATATTCTAGACCGAGGATGGAAGCCATGAGAAAGCAAGAGGAGAATCATACCAAGTTTGCAAGGGATAAGCATAATTTCTATCATAGTGGTGAAAATCGAGTCTGCTTATGGTGGGAATAAGCATGGTGGTGGAAAATTCATTTCTAAAGGACATCACGCTTATGGTAACTTCAGTCCTTGAAGACAATTGTTGGTAACGCTTCTTCATGCTAAATAGATCCAATTCTACCATTTACGTCTTAAGGATTTCTTGTTGAATGGTATTGGAATCACAGAAGAGGTAGGATTTGAACAAGTTTGCAAAAGGTTTGTTGTTGGCATCTTTACTACCATAAATCTTTCAAGGAGTGGTTTTGAAGGACATCATCTCACTTGCATTGTTTTGGAAGAACTCTTGTGCATTAAACTTGAAATACTAATTTGAAGCTACATTGTTTAGTTATCTACTTTTTTAAAGAGTTCTTTGATAAAATGTTTTCAAAGAGAAATGTAGACCATCATGGAATTTTTGAAATTTTAAGCCTACATTTTCTCACCTCAATTGTGAAATGATGAAACTTGAGACTCATCAAGGCTATTCTTTCTTTCTAAATGCTTTAGTTTTTATTTGGAAGGTGTATTTGAATTATCATTACCCTTTCAAAGAAAAGAGATTTCAGATATGTGGTTTTCATGACTACTTTGAAAAGAATGGGAGCTTTCAATATCATTTACTCTTGAAGGGTTTTGATTTTGAACTTTTCTTTGAAAAATTGACAAGAATGTTGTTTCTTAACACTTGTGTTTTAAATTTCCTTCTTAGGATTCTTGAGAAAATACCTTGTGTTTGGAATATTGGAAATCATTACAACTTCTTGTTTCAATATTTGAAATCATTACACACCTTGAGCTCTACATTTCATCATCTTTTGAAGATATTTCAAAACTCATAGCCTTCTTGATTTACATTTAAAGTTAGGAAAAGAAGAAAGTTTCTACTTTCATTTTCCTTTTAAAGATGTTTTATCAATCATATCTTTGATTTACAAGAATTCTATACTTTCAACTGCGCTTCAATTTGTGAATTCTTGTAAAATTTGAGTGGCTCTTGAATAGTGCTTTTTGGAGTTTCTTTGTTTTGACTTTCTTTCTTCACACTTCCTTTTCTTATTGAAGTTCATTCAAGGATCTTTTGGAGCCCTTGCTTATTTTGTTGTTTAAATGGCAATAGATTTAAATTGATTAAAACTTCGCAATGTTTATATATTTGAATTATGTTCTAATGTTTCCCGTCTTGTGGTGGATATTTGAAGGAATTGATTCGAGGATGAATCCTTTTAAGAGTAGGGGTATAATATGAAATCAACAAAGGATCATTCAACAATTTCGGCAGAAGCAACTAGTTGCATTAGAAGATTGAAGACATCATAGTTGAAAGCTTCAAATTAGGGATTTCGGGTTCAAATTGAAGGCTTGCAAGAGTTTACAAGACTTTCAAGACACATTAAAGTCCTAAGAAACTCAACGGAATCAAATTAGAAGCTCCCGATCATCATAGATGATGAAGGAAGTAAGGAAGGGAAGAAAATAGAGCCTACTGGCAACAGTAGGCTCCCACCCAACCGTCACTGGTAGGTCTCGGGCTACATAATCACAATTGGTCAATTTAGTTATGAATTGGGTTTAACTTGTGGTTTCTTTATTTCCAAGTTTGTAATTAACTATATTAAAAGGATATCTAGGTATTTTAAACTCCCAGTAGGTATAGGAAGAGGAGTAGGGTTTTTCTATAAGTACCTCATTATGCCTTCTTTGTAATTAAATTTTGATGAAATGATAATTTGAATGGAAAGGATTCTCTTTAGTATTCTAGGGTTCTTCAACCTTCTTCACTAAGATCTCTAAGGGTTCTCTTTTTTAGTGAGTGCTCAATTGATGTTCATAGAGTGAAGATCTATAGAAATATAATTAATCATCTAAATTCCAATTTCTTTGGTTTCTACAATCTTGTAACTGTCAAAGAATTAGGTATTCTCTGTAAGAGTCCAATTTGGTGTTGGATAATCGATCCCAATATTGAATTGGCTTAAGAAGGAAAGGTTATTCATCATGGATTTAAGAGGTCTTTAGCTTGGCTAAAGGTTTCTTGAGGTTGATGGATTATCAAGTCCTATTAAAGGCAAAGATCCTTGGGCTGTTAGTTTTGAAGAATTGATCCCTTGTAGATCTAATTCAATATCATAATGTGTTCCCTCATCCAAAGGTGGCACAAAGAAATATGAGAAAATTCATCAACAAAAGGATCCACAACATGTGCATCAATAGGCAAGATTTTAATTCCCAAATCAACAAGAGTAGGTGGAGGCGAAGTATATTCACGAAAAAATAACGGGGCACATGAACATGAATCATAAAAAAAAAAAAAAATCCATAACTTATGACATCGTTTTTGCTCAGCGGAAAAAATTAAAACATTAAAAAGAAAAGACTATGAACTTTAAACATAACTAGGACTTGATCATCAAAAGGGAACACCTCCACTCATCTCGGGCGTCTTTCTTAAAATTCTTATTATTTGTCTAAGGAAGTGGAAAGGAGTGAGCTTCGAACTCACTAAGCAACACTAACCCCTACCCAAGAGTCATAGAAAAGTGGTCTTTCAAAAAATTAGGTTGGAAGTTTTGGCAAAACACTTAGCCACTTATAGCGAACCCTTTCAAAAATGTCTTTAATTTGTGAAATAATCATGACTTGGGATAGTTTTCAGAGTCTATAAATCTTTGTGGTTGATCTTGAATTTTTAGAAAACTTTATGTCCTCAATTGTAAAACTTCAAAAGTTTTGGGGTCAAAGTATAATTTTTTTAACTTTCAACAAAAATATGAGAAACTAATGCCAGTAGTGTGCAGAATAAAAAGAATCATTTCTCTGAAATTTCCAGAAAGCATTTGGGTCTTTTATTGAACAACTTTGAAAATTTTTCGTGACAATTTTTAATTTCTAAAAACCTGGGGGGAAAATTTTAATTTCAGAAAAATACAGGTAAAATTCTGAAATGTTTTATGACCAGTACGATCAACAAGAATAGTTGAAAAATTCTTCTCTTTTTTTTTTTGTTTCAAATCAGACTAAAATTCTTATCATCCCACCGCTTTTTATCACATAAATAATCTCGAAAAATCATAAACCATCATTTAATATTCAGAAACACTTACACAAACATTAACATGACCCAATCATCATATGATGACAGAACACATTAGGTCCGAAAAACTCATAACTTCATCTGAACAATTAATTCATTGTGTGAACATTAACTTTGATTGAGCACAATTACCACACATGTCATGTTTCGGTGGTCATTGGATCATGAAAACATCAAAACCATTTTAATTTATAAAAAGGTAGCCAAATTAAATCTTCATATATCATATATTCTTGTAAAATTAATGATTAAAGTACATAAATTATGACGCTAAGATAGGTAATTAGCTATTACTTACCTTAAAACTGTAGTTTTTCCTAATTTCTTGAAACCCTAAACTCTTTCTTCTTCGTCTTCCCGACTTTTCCGATGTCTAAAACAACCATATGTTTCAGGGTGAGTCTTTAGATAAAGTCTTTTAATAGGTAGGATTAGCTAAAACTTATCAATGTTGCACTTTAAGTCCTCAAGTTTTTCTTAATCCCTTTCCTAATAAGCTTAACGCTCAAATAAATCCTATTAGCATTAGGAATCCCAAATAAAAATTAATTACTTAAGGGCTGGGGGTTTACAGATTTGGCACAATAATTCTTGTTTTGAACTAACAATTCATTTAGGAAGATATCTTTACAAAGGAATTATTGAAAGTAATAGGATAGCTAAGATGTTTCTCAATAGGTTTCTTCAAGGTTAGTCAAAAAACTCCATTTTCAAAAAATTTTCAAAAGACCGCAAAGATGAACCTTTAGCACCATAAAACTACCTTTCCATTTTTTTCACATTTAAAAAACAAGACGAACTCCTTCATATGCAAATGATAGAATTTAAAACCATTAATATTTGTAATCAACAAAATTTTAAAAACTCATCATCCACCCAAAGCTCATGTTCATTGCAAAAAATTTCAAAATGTTCAGTCAAATAGAGCAAAAGTTGGTTTAGAAGGATAAAAGCTTCATGGTGCTTCACACAAGTATTAAGAAAAGATGACATGTAACCACATTCTTCAACAACCTTACCCATATGCTTAACATGAAGATCATCACGTAATTAAGGAATATATAACTAACTAACTCTTTTATCACATGCACTATCAACAACATATCAAAGGAAGATATGAATTGTACTCCACAAAGGTGCACACGAAGATAAGGCATTAGCAAATAATAGGTTCAATGAAGAGGTTTTCATGAAAAAACTCTAGGTCAAGGAAAATTAGTTCAATTATAATATCACTACAAAAAACTCGCTTCTCAGGATAAGCACATGAACTCAAACACTTAGGTGTAAGAGCAACATCAAGAGCTAGCTCACAAGTGAAAGGAATTCCCAACTAAAATGACATGACATTTAAAAGAATCTAAGAACAACTTTAACTTCTTAAAAGATAACTCATAGCATAAGAGAAAAAGAGTTTCAAGAGAGGTTTATTGTTATATCTTTATAGGTAACGCGAAGCTCCTTTCTCATGCATCTCCTTGATCATTGCACCCTTTGGTTAGGTTCCTTCAAAGCTTTAATGTCAAAGAGTAAAGATGTTCAAGACATATCCTATCCCAAACAAGTACAAGAGAATAAAATTCAATTTCTTTTAGTAAAACATCAAAACATAAGTAAGAACTAGAAGGAAGCTTATTGCATTGTAGATGTGGTAGTATGATATGTGCATAATTGTTATATTTATATATGTTAAATTCATTATTTTATGGTGTTTTTAACATGTAAATATGCATATTTTAGACTAATACATTTTATTTTTGTCTTATGTGCTTTTAAAAAGAGAAAACGATGAAAGGAAACAAAAACAGACAAAAATTGAGCGAACACGATGAAATGGAGTCGAAGACGTCAACAAATCTGACCTACCGCCGAAGGTTGGCCAATCTACAGCCGAAGGTACGTCTCGAGGCCATAAGTGATTCCAAGATAGAAAGTTATCGACGACGGTAGGCTACCCCTACCGTCGACGGTAGGTGCCAACATCGAGAAAAATTTTTGGTGTAGAACCATACCACAGACAGTAGAGCCCAACCTACTGTGCCTGGTAGTTTCTAGCTGGAGTAGTTTTAGTCCGATTTTAACTCAGTTTTGATTTAAATTCTCCCCTATAAATAGTTAATTCTATAATTAGGGTAGGAGAGAGCAGTTAGGAGTAGTTAGTAGATTATTTGGGGTAGATTTAGGTTAGCCAATTCTTCAATTTTTACATTCAGTTAGTTAGTTAAACATTCAGTTAGTTAGTTAAACATTTCGAGCTTCAATTGGGCAAGTCGAGAGACGAACTCGTGAGACGCTCGAGACTACGATTGCGTCTTCAATTTTACTCCTAAGCTTTCTTTTCCTTACTTTGTTATTGTATTTAATGTTTAATTTCAGTTTTATGGCAATGAATAGTGAGTAATTCTTTATGTTTGGATGAGGTTTGAACCCTATTTCTTGTTTACATTGATTTTTGCTTGAGTTATTGATTTCGATGTTTGTTTTTAATTAAGTTGTTCTCCAATTGTGTTTGTTTGTAATTTAGTTGTCGAGAGATTAGATTTATCACAAGAATTCTTGGAATCGAAAAAGAAGAGCGTTCTAGGGCAACCATTTGGGGTTAGTTGGAACAATTGACTGGAGATACGATTTTTCACTTTTAGGTCCTTTAAATCACTTAAATTTACTGCACTCATAATTTGTTAGGAAGAAAAGGGATTTTCCTCTAAGGGTTAGTGAGTAGGGTGGCCTTCGCCTAGAGATAGGGATTGCCCGATTAGTAGTGATAACCCAATATAATTAATTCAACATCGTTTTCTTTAAAGCTTTCCAATTGAATTAGTAACAAGGAATAGGAAAATTCCACCATTCAAACTCTTGCTTTTATAAGTTTTTTAAACCTTAATTGTAGTGCATGTTTCTTTAGTTTGTTAAACCATTTTCTGTTGGACTCCGAAGGCAAAAACAAAATAAGATAAAACTACGGAAATCCACCAACAGGATCTGCACATACTAGAAAAACCGATTGGATAGAAATTACCTCAATGTTTTGATTGTTCGTTATGGAGGCGCTGCTTTGTACGCTTCGCCCTCTACTGGTATTTACGCGACGAACTCTTCTGCAAGCATTGGGATGCTAGCCCCTTTTGTGTTCTGAAAACTGTTCAGAACTGATCCTGACTATCTGGTAATCGATCGTATTTTGGAGAGAGGAGGCTAGATACTATATTGCCGTTCTAGGGTTTAGGGTTTTGTTTTTCTTTTATCAGATAAAGGACGGCCACCGAGAAAAGGTTAACATAACCTTTTATAGTTGTCAATATCAAAACCCTAACTGTCATCTAATGACAGTTTAATCTCGTCCGTCTATTCCTATAATCATCTAACAGTTGGATGAGT
The DNA here is from genome assembly GCA_028651295.1 of Catharanthus roseus. Classification (NCBI taxonomy): domain Eukaryota; kingdom Viridiplantae; phylum Streptophyta; class Magnoliopsida; order Gentianales; family Apocynaceae; genus Catharanthus; species Catharanthus roseus. The sequence continues at coordinate 10,571,748 of JAPQWS010000016.1, forward strand.
AATATTAAGTAATTAATTTCATTTATTCGATTAAATAAAATTAATTACTTATTAACTTACCAGAAAATACAATATGAAATATGATTCCCCTTTTGTATACGTTCAATGAATCTGGACACAATCTAGATTCATTGAACGTGGACATTATTCTCACAAGATCGTCTATGCGTGTGACCCTGTAGGTTCACTTAACGTTGGCAGTGAATGAAAAATGTCCTAGACATTTATTCACAAAATATAAGCGGCCTCTAGCAAGATATTATGCTTACCCAAGTTAAGTAAATGTAATAATAACCTAGCATCAGATTTAATATTTAGTACTTTTGTCACACGATATCCTAATTAAGTATAAGGCATGGACCAAGTCATCCTTATAAAACTTAATTAACCATTTACTTGATCACCAGGCAGACTGTTCCAACAAATAATATTAATAACACCTTACTAATACTTATTTGAGCATGACCATGCATATTTTCCAGTTTTCCTTATCAAGGGGCCCATGGATATCTTTCTCTAAAAAGAGAGGGACAAATCCCTTTCACTATCTCCAATATTCAAGCCATGACAAGAAAATAAGCCAACCAATAGTCATAATGATCACCTAATTAAAAGTGATGTTTGACTATGTCAAAACATATTTTCTCCCCATGCAAGAAACATTAGAAACATTAGGTCAAAGGACACCAAATATAAAACTGAGAAGAAATACTTATAACTTAAACCCATGCAATATTACTTCTTCATTTTGGGTCATGTCCAATACGATATTCTCAATATGTATTTATGAATTGATTTTATATCTCATATTCATGATCAGTAAAACTTGACCATCAATCAACTTCACACTAGTTTACAAGATGTAATAAACTAGAGACAAATAAGAATAGTATTTTATTAGCTATAAGGGTTTTACTATTAAGTCACATACTTGATGACCAAGAGCGTAAAATACAATTCAAAAAATACATGCTTCATAAATCATAAATGTGAGTCAATTCAATCATATTTTTTATTGTAAGTAATAAAATCAGTCACTTGGCATTGAAAAAGATATGGTCTGAGATACCGAGAGCTGCCGGGGTATATGATGATCCTAAAAATAAGTGCAGCCACTATTTGAGGACGTCACACGGCCTCCCTTGTGCTTGCGAGCTGATTACACGGTTCGATCACATTCTTCCTATGCAGTTATCTAATATTGAGGCCTTTTGGAAGACACTATAAATTGGCAGTCATCATCCTTCAGCCCGGCAACAGGACATGGATCCTGAGATGCATTCTCTAATTGACCTCTTGTATCATATAAGTACATGACCCATATAAAAAATTAGAGAGATGCGTCCTCTTACGAAAGGGGTATTGAGTCTGGTTTTGCCTGAAGATCCGGGTATGACATTGACATCACCTCCCGAGGTAGCAATCGCTAAAGAGCAGAAGAAAACAAACTCAACACAAAGAGACAAGTTACATTGGGAGAACGTGTCAATTGCTCATCGAAAGATACAAAATTCAAGCGGATCTGGTTCTGGTTCTGGATCTAGATCTGGGTCGTTGTCAGGTTCAGGTTCTGGGTCGGGATCCCGTGGGAGAGGGAGACTGCCATGAGCTCCTAGGGGAAGGGGCAGAGGGTGCGACCGTGATCGAAGTAGTTTATCTTCTGTGATACATGCATCTCCGTGTTCCACATTCCCTTATACAAACACTTTCCCTACTTTCATTTATCATTTCATCACCAATTGGAAGAACGTGATTGTTGATGGAAATTATGGTTATCGGGTTGTGACAGATTTTGTGTTCGGTGATGAACATCAATAAACAGAGGTTATTAGACGAATGCTTTAGGAATTGGAGCATTCGGCGAATTTGTATCTTAATTTAGTGGGTTTAGCAGAATGTGTTAATGGGCTCGTTCATAGGATACGGTGGCAGGATGGACCTGCACCGTACAAGCATTGGATGGAAATACCTGATTCGTTTTACATCACAGCAAATGTATTCAATCTGTGTGTGATACTAATTGCACAGCTTGGTTCTACGACTGTGTTACTTTTGTATTTGTATTTGGATCGTCCAGGAGGTACATTGGTTATTGGTCTCTTGACAGAAGAACAACACTTTATTCAGGTAAGTGTTGAATATCAATAGGGTCTATACATTGTTCTGTATTATAGTTTGTTTGGGTTTATGGTTTTTCTGACATTTACATATTTCTGTTTGTTTAATACAGCTACAGATGCATGATGGGTATCTAATACCTCCTTTACACGTTCAATGGATTCATCATTGTACCGAACGAGTCAGCAATTGGGCAGATTCGTATCAGGAGAGGATTGTAGATTGGAACGCGAGGGTTGTTAGAAATAGAAAGTAAATTGGAATTTATTTTTTTATTAAAAAAATTATATGTACGGACTTTTTTAACTTAGTATTAAAACATATACACGTTAACTTTTTGGGTATATTTCCGATTTTTTATTAATGTAAACTCATTTTATGGTTCAATATCTTTATATTTAATATGTTTTGAATTTAGAGTGCTTTATATTTTTTCTATTACAATTGTAAAAATACTAAATGCATAAAAAAATTCCATCAACCAAGTAACAACAACACTAGAAAATAAGTCATATACTACAAAATAAGTCATAAACTACAACCAGTTAAGTACATAAAACAACAAACAAACGTCGAGTCTGATGATACTTCTTGATCATGTCAGAAGCCCTTCCAACCTTCGTAGGATCATGAATATCGTCACGGTCCAACTCACGAGATATCATATCCAATAGAACATGCGGTGTAATGGGAGCTGCCGTAGGAAATTGCACGCCGCTGGATAGCCTATCCGGATTCTGAATCCTTGGATGAGTGCGAGGGAGAAACCAAGGCATGAAATCATCTGTGCACCGAGATGGAAGTAGAGTAGGTATACTGGTCCATATAGACGTAAGCAAATGAGATAGTGCCTCTAGCCACAATGCCTCTATGAACACATCCTTGACCATAAACACCCTGTTATTTGCTGGCCTTCGGTGCTCCTGAGGACAAATAGGATGAGCTGAAATGCATTGAACCCACGCAAACTGTCTAACAACCCTATCGGGCGTATAGGGCTCAACACAATCAAAGTATGCAATCATCCCATGGTATATAGAAACCCATACATCAGTAATCTCATCAGATCTGTACGGAGTCCACCTGACCTCGTTAGCAGTCATCATGTCTAAACGAATGCGTAAGTCGATTAATTTGTGCTTCGTTTTGTGACCAAACATCGTAAACCTCTAGATGTACGGTTTGCACAACTTCGCTCCCGGTCTCACCAGATGTGCAAACATAGGAAAATACAAGTATATCCAAGCCTTTAAAAAAGAATAAAAAAAATCAGCAACCCTAGCATTAGACAAAAATAAACCCTAAAATGTAAACAATAATTAAACAGGGTGAAGATTATAGTGATATTACCTCAAACAACAATAAGCAACAAGACAACTCCTTTGCATCAACACGAGAGGCCTGCCCTAAACACCGGTACAAGTAGGCAAGTGTAGCAGCACCTCATGCAAATCCACCAACAGAACGAACATTCTTCACAAGTGGCCACATCTTCCCAAGGACATTATTTCCACTCTTGTCGGTGAAGAGTGAACTACGAAGTAAATACAGAACGTAACAGGTGGCCCTTTGCTCCGTAAACAGTGCACTACCAGGTGATTCAGCAACTGACGCCGAGTTCTGACCATTTATGCTAATACTGGAGTCAGAGATATCGAGATCGCTCTGGATAACTGCAATCAACTGCTCCCTGGAATAGTGATGGTTGACGATGTTACCGTAAGAAGATACGCCTAGAATCAACTCAACATCATGCAATGTAACTGTCATCTCCCCCCAAGGCATGTGCAAACTGTTGGTGTTTGGCTGCTACCTCTCCACAAAAGAAAATAGCAAGGAGGAGTTCGGACGCTGGAACATGCTGGACCTCAAATGTGATAGTCCTGTCTCCCCTGCCAACTGTACAACTGCAAGATCACTAGGGGTCCAACTGGTCAGGGACACGTAGCTGGACCTCGACTTCAAAATGCTTCTATCCTACATTTAAAAATAATAATAATAATGTAAACACCAGAAATAAAAAATAAACAAAATATTCAAATCTATAATCAGATATAAAAAATATACAAAATATTCAAATTATCTGTCCATGTCATATACTACCAGCGACATGACCACTATACGAAGGGACAAGGATTGGATCCTATGGACCTCCATCAGCTGGACCTGTCTGCTCCCAACCGTGATTCTTAGCTTTCTTCCTCTACATAGGGTTTGTAGGAGGACGTGACTTCTCGGGTCTTTTTTGTCGCGATATGGCAATCTTACTCATCACCTGATATGAAACTACCAGTCAACCCTTTCCCCTTACCCGGAGCAGGCCTATGGCTGGACGATGAGGCCTGAGCCACAGGAACAGGCTCTTAATTATCACCGGTACTGTCGCCATCATCATCATCATCATGTCCACCATCATCCTCACGCTCATCCTCATCGTCCTCACCGCTATGAATGCAAAGGGAACCAACCCTAATAGCCTCCTCAGACTGGGATGTGCCAGAATCCCTACCCAACCCAGCATTAGATGAGGGATTGCCACAATCAGTGACTCCATAGTCAGCACCGTTGTAAGATGAGTACACCGGGACGAACCCAGCAAGCTACTCGAAGAACTGTGCACATCACTGCAACCTTGGATCACTGACCTCATTCAATGGAATCTGAGTTTTAGAAAAATACTGTGTCGGATCTAGGCCAGGCATACAGATAAGCAGAGAAGGAGCATGTGCATATGGATCATATGATGTTTGTGGTGGCTGAGAGTATCCATAAAGGTCATAGGGTACAGGGGTGTACGAACGGTGTGATGTGGTAGAAGGACGGGTCCTAAATGGTATAGGGGTGGCTGGGTAGAGGACCCTGGTGCACTGGGGTCATAATACATACCCGGTCCAATAGGTGCAGAAGTGGACGGTATGTTTGAAGTACTGTGGCGTCCCCTCACAGCACGGGATGACGCAGTCACTGTACGACCTTCAACCCGACCGGTCCTGTCTATCACAGGACCTAAATCATCATTACCCCTACGTGCTCTGGGTCGAACCATCTAAACAAACTATCAAACATTTTCCTCAATGAGATTACATCATATTTGTCTAATTCATCATATTTTTATACGATACAAGTAATGCATTTTTTTTCACCTTTATATTATTAAGTTAAAGCCATGCATTATGCTAAATTCATTATAGTTATATTTATTACCCCATTTGAAAACTTCACAGTTTTTTATTAAATTGTGTTAACCTTAAACATGTAAAATCTTTCAATATAAAACCCTAAACCCAAATTGCATAAACCTTTATTCATGCAATTTTTTTATGATATTTGTTTATAAAGTCGTATTATTTATATAAACCCTAAACCCTAAACTCTAAATAAAAAAATTATGCAATCAGTCAAATCCAAAGGCACCCTAATAAACATAAACAAATTATGTCGAACATAATATAACCTCTAAATTAAACAAATAAACATAAACGTAATAATAATTTTTTAAAAAATCACATAATCATTAATTATAATAACATAATCATAAACAAATCCTAAAAAAATTAAACAAATTAAATAAATAAACTCCAAATTAAACAAATAAACATAAACGTAATCATAATTTTAAAAAAATTTAACAACCGCTGTGTAAGTCCTATACAGAGGATAGACTGGGTTGCTTGACGTCATCATTAATTATAACAACAAAATCATAAGCAAATGTTAAAAAAATTAAACAAATTAAATAACATAATATAAACTCTAAACTAAACAAATAGACATAAACAAAATCATAACTTTAAAAAAAATAACATAAGCATAAACAAATGTAAAAATAATAATAAAATAAATAAATAATTAATTAAAAATTCAAAAAATAAAATTAAAAAATAATGAAAATAATATAAAAAATAAAAAAATAATATAGAAAATAAACAAATAAACAAATAATAAAAAATAAAAAATAAAAAATAAAAAAAAGACCCGAGCGGCCGCGTGAACGAAGTAGATCGCTTGACCGGGCGGCCGGTTATCGGTGAGATCGCTGGACCGCGCAGTCAAATCACCATCCTAGTCCCTAGACCGGGCGACCTATTGCATTTCCGATCGCCGGTGCAGGCAACCCGAGCATTTTCGACCAGAAAAATTTTTATGCAATAATAGTCATTTCTTTTCAATCCAAAGGTTATTTTCAAATTTTCAACTGATAAAAATGTAAATAAATGAGTATAGATCGAAGTACTAACCTTTATTTCGAGTTACAACGTTCGGATCTTCCTAAATCTAAAGTTGAAATTTGAAGTTTTAGAGAGAAGTGAGAGAATTTGTTGAAGAGAGAGAAAGTTTATGGTGAAAAATGAAATTTTTTGAATTTTTTCGCGCTATACATATATATTCCTGAGTTAGATTTATTGACTCATATATATACATATATATATATGTATATATATACATATAAACATATATATACTTATATATATACATATACATATATTTAAATACATATGTATATATATGTATATATGTATGTGCGTATATATATATATATATATGTGTATATATATGTGTGTGTACATATATTTGCACAAATTTTACAACAATTTCAATAGAGCAACTGATTGGAACTTAGACCTCCAACTTGGAGATCACATGTTCAAACCTCATCTTAAGGCAAACTCAACATTTAAATTTATTAGGGTCATTGGCCGGGTCGTGTTCAGGTCTTTCGATCGATAACTTAAAAAAATAAATCGAATGATCAGTTGGTAAAATTATTTTTTCTTCTAGTGTTGTGGTGAAGTTTTTACCGTTGATTCCACTGTAAAACTTCCCTCCATGATTATAAGAGCCATGGCTATAGCCTTCATGATATCTCATATATCTCCTTTGTTGCTCTTCCACCCATACATGATTAGGACATTTAGAACCTACAAACAAGAAAACAAGTAAAAAAAGCAAGGACCTCGCCGCTCCTTTAGTGTATCACTCAAGATAAATTCAAAAATGTCTCGTGTATCACTCCCTCTCTTTGGATTTTATAAAAGAATCTCACCCTCAGCTTCTACTCACTCTCCTTGGGAAATCTCAAGCCTTTTACTATCCTCAACTTCTAGGGAGTTCTATAGAGCTTCTAATCCCACCAATGCACCAAAGTAAGTTCAACAAGAAGATCAAATAAGAATTTCTCAAAACCTAAAGGTCAAACATTAAGAGGATTTTTATCAAGCACTTAGTAGGCATAGAAGTCCAAAAATATTTCCAACATCATGAGCCAAAGAATTGATCATCTTCATCGACGAATTAACAAAGGCAGCACATCAATTTAACAAAGTATTGGATTCAAATCAAAACAAAGACAATTTAAAGCTCACATCAAAGTGAATTCATGATTGCTAGTAAATTTCTAGAAACCAAAGTATGATTGACACCTTATGCTATTTCCGCAATATCTCAACGAATACTCATCTAAATCAGTTCCAATTGTTATAAAATTACTGCAACTTAATAAGCTTTGAGTACTAAAAGTTTCATTCAATTTGCACATCATTTGTTATGCCTTTCATGACAATCTTTTAATATGAAACTTATCTGTCCGAGAAACTTTTTTCTTGATTTCAACATAATTCATTTTTCTTGCAATTCTCTTTCTAATCATAATTTTCAACAAAAAAACAATTAATTTCACCTAAAAGAGAGTTTCTCTGATCCTAGATAATTGTTGAATAATAGCAATGAGATTTCCCAATATCATTCTAAGAATAGCTAGGATTTCTAAAAGAAGATGCCATCATTTAATCTCACTTATAGATGGATTTTGAGCTCAATCTTCCCGTGAATATCTGTCTTTTTCTTGAGGATTTTTTAGAAGAAACCCCTCTAGGAAACACTAGTGAATACACTAAAACCTCCTAAAGAGAGCTGCAACTCTTCTCCTTTTTGGAGGAATCAACAAGAGGAAAAGAGCTCCCACATGACCTAACAATAAGCAACAAAAGCTAAAAAAACTATCACCTCTTGAAGACTAAGAATTGGAGATGATTCAAGAATCCTTTGAAATTTGATTCAAGGAATTCTACATCAATCAACTAATTGAACACCATAAATGGAAATGTTGAAGAAGAAACAAGAAACCCTAGAACTCTCGCAAGCAAAAGACTAGATCCCGCCTTGGGAGAGGCCTGATTCGGCAGTCCCTAAACTTTGCTTTATTGTTGTGCAGAAAAGGGTCAGATCTTTGTCTAGCCTGCCCTAGCCAGATACAGCAGGCCTCTTTTAACCTTTAGTACAACCGAACTAGCTCTTGTGTCTTCAGCAAAGTTGTAGAGTGTTCTCTTAGCTTTCCAATGCAACTTGAATCACCTCATATGGACTCCTATAACTCAAGTTATTATAATTTTCCCAAACTATATCGACTATGATATCGAAGATACAAAGTGAAAAAAGATGCCTATCATAGAATACCAAAATTAACCAATATTGCAATTAGTTATACCATTATGGAAACTTCAACAAGTTTTCTACAATCTTTATGTAGAACACTTGCTCATTTGAAGACATTAAAACCACTAAAATCGACCTTGTAGAACACTTGCTCATTTGCAATTAGTTTGGCTCCAATATTTTCATTTCGACCGATCTTCTAACTCCTTCTCTTGGACTTGAATCTTCCAAGAATCCTTGCATATACATGATCATATCTCTAGGTAAAGTAAAAAAGGTATGTACGTACCAGCAGTGGTGACAAACTCCAAAAAGCAGCGGCAGGGACGAACTCTGTTAAGTAGTGGGGGAACCTATGTCACATACACACACAGAGAGAGAGAGAGAGAGAGAGAGAGAGAGAGAGAGAGAGAGATGAAAACTGAATAAATAGAAAGAAGAGAGAAGAAGAGGAAGAAAAGAAAACAGAGCGAGAGAGTGAGTGATCAAGCTCACGTGTTATGATGGCTAGAGATCACAATCAATAAGTGTTGGTAGGAAGAGGGTGGACAAAGGGGAGGCAGAGCTAGCTAGAGAGAGAGAGAGAGAGAGAGAGAGAGAGAGAGAGAGAGAGAGAGAGAGAGAGAGGAGGCGCGACAGCAATAGGAGATGGACAAGGCGATGGCGTCGGAAAGAAAGTATTATTGTCTTAATATATAATAATAAACATGACCTGAACTCTTGTACATATTTCGATAATTGATTCTCAAATCGGATTGAATCTACGATGAATGCTTGGTTTACGTTATGGAAGAAAGATATGTATATGTGATATTAGATATTGGTTGATTCTATATGAACTAAAGATATATTTTATTTTCGCTACTCCTAGGTATTTAGACAGGGATTGCAATACCAATAGAAACCTTCCATTTCATGGTTCCAAATTGTTATTTGAATTATTCCCCCTTTTCTTGATTTTGATTTCATCTGTTTATTCATTCAATTCACAAAATGATATTTTGTGAAGATTTTAAACTTTTTACTACAAAATCATTATTTTCTTATAAATTTTTCTATTTAAATTAGTTGCAGGGAATAATAAGATATAAGAATATAAATGATAATAGTATAATGTATTTATAATTTATATAAAATGGAGGGATGAAATTGTAATTTGAATAAATCTCAAGAGAAATATGTAATTAATCCGAAAAGAAATTTATATTTTTCCCAAAATAAAATAACACATGTAACCTTTGCTATTTCTGGAAAAAAATAAAAAAATTGATATTACTTTTTTTTTACCTCTAACCTAATAAAAAGTATTTTTACCACTAAAATATAACCCACCTACATATCTACAATAATTTATATACATTGCATTGATAAAAATTTTTTAAAAATAAAATTATTCACATTACAACTTACATAATTGTTACATGAACTACAAATGAGAACAACCCACCCCCCCCCCGGCCCCCCCCCCAATTCTTTTATATTCTGATGAAAAATATCAGCAATCTGAGACTTCATAATTTACCATTGACAACTGCTCCAGTCTGTGATACTTTCAGCCAACAGAAGTTTGTCAATCGAAACCTTCGGACCAAATCTGTAAGAGAACTTCAACGTTCCTTGCGAATTAACAGAGCCTTTTTGCACAGGATAAGTCACCACAGCACTTCCTCCAAGAGGGACTGCATAGTCAAACAGCTCTTTCATTGGTGTATGGACTTCACCAACGTACCGATCTCCAAGCTTCCTTTTACAGTATAATTTGATCACAAGAATTGAATTGTAGTGTTGTACCATAGACTCTTGTATTATATATTTCATGGTGAAGTTCCAAGCAGGATTAGTCTCCCCATGCTTATCTACGGGAGTTCGTTTCTCGGTTTCCGTGCCGATTCCTAAGGAAACCCTTCCGTAGACTTTCATCTTGAACAGATTTCTGACATCCTCTAATTCGTTAGCTGATATTAAGGTTATATCAAAGTTCCTGCCTTCCATGGCTTTTCTAATTTTTTCCTTGGGGACGTGGTATTGTTTCTTATACGAGTTCGTCAAATGCAGAACTTGCCTGGAAATTAAGACTGAAAGTTCAGTACCCAATAGTATATTATATTTTTATATCGGGTATATTGACTTTTATTGGTAGCAAATTACTGGTCAACATAATATTTAACAAATATATGATTAACGATAGGCTCAACTTGTACAGAAAATTAGTTCGAGAAATGGGTGTCTTTCTTTTTCTTTTGGGTTTTTTTTTTGAATAAGATGTTAATTTCAAAATGGAAAAAAATCCAAAGTTAATGTTAATAAATTTAGGGTACAGAGAAGAATAATATTAAATGCTTCAATCGATCGTATTATGATATACTATTTATAGGCTACAAAGTATCCTAATCGTAATCAATATATGATTCTAACCAACCAATAATAAGAAATATTGCTATAATAATAGCATAATACAAAGTATCCTAGTTATAATCAATATAGGATTCTAAGCAAATAATCTCTTATAGAATCCAAGATAGTCTAGGAGAATCACATACTGATGTGATATCTCCGACACCCTCCCTCAAGTTGGAACGTGCAAAATTGCATGTCCAACTTGCCACAATTTTTAATTTTTTTTGTAACGTGCAAATTGCATATTTGGTAGTCTTCCACCATCTGTCGTTGTGACCTTTACCATCACTCGCTGTCGCTATGGTTTTTGTCATCAATCGCTGTCGCTGTGTTTTTTTTTCATCAATCGCTGTCGCTGTGATTTTTCTATCAGTCGCAGTCGTTGTGATCTTCTTCCATCAGTCGCAGTCTTTGTGGTCTTCTTCCATTAGTCGCAGTCGTTGTGATTTTCTTCCATCAGTTGCAGTGGCTTTCGTAATCCATCATCGAAAATTCTTTTTGATGTCGCTTTAGAGTTTTTTTTCGATAAAGCAACCATCAATGTCCAATTTCAATTTCTAAATCTACGTGCTTCAAATATTTGTCGATGAAGCTACCTGACTTGAATATGATTTATAAAAAAAATATAATCTCCTAAATTTTTATTGAAGCAAATTAGAAGAAATATTAGAAACCTAAAAAAAACTTGTCCAAATTGAATGAAAAGAATTGTTCAAGCTGAATGAAAAGATAATAAAGTCATAGATGTGAAAGTTTTTTTTTTTTTTTCCTTTTCTTCTTTTTCAAACCTGGCTCTGACTCTGATACCATGTTAAGAAATTTAGGGCGCAGAGAAGAATAATATTGAATGCTTCAATCGATCGTATTATGATATACTATTTATAGGCTACAAAGTATTCTAATTCTATTCTAACCAAATAATCTCTTATAAAATCCAAGATAATCTAGGAGAATCACATACGGATATGATATCTTCGACAGTTAATTTTAGAAAAAATGTAATTATTTATGCCCTTAAAAATTTTCGTTTTACAGGTTATATGCCTAAAATATTTCTAATAACTCCTTTTATCGTCATAAAATTACATTCAACCATTCATATCTAAAAGTGACACTAAAAAGTAATTTTATCAAATAAAATTAAATTGTATCTTTCGACATATTTTGAATTAACATGTAAATACTAAAAGTTTAAGACCTAAAAAGATAAACCTTTTTACACCTGCAACCACCTACCTCTTCTTCTCCTTCTTCCTCCACCATTCTCTCCCAAAACCCGACACCCCCACCCCCCTTCTTCTTCCTCTTCCCCTATACGACAAATCCCTCTTTCCTTCAAGACGTCCTTTGTCTTCACCGAAAATGAATTTGTTGCTAACACTTTGTGTTGCTATTTCTGTCAACAAGAAAATATGACAAAAAGTGGTCATATACCCTTCTTTGCTTTTCTATATCTGAAGGAATCCCAATGTTCTTTCATGACTTTCACAAAACCACATTCCAACTGCCAATTTTTCTTGAAACCAAAGCCTTCAATCCCCACTTAGTGAATGAACGAAAAGGGTCCACGGTGTAGTAATTACTATCTCTCTGACTTAGAGGGACACTAACAAAGAGCGAAAAACAAGCAATAATATGGATGTGAGCAGAAGAAGAAAAAGCAAAGGTCTAAGAATTGGAATTGTGGCTGGCTCCTTTTGAGAAAGTAGAATGAAACTTGATGAAGTTAAAGGTGGAATCAAAGTGTTCAATGGTGATGATAAGGATTATAATAATTCAGCAGGAAATGATGATGAAAAAGATGCAATTATAAGCACGAATTGGAGCAGTGGTGCTATTGTTACCAAAAGTGTGCGCACGAAGAACTACTCCTCACATTGGAGAGGTTGAAATATCTATACTGTCACTGTCATGATTGAAATTGGAACTGTCAAACCGAATCGACGGTTACGATTTTCAAGGTTCCAGTTATGGTACGGTTCTTATTTGAACTGTAATCGTTTGTTAACTTAAAAAATCGAAATTGTCGATTCTAAAAGTTCTAATTGAAAATAAATAAATAAAATCTAAATCTATAATTTTAATGGTCAGATTATTACTACAAGCTATATTGTGAACAGAACACTTGTGAGATCAATTCTTAAGAAGACTCCATATGAACTTTGGAAAAGAAGAAAGTCGGATATATGACTTTTCCAAATATTTGAGTGTAAATGTTTCATTCTAGATCACAAAGAACATTTGGGAAAGCTCTATCATCTTAGGAGATTCAGAAGTTAGCAAAGCATATCGCGTGTTCAATAAAAGGAGTCAAACTGTTGAAAAATCTATTCATAGTGTTTAATGAGAATCAAGAAGAAAAGACTGGTTGTGGAGATGTTGAAGAAGAAAGAACGAGTAAAATGGACTCAGGTACTAATGAGATACAAAATGAAGAGGTGAGTGAAGCTAATGTGGAATCTAACGATGGAGCTACTCATGGAAATGCATGTACAGAAAATGATTTACCAAGAGAATAGAGGCATCATAGGAATCACCCCAAGGATGATATGTTGACAGATACATATGAGGGTATGGTAACAAGAAGTGGATTAAAGAAGATGATTGGAAATGTGGCCTATGTGTCAAGTTATATATTAAAATTTAAGCTCATGCCTCTTACACATGTTAATTAAAACCATTAATACGAATTTTTCACCGCTTTATGATTCTAATTATTCAAATTCACAGTTCTTATTTGGTGGTTCACGGTCTTGATCTCATGAGTCTATAATTTCGACTTTCACAGTTTTGCAGTTATGGTTTTTCGATTTGACCGATAAGGATTCATGGTTTTACGGTTCTAAATTCATGATTTTATAATTTCGATTTTCATGGTTTGGTGGTTTTTGTTTTACAATTTCACGGTCTGGCAGTTTATTTAGTCTAGTTTTTCCAATTTCACAGTTCCGATAATTCGATTCCACAGTTCTAACTGTGGTTTTACGGTTATAATTAAAGATTTTATCATTATGGTTTCACGATTCGGTAGTTTATGTTTCTAGTTCACGATTTCGGTTTGACGATTTTTTTATTCTGATTTTTCTTATTTTACGGTTCTGTTTTGGCAGTTTTGCGATTCTAATTTCATGATTTTATAATTCCGATTTCATAGTTTTAGTTTGGCGGTTTTACGATTCTAATTTCATAATTTATAATTCTGATTTTCATGTTTTAAGATTTTGGTTTTCCGATTTTACAGTTTTTGTTTGTGGTTTCTTTATTTTAATTTTAAAATTTTACAGTTCTGATAATTCGATTTTACGGTTTCGGGTTGGTCGTTTACAATTCCCATTTCACGATTGTAGTATTCCAGTTTTCATGCTTTAGTGTTTTAGGTTTTTCAATTTCACATTCTGGTTTGGCAGTTTCGGTTTTCTGATTTCACGATTTTTGAAAATTTTTTTATTCCGATTTTTCCGATCTCACGGTTCCGGTTTGGAGATTTTATTATTATAGTTTCATGATTTTATAATTCCAATTTTTACGATTTGACAATTTCGGTTTTTCGATTTCATAGTTTTAGTTTGGCGGTTTCATTCTTCGGTTTTTCCTATTTCACAGTTCTGATTATTCGATTTTACGATTTAGGTTACGAATTTTTACAGTTCTAATTTTATAATTTATATTCCGGTTTTCAAGGCTATGTGGCTTTGGTTTTCCGATTTCACAGTTCCGAGTATTCGATTTCACGATTCAGGTTACGAATTTTTACAGTTCTAATTTTATAATTTTATATTCCGGTTTTCAAGGCTATGTTGCTTTGGTTTTCCGATTTCACAGTTTCGGTTTGGTAGTTTTCACGGTTTTGCCGTTTCGGTTTGCAGTTTCTTTATTTCGATTTTTCCAATTGAACAGTTCGAATTATTTAATTCCATGTTTTCGGCTTGGGGGCTTATGATTCTGATTTTCACGATTGTAGTATTCCAATTATCACGGTTTAGTGTTTCAGTTTTTCCAATTTTACCGTTTTAGTTTCATGTGGCTTTGATTCCTCTGTCTTTCGAGAGGATACATTAGGAATTCATTTGAGCTCAAGCCCTTTAATAAAAGGTTTTAATTCATTTTGAGATTTTTGCAGATTTTGCAATTTTGATTTCTTGATTTCATGATTCGAATTTCATGTTTTTTCGATTTTGAATTTGTAATTTATATGTCTGAATTTATATTTTTTAATATAACAATGGAGTTTTGCAAAATGGGTCAAAACCATGAACTGGATTGGAAAACCCGTTAAACAAGAAACTGGAACCATTTTAAAATCGTGATTTATAAAAAATATATAAACCTTAACCGTGAGAACCAAAACAGTTTAAAAATAGAATCAGAACCGGATAATCCAAACTGTGGACGAATCTTGTTATTCAAATGGATAAAAAAAGAAGGGAATTTAGAAGCAAAACAGAGTTCTATTGCAGCGAGTAGAGAAGAAAAACTTGGAAATCAGAGAAAGAAGCCAAATTCAGGTTGCGAAGCAAAGACAAGAAATTGGTAAGAATTTTGATGAACAATGTAAACAACTGATTGTTTCTATTGATGGAATTAAGAGAAGCCCAGATCAGAAGAAAAGTATTGTTATTGTGAAGGAGATTAGTTTAGCAGAAAGGAAAAAAAAAAAACCAAGACAATTGTGTTTGAAGAGAAGATTTTTATTCAAAATAAAGAAAAATCAGTGAAATTCCATCCATTATCACGAATATATGCCATTCCAAAGTTCATTGAGTTCCAATAAAAAGCAAACCAAGTACGCAACTCTCGTTCTTCATTTTAATTCTCTGGCATTTTAGGTCCAATTTGTTTTGAAATTTTCTACATTTTGCAGTTATAGTTTTAGATGAATATACGAGGATTCCTAGAATCCATAGCAGATTACAAAGTTTTTGTGAGATTTTCTTTCGAGGAGACTTTGAATGACCATGAGTGAATCATTTCCAATAATCAGATGGTTAAAGATGGAAGAATCAAATACTAAATCTTCAATTACACCAATAAATTCTCCATAATCCACCCTGAAGCGACCTTCACGAGCAAAAGCCTTTGCAATGAGGGGAATTCGTAAATGATTCTGGACATGTATACCAATGCATTAGGAAATCTATCTCAAATTCCTCAATAATTTTAGACAAATTTGAGATGAATATACTAAAAACAATTAATATTTCTTTACATAGAAATTAAGAAACTCTTAAATTAATGTACTTTTTAAGATAAAATATCTTAAATATCTTAGTCTTGAAAATGGAAAAATTAAATTGAGAAGGAAAGAACTTTGGAAAGATAGTTAAAAAGTGATTAGATTTATTAGTATGAACAATTTTAAAAGTTAAGTGGATAATTGATGAAGATTACTAGGTGGAGAGTTTAATAATATTGAGATATTAGTGAAAAATATTTTAAAAGTGAAAATTATCTTTATGATGTAACTCTAGAAGAGACAATGGTATTGTATATATTATATAAATTGGAGGTAGTAGGTTTGAAAAAATTAATAATAACATCAGAGTAGTCTTTTTTTTTTTCCCGAAAAGATAATTAATTTCATTTTCATTTAAACGAAAAGGGAAATTACAAGCATTCAAAGTTTCACCTCTATCATAAAGAACTTCCGAGATATATGTGTTGGGAGAATATAACTTGAGAAACTATTATTACAAGTGGCACAAGTAGCCAAATAATGTGCTAGGGTGTTTGCATTCATGGGACATTAAATAATACGAGTTGTTATATTATATACTTAGGTATACCATATATTGTATGTCTAGTTAATAAAGTTATGTAGTTTTATTTAGTTCAAAATCAACAAAGTTAATAAAATTACATAGTTTTATTTAGTTCAAAAATAAGTAAAAAAAACAACCCCACTTTTGCGCCAGAAATTAAACATATGCATCACCTCTCATTAACGTGAAGCTTCGAACTATTCTCGTCTCCTTCTTGTTCATCGTTCTCACTAATCATGCTGATTTGCCACCAATACATTACCGGCCATCGTTGCACTGTAATTTCGATTTCATCAGACAGGTATGTGATGCATCCATATGTTTGATCTGTGATTTTTTTATTTTCGATTGTTATATGTTCGGTTTTGTTGCGGGAAACATTTGAGATTTTGATGATTTTGGGATTGATTAGTTGAATTTGGTTGTGCTTTTGAATTGTCTAAATTTTGAATTTTTTGGTTGGAATGTGGACTTTTTTATGAGAAAGTTCGTTGCATTTTACCTTTTAAGCAAGCTAAATGTATTAGAATATCAAATCTTGATATATTGTCTTTTCAGTATACTATTTACTTTCTTTTGGTCTATGAACTGATAACTATATTTTTCACAAATTTCTTGCTACTTCTGTTATAACAATATGGGGATATCAGAGACCTGTACCCATCATGCAAGCGTCGGAGTTTTGTGATGATATCTTAGCGGGCTTTACAAAATCCAAGCAACTGATTTGCATACACCTGAGATATGTCATGTTTAGAGTTACATGTTATTGGAAATTAACAAGAATTGGAAGATATTCCATTTGAATAAGACACAGATATACAATGAGTTCCATTCCTTTTATCGGAGGCCCTTGGAATATTCGAAAATTAGTTATTTTCAATTATAAAGGTAAATATTTATGGTTATAAAAGTAGTCTGTTTAAATTATAAAAATAGGTATTCATGGTTATGAAATTAGGCACTTTTAGTTATAAAAGTTGGCACTCACAGTTATAAAAGTAAGCATACTTAATTTTAAAAGTAGGCACATTTAGTTCTAAAAGTAAAAACACTCATAGTTATAAAAGTAGACACTTACGGTTATAAAAGTGGGAAATAGTCAAAAAATTGTGGTGGGATTATGGATATGATTGCCACCATTAGAGCTGAGATGAAAGCCACAAGCGCTCAAATGGGCATAACTCAGTTGATTCTGAACTTGCAGAGTTAATAACTAAGACCAAAGTTCAAATCCTGGCAACGGTAATATGAAAATTTTATCCTCTTCAATATGGAATGATTCTTTGTGTGTACCAGATTCGACCTCCAAGTTGCAAACCACAGAATTATCATAATTTACATTTTTTATTTAAATACCAAGTATTCTGATAAAGATATTGAGGGCGAAGAATTTCACTTTTTAGAACAAAAAAGCCACGACCATTTTGCGTGAAAATTCTCTCTTTTTCCGATACACGCAGAGAGATTCCAGGCAGGCACAAACTAACCTGCTATGTACTATCTACCCCCAACCCCCATTCTACTTTCTACTGTGGTACTACTACCACACTTTCACTCTCTGTTAATCAATCAATCAATGGATGAATTCTTGTTTGTATTATTTTCATTTTCGCCCCTTTCGTCTCCTCTTTCTATTATTATTATTCTCTCCTCCGTCTATTATTGAATTTCCCATATGAACCTCTCCTCTTTCTTTCTCTGAACTATATCGCCGGCAACCTTCCGCTTATACTTTCTCGTCTTCCCAGGTTTTTTCTATTTTTTCTATCTTTTTTCTTTTTTCCATATATCCAAAGGCAAATCTCCAGACAATTTGTTCATAGTAAATACCAATTTTTCAAGTGTAGAAATATCTAATATAACTAATGGAATTGGCCCTGAAAGTTTATTAAATTGAATAATCAAATTCCTCAAACGAAAAAACTCATCAAATTCTTCTGGAATTTTCCGTTCAATTGAATTAAAAGATAAATAAAAAATCTCAAAAAAAGTTTTGTTGCATTAGAAAGTGACACAGGTAATGAACCTGTGAAACTATTGTTTCTAAGACTTAAAAACTCAAGATTTGGTAATAATCCAAACCATCATAGGATTTTTCCAGTAAAGTTATTGAGGGCGAAATTGATGAATTTTAATCGGCGTAGGTGAAAAAACGGTAAAAACCCATAGATGATTATGACAATACAAACAGTTTAGTTTAATTTAGATTCTATCAATATATGGTTTTTGATCGCCAATGCAATCTAGAATGATCTAGCCCACACATACAGGAGAAGAAAAAGGGGGAAGAAGAAGAACGAGAAGAGAAGAGGAGAGAGGAGAGGAGATTTTAAATTATAATTACTAGTAAAACTACATAGTTTGACCATCATGGTATGCTATAAATTACCACACAATACTCCAAGCAGGCCATTTAGCGAGGTTGAGTGGCTGGTTTTTCCAATTCTAGTGAGCTGGGTCTCTTTCAGGGCATTAATAAGAAAAAATCATCTTCCTCCACAATAATATTCCTGACTGCCCCACTCCTCCCCAATCATCAAGACAAAGTTTGATGCGGAGGCCTAAGCACCAAACGCATCTCCAACATTCTCTGTTCGAGTCAAAATGTCCCCTTTAGCAATTTCTAATAATAACAAAAGTAAGCGCTACTCCCCCTTTAATAAAAGTAGTGATGAGACTCGGCCTTCCAAGTGTCAACCCACCAGAGATAGGACTTATAAAAGAGTCTTGGCCCAGATATAATCAGCCCAATTTGTAGGAGTCAAAGCCAGCAAGGTTACTAACACAAGTCGCCAACCCACACCAAATAGAGTTCGCGGGTGCATCACTCCCACATTAGAAGCCCTAGTAATGTTCTGACAAGTGGTAGACTACGAATCCGTTCTTTATTGCTTTTAGTTTTTTTAAGTAGTTGAAAAAAATACTTTCAAAAAACTTGTTTTAAAAAATTATTCTAATATTTTCAATTTTAATAGTATCGATAAGCAGATACGATTTGAAAAAGTATCTTTAGGTAACTTTTCAAAAATAATTTTTTTTAATTTATTTTAAGCTAAAAATATATTTAAAAGCAATTAAGAACAATTAAAAAATAATTTATAGTTTGAAATAAGTTAAAAGTTGCTTATTTTAAACAATAGATAACATGGCGTACAAAAGGTCTCTCTTTCCTCATTTATTGTTCACTAAATATTGAGCATTTAATATGCATTTATTACTCCTAATCTTGGTTTATTATCTGAGAACCCTAAACTGACTTAAGCATCTGAGTGTCTTTGGGGAATAGATCCCCATTAGTCTCTAATAGCTTTCGGTCTTGGAGATTAATGGACACGTGGTAGTTTGATATTCATCAATTGATGCCCACCGTGTTTGTCTGAATCCATCTAAAAACTAAATTTATGGCTACCGCAAAGGGCAAGAACATCATGGATTCGAGAGCTTAGGATGACTTGCCTGAGCACACCGAGGATCCATTTGTGATACCCCGCCTGTTTCCACCACGAGAAGTAATTTACTTGATTCTCTATTTGCACCAGAACAGTGTGTTAAAATGAAAATTTTCCTTCTCTTAGGGGTAGGTACGTTGGGTACAGAAATAAGCGAACTGTCTACGCTTGCACCTTGAGTAACTGTCACACCCAGTACTATCCAGGAAAAGGTAAACTTTAGTGGATGATATATGGGCCCCTGTCCCATAACAATAAAAACATTGGAACTATGTACTATGGCGCCCTCTTTCAGAAGAATATCATAAAACATGCATATTGATAAATTTAATACTTTATGGTTTGATCGATATGACGGGATGATGTACCCTGACAAACATTTGCAACACTTTCATGCCCTTATGATTATACATAACCCGTCAGATGTAGAAGTGTGCTGACTCTTTCCTAGCTACTTGCGGGATTCGACTTTATCCTTGTTAGCTTCTCTGCAACCAAGGTCCATTTTGGGATTTCAAGATCTGGGACAGAAATTCTGACATCATTTCGCAGCACAATGGGAAATCATTCCCACTTCAGATCACTTACTACTCATGGTCCAATAGCTATAACATGAATATGTTCAGCTTTACATAGAGAGATTCAATATGGTAGCAATAAAAGTCCCAGACCTTAGTATATGAAACACATACGAGCATATAAGCCCGGGCTACGATCCTTGTTTCTCATAAAAGTACTGGCCACTAAGTGATTACATACAAAAGATGACCTACTAGATGTCGTACATGAGTTTATCACGGGAGAGATCAATGTGCAAAGTAAATATTGAGATCAATAGGGTAATAGCATTGCAGATGAAGAGGGGACCATTTTGTCCCCAGGAATATGAATGATAGCTTGTGAAGGAATGTCTTTCATATCCATATAACCGGGATTCTACACCGATAGGATATAGGGGAACCAGGATCACGGGGATGGGTTCACCTTGTTAAAAAATTCTAGAACTGAGATCCTTCATTTGGTAGAGTCACTAGGTATCTTAAACACACATGCTAAAATGGTGTCACCGTGAAAGGAGAAGTCAGACCAAGTACTAAAATTTTCACCAATATCATGTCCATGATAAAAAACAATGTATCATTCATTAATCAATGTGTGGACCGGAGGTAAGAAAATAAGTGGAAATATTATAGGGATTACAAAGGAAAGCAGGATACACATGTTAAGGACAAAACCACTAAGGCCAAGGTCATCCATGTCCTCCGTAGCCACACCACCCGTAACAAGAAGCGGGACCGAAAAAGCTGAGGATGATGCACCTCTAGTCATTTCTCTAGACATAAATGGATGCACAATATGCAAGATCTTGGGGGACACATGGAGTGCACCAACGTGTTATTTCAGGATGCTTTTGATCCAATGGTGTATCACTAGCTAGGGTGCAGATAGGAGACATACCATTAATTTGGTTCGTAGGTTGCTGTGTTAGTTCTACAAGTATCGTCATGATGCCCGTCTATATCCATGGTACATATTAGGATATGGAATTTTTAGCTGTGGATGCCTCATCATCATCTAGTGGAGTTTTAGACAGGTTAGCATTGAACAAAATGAAAGCCATAATTTCCACATATTCTTTGATAATGAAAGTTTGAGCAGATGGAGGGTCCTTTGCTATTAAAAGGGGATCACCATTTGAGCTTAGCATGTTTCACTGCTTCTAGTGTAGAGACTGAAAATTTCATTGCAGAAAAAAGGAGATGGGAAGCAATGGATCAGGATAAAAAGTTACAGCCCCAAGGGAGTTTGAATTGGTTAGTGTCGATGATGCTCAACCAGATAGAAAGATCCATGCAGGGCAAACCCTCCCAAGCATTGTACGAAAGGAAGTTTGTGATATTCTGGTTGAATTCAAGGATATCTTTTCTTGGACGCTGTCGAACCTGGGTACCATTTCGCAGGATATAGCGGAGCATAAGTTAGGAATCCCAGATGACATTCAATCAGTGGTGCAAAAAGAGAACCTTTGCCCGGCAAAGACAGCAAGTTATCTGGGAAAACATACAAGAACTTCTCAAATAATTAAGCAAATTGATTTTCCTGAATGGTTGTCTTACCCTGTTGTTCTACCAAAGCATGGTGGGGAGTGGCGAACGTTTGTTGATTATACGGATCTAAACAAAGTATACCAAGAAACCTTTCCCATTACCCCGAATTGTCCAAGTGGTGGATACTGTTGTGGGATATAAAGTTCTTTGCTTTTTGAATACTTACAAGGGATATCATCAAATTCCCATGGCACTAGAGGATATGGAGAAGATAGCCTTTGTCACTAAAGATGACATTTTTTGTTATACAAGGATGTCATTTTGGTTAAAAAATGCACAGGCAGAATTTCAAGATATGGTCAACAAGGTTTTTGGAGACCAGATTAGTAGGAACATGGAAGTGTATGTGTATGATATTATTCTCAAATCTAGGAAGGTAGAGATGCTCCCGACAAACATGCGAGAAACATTTGAGAAAATCTTGCATGTTGTGATGCAGTTAAATCCCAAAAAATGTAAATATGGGGTACCTTCTAGGAAATGCTTAGGTTTCATTGTTTCGAAAAAGGGTACTGAGGCAGACTCGGAAAAGATAAAAGCCACTCAACAGATGTTGCCACCAAAGAACGTTAATGATGTACATAGACTATTAGCATACATGGTTTACTTAGGAATATTTTAGCGAAAATAATGGAAAAGAGTCTTCCCTTTTACCAGATCTTAAAAGGTAATTTAACTTCAAATGGACCACTAACTGCGAATGAGCCTTTTGACAATCGTATGGAATAACGAAGTAAACTACTCGTTAGTCCAATAGAAGAAGAAACCCTATTTATGTATCTTATAGTAACTGAATTAGTTCTCAGCTTTGTAATATGTTCTTTGAGAAATGAAAAAAAATTATGCTTGTTTATTACCTTAGCCATGTATTAATGGGGGCTAAGCACGATATAGCCCATTAGAAAAGCATATATTCAATTTAGTAATATCGACTCATAAGCAAAAACCGTATTATTAAGCACACCTTGTACCTATGCTCACTCATGTGCCTCTTTGGCAAGTGATGCATAAGCTAAACCTCATGGGAAGAATGACTAAGTGGGTTCTTTAGTTAAGAGACTATCATGTGGATTTCAATCCAAGAAGAGCTATGGAAGCTCAGGTGCTAGCAGGTTTTAATGTTGAAAAACGTTGTTTAGCACCATCAATGCAGAAGTAAACCCGAAAGCACTTGACCCCAGGAAGACGTGGATCTTATACGTGGATAGGTCCGTGGACAACTAAAGAAAGGAGTTGGCTTCGTCTTGAAAAGTTCAAATGGCACCGAATTCGCATGTGCTTTGAAATAAGATTTCCCCATTACAAATAATGAATCAGAATACTAGATACTTTTGGCAAGATTACAGATGGCTTTGGCTATGAACATTGAACAATTGATCATTCAGGGGGATTCTAAAGTAGTATTTGGCAAAATTATGGGCTCTTTGAGGCAAAGGAAGATAACATGAAGAAATATTCTTCGCTTGCTAAAATCCTAGTTGCTCAATTAAAGCAACATGGTTTGAAAAAATTGACGAAAGAAATAACCAAAGAGCTAACGACCCTTCGGAGGCTATTTCAGGAGAGCGTATAAACAGTTTTTGATAGAACCCTTGGCCCGAAAAAGTATTGAGAGAGAGAGAGAGATGTTGTGCTTAGAGCAAGAGAGAAACTAGATGGCTCCCATAAAAGATTATAGATTGATATGCTTATATTCATCGACGTATTTATATTTTATTTATTTCAGTTTTCGATGTTCTTAGTATATAAAACAAATGATTTAGTCCCATTTCAAAGGATTTTTGGATGAATAGAAGTTGAAACGGGAGCAAAATGAGAGAAAACAGAGTGAAAACATAAGACAAAATTCAGCACCTTTGGGACAGAACCCAGCCGTGGCCTATTTGTCTTCTGATATCCGCAATATTATCTACATTCTATATGTTATTTTCATTGTTTTACGTTGTTTTTACATATAAAATACATATTTTATACTAATACCCTTTATTCTTTTCTTAGGTGCTTCCAATCGAGGAGAGATGTAAAGGAGCGAAAATGGTCAAAAAACGAAGTAAAAACGACAAAAATGAAGCCAACGGCACAAAGGAAGGAGACCCACGCCTATGGTAGGCCAACCTACTGCATGCGGTATGATGTAAATCCACTTTTGATTGTAGTGTGGATTCTACTCCTTCCCAAGGATCACCTTCTTTTCATGAAGAACCTTTATTAAGGATTTTAAACTCAAAACTCCAATAAAAAAACTTATGAGGATCTAAGTCTCATAAACCTAATATTGAGAGGCTAAAGTTCTTTCGTAGATTGATAGTTAGAACCTTGAGCAAACAAAGGCCTCAAAACCCCAATTACATAATTTGAAGACCCAAGATCGATTGATTCGAAGAAAGGAAACTCCATGAATGAACTAATGAAAGGAATTTGAATGATCAATTGGTTCCAGAAATTCTACATTCTAAGGCCACAATTGTTATCAACACTAAGGATATTAATCCTTAGAAAGCTAGTCTAAGAAGGTAAAGAAACCTAGAAGTAATTGGAGAATCTCTCTCAAATTTCAGCAAATTCATCATTGTTGTTTACAATGAGTTATAATGGGATATTTATGGCTAAGGTCTAACCCTAGCTAAACTATAGCTTAACGACTTAAAATACCCATTAAACCCTTGATTAAAAATTGAAAAGACAAGCCAAATAACATACACCCCTAAAATAGATCGCAATAGCATTGCCCCGACCGAACCCTACCGACGATGGTAGGGTGAAACCTACCGGACGCTGTAAGGTGCCATCTTCCAAGAGCTTCACTGGCTGAAGCCTACCGGCGATGGTAGGGGAAGGGCTACCGTCGGTGGTAGGTCACTTTTCTCCAACACTTAGTCAATTTTCACCAGCAATTTATTCCCTTGATTGATCCTTGCTAATTGAATAAATTTAGAACAACTTAGAAGCCTTTACTTGCTCCTCAAAACCTTTAACCTTGATCTTTAAAGAATTTTCCATGTAACAACCATGCCATTATCCACATTTCCATCATTATCTTTGATCTTCTTTGGCCTTGCATTGGTGAATTGTCTATGTAACAAATCTTTAGCTTCTTAGCTTTCCCAATGTACATCACGGTAGGTCCTTGAGGCAAAAACAGAAAGTGGACAGAAACATACCGCCGACAGTAGGCTACCTTTACCGCTCACGGTAGGTCCCGGCTAGAAAAAAATAAAAAGAAGACAAAACCCCACCTTGGATGGTAAGGTTGACCTACAATTTGCGGTAGGTCCCGGCTTTAGCAGAGTAATGCGTTTTCTCAGCTTTTAAATGTAATTTTTTATCATTCATTAAGGGGGAGTTCTGGCATTATGGCTTAAGGAGGAGATTAGAGGCAAACCTAGGTCACCAAATTCCCCCAAATTTAGCCTCAATTAGGTAGGAAATCAGTAGAAAACTTGAGATTGAAGATTAGATATTGAAGATGTAAAAAGACCAATTTCAGGGTGTTTCAACGGGTGACTCAAGATACGAGCTCGAGCGTCGTTCAGGATTGCAAATTCGGCTTCAACTCATTCATAAGCCTTCTTTCCCTTGATCTTTACTAATTTGAATTATTAATTTTGAATTTATTACAATGTTTAGTGGCTAGTTTTTTTATGTTTAAATAGGGTTGAAACCTAGTACGTGAATGCTATGATATTTGTTTAAGTTATGGAAATTGATG
Source organism: Catharanthus roseus (assembly GCA_028651295.1). Lineage (NCBI taxonomy): Eukaryota > Viridiplantae > Streptophyta > Magnoliopsida > Gentianales > Apocynaceae > Catharanthus > Catharanthus roseus. The sequence goes on from JAPQWS010000016.1 coordinate 10,597,723, forward strand.
TTTGATTTGATTGAGTTGTCTTCAATTGAGTTTTATTGCTGTTTATTTTGCACGAATTTGAAATCATCACAATAGTGTTCGAAATTAAAAAGGAAGAACACTTTAGGACAACTAATTGGGGGTTAATCGGGGCAATTGATTAGAGATATAAAATTGCACTTTTAGGTCATTGAATCACCTGTTTTTACTGCACTCATAATTGGTTAGAGAGAGAAGATATTCTCCTATACGGATTAGTGAGTAGGATGGCTTTCGCCTCAAGATAAGGATTGCCGATTCATTTGTGATGACCCGACTCGAGTAATTCAAATATCAGTTTTTATGACTTTTCCAATTAAACTAGTAACAAGGATTAGGGGAATTCCATCATTCAAACTCTCGCTTTTGATAGTTTTAAAATAGTTAGATTTCTTGTTTTGTTTACTTTAGTTGATAAAACTCGTTTTTAGTGTTTTAATTATTACGTTCAAAACATTCTTTAGACTAAACATTAGAGAAAAAGACGACTACTTGAGCTTTTACCTTTTCTTGAGATTCGACAACTCGGGTGTAGCTCGACTACTATAGTAATAGGTCCACTTGCCTGTTACTCTAGTTTAGTAGTTTACCCCATTCATTAAAACTGACGTCAAGGTTTTGGCGCCGTTGCCAGGAACGAAAACTGAAGGAAAATCATTTTTGTAGTGCTTTAGTCATTTTTTGGTTTTCTTGTTTTTGTTTGTATTGTTCTTTTTTTTTTTTTTTTTTACAAGTATTCAGTTATTTTTGGCCTATATCTTTGAGTGTAATTTGTCTTTGTGCAATTGATCAAGTGTTTCTTCTATTGCAGGTTGTTTGTGTTGGCTCAGGGAATCAATAGCCTGATTGGTTTTGATGAGTAACAAAAGTTAGCTTTACTTTTTTTTATTTTTGTCAAGGTAACAATATAATAGGATTGATATGTAGAGCTACTGAATGAGAGAAGAGCTACTATATACTAAATTAATGTACGAATGCTTAGCTAGAGATTTGGGGGACTAGTAAATTTTTTTTTGTAGCTATCAAGACACCATATAGAAGTAAATTAGTAGGCTAAATCAAAGAGAATATTAAAAAATGGTTAATAAAGCAAAAGCAATTTTATATGATCTATTATTTTGTATTTATCTTACTACCATTTCAGGAATTCGTTACAAATGCAATTGTTTGTTAGTAAAACAAAAAGCAGCGGAAATGGGATATGAAAAAAGCAGTTGCAGCAGCATAGAGGACAAGCAGTGAGAGAAAGCCTGATTTCTAACAAGTATATAAAGCAAGGAAAAAACACAAACAGTGGTGTGTATTCATATCCGAATCCTCAAGTGTTGTTCAAGATCCTCAAGGAGACTGCAAAGAAGAAAGAGAGAAAGATTTTTGATAGTTTGAGTTGCATTGTTTTTTATGTTCGAAGTGTGATTTTCTAAGTTCTTCTTCATATATGTTTTTGGTATGTCAAGTTTCTTAACAAAAATTGATATTGGGTTGCAAGGTGTTGGACTCCGTAGGCAAAAACAAAATAAAATAAAACTTACGGAAATCCACCAACAGGATCTGCACATACTAAAAAACCGATTGGATAGAAATTACCTCAATGTTTTGATTGTTCGTTGTGGAGGCGTTGTTTTGTACGCTTCGCCCTCTATTGGTATCCACGCGATGAACTCCTCTGCAAGCGATCGGGATGCTAGCCCCTTCTGTGTTCTGAAAACTGTTCAGAACTGATCCTGACTATTTGGTAATCGGTCGTATTTCGGAGAAAGGAGGCTAGATACTATATCGCCGTTCTAGGGTTTAGGGTTTTGTTTTTCTTTAATCCGATAAAGGACGGCCACCAAGAAAAGGTTAACATAACCTTTTATAGCAGTCAATATCAAAACCCTAACTGTCATCTAATGAAAGTTTAATCTCGTCCGTCTATTCCTATAATCATCCAATGGTTGGATGAGAAATATTAAGTAATTAATTTCATTTATTCAATTAAATAAAATTAATTACTTATTAACTTACCCGAAAATACAATATGGAATCTTATTCCCCTTTTGTATATTTTCAACGAATCTGGACACAATCTAGATTCATTGAACGTGAACATTATTCTCACAAGATCGTCTATGTGTGTGACCCTGTAGGTTCACTTAACGTTGGCAGTGAATGAAAAATGTCCTAGACATTTATTCACAAAACATAAGCGGCCCCTAGCAAGACATTATGCTTACCCAAGTTAAGTAAATGTAATAATAACCTAGCATCAGATTTAATATTTAGTCCTTTTGTCACACGATATCCTAATTAAGTATAAGGCATGGATCAAGTCATCCTTATAAAACTTAATTAACCATTTACTTGATCACCAGGCAGACTGTTCCAACAAATAATATTAATAACACCTTATTAATACCTATTTGAGCATGACCATGCATATTTTCCAGTCTTCCATATCAAGGGGTCCATGGATATCTCTCTCTAAAAAGAGAGGGATAAATCCCTTTCACTATCTCCAATATTCAAGCCATGACGAGAAAATAAGCCAACCAATAGTCATAATGATCACCTAATTAAAAGTGATGTTTGACTATGTCAAAACATATTTTCTTCCCATGCAAGAAACATTAGGTCAAAGGACACCAAATATAAAACTGAGAAGAAATACTTATAACTTAAACCCATGCAATATTTCTTCTTCACTTTGGGGTCCAAGACAATATTCTCAATATGTATTTATGAATTGATTTTATATCTCATATTCATGATCAGTAAAACTTGACCATCAATCAACTTCACACTAGTTTACAAGATGTAATAAACTAGGGACAAATAAGAATAGTATTTTATTAGCTATAAGGGTTTTACTATCAAGTCACATACTTGATGACCAAGAGCATAAAATACAATTAAACAAATACATACTTCATAAATCATAAATGTGAGTCAATTGGTCTTAGGGCGTATACTAACAATCTCCCACTTGCCCTACCACCAATTTGACATGACTCTCAAACCCATTGACCTATTATGACTCTCATGCTTAAGTTGTGGGAGTGGCTTTGTCAATGGATCTGCGGCATTGTCATTGGTGTCTACTTTGTAAATTTTAACATCTCCACGCTCAATAATTTCTCGAATGAGATGGAAACGCCTGGGAATATGTGTGGATCGTTGATGAGATATAGGTTCCTTAGCTTGTGCAATGGCTCCTGTATTATCACAATATAGGTCCACTGGGTTCACAATACTAGGAATTACACCTAGTTCTGTGATGAACTTTCTAATCCAAACTTCCTCCTTAGCTGCATCAGAAGCAGCCACATACTCAGCCTCTGTAGTAGAATCGGCCACGGTATCTTGCTTTGAACTCTTCCAGCTCACAGCACCTCCATTAAAACAAAGCACAAATCCAGATTGCGATCTAAAATCATCTACATCAGTCTGAAAGCTAGCATCCGTGTAACCATTTACAACAAGCTCTCTTTCCTGACCTCCGTAGATCAAAAACATCTCTTTAGTCCTTCTTAAGTACTTGAGAATGTTTTTTACTACAGTCCAATGCGGTTCACCATGATTTGACTGGAATCTGCTAGTCATGCTTAATGCATACGAGACATTTGGGCTAGTGCATAACATGGCATACATGATAGATCCAATTGCGGAAGCGTAAGGAATCTTACTCATGCATTCTGTATCCTTCCTTGTAGTAGGACTTTGAGACTTACTGAGTTTAACGCCATGTGACATTGGCAAGAATTCTCTCTTAGAATCTTGCATACTGAACCTTTTCAGTACCTTGTCAATATATCCACTCTGACTTAGGCCAATAAGGTTTTTAGATCTATCTCGATAGATCCTAATGCCTAGAATATAGGCTGCTTCGCCTAAATCTTTCATTGAAAAACACTTCCCCAACCAAGTTTTTACACTTTGCAAAGTGGGGATGTCATTCCCAATTAACAAGATGTCATCGACATAGAGTACTAAGAAGACTACTGCATTTTCTGTAACCCTTTTGTAGACACAAGGTTCATCATCATTCTTGATGAAATTGAATTCTTTAATTGCTTCATCAAAATGAAAATTCCAACTTCGAGATGCTTGGTTCAAGCCATAAATGGATCTTTGAAGTTTACACACTTTACTAGAATTCGAAGGATGAATAAAACCTTCAGGTTGTGTCATATACACATCCTCCAGTAGATTTCCATTAAGAAAAGCAGTTTTAACATCCATTTGCCATATTTCATAATCATAATATGCTGCAATGGCAAGTAGAATTCTAATTGACTTAAGCATTACAACTGGAGAAAAGGTTTCATCATAGTCTATACCATGAGTTTGTCTATACCTTTTTGCTACCAATCGTGCTTTGTAAGTGTGCACATTGCCATCCATGTCAGTTTTCTTTTTGAAAACCCATTTACACCCTATGATCTTGCAACCTTCAGGTGGATCAATCAAAGTCCAAACTTGATTATCATGCGTGGATTGCATTTCTGATTTCATAGCCTCTAACCATTTGCTAGATTCAGGACTATGAATAGCATCTTGGTAGGAATTAGGTTCACCTTGATCAATAAGATCAATATTATGATCCTCAGTCACAAGAAATCGATATCTCTGTGGTATCTGAGAAATCCTACCAGACCTTCTTGGTCCTTGTGTCAAAGGTTCAGGCTCAGTATGAATACGTGAGTCCAACTGAGTATCTATACTCGGTTCAGAAATAGTTTGCTGTCCTTGAGCTTCTTCAAGATGGATTCTACTCCCACTAGCTCTTTTGGAAACGAATTCCCTGTCAAGGAAAATTCTGTTCCGAGCAACAAACACTTTGTTTTCAGATGGAAGATAAAAGTAGTATCCTTTAGTTTCCTTAGGATATCTCACAAACAGACACTTATCAGATTTGGGTGCTAGTTTTTCAGATAATGATCGCTTCACATAAGCATCACATCCCCAAATTTTGAGAAATGCTAAACTAGGTTGTTTCCCGGTCTATATCTTATATGGTGTCTTCTGAACAGCTTTAGATGGAACTCTATTTAATATGAATGCAGCAGTTTCTAGAGCATAACCCTAAAAAGAAATTGGAAGATCTGTTTGACTCATCATAGATCGAACCATATCCAATAGAGTTCGATTTCTGCGTTCAGACACACCATTAATTGTGGTGTTCCTGGTGGAGTTAATTGTGATAATATCCCACAATTTTTTAGATGTTCGTCAAACTTTTGGCCTAAGTATTCACCACCTCGATCTGATCGAAGTAATTTGATACTCCTTCCAAGTTGATTATGTACTTCATTTTGAAATTCCTTAAACTTTTGAAAGGAATCAGATTTATGTTTCATTAGATAGACATAACCATATCTACTGAAATCATCTGTGAATGTAATGAAATATTAAAAACCTCCTTTGGCTTGTGTGTTCATTGGCCCACATACATCAGTATGTATAAGTTCCAATAAATCGGTAGCCCTTTCACTTTGCCCTGTAAATGGACTTTTAGTCATTTTGCCCAATAAACAAGAATAACATTTTTCATAAGACTCAAGGTCGAATAAAGATAAAGTCCATTTTGATGGAGTTTCGATATGCGTTTCTCATTTACATGGCCCAAACGACAATGCCAGAAGTAAGTTTGATTTAAATCATTAGATTTAAATTTCTTTGTATTTATGTTATAGATGGGCTTACTAATGGAATCATGTAGGTTAAGAATGTAAAGTCCATTACATAAAGAGGCATCCCCATAGAAAATACCATTTTTATAAATAGAACTTTTACCATTCTTAGTATTAAACTCAAAACCATCAATATCCAAACAAGAAGCTGAAATGATGTTCCTACACATAGTAGGAACATAATAACAATCTTTAAGTTCAATTATAAGCCCAGTAGGCAAAAGTAAATCAAATATCCCTACAGCTATAGCAGCAACTTTTGCTCCATTTACAACTCGTAGGTTCACCTCTCCCTTTGCCAAAGATCTACTCCCTTTGAGTCCCTGCACATTTACACAAATGTGAGCTCCACATCCGGTATCTAATACCCATAAAGTAGGAGTAGACATATTAATTTCTATAACGAAAATACCTGAAGCGGCAGTCTCACTGGCCTTTTGCTTCTTCTTTTCTTCCAAGTAGAGCTTGCAATTCCTCTTCTAATGACCAGGTTCATTGCAGTGGAAGCAAGTCCCTTCCTTTGGTGGTTTAACCTTGGGCTTGGGCTTCTGCTTGCCTTTATCCTTTTTGGCCATATCCTTTCCCTTTCCCTTTCCCTTTCCCTTGTTTTTCTTGAACTGCCCCTTCTGAACCATCAGAACATTAGGAGTAGACTTCCTAATGTTTTGTTCAGCCTACTTGAGCATCCCGTGCAATTCATTTATGGACTTTTCCATATTATGCGTATTGAAGTTCATGACAAACTGATCATAGTCAAAGGTCAAAGAGGCCAAGATCATATCTGTAGCCAAGTCATGACTTACAGGTGCTCTAAGTTTTTCAAGCTGATCAAAATACCCTTTCATCTTAAGGACATGAGCACTAACTGAAGTGCCAGGGGTCATTTTGCAACTATCAACGCCTTAGTGGTAAGATATCTCTCTTGACGTGCCTGCTCTTGGAACATTTCCTTGAGCTGTTTTATCATCTCATAAGCCTCAACTTCCTCGAATTACTTTTGCAACTCAGATTCCATTGTAGCCAACATGGGACATGTCACACCGTTAGAATCATCCTTGTGCTTACTATAAGCATCCTTTTCGACTCTAGGGGCGTTGTTAGCTGGTTGATTAGGGATAGGGTTCTCAAGTACATATAACTTTTTTTCTTGTTTAAGGACAATCCTTAAATTTCGTGCCCAATCAAGAAAGTTAGTCCCACTAAGCTTATTCTTTTCAAGCACGGATCGTAATGAGGTGTTTGAATTGTTTGAGGCCATTATCTACATAGAATTTGCAAAGTAAAATTAAATAAATGAAGCATTAAATTTTCCCTGAAATATTCAACACTTGATATAAATCATGGGTATAAAAATTCATTTTATTCTAATCATAAGTAAGCTTTGGCTTAACACCCATAATTAGAGAAAAATGTATTAATGGGATTTACATCTATATGTACCGGCAAAATCCCATATGATGTCCTAGGCTCAAAACCGTTTTGATAGCCTAGTTAAGCCAAACCATTTCAAGCATATGGAAATCACCATTTTCCATTTTCCCCTACTTAGGTAACCATTTATCTCTTGCTTTGGCAATGAGACAAAATGATGATCCAAGCATGGAGAAGTGCTTATGATCATGGAAATCATTTTACGACTTAATTTTTACATGGTTTCAAAAACCTTCTTCCTTTTATTTGTATATTATTTCACAAAACATATATCCAAAATAAAAGGAAATAAACTAAACATCACATGCATAATATATACATCAAATAAAACGTGTCATAGCATGGCCCCAATCCTATATTGACTTCCACGAGCCTCATGGAAGTCAAAGGTCAATCTAGGTAAGTCTTCATCTCCATGAGCTTGCCTCCAATGTCTTGGCCTTCTAATCTTGTTACATAGGACAGAAAACATACATAGGAATAGGAAATAGAATTAACCTATTCTAGTAACGCTTGATAATATTACATCAACGAAAACAACGACACGGAGGCTGTATTTAAAAACATACAACCCATTAACAAAATAAGCCAATCAATCACAAGAGGAAAAGGGCCATGCTATGCACCATGCACCTAAAGATAGGAAGAAACACGCCAAAAGCAACAAGGGGGTTCCGGGGCTTCGGCCCCGGAAGCAAATGGCGGTCCCGCTGGCCGGTCGGCGGGCGGGGTCAAGGGGCAGCGCCCCCAGAAAGAGAAACTATTTTTCCTTTCTAACTCATTGAATGAGTTACTGCCGTCATAAACCCTAAAATCATGCCACCAGAAATTTTGTTTAATAGTTAAACATTAAATTACGTGATTGTGCATATTAGTTTAACAATTAAATTGCACAGATTACAGACTATACGCCAAACAATTTGGCAGTAACAACATTCTGTTGAATTAATCGCATTAATAAGTAAAACATAATATGATATATGCGAATCCTATAATTCAATTTACTCTGATTACTACACTAATCAGAAACCCTTCTATAAGGCCGATTGAAAACAACACTTGTAATCAAAGCGGTAACAGATAAAATCAGTAAAACTAGTATATACGAGGCTCTGATACCACTGTTGGACTCCGTAGGCAAAAACAAAATAAAATAAAACTTACGGAAATCCACCAACAGGATCTGCACATACTAGAAAAACCGATTGGATAGAAATTACCTCAATGTTTTGTTTGTTCGTTGTGGAGGCGCTGCTTTGTACGCTTCGCCCTCTACCGGTATCCACGCGACGAACTCTTTTGCAAGCGATCGGGATGCTAGCCCCTTCTGTGTTCTGAAAACTGTTCAGAACTGATCCTAACTATCTGGTAATCGGTCGTATTTCGGAGAGAGGAGGCTAGATACTATATCGCCGTTCTAGGGTTTAGGGTTTGTTTTTCTTTAATCAGATAAAGGACGGCCACCAAGAAAAGGTTAACATAACCTTTTATAGCTGTCAATATCAAAACCCTAACTGTCATCTAATGACAGTTTAATCTCGTCCGTCTATTCCTATAATCATCCAACGGTTGGATGAGAACTATTAAGTAATTAATTTCATTTATTCGATTAAATAAAATTAATTACTTATTAACTTACCAGAAAATACAACATGGAATCTTATTCCTCTTTTGTATATGTTCAACGAATCTGGAAACAAACTAGATTCATTGAACGCGGACATTATGATCACAAGATCGTCTATACGTGTGACCCTGTAGGTTCACTTAACGTTGGCAGTGAATGAAAAATGTCCTAGACATTTATTCACAAAACATAAGCGGCCTATAGCAAGACATTTTGCTTACCCAAGTTAAGTAAATATAATAATAACTTAGCATCAGATTTAATATTTAGTCCTTTTGTCACACGATATCCTAATTAAGTATAAGGCATGGATCAAGTCATCCTTATAAAACTTAATTAACCATTTACTTGATCACCAGGCAGACTGTTCCAACAAATAATATTAATAACGCCTTATGTATGTTTTCCAGTCTTCCTTATCAAGGGGCCCATGGATATCTCTCTCTAAAAAGAGAGGAACAAATTCCTTTCACTCTCTCCAATATTCAATCCATGACGAGAAAATAAGCCAACCAATAGTCATAATGATCACCTAATTAAAAGTGATGTTTGACTATGTCAAAACATATTTTCTCCCCATGCAAGAAACATTAGAAACATTAGGTCGAAGGACACCAAATATAAAACTGAGAAGAAATACTTATAACTTAAACCTATGCAATATTTCTTCTTCACTATGGGTCATGTCCAATACAATATTTTCAATATGTATTTATGAATTGATTTTATATCTCATATTCATGATTAGTAAAACTTGACCATCAATCAACTTCACACTAGTTTACAAGATCTAATCAACTAGGGACAAATAAGAATAGTATTTTATTAGCTATAAGAGTTTTACTATCAAGTCACATACTTGATGACCAAGAGCATAAAATACAATTCAAAAAATATATGCTTCATAAATCATAAATGTGAGTCAATTGGTCTTAGGGCATATAATAAGTGTTGTCCAAGATCTTCAAGTGTTGTTCAAGATCCTCAAGGAGACTGCAAAGAAGAAAGAGAGAAAGATTTCTGATAGTTTGAGTTGCATTGTTTTTTATGTTCGAAGTGTGATTTTCTAAATTCTTCTTCATATATGTTTTTGGTATGTCAAGTTTCTTAACAAAACTTGATATTGGGTTGCAAGGTGCATATCAAAACTTGTAGATGAGTTTTCTTTGGGATAAGAAAACGATTAGTTGCCAGACTAATAAAAGCCAGTGTTTGTAAGGATTTAATCTCACCCTGATCGAGATTGGTTGTTTTTAGTGGAATCTTCAAGAGAGAGTGATCTTGAAGAAAGTGGGTGTAGGGAACTAGCCGAACCGCTATAAATTTAATTGTGTTCTTTAGTTTCTATTTTGTATATTTTTGCAATATATTTTTGTTAACTGTTTCTTTCTCAAATTAACCTTAGTAAGTCTTCTGAAGTCAAGCTAATAGTGTTCAAGAAGAATGAAACTAATAATCTGATAGTGGTTTGTGTTAGTGTGCTAGCTCTTTAAGAAAATCAAAACAAAAGTTTTAGAGTCAATTTTCATAGTTTTAAGTTTTGTTTAGTCCAATTCAAGCCCTTCTTGGACACTTTAGGGACTTACATTTGGTATAAAAGTAGTCCTCTCAAGAGTTTGAGCTTAACAGCTCGAGAGAGGATCCATGGCTAGCTTGACTAACTTAACAAAGGGACAGTCAATATCTCGACCTCCATTATTTAATTGCCTACTATTCATATTGGAAAACTAGAATGAAGAATTTCATTCAATCTACCGATGAAGAATGTTGGAAGGTTATTATTAACGGTCCTTTCATTCCAAAGAAAACTATAGATAATGTTGAGTTTGATAAGGATGAAAATGATTTTGATGACAATGATTGGAAAAAATGTTCTATCAATACCAAAGCTCTGAATCTCCTTCATTGTGCACTTAATGTGAATGAATACAATAAGGTGTCAGTATGCAAATTGACAAAAGAGGTTTGGAATAAACTTGAGATTACTTATGAAGGAACTAGTCCAGTGAAAGAACTAGAGTCAATATCTTGTTCAGAGATTATGAATTATTCCAAATAAATGCTGATGAATCTATCATGGATTTAAATAACAGGTTCACAGATATTGTGAATCGATTGAAAGCCCTTGGGAAGGATATTACTGAAGAAAAAATGGTGAAAAACTTCTTAACATAATTAACAGATAAATGGGAAACAAAATTCATTGTCTGGGTGATACTTAAAGATCTTGCCAAATTTCCATATGATGATTGATTGGCTCTTTGTTGTCTCATGAGTTAATGATGGATAAAGGAAAGAATATAAATCAGGACAAAAGAAGAGTATTGCCTTAAAAGTTGAAGAGAATGAGGAGAAAAATATAGAGCAAGAAATGAATTTGATTGCCATAAAAATGAAAAGGTTTTATGAAACTTACAGATAATACAAGAAGGACAATCAAACCAAGGAGGATGGAAATAGGAAGGAAAATATTGAGATTGTTTGTAATGAGTGCAAGGAGTCTGAACATATTGTCCAAAACTGAAAAGAAAAAAGAATGATAGAGCACTGGTGACAGGAACATGGAGTGATTTAGAGATCAGCTCAAGTGAGGATGAAAATGACAAAGAGTGAGAAGAAAATGAGAAAGAAGCAAAAACTGGCCTAGTGTGTTTCATGGCAGTTGATGAAAACAAGAGCACTAAAGAAAGCAAAGAAGAATCCAAAGAGATAACTGTTCTTGATAAATTTTATGAAGAATTACATGATGCCTTTGAAGAATTATTTCTTGAATATAAAAATATTGCTGAGAAATATGAAGCATAATAGAATAAAATCAAGCTAAATAATTTTGAGAAACATATGATAGGAGGTGAAAAAGAAAACTCAATGAACTGAATCTTTTGAAAACTTCCTTGAAATCCTCATAAGAGAAAAACTCAAATTTTTTCAAAGAAAATGTGAAGTTGAAGGATGAGAATAGGAAATTAAATTTGGACTTATAAAAATTTACACAAGGAAAGGAAAACTTAAACGAACTGTTGGGAAATCAGAGATCTGTATGTGATAAATCTGGGTTAGGATTTGTGCATGAATTTGAAAAGGTCAAAGAGGATAAGGAGACTAATGAAAAAGTTCATGTGGAAATTACAGTAGATAGTATTGAAGAAGCTTTCAAAAGAGTGCTTAAAATTGACAAATTCTCTGAGAGTAGTCAAACACATTTTCAGAATCATGTTATCAAAAGAAAACAAAATTTTTATCAAAATAGAAACACACAACTTCAGAAAAATGAATCTGCCACATTGTGGTAATCAAAATCAAGATTTCATAATAAGAGGAGAAATAATATTCAGAAAAGAGATCTATTATTGTGTTATAATTGTTCAAAACTTGGTCATATTGCAAGAAATTGTTTTAAGAACTTTAGCTACTTTGGAAAGGGATACTATTAACACTCATCCTTAGATTGGAAATCTCACCATCAAGGACTCAACTATGTTGGGTACCTAAGAAAAACTAACGTTGTTTTGCAGATGTGTTTTAGGAGCAAAGGAGCTGAAAATTGATGGTACATCGATAGTGGATACTCAAGACACATGACAGGTGACAAAAATTTGTTCACCAAGCTGGAGAAGAAAAAATTTGGAGAAGTGAGTTTTGGAGATAATAGCAAAGGAAAAATTGTTGGTAAAGGAACCATTGGGACAGATCCAAAAATTGAAAATGTTTCATTTGTGAAAGGACTCAAATTTATTCTGATTAGTGTGAGTCAGTTGTGTGACAAAGGATTAGATATGAACTTTAGAAGAGGAGAGTGCAATATATTGAAAGATGACAAAATAGTTTTGAAGGCAAAACGAGTTTGGAATGTGTATATTCGAGAAACTACCAAGCTCAATGGAGCTAATGCAGTTTGTTTAACTTCTATTGTCAATGAGAGCTGGTTGTGGCATAGGATACTAGCACATGCAAGTATGGGTATGTTAGATAAACTCATTAAAAACAGATTAGTGAACGGTATACTAGAAATTAAGTTTGAGAGAGATAGAGTCTGTAATGCATGTCAAGCTAGGAAACAAACAAGAGTACCCTTCAAAGCAAAAGGAGTTGTATCAACTAGAAAACCACTTGAGTTGATACACTTTTTGATTTTTTTGGTCCAGTCTCACCACAAAGATTAAAAGGAAAGACTTATTGCTTTGTGATTGTTGATGATTACTCAAGATTTACTTGGGCACTTTTTCTGTCCCATAAGGATGGAAAGTTCTTGATCCTTTGTAAGAAAGCTCAGAATGCAAAAGGATATGGAATCAAGGCTATCAGAAATAATCATGGGAAGGAATTTGAAAATCGACAATTTCAAGTGTACTGTGAAGAAAATAGAATTGAGCACAACTTTTCAGCTCCAAGAACTACACAACAGAATGGAGTAGTGGAAAGGAAAAATAGGACACTTCAAGAATTGGCTCGAACTATGATTGCTGAAAGAGCACTTCCAAAGTATTTCTGGGCTGAAGCTATAAATACAGCAAGCTATATTTTGAATAGAGCACTTGTGAGATCAATTCTCAAGAAAACTCCTTATGAGTTGTGGAAAGGAAGAAAGCAATCGTAGGACATCTAAGAGTGTTTGGATACAAATGTTTTGTTCTAAATGATAAAGATCAGTTGGGAAAGTTTGATGAAACGTCTGATGAAGCTATATTCTCAGCATACTCAGAAGCCATCAAAGCATATCGAGTATTCAACAAGAGAAATCAGACAGTTGAGGAATTAATTCATATGGTGTTTAGTGAAAACTTAAAGAAAAAAGATGGAAAAGGAGATGAAGAAGCAGGACGCTGAAGTCAGCAAGTAACGAGTTCAAGCCAGGAAAATAAAGATGGAATGAGCGAAGCTAGTATAGAATCAACTAATACTCAAGGTACTACGAATGTTGAGAGTGATTTGCCAAAGGAATGGAGATATCACAGGAATCATTCAAAGGAAGACATGCTAACTGATCCATCAGAAAAGGTGACAACACGAACTGGATTAAGAAAAATGTATGAAAATGTGGCGTTTGTGTCACAAGTTGAACCAAAAGTGTTTGAGGAAGCACAAGAAGATGAGAACTGGATGTTGGCAATGCAAGAGGAGCTAAATTGTTTTGAGAGGAATAATGTGCGGAAGCTTGTACCAAGATCAACAACCTTATTAGTTATTGCAACTAAATGGGTATTTAGAAATAAGCTGGATGAACAAGGAAATGTTGTTAGAAATAAAACAAGATTGGTAGCTCAAGGATATAATCAAGAGAAAGGAGTTGATTTTGATGAGACCTTTGCACTTGTAGCTCGACTTGAGTCTATTTGCATGTTATGTGCATTTTCATATTTTAAAGGTTTGGAACTATTTCAAATGGATGTGAAAGCTCTTTTTTAAATGGTCTTTTAAAAGAAGAAGTTTATGTGTAACAACCACCATGATTTGAAAGTTTTGAAAAACTAAATCATGTGTTTAAACTTATCAAAGCTTTGTATGGTCTCAAACAAGCTCCAAGAGCTTGGTATGAAAGATTGAGGAAATTCTTACAGGAAAATGGTTTTTCAAGAGGTGATGTTGATTAAAACTCTTTTTACAAAACCTTATTAATCGTGCAAGAGTATGTAGACGATATTATCTTTGAAGCTACAAATACTAATTTTGCAAAGATTTTTCTAGGTGAATGCAAGGGGAGTTTGAGATGAGTATGATGGAAAGTTGAATTTCTTTTTGGGACTATAGATTAGGCAATTTAAAGAAGGAATAACTATTAGTCAGACTAAATACATCAAGGAACTGTTAAAGAAGTATGGAATGACTGAAGCTAAACCTATTAAGACACCCATAAGCACTTAAGAAAAGCTAGATAAAGATGAGAAAGGCAAAGCTACTAATCAGAAAGAATATAGAGGTACGATTGGATCTCTCTTTTATCTTACTACTAGTAGACCAGATATTCAATTCAGTGTGTGTCTTTGTGCAAGATTTCAAGCTAATCCTAAAAAGTCACATCTTATTGCGTAAAGAGAATATTTAGATATCTTGCAAGAACAATGGAGCTAGTATTATAGTATCCAAAGAAAGGCACAATCGAGCTAAAAGATAACTGTGATGCAGATTTTACGGGAAGTATAGTAGATAGAAAGAGTATTTATGGTGAACCTGTCAATTTTTTGGAGAATGTCTTATTTTTTGGTATAGTGATAAGCAGGCATCAGTTAGCTTGTCCACGGCTTAGGCAGAATACATCTCAACCGAAAGTTGTCTAGATCAACTACTATGGATAAACATTACCTCTTTGATTTTGGCATGATCTACAACAAAACTCCTATCTACTGTGACAATACAAGTGCTATTAATTTGAGTAAGAATCCAGTTCAGCACTCAAGGACAAGGCACAAGGAAATCAGACATCACTCAATAAGAGAGCATGTGGATGAAGGTAGAGTTGAGCTAATTTTGTTCCTCTAGACAAACAACTTGCAGATATTTTTACAAAACCCCTTTGTGAAGATTTTTTCCTAGAATTAGATTTGAACTTGGTTTAATCTGTCTTTAAGTTATTGTTGCATTTATACATAATAAAAATTCTTTCCTCACAATAAATTGTGATCTATCTTATTATGTCTATAGTACCATTAGTTTTCTAAGAGGAAGATCATTAGCTTGAGGAATCTATTAGTCTAACTTATGGAGAATCTAGTTTTATGTGTTCTTCAGTCCTCTTTAAATTTGGCCTTATCTTTTCATCTTCACATGAGTCTTATTTAAGCTAACTGAATTTCATTTGAACTGAAAATTTCCGTATTGAACATAACTTTAATAAGTGACTATTTCGATTGGACAAATACATGGAACAGTATTTGCAGCCTTTTGGTTTCCTTTAGTATTTATTGCTTCTGTGAAAAGGCATATTGGTACTGATTCTCTAGGTGGCAGTATCTTGATAAGGTACACAGTATTAGGAAAGCTTGTAACCTTTCCTCTTCTCATAAGATATCCAACAGTTTTCTAACTCTTCAAGTAAAAAATCTGATAAAAAGGAGTATCCTAATATAAAGAGGGGATGAGCGTTCCAGGTTTAAGTGTTTTTCATCTCCTCAACTCTTTTTTTCTTGAACCAATCTTTCTTTTCTTTTTGAGTCTTCTAGTTTTTCACTTATGGCTCCCAAAGCTTCAAAGAAAAAAATCTTCTCAGCTAAAAAATACTTCATCATTTCTGCCTAAGAAAATTCTTCCTTAAAAGGGAAAAGCAGACAATGTCAAAAAGGAAGTTCTTACGACTCCAAAAGAAGTAAGAATAAGTGAAAAAGGGAGATTGGGGAATACAATAATAAAATCCAGAGCTATTGACGGGGTATATTTTGGAGCTCCAAATCATCCCTAGAGAAGTTGTTTCGATACTCAAGATTGGTTAGTTTTTTTAACAATAAAATCGGTGGAGTATACTGATCTTGTGAGAGACTTTTATTCAACGTTGAAAGAAGTAGATGAAGAATCTTTCTCCATTGAATCAAAAGGATATGAGTATCTGATAACTTTGGACACTCTAGCAAAGGCTTATGGGATTCAAAATTCTAGTGCAAAAATTTCCAAAAAAAGTAATTTGTCGAGGGTTAAAGGGCATAATGAGTGGGCATTTAAGAGAGAAGTTCTAGGGAACTCCAAGTTGAAAGAGAATGTGAAAGTTATTTCTTCCCAAATGAAACTGCACAGTCGAGTTCTGCATAAGCTTATTACAAGGTACATCTCCCTTAAGAATGGAAGCTATCAGCATGTGAGACAACTAAGTTATGCATGATTTGACACATATAAAAGTAGAGATCTGAATCTCTACTTCTTACTGATGGAAAACATGAAATAAGTCAGAAAGGGTAAGAATAAGGCTTTGCCTTATGGGATTATCTTGACTGAATTGTTTAGGTTTCTGGGGATTGAGTTGAGTCAGGAAGTTTATACAAATGGGAGTGAAAAAGGAGTGATTGATGAGAATTTTGTGAGTAGAATATTAATGGGAAAAGAAGTAAAGAAGGAAATCAATTGGGAAAAAGAAGAAAAATTTGAGAAGGGAAAGAAAAAATTGCAAAATGTAGAAAAAGAAGAAGAGAGTGAGGAAAAGTTTGAAGAGACTGAGAGTGAAAGGACATATACCATAGAGCAAGAGGAGAAAACAGAGGAGAAAATAGATGAAAGCGAAGGAGAAAATGAGAGTAAAGAAACAAAAAAAGAAGAAGAAAGTGAATGTGAAGGGAGTGAGATGAATACAAGAAATGAGAAGGAGGGAGAAAGAGTCCTTATTGTTGAAGAAGAAAATAGGAGAGAGAAAAGAAATAAGCATGGAAGAAAAGCAAGACCAGTTGAAAGAATTCCGGAACATGAAAGAAGGAATCATAGAAAGGGTTGATGATCTGGGACAATCCTTTTATTATTTTGGTGAAAGGCTGAAAGAAATTTTTGGAAAAAAAGAGGACCCAGATAGCAAAGCAAAACCTTCAGAATCAATTGGTCATGAAAAATCTAAAGAAAAAAAGCAGCTGAGGACAACAATCCATCTGGTTCAAATCCTAATTCGATAACGCCTCTGATGTTTGATTAATACATGAACACTCTTTCTACACTTTTTTCTTTTTATGGTCAACCACCTCCTTCATCCTCTTTGTGTTTCTTTTCTTAAGTACATGTTTTTAGGAAATCTTTCTCCTGCTACTATGCCTTCTTCTACCCAAGAATATGGTGCCAAGCCTAAGTTTGGTGGTGCAAGTAGTAGTTACACTATCTCCAATTTAGCTTGACATCTGCTACATATGTTACCTTGTTTTTGTTTTATTAATTGAAGACACTTTTTGAATTTATGTCGAGTGCAATATTTTCGAAACAATGATTTTTTTTTTTTATGGTTTTAAGTAGGATTCATGCTTCCTAAGTTTGTTTCTAATCCCTCTTTGATGTGTGACAAAAAGGGGGAGAAGTATCGTTATGTTTCTGTTCTTGCTGGATCTTTCGGATTGAACATAAAGTATTGTTATATTTTGTTCTTCTTGAATCTTTCGGGTCCCTTGTTGAAACATTCTCTTTGGACTTTGTACTTGTTAAATCTTTCTCTTCGGAATCTGACATAATCTCTTCCAGAAGATGTATTCACGTTTTTTATTCTATATTTTTGTCTCCATTTGTTAGCACTTCAGATTTCTTAAGTAAGTGATTTGCTTTAGAATTTTTTTGGTATATAGACATTAGTTAGATGATCAATTATTAAAGTGGAGAAACTTTTTTTCTTATTACTGTCTTGCGCTCAAGGGGAGCTTTATTTTTTGTGCTTAGGGGAGTTTTCTATGTGTTTCTTTTAAAATAGAAAAGGGGGTTTTGTCACTCATCAAAAAGGGGGAGAATGTTGGCCCAATGAATCAATAGCCTGATTGGTTTTGATGAGTAACAAAAGTTAGCTTTACATGTTTTTATTTTTGTCAAGGTAACAATAAAATGGGATTGATCTGTAGAGCTACTGAATGAGAGAAGAGCTACTATGAATTGAATCAAAGCACGAATGCTTAGCTGAGATTATGGGGACAGGTAAATATTTTTTTTACAGCTATCAAGATGCTAGATGGAAGTAAATTAGTGTGCTGAATCAAAGAGAATATCCCAAAATGGTTAATAAAGAAAAAAAATTTTATATGATTTATTATTTTGTGTTTGTCCTATTACCATTCAAGAAATTTGTTACAAATATAGCTGTTTGTTAGCTAAAAAAAAGCTGAGGAAATGGGGTATGAAAAAAGCAGTTGCAGCAGCATAGAGGACAAGCAGTAGAGAAAGCTTCATTTCTAACAAGTATATAAAGCAAGAAAAAAACTCAAAGAGTGGTGTGCATTTATATCCGAATCCTCAAGTGTTGTTCAAGATCCTCAAGCAGAGTGCACCTGCTAAAGAAGAAAGAGAGAGATTTCTCAGAGTTTGAGTTTTATTATTTCTGATGTTGAAAGTCTGATCTTCTAAATTCTTCTTCATTTTTGTTGTTGGTTTGTCAAGTTTCTTAACAAAACTTGATGTTGGGTTGCATTTCTATATCAAAACTTGCAGATGAGTTTTCTTTGGGATAAGAAAAAGATTAGTTACTGGACTAATAAAATCTAGTGTTTGTAAGGATTTAATCTCACCCTGATCGAGATTGGTTGCTTGTAGTGGAATCTTCAAGAGAGAGTGATCTTGAAGAAAGTGGATGCAGGTAATTAGCCGAACCACTATAAATTTGATTATATTCTTTAGTTTCTGTTTTACATATTTTTGCAATATATTTCTGTTAATTGTTTCTTCTTAAATTCATCTGAATCAATCTCTTGAAAGTCAAGCTAATGGAATTCAAGAAGAATGAAACTAATAATCTGATGGTGGTTGTGTTAGTGAGCTAGTTCTTTAAGAAAATCAAAACAAAAATTTTATTGTAAATTTTCGTAGTTTTAAATTTTGTTTAGTCCAATTCACCCCTCTCTTGGACACTTTAAGGACTTACAGGTTGGTACTAGTTTATGCTCCGAAAGAAAGGGGTGAATTGAATTAGTACCATTTAATCGAGCACCGGAACATATTTTGCAGGGTGTCCGCTGTGATACCCCCAACCCTTCCACTAGGTAAATTGTGGCTGGGTAGGGTATCTGCGTGCCTCTCGGCACTAAAGTACATGTCCCAAAACAAAAGCACAACCCTAGGGAAACTCTTAGAAGTATATACACACAATATGCAGCAGAAAACTAAGTAAACTGAATACTAATAGAATGCTCAAAATATAAGGTTCAAGAAAACTTCTTATGAACATTCTAATACAAAAATGAAAAATACTTTACAAACGGCTTGAGCTAAACAAAAAAAACACATGTCGTTTCCGGGAATGACTGGATCTCACAACTCCAGGCATACTACTTCAGCGGCTTACTGCGCCTCTGTTCGTCCTGAGTCAATCTGGAAAATAAACATGATATGGAAAAACGTGAGTGCAAACGCTCAGTGAGTCCATGTGTGTGTGCTTTAGTGATATCTTTAAAGTAATGATGATGCAGTTTCACGAAAATGGTCCATGTAATGTTAAAAGAAAATATTTTTCTTTGTTGCTTTAATAGCACTAACATTTGAACCTACATGAGGGGTTCAAATGCAGATGCGAAGTCTGAGCGAATCAAGACACATCAGCACAGCTTCTACACCCGAATTCAAAAGAACATATAATGCAACAGTCGAGCTCTACGGGCAAAGTCTAGATCACATAATGAGGTCATCGGAAACAAGTTCCGGCATCTCGTAGTTAATACCAGCCAAACACCTTACGAGCGGTCGAATTGCACAACCACCGCACTCTCCCAATCACTGGCCAAACCAGGCTACAGATTCCTAGGGCACCTACCAGGTCTGCCCTAAGACCAACCTTAATTTCAAATCCCGCCTGACTTTCCACAAGGCAGCCGACCTACCGCAGAGCATGATACGATGTCTGACGTAGACCACTTGGGCCAAACCCTCCACGGTTCTACGCCCCATCTCTCAAGTTCTCCAAAGTTTGAAAACCGTCCACATCATCGGAAGAGACCCTAGTACGAGGGACTAGCCATATACAATGAATGCAATCCTCAAATGCTTCCGAAAACATGAGCATAACCAGAACTTTAACCTTGGTCGGAATGGGGTTTTCATATGTATTTACAAACCAAAAGGCCACTTACCCGGCCGTCGAAACAGATTCAAGTCATAAGCATTTTAGAACAGCAAAAATCCCCATTCGCCAGTCATCATATGCTTATGCAGATTTTTCAAATATGCTAATTCTACAGTCATTTATGTCAAACCATGCAACTTTTCAAGACTGGAGCATTTTCCAACATATAAATATTTCCAGAAAACCTGTGTATGAGACTAATTCTTTTTACAACAATAATAATTTGTTTAAAAAGAAAAAACCTATATGGAGCACCGCTCCTATGCATTTATAAGGAACATTTAACACATTATTGAGAACCTCTCCAATTAAGAAAAACATGTTAAGTTATACAGTTCTAAAAATAGTAAATATTTTCTAACAGATTTAGAAGTCATAGCTATATAGCCAGCAACATTTGAAACAAAATAATAAAATGGGGTTTGTGGACTCACCTGAATGTAGATCTGGTGCTATGATCCTACAAATATAGTAATAAAAATACTTAACATTAAATCAAATACCAAACAAATAATCCTACTCCCTAAATAATATCGAGATCCTACAAAATGAACTTAGGACGTATATGTATATATATTGTCCCCTAAAGCAGATCCAAAACCTTTTAATATCAAGAATCTTTAATTTGAACACTTACTTGAAGCGCCTAAATTATTTAAAATATAAACCTAGAAATTAATCTCACAATTAACTATATACTTAAACCCATTTAAAATATTTAAATCCTAAAAAAATAAACTTATACTATATATATGTCCAATCTTACTGACTAAAGAAAGAAAAGAAGGAACAAAAAAAAGAACAAAATACTTACCTTAGAAACCAATATACGGCTTCTTCTTTTCTTTTTGGTTACCAAACAAATCATAAAAAAAATGAATGGAATGAATATATATATATATATATATGTGTGTATATATAGGAGTTAATGGCGGTTAGTGCCAAAGGGTGAAAAAAAACATAAAATACGGTGGTGATGACAAGTGGAAATGTAGAGGTGGCATCAAACCTTAGTCATTAAGTTTTTTTTTTCCTTACTACTTTAATATCTTATATGGGAATGTCAAGTACTTAAATTTCTAAAGTGCGCTTGCCAGACATACTAAAAGAAATCCCACTTAAAGATACTTATAAACCCCACTAATAAAAGCTTAATATAATAAAGTTATACTCTCATTCCTAAGTATCTAGAAAATACCACTAAGTGTCAAAAATACTATACTCACTACATTAAACCCTAAACTCTACTTTCATAATGCCCGCAATTTAAAGTCATGCTAGGTGCTTACTGGGTAGGGCGTTACATTTTACTCTCCTTAAAAGAAATTTGGCCCTCGAAATTTAATAGTCATATACCTATAAGTTCTGGATACTTCTTCTTCAGGTACTCCTCAATCTCCCAGGTTGCCTCTTCAATTCGCTGATGCCTCCATAAAACTTTACACATTTGAATCTATCTCCCACATAACTCTTTTATGCTTCACTCCACAATTTCAGTTGGTTTTTCTTCGTATGACAGATCGGCTCGTAACTCCAATTGGTCATTGTTGAGAACATAATCAGGTGCAAGATGGTATTTCTTCAATTGCGATACATGAAACACGTCATGTATACCCACTTGGCAATGCTAGCCGATATGCCACTTTACCAATCATATCAATAACTTTAAATGGTACGATATATCAAGGGCTTAATTTTCCGCCCCTCGGATATCTAATCTTTTCATGATGGGGCATACTTTTTAAGAAAACTCAATCTCCCACACTAAACTCTAGATCCCTCATTCGATTATCAGCATAGCTCTTCTGTCTACTTTTAGCTGTTCGAAGCCGATTTTGAATTATCCTAACTTGTTTCTGCATTTCCTCCAACTCTGGCATCAAGTTTCTTTGTCTCCAATGAGATCGAACTCCGACCTTATCACAATACAGGGGTGTTCTGCATTTTCTACCATACAATGCTTCAAATAGTGCCATTCCTATTGAGGAGTTGTAGTTGTTGTTATAAGCAAACTCAGCGCAAGCAAGATTTTCAACCCACTTGTTCCCAAAGTCTTAGCACAAGCTCTCAGCATATCCTCTAGGGTTTGAATTGTTCTCACAGACTGTCCATTGGTCTGGGATGTCCAGTGGTACTATAACTTAGGTTGGTCCCCATAGCTGCCTGGAATTTAGGCTAAAACCTTGAAGTAAACCTTGGGTCTTGGTTTGATACAATATCAACAGGCACCCCATGAAGTCATACAATTTCTTCTACATAGATTTGCGCTAACTTGTCCAAAGGTTATGTCATATTAATGGCAATAAAATGGGCCACTTTCGTTACTCAGTCAACGATTACCCAGATAGCATCCTTATATTCCTTGGTTTGAAGTAATCTTGTAATAAAGTCCATTGTTACGCGATCCCATTTCCATTCAGGAACAGGTAGCAGTTGTAGTGATCTTACTGAATTTTAATGCTCCGCTTTAACCCTTTGACACAGAAGACAGGTTGTCACATACTCTGCAATCTCTCTCTTTATTCCATTCCACCAAAACATTTTCTTTTAGTCTTTATACATCTTATTCTCTTCAGGATGCATGGAATACTTACTTCTCTATGCTTCTTCTAGTATTTTACGATTAAGCTCAGTTTCATTCGGTACACACAATCGATTCAGAAAGTACAAACTCTCATCGTCTCTAATGTTCAAAAGTCCTCCGATTTCTTAGCTTCCACACGGCTTTTAAACTCCTGGAATTCCTTATTATTCTTTTGGGTGCTTTTAATATCTTGTTGTAGGGTGGACGTTAAGCTAAGACTTGATATCTTCGCTTTTCTACTCAATACATTTGCCACTATATTCGCCTTTCTCGGATGGTAGTTACTTGGACATCGATACTCCTCCAGCAGTTCCATTCATCGACATTGTCTCATGTTCAAGTCTTTTTGAGAAAACAGGTACTTTAAGCTCTTATGATCGGTAAAGATCTCATACTTGCCTCTATACAAATGGTGTCGCCACTTCTTAAGTGCAAACTCGATAGCTGCTAATTCCAAATCGTGTGTTGGATAATTTCGTTCATGATCCTTCAACTTTCTAAAATTATAAGCTACAACTTTCCTGTCTTGCATCAATATGGCTCCTAGGCCTTCCTCTAAAGCATCTGTGTACAGGAAAAATTCATATGGCTCCTAGGCCTTCCTCTAAAGCATCTGTGTACAGGAAAAATTCTTTGTTCGGATCAGATAATGTTAAACTAGTGTCGAAGTTAGTCGATTCTTTAACTCTTTGAATCTCCTCTCGCACTTCTCCGTCCATTCAAACCTGGTTGTTTTTTTGGTTAATTGTGTTAGAGGTCCAGCAATCCTAGAAAACTCTTTTATGAATCTCCGGTGGCATCTCGCCATACCTAAGAAACTACGTACTTCGGTTGGTGTTTTGGGTTGCACTCAATGGTCACTGCTTCTACCTCCGTTGGATCTATTGAGATTCCTTCTTAGGTGATAACATATCCCAAGAATGTTACTTGACTCATCCAAAACTCAAATTTACTAAACTTGGGATACAACTTATGCTCCCGTAGGGTTTGCAACACTTTTTGATGATGTTGTTCGTGAGCTTCAGGGTTGGGCAAATAGACAAGATATCGTCAATAAAAATCACCACAAATTTATCCAGGTAAGGACAAAAGACTCTATGCATCAAGTCCATGAATATTGCAGGTGCATTAGTCAATCCAAATGGCACGATAACAAACTCATAATGCCGTATCGTGTGTTGAAAGCCATCATCAGAATATCTTTTCCTCTTATCCTGACTTGATAATATCCCTGTCTCATGTCCAATTCAGAAAAGCATCCCGCTCCTCGAAGTTGATCAAATAACTCATCAATAAGTGGAAGTGGGCATTTGTTCATGACTATCACACTATTTAGTCCTCTGTAATCTATACACATCTTGAGGGTTCCATTTACAAACAAAACTGGCACACCCCAAGAAGATTTACTTGGGCGGATGTATCCTTGCTGCGACAGTTCTTGTAGTTTCTTTTTCAACTCTCTCAAATCTTCTTGTGTCATTTGATATGGAGTTTGAGATATTGGTTTAGCACCAAGTACTAATTCTATGCTGAACTCCAATTCCCGATCTGGGTGCAACATTGTTAACTCCTCAGGCAAAAGGTCTACAAACTCTTTCACCACGGGTAATATTTCTAATTTTACCTCTTCCTTAGGCTTGTTAAGTAGATGTGCTAGGTACCCTTGACATCCTTTCCATAGCAACTTTCTGGCTTTTATGCCAGACAAAAAGGTATTCTCCCGTTTCGTTCGCTTCTTTTGGAATATAAGGATTGGCATACTCGGTCGGCTAAACTTAACCATCTTTTGTTGATAGTCTGCTTGAGCGTAATGTTTAGACAACCAGTCCATCCCAAGTATCACTTCATAATCCTCAAATGGTAAAGCAATCAGATCACCGGACAAAATCACACTCTTAACATAGATATCACAATCTGGGTACTTTACCTCAGATATCTTAGTCATGGCCATAGGATTGCTAACTATAAACTGATAATGCATGACAACAGAAGGTATAGGAATATGTTTTATGAAATGCAAACTCACAAAGGAATGTGTAGCTCCAGGATCAATAAGTACTCTTGTTGGTTGTGAAAAGAATTGAATAGTACGTTCAACTACTTCTGCTTCGGTGTCTACAGGCAGTCCATTCAATGCATAAACTTTTGCCTTCACTTGTGGCTTATTATTCCTTTCTTCTGTTTCTCCTCTCATAGGCGGGTGATGTGGAATGATCTTCAAGAGCATAAAATTTCATCTAAGAAGTGAGGGAGAGAATGCACAAAACAAGTGTAATAAGTAGAAAAGAGAAAAAGCCTTTGATAGGACTTGAAAATGTTAAATTTCTAGCAACATTGGATATATTAAATCCAAGACCTTAAGAAGGTTTAAACGAAATATTTTCTTCAAAGTTCAAGCAACCTAAGGTATTTTGAACCTTAGACCTCAATGAAACAAGAAGAAGACCTCAAGACTAGTATTCTACAAGAGTTTAGTAACTAGTATGAAGGAATTTGATGATCAACCTTGAAGCTGTTGGAACTTTTAACAAGTCTTCAAAGTGATTTTTCTTTCAAGGAAGTTCGCCCTTGAGAAGATAGAAAACAAACTAAGCTAAAAACTCAGAATACTAAGAGAAGAACCTTTATCTTGAAATATTTCTTGATTGGCTTTTACAAAATGGAATACTACATATTTTTAGAGACTTGAGGGAAAGAATATTAGAAATGTTTCCCTCGCATATTTTCAACCCAAAATTAACCACCATAAATTTAAACCACAAAATTAAGCCCCAAATTTAAGCTCTAAATTGAAGCCCCAAAATTTAAGGCATATTCCAACCATCTACCAAGGTAAATTTCCAATTTCTAACTTATTTAAAACTTTAGCATATTTCCCATAAAGTCTTGGACATAAAAAGTTAGCCCTTGAAACTTCTCTTGGTCAATTTAATCCTTGTGACTCTTTAGTTGTTTTGCCTTGGCTCTTGTCACAACTCCTTGATGTTCTTGCATGTCTAACTGGTTCATATCATCGGGGGTTGGCCATCTCTTTTGGACGTCTTCGGAGGTGCTCGTTACATCTTAGGGTACTGTTCCCTAACATGTCCTGGTTTTCCACACCGGAAACATAATATTAAATTCCGATAACACATTTCTACCACATGTCCACTCCATCCGCAGTATATACATACTTCATGGACCCCTCCAGGTGTAAGGGTTTGTCGGCCTCCATTTTCGGTCCTTTGCTCACCACAGGGCCTCTTGGGATCTCCAAACTTTCATGGCCTTTGTCCATGACATTTATATGGGGTTGCAGTTGAGCCAATAGCTGTTTTCCTCTGTATAACCGCTTGATCAGCCATCTCTGTCCGTGTGGCGGCTTTAGCAGCTGCTGCGAATTCCATCGGTGGTAAAGGAGCCAAAGCCTATTCCAGCTGAACCCTTAATCCTTTTACAAACTGTCGTATCTTGTTTTCTTCAGTGTCTATCAGTCTTCAACAATACTTAGCCAACCTATTGAATTTTGTCTTATACTGTGCAATTGTCAGGTTACCCTGCCTCAGTTGTTGAAACTCGTCCTCCCGTTGCTCGCGAACCCAATGAGGTATGTATTCCTTTTTTAACTCTTCTTGAAAATCGTTCCAAGTCTATGGTTGGTCCTTAAGTGTACGAGCTTCAGAAGCCCTAGGCCACCAAATTTTCGCTGTCTAAAAGCCGCGAACGTCACTCTCATGGAATCTTCGTACTTAAGGGTATCGTAAATATCATTCAGCTTCTCAAGGAATAATTCAGCTTTGATTTCTTGTTCAACTTCTCCATAAAGCTTCGGGGGTCAAAACATCAGGAATCGCTCTAATGCTTTATCTGCTCCAGTGGTTGGTACTCGTTCGTTCCTCCTAGTGGCCATTGAAGCTTCTAACAATTGCGTCATTTTGACCATGAAATTCTCAATTACCCTATGCGTAGCTTGCTCTGGACGAGGTATGGCTTCCTTTATAGGTTTAGACTGTTTGTTTTGAGAACTTTCAGACACAGCCTCGTCCGCATGATTGGAAGATCGTGAGCCCGACATGTTTCGAAACAAAAAGAAAGTTCCAACACCAATAAACCTCTAAATTTGCAGATACTCCATAACTAGCAAATATAAACTCATCATAGGCACCAACATCAATACGTACATATAAGTATATAAATATATACCACCTGTGACACCCCCAACCCTTCCACTAGGTTAACTGTAATTGGGTAGGGTATCTGCATGTCTCTCGGTACTAAACTACATGTCCCAAAAAGAAAGCATAACCCCAAGAAAACACTTAGAAGTATACGCACAATACACAGTGAAAAACTAAGTAAACTGAATACTAATAGAACGCTCAAAATATAAGGTTCAAGAAAACTTCTTATGATCATTCTAATGCAAATATGAAAATACTTTACAAACGACTCGAGCTAAAAAAAAAAAAAAACACATGTCCTGTCCAGGAATGACCCGATCTCACAACTCCATGCATACTACTTCAGCTGCTTACTGCGCCTCTGTTCGTCCTAAGTCAATCTTGAAAAAAAAACATGATATGGAAAAATGTGAGCGCGAACGCTCCGTAAGTCTACGTGTGCGTGTGCTTTAGTGATATCTTTAAAATAATATTGATGCAGTTTCACGAAAACAGTTCATGCAATGTTATAAGAAAATATTTTTCTTTTGTTGCATTAACAGCACTAACATTTGAACCTACATGAGGGATTGGAATGTAGCTAGGAAGTCTGAGCGAATCAAGACACATTAAGAAACTTCTAAACCTGAATCTAAAAGAATATGTAACACAACAGACGGGCTCCACGGACAAAGTCTGGATCCCATAACAAGGTCATCAGAATCAAGTTTTGGCATCTCGTAGTCAATACTAGCCAAACACCTTACAAGCTCTCGAATTTCACAACCACCGGACTCTCCCAATAACTGGCCAAACAAGGCTATAGATTACCATGGCACCTACCAGGTCTGTCCTGAGACCAACCTTAGTTTCAAGTCCCTCCTGACTTTCCACAAGGCGGCCGACCCACAGTAGAGCATGATGCAATGTCCGATGTATACCGCTTGGGCCAAACCATCCACGGTACTACGTCCCCTCGCTAAAGTGGATTCACCCTCCAGAGTCTTAAAACAGTCCATATTATCAGAAGAGGCCCTAGTATGGGGGACTAGCCAAGTACAGTGCCATCCTTTGATGCTTCTGAACACGTGATCATAACCGAAACTTTAACCTTGGTCAGAATGGGGTTTTTATATGTATTTACAAACCGAAAGGCCACTTGCCTGGCCGTCGAAATAGATTCAAGTCATAAACATTTTAGAACAGCAAAAATCCCATCTGCCAGTCATCACATGCTTATTCAGATTTTACAAATATGCCAGATCTACAGTCATATATGTCAAAACATGTAACTCTTTAAGACTAGAGCATTTTCCAACACATAATTATTTCAAGAAAACCTGCGTACGAGACTAATTCTCTTTACAATAATAATAATTTGTTTAAAAAGAAAACACCTATATGGAGCGTCGCTCCTATGCATAAAACATGTAACACATTGTTGTGAACATCTCCAATTATCTAAAAATAGTAAATATTTTCTGATAGGTTTAGAAGCATATCTGTATAGCAAGCAACATTTGAAACAAAATAATAAAAAGGGGTTTGTGGACTCACCTGAATGTGGATCTGGTGCTATGGTCCTACAAATATAGTAGTAAAAATACTTAATATTAAATCAAGTACCAAACAAATAATCCTATTCCCTAAATAATATTGAGATCCGACAAAATGAACTTAGGATGTGTGTGTATATATATATTTTCCCCTAAAGCAGATCCAAAATCTTATAATCTCAAGTATCTTTAAGTTAAACACTTACTTGAAGCACCTAAATTGCTTAAAATATAAAATCTAGAAATTAATCTCATAATTAACTATGTGCTAAAACCCAATTAAAAATACTTAAATCCTAAAAAAATAAACTTATACTATATATATATATATCCAATCAAACTGACTAAAGATAGAAAAGAAAGAACAAAAAAAAAAAAAAAGAACAAAATACTTACATTAGAAGACTAATATACGGCTTCTTCTTTTTTTTTTTGGTTGCCAAACAAATTATAAAAAAATTAATGGAATGATATATATATAGGAGTTAATGGCGGTTACTGCCAAAGGGTGAAAGAAAAAGGAAATACGGTGGTCATGATGGGTAGAAATGTGGAGGTGGCAGCAAACCTTATTCATTAAGTAGTTTATTTTTTAATTTTAATTTTTTTTACTACTTTAAAACCTTATATGGGAATGTCAAGTACTTAAATTTATAAAGTGTGCTTGGCAGGTATACTAAAAAAAAATCCCACTTAAAGATACTTATAAACCACACTAATAAAAGCTTAATAGAATAAAGTTTTACTCTCATTCCTAAGTATCTACAAAATACCACTAAGTGTCAAAAACACTATACTCACTACATCAGATCCCAAACTCTACTTTCATAATGTCCGCAATTTTAAAGTCATGCTAGGTGTTTACAAGGTAGGGCGTTACACCCGCCGCACCCTTCGGTTTGAAATGGCGGACACTAGTGCAATAGTGGTCATCGAGAAGACGAAGGAAGATTATGCAGCTCCACTATTCGTTAATCCTCTATTCATACCTCATCCACCTCCATCATTAGCGGAGCGCACAATGATGGACTATGCCAGACCGTCCATCTCTGGGACGTAGTCGAGCATAGCAAGGCTGAAGGGTAGAAGCAAATAACTTTGAGATAAAGCCGAATATCACTCAGATGCTGCAAAACATCTAGTTCGATGGACTTCCAGATAAAGATCCAAATTCTCATGTTGACAACTCCTTAGAAGTGTGAAACACTTTTAAAATAAATAGAGTGTTCGAAGATGCCATCCAACTTCGTCTTTTCCCATTCTCTCTGAGGGGGAAGTTACTACCTTCCAAGTCTATCACGTCCTGGGATTTGTTGGTAGAAAAAATCTGGGGAGGTACTTTCCTCTGGGTAGGACAACAAAGCTTAGGAATGAGATTTTATCTTCCAACAAGTAGACGGAGAAAGCCTCTACGAGCCTTGGGAAAGATGGTAGAGCTTCTTAGGAAATGTCTCCATCATGGATTAGATTTGGGGATCCAAATTCAAAGCTTTTATAACGGAGTCTCATTTGGGGCGAGATAGTTAATAGATGCCTTAACTAGAGGGTCCACAGATCACAAGACCCCTCAACATGTATATGACCTGATTAAACAGATAGAAGTGAACAACTAAACCTGGGGAGGGTAGTGATCAAAACGAAGATGGATAGAGTGCATAATGTGGATGCAATTTCTACTATCGAACCTAGATTAGCGACCATGATAGAATAGAAAATGGGGAACATGACCACTACAACATCAAGCAAAAGCGATCAAACAGTTTTGTTCTATGATTTTTGCAGCGGTGGGCATCTAAATCATGAATGTCTAAGTATAGTGGACCGATAGAACAAGTTGATTTTTTACAGGGGAACCGGCCTGGTAACAACCTCTATGCAAATACATAAACGAGCAGTGGAGAAATTATCCCAACTTCTCTTTGGATGGTCAAGGATAGCCAAGACCACAACAGCCCCAGGGATTTCAAAACAGGGGTCCTCCTCCGCCATTGACTTATGAAGCCACTCCACAAAATCATCATCCACAAGAAAAGGAGAATTTGGAAGAGCTAATGGTGAAATTTATTAGTGCCACAAATAACTGGATGAACACCATAGAGGCAGCTTAGAGGAATCAAGAGGCCTCCATCCGAAACCTTGAAAAGTAGATTGGGCAGCTGGTTAAGCTCATTTCTGAAAGGACTCCGGGGACTCTCCCGAGCAACATAGAAGTGAACCTGAGAGAGCATGTAAATGCTATCTCCGTGAAAGTTGATGAGGATATTTCTATGGAAAGGGAAGTGATGCTCGTACAAGAAAGGGACTGTAGTGAAGAGGAAGAAGATAATCTAATATTCTGGAAATTAAAGGAATGGAGCTAATGGAAGATGAAAGAAAAGGGAAGCCAACAAATGCTGAGAAACAAGCAAAACATTTTACTCCCAGAGGCACTTGTTCGGGATCGTAGTCAGAATAACATGAGGAAGTTCATAGAAATATTTAAACTATTGAAAATAAACTTACCTCTATGTGATTTACTTTTGCAGATACCCAAGTATGCCAAATACTTGAAGGAGATGTTGACAAAGAAGAGCAAACTGCATGATGCATCCACACATATCCCGGGCGAATACTTTTCGGCTCTTATTATCAATAAGGAGAAACTACAACACAAGTTAGAAGACCTAGGGAGTTTTTCTTTCCCTTGCACTATGGGTATTAGTAAAGTTGATAAGGTGTTAGCAGATTTAGACACTAATATAAATGTAATGTTAATGTTATGCATAAAAAACTAGGCCTAGGGAAACCGACACTCATTAGGATGTCCATCAATTTGGCAGATAAGAGTGTTAGACATTCTAGGAGAGTCATACAAGATGTCCTAATTAAGGTTAAGAACCTCATCTTCCTGTTGATTTCGTAATTTTAGTCATGGAGAAGGATGTAAACTTTCCAATTATCATGGAATGCCCGTATTTACGCACATCAAGGGCGTTAATAGATATGAAAAGAGGGAAGCTGATCCTCAGGGTTAGGGATAATGATATAGTGTTTAAATTTCCATTAAATTCTCCCATCCCTTCTCAAGATCAAGATACTCTTTGTTATATTGATCATAAACTGACCAAGCATCTTTGATTGTGTAGGAAACTTCCCCAAAACGAGACAAAAAACTAAAGAAACCTAAGGAGAAAGGGAAGCATCTGTTCCGAAAAATGAATACTAGTGTGACGAAACGGGTACCTGTTCGGTACATTGAGGAAGAGAAACCCAAGAAACACCCAGATTTTCGTGATTCAGGAGGTGATTTCGGCACCTAAGAAGGGAGTGCATCTTACATTGTTCTGTACTATGCGTAACTGTACAATCATATCATTGAATTTCATTTCTTTTGTGTTCGTCTTAATTGTTTGATCTATTAAATGTGTTGTTAGGGTTGGAGAGTTTATTGCTGGCTAAGGATAATTGTTGAGCTGAGAAGAATAAATGAGCCATGACGGAATGGAATGTGGCTGCATGAGAACAAAACAATGGAATTCTAGCAACTGGGCAGAACCTTACCGCGGACGATACGGTACCTCACCGCTCACAGTAAGGTCAAGGTTCATAGAAGAATTGGTTAGGCAGAAGCCTACTATGGACAGTAGGCTAGACCTACCACCAGCGGTCGGTCCGTATATGTACAAGGGTTTGGAAAATAGAGGCCTACCATTTACGTAGGCCTCGACCTACCAGACGCGGTAGGGTAGATTTTCAGCAACGGTTCGGGTCAAGACCTCTTTGCACTCCAATTCTGACAATTTCACTAATTTTTCTGCGATTACCTTTCCCCTTAACCTCACAAATCCCCAGGTTCTCCATTCCTCTGCTTTTCAACTCTCGATTTTCTTCACTCTCTATTCTCCTTCTCGGTCTTCTTTCTTCTCCAGCATACCGGCGACCATCTCCTTCCAGCAACCTCCATCTCTGACCACTTCCACTCCCGGTTTGCTTCTCTATCTCTATCTGTCTTTCTTTCTCTTCCTCTCAATCATTTTTCTTTTCTCTTCTTCTCCTTTTGCTTTTTTCTTCCATTCTTTCTTCACCACTTCTGATGTGGAATGATCTTCAAGAGCATAAAATTTCATCCTAGAAGTGAGGGAGAGAATGAACAAAACAAGTGTAACAAGTAGAAAAGAGAAAGTTCCTTTGATAGGACTTGAAAATGTTAAACTTCTAGCAACCTTGGATATATTAAATCCAATACCTCAAGAAGGTTTAAACAAAATCTTTTCTTCAAAGTTCAAGCAACCTAATGTATTTTGAACCTTAGACCTCAAGGAAACAAGAAGAAGACCTCAAGACTAGTTTTCTACAAGAGTGTAGTAACTAGTATGAAGGAATTTTGATGATCAACCTTGAAGCTCTTGGAAGTTTCAACAAGTCTTCAAAGTAATTTTTCTTTCAAGAAAGTTCACCTTTGAGAAGATAGGGAAAAAAACTAAGCTAAAAACTAAGAATACTAAGAGAAGAACCTTTGTCTTGAAATATTTCTTGATTAGCTTTTACAAAATGGAAGACTACATATTTATAGAGACTTGAGGAAAAAAGGATTAGGAATGTTTCCCTCTCATATTTTCAGCCCAAAATTAAGCACCATAAATTTACACCCAAAAATTAAGCCCCAAATTTATGATCCAAATTGAAGCCCCAAATTTAAGGCATATTCCAATCATCAATCAAGGTAAATTTCCAATTTCTAACTTATTTAGAACTTTAGTATATTGCCCCATAGAGTCTGGGACATCAAAATTTAGCCCTTGAAACTTCTCTTGCTCAATTTGATCCTTGTGACTCTTTAGTTGTTTTTCCTTGGCTCCTGTTAGAACTCATTGATGTTCTTGCATGTCTAACCAGTTCACATCATCCTCCCCCCTCCCCCTTGAAAAGGATTCGTCCTCGAATCTCCATCACCTATATCAAGTAAAGAGAGATCGGATACATTAAAAGTGGCACTAACATTATAATGTCCCGGAATATCAACTTTATAGGAATTGTCATTTATTTTCTCAAGGATTTGAAATGGCCCATCTCCCCTGTCATCAAGCTTAGACTTTCTTTGTTGGGGAAATCTTTCCTTTCTAAAATGCACACAAACCCAATTACCGGGTTTGAATACCTTTCTTCACACATTTCTTTTCTCTACAAGCTTTTTGTTGGAGTTGACAAAGGCTTCATGGACCTTTGCATGAATTGCTTTCACAAAATTAGTCTTCTTGCTGGCATCCTCGCTTAATGCTTGATCTATAGGCAAAGGAACCAAATCAAAGGGAGTTAGAGGGTTAAAACCATAAAAATATTGAAATGGAGAATAAGAAGTAATAGAGTAAGGTGCCCTATTATAGGCAAATTCAACGTGTGGCAAACACTCCTCCCATTGCCTCAAGTTCTTCTTCAAAATAGCCCTTAGAAGTTGGCCAATTGTTCTACTTGCTTGTGTTCTTCTGTGCCTTCGATCCTATTACACCGATAAAAGTGACAATCCAGAGCCAAGGTCCGAGAGCAAAAGGTGCTAACAAGCATTTCTCAAAAATTTCCTTAAAGTCATGATCACTAGAATACATTTCTTTAAGCATTTCAA
Organism: Catharanthus roseus; assembly: GCA_028651295.1. Taxonomy (NCBI): domain Eukaryota; kingdom Viridiplantae; phylum Streptophyta; class Magnoliopsida; order Gentianales; family Apocynaceae; genus Catharanthus; species Catharanthus roseus. Next base: position 10,632,059 of record JAPQWS010000016.1, read on the forward strand.
AACCCAAAATTTTTGTTTGAAGGGTGGATAAGAGAGTATACCTTCTAAATAGAGCATCGACCACTACATTCTCCTTATCTTTCTTGTAACGGATGACATATGGAAATATTTCAATGAAATCCATCTATCTTGTATGTCTCTTATTGAGTTTATGTTGGCCCTTGAGAAACTTCAAAGTCTCATGATCGGTGTGCACAACAAACTACTTTGGCCATAGGTAGTGTTGCCAATGCTTTAATGTTTTTACTAAAGCATAAAGATCCTCGTCATAAGTTGAGTACTTCACGGCTGGCCCATTAAGTTTTTCACTAAAATATGCCAAGGGCTTTCCATCTTGCATAAGTACACCACCAATACCAATGCCGGATGCATCACACTCCACCTCAAAAGTTTTCTCAAAGTTTGGTAGTGATAAAAGGGGTGCACTATACAACTTTTCCTTCAACAATTGAAATGCTTGTTCTTGCTTTGTTTCCCACTTAAATCTTTCGGTTTTCTTGGTCACATCAGTCAAAGGGCTAGCAAGTGTGCTGAAATTTTTTATGAACCGCCTATAGAAACTTGCTAGGCCATGGAAACTCCTCTCTTCCAATGCGTTCCTTGGTGTTGGCCATTCCTTAATTGCTTGGACCTTACCTTCATCTACTTAAAGTCCTTGTGAGCTCACCACATAACCTAGAAATGTAACTTTCTCCAAACAAAACTCACATTTGTCAAGGTTAGCAAAAAGTTTTTCAATTCTCAAGACATTAAGCACTTCACTAAGATGTTGAACATGCATTTCATATGTCTTGCTATTGACCAAAATGTCATCAAAGTATACAACAACAAATTTCCCAATAAAATTCCTCAACACATGATTCATTAATCTCATAAATTTACTAGGAGTATTAGTTAATCCCAAGGGCATAACCATCCATTCATACAAACCAAAGTTAGTCTTAAAAGCGGTTTTCCACTCATCTCCTCTCTCATCCTAATTTGATGGTATCCGGATTTCGAGTCAATTTTAGAGAAAAGATTAGAACCATGCAACTCATCAAGTAAATCATCAAATCTAGGTATGGAATGCCTATACTTAATAGTAATGTTGTTTATGGCTCTACAATCTATACAATTCTCCATGTACCATCTTGTTTTGGAACAAGTAAAACTGGAAACACACAAGGACTCATGGAATCACGCACATACCCTTTTGAAATTAGATCCTCAACTTGCCTTTTTAGCTCCTTAGTCTCTTCCGGTGGATTCCTATTGGCCGGTCGGTTTGGCAAGGCCGCCCCGGGGACAAAATCGATTTCGTGTTCGATTCCTCTAATTGGTGGGAGACCTCTGGGCATCTCATTTGGAAATATGTCTTTGTAATCTTCAATAACCTGCAAAATTTCACTTGAAAAAGAGGGTGAGTGTTCCTTAGATGAAGTAAAAGATTCCGTACAATACAAGAGCAACACCACTTCTTTTCATTCAATTGCTTCAATCACCTCACTCGGTTTTGCAAAGAAACAATTCTTTTCTTTCATCCCACTCTCTTTTTTTTTTTTGTCACTCTTTTTCTTTTTGCTCTTGTTTTTCATCATTTTTTCTTCACTCTTTTCTTTGTCCTCAACTCTCTTTCGCTCGATTTTTTTTTTGTTTTGAGCTCACTTTCGGACCTCTCTTTCTCACTCATCTTTTTTTGTTCATCTCTCACTTGTTGAGGTGTAAGAGGATTCATTTTGAATGTCCTTCCATCCTTCACAAAAGAATAAATATTTTTCTCCCTATTTTGGAGAGACTTTCTATCAAATTGCCAAGGTCTTCCCAAGAGGAGATGGCATCCTTGCATAGGCACCACATCAAATAGTATCTCATCTTTGTAAGCTCCCATTTGTATTGGTACCACAACTTGTCTCAACACTTTAATTTCTCCACTATCATTTAGCCAATGGAGTTTGTTAGGTTTATCATGTTTTGTAGTAGGTAGTTTCAACTTCTCAACAAGATAAGCACTAGCAACATTTACACAACTACCACTATCAATGATAAGGTTGGCAATCCTTCCCTCAACTTTACATTTAGAATGGAAGATGTTTTCTCTTTGTTCAATCATGTTATCATCAAAAGATTGAGCACATAGTGATCTTATGGTAACTAAGCTCAAGACATCGTCATCACTTTCTAAAGGGTTCAAATCAACATGTTCATCATCCTCACAATTTTCTTCACCCTCAACACATTCTCCACTTTCATCCTCCCCCTTCTCAATCCAACCATTCAAATCCTCCCTAAAGATCAAACCTCTCTTTGTGAGACAACTACTTGCATAGTGTCCTATACCATTATATTTAAAGCACTTTGGAGGGATAGAAATGATTTTACCTCTCTCTTACATCTTTGGTTTGGTTGGAGTTTGGAAAGTACCTCTAGGAGCCTCCTCCTTTTTTGGCCATGGCTTGAAGTTGGAAGTAGGTGGTTTTGTTGTTGCAACTTGTCTTTGGTTGGGAAATGAGGATCGCATCATCCCACTTCTTTTCCTTTCGGATTCGATCTTGTTGGCAAGGTGGCACATGTCTTCATAAGTTGTATGTGGATACAACTCAAGTTGGTTAGCTATCTCCCTATTGAGACCACTAAGGAACCTAGCCATTGAAGCATCCTTGTCTTTTTCCAAGTTCAACCTCAAGATGTAGAGCTCAAGCTCTTGTCTATATTCTTCTACACTTTTTGCACCTTGTTTTAAAGTTATGAGCTTATAATGAAGCTCTCTATAGTAGTGCTCGAGCACAAATCTATCTCTCATCAAAGGTTTTAACTCGCTTTGGCTTTTTCTGAGGATATTCTCACAACTCTTGCCTTTTTCTAAGTTTCAAGTCTCAAAGAGTTCTATGAGTTCTTGACAAAGATTTAACACCCCTACTCAAGTTTTAAACAACCAAAATAAAAAAAAAAATGACAAACAAAAACTAGTTGAGAAATATGAGAAGCAAGGAAAATGATATTGAGTCATCCATTCAGTTTAGGAAGTTCAACAACATTTCCAAGAGCATTTGAGGCAGTAATGGTAGATTGACCAAATAAAGAAATAATTACTGAAAAAGGAAAGAAATTCGACCTGAAATACAAACACAAAGCTAGGATACTTCAAGAACACAAAAGAATACAAAACAAAAGTTCCCAGCAAGCAGAATAGATGATATACTCAGCTTGTTTGGAAAACTGTTATTGAACCACAAGTCTAAATTGAATGAGATTTATCTACAAAGAATCCTCACTCAAAATTGTCGAGTTTAGGCTCAAGAATGAAAGAAAAAGGATTAGTAAAACAGAAGATATGCTTAGATTGTTTAACCACTTTTTGTTTGCGGAAAAGCCAGTGCACCTTCAAGTTTTTTTACTATTTTGAGATATCAAAGGAAGTGAAAATTATATTAGACTTGTTCATTTGTTTCCCAGGTCAATATAGTATAACTGCATGTAAAAATATTGCAATGTTCTAGTCATACTCCACGTCGTTCAATCACTCTATTTTTATGTTGCCATTTTCCAACAATCTTGTCCCTTATCGCTCTTTTTTTTTTTATCGTTTTTTTGTATGTAAGATATCTCAAAAACACTTACTTGAAGGTGGCTCTGATACCAAATGATGTGGAATGATCTTCAAGAGCATAAAATTTCATCCAAGAAGTGAGGGAGAGAACGAACAAAACAAGTGTGACAAGTAGAAAAGAGAAAGTGTCTTTGATAGGACTTGAAAATGTTAAAATTCTAGCAACCCTATATATATTAAATCCAAGACCTCAAGAAGGTTTAAACAAAATCTTTTCTTCAAAGTTCAAGCAACCTAAGGTATTTAACCTTATACCTCAATGAAATAAGAAGAAGACCTCAAGACTAGTTTTCTACAAGAGTGTAGTAACTAGTATAAAGGAATTTTGATTATCAACCTTGAAGCTCTTGGAACTTTCAACAAGTCTTCAAAGTGATTTTTCTTTCAAGAAAGTTCACCTTTGAGAAGATAGAAAAAAAAACTAAGCTAAAAACTAAGAATATTAAGAGAAGAACCTTTGTCTTAAAATATTTCTTGATTAGCTTTTACAAAATGAAAGACTACATGTATAGAGACTTGAGGGAAAAAGGATTACGAATGTTTCCCTCTCATATTTTCAGCTCAAAATTAAGCACCATAAATTAAGCCCAAAAAATTAAGCCCCAAATTTAAGCCCCAAATTTAAGCTCCAAATTGAAGCCCCAAATTTAAGGCATATTCCAATCATCTATCAAGGCAAATTTCCAATTTCTAACATATTCCAATGACTTTTTAGCTGTTTTTCCTTAGCTCTTGTCACAACTCCTTGATGTTCTTGCATGTCTAACCGGTTTACATCAACTTCACCCTCTCTTCCTCCGCATTATAATGGATGGCCCATTTTTCCTATTCTGTTCTTCCCTCTTCTTTTTCTTCTATTTCCTTTTGTTTTTTTATCTTATTTTGTAATTTTCTACTTTACGAAACATGGTGCTTTCTTCATTGTTCTTTTCGTTATCGACATTTTGCAGAAAAACTTCATAAAAATATCTTCCGACATGGTTCTGACAGTATCGGCGACACTTCGTTCGTGGCAAAGAACGTTTTTCACTAGCTTTGTGGTGATGATTTGGTTATTCAAGTGAACTCTGGCTAATTCTTACACATTTACCTCCCCTACATTTCCTTAATTTTACTTTTTTGTGTGTTGTTAAATTATTTGAATTGTGCTTTGTGTTAATTTTGTTTGATTGATTAGAATTCAATTCACATCGTTTCTCTTTTGTTTATTTTATTTCACACTTCGTAACACACATGCGACGTTAGGATACTGTAGCACACACAAGTTACGTTTAGTTGTTCATTTGTTTTTACGTACATTCGTCCTCTAATGTTGATTCTGTGTTGTGTTGGTTGTGTTGTTGTTGTGTTGGTTCTTTGTATTCCTCTTTTACTCCGTATCATTTGTTGAATTCCCTCATGACTCCTAAGAAATCAAGTGCTTCGTCCTCTAAATCCAAAAGGGCTTGGGTTGAGGGATCTACGCCCGACCCCACAACCTCAAATTTTCTTCCATTCTTGGAACGTCTTTCTCCAGCAGCCCAAAAATAGGTAGGCGACAGGGAGATGCTCAAAATTTTTATAAAAAAGTCGTTCAATGAGTCGTTCATTGAAAATTTGGATTAGAACGTCTTTTTGGAGGGTTGGGTTGGGTCTCTCTTTTATGTATTCCAAGAGATATCTACCCCAACCTTGTCCGTGAATTTTATGTGAACATGCTACATAAAATGGACAAGGATCTTCAAACTATCATTTTTCACTATTTAAAGGGTTAGAATCATGTTAGATAGAGAATGTCTCACAACCATTCTTGGGATTCGGGACGAGGGAAACTCAGCCACCATGGACTCAAATCGAAAAAGAATCAACGAGGACCCGGATTGGAGTTACAAGGTGACCTGTGATTACTTTGGTATCCGACCATGTCCAATGGATCGTCGTATCCTACACGTCAGTAATTTTCCTGGACTCCTTTCTTGTGCCCTTACGTTTTGGGGTATACACTAGTTTAGAAGGGGCGTGGACAAAGTGATGCCCGTATTCTTGATCTCTACGTATTTCATAGACTAAAACCAATCCCCCTTCTCTATCGCTTCTTTGATGATACACACGATGCGCAACACTGGGTGTGACACTACTAAAAAACGTATTAGTAAGTTACCCAGTAATTTTATCAGGAGTGTTTGCTGCATTTAATATAAATTTTATAGGTAAACGATGATCATCGACTGGGATGACACAGATAATTAAATTCACAACCTTCAACAACTACGGTTACTCCTGGGACGAGGCCCAGTAGATGTGGATCCCTCCAATGGAGGAAGACAAGCTGAGGGAGCGAAATGTCTTTTGCTTCTGTAGTATCCAAAAGACTACCTAGACTAGCCTGGGAGCATCATCCTTATAGCCAGCTGGTGATGAGAACGAGGAGGAGGATTCATCCAGTGGGGACGACTTTTATGATCCCTCAGTGGCTGATGCCCCGGCCTCAGCATCAATGGAGGATTTCCAGACGAAGATCAGCGCCATTCTATTTACAAGGTGTCCATGATGCTCAATTGGTGGGGATAGCACACGAGATGGCCTAACATCGCACTTCACTCGGCCTGTAGAAGGCTATGCTTGCACGACTCTTCCAATGGTAGCTACCCCATAAGGGCAGCAGTGGAGGTAGTAATGGGGTTTTAGCCTTGTAGTGAGGGAGTTCTTCTTCTTTTTCTTTTATTGTATTTTTCATTATTTTTGTTTTTCTTTATGTTTTCTTTCATGATTTTGTTTCTTTTTCTTATTTTTGTATTTATGTGGGGATGGCTTCAAGATATGCTTTCTTGATTTATATCTGGGGGATTACTTCCCATGTATATGTGTTCTGTTTGTTTTCCTTTTGTTTGGCCCCCATATTGAGGACAATGTGGTTTTAAGTGTGAGGGAGAGGGGGTATTTATGTCTTTTTATTATTTTCCTTCTTTCTTGTGATTTTTTGCTTTTGTATCTTATTTAGAAAATGTGAAAATATTAGAAAACTTGAAAAATTCAAAAACTTTTATTTCTTTTCCCTTTTTCAGCTTTTTGCTATACTTAAAAAAGCCCCAAGTTTGTTTTGTTACTTTAGTAAGATACATGACTGCAAAACCCTTTAGGAATTTCGAAAATACATATTACTTGATAACTTTAAAAACCATAATTACTAATTTCCTTACACGATCAATGGTTTTCATGCACTTTTTAGTGTCAATTAGTAATAGAAGCCTAGGAATCTTAGGGTATTAGCATAGTGAGAATCCTTTTTGGATCTTTGCCTTCATTCTTATGTTTTTTTGTCATTGGAAGCAAAGAGTTCTAGTCTAGGGTGATCCAAGAAATGATGGTCATAGGCCTTTATTGTACCATTTGTGCCTTTCTTGCTAAATCCTTAAACAAAATCAACCCCTAGTTCACTTTTTGTGCCTTCATGCCAAAGGTTTGTAATCCCTTCTATTCTTTGTTCTTTAAACCTCACACTATAAGAACTTCAATTCGTGGAGCTAATGATTAGAATACCTTTTCAGCCATTTTGAGTGAGGAAAATAGATAGGTGAGGGTGGAAACGAGTGAAGAAATGAAAAATCGCAGAAAGTAAAGAAAGCAAGTATTTGGATAAAAGGGTATTATAGGTATTATGTAAAGCTCGGTACTTGTGACTATTGAAAAGAGAGAGTGGAATTGATGTTTGATTTTAAAAAAAATGAAAAATCACCGAAAGCAAAGAAAAAGATGAGTGTTTATTTATCTTTATGGTTAATTCTCGAAAATATCGAGCATCTATCTCTTGTACTTAGGAATTCATGCGAATCTTAAGAAATAGATTGTTCGGTGGGTTGTGTTAATGAACGAAGTAAGACATTCAAAGGGTGAGTGGGAAGAGTGAAAAGCGGCTAAAAAGTTGTTTTGTAATATTAACATCATTCCTTTCGGTTGCGTTAGCTCTGTCTCAATTGTTTTTGTTCTCCCTTTACCTTCGTTTGACACCTTGTGTATGTCTGGGGCCTAACATTACAAGCTAAAAAAGTCCTTCCAAATCAAAAAATGCCCTAGAATAGGACTTGGAGTGAACAAGTGACAGAAAACATAAGTTCTGTTGTGCATTAACCTTAAAAGTATTTCACTATGTTAATAACTTGACATTCCCTTACTTCTGTGAAAAACTGCATGAGCAATACACACACATACACTATTTGTAATGTTTATTAGTAACTTGGGGTGTAACTGGTGATTCTTGTCGTTTGTCTCTTTTGATTCTCCTTGGGAGTTGAGAAGTGACGTGTTCTGTTGAAGTGGCATTTTCCTATTTTTTTTGGTTTGTGTTTTGTTTTAGTTTTATTCTTTTTGCATTATCTCTACCTGCCAGGTTTCTTGGCTGTTCTGTTACTTTAGTAGTCCTTGGTTGGCTTTTCTCATTTTTCTGTGTTTCAGTATTCTTAAAATAAAGTTTTAAACTCTTCCATTTTGTCTGCTTAGCTTGCATTCCTTGAGGGCAAGCAAAGGATAAGTGTGGGGGTTGATATGCGCTATATAGTCTACATTTCTATATGTTATTTTATCGTTTTACGATGTTTTTATCATATAAAATGAATATTTTATACTAATACCCTTTATTTTTGTCTTGTGCTTTCCAATGGAGAAATGACGAAAAGGAACGAAAATGAAGCCGACGACACCAAGGAAAGAGACCTACTACCTGGGGTAGGCCAACCTACCGCATACGGTAGGTCCTAGAGGCAAAAACAGAGAATGGACGGAAACATATTGACGACGGTAGGCTATCCTTACCATCGACAGTATGTCCTGGATAGAAGAAAATAAAATGAAGAAAGAACCCTACCGCGGATGGTAGGGCTTGACCTGCCATACACGGTAGGTCCCAGCTGTAGTAGAGTAATGCGTTCTCTAAGATTTTAAATGTAATTTTTTACATTGATTAAGGGGGAGTTTAGACATTATGGCTTAGGGAGGAGATTCGGGGCGAACCTAGGTCACCAAATTTAGCCTCAATTAGGTAGGAATCAGTAGAAAATTGGAGATTGAAGATTAGAGAACGAAGATTGAAGATATAAAAGGACCAATTTCGGGGATTTCATCGGGTGACTCAAGAGACGAGCTCGGCCAACGTTCGGGATAGCGGCTTCAACTCATTCCTAAGCCTTCTTTCCATTGTTCTTTATTGATTTTAATTATTAATTTCAAATTTATTACAATGTTTAGTGGCTAGGTTCTTATGTTTGAATGAGGGTTGAACCCCAGTTCCTGAATGCTATGATTTTGGTTTAATTTATGGAAGTTGAAGTTTGATTTTGACTGAGTTGTTTTCTTGATTTTTGTATGAAAGTTTTAAAATAAAAGGGGAATAAAGTACAAAACTAAAGTAACATGCGAGTGGACCTATCACGGTCGTTAACAAGCTACACCCGAGTATCGAATCTCGAGGAACGATAAAGGCTCAACTATTAATCATTCTGTTTAATGTTTAGTCTAAGAATGGTTTGAAGAAGAATTAACTAATGATTTAATTAACTAAAGAAAGAAAAACTGGAAAATTAAGGTTTTAGAAACTATTAAAGCAAGGGTTTAGATGGTGGGATCCCCCCAATTCTTGTTACTGATTCAATTGGAGAAATCTTATGACAACAATGTTGAATTAATCGGGTCATCACAACTAATCGGGCAAACTCTATCTCTAGGCGAAAGCCACTCTACTCACTAACACATAGAGGAGAATCTCTTCTCTACATAATCAATTATGAGTGCACAAATTATAGATGATTTAAAGGACCTAAAAGTGCAATATGATATCTCTAATCAATTGTTCCAATTAACCCCCAAGAATCCTTGCGATAAATCTAATCTCGCTACAATTAAATTGCAACAACACATAATTTGAATACAACTCAATTGAAAAAAACATCAAATTCAATATATTAATCCAAGAACATCGTAAACAAGAACTAGGGTTCAACCCTCATCCAAACATAAAAATCTACTTACTAAACATTGTACCAAAACTAAAATTAAACATTGAATTTAGTAGAAAGAAAGGAAAAGAAAGCTTAAGAGAAGATTGAAGCCGAAATCCCAGTCCTGAATGTCGCCTGAGCTCGTCTCCCAATCGCCTAATTAAGCCTGAAATTGTGATGTTGAATCTTCAAATCTTGATCTCTAAGTACTCAATTTCTGTTTTTCTACTGAATTCCTACCTAATTGAGGATGAAATTGGGGGACTTCTCAAATCTAATTTCACCCTTGAATTCCTCTCTAAGCTTACTAGCAGAACTACCCATTAATAGAAGAAAAATTACATTAACTGAGTTAAAAGACAGATTAAAACTTTACAGCCGGGACCTACCGTGCACAGTAGGTCGAGCCCTATCTTCTGCGGTATGGTTCTGTCTCTATTTTCTTTTGTTCAGCTGAGACATACTATCGACGGTAGGGGTAGTCTACCGTCACCGGTATGCTTTTGTCCAATCTTGGCTTGTGGCTCAAGGACCAACTGCTGATGGTAGGTTAGCCTACCTCAGGCGGTAGGTCTTCAACTATGCCGTCGGCTTTGTTTTAGTAGTTTTCACTCCGTTTTCGTTTCTTTTCATCGTTTTCTACTTTGGAAGTACCTAAGAAAGAATAAAGGATAATAGTCTAAAATATGCATTTTACACATTAAAAACATCGTAAAATAATGGAATCATATATAGAAATACAGTCAATCTAGACATATCACTTCCAATTGAGTTTTATTGCTGTTTAATTTATGCAAATTGAACTCATGGCAAGAATCTTTGGAATTGCAAGAGGAAGAACACTCTAGGGCAACCAATTAGGGGTTAATTGGGGCAATTGATTAGTGATATGCAATTGCACTTTTTTTTTGTCATTTAATCACCAGTTTTTACAGCACTCAGAATTGGTTAGAAAGAGAAGAGATTCTCCTCTAAGGGTTAGTGAATAGGGTGGCTTTCACGTAGAGATAGGGATAGCCCGATTCATGTGTGATGACTGACTCGAATAATTCAAATATCAGTTTTTAAGAGTTTTTCCAATTGAAATAGTAAGAATGACTAGGGGAATTCCAGTATTCAACCTCTCACTTTTAATAGTTTTAAAATACTTGGATTTCTTGTTTGTTTACTTTATTTGATAAAAATCATTTTTAGTATTTTATTTATTACTTTCAAAACATTCTTTAGACTAAACATTAGTGAAGACGACGACTACTTGAGCTTTCACTGTTCCTTGAGATTTGACAACTCAGGTGTAGCTCGATTACTACAGTGATAAGTCCACTTGCCTGCTACTCTAGTTAAGTAGTTTACCCCATTTATTAAAACTGACATCATCTTCCCAAATTCACAACAGGCATTGACTTCGGATTTTTGGTGTATGTAATTCTAACACTTTTTATCATGCTTGTTCTTAGGGCTTGGGAGGAACTTCTTTAGGCAAAAGTAATGTTCTAATTTTCTCCCAAAACCTCTCTTAGTTAGTTTGTTAGTTTGAACATTAAATTCGGGTTTTGAGAAGAAGATTGAAGACTCTAATTGGTAGCAATTTCGATTTATTTGGACGATTCGAGAGAGGGGCTCGGTAGCATTCTGGAACCCTGGAGTTGGCGACTATACTTCTAAGTCTTCTGAACTTTTTGCTTTTCATGAATTTATGTTTTAGAACTATGTTTAGTGGCTAAGTAATTTATTATTTGAATGAGGAATGGACCCTAGGATTGAATGTTATATTTCCAATTGAATTTGATGATTTGAATGTTTGTTTATTGGTTAGTTGTTTTTCAATTATGTTTATGCTTTATCGGTTCATGCGTAGTAAATCTATCGCAAGGTTAACTGCAATTGAAAAACAAAGATTAACCTAGGGCATTAGTTAAACAATAAAGATTGGTAATTGAGTAGAGAGGCTAATTATGGTCTTTAGATCCTTAATTTCACTGTGATTCATTAATGCATTCATAATCGGGTTAGGGAGAGAAGAGATTCTTCTCTACCCGATTAATTGAATACGTGGAACCCTAAACCCAACTAGTGTCTTCAAAGAATTATTTCCTATAGTTTACCAATTGGAGTAGTTAAAGATCCTAAGGGATTCCATCATTCAAACACCTTTTATCAAACTCGGCTTTAAAATCGCTTTTATTCGATCTTATTTCCTTAGTTGTTCATCATTTTCTTTGTTCCTTAAGTCTTTCGAAAATGACTTCTTTATTGATTAAAGGGTAGAAACGCAGCCATTTCTATTGCTTCCCCATGCCAAGAGATCAACATCCCGGGGACTCTTCAAGTATACTCATTCGATAGGTGCATTTCCCTATTTGTGGTAATTTGCTATATTAGACACCACACACGTCAAAGTTTTTAGCATCGATACCGAGCACGACAATATTAGAAAAGCTAGGATTTTACTGCTTTAATCTTTTTTCTTCACTTGGTTTGGTTGGATTTTTTTAAAAATCACCCTTCCATAAACCTTTTTTACCTTCCTTACATCAATAGTTTAGTTTTTAATTTCAAGTGTCAGTAGATATATTAAAGGTTTTCTTTGGGGAAATTTTGGAGTTCTTTGAGCGTGAGAGAGGAGCTTAGCCGACATTCTGGGACTGTGGATTCTTCCATCCAATCTCCTCAGCCTTCTAAACTCTTTATATTTATTAATTCTTTATTGGATTTGATAATTGATGTTTAGTGGCTAAGTTTAATTTTATATTTAAATGGGGCTGAACCCTAGATGATCTTAGATGGCTTTTATTGGATTATATCGATTAATTTGTTAAACTGACAATTGATTTTTGTTTAATTGCCCTGTTCGTGTTATCAATTCTCACTGGTGATTGATGCTTTCGTAATAGATTATTCAAAACTTAAAAAGGAAGAACATCTAGGGCTTAATTAAACAATAGAAATTTGTAGTTAAATATTGATAATGACTACGATTTATAGGTCTAATAGATAAAATCTAATTTATTCCAACACTTTATTCCTTCATAATTGAGTTAGGGAAATGACAAATTTTATTCTCTAATCAATTAGGGGAATAGAAAGTTTTTGCCTAGAGATAGAGTCAATCTTAATAGAAAAGTGAGATTTGATCGACAATTCAACTACTTTTCAACAATTTTCTAATGAATTGGATAAGGGATTCTAGAGGGATTTAGCATTTAAAAGACTTCTTTCCAAACTTGAATCAAAATGTTTTTCTATTCTTATAGCTTATTTTGTTAGATTACAGTTTCATTTCTTATTTTAAACTATTTCCAAAACATTTTTTGTTGATTGAACAGTCAGAGAATAGTAAGTACTATTGCTTCTCCTTCCCGAGAGATCAAGATCTGGTGACTTTCCTAGCCATATTATACCGATAGGTACACTTTCCCAGAGTGGTACTTTGTTAGGTTAGAAACCATAATAACATATATCCTGAATGGCTCTTTGCTAGAGAATGAGTCAAAGACCAGGAAAGTTCGAACTAACACTAGAAAATATAAAACTTTGCGACCGATTTGCAACTGAAAAAGGTTGTCGCTAAACTTCGGTTGCAAATAGAACTTTGCTACCGGCTTTGTGACTACCAATCGCTAACTTCTATGTAAATGACCTTTGCGACTAAGTGACGACCAACTGTTTTGGTCGCAAAATTTTGAAGCCAGATATGATTCCAGCCTTTTTTGCGATTAAAAAGCGGTGGCAAATTGGTCGTAAATCATTTTTTAACTGTTTGTGGCCGCAATCTGCTATTATTTTTAATATCAATTCTTAAAGTACAGAAAACCCCTTGAAAAAAAAATCCCAAACAAACAGTAATATGAGAATAAAAGTACCACGACATTTACATAACCAAAATGTAATATATAGTAGTCATTAAAGAAACCACAAAGAGAAATTTGAGTACTATAATAATCAAATGTAACAAAGAGCTATCGAAGTAGGAGGAGAAAGCTGATCGTCGTCCTCCTCATTGTCTTCTTCACCCTCCTCTGCATCCTCCTCGCCGCCATGTCCGCTCAGCTCACCGAGCATCCGCCATTCTTGAGGTAGCTGGAGATAGATATGTGGCATGTCCTCAAGCCAGCGTTCTCGTGGCCGTCACGATGTATGGGAAGCTTTTGATCAAGCTGATCTTTCGAATAAGTATCACCAAGCTTCTTATGTTGCAAGATTATATAAGATCAATTGAAAATGTTATAATTTATAAAGAAAACATAAAATACATTCATATATTAATTCATTACCTCGTGAGTATCCGACTCAATTAATAATCAAGAACCGCCTGTATGCTTCATGGTACCTCACCTTCCTTACCCCTCATTCCTGTTCTTCTGTGCTTTCTTTCTCTTCTCTTTATACTGAAGGCTTTCCCAACAACTCATTCAGGCATCGTATAAAGGAACTGGTACCCAAGATTGGCTCTAAAGGGCAATGCGAAATCGGTACATGTCCTTGTACTGCTTCATGCTTATACGATCATACCCTTCTCTAGCCAACTCATTGAGGGCAGAGTCGCATTAGAAATACCTCTATGCATTCACACACACGCATTCACACACACACACACACACACAAGTTAAATGGAAATACAAAAAAAAAAAAAAAAAAAAACCATTAGAACTATAAATGCTAAAAAATTATGCTTAGTGAGAACTCCACGAACCACATGTCCTGAACGCGCTGCTGGATTGCAATCCAGCTCTCATATGGCTCATCAATACGAGATTGTTTAATGAAGGTTCATCTACTCGCTGCCTCTGACGACTCCAAGAAACTGAAAGTTAAAGTTGTGAAACTTAAAGTTATGTAAGTTACAGTTATTAAAGTTAAATTTATGAAGTTGTCAAACTTAAAGTTATTAAAGTTTTCAAACTAAAAGTTATTGAAACTAAAATTATGAATGTTATTAAAGTTATGAAAGTTACTTACCCTCCTCAAGGAAGAAGATGCAAGATTCGGCGGCGATCTTCGGGCTGCTGCCATGTCTTTGGTAAAGGTGGACATGATGGATTGGCCAATGATGTGCTAGCTTGTGAAGTGTTGCATTTGAAGTGCTAGCCTGAGATTGAGAGGCCGAAGGCCTACGAGCCAATGTCCACGATTGAGATGCCGAAGGCCGACGGGCCTGTGTTCTTGACATTGAAGGATGGGTCGGAGGAGGGGCACGGGAAGCCTGTATGATGTAGATCTACTTTGATTGTAACTTTGGACTCTACTCTTTTCCAAGGATCACCTCCTTCTTTGAAGAAGCTCTATTGAGGATTTTTAAATTCAAACACCTCAATAGGAAAACTATGAGAAACTAAGTCTCATAAACCTAATATTGAGAGGCTAAATTCTCTCCTAGATCGATAATTAGAACCTTGAGGGAACAAAGACCTTAAAACCCAAATTATACCATTTAGAAGACCGAAGATTAATTGATTCAAAGAAAGGAAACTCTGTGAATCAACAAATGGAAGGAGTTAGAATGATCAATTAATTCCATAGATACTTCAATCTAAGGCTCAATTGTTCTTAATACTAAGGACCTTAACCCTTAGCAAACTAGTCTAAGAAGGTGAAGAAACCAAGAGGCAACTTGGAGATACCCTCTTAATTTCATCAACTTCATCATTGTTACATTGCATTGAGTTATAATGGGGTATTCATAGAATAAACTCTAGACGTAGCTAACTTATGGTTAAATGACTCAAAATACACATTAAACCCATGATTAAAAGCATAAAAGGCAAGCCAAATATAAAAAAAATACTCAACTAGAACATATTAAACATCCATTTAGTCGAGCCCTACAAGTGACATTAGGGGGAATCTATCGTCGTCGGTAGGTGTATGAATTACAAAGGAATGGCCGGTAGAAGCCTACCGGTGATGGTAGGGGTAGGGCCTACTGTCGAAGGTAGGGTCTTTTCTTCAATCGCTTAGCCAATTTTCAACTCCCACTTGTTCCCTTGAGTAATCCTTTCTAATTGAACAAACGGTGAACAACTTGGAAGTCTTTTCTTGGCCTTTAAACTCTTCTAACTTGTTTTTCAAAGCTTCTTCCTTATAAGTTAACCTTGTCATTATCTTCATTTCCATTAAAGGCCTTGAGTTTCTTCACCCGAGCTCTAGTAATTTGTCCAAGCTTCAACTCTATAGATGCTTGACTCTTCCGATCTACATCACTGTGTTGTGGGTGTAGAGGACAATGATAGCTGCACCTCCACCGTGGTAAAGAGTAGTTGTAGTGACTGACCGCTCACATTAGGATGGACGGATTGAGTCGGTATAAATAGTGAACGAGTTGGACATACACCTGTAATTTTAGAGTCGCCTCAGCATCTTCGGGACCCTGCTCATCCGATGCCGAGGCCCTCTTGGAATTGCCAACCATATCCTTCTTACTCCGGGCAATATTTACAATTACAAAGAAATATGAAAAGCTAGCAAAGCATTAAACAACTTTAATTTTAACTTTAACTTTCATAACTTTTATAACTTTAATAAGTTTTATAACTTTAATTTCAAGCTTAATAACTTTCATGACTTTAATTTTAATAACTTTAATGTTGATAACTTTCATAATTTTAGCTTTAATAACGTTAAGGTTAATAACTTTAACATTCAAAACTTTAACTTTAATTAGTATCATAAACATTAGTAACGAACCAAATGCAATTACATACATAAATTTTGGACAACACAACATACACGATGAACATAATATATAACTACAAGTCAGAATCATATTCACTGTCATGATTTGATATGAATTCCTCTTTTTCACTATATTCGTGTTTGGATTCCCATTCTACCTCATCGTTTACAAAATCATCATTATGTGCGATCTTCAAGTTCTCCAAGAATGTTTACTTCATCGATTGCACCTATCTCAAGAGAAAGAATTTCGACATCTTCAATTCGGCGATCTATAACCAAAGTCTCCAGGATGTCCACGTTCTCTTGAAATGCAACGTCAACTAAAGGCACATCAAGAACACGAGGCCTTGATTTCATTACTACTCACTAATCACTCCTTTGTGTTTTTGCACCAGGGTACATGATGTAAGACACTTGTTCTGCTTGTTTTGCAAAAAAAAAAAAAAAAAAAAATTGATCGTATCCTCCGTACCATTTTTTAGAATGAATTCCATAGTTTGTAACGTATCATAAAACTTTCGTGCCTCTTGAATAGATGCTTCTTCATAACTATAGTTTGCTATATCAGGGTCATAGCTTGTTCTGGCAGCATCAAATATCAAGTCACGAATTGTACTACTTTATTTAACACTTGTTGAAGTTCTTTTCATTCCACTATTCACGTACATTCCCACATTTAATCCCTAAAAAGGTTCTACATGACATGTCTTAGATAAAACCCCGGTTAAAAAGAAGCAACTTTAGTTCTTCAATGGTGGTTAACTTCCTAATTTTGCACTTTATACACAGGGATCTTATCTCATTTTTGCATGCCATGATTTGTTGAAAAACACCAGTCGACAAGCTGATGTACCCATTCATTAATTCACCACTAAGCCCTTAACCCAGGCACACATCTTGTATACATCCAACTTCTGACCATCTTTATAAACTTTCTACATTAAAAAGAATAGAAGCTTAAGATTAATCTTATTCATAACAAGAAAGTTAAGAATCATACAACTTTAAGAGGAAGAAGAAGAAGGAATGATATGATTGAGGATCTTCAATGAAATTCAAATCTTTATATCCCTTGGACCATGCCTTTAATAGGATTTG
Source organism: Catharanthus roseus (assembly GCA_028651295.1). Taxonomy (NCBI): domain Eukaryota; kingdom Viridiplantae; phylum Streptophyta; class Magnoliopsida; order Gentianales; family Apocynaceae; genus Catharanthus; species Catharanthus roseus. Next base: position 10,649,390 of record JAPQWS010000016.1, read on the forward strand.
ATTTCCTTCAACAATACCCACCTATAATTCAAAATAAACTATGAACAAATGTATATGAAGAAGATCTTTTCCTTAATTGCTAATCAAATAAAGGGATTGGTTACCCCTAACCCAATTAGATCAATTGAAGAAGACCTAAGATCTAAAACAAATCACAAGTTTGTGATCATAATAGATTAAGAAATTGTGATCAAATTAAGAACCTCTGGATCAACCCAGTTCAAGTATTCAATAAAATTAATCTAAGGATTGATCAAACCTTAGATGAAGTTCAAGGAGAAATCTTCAAAACTTACAAACCCTAGAGATAAACTCTTCAATTTCATAAAATCACCAATTAGTCTTACAATTAAGCTATCATAATATAAACATGGTTTTGGGTCAACCCAAGACCCATTAGGGACTCAAGTGAAAGCTGTAAAGTGAATTAAAATAGCAATTCTCGCCTAAAACATCACATTACATAAAATCAGTACCCTACTATTAACGGTAGCGGTACCCTACCGCACGCGGTAGGTCTTCAGCATGTTAAGTCCATTTTGGACAGGAACCTACTGTAGATGGTAGGTAAAGGGCCTATCGCCTGCGGAGGTCTTGTTCTTCACTCTTCTTGGACTTTTTTACCTCAAACATGCTCCATTGAATGCTCCTTGCATGTAGTATGAATCATGAGCAATTTGAGAGGCTTTCCTTCATTTCCAATGCCTTTATTCTTGCTCTTTAATCCATTCTTCATTGTTTCTTCAATGAATACAATCATTCCTTTAGCCAATCCATCATCATATTCCTTGATCTTCTTTGCCCTTGTGCTAGTGATTGGTCCTTGAATCAATTCCTTTTCTTCTTGGTCATCTCGGTTCATGTCATTCCCCCTCATTTGAAAAGATTCCTCCTTGGATCTTCACCTACATCAAACAAAGATAAGTCAGAAACATTCAAGGTAGGACTAATATTATATTTACCCAAAAGATTAAATTTATAAGCACAGTCAGTAATGCGCTCAAGCTTGAGAACGGCCATCGCCACGAGCATCAAACTTAGACTTTCATTGAGAAGGATATTTTTTTTTTCTAAGGTGAACCCAAACCCAATCTCTAGGTTCAAAGACTACTCAGTTCCTTCCAACATTCTTTTAGCTACGAGCTTCTTGTTGTTAGCTTCAATAGCTTACGGACTTTAGAATGGATAGACTTGACAAACTCTACTTTCTTCTTTCCATCCAAGCTTAAAGTATGATCTATAGGTAAAGGCACCAAGTCAAATGGAGTTAGAGGGTTGAAACCGTAGACAACTTCAAAAGGTGAGTAAGAAATAATAAGATGAGCCTTATTGTAAGCAAACTGAATATGAGGTAAACATGCTTCCCATTGGTGCAAATTCTTCTTAATGATAGCCCTAAGAAGTTGGCCAATAGTTTTGTTCACTAGTTCTATTTGTCCATCTCTTTATGGATAGCAAGTTGTAGAATATAATAAGTTGGTAAGTTTCTTCCACAAAACACACCAAAAATGACTAAGAAACTTAGTGTCACGATCCGAAAAAATAGTGGTAGGTATACCATGGAATTGCACCACCCAAGTAGAGAACAAATTTACAACATGACTAGCATCATCGATTTTCTTACAAGGCATGAAATGAGCCACTTTAGATAACCAATCTACGATAACAAATATAGAATCCATGCCTTTAGGGGACCTAGGTAGTCCAAGCATAAAATCTATAGAAATGTCTACCTAAGGTTCTCTAGGCACATCCAAAGGAGAATAAAGTCTATGCGATAAAGATGTAGATTTAGCTCTTTTACATTCTAAACAATTTTCAATAAACCTCTCTACATCTCTTTCTATGCGAGGCCAAAAGAAATACTCATGTAACATGTCATAAGTTTTTGAAATACAAAAACGACCCATTAAACCACCACAATGAGCTTCCTTAACTAGGAACAATCTAGAGGAACAAGAAGGAATGCATAATTTATCTTCATGGTAAAGAAAACCGTCATGTATAAGGTACTTTCATTAGGAAAGACTAAACAAGCATCAAATATGTCCTTGAAATTATTATCACTAGCATCTAAGTCTTTAAGCATTTCAAACCAAGTATTCGAGCTTATAAGGTAGAGATTAGAGTTTACCTTCTTGACAAAGCATCGGCTAAAACATTTTGCATGCCTCTTGTCATATGGAAATGTTCCTATGAATTCCATCCATCTTGCATGCCTCTTGTTGAGCTTTTGTTGTCCTTTGAGAAACTTCAATGACTCATGGTCGGTATGGACTACAAACTCTTTAGGCTACAAATAATGTAGCCAATGCTTCAATGTTCTCAATAATGGATAGAGCTCCTTGTCATAAGTAGCATAATTCGATGCCGCACCAGTCAACTTCTCACTAAAGTAAGCCAAAGGCCTCTTATCTTGCCTCAACACTCCTCCAATACTAACCCCGGAGGCATCACACTCTATTTCAAACATTTTCTGAAACTTTGGTAGTGCCAATAGAGGAGCACTACTCAACCTTTCCTTCAACAATTTAAAAGCCTTTTCTTATTTTTTGTCCTATTTGAATCGAGTCATCTTCTTGATTACATCCATCAAGGGACTTGCATGGTGCTAAAGTCCTTGATGAATCTCTATAAAAGCTTGCTAGGCCATGGAAACTTCTCACTTTAGATGCACTCTTGGGAGTAGACCAATCCTAGATTGCTTTCACATTCTCTTCATCCACTGGGAGACCTTGAGAACTCACCGTATAACCTAGGAAAGTAACATTTTCAAATAAAAATCATATTTTCCAAGGTTAGCATATAACTTCTCACTTCTCAAAACAAACAAACTTGTTTAAGATGATGCAAATGATCTTTGTAAGTTTTGCTATAAATCAAGATGTCATCAAAATAAACCACAACAAATTTTCCAATTAAATCCCTCTAAACATGATGCATGAGTCTCATGAATGTTCTAGATGCATTAGTTAAACAAAAAGGCATGACCAACCAGTCATAAAGACCAAAATTAGTTTTGAAAGTCGTTTTCCATTCATTCCCTTCTTTCATGTGAATTTGATGGTAACCCAATTTTAAATCTATCTTTGAAAATTTTGACAACCATGCAACTCATCAAACAAGTCATCTAACCTAGGGATAAGATGCATATATTTGGTGGTGATGTTATTAATGCCTTTACAATCTACACACATGCACAATATACCACTTTCTTAGGAACTAGGTAAACGCGAACAACACAAAGACATAAGCTTTCTCTTGCATGACTTTTGGAGAGCAATTCTTCCACTTATCTTCTCAACTGCTTGCCCTCTTTGAGAGAGGGGAAGGGGGAGAGGGGGCTCCTATAAGCTAGCCTATTTGGCAACACCGTACCAAGCACTAAATCAATTTGATGTTCAATGCCACGTAAAGGAGGGAGTCCACCGGGCATCTCATCGGATTTGAATTCTTCAATCACCTTCATAATAGCTCTATACAAGGAAGATAAATCACCATTAGTAGAAACAAATGCTTCTTTGCAATATAGGTGTAACACAACTCTTTCTTTTCAATTGCTTCTATGATCTCACTCTCTTTTGCATAGAAACATCTCTTTCTTTGCAACATTCTCTTTCTCTTGATCACTCACTTTCTTGTCACTCTTTACTTTTACCTCTTTTGTCTTTTTAACACTCATTTCTTTTCCCTGAACTCTTTTTCCTTCCTTAATGATTTTTCTCTTTTGTTCATTCTCAATTCTTTTTTTTCTATCATTTTCTTTTGTTCTTCTCTCATTTGTTAATGTGCAAGAGGATTCATAGTATAGGATTTGTCATCATCTACAAAAGTGTAAGTATTATTCTCCCCATGATGAATGGCTTTCCTATCAAATTGCCAAGGATGACCCACTAATAAGTGGTAAGCTTGCATAGGCACTGTATCACATAACACTTTATCATTGCATGTTCCCATAGCAATAGGCACTTTCACTTACCTCCAGACTCTAACTTCGCCACTATCATTCAACCAATGCAATTTGCAAGGATTAGGATGTTTAAAGGTAGCCAAATCCAATTTCTCCACAAGATAGGTACTAGCTACATTATGCAACTACCATTATCTATGATGAGGTTATCAAGTCTACCTTCCACCTTTTATTTGGTATGAAAGATATTCTCTCTTTGAATGCTCGAGTCATCTTAAAAAATTTGAGTAGTCAAAGACCTTATAGTCACCAAACTCAAAGCATCTTCCTTGGCATCTAGAGAAGCATCCAAATAGTTCCATCTTCATAGCCATTTCAATCATCAACAATGTTCTCAAGACTTTCTTCATCATCTTTCTCAATCCAACCATTCAAGTCTTCACGAAAGATCAAAGTCCTCTTAGTAGGACAATTGATAGCTATATATCCCAAACTATTGTATTTAAAGCACCTAGTTGGATTAGTGATCAACTTATGTTTCTCTTCCACCTAGGGCTTAGGATTATTTTTGAAAGCCACCTTAGGTATTTCATCCTTCTTTGGCCAACCTTTGAAAGTAGATGCTTGAGTTGAGGCCAGATACAACATTCCTTGCAGAAGAAAAAGTAGTTTTAGAGAAACCACTTCTCTTCCTTTGAGTCTCAATCTTGGTTGCTAAATGGCACATGTCTTTATAAGTTGTATAAGAGTACAATTCTAATTGATTTGCAAAGTCCCTATTGAGACTACTTAGAAATATAGCAATAGAACCATCATTATCCTCTTCCAAGTTCAATCTCAGAGTTTATAACTCCATATTTTGCCTACACTCCACAAGACTTTTGCTACCTTGCCTAAGAGTCATCAATTTGTAGTGAAGCTCCCTATAATAATGCTCTGGTACAAATCTTTCTCTCATAAGAGTCTTCAATTCGGCCTAAGTTTCAACCGGTTTCCTTCTATTTCTAACCCTTTGAGTGACAGCTCAATCCTTTTAGGAAAAGATTCGGCCGAGATCCTTTCCCACTAATGAAGTGCATAACCCAAAAATTCGGCAATGACTAACTTAGCCTTAACATTATCACTATAATTTCTGACCGCGAAAGGATTTCCACCTGACGTTCCCATTCAAGGAACACATTTGGATCACTTTCCCCTTGAAGCTAGACACCTTCTACATGATCTTGTTCAAGGCTCTATTCCCTTGTGTCCACCATATAACCACCAAAGTATTCTTTGCCAAAATTAGGATTCTCCCCATAGTCAGAAAATAAGTTATATTCGTGCCATACTTCATGTCTTTGAACCTCTTCTTGTGCTCTATTGTATCCCCTTCCTCCTAGACCTCCTCTTTATTCACCTCTAGGAGTAGTGTGTTTACCTCCATCATAGAATTGATGAGTGCTTTAACCGGTGTGAATGAACCATGATGATTGCAGTTTTTGTAACCCCTTTGAGTATGGGAATCGACATTTCCATCACTGTGACTTTGACCTCTTTGCTCTATAGAAAGATTAGTTATGTCCCGTCGCATATCTCCCATTTCTTTTCTCATTGATTGAAGCTCTTGCATAATTATTCTCATTGGATCCAAGTTGTAATCAGAACTTTCACTGAGTTCCTTCATTGTGAAGAGTGTTTAATTGAGTATCCGTAGGCATAATGAAACCTGCAGTTTAAACAAAATAAAAAGAAATAGGACCTCACAATCACTCCATAAAAACTTTTAGCAAGAAACACAATAAAACTTCAGATCAAGCCAATCTTATGGCATCAATTTTTTGTTCCAAGATTTTATATGATCTTCATGTATTTTTCAATAGATCATCATATACTTTTTTTCACGAATTTTTCTTCAATTAAACATACATTAGAGCTTAATTTGAAGGTGGCTCTAATACCAAAATAATATGAATTGAGGATCTTCAATGAAATTAAAATCTTCATATCAATTTCCCTAGGACCTTGCCTTTAATGATACTTGATCTCCTTCAAGAACACCCACCCATAATTCAACTCAAGCTATGAGAAAATGTATATGAAGAAGATCTTTTCCTTAATTACTAATCAAACAAAAGGGTTGGTTATCCCTAACCCAATTAGATCAATTGAAGAAGACCAAAGATCTAAAACAAATCACAAGTTTGTGATCAAATTAAGAACCTCTAGATCAACCCAATCATAGTGTTCAATAAAATCAATTTTTGGTTGATTAAACCCTAGATGAAGTTCAAGGAAAAGCCTCAAAACTTAAGAACCCTAGAGATAAAGTCTTCAATTTCATAAAATCACCAATTAGTCTTACAATTAAGCTATAATAGGGTATTTATAGGAATTAGGTAAACCCTAATCTAAAAATGATCTTAGGTCAACCCAAGACCCGTTAGGGACTTAATTAAAAGCTGTAAAGTGAATTAAAATTGTAATTCCCACCTAAAACATGGCATTACGTAAAATCAGTACTCTATTGTCGATGGTAGGATACCCTACCACACACAGTAGGTCTTCAGCATAACAAGTCTACTTTGGACAGGAACCTACCATGAACAGTAGGTATAGGGCCTATCGCCTGCGGTAGGTCCTGTTCTTCACTTTTCTTAGATGTTTTCACCTCCAACTTGCTCCATTGAATGCTTCTTGCTTGTGGTATGAATCAGGAGCAACTTGGGAGGTTTTCCTTCATCTTCATTGCCTTCATTCTTGCTCTTTAATACATTCTTCATGGTTTCTTAAATGAATGCAATCATTCCTTTAGCCAATCTATCATCATATTCTTTGATCTTTCTTGCCCTTGCTCTACTAATTAGTACTTGCATCAATTCCTTAGCTTCTTGGGCATCCCGGTTCATATCAAGTAATACGAGAAGAAGAAGAAGAAGACGCGACAGAAAAGCCCCACTTTACTTCTAAAACTAAACTCCTATCTTTCGTTTAAGTTCACTTTTATAAAAAGAAGTCGCTTTTGATATATTTGAAATGACGAAGTAATACATGTATCTCCTCACTTGTAACTTTTTTGAGGTTCACTTCTAAACAAAGAAGTAATAGTTTGAAGTAATCAATGAATATTTAGGAATAAAAACTCCTAATGTTTGTTTAATTTTGTTTGTTAAAGAAACTCTATTTTGATAGATTGGAATTGAAGAAGAAATACAAGTACAAAATTCTTGTAACTTTTTTTAAGTTCACTTCTAAACAAAGCAGTCACTTTTGGTAGAGTGGAAATTAAGAAGTAATGGAAGAATTTTTGAAAAAGAAATAATAGAAGAATTGTTTAGTTCAAACACTTCTAACTATTATCTAATATTTGGAAAATTTTTTAAAGAGTCTCCTTTGTAAAATAGAAAGTTTCCAAGCACAACGGCCACTCAAAATGCAACATTCAAGACTAATTTAACAGTTTAGGCTCCCCCATAAATAATTCAAATACACTTTATATAAATTAACTTTAAATATGATAAAATTTATAATGACTTTATAAACTTTTCATCGAGAACATGTAGCTTTAATAAACTTTATCAATGACTTCGCTATAAATTAATCAATATAATTTGAAATTTTTTTAATGTTAATTACAAAGAATGGTCGCGGCAAAGCTGCGGTGACGGCAATGAACCTGAAATAAAAGTCAAGTCCTTTATCAACATAAAATTTTACCTTTTTTAACAACAATACCTTTGTATTTTTAGATATTAGTAGCATATTAAAACAAGTGGTATGTGCATAAAACAAAATAAAAATACCTAAGAAAGCATCCTACTTTAACTTATATGAACTATTTCATCTACTCTCTTAAGTTTGAATTAGATGAATAATTGATTATAAGAATTTAAGTCTACTACTTTCAATTTAATGAAATATTATTGAGAAATTTGAAAACATACATCGATAAGAAATGATATCCACTTTAAAACCTTTTCAAGTAAAACAGCTTTCTTATGTGCATATTGGGGAGATTTATATTCTTACTGAGGAAAGAAAAATAAATTCGAACTTCATATGTGCTTCAATCTTCATAAAATTCATAGGTGTCTTACAACATCTCTTTAAACAACTAGAAAGGAAAAGCTTGATATATATATTTTTTTAAACAACTTCATATTTAGTCAAATCACAAATTTATAACATAAGAAGATTCTTAAATATCTCACTAATTAAATGCATGAAACATCTCTCAAAGTCATATTCTAACACTTTGAAAAGAAAAAATGTCTTATTTTAATAGAAATGAACAATTACACACTCAAAATATCATTTGCTAAGGAACATTCTAAATGTAATTAAAGAGGTTAGGGCAAAACATAAAAACAAAAATCACACACAATGACAAATCTTTCAAGCTTTTCCACCATACTCCAAGTATCTACATGCTTTTATTGACTCCAGAAGTCACACAATCAAAATAATATAGTCCACTCACTAGCAAATATATAAACCTAATATATAAAAGACAAAATCTTTATTTAGTTCTTCAGAAATATTTCTAGCTTGCTATGCACAGAACTGCAATTTAGTAACCTAAGAATAGCATTGGCAAACCTACGAAATAATAGGAGGAAAATCTCTATAAACGTCGAACAGCTCAGTCCATAATGTCAAAGTAAGAAAGTAAATCAATCAACATGATCTAGCAACATAGGTAACAAATAGTAACTATCTACATGGAAGTATTATATTTCAATCATGAAGTATCAAGCATGATAACAAGCCACTCATTATTAGAGGCATTATATAGGAAATAAAACATCGAGCGGAAAATTTCATTGCTTGCAGCTCAACTTCACCCACATATTTAGTAAAACCTTTCTGCACAAAGACATTCACGAGACATATAAAAAGTTATAAATCTATATAAAAATATATAGAAAGACCTTGTTAGCGATTAAGTTTCTAACTTATATTTAGCAATAAATAAATATCAAGAGTTATCCAAGTATAGAGCATACACTTGTTATTGAAAGACAAAATAGCATTGGTAATACAGATCAATTATTTTGTGCCATTATATACATAGTAACAAACTTGAGGGGAGCATTATGAATGCTGCAAAGACCTTCCTGTTTACTTTGGCAACAGTCCCATGAATTTGCTCATGAATTTGTTTCTTATGAGCTTTGATAGTTTGAGCAACAAAAATGAAGCCGACAAAGCATAGAACCAAAGCAACCTTGTTCTTTACAATTTCTTTTCTCTTTTCTTTTCTAACAATTCTTCTAATTAATTTATTATGAATTAAGATAGAAAAAAACAGAAATAGAAATAACGGTAGAATAGAAACATATATTACAAAGCCGAAGAGCAAAAAATATCATCTAATCAAGAGGTGGAAATTACCTTAAATTGCTCAGTGATCATAATGAAAGATGGAGGCAGCACTAGTAGTTTTCGGCAGTAGCAGCGGCGACAAAAAAATTTTGTTTTGATAGCAGCACAAGGTGATGGTTGAAAGAGAGCAAATAAAATAGAAAGGAGAAGTGAGAATGGAAGAGAGGAGAAGGAGGAGATGGAAGCGATGACATGTAGGTCACGGTGAAAGGTCATCGGTGATTGGGAGTGGTCACAAGTAGTCATAAGGTAGAAGAGAGAAAGTGAGGGAAAATTAAATTGAGGGAAATAAGGGAGAGAAAGTGACTAAAGAATGACTATTTTGATTGAAGAAAATCCGTGAAGAACAATACTGAATGCTTAAAGGATGAAATAGAACCTTCCAAGCTGCTCATAATCTACACCATATGGAAGGATTATTCAAGGGAGCAATTTGGATGTGAAAAGGACCAAGTGTTGTGAAGAATTGGACCCACCACCAACGGTAGTGCCTCTACCTACTATCGTCGGTAGGCTTCTGCATAGGAAGAGCTTTGAACATCACACCCTAACACTTCCAGTAGGTTTCACCCTGCCGTCGCTGGTAGCTTCCTGGTGGAGTTGAACCTTTGTGATGTTTAGGCGGGTTTTTATTGTTCGAACATTATTTGTACCTATTAGTCAAGGGCCTAATGGGTATTTTAAAGCCTTAATCAATAGACAAGTTGGGTTTAATTTTTGTCCTATAAATGCCTATTTATGGACTCATTTGAAACCAACATTGAGAATTTGCTGAAATTTGAGAGAGATTCCCCAAAGGTTTCTACGGTTCTTCAACCCAACCTAGCTTAGCTTCTAAGGGTTTACTTTCTTATATTTGTGAATAATTTATTTCTTATATTTTTTAATCTAGGGAATTCAATTGATCATCAAATTCCTTCTTTAATTGATTCTTAGAGTTCTTGTTCATAGATTGATTAATCCTTGGACTTCTAGTTTGTGTAGTTGGGATTTTGAGGCTATAGTTTCGTCAAGGTTCTTTCTATCAAATTAGGAAAGATTTTAACCTCTCAGTATTGGGTTTATGAGGCTTAGATCCTCATAGGTTTTCTATAGGAGTGTTGAAACTAAAATATTGAATAGAGGTTCTTCATTAAAGGAAGTGATCTTGGAAATGTGTTGAATTAAATCTACAATTAATTGAAGATTCACATCAAAGTGGTATCAGAGCAACCTTCATATGAAAGACAGTTTGTTTTTTAAGTTGTTTAAATTCATTGGAAAAAAAAAAGGTACTTGATGATCTATGAAAAATCCATGAAGATCATGCAATAGTAGTACAAAAGAATAGATCCGAAAATCAATTCCAAAATTTATTGAATTATTGCAAAATTGATTGATTTTTTGTGATGGAGATATTCTCCTTTGAGCTAGGGTTCAATTGAAATAAGATTTACTCAATTTGTAGTTCAATTGATTGCTCAATTTGATTGAAACTTGAAATATGTTTCGGAATTGAGGTGGCAGAAAAAGTATGAATTAATCCGAGCAAATATTGGTTTTATGGATTTAATTCAAATGAAATTTGTGCTTAAATTTATCTACATCGAGGTGAGGAATATTCCTGAATGGGTTCACTTGATTTGGATATGTATCTTTAGAGATATCGTCATTTTAGTGGTAGGGTATCATCATCCCCTGTTTCCTAGGAAAATTTTCTTATACTCTTGTTTTCTTTGATTAGCTTAATTGTTTTAAATTTATTTGTTTCTGACTTATGATTGTTTTATTGTGTGTTCCTAATATTTGTTGATGATCAATTAAGTTTATCGGCTCTTTTTCATAGTTTAAATTATTTGAATTTCTTACACCTCAAGTGTTTGAAACTTTGCTCTTTGAACACTTTATCAAACTAAGTGCATTGATTGTTACTTGCTTAGGATTGTTGTTCTTGGTTTTAGTTGGTTACGAGATTTGAAGAATCTTGTAAACACTTTAGTGAAGAGTGTTTGGGAAAAGGCAAGACGATGAGCTTATTGTGATAAAACCCAATAAAGGGTGCAAAACATGAGTGAATTGATTCATCATCAAAGAGTGTAAACACTTTGGGAGTGATTAGGAGGTCCTTTTATCGTTTTCTAACCTTTTTGTGCAGGTTTAAAACAATAAACAAATGGAATACAATTGGTCTAATCCATCATGGAAAATGATGGAAGCAAAGAGCAAACAAGAGGATTATCAATCTAAGTTTGCAAGGAATATGCATAATTTCCATTATGGTGGTGCCAGTGGAGTTAATGCTTATAGTGGAAACAACCTTGGAAATGGAAACTTCACTCCTAAAATACATAATGGAATTGGTAACTTCTCTTCTTATGCTAAATCTTACGGGCATACTTCTTATGATGATTATGGGGGTTATGATAGAAATAATGCTAAATATGATTATTATGAGCATAGTCCTTATGGTTGTTATGAAGAGTATCATTATAGGTATGGTAGAGAAGTTTACTTTAAGAGCTTATATGATGAAAATGTCGTTGGGAGGAACAATGAAAGTGAGCATGTAGTCCATCTCAAATGCCTTCTGGAAGGAAAAGTTGCTAATCTCGTTGTTGATGGTAGTAGTTGTGCTAATGTGGCTAGTACTTACCTTGGGGAAAAGTTCAATTTGCCTCTTCTTAAACATCCTAAGCCTTACATACGCCATTGGTCAAATGATAGTCCTGAGATCAAAATCACTAAGCAAGTGTAAGTGTCTATAACTAAAGGAATATATAAAGATAAAGTGTTATGTGATGTAGCATCCATACCAGCGGATCATTTATTATTTGGAAGTCCTTGGATTTATGCTAGAGAAGCTATATACAGCGAGGACAAGCATTCTTACAACTTCACCAAAGATGGTAAGAGATTCATTCTAAATTCTTTGACGCCTCACAAAATTTATGAAGAGCAAAAGAAGTTGAGAGAAAGGGTAAAAATATTTGATCAAGAGAAAAAGGCAAAGAGCATCATGAAGGCTAAAAGATGTGAGGAAAACAAATCTTTCAAGCTACTTCAAGGAGTTACAAAACTAGAAACCTTGAAAACATTAGTGATTGAAGAATTTCCAAAAGTAAATGAGCTTCCACAAGCTCAAGAGTAGTTGAAAAGAACATTGTACTGCATATTGAGAAAGAAGGATTTAAAGAGGAATCTTGTTGCATCATGAGTGGAAAGAGCATTGAAATTAAATAAATAGAACGAGTGGAAGAAAAAGAGAGATTAGTAGAAGGATCATGTAACTTGGTTCTATTGGTATCATCTCAAAAGAGACTGAAGATTTTGAGTGTTCAAAAGAGAAAGAGAGTGAGCTTGAGAAAAGTGAGATAGTAAAATAAAATTAGTGCTCATTGAAAAACAAGAGAGTGAAAAAGAAGAGCTAAGAGAAAAAGAGATAGTTGCATTTGAAAAGTGTGAGAAAGTGAATTTCTATACTAATGAAACTAATTCTTTCTTTGCTAGTGAACTCTTATGTGTGCAGAATTTTGAAGATTCAGGCAAGGATGAAGGAGGAAAGCTTGCCTACAAGTCCATCAAGACCATAAACTTCTTATCCTCTAATTCCTACTTGAGCTTTGAGATTTATTTAAAGGAAATTAAGTTGTTCTCACTTGTTTTTATGGAAAATGGATATCAATCTCACTTGCTCAACTCTCTTAGAACTTTATTAGGAATGAAAGAATTCATAGAGTTTAATTCCAATCCTTGTGTAATTCCTAGAGTCGATGAATACCATTTCAATTATTGCTAATTATATTTTTTTATGTGCTAGGAATTGAAGACAAAGGAAGGAACATGGAGAAAGTGCTTGGCAATTTTCTTTAAGCTTTACCAATAAGTCTATCTCTTAACCCTTCTCTCATGTGTTACGAAGTTTCTCTTATGGAATTAGAATTGTTTTTAGAGTCTTATCTTTCTCATGTGAGCATTGTAAGCCCTAAGGGCATATTTGTAATGTTTTGATTATGATTAACTTGTGCTTTATGATAAGTAGAAATAGCTTTATATAGAACAAAAGATGCACAGAAGAAGTCTCAAGGGTAATCTACAAATAAGCAAAAGATCACACAAGACAACAGGAGAATATCAAGATAAAGTAATCAAGTTGAATACATTGAAGACAAGAAGATTAGTTAGGGGTACCATATAAGGTAACTTTGTAACAATCCCTAACTGGTATCTTTGATTGTTGATCAAGATGTTAGCTCCTAAGGAGAAATATTTTTTTGACAATCTATCCTTGAAAAACTAAGTGTTTGATAAAGCTTTGATGTTTTAAATGTATTACATATTTCTTAAAGATTATCAAGAATACAGGTTTTAAAATGTGAAGGAAAATGTATATTTCACAGGAAAATCGGTGGTCTAATTTTCTGTCAAAAGTCTAAAACTGATCATCCGATTCTCTGTTACTTAGAAAATTGGACGTCTGATTTTTGGTTTCTCAAAATGGAAAAAGGGTCATCCGATTTTTCAAGGATATTAAAAATCTGTCGTCTGCTTTTAAAAATGGTCATCCAATTTTCTTTTCATATGAAAAATTGGACTTCTTATTTTAAAAACCGATCGCTAGTTTTCACTTTTACTACAAAGAAAATGACTGTTGCTCTGACAGTAACTGCCAGTTTTTACCTTAACACATAAAATGGTATTTTTATTAGCCATAAAGGCTAAGCAGTTGACAAACATTTAATAATAATTTGAAGAGCATTAAAGAGCATACTTTTAACCTTATTTATCTTACAAAAGAAAATGTCCTAGGAGCTATATTTTTTATCATTATTCAAAGAAAGAGAAGAAGGGAGCTTGTAGAAGCATTCAACTAAGTTGTATCATTCTCTTCTCAAGCTCCTTTGGTAACATTGTTCCATCCTTACTCTCTTATATCATTTTGTGATCAAAGGTTTTGTGAAAAACCCTTTGGGTAGTCCTTTGAAAATTGTTGTACTGTTGTGTTTTGTAAACATTGAGGTTTGAGTGCAAAAACCTTTGAAAGGTGATCCTCATTGTGTTATTGTAAAACAACTTGTGATTAGTGGAATTGTGAAATCTTTGAGTCTCAAGGTAGTGGATTTAGCTCTATTGAGAGAGTGAACCACTATAAATACTTAGTCTGTTTTCCTTGTGGCTTGTCTTTTACTTCTATTTTTATAGTTTAAATCTTGATTATAAAAGAGATTTTTTTTTTGGCTAGAAATTTTATTAAAAAGGAGTTATTAAATTCTTCTTCAAACAAAATCGGAGGTTTATTTTAAAAATTGTTCAAAAAGTTTTATAAATTAGCCAACAACCTTATTCACCCTTTGTAAGGTTTTTCAAGCATATATGGAGATTTTTGTGCTACTTCTTTTGGTGGTGGTGTCTTTCTTTTTGTACGTTATGTTTCTAAATGTCTTTCTTCTCATGTTTCTCTTGACGATCCATTGATGAATAGTGGTGTTAAATTTGATCCTTCTTGTTATGGTTTCGGAATGCTAGATAATTCTTCCTTTGTTGATCCTAACATTGTTGGTTTTAAGCTTGAATGTGCTTGATTTGATGTTCTTCATCATAACTCTATAGGGAAGTATGTTGAACAATATGACTATGTCTTACCTTTCCTTGGTGTTTTAATGAGGAATATCAATTGGTTTTATTCTTTTTAACCAACATGAGAACTTTTTGAATAAGAAAATAGCGTTTGTTAATGGTAAACATGAGCTTTCAATAGTGGTGACAACTTTTAATACCTTGTTTGGAAAGATATTTTGTTTAAAATTCTATCATTTACATTTTAAAGATTCTTTATTGAAGGATTTTGAATGCCAAATAGAAGCTTATCTTGAGTTGATCAAAGTTAATCCTTCGACATTTGAAAAATCTATTTTGAGAAAAGAAGCCTTTGAACGAATTTGCACATATTTTGTTGTTGACCATCATTATTACCACAAACCTTTCAAGGATTGTTTTTAAAAATTGCTCATTTTATGTGCTCGCTTCCAAAAGAACTATTGTGTAATCATTTTGAAACATGAATTTAAAGATACATTATTTATTCATCTAATTTTTAAAGTGTTCTTTGATAGAGTGGTTTTCAAAGAACAACTTAGACCATTTTGGAATTTTGTAAATTTTAAGTCTACATTTTCTCACTCTTTTTGTGAAATGAAGAAATTTGAGACTCATCAAAGTTATTTTTCCATGTCTAATGCTATAGTAAAGATCATTGAAGCATGCAAGGTTGTTTTCCCCGAAGAGGAACCTAGTGGACTTCATCATTTTAGAGGAATTGAACATGAAAGTGATTTAGTGAACAGTGTGGCTTTGAAATATGCTACTTATGATAAGAAGCTCTATGTATTGTTTGTGAATGGACAACAGAAGTTTAAGAAGAGGTGTACAAAATAGATGTAATTCATAGAGGTATTTCCGAATGTCATTTGTTGCAAAAGAGCTAAAGAAAATGTTATAGCCTATGCTTTGTCAAGAAGCTACACTCTAGGAATTCCTAGAGAGCGACATTTTCTCATACTCTTTGGACCTAAAGTGGTAGAACCTCGTGAAGTCTAATCTTTACATTACAAGCCCAATTACTTGGTTTTGACATATTTAAGGAATTACATGCTAGTCATAATGAATTCAAGGACATATTTGATGCTTTTTTGGTTTGTATAATGATGAATACCTTATACATGATGATGTTCTTTACCATGAAGGTGAATTGTGCATTCCTTCTTGTTACCTAAAGAACCTCAATGTGGTGGTTTGATGGATTTTTTTAATATTTCCCAAACTTATATAATTTTACATGAGCATTTCTTTTGGTTTTGCATGAAAGAAGACGTAGAACGGTTTATTGGTAAATGTTTAGAGTATAAAAGCGCAAAACCTACACCTTTGGCACATGAACTTTATATTTCTTTGAATGTGCCTAAAGAACCTTGTGTAGATATATCTATGGAGTTATACTTGGACTACTTTGGTTTTCTAAAGGCATGGATTTTATTTTTATTGTGGTTTATTTGGAAGACATTTTAACTGATAGAAAAACTAATGAAGATCATTTGCATCATTTTAATCAAGTTTTGTTTGTTTTGAGGAATGAGAAACTATATGCTAACCTTGGAAAAGATGAGTTTTGTGTGGGAAATGGTACTTTCCTAGGTTATGCAGTGAGTTTTCAAGGTCTCCAAGTGGGTGCAAATATGGTGCAAGCAATCAATGATTGGTTTATTTCCAAGAGTGCATTCAAAGAGAAAAGCTTCCATAGTCTTGCACGCTTTGATAGGAAATCATCATTGCTAGTCCCTTGATGGATGTACCCGAGAAGATGACTGGATTCACTTGGAAAATTTGTTTACCTCTTTTGAGTTTGCTTCCAATCAAGATTCTCATTCTACTACCCTTTATTCTTCTTTAAAAGTTGATTATGGCTTCCAACTTCTAATTTCTTTCGATATGATTTCCTTATCTATAGATCATACTTTAAACTTGGAAGGAACGACTAAAACAAAGTTTTTCAATTCTTTCTATTCCAAGAATATTTACGTTATTAAGTACAATAACAAGAAATTTGGAGAGATATGATTTGTCTTTGATCTCGGAGGTTAAAGTTGGGGTCATCTTGTATTCCAATGATGTCCTTTTCAGCATAAGTCTAAGCTTGATGGCTGTTGCAAAGGGCCTTTGTTAATTCTTGAATGCTCTAGTGCTTATATTGATCTTCCTATTGAATTTCACATTAGTTCTACCTTCAATGTTTGATATGTCTTTATTTTATAAAGGTGAAGAATCGAGGATGAATCTTTTCAAAAGAGGGGCGGATGATATTAACCGGGATAACCATAAGCTAATGAGTTGACTTATGATTTAATCCACAAGAGAAAGGACTAGAAGAGCAAGGTATTTGATGAAAGCTTAGCTAAAGAATGGTTGCTTTGATTGAAGAAAAACCATAAAGAACAATAATGAAGGCTTAAAGGATGAGTAAAACCTTCAAGTTGCTCATAATCTACACCATAAGCATGGATTATTTAAGGGAGCAATTTGGATGGGAAAAGGACAAAGCCTTGTACAGAATTAGACCTGCCGTCGTTGGTAGGCCCTGCATCTACCGTCCTTGGTAAACTTCTGGACGGGAAGAGCTTTGAAGTCACACCCTACTACGTCCGGTAGGTTGCACCCTACCGTTGCCGGTAGGGTACTAGTGGACTTGAACCTTTGTGATGTTGAGGTGGGTTTTTGTTGTTTGAACTTTATTTCCAGCTATTAATCATCGGCCTAATAGGTCTTTTAAAGACCTTAATCAATAGAGAAGTTAGGTTTAAGTTTTGTCCTATCAATACCCATTCATGGATTCATTTGTAACAAAAATTTGGATTTTTCTGAAATTTGAAAGAGTTTCTCGAATGGTTTCTATGGTTCTTCAACCCAACTTACCTTATCTTCTGAGGGTTTACTTCCTTAGGTTTGTGAACAATAGATTGCTTAGATTGTGGAATCTGTGGAATTCAATTGATCATCAAATTCTTTCGTTAATTGATTCTTAGGGTTCTTTTTCTCAGAATTGATTAAACCTAGATCTTCTAGTTTGTGTAGTTGGGAATTTGAGGCCATAGTTTCCTCAAGGTTCTTTCTATCAAATTGGAAAAGAGTTTAACCTCTCAATATTGGGTTTATGAGGCTTAGATCCTCGTAAGTGTTCTACTGGAGTGTTGAAACTACAAAATCCTCAATGGAGGTTCTTCATCAAAGGAGGTGATCTTGGGAAATTGTTGAATCAAATCTACAATCAATTAAAGATTCACATAATCATTTTGCCCCAAGGGCAACGAGCGACTCGTGTGAGAGAATCAGTTATTAATCGATGACTTACGGGTGGAAACAAGAAGGCGTGATGAACATTTCAAAAGGGCAGCTACCTGATTTCACAACTCCAGAGTCAGACCACCAGGGATTGAAGCTGGAGATTTAGTATTAAAAAAAGAAACGAAGTTAGCTGAAAAAAAATCTTTAAGAAAATTAGAAACCAAGTGGGAAGAACCCTACAAAGTTATTAAGTTACACGGAAATGGGGCTTATGTGTTGGTAGATTGTGATGGACAGTGTTTGGCAAAAACTTAGAATGATACTAACCTTCGCAAGTATCGCTCATGAAGATTCAGTAGAGAATCATGCAAACTTAGTTATTTTTGTATGAGCTAATATGTTATCTCTTCGAAATTAAGTAACATGATTTGACTATACTTTTACATTCATTAGCATGAATTAGAAGACATGAAGTATACAATTGGACTTAAGGAAAGCTCGTAGCACATATTAATTTGACAAACCAAAGTCTCCTAGCCCCGTAAGCGTACCATACAGTCCTTGGGTACATTTAAGAAAAAAAGAATAGGTTACAAAAAAAGGAAAAAAGGGAGAGAGGAAAAGATAATAATAATGATAGGACAAATCAACATTGATATAAAAGCAATAAATATGTGTCTTATGTTCCACGCATCATTCATCATCAACCGAGGACATTCCAAAATCATTTATATTTACAATCACCGTAGGAACCACTATCATCCTGTTAAAGAATTGGGTTGCATAGGTATAACCAAATCGCAAGCCAATCTTGTAATCTTGAGCAACAAGATGGAAGCTTATCTCCCTATGGTAGCAATGGGGTTCCAGAAAATAGAATCCGAATGCTCGAATATGGCTATACATGGTGTAAAAATGAAAGGTGATGGTGTATAGCTCTCCCAAACAAAGCTCAAATGCACGCCCAAGGAGTAGGATGATCTTCATCCTTTGACCATTTATAACATCACGAATACAAAGACAAACGACCTAGCCTGTTGCAAGCCAGCAGCAAGGGGAACATTGGCAGCAGGTAAAGAAGGAGCATCTGCCATTGAATGAGTAGACCTAAACAAGGGAGAGGGTTTTACGTTTGCTGAATTGATGAAGTTGGTTTTATACAAATGCCTTATTATATGGATTTTCCAAGAGGAAGGCCAACCTATAGGATATCCTTGAATGCATCAATCTTTCTTAAAAAGTGGAATCTACACCGTTAAAAAGGAGTAATAATTTCCCTGCCACTATTTCAAATAATGAATGTCCCATCTGATGGACGTGTATTAAATACACTCCCAAAAACAAGGAGACATCTATGTAATAAATTGTGCAAACCATAGCAAGATATGCTTCTACCTTATAGAGGGCAACTATTAGCATATACAAGTGGGTCTATCACCAGTACCATTGCTCGGTGACAAAATATGCATATAAGGGAATTGGTGTGCTCCATTAATGGGTTGTCCCAACAATACATACTCGAAATATGAAGACTAGTCCATCTTCACATATGCTAGCATTTACGGCTTTCATCAAGCCCCTATACAAAAACTGTGGAATGAATAAAGTGCACTTTGCCAAACGTATACTTATGAAGCGTAGCATTCATAAGGCATCATCTCATATTTATAAAAACAAAAAATGATAATATAAACTATTTAGAAATGCATCGTACAAACACTTATCCATAAAATTCATAAGCATGCATTATAAATGGGTTTGTTCGAAACATTTTCTACAAAGTCAGTTGGTCCCTAGTGATAGGAGATCTCCGTCCTGCAATGGGCTACAAAAAGTAGGGTCATCTCTTGTGACCTTCATGTGAGCATCCCAGAAATACTTTAACCACTGCTTCCTGATCTGTGCCACCTCAACCACCTTTGTAAAAAAAGACTCGGGACTCCCAGAGAGTTCGATCATAGAAGGAATGGGGCCAGAAGGACTTGTCTTCTGCAGAAAAGGCTATCTCCTGCAGGATAAATAGTCTCTAAAACGTAACACAAATATACTTTAGAACTCGGCTGACCCAGTCTCATTTCGGTAGTAGGATTATATAATCGCCGGCCTTTTGCCCAAGGATAAAGGAAAGAAGACTCTTGAGACCGATGTACCCGCTTTTTTGCAACATTAAGCTGATATGGTGGGTATCCCCTCCAAACGTTGCTCATAATGGAAAGGATCACTTCCCGCATAACGTCAACTAGCCACTGATAGAATTTGACCTTATATAGGTAGTTTATACAAATCTATCGCAAATACGGTGGATCAAGGAACGCTTCAGTCGCCCCTAAGAAGCATTGCTAAGCCCACCGTTTGCTTATATTTGGTACATTATAGAAGAGCGGTTTGCAAGTCCTTATCGTGTTTCTCCATAGCTGCTTCCAAGGAAGGATATCTCCTGGCCATGTCTGTTAATTCTCGCACCTTTACATCTCTAGTTGATTTGGCTTGGAAGCAGCGCTCCTTTAGACTCAAATACGAGGAACGAAATTCTACAAGTTGCACATCCAAAAAATCGACCCGATCTTCTTACTCATTACGAGCCGCTTTGATGTTATTAGATTCGCCTTAGCCTGCTTCAACTCTGCGACCTCCTCTTTCAGTTGAGAAACATAGAAATTAGTATCAAAGAAACTAGCATACACGGAGGAAGCACTATCAATAAAGCTTTGAGACTGTGACATTAATTTCTGCTCATAGATTGGAATCTACAATAACAAACTGTTCTTAGAAAAAATTAACGAAATAAATAGATTCGGGTCATAGCATGACATACCTGCATAAGACAACCAGGAAAGTATTCTTTAAAGTGTGGAAAGTCACACCGAGAAGTAAAAGAAGCATCCAAAGGAGGAGCAAGTTTGGTAAACCTTTCCAGCGCGGTCTCAGGATTAATCACACAATCGTTCGCACGAAAGTTCTATTCGGAGTGAAAGTACATGTCTTCGCCTCCTACTTCTAATTCAGAGTAAGGATATGTATCAAAGAAAGGACTAGACTTGAATGGGAAGAGTACTATTTTTCCCTTATCAGTTTTCAAGATACTCATGAGTACTTGTCCAGTTAAAGTATTCGAAGGTACTACACTAGAAGGCTTCACGGGAATTGTTGGAGAAGTCTTGATCAGGGTATGGGAGGCACGAAGTAGAATCAAGGACGATTGGGAACTTATAGTTTGGTCAGAGACAATTAATATATTGCTACATATCCTTGTCCTTTGCTAACGATTACGGGTAATCCGAGAGGATTCGGCTTCTCCACCAGAAGGATCACTTTTAAAAAGTCATAGTTATCATTGAAATTTGTGGACTCAGGTAACAACATTTCTCACAACCTCCTCAAAAACTTACCTGAGGAAGTAAAAGGTGCAAGAGTAAAGCTATAAAGGGGTACAAGCTGTGATGTTACTTTTAAAAATAAACAAGGGAAGTCCTAATCACTACAATGCAAGACAAGTGGACCTAACAATAAAGAGGTTAGCTTAAACCGGGTGTCAAATCTCTCGAGGAACGAAAAGGACTTGAGTACTAATCGTATTTCTAATGTTTAGTCTAAAAAGATGATGTAGTTGATGAAAAACTAAAATAGAAACTGAAAATAATTAAACCAATTAAAAGAAAGCAAGCAATGTAAAAAAATGGTTTTAAAAATTAATAAAGCAAGAGTTTAGATGGTAGAATCCCCCAAATCTTTATTACTAGTTCAATTGGAAAAATCTTTAATGAAAACGATGTTGAATTAATTAAGTTGGGTCATCACTCAAATCGGGTAATCCTGATCTCTAGACTAAAGCCACCCTAAAGGACAATCTCTTTTCTCCCTAATAAATTATGAGCGCAATAAAATTATGTGATAAAAAAAAAACCTGAAAGTGAAATATTGTATCTCTAGTCAATTACTATCAACCCCCAATTGGTTGCCCTAGATCTTTCTTCCTTTTTCAGTTTTGAACAATCCTGCGATTAGTCTAATCTCACGAGAATTAAACTGTGAACAAATGCCATTGGAAGACAACTTAATTCAAAACAGACATCAAATTCAAGTATTTAAACTACAATCCAAACAAGATAACTTAACAACCAATAATTAGGGTTCACCAACAATCCAAACAATAAAAATCTACTCACTATTCATTATAATAAAACTGAAATAAAAAATATAATTCAATAACAAGAAAGGAAAAAGAAAGCTTAGGATTGAAATCGAAGCCACAGTTGAAATCTTGAACATCTTCAAAACACCGCTTTTGAGTCGCCAAGTTGAAGATCGAAATCTTGAAATTGATTCTTCAATTCTTGAATGCAAGAAACTAAATTGCAGAAATCTTAAAACTTTACTAGCTAATTGAATGTATAAAAGCTAAAATTTGAAAAGTGTTTAATCTAATCTAACCTAATTAATCTAATTCTAACCTTACTAAAAACCATTCTAAATCCTAAATTGTATATCTATCTATTTAACTATTGCTTTCTAGTAGTTGCATAAAGACCCCTTATATAGAGGTGAAAAATACAAGAAAATTGAGTTTAAGTTTGATTCAATAGTCCTTGTAAGCCGGATCTACCGCCGACGGTAGGTCGGACCCTACTGTCCTCCGATGCATGTGTTGCCAGGGAACCTACCAGCAATGGTAGGTCAGCCTACCTCGCGTGGTAGGTGGGCTGTTTCGTTGCCGACGGCTCCGTTTTCTTTGTTTTCGTTCTATTTTTGCACGTTTTCTTTTCCTTTCATTGTTTTCACTTCCGGAGGGCACCTAAGACAAGAATAAGAGATATTAAGCTAAAATATACATAGTTTTACATATTTGAAATACCAAAAATTATAAAATTAACATATAGAAAATATGGAATATTATGCACATATCAAATACCCGCACATTTATTTGTTACTTACTGTCAAGCAACATAAACTAAACAAGAAAAACAAAGGATTTAAAAACTTTTACTCTACGAAGACATAACGCTAAAACGTCATGAGCTGAATAAACAGTTAAAATCTCAAAATGACCACAAGCATTGGTAGTGAAAATAATCAGAACAAACTCATCATAAACAAAAACAAAAACTAAGAAAACTTAAAGATAAAACCACTCCAATAGAGTATTTTCCTGCCCAACTCTAAAGATAAATAAAAAATAGACGAACGACAAAATCACCAAGTCCACCACAAGTCACTAAAGATCATTACCGAGCAAAGGTGTGTGTGTGTGTGTGTGTGTGTGTGTGTGTGTGTGTGATTTGGTCATGCCATCTTTCACAGAAAAAGAGAAATGTTAAGTGATTAGCAAAAAGAGGAATACACACAACTCATACTTTTTCTATCATTTATCCACTCTAAAGTCTATTTTAGGTCATTCCCACAACACACAAAACTCATACTTTTTCTATCATTCATCCTCGAGAAAATCGACACTTGAGATGAACCTACTTCTACGGTGTTAGGTCCACTTGCCTTGCACTGCAGCTTTAGGATTCCCATTTCCATTTCATTTGAGACACATCATGAATCATCATTGATAACTTTATAGAGAAGAAGTTGTTCACTGGGGAATGTGTGTCAATCTTCTCTTCGTCTAATGGTCCTAGACCCAAATTCTCTATCCTGGAGAGGTGATCGACTGCCATATTTTCAGCTCTCTTTTTGTCTTTAATCTCTAAATCAAATTCCTGCAAAAGAAGTATCCATCTAATAAGTCTAGGTTTTGCATCATTCTTTGAAAGGAGGTACTTCAAAGCAGAATGGTCAGCATAAACTATGACTTTAGAAAGTACTGAATAAGGGCAGAATTTGTCGAACGTGAATAGTTGTGCAAGCAACTCCTTCGTTGTTGCGTAATTTTCTTGGGCATTTGTTAGAGTTTTCCTTGCATAGTATATTGGTTGGAAAAACTTGTCCTTTCTTTGGCCTAAAACAGCACCTAAAGCATAGTCATTAGCATCACACATGAGTTTAAAAGGAAGAGACCAATCTAGAGAGACTAATCTAGGAGACTTAGTAAGCTTTTCTCCAAGCAAATTGAAAACAGCTAAACAGTTATCATCAAAATTGAAAGGCATATCTTTCTCAAGAAAAGCAGTAAGGGTTCTAGTAATTTTTGAAAAATCTTTTATGAATCTCCTATAAAACTCGGCGTGCCCTAAGAAACTCCTAATCGCTTTCACAAAGGAAGGCGGAGGCAACCATTCAATTGTCTCTATTTTAGCTCTATCTATCTTAATGCCTTTTTTAGATTAGACAGGCATGCATCGAAAAAAATTCCAAGCACAGAAAAGTCATCCATAAAGACTTCCATAATATTCCCTACTAACCCCTCAAAAATAGCAATGAAAACGTTGGAAGGTAGCAGGAGCATTACAGAAACCGAATGGCATATGTTTGTATGCGAACGTACCGTTTAGGCATCTGAACATTGTTTACTCCTGATCTTTTGAGGTGATGGGAATTTGGAAATATCTCGAGAATCCGTCGAGAAAGCAATAAAAAGGATGGCCTGCTAAATGCTCCAACATTTTATCAATGAATGGAAGAGGGAAGTGACCCTTTCGAGTCGCCTCATTCAATTTTTAGTAATCTATGCATACCCTCCACCCGGTGATTACCCTTGTTGGAATTAGCTGATTTTTCTCATTGGCCATCACCGTCATTCCACCTTTTTCGGTACTACTTATATAGGACTTACCCAAATGCTGTTTGAAATAGGATATATGATTCCAGCATCTAGGAGTTTGATTACCTCCTTCTTCACCATTTCTAGCATATTTGGATTCAATTACCTTTGGGGTTGAATCCCGGGCTTAGGATCCTCTTCCATTTGAATCTAATGGACGCAGAAGGACGGACTTATTCCTTGAATATTTGCTATCTTCCAAGAGATAGATTTTTTTGTGTTTTTCCAAAGTCCGTAACAAGGCTCGTTTTTCAGGCCAGCTCAAATTGGAGGACATGATGACTGGGAATGTTGATTTTTCCCCAAGGAAAGCATAATCCAAGTGGTCCCGTAATGGCTTAAATTCTAATTCTGGGGGTTCTTCAAACGAAGGCTTAAGAGAGGGTTTTAGATGTACCTTTAGATCTTCTTGTATAGTGTTAGCCTTCTCCTTTTCTAATTCATCTTTTTCTCAGTTAAATTCTGAACCTTCTAAGAATCCACCTCACCTTGGGAATCTTGTTGCAAGGCTATCAACAAAGAATCTTCTTGGACAAATTCCTCCATATGGGTAGAATATAAGGATCAATAAAATCTACCAAAAAACAAGTATCATCATGATCCTCCGGTCTAATTTTCTTCCCCTAATCTAAGGGTCAACTTTCCTTCCCCCATATCAATAAGAGCCTTAGCAGTAGAGAGAAAAGGGTGACCCAAAATGAGTGGGACTTCAGTATCCGCACTCATAACCATAATCACAAAATCCACCGAGAACACTAAGTCCCCTACTTTAACTAGCACATTTTCTATAAAACTCTAGGATACTTCGTAGTTCCATGTGCAAGTTAAATACTCCTCCTAGTAGGTTTAGGCTCTCCCACTCCCTATATTTCAATGAAATCATAAGGCATGAGATTTATACTAGCACCCAGGTCAACTAATGCGCTAGAAATAGTTATATCTCCTAAAGTGCAAGGGATAGTAAAACTCCCTGCATTATTTAGTTTTTCTAGAAGCTTTTGGTTAGGATTGAGAATTGGTAAACACACTTTATTCATCATTACCGAAGAGATATCCTCCAACCTCTTCTTTCCAGAAACAGCTTCCTTCAAGAACTTTGCGTACTTAGGCATCTACATTAAAACATCAACCAACGGTAAGTGAATATGTTATTATTTAAAGATTTCCGAAAACTTACCATATTGCATCCTGTTTTGCCTTTAACACTCTTCTTGGGAATGGGATAGGAGGTCTATATGGTGGAGGGGGTGACTTCCTCTTTTCTACTTTTTTTTGTTGAACCTCCTTGTCCTTAGGGAGAGTGGGCTCTACTTGTGCTTGAGCTGTCTCTGTTTCTTTTTCTACACCCGCGGTTAGTGTTTTTACAAACTCTTTTCCGCTTCTTAAGGTGACCGCCTTTGCATCTTCATTTGATTTATTATCAGGCTAATTTTTAGTGATCATCCTTGTTAATTTCCAATTTGATTCTCCATATTATGGAGTGAGGCAGTTTTACTCTTTTGAACTTCTTCCATACTTTTTACCGCAACCTTTGCCGAATTTACATATTTCGACACGAGATCTTCCAATCTAGGCGATGGGGAGTGTGGATTTCTATCTAGACTTCTATTTTGAAAACCAAAAGGTGGTTGTTGTCTCCTTCGATTCTCATCATTCCAAACGGCCCCTAATTGATTTCCCCACCCCGAATTGTATTGATTTGTATGTGTTGTACCCTTGCAAATTACCTCAAAACATAGCATGTTGATGATAAATGTTTGGGATTTCCTGGCAATGTTCTCTATTCCTCGTTCTAACATTGCGCCATTCGAGCTCCCATGGCTTCATGGGCATCCATATCTTATATTCAACTTGAAATAAACAATTTATAGGCAATAGACACAAGGATGGATTACCGATATTCACCCAACACAAATGAGAATGATTAAACAGAAAACCAACGAAATAACAAGAACAAATTACTAAAGCACTAAAATAAGCGATATTCCTTAATTTTCCATTCCCGGCAATGGCTCCAAACACTTTATGTGTCTTTTAAAAATAAATGGGGAAGTTCTAATCACTACAATGCAAGGCAAGTAGATCTAACAATGCAGACCTGAGCTTAACCAGAGTGTTCGAATCCATTGAGGAGTAGAAAGGATGTAAAGTACTAATCGTATTTCTAATATTTAGTCTAAAAAGATGATGTTATTGATGAAACACTAAATAAAAATTGAAATAATTAAATCAATTAAAAGAAAACAAGCAAGAAAAAAATGGTTTTAAAAATTAATAAAGCAAGTTGGATGGTGGAATCCCCCTAATCTCTGTTACTAGTTCAATGGGAAAAAACTCTAATGAAAACGATGTTGAATTAATTAAGTTGGGTCATCACTCCAATCGGGCAATCCCTATCTCTATGTTAAAACCACCCTACTCACTAACCCTTAGAGGAAAATCTTTTTTCTCCGTAACAAATTATGAGCGCAATAAAATTAGGTGATAAAAAAAACCTAAACGTTCAATATCTTATCTCTAGTCAATTACAATTAACCCCCAATTGATTGCTCTAGATCGTCCTTATTTTTTCAATTCTGAATAGCCTTGTGATTAATCTAATCCCGCGACAATTAAATTGCAAACAAATGCAATTCGAAAACAACTTAAATTAAAACAGACATCAAATTTAAGTATTTAAACCAAGAACTTCATAATCGAGAATTAGGGTTCATCTCTGATCTAAACAATAAAGAACTACTCACTTCATTATAATAAAACTAAAATAAGACATAAAATTCATTAACATGAAGGAAAAAGAAATCTCGGGATTGAAATCGAAGCCGCAATTGAAATCCCCGTTGTTCTTTCAAGCTCATCTTTCGAGTCGCCAAGTTTAAGATCGCAATCTTGAAATTGATTCTTCAATTCTTGAATCCAAGAAACTAAATTGCTGAAATATTGAAACTTTACTAACTAATTAAATGTATAAGAGCTAAAATTTGAAAAGTGTTTAATCTAATCTACCCTAATTAATCTAATTCTAACCTAACTAAAACGTATTCTAAATCCTAAATTGTATATCTGTCTATCTTACTATTGTTCTCTAGTAGTTGCATAAAGATGCCTTATATAGAGGCGAAAAATACAAGAAAACCTAGTTTGGATGGGGTTAAAAATTCAAGAAAACTGAGTTTAAGTTTTATTCAACTGCCCTTGCCAGCCGGACCTACCGCCAATAGTAGGTCGGACCCTAACGTCCGCAGTAGGGTTCTATTCGCCAATGCTTGTGTTGCCAGGATCCTACCATCAATGGTGGGTCAGCCTACCTTGCGTGGTAGGTTGGCTGTTTTGTTGCCGACGGCTCCGTTTTCGCCCGTTTTCATTTCCTTTCATCGTTTTCACTTTCGGAGGGCACCCAAGACAAGAATAAGAGATATTAAGCTAAAATATATACTTTTACATATTACAAACATAGAAAATGATGAAATTAACATATAGAAAATGTAAACAATTATGCACATATCAAGCTGTAACAACTCTATAAAAAAACAACAAAACAAGCAAAAAAAGAGGGGGAAAGAAGAGGGAGAAGATGAATCATACCTCGTCCATGTACCACCCACAATAGGATCCTGGATAGATAGTGCCGGAGAAAGGTTGACTATGGAGGTACAAACCCCCGTGCCACTCACAACGGGATCTGCTTTCGGCACTTCAGGTTTAGTGCCCAAACCCACACCAAAGTAGTAGCTATTAAGTAACGCATAAATTCCATTCCTGTGACTCATAGGGTTTTCTGCAAGTGCACT
Source organism: Catharanthus roseus (assembly GCA_028651295.1). Lineage (NCBI taxonomy): Eukaryota > Viridiplantae > Streptophyta > Magnoliopsida > Gentianales > Apocynaceae > Catharanthus > Catharanthus roseus. The sequence goes on from JAPQWS010000016.1 coordinate 10,677,972, forward strand.
GCCTACCATGTAATTAATAAGTATTGATCCCATAGAGAAAGTTTGTTAAGCACCAACTATCGCAATTATTATTACCTAAGCCGGCACAATCTAAGAATTAAGCTGTTCTTACTAAATAATAGAAAAAAATTAAAGCATAGACAAAAGCTTTTAGAAATCAATTACGAAGAAAACATCCAGGACAGGGGCTTACCACAAAGAAATCTATTAATATGGATTAAAATGTTAATTATATGATGAAAAAGGCAAATTATCTTAAGGTAATTACTGTCTCCTTTCAAAGTATAATAATGTATCTTAAAACCTAATATGCCTTAATACACCTAGTTAGCCTAAGACAAACTGCAGAAACTTAGGCTGATGACGATGACATTAACAAGCAGACCCCCACATTAACAAGAACCAGTAAAATAAAAATAAAATACATTTTTCAAGATTTTAATCAACATTTCAATCTTTATCCTTTGTAGTACATTGATAGAGGATGATGGTGAGTTAGACCAATATTGAGCCAAGCCCATTACAAAGAAAGAGAAAAGTCCTCAGCAAGCAGAAATCCTCATTTGGACAAAACATAAAAATTCAAAATGTTCTATCTATAAAATAAATGATTGTAATAAACTTTGCATTCCTCGGCGACATGCTAGAACACAGCATTACAGCAAGATTACTAAGGCATAACATTGCATTCATATTGATTTAGCGACTTATTTCTTTCATGTTGTATCCGTTTTGTGAACTTCACATGTTATACAGTATAAGGTTCCCCTAGTTATAAAAGTAGGCACTAACAGTTGAAAACATAGGCAATCCCATCTATAAAAAAGGCACACCTATTATAGCAAAAAGTAGGCACCCCTATGCATAAAAGTAGGCATTCCTGGGTATAAAAATAAGCAGTTCCTATTATAAAACTAGGTACGCATTCAGCGATGCGTTTGCATATATTATAGAATAGGTACTCCCATTTATGAAAATGGGCATCCCTAACTATATAAATAGGCACTCTTGTTATGCAAGTAGGCATCACTACATAAAGTAAGCAAATTTGCTTGTCTTATAGAATAGGCATCCCTAGCTACAAAAGTAGGCACTTCTATGTATAAAAATAGGCACTCATAGGTATATAACTGGGCACACCTCTACTATATAAACACTAGATTATTTTATTTTATTTATTAATCTTTATTTATCTTCTTTATTTATTTATAGTTTTATTTATTTTAACTTTTGCAGAAACACCATTTTCAGCCATGACTCCTGCATCATCACAAGTGAAGATGCATAAACGATGATGACCAATGAAGAGGTTGCAATGCATGGGCAATTCGTTGTAACCACATAACAAGGAAAACAAAGAACGTGAAGCTTAAGCGAGTCATATTGTTACCACTTGTCTTTGTAAGTTTTCTCGGTTAATTCTTACCTTCTCTAATCCGTTTAAACCATAACAAAAATAACCTTCATCATTCCTTTCCTCCCAATAGAGCGTAATGATCCAAGGATAGCAAACAAAGCAACAACAATATGCAAGTTTTGCAACAAGGATCAACATGGAGCTTGAAATCTATCGTATCACCTTACTTATTGCCAAGTTGATGAAATTATAAGCAATCCTAAATAATTATAACGATCCTTCTTTTTCACATTAGTATCAATACCCTCATTTACTTTTTACCTAAAATGTCACTCATCTTCTGTATGACAACCTTCTAACACTTCTACGTGATCACCATGAATTCAAATACAAAAAAACTTGAAATAGTTGGCAACAGACTGCTGTTGAAGGGAATTATAACATATCAGAAATACGAAGATGTTCTTGTATTCATTGTAAATTATTATTACCCGTGAAAAATAATCATTACAAAAGATGTTATAACAGAACCCTAGCATACGTGCTTCCTTATATTTGAAATTAAAATGCGCTCATGACTATTAAAAATGCATAGTACGGGTTAACCAAACATGTTGATGCCATGATATACAAAACAATACTTAAGAGGATGCAATGGCAAGACAATAAGAATTATATGGACTGTGGAGTCATTCACATACGGCACATGGAGACATATAAGGGTAAAAAAAAAACAATGGATGGCTGGGATGCATTGCTGAAAGAAACAAATGAAAACCTAAAAATTTTCGCATTACTCAGAGCTAAGTATATGCACATGATAATCATATTTGAGATCAATAGTGCAACAGAGAGTGTACAACTTGCAGCATCTAAGCACTACAATAAAGACAACTAATGATATATTGTTGTCGATCATGTAAATTACGATATATTATAAATATATATGTTTAACTGTTTACTTTTATATGATGTAGTAATTGTCTCTAACCAGCTATCACACATAATCAAAGGCACACATAGTAGTAAAACTAGGTACACTTGTTTACGGAAGTTGGACTAGAAGTTAACTTGTTATGAACCACTCCAAAACTATATTGGAACACATATATCACTTTTAAAAAACACCATAAATACCAATAATAAAACCCAACAAAGTCATCAACCCTATAGAAAATGCCACTTGAACAAAACAAAATAGTGAAGGCACTCCAGGTAAACAAAATAGGCATGTGTAGGCATGAAATAAGGCATATATACGCATTAAAATAGGCACACCTCTTTACAAAAATTGGACAAACACTTTAAATTGCACAAAACACTTTCCAAATATATTTGGCACATATCACGTCAAAAAGCACAAAAAAAAAAGTGTACCATACAAAGACTTAAACTAACGAAATTGTAAAATCTACAGAACATTTAGAAATAGCTGAAATAGACTTGCAGCTTCCACATTCCTAAAGCTATATCTTCATTGACTAAGCTAACATTCACTAATTAGAGCATTCGCAACATTCACTAAAGCTTCATTGCTCGTAGACAATTGAACAGTCGTTTTACACCTTGTAGCACCTGTCAAAGCATTATTCCTCTTCCTTTTTGCTTGATTGCACATTATCCCAACTACGCTCTTCTTTCCTACATTATGTTCTCCTTTGGCACGGCTTCTAATAGGAACTTTAATATTAGAAGAAGCCCTTCATTCACTAAATAATCCACATGATAAGGTCCAATTTCAGCCACAAATCTATCCCTCATCAATTTCAATCCTTCTTCTACACATCCTTGAGCATTCAAATATAATTCGCTGGCAGAAACCAAATCTAAAAACTTCCTTAATATTTCCCTCCTCCAAACACTTGAACCAGCAATATCCTTCTGATATGTGCTTAATTTTCTATATTTATATATGTTATTTTTGTGTTTTTAATATACAAAATACATATTTTAGACTAATACCCTTTATTCTTGTCTTAGATGCTTTCAAAAAGAGAAAACGATGAAAGAAAACAAAAATGGTCGAAAGTGGAGTGAAAATGATGAAAATGAAGCCGACAGCATCAACAAAGCAGACCTACCACCTGAGGCAAGTCAACCTATCACCGACGGTAGGTCTTGGAGTCACTAGCGGAGCTAGGACAGGCACCTACCGACAACGGTAAGTTACCTCATCCAGAGATGATAGGTCCCGATGACGAGAAGGGATTTTTTGGGCAGAACCCTACTGTAGACGGTAGGGCTCAACCTATCGTGTGCGGTAGGTCCCAACTAGAGCAGTTATCATCCAATTTTAACTCTATTGTTGTAATTTTTTCCTATTAATAGGTAACTCTGCCATTAGGGTGAGAGGAGGTAGTTAGTAGGCAATTAGGGGTAGATTTAGATTAGATAACTCTCCAAAACGTATTTTCAATTAGTTAGGTAATCATTAGAATTTCTGCAATTTAGTTCTTGGAGATCAAGATTTGAAGATTCAATATCAAATTTCGGGCTTCAATTAGACGAATCAAGAGACGAGCTTGGGAAATGTTCGGGACTGCGTTGCAACTTCGAATTTCCTCCTAAGCTTCTTTTCTTTACTTTTTTGATTCAATGTTTAATTTCAGTTTTCATACATTGATTGGTGAGTAGTTCTTTATGTTTTTATCAGGGTTAAACCCTAGTTCTTGATTACAATGTTCTTTGTTAATTTCTTTAACTCGATGTTTGTTTTCAATTAAGTTGTTTTTCAATTGTGCTTGTTTGTAATTTAGTTGTCACGAGATTAGATTTATCGCAAGAGTGTCCAGAATTGAAAAAGGAAGAATAGTCTAGGGCAACTAATTGGGGGTTAATTGCAGCAATTGATTAGAGATGTGATATTTCACTTTTAGGTCTTTTAAATCACCTAATATTACTGCACTCATAATTGGTTAGAGAGAAAAGAAATTTTCCTCTAAGGGTTACTGAGTAGGGTAGCATTCGCCTAGAGATAGGTATTGCCCGATTAGTTGTGATGACCCAACTTAATTAATTCAACCACATTTTCTTTTAAGTTCTCCGATTAAATTAGTAAATAGGATTAGAGGGATTCCACCATCCAAACTCTTGCTTTAATAATTTTTAATACCGTAATTTTATTGTCTGCTTTCTTTTGTTGATAAATCATTTTTAGCTTTTTAGTTAATTCTTTTTCAAACTAACTTTTCTTTAGACTAAACATTAGGAAAGAAGACTAGTACTAGAGCCTTTATCGTTCCTCGAGATTCGAAACTTATGTATAGTCCACTTGACTGTTGTTTAGTTTAGTAGTTCATATTCTATTTTTAAAACATACACAATCAAGACTTTCCAAATTTCTTTTCACATACAATTCTTTTCAGCTCTTTGAAAGGCAAGTAATACAACAAGGTACCACTAAGTTCATGTTTCATAGAAATGTCAAATGAGTTCTTGTTTGGAACTAAAAATCCATCTAGAAAAAAATCTTTCCAAAGAATTTCAATGAAAGTTTTAACATAACATAGATACCATGCCAACACTTAACATCAAAACAGATTGTTCAAGTTTAGCATCTCTAGTCAACAAATGATTCCAAAGAGAGTCATGAAAAGATAAATAATTAGACAAGTGAACATCAATAAGGTATAGATTACAAGTTCGAAAGACAACACATAAAGCTCCCCACTATGATCTCATTGAAAGCATAAGCATTTAAGAATAACTTTAACTCCTTAAAATAAAACTCAAGGTAAGAAGGAGATGAGGTTGTAAGAAAGCTTATTGAAGAGTTTGCTTGACTTTGAAGCACTCCTTTTCCACCACTCTTTCTTTGGTCTTCTATTCCCAGCACAAAAGAAGCTTCATTAGATTCCAAAGCTCATAAATAGTGTCACTCAATTTTAAAATAAGAAACCATCTGGTTTTCAAACTCTTTCGACAACAAGAATTCCTTATAATGCACATGAAAGAATTTGAAACCAAAATCCCTTTCAAATTTAGTTTTAAATGATGTCTCCACAAAGAGAAATTTAAGCCTATCCACAAATGCTCAAGTAATCCCTTCACAACCAATAAAGGCTAGTCCACAAGATTTTGCTCAACAAAATTCTTCATATAAGTATCAAGAGAAGTCAACACATTTTGAAAATGTTCAACTGCTTCCTCTTGAAACTTAACATAATGATCACCAAGTAAAAAAAGCAAGGAACAATCACACCCACAGGAATTGTTTTCAAGAAAACCGAAGGTATGATGGTTCGCAATCCCTAAAGAATCAAAATTATTCCATGGATCAACATCGTATGAAATAGAAACAAGAATAGCATGAAACAAGTCTTTAACCACTAAGAGATAAGTCCTATCTAGATTGTTAACTTTATATGGAGAAAGGAATGATCCATTTGTTCCATGATATCACCAAAGAGCAACCTAGTTACGTCATAATAATAATAATAAGAAATGTAATGAGAATAGAAGATAGAACATATATGATTAAACTCAAGAAAATATTTCTTTTCAAGTGAAGTTTCAAGTGAGTTTAAAAAAAATGAAATGCTCTCCATTTTGTATGAAAACAAGTGAGAACAACTTAATTTCCTTAAAATAGATCTCAAAGCACAAGAAAGAATTAGAAGGAAAGAAGTTTATTATTTTGATGGAGTTGTAGCCAAGTCTTCATTCTTAATTCTTTGCTTGGTTCTCCAAAATTCTGCACAAAAGGAAACTTACTAACAAGAGAAGAGTTAGTCTGGTTAGCATTGAAATATATGTTCTCACTCTTTTCCAATATATTCAACTCTTATTTTGAATTCTCTCATTTTTCTTCACTCATTTCTTTTGTTCTCTCATATTTCTCAAGATCATTCTCTTCTTCTTAAGAATAAATGGAATAAATAGAAACAAAGAAACTTGATTTTTCAAGTGGTCTCTCTTTTCTTCCACTCTATCTTTTCCTTCAATCTCAATGCTCTCCTCTTCTTCAAAGCTCATATCAGTAATGGAATCACAAAAGTCTTCTTTAGACATTTCTTATTCAAAATGCACTTCCACACTTCCTTCAATTTCAATTTTAGCTTGTGGGAGTTTAATGACTCTCAAAGATTCTTCAACTCTTGATGCTTTCTTGATTTGCTCCCCTTTTAGCATCTCATGGCACCTTCGCCTGTTGGATCCCCCTTCATATTTTTCCTCCGTATAAACATAGTCACTTTTTTTGCACAAAGGATAAAAAATTCACCAACGGGTGTTTCCACTTCTTGATAGTCAAGAATCCCAAAATAATCCCTTAAATCACGCTTCAACGACTCCCAAGATATGATTGGTGTGCTCCTATTTCTCAACCTATGTTAACGAATATATATCCACCAAGCTAGAATCGATGAAGTAAAGGATACTATGACTAGTTGAACCTTGTCTTCAAATATTCGAAAAGCATAGAACAAGGCTTCAAGTCTTCCTTCCAAATCTAGGTATTCTTCCGGATCAAATACTCCAAGCAAAAGAGGTAACTTCAATTGATTATAACTAAGAGGCCACATATTTCATTTCTCAACATACTTACTACCTTCATAAGTATTTCTTCTATTGCTATAGCCACCATAGTTATATTAACATTGTATCCTTCAAATTCCCATAATTTCTTCCTCCTCTATATATTTTAAAACATTTAGAACCTACAAAACAAATGTCAGAAGAAGAAATAATGTACCTCAGCACTCCTTTAGTGTATCCACTCTTGAAGATGTTCACTCAACACTCGTGTTTATCACTCACTCTCTATGGCTTCTGCGAAAATAATCTCACCCTCTTGCCTCTTACTATTCCTCATCCACTAGAGTTACTTAGTGATTTCTAAAACTTCCAAGTTATAAGAAAATCCCCAAAGCAAATCAAGAAAGCAATTCTCAATAGATAAGAAAATGAAGTCAAAGAGGAATTTTATCGAACACGTATAGTGCGAAGAGTGCCAATGATAAATTCAAGAGTATGAGTCAATGAATGAAGTCCAATTCCCAAAAAGAGATCAGAAAAGTATTAGAAGTACATCCAAAGAAGTTGAAAATTCAAAACAAAGACAATTGGCTATCAAAATCGAAGACAAGTAGAGTACTAAGAGCAACTTTTAGAAAACAATGACATTACATTATATAAATAACAATAACTCCGTGAATATAGATCCAAATCGAGCCAAACAAGTTTATAAAAATGCATAACTCGAAGAGGATGAATTTACGCAAAACTTTTGTTCAATTTTAGATAGTATAACACAAGATATGGACAGTTTAATCTACATGTTCTCAACAGTCGCGATTTCTGAATAGTATGCAAACTTGCATTAAATTAACTCACCAAATGAAATCCAAATCGGGTCAAATTTATTTCTAAAGAACCACAACTCAACAAGGATTCATACTGGAATGATTCACGCAATTTAAATCTCATTTGACATGCTTTACATCTAAAAACTTTCCCATTTAATTTTCTGTCTGAAAATTCCAGATTACTTGCTTTTTTCTCATACTATCAATTGGCTTTTTATACAACTGAAATTTAAAAATAAAAACAAATAAATATTCACCTCAAAGAGAGCTTTTCTCTGATACCAAATAGTACGAATCTCCTTATGCTTGAATGAGATCCAATTTCCTCCGAAGAATCAACTCTCTAAGGCTTCTTTGAACACATGTGATGAGAAACTTGGTTCTCCAATAGCAAAATGCAGCAAACTTTTAACGAATAAAGCAAAGAAGAACAAAGAAACCTTCTTATATTTGGAGGAGAATCAACAATGCTTAAGGAAGACTTACCTATTCTCCACACACTCAACAAGAAGCACCTAATTTTTCAAGCAACACAAACTATAGAAGTTGGCACCTCAAGGAAGAAATACGATTTCTAATTAAACAATGTACTCTTGAATTGAATTCAAGAATTGATTGACCATATTATACAATGGAAAAGATTTCCCTACTTTACAATGGAAGTGGAAAAAACTCCCCAAGAACCTTAGGTTCAACTCTCTCTATTTCATTTCATGTCTAACTTTTTCCAAAATGACTGCAATAATACATATATATATAGGGTTCCAAATCATTAACTCCCAGCCGTAATAGCTAATCTTGATTAAAAAAATTTGATGGACATTTAATCTACTTAATTACAAGTCTAAATACACTTAACAATCAAAATGATGGGTCAAAGGAGTTAAAATACATCAATATCATTTTTGGACCATAACCCTACTGCCGACGGTAGGGTGGACCTACCGCAGGATGTAGGTCTTGGGCCACTTTCCTTGGACTTTTATAGCTTCATACCCTTCCAAACTTATTTCTTTGTGTTTCCTCTTCTATCTTCCTCGCCCTTGACCTTGTAATCGGTCCTTGTAAGCCCATAACCAATTCTTGGAAGCTCTCCATGTTCCCATGCTTATTGCGGGTCATACGATTGCATCCCATGTATGTGTTGGTTTGTTTTTCTGTTAGTCTCACCCCCACATTGAGGACAATGTGATTCTAAGTGTGGGGGGTATTTTCGTCTTTTTATTCCTTTTCCTTCTTCTTCTATTTTTTAACTTTTAGTCTCTTATTTGAAAAAATTCCAAAAAAAATCAAAAAATTTGAAATTTCAAAAACTTATACTTCCTTTCCGTACTTAAAAAAATCCAAAAATATTTTTTGTTTTACCACTTTTAGTAGAGTACATAACTGCAAAACCCTTTTTTGTTTCTCGAAAAGATGTATTACGTAATCAATTTGAAAACCACAATTACTAATTTTCTTACACGATCAATGGTTTTCATGCACTTATAAATATCAATTAGTAATAGAAGCGTAGCAATATTAGGGAATTAGCATAATGATAATTAATTTTTTGGGTCTTTGCCTGTATTTTTATGTTTTTCTATCCTTAGAAGCAAACAATTCTAGTCTAGGGTGGTCCAGGAAATGCTGGTCTTAGGCCTTCTTTGTACCGTTTGTGCCTTTTTTTACCATATCCTATATGAAATCAATCCCTAGCTCCTATTTTGTGCCTTTATACCAAGGGTATTAATCACTTCTTTTCTTTGTTATTTTACACTCACAATACATAAAGCCTCAATTCGTGGAGCTAATGGTTAGTATATCTTTTTAGCCGTTTTGAGTGAGGAAAACAGATAAGTGTGGGGGTAAAGGAGTGAAGAAAAAAAATTATGTTATGAAAAAAGGTGTTTTGGAAAATTTCAATTGATCGGTGTCTATGGCTATTGAAAAGAGAGAAAAGAAAAAAAATTGATGCTTGAAAAAAAAAGTGAAAAATTGAAAAGAAAATGAAAAAATTGGAAAAAACGAGGAAAAAAATATGATTGTTTATTTTATCATTATAGTTGCTTTTGGAAAAATATAAAGCATCTCTCTCTTATATTTGGTTTTTTTTATGTAAATCTTGAGAAGAATATTTTTAGGTGGGGTGTGCACCAAAAGAACAAAGTAGGGTATCCAAGGGTGAGTGAGAAGAGTGAAAAAGGCAGATAGAAAGTTGTTCTTTAATTTTGTTATCTACTCTTTTGATTGCGTTACTACTATCTCAATTGTTTTTGTTCTCCTTTTACCTTCGTTTGTTATCCTATACATGGCCCAAGCCTAACATTACAAACTGAAAAGTCCTACCTAACCCAGGAACAACTTAGAGTAGGGCTTAAAGTGGATAAGAGATATACATAAATATGAGTTTATTGTGCATTGCCCTTAAAAGTATTTCATTGCACTAATTACTTGACATTCCTTATCTTCTATAAAAAATGGCACGAGAAATTTACACACACACTTAATCTGTAATGATTTTTAGTGATTTGTGCTGGACTTTGTGATTCTTGTGTTCGTCTATTTTGATTTACCTTTGGAGTCGGGTAGTGAAGTATTCTGTTGAAATGGTTTTATCTTTAGTTTTTCTTAGTTTTGTTCATTTTTTTTTTATTTTGTTTTGTTTATATGATTATCTTTGCTACCGTTGGTTGTGGTGATCTGTGATCTTAATTCTTTTAACTCGGCTTTTCTCATTTTTCAGGTATTGTCTTTTCTAGATTAAAAGTTTTAAACTCCTCCATTTTGTCTATTTAGTTAATGTTGCATTGAGGGCAATTAATGAATAAGTGTGGGGGTATTTGATATGTGCTTAATTGTCCATATTCAAATACGTTATTTTCATCATTTTAGGTATTTTTAATATATAAAAATACATATTTAAGAGTAATACCCTTTATTCTTGTCTTAGATTCTTTCAAAAAGAGAAAACAATGAAAGGAAATGAAAATGATCGAAAACGAGGCCAATGGCATCAACGAAGCATCTACCACATAGAGTAGGTCAACCTAGCTCCGATGGTAGGTTTTGGAATCACCAACAAAGCTAGGACAGAAACCTACCAGCATCGGTAGGCTACTCCATCGTTGACGGCAGGTCTCGACAACGAGAAGGAATTTTTGGCCAGAATCCTACCGCAGACGGTAGGGCTCGACCTATTGTGCGTAGTAAGTCCCTGTTGGAGCAGTTATAATCCAATTTTAACTCTGTTTTGTTGTAATTTTTCTCTATTATATACCATTAGGGTGGGAGGAAGTAGTTAGTAGGCAATTAGGGGTAGATTTAAGTTAGATAGTTCTCCAAAATTTACTTCAAATTAGTTAGGTAATCATTAGAATTTCTGCAATTTAGTTCTCGGAGATCAAGATTGAAGATTCAATATCGAGATTTCGGGCTTCAATAGGATGACTTAAGAGACGAGCTCAAGAGACGTTCGGGACTGCGTTGCCACTTCAAACATCCTCTGAAGCTTTCTTTTCTTTACTTTTTGCTGAATTCAGTGTTTAATTTCAGTTTTTGTACAATGATTAGTGAGTAGATCTTTATGATTTTATTGAGGTTGAACCCTAGTTCTTGATTACAATGTTCTTGGTTTAATTTCTTGTATTCGATGTTTGTTTTCAATTAAGTTGTTTTCCAACTGTGCTTGTTTGTAATTTAATTATCGCGAGATTAGAATTATCACAAGAGTGTTCGGAATCGAAAAAGGAAGAATAGTCTAGGGCAACCAATTGGGGGTTAATTGGCAACTAGTTAGAGATATGATATTGCACTTTTAGGTCCTTTAAATCACCTAATATTACCGCACTCATAATTGGTTAGGGAGAAAAGAGATTTTTCTCTATGGTTGAGAATGGTGGCTTTTGCCTAGAGATAGGGATTGCCCGATTAGTTGGGATGACCCAACTTAATTAATTCAACATCGTTTTCTTTAAAGTTTTCCTATTGAATTAGTAACCAGGATTAAGAGGACTCCACCATCTAAACTCTTGTTTTAATTGTTTTCAAAACTATAAATTTATTGTTTTCTTTCTTTAGTTGATAAATCGTTTTCATCTTTTTAGTTAATTCTTTTTCAAACCAACTTTCTTTAAACTAAACATTAGGAAAGACGATTAGCGCTTGAGCCTATATCATTCCTCAGGATTCGACACTCGGTATAACTTGTTTACCATAGTGATAGGTCCACTTGCCTGTTTCTTAGTTTAGTAGTTCATCCCTATTTTTAAAACATACACATCACATTCCTATTCGCTATCTCTGCATGACCAACTCCACTACTGCCCCCACTTAAAGCAATATCATTTATCCATCTCTTAAGTATATACTTATCCAGAATGCCTTGGACATAGTGAAAATTTAAGAGACACAAATAGTGAGAACAAAGAATCCCAACTTTATTGAACATTTTACATGTGGATGAAATGCTTGATGTATGCTCATTACAGACAACTGTATGTCTGAACATGCTTATATCCAAACGCTAAACCTTCTACATATTCTCTCCATCATTGGATACCCCAAGCCCTTGACAATACTTCAGGAATCTCATAAACTGTCTTTCAAATAACATGTACTCCCCAATAGTATATGCTGCATTAGCATGCTACAGTAGTTTCGAGTCTGGGGATCACCATCTCAACACACTCTCTTGACAATGAAAATCTTCCAGATTCCTGTTGCTCCTCAACTTTGAATAAATTCAGAAAAAATTGCACAACATAGAAGTTTTTGAAAGCCTCATGGGAATAGCATGCTTTGTTATCTCACTACTTTGAGATGATAGAATACCTCCAGAAAAGAAGTACTTACTAAAAGTTGGACACCATTTCTGTCTTAAATTGAATAAATTATTCAATCATTTGTCATTGTTGCAACAAAAAACATCCATCAACCTACAGGAGAAAAAATAAACATATCACATGATGTATAATTCTGAAGGCACTCTTAGTTATAAGATTAGGCACTATAACATCATAGCATATTGAAAGGCACTATTAGTTATAAGAACAGCCACTCTAGTTATTAAAATAGGCACCTCTAGTTTAGAAAATAGGCATACCTATTTACTGATATTGGAACACACAACATATTAGGAAACACTTCTCAAACATGTTTAAAGAAATATAACAGTAATAACACATAGAAACAAGCACAAAATTCAACAATAAAACTAGATCGAAAAATGCCACTTTCACATCATAGAATAGTGAAAAGCACTACAATGTATGAAACAAGGACTCCTAGTTCATAAAATAAGCACAAGTGCTTACTGAATCAAACAACTTATGCTGAATAATATTATTAATCAAATAATATCTTCTTTGAATTTTCACCAATATGTCAAATACACAACTTATGCTGTGCCTAGTATGATTTTTTGTCATAACCCTTATAGCATGCATAAGACACCTCTAATTCGTAGCACAAAACTCGTGATTATGACTAACATTGTGTGTGTTCACTGCCCAGCCACCATCATCATTCAAACAAGCTTCTATCACTGCTTTGCAATTGGTACAGATATCAACTTTAGAATAATACATTTCAACCGTCCGTTTATCGAACTTCTTCTCTTAATTTTAACAATAGAATTGCATCAAATATTTTATACCACTCCCTGTCGTACACTTTTTTCTGCCTATGCGAACACTAAACCCCAATATGAATGAATAATCATTATATAACCAGTGGCATATTCCTCAGATATTGCAGTACTTCCAATTAATAAATCTTCATTACAAATTTCCATAACAGCTGCATTAAATAGATAAATGATGGTTAAAATATATAAAAACAACACATGCAATCGAACAAAAAACATCCACATATGAAACCAAAATAGAAAAATTTGAAGGTACGCTTAGTTGTAAACTTAGACACTCCCAGTTATAAAAGTAGACACTCATAGTTATAAAAGCAGGCACTTTCTATTTTAAAAATAGGCAACAAAAGTCAAAGATGTATTTAATTATCATGAAATACTCTCCCACTATATTCAATAGATAAATGATGGTTAAAATACATTAAAAAAAAATTACTTGAAATCCAACGAAAAATATACACATATAAAACAAAACAAAAAATCTGAAGGTACCATTAGTTGTAAACATAGACACACACAGTTATAAAATTAGGCATCTGTAGTTATAAAGTAGGCGCTTTTGTTGTTAAAATAGGCACTCCTATTAACAAAAGTTCCATGATATAATAAATTATCCTATACCACCCCATCCCACTATATTCAACAGATAAATAATAATTAAAACATATAAAGCAACACATTTAATTAAAAAAAAAAGAGTCCACATATCGAACAAAAGAGAAAATTTAAAGGTTCTACAAAGCTTTAAACATAGGCACTTCCAGTTATAAAAGTAGGCACTCACAGTTATAAAAGTAAGCACTTTTAGTTGTGAAAATAGGTACTCCTTTTATATTCACACAAAAACATAAAACAACACAAAACACAAAAAAAAGTTATGCCCTTACGTGGAACTTCTTCTGTGATAGATTCGAAGAGCATCAAATCATCTTAGTCAACACCGGAGAGTTGAAAGCAACACAATCTATGGTATCTCATGATACAACATGATCTTTTCCAAAATTCTCCATAAAAACCAAATTACAGGGGATGAAAACGGAGAGATAAACATTGGTGATTGATTAAAGGATTAAACAATACTGATTGCCAGTTATCGGAGCTTCGGGAGAGGTGCGATGATTGCGAATAGATTGCAGATCAGGGAGAGCTTGCAGAGAATGGGGAAAAAGAAGCTGGTTTCTTTTATTATTATTTTTTAAATTGCATTAGGCACGTGGGAGAGGGAATTTAATTAAACTAGAATTTTAATTTTTAATCAAAAATATGTAATTTTACTAACTAGGAACACCACTCTCGGTGTGCCTAGGTACATGGTATAAATTTTTGTTGATTACTATCCTAGGTTTCCCTGATGTTGTCACTATTGTTGTTTGTTTCTTCGTTCTTTTAAATATTTTCTATTCCACTATTCCTCTTTTGCACTAGCACTCTTCACTTCCATTGCTAGCTCAAAACGAGAAGTGAGAGACAAAGAATGCAATGAAGAGAGAGAGAGAGAGAGAGAGAGAGAGAGAGAGAGAGAGAGAGACTTTATCTAAATCCAAATTCACTTTTTTCTAGCATTGATGGCACGCCAGAATCAGAGGAATTATTGAGAGGAAAAGAATCCATATAATTGATTTTGAGTTTGAGTTTGTATTAGTGGAATAATTTTAAATGGAGTGATTGCATTTGTTGTGTGTGTTTACGGGTGAAAAAATTGCAGAATTCAATTGGAAAGAGAGAACTACAAAAGTGGAATTGAGGAATGGAGAAAGAGAGAATAAAGAACCTAATTTTTTTAGAGGTATACTTAAAACTAGATGAGTTGGTTGTAGGTGGTGGTATGTGACGTCTTGTATTTATAGTGATTTGTAGACCGTGTTTGGTTGCAAGAATGAAGAAGACAATGAATATGAACAGATATATTAAGGAAAATGATGAGTTACTAGCTTTTTAATATAATTATTTAAGAAGATGGTAAAATTTTTCTTTAGGTTTTAGTTTCAAGTTAAATTAAACATTCAAGACTTTCCGGGTACTTGATTTGGACAAAAATTAAATTTTGTCACCTAATTGTCAATTATTAAAGATGTGGTACTTGATTGGAAAAAACATAAAATTAAAGTGTATCGTTTTGGAACCAACCCTATCATTAATAAGGAGAAACATGCATAATATCACAAATTAATAATATAAGGAAAAACATACTTTACAACATGTTTTTAGATTATTAATTACAATGTTTTGTGTCTGTTTCGTCTACACTATAATCCTCCTCTTGAATATTACTTGTATCTTTATTAGAATCCCATTCAATCTTATCTTCATCATCATTTTTCCTCCTTATAATTTGTTTTGCCAAAGTCAGCATGTTCAAACTCTTGAGAGTCATGGACGAGACTTCCTACTTCTTGAATCATAACATTTATTATCGAATCCTCATTTAAGCTCACTAATGAGAGATGTGTTCCTGGTTATATGCCTTGAGCAACCACTATCTAAATACCACTTAGTTGAGCTTGATTTGGGTTCCTACAAAAGAAGAAGTAGAAATGACTTTTGGTACCCATATCTTTTTGGGTCCATGAATGTTAGTTGAATTTTCTTTTATTTTCCAAACTGTTTTATTCCCCTTTTAACTTTTCTTTTTGTAAAGCATTTTGTGGCTTTATGACCACTCTTTTCACATTAAGTACAGCAAAGGTGTGAAAGGGATGAGGAAGCTTTTACAAAACGTGTTTGTTTAGAAAAATTATTGGAATTATTATATCCAATATGAGAGACAAGAAGTTTTTCAAAGTTTTCTTTTCCTTTTTTGAACTTTTCAACACATAGGGTGAGATCATTCACCTTTTATTCAAATCATTGTAATCTACCATGCATTTTTCAAGTGAGAGGACTTTTTCACAAAGTTTTTTGTTTTGTAAAATGAGTTTTTGAAATTCTAATTGTGAGAAGTCCTTTTCCTTTTTCAAAATTTCTAGTGATTCAAAAAGAGTTTTGTTTGCCTTCCTTCTTTTTCTTTAATGCCTCAAGCTTTTCTTCTAGAGCTCCTTTTCCTTTTTCAATGGCTTTGGGACAATATGCTCTAAGATGATCGGTGCTATTTCGTTCAAAGTACCTAGCTTAAATAGTGATGAACTTTGTCCTCCTTTATTGAATGGAGGTCTCTTTCCTCTATTGTTGAAGCCTTTCTTGTAGAATCTTTTAAATTTCCTCATTACCAAGGCCATATCCTCATCATTATCAATCTCATCTTCATTGTTTGATGAGTATGTTTGATCATCCTCATTTTCTTTGAGTGCTATGCTTTTTCTTCCTTTGTCTTCTTCTTCTATTTCATTTAATCTTTTTATTTTCATTTCATAGGTGAGGAGTAATCCTATAGTTCTTCAATAGGAAGTAGTCTCAAATCTTTTGATTCCTCAATAGCTAGAGTTTTTGGTTGCTATGCTTTTGGGAGTGCATCTATAGTAGCACGCCAAACAGGAACTAAGCGGGAAAGCAGAGCTCAAACCTAAATAGGAGTTCTTTCAGTTCATCTCCCCGGAGAAAGAAAAACTACTTGAGAAGGAGTCACAATAAAGATACAGGATCTATCCTTCAGTTTATCTAATGGTTAGTGGGCGGTGTAGGTAAATTGAAAGTTCCAGACTATTCTCGTTTGAAAGGAATATAACTAGTAAAGGAAGCGATTTACTTCTCCCCTCATGTACTCTTTCCCATATGCCTTTAGGCCATTGGTAATGTTGGTGAACCTTGTGAACATGTCATTAATGCTTTCATTTTGTTTCATCATGAATAGCTCATAATCTCTCACCAACATAGCCAACTTTGACTCCTTCACTTGATTGGTACCTTCGTGAGTAACTTCAAGCAACTTCCATATTTCAGTAGCCAAGTCGCATCCGCTCACTCTATTGTATTCATTAGCATCCAAGGCACAACTCAATATGTTCATAGCTTGAAAGTTTAGAGTCATCTTCCTTTAGTCAAGCTCATCATATTCTTCAACCTTCTTGACAATTCCATCCTTTTTAGGAATATAAGATCCTTTTTCTACAATGTTTCAAAGATCAAAGTTAATAGAGCAAATATAAATTCTAATTCTTGACTTCCAAAAAGTGTAGTTAGTTATATTAAAAAGAGGAGGCCTATTTGTAGAAGATCCTTCTACATAGGGTAGGTTTGAAATACTATCCATATTGAAAATGATCTTTTGCTTCTTAGGATGTTAAGCCTTAAAAAGAAGACCTGCTCTGATATCAATTGAAAAACCTTAGAGGAGAGTGAATAAGGTTTTTGGCTAATTTTGAAAACTCTTCTGTGTAATTAAAAGATAAACCTCCAATTTTGTTTGAGAAAGAATTCTAAAATACTTTTTAGTAAAATTCCCAACCAAAAAAAATCTTATAGTTATGACAATCAAGCAAAAACCATAGAATGAAGAGAGACAACAATATATAGTGGTTCACTCTCTCAAAGAGCTACATCTATTACCTTGAGTCAACACCCAAGGATTTTCCAAATCCACTATAATATAAGAAATACACCAATCACAATTTTGAGGATCACCCACCGAGAGTTTTTGTAAGTAACCTCAACCACCAACACAAATACAATTAAAGGATAACCCGAGGCGTTTTTCAATACAAACCTTTGATATTAATAAAAGATAGATGAGTTAAGAACAATGTTACCAAATGAGCTTGAGAAGAGAGGATACAACTCAATTCAATACTTCTACAAGCTCCTCTCCACTTCTTCTTTGATGATGATCAACAATGAAGCTCAAGGAGATGTATTTTTTAGATGAAAAGGTGTTTTAAGAAAATGTACTTTAAAGCTCTTTAAAGGTTCTTAAATGATCTCAATAATTATTTCACCAAACTTCTTTTTTTTTCTTTTTGCAGTTGATCAAAAAATCAATACATATAGAAAGGAGAGAGAAAGTAACTGTTGCACTGTGTAACGGTACTATTTTTCACAATAGAAAGGAAAACCGAATGACCAGTTTCTAAAAACAGATGTCCGAGTTTGAAATAGAAAGATTCAGACGCTTTTTACAATAATCGGACGATTGGTTTTTCTAAAACTAAAAAAATCGGACAACCAGTTATAAAACCGGATGACCGGTTTTTTAAAAGGATTTTACAAAAAGGAGCTTTCCTTCCTATTTCAAAAACATGTATTCTTGATACTCTTTTAGAGATAAGAAAACTTTCAAAGGCTTCAAAAACTCTATTAAGAATTTCAAAAAGAATTTGTAGAAAGATATTTATGCAAAGAGCTTTAGACATGATCAACAATCAAAGATGAGAGTTAGGGAGTTCTACAAAGAAATACCTTAGCACATCCCTAATTAAGATACAAGTCTTCAAGGTCTTCAATGACTTGATCTTTTCTCCTTCATTTGGCCTTGATCACCAAGATCTTTTGCTTCTAAGAGTGTAGCCTTGAGACTTCAAATATGCTTCTTTTGTTCTATAGAAACTATGTTTAATGCTCACACAAACATATGTTAATCATAATCAAAATCATATGCAATAATGCCTTTAGGGCTAACATGTTCAATATCTATGAACCTACCATAGTGTTGATGGTCCACCAATCTTCTTCTTCTGCAGTTCTAGATTTTGATTTTGGAATTTGTCCTTCCACAAACCCGAGCTTTTTCTTAGCTCGTAATGCCAATCTCATTGCTTTAACCTTTTCATCATAATTATTTTTCCTGAGTTGTACTTGCGTGAGGATTAAGTGTGGACTATATGATGATGAAAGATAGTATTCATCTTCCCGAATGTGTTCATTCATATAATCGTCATTATCGGATGTTAACGAATGAATCACTCTCTGTGTACTCATGTTTTCTTCTTTTCAATGAGAAGAGAAAAAAAAATGTATATATTTTTCTTTTTGTTTTTTGGAAAATTCTTTCTTGGCTCTAATACCATAAAGTTTTCAATAGGAATACCATGCCGGAATTTTCTATTGTGTGTATTATGGAATGTAGTATTTGTACAGATGATGGTTTCCTACACATCAGGAAACAAGTTACAGAAACTAGCCTACAATATCTCAACAGTTACAACAATACACAATATCTCAATCCTAACTACCTAACCTCCTAACAATAATCATGTCCTTAACCTAATATTACGAGCTTATAAAGTCTATTTTTATCCAAGTCGATGTGTTAAGCCTCATTAGTGTAGAGAGTGTATAGTTTCAATCTATGATTATTTTTTGCTTGCTTTATTTGTTTAGGAAGGGTGCTTAGTTTGCTCAATCTCTTTTGAGTGTGTTTTGTATTATTTACCCAATAAAATTTGTTTGGTAAAGTTTTATGAAATTTCTTTGGTTAAAAAACGAGCATTTTGAGAATTGACTTATTATGTTTGGATTTCTTCTCTTAATAGCCTTATGAAATTAGTTGATATGATTTATGGTTTTGAAATATGTTGAAGGTTAGATATATTTTCTTCGTAGTTTTTATTTGAGTTTTTCTCAAGATACGCACAATTTAAGTAGGTAGTTGATCAATTGTAGATATATCTATGTTTTATTTATTTTTACACTAAACTTTATGAAGAAAAAAGTTTTAAACAATCTTTTTTTATGATATAATATTATTTTGATGTTAGGGGCATAATGACTTTCTAAAGTGATGAAAATAAGATGAAAATCAAGATGAGTAGGTGAAAAATGATGGATTCTAAAGCAAAAATTGCAAAAATAGACGTCGGAATCGAAGGTTGCACAAGAACACCCTTTTCTGAGGAGAGTTGGCATTGGTCTGTTCTTGAACCGGCGCCGGTTCAACATTTAAACGCAGGAGGTGGGGGTCATCGTGTTGGTCGCGCGTGATTGAGCGCGGATCACCGTGTCAAGCACGGTCTAGACGTGTGTGAGGCTCCAGCATTCGCGGCTCAGTGGTTGGTCTGATCGATTTTGTGGTTTCGTTGATTTGGTTGCCTCTCGGCTGCTTTAGGCGCGACATGTGGCATTCTAGTTCGGTTTTACTGGTCTTCTCGAGGTCTAGGTGTGGTTAGCTGCCGGCTAGAAGTCGTTTTAAGCTGGAATTTCTTGATTTTTCTTGGTTTTCTTGGTTACTCTTTCATTTTAATTTCCTAAATTGTTGTTTCACTCCTATTAAAAGTCTAGATTATATTTTAATTATATCATAACTCTTCTAGCATTTGAGACTCTACAAATAAGACTTTTTCTAATCATTAGAAATAATTTATTAGCTAGTTAATTAATTAGAGAATCGTATAATTCTTTTTTTTTTTTAGTTTAGGTTTAGAGTTTTAGCCATTAGAACTATACCTTTAGTTCTTGTTTTTATTTAATTTTTTGAAGATTAAGACGCGGTTAAAAAGATTAAAGATGACAAATTTATTTCTATTTTTAAAGTTTGTTTTCTTTAATTTATAATTTTTCTTTAAACATAATAAAAGAATATGGTTTTTTATATTTATGGATCTTTGTGTCTAAAATCCCTTTAACTAGGGTTTATGTGAAGATAGATGAAGATTATGTGTTTATATTAATGTTTTTACGTTGATTCATTTGCTTTACTATAATTCTTAAATGATTAATTCTTTTTGCTTGATTTTAATACTTGTGATTGATTGGACATTTTATAGATGATTTAATATTTGGTTATATGACCTAAATTAGATAAACTGAGTACGATGTAAGTAATAAGAACAATTAGTAAAATTGGCAATAAATTGTAGCATTCTTGCGCGGTTTATGCGTAATTATTTAATAAAAATTCAAAATTTCACAAATCTTAATGCATATTTAGTTAATTAAATTTACAGAGGAAAAAAGTAAGTGATTAATTAATGGTAGGAAATTTTTATCGGGAAATTGGGTCTAATTCTAAATAAGGGAATTTCGTTTCGCTGTTAATCATTGAATATAAATTTGTTTAGGTAAGAAAAGTCACACCATTACATTATTAAGTCACTAGTCCAATCATTAGCCTTGGTTAGGCCTTTTTTCCATTAATTTCCTTTTTCGCTTTTCTTCGTTTAATTAATTCTCATTAAAATTCGATAGGTTTGGATAGGTTAAATAGTACTAATTGGTTGTTGAATGCAAATAACTATGGTATAGATTTTGATTATAATATAATTGAACTAGTGTACTGGTTAGGTTAGCTTTTTGCACATTGCTCATAACTACTTGTGCAACTGTGCTTTGAGCATATAGAACTTGACTACGTGATATTAGTTTTTCAAAAGTACTATAAATATAAAGAAACTAAATATTCACAATCTATAGCGTGAGTGAGTGAATGCTTTATGGTATTCACATAAGTTCGCAGTTTATCAAAGCTAAGAGTTGTCTACCTAGATATGCTGTCAGTGAAAACCTCTATGCATGAGTTTGATGGGTTCAGGATCGTATATATCACTCTTTGTAACACTTCTATTTATAATATATTTTTTCCTTATAGTTTATCATTTTCCCTTAGGCTTTTTCCTTTATTTAACAGATTCTATTAATAGATATACAAAAATTAGTAAGTGGTACATGGAGTGATACACAAAGTGATACAGACGAGTTGACCTGAGTTTGATGTACTACGTAGAATGGGTAGAAGAACATACTTATTCAATATGGACTTATGTGTTTGCTTCTATGAGAATCACCCCTTGTGATTGTCTGTGATAATCTTGAGTGCAAGGCCTTGGCAAATTAAGGCTCTAAATATTTGTTTAAGGATTGCTCCCTGAGAAAACAGTAGTATGGTTTAGAGCAACAAATTATCTGAATTAAGGTGTAAGGATGTTAGATGTCATTGAGGAACGTGATAGTACACTTCTTCGTAAATTCAATAATTGGTGCAAAGATAGAGGGGCATTTATTTCTTGACACCTGTAGGGCAAAGACATTGTAACCACATGTTTGCTCTTGGAGTCAATATTTTCATATGATGATAAATTAATTGAAATGCATCATACCTTGCCTTCTTCCACCATTGAAAAAATTCCATTCTTTTGAACCTTTTAGCAGAAACATACAACAACCTCCCACTTAACTTATCAAAGTATATAATTGGGGAATAACGTATGCAAAAACAACCATTCGAAAAGCCTTATACATGAGCCTTTTTCAACTTTTTCAATCCCTTTTCAATTTTTCTTTTTTTTTGTTTCCTTTTTAACTCCTCTTTGCTCTTTTTATGCATTTTTTCTAGGTTTTTTCAACAATTTCCAGTAATCATTATTCCTTTCACGCTCTTTAAAGACTCACCACCAAACTTTCACATCAACATAAAACCCAACTCCAAGAAATCATATGCGTCGATTTCACTTTCTTGAAAAGAAACAGAAAAAAATTTCAGTTAAAAAGGTAGGTAATTAAACCTTACAAGAAAGAAATAATGAATGGTGGTTTGAACCATTCTTTTCATTAAAGCTCAAAATGGAAACTATATATACAATGTATAAAAGGATTAAGTTAGAAAAGGTTAAACTATAAATGGACACGACATACAAAAAAACAAGTGAGTAACTAAATAATAATTTTAAGCATATTTTATTAAATATTTATTATATTACATGCTCTAACTAACATCGAATTTTGTAGGTACAACATGCCATTTCTTGAGGCTGACGGGATGACTCCTACCAAGAAGAATTTATCCATAGCTACATCATTCATGAGGAATGAGCAAACTACAACTTATATATGGGTGCTTCAACTAATTAAAAATTCACAGCAAAAAAGAGGCATTTTACTGACCGATTACCAACTGAAAGATTCGATCGGCTAAAATTGATCAACAACTTTTCCTGAACAAATTTTCTATCAGTCAGTAACACTTACTTACCCATATTACAAAGTTATCCATCGAATTTTCCATCGGTAAATTAATTTTTTGAAATTAAAAAAAAAATTGGAAAGAAGTTACCGATCAAAATATAGTAATTACCGACCGATTATCGATTGGAATATTACTATTCACTAACAAAATTCGGTTGAGAACACTTTTCTTTTTAAAAAAATTAATTACCGATCGATTATCGAGTAAGTATTCAATCGGTAGCCTTGTATCTTTTTAAATAATTTTTTTATAAACTAAAAAATCCACCTGAAATTCAATAAACGACAATAACAATTCAAATACAACTACAACATCTAATATATAACAAACAAATCCAATTATATAACAAACGACAATAACGAAAATAAACAAATCCAAATCCAAAACCACTACAAAATAACAAATATCATAACATAACTCTCAAATGAGTAACATATATAACTATCAAATCCATAACATAATAATGTACTACACAAGTGGAAGTGGACGTGTGTCAAAGGATGAGGGATGATTGCTGGAATGCTGAGAGTCGGCTGGAGCAGCATCATATGGGGCGGCATCCATTGGAGGAAGAGTGTAGGAACTTAATCTAGCAACACACGAAACTTCGATGTGAAATCGTGCATGAAGCCACTGAAGGTGTCCTGCGCTTACTACCTATATCCATGAATATATAAATCCATTTCTTATCCCTCTCAATGCAGCAGTAGTGGGCAACAACAGAAGACACAGAAGGCATGGATGACAAGCTGCTACCTCTCTGACGCTTGGCAATAATGGCAGTAGATTGTTAGTTGAAATTGTAGATGTTGCCTTTGTTGCCACCACCAACAGTCTCGAACAACGAGGAGTCATCACTAGGGATTGGTGTGCCAGTCTCTACATGGAGGAGTTAAGCATTCGCCTTCAATTTTGAAATTTGGCCTACAAGAAAGAGTTATAAGTTATTGTTAAGCAATTTAAAAATAATACGTAAACGGTGAAATGACATGAAACTTAAACTATTAGACAACATCACCCGAAACTCGTCTGAAAACAGTACGACACACTGCCCTTTTGCTAATAGAGAAGGACGTACAACTCTGATTGTTGGAAGTTTTCGCTCATTTTAAATATTTGAACGATTAATGACATACAAATATGTAATAATATATCAAATATCAAATGAAGTATATTGTAAGTTATAACAAATATAAGAACTATAGAAAAAAACCGATGTAATTTCTTACCCAACAAAAGGTACAAAGCGGAAAGCTTTCAATTAAAGCAACAAAGACCTCATCATACGCTCCTCAGCCGAGGAAACATAATTCCCATTATCTAGTCTTTTGTTTCATCTCCACTGCACTTGTTCACCAATCTCTTTCCAGGGTGATGGAAGAATCTGTTGGACTTTTGTCCTTGGCACAAAGGGGAGAAAATTCAAAGGAATACGGGTCTCAGAGATAATGACTGAGTTATGAGGTACCTTTCTTTATCGTATAAAAAAGAGTAAGAATTGAAGTTTAAGAGCAGCGAGTTGACAAGAAGAAAAGGCATGGTTGGCGAAGAAGGAAAGAAATCCAGTGCATGTTAGTCTGTTTTCTTGGGAGGAATGACTCTCATTTAGTTCGAACATAGCCCATGAGAGTCAACAAGTTGTAAGGATGACTTCTAGAGTGAATTACGTCAAGGCCGTTAAGGTGGACAAAATATTAGCATACTGACTACTTTTGCCACTTATGATCATTGTTCACAAGAGGAAGACAGTTCCATGTCTTACAATGTTCAAGCAATATTTCTTGTCAGAAGGATTTTATAGGAGGTTCGGACACCGATCGAACACCCTTGAAGGATGAACAAGATGATGAAGAAGGCGACAAATGTATGGAGTAAAATATGGGAAGAGAACAAGGAAATCTCAAAAAAGAGAGAACAAAAAGTAGTAGAAATGTTGAAGAGGATGGGAAGAGAACAAGGAAATCTCTGAAATGGGAGAACAAAAAGTAGTAAAAGTTTTGAAAATGATACAACCTGCTTTTGGACTTAAGACTATGCACGTCGCGTGCTTGATCTAGCAATCTTGGATGATTCTTTAAATTTCTTTTCATGAAAGTCACTAAACTAAAAGAGAAAAAAGAGAGAGAACTAGGAGTTGGTGCCTACATGAGAGATTGCTTGCTTACCAAGTCATCCTGGCTTTTCACTCCTCTTCAAACCGGTTGATACCCGTCCTTTCGGATTTCATACATTATGTCCTTGTAATGTGATGAGGCCCATTTCTCCAAGAGGTCCCTATCTGACCCTCATCTATCGTGTCCCATCAAAACTTTTTATGCAATAATACAAAATAATACATAAATACAAGTAAAAAGTTGTTGTATATTTAAAAGCTTAGTGGACGGTTATTTAAACCCATACAGAAAACTCTACATACCATATATCATACTTATAAGGAGGCACCTTCCCAAAGCTAGGAGCATCAGCAACAAAATGCTACTGTATGATTTTCCAAATCACTTGCACAATCTGATTGCTTGTTGAAATTGTGCAAATTTGAAGTGAAAAACAAAATGAAACCCTAACAAATCAACTCACAAATTCAAACAATCTTTACGATAAGTTTTATAATGAACATTAAGAATGCTTAGAATACTTAGAATGACAATACTTATAAGAAAATGACTTAGAATTACAAACTTATAAAACTTAGAAGACTTCGAATAACTAACTATACTAGTATGTTTAGACTTAGAAGACTTTCAACACATATTTCACTACAAGACATAAAAAATCACTCAGAATGTTTCATAGAAAATTTAGAAGATGACAATACTTTAAAACAATACTACTTCAAACTTGTTACTAACCTTGAACAAGTAACAAATCGATTGGTAATATAGGCTGCTAAATTGCAATTTTTAGGTTGTGCGAATTTATATTTTGATATCAACGACCCAGTTGTCATTGTAATTTAGTGTGAGGTTGGTTTGATGCTAGTCATTGAGGAGATGTTCAAAAAATCTTATTGTATGCTCTGCAAAAGACACATTCAGATGAATGTACTAGCGATATTAGTTGCCTTCTGTAGAACCGATATAGCGACAAGATTCATAGAGGGAAGTTGGACAAGGATTTGAAGTGTTGAGCTAGAATACAATTAGAGATTTGAAATGTTGAAGTCCAAGTGGAAGAACTGATTTGATTTTTGAGTTACTTATTTGATACATGGTTAAATGCGTTTTACCATAAATTTGTCAGAGCTTGGACTCGGGACAGAGATGACAAATCGAGCTGAGGGTTCACACTCACTCTTGAAGCTCTCGCTATCCACATGGAGAGGGTGTTATAGATGTTGTTTTCCTAAATATTCATTTAGTGATTAAGGGACAGGTAATTAAGATTAAGTAGCTGGAAGTTGACTGAATAAAAGACAAGGGAAATGTCAGAGGGATATATTTGTTATCCGCACTGAGTAATAAAATAAGTCATAAGGCATTCAAGATTATTTTTGTTGTAATCACTCGATCTGCAAAAACCATAGGTGATGGCTAGAGAATCAATGTGAACACTCTTTAGAACATTGCACAGGCTCCCTTGCTCTTGTGAGTTGATCGCACAAGCCAAAAATTACATTTAACTCCTTTTAGATAATATTCAGCCATTTTGTACAATGTTTATTATAAATGGAAAATGGAAGAACCAATCGGATTCTTTAAGTTACTTGTTTGAGACATGGTTAAATTCATTTCACCATAAATTTGTTAGAGCTTGGACAAGTCATGTCTTGCATCTTGGGATGGAAAATGAGGAATGGACTGAGAGTTCACACTCAATCTTGAAGCTCTGACTTTCCACTTGGACGGGTGTTATAGATATTCTTTTCTTAATCTTCATTCAGTGATTTGAAGGACAGATTATGAAGATTAAGAAGTCATTGGAAGTTAATCGAATAAAGGACAAGGGAATGTCAGAGGTATGTATTTCCCATATGTAGTAAGTATTAGAATAAGTGATAAAAAACAAGATTGAAATGTGTCTGAGTGAAGAATTTTAGCCATTGACTTCCCTTAATTCTCCAAAACATCAACAAACCAAAAACCCCTAAAGAGCAATGCTTCTAGAAACCAAAAGAAGATAGCAAGAAGAAGAATTCTAAAGAATCTAATAAAACTCTAGAATAACAAAGATTCCAGAACCCCATTAACAATTATTCAAAGGATCACAAAATAACAAATTAAAAACCCTAGATGATCTAAGAGCTTAAGACCCCTAATTGAGTTCAAATGTAAATGGTACATTAAAACCCTTAGAACTAGAATTCTAGAGGAAAGTCACCACAAGGATGATCAACCCTTGATACGTCTAGAGAGCACTCATGGAGTAAGGTTTTCTCTAAAACCCTCAAGAAGAAGAAGTCTTCAATTTAAATATAAGATAATGGTTAGGGTTTTTAGCCCTCATAAAGAAGTATTTAAACAATGCCCTAACTCATTAGTACTACTAAGATAGGAGTCTTAGGACTCTTAAATATTCAAAAAATACACTTAAAAACACTTAAAATTGAGTCTTGAAGAAAAATAAAGAAATTGGGAAAGTTTATGGCTGAAATGTAAAAGTAAAATAATATCAAAGGCAATTGTGGAATCTCGATTCGAAGCCAGTTTGGTGCCACTAATATTCTAGAGAAACAATTTTGCAACAGATTTGCCGCCGGTTTGAGAGTCTGGCTCGGAACCCTATTTTCAATTTTCCTTCTGGTTTTGCCTCCCTTGAGCCCTGCATCTCCCTTCTTTGGCCTTCCAGTTGTATAAACATAAGATTAAACTTCATTTGGCCTCCAAATAGGCTCTTTCAACCTTTGATTTCTTTGCTCACCGTCTTCTTAAGCTCATGCAACCTCTTAGCTACCCTCTAGGTTCTCCAAGCTCAATTTCTTCTATTATTAATCATTACAAACTTGGAAATATTCTTTTTTCCATCTTGATTCCTATGAATAAGTCAAAAGGCATTGAAGAATATTTTTGTTGTAATCACTCAATCTGCAAAAATCAAGGATGATCATGAGAATCAACGCATACACTATCTTAAAATATTGCATTGGCTCCCTTGCCCCTGTGAGTTGATTGCACTAGCCAAAAATTAGATTCCACTCTATTTGGATAATATTCACCCATTTTTTATGCTCTCACTATAAATATTCAACCGAGAATGTGTTACAATCTAGTCGATAACATCTTTGAGATAGAGTTTCAAGATATCCAAGGTGTTATGTAGGAGGTCCTAGGTAAACCATTACCGGTGATTCGGGAATTTCTACGTAAGTTCGGTCTGTTCTTATATCTTGATATCCTAGAGACACCGGTATATCCCAGTACCACACACCGGTATTACTAAGGGCAGACATAAGATTAACTCTATAAAGCGGGACAAGTCATATAGAGAGCACATCTATATAACGACAAACTCGGATATGAGTTCTAGTAGATCTAGATCTGATCCTCAGGGGAAAGGACGTGTTTCTCATGGGAGAGGGAGGGGATGTGGTTCTTTGTACCTATCTGATGGCTCAGTTGCAGATGTGACCCAAAGCATGGCCTTCCCTTACCTAAATAATTACCTAAATTTCATTGAGCCTTTCATATAATACTCGGTTGACGTAGAGGGAGATGGCAATTTGGTGTTCAGAGCGAGAATCCATTTCATATTTGGTGATAAAAACCGATGGATTGATGTCTATCACCAACTATGGCTTGATATGAGAAAGAATAGTTAGCTATACATCTAATTTATGGAAGCGAGGTAAGGTTCAAACATATTAGTGGGGACCCGAAGTTGTGGTTCAAAGCATTGGATGGATGTACCTTACTCTATGTTATTGTGAATACTTTCAATGTATATTTGGTTCTTCTTTAACAAATAAAAATTACAAATAGTTTTTTTGTTTAATTTAGAGCAGAACCAAACTAACAGTATAATTATTATCGGCCACTTGGTAGGGATTAGACACTTTATTGCGCTAAGTTATAGCATCTTTTTATTTAATTATATGTCGAGGCATTGTTTTTATTAATTATATTTTGTATTATTTTATAAATTATTTATTATATATTAGTATTCATATTGTTGTTTTTTTATAGTTACGTATCCGAGAGGACTTTCTAGTGTCACCTTTGAAACCATAGTAGATATGTCTTTTTGTTCGCAATGTTCGTTCTTAGAGTATAGGGTTGAAGGATAGGATGAAAGATTGGGCCATGTGGTTTAGAAACTCACAGGGATGTAATCTAGAAACTTTAACAATTAACGTTGATTTATTCAGATTTTGTTTTAATTTTATGCTAATTGTTTTAAATTTTTATCTTTTTCTTGCATAACAAAGTATAGGAAATAATAAATAGATAATCTGACATAAATAAATAAATTCATGATCCAACATAAAAGAATAAATGCATAATTTGACATAAAGAAATAAATACATGACCTAACATAAAGAAATAACTATATAATCCAACATAAATAAATAAACAGATATCAAATTACATAAAAATAAAAGCACTACGTGGCAAGTGTCGATCAAATTCCTTCATAATTCGATGAAACTTTCTATAGTAGGTTATCACCGTCTAAGGATCTAATACATCATCTCTAAGTAAGGAACGTAACAGCTTCAGGATGAGCCATGGGTTTGTCTAACTATTGTGAATTGTGCCAAAAAAGACAACCCTATTATGTAAAATTATGAAAAAAATATATATACATATATATATATGTATGTGTATAAATATATAAAATGTATATGTTTTAATACAAGACTTTGAGTTTGAAGGCACCTATACCAAAGGTCCACATATCTTAAGTAGATAGTCCATATGATAGGTCATGCTTCACAGAATGATGCGGACTATTGTTACTTTACAAGGAAAATGATTTTGTTCTTAACCGGCTGATGAAGTTGGCTTGCCATCAAGTTAAAGTTCATTGCCTGGAAGTTTCCTAAATTGATGACCTACCTTTGATTAATGAGTTTATTACTCATGACTAACTATGCAAGTGTGCTTGGAGCACATAGAATTAGACATTGTGATATTAGTTTCTGGAAGGTACTATTAAGAAAAAAAAACTATAGATTCACTTGCACTCTGTCATCTAGTGCTTTATGGTATTTATGCATGTTGGCAGTCTAGCAAAGCTAAGAATCATTTACTTTGGTATACTGCGGGAGAAAGACCATACACAAGGGATCAACGAACTCCGTATGTTGCATAAGCGAACTTAGTAGTTAAGATGGATATTTATGTTTGCTTCTATAAAAATCACCCCATTGTGATTTTCCGTGTTAAAGAGACCAAAGCCTTCACAATATAACTCTTTTGTTTTCTTAAGGGTAGCTCCCTGAGAAAGTAGAGAAATTAAGACTTCATTTGGATTAGCTTCACACCTAAATATTTTTTAATTTCACATACTGGGATCCATAGGGACCCACATCTTCTATCACAAACTATTTAACTTTCATGAATTCCAAGAAAGAAAAAAACACACTCCTTTAAAATAAAATCCAATCCAAAGAGAGCCTAAAGAGGTCGTATTAGCGGACTAGATGTCTATGAGTGGTAGATGTTATTGACCAAGGTGATAGTGCCTTATTTATATACTCAATGATGGGTGCAAACATAGAGGGGCATTATCGTTAGTACAACTGTAGGTCAAAGACACTGTATCCCACGATTTTGTTCTTGGGTCAATATTTCTATATAGTGATAATTGGAAATATTTACAATGGAGATGCCGCTATTTATAGCAAGGGCATTTCCGTCATTCTATATAAGCCAGAAAAAATAAGTTTTTTGGTCCCCTAAGTAGTTCAAGTAACCTAAGTGAATATTTTATCACTACTCAAACGAAACGAGACTTATTTGAGAGGTTATACTTAATCATGTCCTTAGTATTAATTTACGAGGATAAAGGACAAAGTTATTACTTAAGAGAATAAATATTATAATTAATTTATTGGATTTTCATAGGCAAAACAGAAAGAAATAGAATGACCTATGTAAAGCCACCAATATGATCCGCACATGCTAGTGAAACTGATTGGATATAAAATTACCTATATCCACGTGGAAGCGTGGATACGTTGCTTTTTCTAGGCTTCGCCCTCTATTGGATTCCACGTGATGAACTCCTTTCTGAATGAATGGGATGCTACGCCCTAGGTGTTCTCTGAACTCTTTAGGACACTGCAAGTTTCGTAGTGTTAGAAATTTTTGGAAAAAAAACTAAACCAAAGTTTTGGCCATTTTAGGGTTTTTTCTGAGAATTAATCTGGCTGAAAAAGTTAACATAACCTTCTATAACTATTAATATTAGAACCCTAACTGTCATCTAATGACAATTTTAATCTCTTCCCTTAATTCCTCTAGTCATCCAACAGTTTGGGTGAAAATACTAAGAAATTAATTTTATTTATCAAATAAATAAATGAATTAATTATTAACTTAAAAAAATAGCTGAACATAGAATCTGGACACCTCCGCAGATCCTACTGTTTATGTTTAACGAACCTGGAAATATTTTAGGTTCATTGAATATGGACATAGTGCTCACATGATCGTCTATGTGTGTGACCCTATAGGTTCACTCAACGTTGGTAGTGAATGAAAATAATTTCCTAGACATTATCCACAAAACATAAGTGGCTTTTAGCAATAAATTATACGTACCCAAGTTATGTAAAAGAAATAACGATATAATCTAAAACCAATTTTGATGTTTAGTTCTTTTGTCACACGAATCCTAATTAAGCATAAGGCATAGACTGAATCATCGTAATATAACTTAATTAACCATTTACATGATCACCAAGTAGACTATTCCGACAAATAATACTAATAACTCCTTATTAGTATATATTTTAGCATACAGTCTTCCCTATCAAGGGGCCATTGGATATCTCTCACTAATAAGAGAGAGATAATTCCCTTTCACTATCTCTAATATTCAAGCCATGACAAGAAAAATTCCCAACCTATAGCCATAAGGAACACCCACTTAGAAGTGATGTTTGACTATGTCAAAACATAGTTCTCCTCATGCAAGAAAAAATTAGAAACACAAGGTCAAAGGACACAATGCATAAAACTGAGAAGAAATACTTACGACCTAAACCCATGCAGTATTTGTCCTTCTTTTTGGGTCATTTCTAGTACATTATTTTCAATGTATATTTATGAATTGATTTTATATCTCATATTCATGATCAGTAAGACTTGATCATCAATCAGTATCATACTAGTTTAATAATACACAATAGGATAAAACGAGCGACTATAAGAATAGTATTTTATTAGTGAAAGGGTTTTTACTATCAAGTCGCATACTTGATGACCAGAGCATAAAATACGACTCAAAATAAATACCCCATAAAATCCATTACAATGTAAGTCAATTGGTCTAGGGTAGATAACTAACAATCTCCTACTTGCCCTACAAATGACCTAGTACGGCTCTCATTCTTAAGTTGTGGGAGTGGCTTTGTCAATGGATCTGCAATATTATCATTGGTGTCTACTTTGCAAATTTTCACTTCTCCATGTTTAATGATTTCTCGGATGAGATGGAAACGCTTGAGAATATGTTTGGATCGTTGCTGAGATCTAGGTTCCTTAGCTTGTACAATGGCTACTGTATTTTCAAAATAGAGGTCCATTGGGTTCACAATGCTACGAACCATACCTAGTTCAATGATGAACTTTCTGATCCAAACTGCCTTCTTGTCTGCATCTCAATTAGCCACATACTTAGACTCCAAAGTAGAATTGGCAATGGTATCTTGCTTTGAACTCGTCCAGCTTAGAGCACTTACATTCAAACAAAGCACAAATCCAAATTGCAATATGAAATTATCTACATCAGCTTGAAAGCTAGTATCTGTGTAACCATTTACAACTAGCTATCCTTCCGAACCTCCATAGATTAAAAATATCTCTTTAGTCCTTCTTAACTACATAAAAATGTTCTTGATAGCTGCCCAACGTGTCTCACCAGAATCTGCTATTCATGCTCAATACATACGAGACGTTGAAGCGAGTGTATAACATGGCATACATGATAGCCCAATTGCCGAAGCGTAAGGAATCTTACTAATGCACTCTATATCCTCCTTCGTAGAAGGACTTTTAGATTTACTGAGTTTAATGCCATGCAACACTGGCAAAAATCCTCTCTTGGAATCTTGCACACTGAATCTTTTTGGTACTTTGTCAACATATCCACTCTCACTTAAGCTAATTAGCTTTTTAGATATGTCTTGATAGATCCTAATGCCTAGAATATAGACTACTTCACCTAAATCGTTCATTTAAAAACACTTCGTCAACCAAGTTTTCACACTTTGCAAAGTGGTGATGTCATTTTTGATTAACAAGATGTCATCAACATAGAATACTATGAAAAATGAAAAACCTTAGAGTGGGGTAAATAAGGTTTTTGGCTAATTTTTTTTAAAATCTTTTGTGTAATTAAAAGATAAACCTCAGATTTTGTTTGAGAAAGAATTCTAAAACTCTTTTTAATAAAATTCAAAACCAAACAAAATTTTATAGTTTTGGCGACCAAGCTAAAAGCATAGAATAAAGATACACAACAATTTATAGTGGTTCACTCTCTTAAAGAGCTATATCCATTACCTTGAGTCAACACCCAAGGATTTTCAAAATCCACTATAGTTAAAGTCTACAACAATAACAATTTTGAGGATCACCCACTAAGGGTTTTGCAAATAACCTCAATCCACAATGCAATTACAATCAAATGATAACCAAAGGAGTTTTTCAACACACGCCTTTGATATCAACAGAAAAAGAATTAAAATCAAAGGATAACCCAAGGGTTTTTCAACGCAAACCTTTGATATCAATAGAAAAAGAGATGAGTAAAGAACAATGTTACCAAGTGAGCTTGAGAAGGAAAGATACAACTCAATTGAATACTTCTACAAACTCCTCTGTACTTCTTCTTTGATGAAGATCAACAATGAAGCTCAAGAAGATATTTTTGTGAGATAAAAGTATTTGAAGGAATGTACTTCAAAGCTCTTAAAAGTTCTTAAATGATCTCAATAAATATTTCACCAACCAAAACTGCTTTACTACTGACCAAGAATTCATATATATAGGAAAGAGAAAAAATAGCCGTTACTGTTTGTGTAACGGTAACATTTTTTCAGTAAAAGACTAAACACGGACGACCGGTTATAGAAAATGGACGTTCGATTTTCTTTTAAAAGGAAAATTGGATGAGTCCTTTTTAAAAAAAGAAGACTGTTTTGAAACAGAAAGAATCGAACGACATTCTACAAAAATCGGACGACCGATTTTTCTAAAGCTAGAAAAATCGGACGATCGGTTTTAAAATAGGACATCCGATTTTTCTTTTCCTTTTGAAAAATCGGATGACCGATTTTAAATCGGATCATCGGTTTTTGAGAGATTTTACAGTCAGTTTTAACAACAAAAGAGCTTTCCTTCCTATTTCAAAAACATGTATTCTTGATAATCTTTTAGAGATAAGAAAACTTTCAAAGGCATCAAAAACTCTATCAAGAATACTTGGATTTTTCAAGAATAGTCTATAAAAAGAAATTCATCCAAGGAGCTTCACACTTGATGAACAAACACAGATGAGAGTTAGGAAGTTTTACAAAAATATCTTAGCACATCCCGAACTAAGACACAAGTCTTCAAGGTCTTCAATGTCTTGATCTTTTCTCCTTCATTTTGCCTTGATCACCAAGATCTTTTGCTTCTAAGAGTGTAGCCTTGAGACTTCAAATATGCTTCTTTTGTTCTATTGAAACTAAGCTTAATATATCATCACACAAACATATGTTAATCATAATAAAAATCATATGCAATAATGCCCTTAGGGCTAACAATTTCTCCGTTTTTAATTATGACAAACACATATGCAAGAAGAACAGAAGAGCAAGTATAAAAACATAGTGATGCTTCAAGGAAATCATACTAGGAGCAAACCAAACACCATAAGAGAGAGATAACTCTCCATATGAATTTGAAAACCTGCCAAGGGTTTTAAAGATCGTTTAGAAAGATAAGCTCCCCCTAAAAACATGCTTCACAATAAATATGGCACCAATCAATCATCAAGGTAACTCCAAGCCATATTACCCATAAGATATGTAGCCAACCAAAAGAAAGGATGAAACTTGAAAAGCAACAATAAGCATGTTGCAACACATAGCAATATCTCCCCTTTTTTGATAAGTAAATAAAAGCATACCATAATCTAAGCACATTAGGCACATTTGCTTGCAACTATTTCTCCCCCTTAGTTCTTGCACATATTTCCGCCCCTCCCCCCCCCCCCCCCTCTCTCCTTTTGTCATAAATCAAAAAGATACTTGGGAAAGTTTTTAAAGGATCATAGAAATGGTAACTACACTAGGACTTTCAACATTCAGGTATTATCATGAAGTCCAAAAAAAATAGCATGAAGATAACATAATACCAATATGAAGAATAAAGCATAGCATATATCAAGTCATAAGAAGAACAACAAAGCATAGCATAAAAAAAATCACTAGAGAGCCATAATTAAGTTAGATAAGGAACCAAAGAAAACAACGGAAAGGGAAGGAGTTTTTAGAAAGGAAAGGGAAGGAGTTTTTCTAAGAAAATCCTCAATCATCTTCATCTTTATCGCTATCTTTTCCTCCTCACTCCAATCTTATAACTCGATTATGAATGCCTACAATCTTCTCATCAAGTTCATCAAGCCAGATGTGGAGATTTCCGTTTATATCATCAAGTCGGACATTGAGTTGTGCTTGCATCTCCAGCAATCCTATCCATTATTTGAGTCGTGTCCACTGATGATTGCACTTCTTCCGTTCTTCTTGTCTCTTCTTTCTTCTTGTTTCTCTTCTAATTCTTTCAACCTTCATCTTGGAGACACTTTCTTCGGGCTCATTGCCCTCTTCTTCTTCTTCCTCTTCACTATTTTCACTATCTTCCTCTTGGCCTCCCCTTATCAATTTCCCTTCTTCATTGAGAATCCTATCTTCTTGAAGGTGTTCTTATTGTATATCTTACCGATTCCAATGTGGTCATTTGGTCCAAAGAGGGGAATATTAAAATGTTGTAACACCTTGTAAGAAAACAACCATAAGGCAAACATTTTGTTGAAGAGGATTGAGTAGCTAGCATGTGTTCTATTGCAATATAACCAAAATTTATCTTCTTGTAGCATAACAAAGGAATGCATGTTTGTAATAGAAGACCTGTGCCCTACATTGGGAATAACAATATTCAAAATAATGTGATGTAAAATCCTCTCATAGGCATCAAGTTTGTCAACTGTTCTATCCTCACTCCTTTTTAGCACAATTCCTTTGGTAAATATTTCTTCAAACCTCTTTTCACTGTACAGATTGGGATCAAAGAATTTCTTATTTTTTGTGTAAAAACACAGCCCATCTTCGGGTGTCTCAAGAATGGAATTCAACAATTTATCATCAAAGGCAATATTTTTTCCATTTACTCTAGAAGTAATAACATTCCCACCAAATTGTGTTCTATCCCTTTGCAGATTTGCATAAAACTCATAAAGCATCATAGGATAGAATAATTCATTCACAATTAGTAAAGAACCCCAACCAATATCATGAAAGAGTGAAGGGATTATTTCCATACCTCTCATGTGTGATAGATAGACTCAATGTCCGGGAGCAATTTTTCTTTTCTTCTGTGTCCAATCTTCATAGTTCGCAGTAGCTTGTACTGAGATGAGTTTATCTAAAGGAGTTTCCCTCCTTGCTACTTTTTTGCCATTCCCCTTTTTACGACCTCTACTACTTCCACCTGTTTCACCATGGCATTCCCTTCCAATATTGGCATTCTTAGTCTTCACTATTTTGAAGGAATCTTGACTTAGGGTTTTGAGGTAGAGATTGGGGGTTTCAAATAGAGAAGATGAAAGAGAAAAAAATAGAGCAATAAACTAACTTTTTGCTTAGTGAGGAGAAAAATTTGAAAGATTTGAGAAGAAGAATAAGAACCGGACTTAGAAATCGGTCAGGCTTTGTGAGGGAGAGGGGTTTCGGAGGAGAGAGTGAGAGAGAGTTGTGAGAAATAAGAGAAAAGCGGTGAAAAAATCTAGTTTTATAGTGCAGCTCCAATGGTTTTTTAGAAAATCGGTAGACCGAAATCTAAAATCGGTAGTCCGATTTTTATGAGACCAAGAAATCGGACATCCGATTTTTATCGAGGTCGTCCGAATGTCTCAGTATTTTTGTGAAGAGAAAACTTTGAGTCCTTTTTCGAAAATGGACGTCTGGTTTTTTTAGAGAGGCGTCAGATTTTTCAAAACAAAAATTTCTGTAAGAATAAGGAATAAGAGGAAGTCTAAAAGTCTCAAACAACACACATTGGTCAATAAATCTACTAATACCAAGCAATTTTCACAAATACAAAAAACGTTGTTCAGAGAGGGGTTTTTTAAAAAAAATCAACAATAATCCAAAACTCATCACACAAGACAACATCAAAGAACTGAGGCTCAATGTGAGATAATAGGGCAAAGTTATCAATAAAGTACCTTCTTGTTCTTATCCCTTGTGATACATCACCAATGATTTCATCCTTGGTGTGTCCCTTTGGATATTTCACATCTTTAGGACGACTTTGAGCTTCTTGATCATTTTCTTGTTCTTCTTCAATCTCTTCTTCCTCCCTAGCATGTTCTTCCATTGCTTGAGTGTACAATGGTTGGTAGCTTAAAGAGTTATCTATGTCATCATCATCCTTTTTTGTCAAAAATGTTAGTTTCATCAAAATTTACATGAATAGGCCCTCCAACACACAAGGTTCTTTTGTTATAAATTCTATAAGCCCTTTTGTTCGAAGAGTAACCAAGAAAAATTCCCTCGACGGATTTTCTATCAAACTTCCCAAGGTTGTCCTTGGTGTTTAAAATATATCATTTGCATCTAAAAACTTTGAAGTAGCCAATTGAGGGGGTTTTGTTGAAATTGAGTTCAAAATGAGTTTTCTTTAAAGAAAATGGTCTGAAGAGAACATGATTCATAATGTAGAATGCGATGTTAACGGCCTCGGCCCAAAATATTTAGGTAGGGAATCTTCACAAAGCATTGATCATGCCATTTCTTGTAATGTACGGTTTTTCCTTTCCACAACACCAATTTGTTGTGGGGTTTTAGTGGCCAAAAAATTGTGTTATGCCAAAGACATCACAAAGTTTTGTAAACTCTTGGTTGTTAAATTCTCTCCTATTATCACTTCTCATTGAGATTAATTTGCAATCAAGAGAGGTTTGAGCTTTTTTGAAAAGTTTGACAAATATTTGAAATGCCTCATTCTTTTGGCTAAAAAACAAAGCCCAAGTAAATCTTGAGAAGTCATCCACTATGAAAAAAGAATACCTCTTACCACCAAGACTAGTGGTCCTTATTGGTCGAAATAAATCCATGTGAATAAATTCTAAAGGTTTTCATTTTTGTTGGTTTGAAAGAGGTCTTAATTTGTTCCAAATTGGCAAGCATCACAAAGTTCAGTTTTCTCAAAGTGAAGTTTTGGTAGGCCTCTAACAAGTTCTTTTGAGGAAAGTTTGTTCAATAAATCCATACTAATATGACCAAGCCTTCTATGCCACAAAAATGTATCATCACCATGAATCGAGAGACACTTTAAATTTTGAGAAATGAGAACTTCAAGATAAAAGACATAGACATATACCAACTCTTTTTGCAACAAAAATAGTTTTGTTCACAAGCTTGTTTATGATAGAAGAAGATTCACTTTCAAAAAAAACTTGGTATCCATAATCACACAATTGACTAATACTAGATAAATTAAACTTCAAACCATCAACTAAAAGCACTTCCTTAATTAAAGAAGATGAACCATATCCAATGTTACCTATACCGATGATCATTCCAAAAGTAACATATGCCACCATGAGGGATGTATTTCCGGTCATGTGTCTTAAGCATCCACTATCTAAGTACCACTAGAGCTTGAATTATGTTCCTACAATAGGAGAAACGATGACTTTTGGTACTAATATTCTTTTGGGTCCATAAATGTTAGTAGTTTTTACTCTCCAAATAGTTTTAAATCCCATTTCAACTTTTCTTTTTACAAAACACCTACTGGCCTTATGACCACTCTTATAACAATAAGTACAAAAAAAATGGGAGAAGGATGAAGAAGCTTTAGCAAAATATGTTTTCTTTGAAGAAGCATTAGAGTGATTGTATCTAATGCCATTTTTATCATAAGGAGATCTTTGTGAACCAAGAGGTTTTTCAAAATTTTCTTTTCCTTGAGGAAATCTTTCAATGCACAAAGTGAGATCATTCACTTTCTTCTTTAGAACTTCATAATCAATCAAACATTTGTCAAGAGAGGAAACCTTTTCACAAAGGTTCTTGTTTTCTAAAACAAGTTTTTGAAAATCATTGTTTGAACACTCTTTTTCTTTCTTCAAGACTTCCAAAGATTCAAGAATAGATTTATTTTCACAAATAAGTTTTGAATTCTCATCTAGCAAAAATTAAGTCTTGTTTTTCAAATCTTTTTTTCTTTTAGAAACCTTTTTGCACTTATCATACATTTCAATAAGCATAGAACTAGGATCAACATCACAATTATCATCAATGAGACTAAAAGGTTAGAGGGTGAAGATTGTACCTCATTCTCCATTGCCATGAATCACATGTTTGCCTTTTCATCACCTTCACTTTCACTTGTATCTTGATCCCATGCACCAATTAGGCCCTTGCCTTTCTTCTTTTTCTTTAATGCCTCAAGCTTTTCTTCCAAAGCTCCTTTTTCCTTTTCAATAGCTTTGGGACAATCGGCTAAAAGATGGTCGGTGCTATTACATTCAAAGCACCTAGCCTTGAAGAGTGATGAATTTTTTCCTCCTTTCTTGAATGGAGGATTCTTTCCTCGTTTGTTGAAGTCTTTCTTGTGAATCTTTTAAATTTCCTTATTACTAAGGCCATATCCTCAATCTCATCTTCATTGTTTGATGAGCAAGTTTGGTCATCCTCATTCACTTTGCGTGCTATGCTCTTTCTTCCTTTGTCTTCATCTTCAATTTCATCTAATCTTTTTATTTTCATCTCATAGGTGAGGAGATATCCTACGAGTGGTTCAATAGGAAGTAGTCTTAAATCTTTTGATTCCTCAATAGCAAGAGTTTTTGGTTGCCATGCCTTTGGGAGTGCATCAAGAATCTTTCTATTTACTTCTCCCTTTGAGTACTCTTTTCTATAAGCCTTGAGCCATTTGTGATGTTTGTAAATCTAGTGAACATTTCACTAACACTTTCATGTTGCTTCATCACAAAGAGTTCATAATCCCTTGCTAACAAAGCCAACTTTGATTCTTTGACTTGGTTGGTTCCTTCATGAGTGACTTCCAATAGTTTCAACATGTCATGGGCCGAGTCACATCCACTTACTCGATTGTATTCATTTACATCCAATGCACAACTTATGACATTCATGGCTTGATAGTTTAAAGTCATCCTTCTTGAATCATATTCATCAAACTCTTCTACTTTCTTGATTCTTCCATCATTTTGACGGACAAAAGGCCCTTTCTCTACAATACTCCAAAGATCAAAGTTAATAGAATAAATATATATTTTGATTCTAGATTTCCAAAATGTATAATTTGTACCATTGAAAAGAGGAGGTCTACTTGTAGAAGAGCCTTCCACATATGGTAAACTATAAACATTAGCCATAGTAAAAGAAAGATGTTTTGCTTCAAGGATGTTAGTCCTTTTCTAGATAAGCCCTGCTCTGATACCAATTGAAAACCTTAGGGGTGAATAAGGTTTCGGGCTAATTTTTTCTAAAATCTTTTGTTTGATTAAAAGATAAACCTCCAATTTTGTTTGAGAAAGAATTCTAAAACTCGTTTTAATAAAATTCCAAACCAAACAAAATTTTATAGTTTTGGCAATCAAGCTAAAAGAATAGAATAAAGATACACAACAATTTATAGCGGTTCACTCTCTCAAAGAGCTACATCCACTACCTCGAGTCAACACCCAAGGATTTTCAAAATCCACTATAGTCAAAGTCTACAACAATCACAATTTTGAGGATCATCCACCAAGGGTTTTTCAAATAACCTCAATCCACAAAACAATTACAATCAAAGGATAACTAAAGCGGTTTTTCAA
The DNA here is from genome assembly GCA_028651295.1 of Catharanthus roseus. Lineage (NCBI taxonomy): Eukaryota > Viridiplantae > Streptophyta > Magnoliopsida > Gentianales > Apocynaceae > Catharanthus > Catharanthus roseus. The sequence goes on from JAPQWS010000016.1 coordinate 10,719,305, forward strand.
CACAAACCTTTGATATCAATAGAAAAAGAGATGAGTAAGGAACAATGTTACCAAGTGAGCTTGAGAAGGAAAGATACAACTCAATTGAATACTTATACAAGCTCATCTTTACTTCTTCTTTGATGAAGATCAACAATGAAGCTCAAGGAGATGTTTTAGTGAGATAAAAGGGTTTGAAGGAATATACTTTAAAGCTCGTAAAAAGTTCTTAAATGATCTCAATAAATATTTCACCAACCAAAACTATTTTACTACTGACCAAGAATTCATATATATAGGAAAGAGAAAAAGTAGGCGTTACTGTTTGTGTAACGGTAACATTTTTGCCGTAAAAGTCTAAAACAGACTACCGGTTATAGAAAATGGACATTCGATTTTCTTGTAAAAGGAAAATTGGATGAGCCCTTTTTAAAAAAAGAAGACTGTTTTGAAACAGAAAGAATCGAACGACATTCTACAAAAATCGGACGACCGATTTTTCTAAAGCTAGAAAAATCGGACGATCGGTTTTAAAATAGGACATCCAATTTTTCTTTTCCTTTTGAAAAATTGGATGACCGATTTTAAATCGGATCATCGGTTTTTGAGAGATTTTACAGTCAGTTTTAACAACAAAAGAGCTTTCCTTTCTATTTCAAAAACATGTATTCTTGATAATCTTTTAGAGATAAGAAAACTTTCAAAGGCATCAAAAACTCTATCAAGAATACTTGGATTTTTCAAGAACAGTCTATAAAAAGAAATTCATCCAAGGAGCTTCACACTTGATGAACAAACACAGATGAGAGTTAGGAAGTTTTACAAAAATATCTTAGCACATCCCGAACTAAGACACAAGTCTTCAAGGTCTTCAATGTCTTGATCTTTTCTCCTTCATTTTGCCTTGATCACCAAGATCTTTTGCTTCTAAGAGTGTAGCCTTGAGACTTCAAATATGCTTCTTTTGTTCTATTGAAACTAAGCTTAATATATCATCACACAAACATATGTTAATCATAATAAAAATCATATGCAATAATGCCCTTAGGGCTAACCAAAACTATTGCATTTTTTGTAACCCTTTTGTACACACAAGGTTCATCTTCATTCTTGATGAAATTGAATTCCTTAATTGCTTCATAAAAAGGAAGATTCCAACTTCGAGATGCTTGCTTCAAGCCATAAATGGATCTTTGAAGTTTACATACTTTCTCAGAATTCGAAGGATTAATAAAACCATTAGGTGGTGTCATATACACATCCTCGAGAAGATTTCCATTAAGAAAAGTAGTTTTAATATCCATTTGCCTATTTAATAGTCATATGCTGCAATAGCAAGTAGAATTCTGATCGACTTACGTATTACAACTGGAGAAAAGGTTTTTGTTAGTCCCTCAATGTCGAAGAGGGGGTGAATTGGACTAATAAGAAAAATTAAAACTATAAAGAGAGAATAAAAGGTTTCCTGTTAATTTTCTAAAAGGACTGGCTCACTAACTTAACAACTGTCGAATTACCAAATCAGTTCTTCTTGAATGCCATTAGCTTGACTACAGAAGATTGATTTGGAACAGTTTTGGTAGAAACAATAAACAGTGAATATTGCAAAAATATAAATAACAAAAAACAAAGAATACAAGAGAATTTGTAGTGGTTCGACTAATTGACTTCATACAGTTTCTTCAAGATCACTCTCTTAAAGATTCCACTAACACAACCAATCTCGATTAGGGTGAGATTAAACCCTTACAAACACTTTCTTTATTCTAGCAACTAATAGTTTTCTTATCCCAAAGAAAACTCATCTGCAAGTTTTGATAGGGACCTTGCAACCCAATAGCAAGTTTTGTCGAGGAACTTGAATAAAACCAAAAGAAATAAAGAAGAAACAGAGAATCACTCTTTGAACTTTAAAGAACAAATGCTATTCTACTCATAAACTCAAGGCTTTTTCTGTACTTCTCAATAGGTGCACTCTTCTTGAAAATGTTGAAAAACTGTCAGTAACTTTTGATGAAGATGCATACCCTTCATTGATCTTTTCTTGCTTTTTGTACTTGTGAGTGATTAAGCTCTTCCACCCCTTGCCTTCCACGACATTGCAACTATTTTTTCATGTAACCACCTCTTTTGCTCTTCATGTTGTCGACCAAGACCAGAATTTGCAACAGTTACATGAAATGGAAACAAGACGAAGATAAAAGGATGGACAACGTGGTACTACTTTATCTTTATATCCATTTCAGGACATCTTCTCTTATTAAGCCCACTAATTTTCCCACTAATTTTCTTGTATGGCATCTCAAGAGCTTTGAAGAATTAATTGAGAGATATTCTGGTCCTCACGTATCTCCAACTAACCTTCTGTATATTGATAAGTGCATAATTGCCTATATTTTTTATATGTTATGTTTATCATTTTCAGTGTTTTTAATATGTAAAATTATGTATTTTAACTAAATACCTCTTATTTTTCTAGGTACCCTCCGAAGGTAGAAACAATGAAAAGGAAATGAAAATGGAGCGAAAATGACAAAAACAGAGCCGTCGGCAAAAAAGAAGCACCTACAGCGGATGGCAACCTACAACTGACGGTAGGTGCCGAGGATGGCAGGGCAAGTGCAACCCAAGACCTACCGCGGAAGGTAGGCCTCACCTACCTTCGGCGATAGGTAGTGCTGGCAAGGATGGTTCCAATCTTTTTAAACTTGGTTTTCTTGATTTCTACTCAAACTCTAGCTTGGATTTCTTTTATTTTTACCTCTATAAATAGGGCTTTTATGCAGCCATTGTAAAGGTGAAAAGATACAATTTAGAATAGTTTATAATATATTAGATAGATAGTTTTAGGTTAGACTTAGATTAGGAGCAGATTAATTAGGTTAGATTAGTTAAACACTCTTTAAATTCCAACTTTTATATTTTCTTTAGTTATAGAATTTAAAGCTTTATGCCTTCTTGGATTCCAGAATTGAAGATTTGATTCAAGATTTCGATTTTCGACTTAATGACTTGAGAAACAATCTTAGACGATGTTCGGGATTCAACTTTGGCTTCAAGACCTATTCCTAAGTTTCCTTTTCCTTTCTTTTGTTATTGAATTCTTTTATTAATTTTTAGCTTTTAATATGAATAGTGAGTAGTTTTTATTCTTTAGATTTGAGATTGAACCCTAATTCTTGACTATGAAGTTCTTGGTTTGATTTCTTTATTTCGATGTTTGTTTCATTTTAAGTTGTCTTTCAATTGTGTATGTTTGTACTTTAATTTTCGTGAGATTAGATTATTCACAAGGTTACTTGGAATTGAAAAAGGAAGAACAATCTAGGGCAACCAATTCGGGATTAATTGGGAAAATTGACTAGAGATACGATTTTGCACTCTTTGGTCCTTTTAAATCACTTAAGTTTATTTCACTCATAATTTACTAGGGAGAAAAGAGATTTCCTCTAAGGGTTAATGAGTAGGGTGGCTTTCGCCTAGAGATATGGATTGCCCAATATTTTAATGATGACCCAACTTAATTAATTCAACATCGTTTTCACTAAAGTCTTTTCTAATTGAGATAATAACAAGGATTCGGGGTATTCCACCAAACCAAACTCTTGTTTTTATTAATATTTTAAGAATTATTTTTACTATTGATTTCTTTTAATTGTTTATATGTTTTTAATCATTGACATCTTTCTTTTTCCGACTAGATATTAGAAACACGATTATTACTTGAACCTTCATCCATCTCTGAGAAATTCGACACTCAGGTTGAAACTCATCTCTTCTTTGTTAGGTCCATTTTCCCTCCATCGTTGTAATTAAGATCATATCCCATATATTTATTTTGATTTTACATCACATCAAGTTTAAGAAAAATAATTTATTTGGTGTTTTAGTCACTTTTTGTTTTGTTGTTTTGCTTTGTTCTGATTTATTCTCCCACTTGGGTGGTTGTAGTATTGATATTGTGTATCTATTTTATTACCTCCGGAACTTGTGTTAAATTGCTTATCCAATTAGTTTTTTCAGGTAAGATACGAATACTGAATACACCATGGAATACTGATGGGCATCAATGTTAGAACAAAGAGTGGAGAACATGGGCTTTCAATCTCAATATACATATTATCAATCGGCCACGTTTCAAGAAAACTGGAAAGGATATGATACAGATTCTGACCAGTACCAGTCGGAGTGAAGGACTCAGTCGAATGTTCCTTAGGGAGACTATAGTCAATATTCAACATACGATGATGCTCTGCCAGTACCTCTATCACCCCCATGACCTAATCTAGAAGATCTCTTGTCGAAGTATATCGATTTGGCGAATGTCGGGGTGAAAAGAATGGAAGCAGTTCTGAGAAGCCAAAAGCCTTCCTTCCAAAACATGGAAAATCACATCGAAACTAATAGAAAACAGGATCATTGAAGAACTGCTTAGTCATATACCTAGTAATATGGTCACATTGCGGGATATAGAAGAACAAGTCATGACATTCCTAATGTTTTTGGATGATGATGATGAAACTGCTCAAGAATCGGAGGAGTTTACTTTCCCCAAGGAAGGGGAGATTCAACCAGAAATAATGGAAAGGAGGCAAGACGATCTCCCATCATTCGAATAACCTCAGATTATAAGTGAAGCAGAAGAAAGTAAGAGAGATGAGTACTTACCGGAGAATAAAAACAAATTTGAGCAAGGTGAACCAAAAAAGGAAAATGAGAAGTTTGTGGAAAGTCAAGAGGATCATAAAGAAGGGTGACATTGATAGACGATATTGAAAAGAGTTAGAGAGTAAACCCCCTTACTCACGAAACTAACTCTGTTTTCTTTTCATGATGGTTTATGTATGCAAGACTAGTGCAAGTGACTCGAGGAGAACAATGGGGAGAGAAAAACTCTCAAGGAGTTCAAAGGAAATCTTGAGAACGCTAAAAGAGAACAATCCTTATGTTATGAAAAAGGTGCAAATGAGTTTTTCTTCAACCTTAACTCTTATTCTGTTGGATTCCATAGGCAAAAACAAAAATAAAATAAAACTACGGAAATCCATCAACAGGATCTGGACATACTAGAAAAACCAATTGGATAGAAATTACCTCAATGTTTTGATTTTTCAGTGTGGAGGCGCTGCTTTTTACGCTTCGCCCTCTACTGGTATCCACGCGACGAACTCCTCTGCAAGCGATCAGGATGCTAGCCCCTTCTGTGTTCTGAAAACTGTTTAGAACTGATCCTGACTATCTGGTAATCGGTCGTGTTTCGGAGAGAGGAGGCTAGATACTATATCGCCGTTCTAGGGTTTAGGGTTTTGTTTTTCTTTTTCAGATAAAGGACGGCCACCAAGAAAAGGTTAACATAACCTTTTATAGCTGTCAATATCAAAACCCTAACTGTCATCTAATGACAGTTTAATCTCCTCCGTCTATTCCTATAATCATCCAACAATTGGATGAGTACTATTAAGTAATTAATTTCATTTATTAAATAAAATTAATTACTTATTAACTTACTAGAAAATATAATATGGAATCTGATTCCCCTTTTGTATACGTTCAACGAATCTGGACACAATCTAGATTCATTTAACGTGGACATTATGCTCACAAGATCGTCTATGCGTGTGACCCTGTAGGTTCACTTAACGTTGGCAGTGAATAAAAAATGTCCTAGACATTTATTCACAAAACATAAGCGGCCTCTAGCAAAACATTATGCTTACCCAAGTTAAGTAAATGTAATAATAACCTAGCATCAGATTTAATATTTAGTCCTTTTGTCACACGATATGCTAATTAAGTATAAGGCATGGACCAAGTCATCCTTATAAAACTTAATTAACCATTTACTTGATCACCAAGCAGACTGTTCCAACAAATAATATTAATAATACCTTATTAATACTTATTTGAGCATGGCCATGCATATTTTCCAGTCTTCCTTATCAAGGGGCCCATGGATATCTCTCTTAAAAAGAGAGGGACAAATCCCTTTCACTCTCTCCAATATTCAAGCCATGACAAGAAAATAAGCCAACCAATAGTCATAATGATCACCTAATTAAAAGTGATATTTGACTATGTCAAAACATATTCTCTCCCCATGCAAGAAATATTAGAAACATTAGGTCAAAGAACACCAAATATAAAACTGAGAAGAAATACTTATAACTTAAACCCATGCAATATTCTTCTTCACTTTGGGTCATGTCCAATACGATATTCTCAATATGTATTTATGAATTGATTTTATATCTCATATTCATGATCAGTAAAACTTGACCATCAATCAATTTCACACTAGTTTACAAGATGTAATAAACTAGGGACAAATAAGAATACTATTTTATTAGCTATAAGGGTTTTACTATCAAGTCACGCACTTGATGACCAAGAGCATAAAATACAATTCAAAAAATACATACTTCATAAATCATAAATGTGAGTCAATTGGTCTTAGGGCATATACTAACACATTCATCTTCTATTTTCCTTTAAAGAGTTGAAATTAGTTGAATTTTATAACATCTTTCTCAAACTTGATTTTAAAATTTTTAATTCTCGTCTTATATGGGGTTTAAAATTCTTCACTTCCATTACAATGAGTTTCTTTTTCTTATCCTTCTTTTATTTTCTATCTTCTTATTTTATTTCTTTTCTGTTTTTATGGTTCTTGTTCTATTTCATGTTTTATTTTCTTATTTTTATTTGTTTTTCATTTTCTTTTATCTATTTTATTTTATGTGGAGATGGCTTCCCGTATGCTTTATCTCTTTATATCTACGGGATAGCTTCCTATGTATGTGTTTGTTTTCATTTTTTGTTTAGTATAACCCACACATTAAGGACAATGTGATTTTATGTGTCTGTGTGTGTGTGGGGCAGAAGGAGGGGGGCATTCTTCGTTCTTTCAATTTTTTTAGTCTCTTTTATTCTTTTTCTTTGTTTACGTTTTTTTCTGTTAGTCTCTTTTTCATTTTTTTAATAAATTTTTCTGTTAGTCTCTCACGTTAAAATTTTCAAAAAAATCAAAAAATTTAAAAATGAAAAATATTTTATTTTCTTTTCCTTATTTTAAAAATCCAAAAATATTTTACTATCATCACTTTTGATAGAGTTTGAAACATAAATATTCCTTAGGTTTTTCGAAAAAGGCAAATTATTTGATTACTCTGAAAACCATATTTACTAAAGTTCTTACTTGATCAATGGTTTTTTTGCACTTCTGAATGTTGTTGAGTAATAGAAACTTAGGAATCTTGTGTTATTAGCATTATAATAATAATTTTTGAATTTTGCTTGGAATTTCGTGATTTGTCTATCTTTAAAAGCAAAGAAGTCTAGTGTAGGATAGTTCCGGAGATGATGGTCTTAGGCCTTCTTTGAACCGATTGTGTCTTTCTTATATCTTATCCTTTATGAAATTAATCCCTAGTTTCTTTTCTTTGTGCCTTAATGCCAAGGGTTATACTCTATTTTTTTCGTTGTTCTTTTAACCTCACTATATATAGAATCTCAATTCATGAGCTAATGGTTAGTATAGACTTTTGGCCATTTTTAGTGAACCGCGATTTGTGAGCTATTAGTTAGTATAGACTTTTGGCCATTTTGAGTGAAAGAAACGAATAAGTGTAAGGAAAAAAGGGGAAAAGAAAGAAAGAAAGAAAAGCCCTATTGTATAAAGAAAAAGGGTATTTTTAGGAATTTTCATGTTTTCAGTAATTTAAGCTTGAAAAGAAAGAAAAAATTATAAATATTGATGCTTGAATAGAAAAAAATTGAAAAAAAAATAGAAAACGCCAAAAAAGATGAAAAGAAATGGCAGAAAAACGAAGAAAAATATATGTACTTTATATTATAGAAAAATCTTGAAAAACTCAAGCATCATCTCTCTCTCTCTCTCTCTCTCTCTCTCTCTCTCTCTCTCTCTCTCTCTCTTTTTACTTTGGTTATTATTGAAAATTTTGAGAAAAATATGTTGCTGGATAGGGTTGTTATCAAAGAAGAATGAAGTAAGTTGTACAAAGATGAGAGAGAAAAGTGAAAACCGGTGGCTAAAAGTGTTCTTTTATTTCACCATCTTATCCTTTCTGTTGCATTAGCTCTATCTCGCTTGTTTTTGTCTCCTTTTACCTTCTTTTGTACCATACTTATGTCCCTAGCCTAACATTACAATCTAAAAAGTCCTACCTAATCAGGAACGATATAAAATAGACTTTAATGTGGTTAAGTGATTGAAAAAGTATGAATTTTGTGCATTGTCTTTGAAAATATTTTCTACTGCTAATCACTTAAAATTCCTCTTTTTTTGTGAAAGATAGCATGAGCAAAATCACATACAAACCCTTTAATCGGTGATGATTTTTAGTAATTTATGGTGCTCTTAGTGATTATATAGTGTCTATTTAGGGTTATCTTTAAGTTGGACTATGAAATGCTCTACTGAAGTGATTTTATTTTTTTAAGCTTAGTTTTTTTGTTTTTGTTCTTGTTAAGTTTTTGAGTTTGTTTTGGTTATTTTGAGCCACCATTGCCTGTAATCTTTTTTAAGGTTTTAAATGTTTATATTTAGGCTTAAGTCGTTTTCATGTTTTATCTTTCTATTATTGAAGTTTTTATCCTCTGTTTGTCAGTTTGGTTTTAGTTGCTAGAGGCCAAGCAATGAATAAGTGTGGGGGTATGTGATAAGTGCATAGTTATCTATATTTTAATTTCATTATTTTCGATGTTTTTAATATGTAAAAATACATATTTTCGAAAAATACCTCTTTTGCTTGTCTAGGTACCCTCCAGAAATAGAAACGATGAAAAGGAAACAAAAACAGACAAAAAACGAAGCAAAAACGACGAAAATAGAAGCCGTCAGCAAAAAGGCAGCATCTGCCTCGTATGGCAAGATAACCTACCATCGACTGTAGGTGACAAGGATGGCAGAGCAAGTGCAACCTGAGACTTGCAGCGGACGGTAGGCATCACCCTGCCATCGGCAGTAGGTAGCGCTCGCAAGGGCAATTTGAATCCTTTTTTAACTTGGTTTTCTTGATTTGTACTACAACTTTAGCTTGGATTTATTGTATTTTCACCTCTATATGTAGGGCTTTATGCAGCCGTGGTAAATGAGGAAAGATACAATTTAGAATAGTTTAGAATATATTAGATACGTATTTTTAGGTAAGGTTTAGATTAGGATTAGATTAATTAAGTTAGATTAGTTAAACACTCTCTAAATTCAAGCTTTTATATTTAGTTATAGAATTTAAAGTTTTATACAAATTTATTCTCCTGTATTCAAGAATTGAAGATTTGATTCAAGATTTCGATCCTCGACTTGGTGACTAGAGAGATAATATTATAAGGTGTTGGAGATTCAACTTCGGCTTAAAGACTTAACCCTAAGCTTTCTTTTTCTTTTCTTATTATTGAATTCCATCATTAACTTTCAGAGTTATTAATATGAATAGTGAGTAGTTTTTATTGTTTGGATTTGAGGTTGAACCGTAATTCTTGATTATGAAGTTCTTTATTTGATTTCGATGTTTGTTTTATTTTAAGCTATCTTTCAATTGCGTGAGTTTGTAATTAATTGTCGCGAGATTAGATTATTCGCAATGTTGTTTGGAATTGAAAAAGGAAGAACAATCTAGGGTAACCAATTGGGGGTTAATTGGGGCAATTGAGTAGAGATACAATTTTGCACTTTTAGGTCCTTTTAAATCACCTAAGTTTATTGCACTCATAATTTGTTAGGGAGTGATCGGGATTTTTATAAAAATTTTTTAACCCAATACTTGCAAGTGCACAAGATCAAAGTAATATGGAAGTATTAGGGTATTGAACCACAGAGAAATGCTTAATTACTGAAATTACTATCTTCCTAAATTTATTCTATAAAAAAATCAAAGTTTAAAGATCCGCCCTGTAGAATATGGCTAGTCAAAGCTGAATCGAGGGAACCTGCTCTAGCAAAACTAGACGATGATCTTCAACAAAAAAGTGCTAAAATAAAATGAGGTAGAAATGAAATTGACGATGTTTCTAGCCCTTGAAAGAGGATTTAGGGTTCTTACATTGGTAGCTCTAAGAAACCCTTGTTTCCAGGTCGGTTTCATAGCCTGTGCTTTAGATGGGGATATATCCCAACTCCTAACTTCCTACCCAGAAAGCTCCCTAAATCAGACGTCAAAGCCACTAAAAAATCTCGTACAATCGACCGCGACCAGCCTAGATAGAATGGGCGGGGGAAAGAAAAACTAGAAGCGAGCCACATTCAAGGGGGTTGTCAAACTTAAGTAAATAAAACTATTATTAAATAAAACTAATAAAATAACTAAAATAACGAGAGAGCTTAACCAAAGAGATGATTTAGAACCTTGAATCCACCATTAACCTATGTAACAATGATTTAATTCTTTTGAGGAGAAAATATCAAACCTTTATATGGTGATCTAGGCTACAAGCTTCGACTCACTAAAGAAATATATTGTGCTTAAATGCATGACATAATCCATCTAACCATTAGAATGACTTATTCATTCCTATGATATAAATAATCTAAAATTAGCATGAACTATTCAATTCTAAAACCCACAATATACTTGCGAAAATCACATATCTCTCATACTCAAGTCTACAAGAATTAAACATGGATAAAAATATCAATTAACCTAAATAATTTTTCTACAAGAACAATCGCAAAGAATTAATTGCATCACACCAAGAAATTTCCAAAGATATGTCATCACATAAATAACCAAAATAAAATAAATCAAAGTCACATAGCTAGGGTTTCATCAAAATTCTAAAAATAAAATTAGTTAATGGTTAAAGGTAAAGAAGAAACCCAATTATTAGAGAAAATCACGGCCCTTTCTTCAATTAGAATTGTTGCTGCCTCCAAAGCTGCTAGTACAACAGCTTCCTCGAATGGCGGTTGCAGCTTCTTCTTCAACCTTTTCTGCAGTTACTTTGGAGTTTTGCTGCAACTTCTGTTTTTGCTTCAATTTCTACGCCAGCTGCCTGCTTCAACTGCTTCGGATTCTGCTATAATTTTCGACTACTGCGGCTTCAATTTCTGCTATTGCGGCTGATGTATTCTACTGTCATCCTAAGCAGCTTGAACAGCTACTTTTTCTATTTCAGCTTCCTCCAACACAACAGCCTCCTTAGCTGCTTCTAATTGCAGCTGGTTCTAGCTTCCTCAAATGCCAGCAGCTGCTTTTGTTGCTTCAACTTCAGCTGTTCCTTTTTTTTTTTTTTTTTCTACTGCGGCCCTCTCTATTTTTTTCTTTCTCTGTTTCCTTCTCTCTCGGCTCTCTCTATTTCTCATCTTCTTGTTTTCTTTTTCCTACTCCCTCCTTTTAAAGGAGTTGACCAGCTTCTTTTTCTAATCCTTTTGTGACTCTTTTTTTCTTTCCTCTTCCTATTATATTTCTCTTTCTTCTTTCTATTGTGATTCTTTGTCCTCTTCAATTTCTTTTTCTTTTTCTCTCTCTTATGGTAGCCCAATTCTAATCTTGTGCTTGCTTGTGGGCTGCCCTTCTTGACCGTGGGCCTTTTTCTCTTCTTTATTTCTGGGCTACATCATTTAATGGGCTTCTTTTCCTTCATCACCAAAATAAAATAAATTAAATATAAAAATTATGTTTAGTAAATAAATAAAATATCTTTAAGGGCTAATAATTAAAACTTAAGGTATTTATTTGTACCAAAAATGGACTTTATCAACTCTCCCACACCTAAGTTTTGCTAGTCCTCAAGCAAAAACAAAAGAATAAAAAGAAAAACTAACTAGCCACTTTCGTAGGACTCACGATTTCACTTAGCATGTGCAAAAGCCATTTAAACCCCTAAGTTAGCCTTAGTGGACGAGTATGGTCTCTTGAGGGTTTGCAGATGACATACCCACAAAGTCAAATAAACAAAAACCTTTAGAAAAGATAGAGAATAACCCAACTTAAGTACCCTTAATCAATATCTCAAACTTATCAAGACATGTACTCTTCCTCTTATTTTCGAACTCAAGTAACAAGCAAATATTCAATTATCTTCCATAACTAATTCAAGATTTGTGTAAGGTGTGATCATGGTCATCAGAGAGTATAAAATAAATACTAAGTGAAATTTCCAAATTATACATAGAAGACAAATCTCAACGAGAATTCATTGTATAGGCTTACTCTTTGTACCTTCTCTCCACCAATCAAGGATTCTCAAACTCAACTCAGATCAGGTAGGGCTTTAAAGCTTGTAATGTAAGGTTAGGGTGTTGGTTATCAAACAAAGGTAAGGAATTCAAAATCAAAGAAAAGAGAGCTTACAAAGAATATTTATACTTTAAAATTTTGACAAACTTTCTAACATTTTTTCCTCCCTTCTTTCTTCAATTAATACATTCACCAACTACCATCTTCTTTTTCTCAAAATTTCATCATTAAAGGCCATTCTTTTTCTTACATTCACAAATTCGGGCCTCTTGAATATTTTTTTCTTCTTTGCACCTTATGACTTGTAACAATCATGTATCAACTTCTCTTTCTTTTTCTTTTTTTTTTTCAGCTCAATACATTTATTATTTTTTTTCAGTACAACAAGTCATATATATCATCTATATATTTTCTTCTCCCTTTTTTCAAAATAACTTATCTCTTTCCATAACACAAAAACAGTAAGATTAAGCTCTATACAAGATTAAGGGTTAATGATTAAGTAGTTGAAAGAAAAAAAAAATAACATTTAAGGGTCAAAAGGGTACTAAGGTAAAAAGCATGAGATTTGGTAAGCTTGAAAGGCACAAACGATTCAAAGAAGGCCTATGACCGTCGTCTCTAAGTCAAATAAGGAAAACCTTTCTATTACACCTGAAGAGGTACTCAAGTACGTGCTAGAATGTACGAAAAAGATTCATCAACTTTACGTAGCTAAAAAATAATGTAAAAGATTTATTAAATATTAACAATAGCCCATGTGCTCAAGTGTATGTCATGCAAGAGTTATAACAGATATAGAAAATAAGTCCATCACTCTAATTAAAAACAAGAAAACAAGTACTTTTCTCAACTCATTCTAGACATTTTTTAAAAGGAACTCAAAAAGAATCATTCTTCAAGTGAAATAATTTTTTTAATTTTTTTCTCAAAATAATGTAAAAATAATAACATAATAAAAAAAAATTAGCAAAAATAAAAAATTGAGAAAAACGAAAAAAATAGTAAATAAATAAAAATAATTGACACCAGAATAAAAGCATCTTCTCCCCCCACTCCTAGACTCTACATTATCCACAATGTGATAAAAGAGTACTAAGAGTAGAGAAGAGACAAAGAAAAGAACAACACAGCCTGGTAAATAAGGCAATATTAGTGCATGTTTAAAAGAGTAATGGACCATCTCTGTAGCCTCCATGACATGTTGTCTGATTACCCTACAAAACAAACACTTGTACCTTTATACCAATCAAGTGAGATAAAAATATAAAATAAAATTAAATAAAACAAAATTAAATAAAATTTTGGGTTGCCTCCCAAAAGCGCTAAATTTAAAGTCTTCAGCCAGACTCCCTAATTTTTTTGCGTTCATATTAGGTTCATGATTTACAATCCAAGAAGATTTTTCTAATGAAGTAATGCAAGCAAGATTAGAATTAAAATTTTCAGTGCAGATACGGTTTTCTTTCTCAACAGAAGTATAATCTTTTGAACATATTAAAGGTAGAGTTTCTTCAATTAATTCATCATTTACATCTACCAAATAGCAATCAGAATTATATTCTATATAAGGTTGTGAAGAAGTTTTAAAGATATTTAATCTAACCCTTATATTTATCACAGAGACATCCATAACCCCAGTTCTACAATTAATAGTGGCATCAGTAGTAGCCAGGAAAGGACGACCTAGAATAATGGGGATATGCTTTTGAGAAGATCTACTAGGTTCCATATCTAGGACTACAAAGTCTACATGGAAGACACCTTTATCAATTTGAACTAGAACATCATCTATCCTCTCCCTAGGTACCTTGATAGACCTATCAGCTAATTGTAAGGTCATATGAGCTGGTTGCAATTTCCCCAATCCTAACTCTTCATTAACAGAATATGGAAGCAAGTTAACACTAGAACCTAAATCAAAGAGTGCCCTATCTATTTTATGATTACCAATAAGACATTAGATAGTTGGGACACCAGGATCTTTATATTTAGGAAGAGTGTTATATTGCAAAATGGAGCTCACCTGCTTAGTTAGGAAGATTTTCTTAGAAATATTGCTTTGAGATTTTATTTAAAAGTACACATGTCTTTAAGAAATTTTGCATATGATGGAACTTGCTTAATAACCACTAAAAGTGGCAGATTAATTTTAACTTGTTTGAGAGTTTCTAAAATATCTTCCCTTTTATTATCCTTTCTAAGATGTGGGGTGGCAACAAAGCTTGTGGATAAGGAACCTTTGGCTTGTATGAAGCCGTAGGAGATAATTCTAGAGTCTTAGAATTAGAGGAAGAAGCTAGTTCCTTCTCTATTTTCCTTTCAATTTTAATCCCTATATTAATTCCATCGGTTTCATTTTCATTTAACTTACCATCTTTAATAGGTTCCCCTACTTTATTATCTACCAACTTCCCATTTTTAAGAGTGATTACAACTTTAACTTGCTCATGATAATTAGCTCTAGGGTTTTCTATTGGATAACTAGGAACCTTACCCTCATCTCTTCTACTTATTGCATTAGCTAGTTGCCCTATTTGAGTTTCTAACTTAGTAATAGATTGAGTGTGTGAATCTAGAATTTGTGTCATAGATTCTAAACCTTTCAAAGCAAATAAGACTTTTTCTTTAAACATAGAGTTTCCACTTTGAGAAGGGTGAGGAGGTACATACCTTTGAGATTGTAAACCAGGGGGAACAGTCATACCAGATTATTTGTTCTGTTGATATTGTTGCTGGCTTAATTGACTTTCCCCTCCTTGCCTCCAGGAGAAATTCGGATGATTTCTCCAGCTTGGATTGTATGTATTTGAATATGGGTCGTTCTGTCTGTGAAATCCTTGGGCTGAATTGACTTGTTCCTGCACAAATTCTGGGAATGGTGAAGCACTAGGACAGTCATAAAAAACATGAGAAGGACTAGAGCAAATTGCACAAACACTTTGCACATTAGGAGAATTAATAGGTAATATATTCAAAGCAAGCAATTGATTAAACTTTTTAGATAAGGCATCAACTTTCAAAGCAAGCTCAACATTTTGAGAAACTTCATACAGTCCTACTCTATTTCCTATTTGTCTTGATGTGCCTATACGTGAGGATGTGGCGTGTTGTTGTGAATTATCACTCAAATTTTCAAATAAATCCCACGCCTCATCTGTAGTTTTATGAAAAAAGGTACCACCACAGGAGAAATCAACCATTTGACGATTTCTCTCATCTAATCCTGAATAAAAACTTTGTATTTGTTGCCATTTGGGGACTTCATGGTGAGGGAAACTATGAAGAAGTTCTTTAATCTTTCCCAACTCTCGTAAAACTGTTCATTATTTTGTTGGGAAAAAGTAGTGATTTCTCTCCTTAACCTTGTAAGTTTACCCATAGGAAGAAATTCTTTAGACATCTCAGGCCATGTACCTATTCTCTCACATGTGTGCAACCAATGTTTAGCTTTATCCTTCAGAGAAAAAGAAAAAAGGCGCAGTCTAATAGCATCATCACTAACATTAGGCAGTTTAAAAGTTGAGCAAATTTCTAAAAACTCATCAATATGCTTATAAGGATTTTCGAAATCATGCCCATAAAAAGATGGTAACATTTGAATAGTACAAGCTTTGATTTCAAAGTGATTAGCCTCAATTTCAGGGAGTCTATTACCTATTGGTGAGTTATAAGTGCTACAAGTAAATAATCCCTTAATGCTCGTGGATTTCAGCCATTTTAATGCCACAAGTGTTAGTGATTTCTCTTTGTGCTCTAAGGGTCTTAAGTGTACGCTCTATTTCAGGGTTAAATTCTTTTAACTCAATAGAGAGCGAACGACGACCATGCATTAATAAACAAATTCAAGAAAGAGAAGAAAAACAATTACAACAAATAATAATGAAGTATAAACTATCAAATAATGAAATGAAAATAAAAATAATATGAATAATCAAAAAATGTTGAAGACAACTAAAAAAAAATTTTTTTCCAAGCTTTTTTTTTTTTCAAGAATAATAATAAAATAAAAGCTAACTTTAGAAGACAATAACAAAAGCAATTAATTTAACCTTTCCAAGGCAACAACGCCAAAAGCTTAATCGGGATTTTTATAACGAGGTTTTAACCCAATACTTGCAAGTGCACAAGATCAAAGTAATATGGAAGTATTAGAGTATCGAACCACAGAGAAAGGCTTAATTACTGAAATTACTATCTTCATAAATTAATTCTATAAAAAATCAAAGTTTATTATGTAAAGAGTATTATTAAATTAAATAAAACTAATAAATAAAATAACTAAAATAACGAGAGCTTAACCAAAGAGATGATTTAGAACCTTGAATCCACCACCAACCTATATAACAATGATTTCATTCTTTTTTGGAGAAAATATCAAACCTTTATATGGTGATCTAGGCTACAACGTTCGACTCACTAAAGAAATATATTGTGCTTAAATGCATGACATAATCCATCTAACCATTAGCATGACTTATCATTCCTTTGACATAAATCATCTAAAATTAGCATGAACTATTTAATTCCAAAATCCACAGTATTCATACTCAAAACTAGAAGAATGAAGTATGGATAAAAATATCAATTAACCCAAACAATTATTGTACAAGAATAATCGCAATGAAATAATTGCATCATACCAAGAAATTTCCAAAGATATGCAATCACATAAATATCCAAAATAAAATCACCCAAAATAAAATAAATCAAAGTCATATGGTTAGGGTTTTATCAAGTTTCTAAAAATAAAATTAGTTCATGGTGAAAGGTAAAGAAGAAACTCAATTATAGAGAAAATCATGGCCCTTTCTTCAACTAGAATTGCTGATGCCTCCAAAGCTGCTCGTACAGCAGCTTCCTCGAATGGCGGCTGCGGCTTCTTCTTCAACCTTTTCTACAGCTGCTTTGGAGTTCTGTTGCAGTTTCTATATTTGCTTCAATTTCTACGCCAGCTGCCTGCTTCAACTGCTTCGGATTCTGCTGTAATTTTGGGCTAGTGCGGCTTCAATTTCTGCTGTTACGGCTGATGTATTATGTTGTCGTCCTAAGCAACTTGCACAGCTGCTTCTTTTGTTCAGCCTCCTCGGACACAGCAGCTTCGTTAGCTGCTTCAAATTGCTGCTGGTTCTAGCTTCCTCAAACTGCAAGCAGCTGCTTCTGTTGCTTCGGCTTCAGCTGCTGCTGTTGCTCTTTTTTCTATCGCTGCCCTCTCTATTTTTTTCTTTCTCGGTTTCCTTCTCTCTCGGCTCTCTCGGTTTCTTCTTTTCTTTTTTTCTTTTTCTTGCCACTATTCCCTCCTTTTTAAGGAGCTGAACAACTTCTTTTTCTAATCCTTTTGTGACTTTTTTTTTCTTTCTTTTTCCTATTATAATTCCCTTTCCTCTTTCTATTGTGATTCTTTGTCCTCTTCAATTTCTTTCTCTTTTTCTCTTTTGTGGCAGCCCAATTCTAATCTTGGGCTTGCTTGTGGGCTGCCCTTCTTGACCGTGGGCCTTTTTCTCCTCTTTATTTGTGGGTTGCGTCATTTAATGGGCTTCTTTTCCCTTATCACCAAAATAAAATAAATTAAATATAAAAATTATGTTTATTAAATAAATACAATATCTTTAAGGGCTAATAATTAAAACTTAAGGTGTTTATTTGTATAAAAAATGGACTTTATTTGAAGGAACAAAGATTAGCTCAACTTACCTTTCTCCACATGCTCTCTTATGAAGTGATATCTGATCTCGATGTGCTTTGTCCTTGAGTATTGAACTGGATTCTTAGTCAAATTAATAGCACTTGTATTGTCACAGTGAATAGGAGTTTTGTTGTAGATTGTGCCAAAATTATAGAGTTGATGTTTTATCTATAGTAGTTGAGCTAGCCAATTTCCAACCGAGATATATTCTGCCTTAGCTGTTGACAAGCTAACAGACGCTTGTTTTTTGCCATATCATGAAACAAGACGTTCTCCAAAAAATTGACAGGTTCTAGAAGTGCTCTTCCTATCTACTCTACTTCCTAGAAAGTCGACATCACAGTAACTTTTTAGCTCAAATGTGCCTTCATTTGGATACCACAATGCCAGCTTAATTGTACCTACAAGATACCTAAATATTCTTTTCACTACAGTGAGATGTGACTTTTTAGGATTAGCTTGAAATCTAGCATAAAGACACACTCTAAACTAAATGCCCAGTCTACTAGCAGTAAGATATAAGAGGGATCCAATCACACATCTTTACTCTTTCTAATTAGTAGTTTCACCTTTCTCATCTTTATCTAGCTTTTCTAAAGTTCCAATGGGCGTTTTAACATTTTTAGCTTCAGTCGTTCCATATTTCTTTAATAGCTCTTTAATGTACTTATCCTGACTGATAGCTATTCCTTACTTCAATTGCTTAATTTCAAGTTCCAGAAAGAAATTCAGCTCTCCCATCATACTCATCTCAAAATCTCCTTGCATTAACTTGGAAAAATCTTGACAAAGGTTCGTATTTGTAGCTCCAAAAATAATATCGTTTACATACACGTACGCAATTAAAATGTCTTGCGAAAAGGTTTTATCCATACCGCATCTTGAAAAACCATCTTCTAGAAAAGAGGTTGTTTAAGACCATACAAAGCTTTGATAAGTTTAAACACGTGATTTGGTTTTTTAAAACTTTCAAAAACTTTTGGTTTCTCCACATAAACTTCTTCTTTTAAAAGACTATTTAAAAAAGCACTTTTCACATTCATTTGAAACAACTCAAAACCTTTACAATATTCAAATGCACACAACATACAAATAGACTCCAATCGAGCTATTAGAGCAAAGGTCTCATCAAAATCAATTCCTTCCTCTTGGTTATATCCTTGAGCTACCAATCTTGCTTTATTTCTAACAACACTTCCTTGTTCATCCAGCTTCTTTCTAAACACCCATTTAGTTCCAACAATTGATTAGGTTGTTGGTCGTGGTACAAGATTCTACACATTATTCCTTTCAAACTGATTCAATTCCTCTTGCATTGTCAACATAAAATACTCATCTTCTTGTGCTTCTTGAAACACTTTAGGCTCAACTTGCGATACAAAAACCATATTTCCAATCATTTTTTCTAAATGCACTTCGTGTTATCATCCTTTTTTATGGATCAGTTAGCATGTTTTCCTTTGATGATTCCTGTGGTATCTCCATTACTTTGACAGATCACTCTCAACATTTGTATTAGCTAGAGTAACTTTATTCTCAGCTAGCTCTATATTGGCTTCACTCACTTCATCATTATGCTCCTAACTTGAGCTTGGTCCTTGTTGACTTGAGTTTTCTTCTTGCTCATCTTCTTCTCCATCCTTTGTCTCTAAGTTTTCACTGAATACCAGATGAATTGATTCCTCAACAGTTTGATTTCTCTTGTTGAACACTCAATACGCCTTGCTTACTTCTGAGTCTCCTAAGAATATAGTCTCATCAGACTTCTCATCAAACTTTTCCAACTGATCTTTATCATTCAGAATGAAACATTTGCATCCAAACACCATCAGATGTCCTATGCTTGGCTTTCAACCTTTCCTTAACTCATAAGGAGTTTTCTTGAGAATTGATTTCACAAGTGCCCTATTCAAAATGTAGCTTACCATATTAATAGCCTCTGTTGAGAAGTACTTTGGAAATGCTCTTTCAACATTCATAGTTCGAGCCATTTCTTGAAGTGTTATGTTCTTTCTTTCTACTACTACATTCTGTTGTGGAGTTCTTGGGGCTGAAAAGCTGTGCTCAGTTCCATTTTGTTCATAGTACACTTGAAACTTCTGATTTTCAAATTCTTTCCCATGATCACTTTTGATAACCTTGATACCATACCCTTTTGCATTCTGAGCTTTCTTACAAAAGACCAATAACTTTTCAAATGCTTCATCCTTGTGTGATAGAAAAAGTGTCTAAGTGAATCCCCCGTAATCATCAACACTCACAAAGAAATAAGTCTCCTCCTAAGCTTTATGGTGAGACAGGACCAAACAAATCAATGCGTGTCAACTTAAGTGATTTTGTAGTTAGTACAACTCCTTTTGCCTTGAAGGGTACCATAAACTCTACCTCTTTCAAGCTTAATTTCTGGTAACCCATTCACTAATCCCTTTTTGACGAGTTTGTCTAAGATACTCATATTTTCATGTCCTAGTCTTCTATGCCACAACCAATTCTCATTTACAACAAAAGCTAAAAGGACCACATAAGCTCCATTCAGCTTCGTAGTTTCCAGAATATAAATATTCCCAACTTGTTTTTCCTTCGAAATTACTTTATCATCTTGTAATATGTTACACATTCTTTTTCTGAAGTTCACATCCAATCCTTTGTCACACAACTGGCTCACAGTGATCAAGTTGAATTTGACCCCTGTTACAAGTAATGCATTTTCAATTTTTCGACCAGTCCAAATAGTTCCTTTACCAACAATCTTTCCCTTGTTGTTATCTCCAAACTTACTTCTCCATACTCCTTTTCAACCATCTTTCACCTGTCATGTGTCTTGAGCACCCACTGTCAATGTACCACAATCAATGTCTTGAACATCTTTTTCTCTTAAGACATATCTTATTGGATCCTTCTTTGCCTCCTTTGTTGCTCTTGATTTCACTAACTGCCATCAACCATATTATAGCCTTTTTTGATTCTTCTTCATTGTCCCCACTTTCTTTGTCATCTTCATCCTTACTCGAGCAAATCTCTGAGTCACTCCATGTTCCTATCACCATTGCTCTATCCTTGTTCTTTCTTCTTAGCTTTGGATAGTATGTTCGAATATGTCCAGGCTCTTTGCTTTGCATTCATAACAAACAACTTCAACACTTTCCTCCTTCTTTTCATTGTCACTGGATTGATTGACCTTCCTGTACTTCCTAAAAGTTTTATAAAATATTTTCATTTTTCTGGCAATCAAATTCATCTCTTCTTAAATATTTTTCTTCTTACCTTCTTCAATTTTTAAGGCAATGCTCTTTTTCTTCTCCTGAGTGGTATTCTTTCCTTTGTCCATCATTAACTCATTGGATAACAGAGAATCAATTAGATCATCATAAGAAAATTTAGCAAGATCTTTGGTATCACCTATAAAAGTGACTTTTGTTTCCCACTTTTATGTTAATTATCTTCGGAACTTCTTGACCATATCTTTTCTAGTAATATCCTTCCCAAGAGCTTTCAATCGATTTACAATATCAGTAAGCCTGTTATTCAAATCAATGATAGATTCATCAATATTTATTTGAAATAATTCATAATCTCTAGATGAGATATTGACTTTAGTTTCTTTCACTTGATTAGTTTATTCATAGGTAACCTCAAGTTTGTTCAAAACTTCTTTTGACAATTTGTATACTGAAACCTTATTGTATTCATTCACATCTAGTGCACAATGAAGGAGATTCAGAGCTTTGGCTAATTGCCTACATCCACTTTCTTCTAGATCACTCTCTTGCAGATTCCACTAACACAACCAATCTCCATCAGTGTGAGATTGAACGATTACAAGTACTAGATTTTCTTTAGTGTAGCAACTTATAGTTTTCTTATCCCGAAGAAAACTCATCTGCAAGTTTTGATGTGGACCTTTGCAACCCAACATCAAGTTTTGTTGAGGAACTTGAATAAAACCAATAGAAATGAAGAAGAAACAGAAAATCACTCTTTGAACTTTAAAGAAAAAATGCTAATTTTCTCATAAACACAAGGCCTTTTATCCTCAACAGGTGCACTTTTCTTGAAAATCATGAAGAACTCTCGGTAACTTTTGATGAAGATGCACACCCTTCATTGTTCTTTTCTTGCTTTCTATACTTGTGAGAGATTAAGCTATTCCACTACTTGCCTTCCACAACATTGCAGTTGCTTTTTCATGTAACCACCTCTTCTGCTTTTCACGTTACCGGCCAAGAGCTAAATTTGCAACAGCTACCTAAAATGAAAACAAGAACAATACAAAAGGATGGACCACATGGTACTACTTTTTCTTTATATCCATATCAAGACATCCTCTTTGATTTAGCCCACTAATTTTCTTCCATCTAACATCTCAAAGGCTGTGAAGAATTAATTAAGAGATATTCACTAGGTCCCACGTATCTCCAACTAAGCTTCTGTATATCTTCTCACAGTTCAGCACAAAATAGCCCTTCTCAAGTTCAGTAGATCCACAGATAAAACTCATCACATGATTAGCTTAATAATAGAATATCAATTGCCAAGCTAATTTTGTTACTCAGTAAGAATCTGAGAGGTGGTTGGCAGAGAAGTTGGATGGTTGTCAAATATTTTCAAGATCATCAAAACTAGTCAAGTTATTGGTTCCTTGAGCCAACAGTTTCATCATAGTTAACACCATGAGTTTGTCTATAACCTTTGCTACTGGTCATGCTTTGTAACTGCACATATTGCCATCTATTTCAGTTTTCTTTCTGAAAATCCATTCACACCATATGGTTTTGCAACCTTCAAGTGGATCAATTAAAGTCAAAACTAGATTGTCATGCATGAATTGCATCGCAGATTTCATACCCTCTAGCCATTTGCTAGATTTCGGGGTATGAATACCATCTTGGTAGGAAGTAGGTTCGTTTTGATCAATAATATCAACATTATGATCCTCAGTCACAAGAAATCCATATCTCTTTAGTACTTGATGAATCTTACCAAACTTTCTTGGGCCTTGTGTCAAAGGGTCGGGCTCAGTATGAATACATCAGTCCAATTAAGTGTTCATACTCAATCAGAAAATAGTTTGCAATTCTCAAAATTCTTCCAAGCAAATTGTACTCCCACTAACTCGTTTGGAAATAAATTCCCTTTCAAGAAAAATTCCATTTCGAGCAACAAACAGTTTATTTTTAGATGGAAGGTAGAAATAGTATCAAATAGACATCTATTACATTTGGGTGCTAGTTTTTCAGATAATAATCGCTTCAAATAAGCATCGTATCCCTAAATTTTGAGAAACGATAAATTAGGTCGTTTCCCAATCCATATCTCATATGGTGTCTTCTGAACAACTTTAGATGGAGCTCTACTTAACATAAATGCTGTAGTTCCTAGAGTGTAAACCAAAAGCAAATTGGAAGGTCTATTTCACTCATCATAGATCTAACCATATCCAATAGGGTTTGATTTTTGCGTTCAGATACATCATTTCATTGTGGTTTTCCTGGTGGAGTTAATTTTTTGACTATCTTACAATTTTTAAGTTGTTCGTCAAACTCTTGTCCTAGTTATTCACCACCTTGATATGATCGAAGTAATTTAATATTCTTTCCAAGTTGATTATATACTTCACTTTGAAATTCTTTAAACTTTTTAAAGGAATCAGATTTTTATTTCATAAGATAGACGTAGCCATATCTACTGAAATCATATGTGAATGTAATGAGGTATTGAAATCCTTCTCTGGCTTGTGTGTTCATTGGTCCAAATACATCAGTATGTATAAGTTCTAATAAATCAGCAGCCCTTTCACTTTGTTGCATAAATGGACTTTTAGTCATTTTGCCTGATAGACAAGAATCGTATTTTTCATTAGATAAAGGTGGAATGAAGACAAAAACCTATCTTGATGGAGTTTTGATACACGTTTCTCATTTATATATCCCAAAAAACAATGCCAGAAGTATGTTTGATTTCAATCATTAGATTTAAATTTCTTTGTATTTATGTTGTAGATGGACTTACTAGTGGAATCGTGTAGGTTAAGAATGTAAAGTCCATTAAATAAAGAGGCATCACCATAAAAATACCATTCTTATAACTGAAGCAATTACCATTGCTAGTAATAAACTCAAAACCATCAATATCTAAACAGGAAACTTAAATGATGTTCTTAGTCATAGCAGGAACATAATAACAATCTTTAAGTCCAATAATAAGCCTACTAGGCAAAAGTAAATCAAATGTCCCTACATCTCCTGCATCAACTTTTGCTCCAATTGCAACTCGAAGGTCCACCTCTCCTTTTGACAAAGATCTACTCTTTTTGAGGCCCTGCACATTTACACAAATGTGAGCTCCACATCTGACATCTAATACCCTAGAAGTTGGATTAGACATATTAATTTCCATAGCAAAAATACCTGAAGTGCAATTTCACTATCCTTTTGCTTCTTCTTTTCTTCCAAGTAGAGTTTGCAATTCCTCTTCCAATGAACAAGTTCATTCTAGTGGAAGCAAGTCCCTTCTTTTAGTGGCTTATCCTTGGGCTTGGGCTTATGCTTTCCCTTGCCCTTCTTGGCCATAACTTTTCCTTTTCCTTTGTTCTTCTTGAATTATCCCTTCTAAACCATCAGAACATCAAGAGTAGACTTCCTAATGTTTTGCACAGCCTGTTTGAGCATCCTATGCAATTCATTTACAGAATTTCCATATTATGCATAGTAAAATTCATGACAAACTGATCATATTCAAATGTCAGTGAGGCCAACATCATATCAGTTGCCATATCATGGCTAACAGGTGCTCCTAATTTTCCAAGATGATCAAAATAGCCTCCGTTTTAAGGACATGATGTTAGTATATGCCCTAAGACCAACTGACTCACATTTATGATTTATGAAGCATGTATTTTTGAATTGTATTTTATGCTCTTGGTCATCAAGTATGTGACTTGATAGTAAAACCTTATAGCTAATAAAATACTATTCTTATTTGTCCCTAGTTTATTACATCTTGTAGACTAGTGTGAAGTTGATTGACGGTCAAGTTTTACTGATCATGAATATGAGATATAAAATCAATTCATAAATATATATTGAGAATATTGTATTGGACATGACCCAAAGTGAAGAAGAAATATTGCATGGGTTTAAGTTATAAGTATTTCTTCTCAGTTTTATATTTGGTATCATTTGACCTAATGTTTTTTCCATGGGGAGAAAATATGTTTTGACATAGTCAAACATCACTTTTAATTAGGTGATTATTATGACTACTAGTTGACTTATTTTCTTGTCATGGCTTGAATATTTGAGATAGTGAAAGGGATTTGTCCCTCTCTTTTTAGAGAGAGATATCCATGGGCCCCTTGATAAGGAAGACAGGAAAATATGCATGGCCATGCTCAAATAAGTATTAATAAGGTGTTATTAATATTATTTGTTGGAACAGTCTGCCTAGTGATCAAGTAAATGGTTAATAAGGATGACTTGGTCCATGCCTTATACTTAATTAGGATATCGTGTGACAAAAGGACTAAATATTAAATCTGATGCTTATTGTATTTACTTAACTTGGGTAAGCATAATGTCTTGCTAGATGCCGCTTATGTTTTGTGAATAAATGTCTAGGACATTTTTTCATTCACTGCCAACGTTAAGTGAACCTATAGGATCACATGCATAGATAATCTTGTGAGCATAATGTCCACGTTCAATGAATCTAGATTGTGTTCAGATTCGTTGAACATATACAAAAGGGGAATCAGATTCCATATTGTATTTTCTGGTAAGTTAATAAGTAATTAATTTTATTTGATTGAATAAATGAAATTAATTACTTAATATTACTCATCCCACCGTTAGATGATTATAGGAATAGACGGACGAGATTAAACTGCCATTAGATGATAGTTAGGGTTTTGATATTGACAGCTATAAAAGGTTATGTTAACCTTTTCTTGGCAGCTGTCCTTTATCTGATTAAAGAAAAACAAAACCCTAAACCCTAGAACGAAGATATAGTATCTAGCCTCCTCTCTCCGAAATACGACCTATTACCAGATATTCAGGATCAGTTTTGAACAGTTTTCAGAACACAGAAGGGGCTAGCATCCCGATCGCTTGCAGAGGAGTTCGTCGCGTGGATACCAGTAGAGGGCGAAGCATAAACAGCAATGCCTCCACATCGAACAATCAAAACATTGAGGTAATTTCTATCCAATCGGTTTTTCCAGTATGTGCAGATCCTTTTGATGGATTTTCGTAGTTTTATTTTATTTTGTTTTGGCCTACGGTTTCCAACACGAGTATTCACTGAAGTGCTCGGGGACATTTTGCAGCTATTTAATGCTTTAATGGTAAGATAAATCTTTGAACGTGCTTACTCTTAGAAGATTTTGTTGTTTCATCATCTCATGAGCCTCAACTTCCTCGAATCGCTTTTGCAACTCAAAGTTCATTGTAGCCAAAATAAGACATGTAATATTGTTAGAGTCATCCTTCTGCTTACTATAAGCATCACTTCCAGCTCTAGGGGCGTTATTAAGTAGTTGATTAGGGATTGAGTTCTCAAGAACATGTAGCCTTTTTTCTTACTTAAGAAAAATCCTTAAATTTCGTGACCAATCAAGGAAGTTAGTCCCACTAAGCTTATCCTTTCTTTTCAAGCATGGATCGCAATGAGGTGTTGGAATTGTTTGAAACCATTATCTATATAGTATTTTCAAAGTAAAATTAAATGAAGCATAAACTTCCACTAAAACAATTTCAACTCTTGACTTCAATAGTCGGTGGAAGAATATCCATTTTATATTAATCATAAGTAAGTTTTCGCTTATCACCAATAGTTAAAGAAAAATGGAACAATGGGATTACACGTTCAAAGGGCAATGCCCTTGTAGGCTAAGTTTCTTTCCCAGGTAGTTTCGACTATCTCGAACGAGTTCAAAGATCAACCAATATATAGGTCGAAAGGCATCTAGGCCACTCGATCTAATTGCTTGACTTCTCCCTCTCCCGCTGGCTAGTCATCTTTGGAGGCAACTCCCCCGGAAGGAAAAATGATTTTTTTTTTTAGCTCATTGAATAAGTTGTTGCTGTCATAAACCCAAATAACCATGCCGCATGAAACTTTGCTTAAAAAGTTAAACAATAAACTATGTGATTCAATATTCTAGTTTAACAATTAAACTACTCAGATTATACATTGTACACTAAACAATTTAACGTGAAAACTATTTTTTTTACTTTGATCGCATTAATATGTACCAGAACTTAATATATGCAAATCCCATAATTAAATTAAGTCTGATTATAACACTTAATCAGATGCCTGACTATAAGGCCTATTGAAAACAACACATTAATCAAAGCTATAACATATAAAACTAGTAAAAGTAGTATGTAAGATGCTCTCATACCACAATGGGATTTTTGTAGGCAAAATAAAAGGAAATAAAATGACCTACGAAAAGCCACCAATATGATCCGCACATATTCGGGAAATTATTAGATAGATAACTAACTTATGAGTTTTTTGATATCGTGGAGGTGCGGAGGCACTGTTGTTATCTTGGCTTCACCCTCTACTGAAATCCATGCAACGAACTCCTTTGCGAGCGAATAAGATGTTAGCTTCTAGGGGTTCTCTGAACTCTTCAGAACGACTTCAAGTTTCATAGTGTGCGAAATTTTTGAAAAGAAACTAGCCAGAAGGTCTGTCCGTTTTAGGGTTTTTTTTTTTAAATTAATCTGGTAAAAAAAGTTAACATAACCTTTTATAGCTATTAATATTAGAATCCTAATTGTCATCTAATGACAATTTTATTCTCGTCCTTTAATTCCAATAAGCATCCAATGTTTTGGATAAAAATACTAAGTAATTAATTTTATTTATTAGATAAATAATTAATTACATATTAACTTACAAAAAATAGCTGAACATAGAATCTGGACACCTATGCAAATCCTATCGTTTATGTTTAACGAACCTGGATATATTCTAGGTTCATTGAACATGGACATAGTGCTCACATGATCTTCTACGCGTGTAACCCTATAGGTTCACTTAATGTTGGAAGTGGATGAAAATAATGTCTTAGATATTATCCCCAAAATATAAGTGGCCTCTAGCAAAATATTATGCTTACCCAAGTTTTAAGTTAAAGATATAATGATATAACCTAAAACCAATTTTGATGTTTAGTCATTTTGTCACACTATCCTAACTAAGCATAATGCATGGACTGAGTCGTCCTCATATAACTTAATTAACTATTTATTGATCACCAGGCAGACTGTTCCGACAAATAATATTAATAATGTCTTATTAATATATGTTTGAGCATGGTAATGCGTAATTTACAGTCTTCCTTATCAAGGGGCTCATAGCTATCTCTCTCTAATAAGAGACGGACAAATCCCTTTTACTATCTTGTCGTTACAAAGACATGTAGTCAGTAGTGCACAAGCCCGAAGAAACATCCGTACAAAGACATTTTGTCAAACGACATGTGGAAGGTGTTCAAGTCAGCTTGTCATCTCTGCACAAAAGTTGTCAAGAATGCAGTATGTAGATGCTTAAACATGCACCCACTACAAATCGAGAAGTCGTGAGGCATGTGCCATAATTACAAGCCCCTGGACCTTAGGCTTTCAATTAGTTAGTTTATCGAAACGTTAACAAATCCTCAATAACACTCGCTTTTGCATAAAAAACAAAAAAATGAAATTTTGTCTTAGAAAAAGAAGAATATATATATGAATATAAAATAAATATTTAATTAAGTATATACCTACCTCTCTTTTTCAAATAAGACTAGTGACTTGTCCCCTCTATGAAGGAATTAGTGACGGATCCATAGGATATCCATCAGCGGGTCCAGTCTGCTCCAAATCATCTCCAAAATCTTCTTCTTTTTTTCTTCTTCTTCTTCTTCTTCTTCTTCTTCTTTGTAAGCTTAACCTGTGGGCAGGTGGTTGGCATTTTTATAACAAAGTTTTAAACCCAATACTTGCAAGTGCACAAGATTAATGTAAACAGCAAGTAAAAGGGTGTCGAACCGTAGAGAAATGCTTAAATACTAAATTATTATCTTCCTAAATTAATTTTATAAAAATAATTTATTTTTGTTATCTAATATATTAATCCTAAATTAATTAAATAAAATAACCAAATTAAAAAAAATAAGAGCTTAACCAGAGAGATGATTTAGAACCTTGAATCCACCACTAACTTATATAACAATGATCTATTTTTATTTAGGAGAAAAGATTAGACCTTTATATGGTGATCTAGGCTACAAGCTTTGATTTACTAAAGAAATATATTGTACATAATACATGACATAACCCATCTAACCATTACCATGACTTATTCAATTCTATGGCATAAATCATCTAAAATTAGCATGAACTATTCAATTTTAAACCCATAATATATTTGCGAAAATAATATACCTCTCATACTAAGACTACCAGAATTAAGTATGGATAAAAATACCAACCAACCTAAATAATTATTCTACAAGAAAAATCACAAACAATCAATTATATATAACCAAGAAACATCCCAAGATATTTATTCACATAAATAATATAATAAATATCCCAAAATAAACTAAACCAAAATTACAAAGCTAGGGCTTCATTAAAATTCTAAAAAGAAAATTTAGCTCATGATTAAAAGGAAAGAGGGAACCAAATTCTTGATGTAGTTCATGGCTTCTTCTCCTTCAATTGAAGTTTCCACGGCTTCCTCTGCTTTGCAGCGTTGATCGAAGTACTGAAGAACAGAAAGAAGACGGGTCTTGCGGCTGCTCCTTCTCCTTTGTGTTGCGGCCCACTTCTAATTTGATTTACCCACAGCAGGTCAAGGCTCTTGTTTTTATCTTCTTTTCCTCCTCCAAATAAAATTCATTATTTTAATTTTTCCTTGCAATCCCAAGACTACCTGCATTTTTTTTATTTACCAATTTAATAGAATCTCTATTTGCTCTTTTATTTTTTAGTTTTTAAAAAGAGTAATCTACAAAAAGACAAATAAAATAGTAATATATTAATTATAATAAATGAATTATATAAAGTATTCTGAAAGATTAATAATTAAAACTTAAGAGGTTTATTTGTACTAAAAATTACTTCGATCAATAGAGCTACTCAACTCCTGGCCCAAACTGGGAGTGAGAAGGTGCAGCAGCGCCATGTCTGTCAATTGATTGATAAGGCTGCTCCTTTACAGGCTCTCGATCTCTCGTTGTAGAATGGGATCTCGTAAACCTACTCAGTCCATGCATTAATTTTCCAAATAACCCTTCGACTCTTTTCCCCGTCCAGTCCCTGATGATGATGAAACAGCATCATTACGACCAACACTCACCTCTATATGAATTGGGGTTGTATTAGGTGTCATCATCTTCATCGTCTCTCAACCATATTATCCTCACTCGCAACCTCCTCATCCTCTCCTGTAGCCTCTCCCGAATCAGGTTCCCATACCCTATGGGACTATGGCTAAATCGGTCGATCGGGCTGATCTAATAAACACCCCTTATGAGCTATATTAATAAGGAAATCAAAAGGAAATATAAGGAAATCATTTTCAAATAAACCTCACTGCAGTCTTGTGTATGTTCAAATCTCGTCATCAATATTGTGTCGCTGATATTGTGGTTCAATGTACCTATAAGTCTGAGAGGACATAGTAGGCTGGGCAGATAACTCCAGTGCACACATATCATATGAATGAGGAGGAGGAGGCTAGGATGATAACCTCGGTGTATAGGGGTCATATAAAAGAGGAGGTCAAGGAGGCTAGGTATATGACATCGGTGCATAGGGGTCATATAAAGGATATGGACAAGGATGGTATATGATCCCCGTGTATATGGGTCATAATAGCAAGAATATCATTTGTGGTTAGACAAGCCCTCTATCGACCTGATGTTGTAGTAGTATGGTCGTGAAAATGACCACCCCCATCAGTTTCATGACCTAAGTTTCTATCTAGCCGTCGTTGCTCATCACGAACCATCACCGATTTTAAAAGTGAAAATGTTAAATACTTGTGCATTTTTTCCTAAAAATGCGCTATTCTCTAAATTTTTATATTCTAAAATAGTAACTCCTCGTAATTCAATTTCCTAAATTTTATTACTTATTGCGTAATCTAAATTTTTATTGTTAAATTAGTAGTAAATTTCCTTAGATTTTAGAATTTTAAATTAATTGTACTCTAGCTTTATTTATTTTTTGTCATTTCTTATTTACGAGTATTTTTAAATTACTAATTTTTTCAAAATTTAAATGAATACACTTACTTAATTATTAAATTTGTAAAGAAATTATATGATTCTAAAAAGATTTAGTTACCAGTAATATGATTTCCTATTATTTATATTTTTTCTTTATCTTATATTTCAAAATACTCATAAATTTTATATTATAAAAATATTAATTACTCATAATCCAACTTCCTAATTTATTTAATTTATTTTTATTATCTTATTATCATTATTAAATTATTAAAAAACTTATATTATTTCGTTATGCAAATATCTAAATTAATTTCCTTCGATTCTAAAATTTTAAATTAATTGTACTCTAGCTTTATTTTTTATTTTTTATTATTTACTTTACTTTAATTTATTAATTTTATAAAATCTAAATTAATACAATTATGTAGTTATTACATTTCTAAAGATATTAAATGATTTTAAAACAATTTCAATTACTAATGATCTAATTTCGCGTTATTCATATTTCTTATTTACCTTAGATTTCTAATTACCCTTAAATTTTATTTTCTATAAAATATTAACTACATGTAACCCAGTTTCCGAATTTGAAATGTCTTCTTTATTATTATTTATTTATTTATTATTATTATTATTATTATTATTATTATTATTATTATTATTATTATTATTATTATTATTACTACTACTACTACTACTACTACTACTACTACTACTACTACTACTTTCATCATCATTAAACTACTATATAAAATATCTATTATATAAATATTCAAATATCTAAATTTCCTTAGATTCTAAAGTTTTAAATTAATTGTACTTTAACTTTATTTTTCTATAATTTCTTATTTAATTAATTTTTCATTTAATAATTTTTCTAAAATTTAAATTAATGCAATTATTTAATATTAAATTTCTAAAGAAATTATTTGATTCAAAAACAATTTAATTATTAATAATCTAATTTCCTACTATTTAAATTGAGAATATAACTGAAAATGCCCTACACATTTTTATGTTTTGCCAATTTAGGGCCTATTCTTTTTTTGTTGTCAATTATGCCAATTTAGGGCCTAAAATGCCACAACATGACAACAGAAGAAACTGAACTTCTTGGACGTAGTATGAGGGAAATTAAAAGACGGCTAACGGAAGATCCTGGGTTTCCTCCTGAATTTCTTTTGCCCCTGTGTTTGTGGATCCATCAAGGACTATGTCATCCTGCAACGGTTGCTTCTACTTGGGCACAGAAATCCTTTGTTGAAACAATGGTTACTATTAAGACACCCCTATATATGTGTACTCGGATGAGGAAGAAGGGATTGACCCTTTACGCTTGGCCATTATTGAACAATTACTACTATTGGAAACCTAACTTCTTCCCTTCTATTGCGTCTGTTTCGTCCACTCTGGTTTGGGTCCAGTTTCCAAAAATGCCCATCGAGTTTTTTAACAAAGAGCTCTTAATGTATTTAGGTAACCTAGTTGGTAAGGCAACAAAGGTTGATCAGGCGACCACATGAGTTCTCTGAGGCTGGTTTGCTAGGGTGCGTGTGGAAATTGATTTATCAAAACCATATTTCCCTTGTGTTCAACTTATGGGACGGATGCAGAGAAATGAATATGAGGGGTTATATGTTATTTGCTTTAATTATGGCCAGTATGGTCACCAGCATGGTAATTGCTCTAACCTTGTGCCGGTAGGCGATCCAGCTCCTGTGACAACCCCAAATCTATGTGTGGCTGATTCTCATGATAACAATTCTCCTAGTAGACATCAACATCTTGGAGAGATCATTGGATTTGAGCCTTGGATGATTTTGAAGCTTTTCCGCCATCCTACACTACCGGTCCCTAGTCGCCGGCAACCACTGGGTACCGAGAAGGGAGGATTTGCTAGAGAAATTGTTTCCCTGCATCAACTACACGTCCGAGCACTAATTTCACGTCTTTGCCCGCGAATATGAATTTACAGGAAAATGGGAAATGCGTCCAATTTCAGACTCCACACTCTTCAATGGCAACTGGGGGCTCACTCTTTGTAGCCCTCAGCTTGGTACATCTTGATGATAATTTGGAAAAGGTCTATGTGGGAATAGAGGATTTTAAGTTCCAAAACTTTGGAAGATTCCTGGGCTAGAAGCGAGAGTGACATTTACCGACTCGGGCCCTGTTATTGGTGAGCCTAGTGGTCCAATAAAGAGGGCATTTCAAGCCCAAAAAGAAGCATGCAATCTAAGTTCTAATGAAGCTCAAGAGTTTTATTGCTTCTGGAACTGCAAAGTTAACTGGGACATCCTAGGCTTCTAGGCCATATCCTATTTTTATGTGGACTTATGGTCCCCTATGGCTAAGAGTGTGGCCAAAATTACTAATGTATTGTTGGCTCCTAAAGGCACTTTGAAAAAGTCCCAAGGTGTACCCCAGTCAACCATGGTTGTGTGCGGGAAGGATTATGTAAAAACTCATCCACCTAATCTAGGCCAATTTTCTTCTTTGCCCATGCAAGTGGCTGATGGAGGCACATATTTCAGTGGATGTTTCTTTTTTTCATGAGGATATTGATATAGATCGTAATCCAGTCAATCCTCCTGCCCTTTCTAATTAGTTATCTAATTACGATTATTTACTGGAACTATAGGGAGCATGCTCTAAGGATTTTCGTAATGCTCTCCGTGATATTATTCAAACCCATAATCCGTCTTGGCAGAAACTGAAATTCCTTGTGGACATTTGGATAATTTTTTTAAGGCTAATCAATTAGATTATATAATTTGTTTTGAGGCTCAAGGATTTGCATGTGGCATCTGGGTTCTTTGGAAATCATCTATGAATCAGTTGATTCCTATTGTAGTTGATTTCCAAATTATAACGGTGCCTTTGCTACAACAGGGATGGATAGGCTAGATATTATTGTTTGTCTATGCCTCTATTCATGCATTGCTTCATAATGCTTTGTGGAGTATATTCAGGATATGTCATTCTGTCTCATGATTCCTTGGTTACTAATTAAGGGATGCGAACCAAACTCTTACAGACATGGATAAATTTGGTGGTCAAAGACATAGTTAGATGAAAGCTCACCTGCTTTGGGATATGGTGAATACTTGTGAATTTATTGACTAAGGTCCTCAATATACATGGACAAATAACTGAGATAATGGCGATTTGATTATGGAGCGAATTGATCGTGTGTGGTGTAATCGGCATTAGTGACACAAATATTACATGGCCTTTGTCCAACATTTAACTCAGGTTCATTCAGACCATCATTCGGTATGTGTATCTCTTCGGGAAATTAGCCCTACTCTTACCATTAAATGTCCTTTTAAGGTGGCACTGGAATGGTTTACTCATCCAATATTTAGAGAGTTTGTAGGATAATGTTGGAAGGATGGGGCGCATGATTAGTTATATACTACTTTATTATTCTGAGCCAGTATTGTATGGTGGCAGAAGGAAGTATTTGGAAATCTGTTTATCACGACGAAATTGTTGGAACCGTAGGCAAAAACAAAATAAAATAAAACTACGGAAATCCACCAACAGGATCTGCACATACTAGAAAAACCGATTGGATAGAAATTACCTCAATGTTTTGATTGTTCGATATGGAGGCGCTACTATTTACGCTTCGCCCTCTACTGGTATCCACGCAACGAACTCCTCTGCAAGCGATCGGAAAGCTAGCCCCTTCTGTGTTCTGAAAACTGTTCAGAACTGATCCTGACTATCTGATAATAGGTTGTATTTCAGAGAGAGGAGGCTAGATATTATATCGCTGTTCTAGGGTTTAGGGTTTTTTTTTGTTTAATCAAATAAAGGATGGCTACAAAAAAAGGTTAACATAACCTTTTATAGCGACGAGGCACAGCAGTAGCGGCGGTGGGCTCTGTCGAAATCATCTTCTCCAGATGTTGATACTCTCTCTGGTAAGATAAAATGCAAATAGATTTTAGACAATGGGTGCTCGCATCACATGACAGGCAGGAAATCTTTCTTCCAAAAATTCAACCTTCACATCCATACACTGTTACACTCCCAAATGGTTCTCAAACTACTAGAGTGGAAATGGGTTCAGTGTGTCTTGATTCTGCACTTAAGTTAATAATGTTCTGCATTTCCCTAACTTTGATGCAATATGCTATCTCTTTCTCAACTTTTCGAAACCAATAACTGTGTTATCATAATTAATGACGGTGCGTTAATGTTACAAGGCCGTACCATGGGGATGCCGATTAGAACAGGTGAAGAGAGGGATGAGATATACTACTTCAGGCCCATATTGGTAATTTCAAGTTTTGCCCATACAGTTCATTGTTCAGATATTGGTGATTTATGGCATAAGAGAATGGGACATCCGTCTAAGTCCATCATTAAGAAGTTTTTAGGTCAATAATTTAAATCTGATTATTTGGAAAAATGTTCAATTTGTTTGCGTGCTAAGCAAACCCATGCCACCTTCTCGGCTAGTTTGTATAATGCTACAACACATTCTGATTTGATACACTGTGACTTATGGGGTCCTTATAAAACTCTATCCTCCTGTAGAGTACATTATTTTTTAATAATTGTGGATGATTATTTGAGATGCATTTGGATATTTTTACTTACGGAAAAAAAGGAGGTAGCACTAAAAATGAAATATTTTTTTGCCATGATTTCCACTTAATTTCACAAAAGAGTAAAAATAGTTCGAACTGATAATGGGGCAGAATTTACATGTTTGCAACCATATTTTATGGAACACGCTATGTTACATCAGACCTCCATGGTTCACATACCGCAACAGAACGGTCGTGTAGACCGTAAGCATCACCATACTTTAAATGCCGCTCGTGCCTTACTTTTTCAAGCTAATCTTCCAGTTCAGTTTTGGGGGGAGAGTGTGTTAACTGGAGGATATTTAATATACAGAACCCCTCTGTCGGTTTTAGATTGTAGAACACGTTTTGAACTTCTGTTACATAAAGCTCCTTCCTATTCACATTTAAAGAGTTTCGGATGTCTGGCATATGTACATGACCATAGTTTACATAAAGACAAATTTAGACCTTGGGGCCGGAAGTGTATATTCTTGGGCTATCCGTATGGAAAGAAATGATGGAAATTTTTTTATTTATAGACCTATAAGTTTCTTAGTTCCTGAGATGTGGTATTTATTGAGCATGAATTTCAATTTGTTTCCGAGACCTAGAATAACATATCGTCAAATATTAAATTGAATTGTGATTTTGGTAAAGTAGGTCAAATTTATTCAAGAGTCGGTGAGAGCCCATCCACAGCCAGTCCACAACAGGGAGCCCAGCCTTTCAGCCTATTACAGCTGCCTCTAGTCTAGCAGTCCGTGGCCCAGCTGCTTCCAGCCCAACAGCCAGCGGCCTAGTTGCTTCCAATCCATCAGCCCGCAGCCCAGCTTCTTCCAGCCCAGCAGACTACAGCCCACTTACCTCATTCTTTTTTTCAGCCCATCCGCCCACCTCTCCAGTCCATTCCGAGCCACCTCACCTAGCCCACCTCAGCCGCACCTCCTGGCCCAGCCTCGAAATTTGGTCCCTTCTCATGTTGCGGCCTAGCCGCAAGAAATTTCTGGTGCCCTTCCACTGCCGGCTGTTGTGGAGCCCGCCGCCCACATTGATGATTTGCCTTTCCGTCGCAGTAACAGATCATATTGGGTTTCGGCAAAATTAAAAGATTATGTCTGTCATACTACTCGATCTTCACCTGATATATCTCTCTCTTCCTCTTCACCTTCTTCTTCGGGTCTTCTAGGTACGTTTCAGTATCCATTAACTCACTTTATGTCTTATGATAAATTTTCCTCCTCACATCAAAGTTTCGTAGCAACTGTTAATACAGCCACAGAACGCACTAAGTATTCTGATGCAGCCCACATTCCCGAATGGTGCCTAGCCATGCAATAGGAGGTAGATGCTTTTGTGAAGAACAATACATGGATATTGACTACACTATCCTCGGCAAGCGAGCTCTCGGTAGCAAATGGGTCTACAAATCAAGTATAAATTGGATGGTTCTATTGAATAGTACAAAGCCCGTTTAGTTGTACTTGGCAACACTCAACACGAAGGCTTGGATTATACTGAGACATATGTTCTTGTGGCCAATATGGTAACCGTTCGCAGTTTGCTCTCTGTCGCCACCGCCCTAAGATGGGAAGTTCATCAGATGGACGTTCACAATGAGTTTTTGCATGGAGATCTGACTGAAGAGGTCTATATGAAACTTTCCTCGAGTTTTCACGCGTCCGATCCGCTCAAAGTGTGCCGTCTCAATAGATCTCTCTATGGTCTCCGTCAGGCACCCCGATGCTGGTCCTCAAAACTGTCGTCTTCCTTACACCGATGCGGGTTTGTACAAGCTTATGCAGACTATTCCCTATCTACATTCAGGACACATACCATTTTTCTCTTCATTTTAATCTATTTTGATGACCTGCTGATTTCTAGCAATGGCTCCTCCTGCACTGCTCGATTCAAGTCTTATTTGGGCTCTTGTTTTCACCTTAAAGATTTAGGTAATCTTAAATATTTTTTGGGCATTGAGATAGCTCAAAGCCCCGAAGGATTCTATCTTAGCCAACGTAAATATGTCTTGGAACTTATTTCTGAAGTTGGGCTTATTGGGGCCAAACCAGCCTCTACCCCGATCGAACTAAACCATCAATTAGCTAAGGCTTCTAGTGATTTCTTTCTTCAGCTCGACCGATATCGTCGTCTCATCGGCAAGCTAATTTATTTATATATTACTCGCCCAGAGCTTGCTTACATCGTTCATGTTTTAGCTCAATTTTATGCAGCATCTGCGCCAAAAACACTGGGACGCTGCCCTCCAAGTTGTTTGGTTTCTTAAAGGTACACCGGGTCTAGGCATCTTGCTTCGAGCTCCTACTCCACTTCGCTTAATTGCCTACTACGATTCCAATTGGGCGAGTTGCCCTCTCACTTGTCGTTCCCTCACAAGCTATTTCATTTCTTTGGGTTCATTGCTAATTTCCTAGAAGACTAAGAAACAACACACTGTGTCCCGGTCTTCCGCCGAAGCTGAATATCGTTCCACGGCCATGACACTATGTGAATTGAAATGGCTCCATCAGCTTCTCACAGATTTCCATGTTCCGATACGAGATTCTATTCCTCTTCACTGCGACAGTCAGGCTGCTATTTATATCGATGCTAATCCCGTCTTCCACGAACGGACTAAGCACATCGTAATGACTTTCACTTCATTAGGGATGCGTTCCAGGCAGGGTTGATTACTCCGGCTTATATTCCTAGTTCTTCTTAGCCAGCTGATTTTCTCACAAAGGCGTTACATCTCCCGCAGTTTTGGAAATTACTTGACAAGTTGGACACTTGTAACCTTCATGCTCTAACTTCAGGGGGAGTGTTAGGAGGTTAGGTAGTTAGGATTGAGATATGGTGTATTGTTGTAACTGTTGAGATATTGTAGGCAGTAGTTTCTGTAACTTGTTTCCTGATCTGTAGGAAATCATCATTTGTACAAATATTACATTCCATAATACACACAATAGAAAATTTTTGCAAGGTTTACCTACTGAAAATTTTATTTATAAAACGGAAGAAAGGACTTTAACCAAAAAACAAGAGAGTAAAGTTAAAAAATGTATCATATAAAAAAAAAAAAACTAAAACATAAATATATTGTATATAGAATAACAGGGTACAAAGCCACTTCATAATGGAACAAAATGGAAGAATAGTTATATAAGGATACAGAAAAACCATTACCATGACAATGGAATCACAAAAATAATAAACAACGAAACAGAGATATAGAATATAATATAAACATGACATTAAAGATACTTAAAAAGATGAAACCATATTTATGTAATTATGGAATATCAGATATAGTATCATGGAACAACCATTATCAAACATGCAACACTACTTTATCATGAACGTCCCCTAATGCATATATTTATGAATTACAAACGCGAAATTATAGATAACATGTTATTCAATTATGCATACCAGATTTATATCAAAATTTAAAGACTAAAACAACATTAACAAAAGATTACCTTAGGCTACGGCTGTGTCTACATGGAATTACGGTTAAAGAGACAAATCAATCTGTTAAAACAAAAAAGCACGATTCTTTAAATAAGGAACAAATAAAACGCCTTACATGAAATAACTTCATATCTTCACGTTTATCATTCAAATATATTGAATTATTATTAGAATACCTTTTTTTTAATTTCTCTAATATCAATTTGTATACTATTTTTCATAAGTAATATTCTCTAAAAGTAAAACAAAAATATGTAAAGAATCACACTGCTTTTGATGCAAGATGTTGGAACGATTCTAACCATTTAACGTTGCTGTTTGTCCTTAGAATGTCGCCGATAAAAATAAAAATGAAAATCGTACAACTAGATTATTTTATGAGAACGTAAAAGTTTATACTAAATTTAATAGAATTCATAAAATAAAACCAACGATATGACTTTAATTAAAAAATTGTACCATGTAAGGTATAATATTGCGTATGATGTATGTACTAAAACG
This sequence comes from Catharanthus roseus, assembly GCA_028651295.1. Taxonomy (NCBI): domain Eukaryota; kingdom Viridiplantae; phylum Streptophyta; class Magnoliopsida; order Gentianales; family Apocynaceae; genus Catharanthus; species Catharanthus roseus. The sequence goes on from JAPQWS010000016.1 coordinate 10,758,965, forward strand.
TTATACAAATCCATTAAAATATTAACGAGAAATGATCAATTAAATATTTAAGGAGATAGAAGGTTTCTCGCGAAAAAAAAAGGAAATTAATAAAATGAATATAGTCCATAAGGCGACCAAAAAGAGAAAGAGACACCACCAAGTGCACCACAATGATTCCGTATAGGTACGGCTGACACACGTCCACTCCTTTATGAAAGCAAAGCAAGAATTTCAACACTACAAATATATTCCATACCATTTGGCCATTTTGAATCGAAGAACAACTAGAGTCATCTCTTAATCAATTTATATGTTCTAATTCTTCTTCAGAAAACTCATCCAGAAAACCTCTGAAATCCCTACAAGTTTAGTGCAAGAATAGAAGAAGATATGAAGGTGAAGAAAGGTTGGCTTGCAGTTCAAGTTGGACTAGAAGAACAAAATGGATTTCAAAAATTTGTTATTCCAATATCGTATTTATATCATCCTCTCTTTCAGAGACTTCTCGGTAAGGCTTATGAGTTCTACGGCTACCACGCAAATGGTCCTCTTAGACTACCATGTTCTGTGGATGATTTTCTTCATCTTCGGTGGCAAATCGAAAAGGAAGCAAGTAAGCAGAGTCATGGTGGTCACCAGCACCAGCACCACCGCCACCACCATCAGCTCCACCACCACCACCTTCCCGTCTCTTTATCTTTTCACTCTTGCTGAAATAAACATATTGTCAAACAGTTTTTTTTTGTTTGCCCTTTTGGCTAAACAGAGATGAAAGTCTTAGGGGATACAAGAATATTTGGCAAATACATATATACCCCTGTGATGCTTTTCGTTATGGTCTATGTATGATGTTATAATGAGCTAAAGATAAGAGGTTTCTTTTTATTTGTGGCATGTACATATCTTTTCGAATCTAAAATATTAACAACAAATCAATAGGTATTAAATAGTATTTTTTTAATATATATTCTTATCTTATTAAAATTAAATAATTATCTAAAAATTTCTATTAGAACTATTAAGAAAAATTAATCTAGGAGGTCCTCAAACTACTATTTCGCGTTTGAAACAAGAATTCCTAATTTATTTTTTAGTCAACATAAATCTTTAATTTTTTTCAAATAGCCTATAAAGTTCTTCATGGCAGAATTGGGCAAAAATGCCTCAAGTGCCCAACACGCTTAAGACCGTTGAGGGATAAAAATATTAGCACATCTCTCTTGTCTCCTTCAATGGTAATAAATAATAACCCTCTTCTTCTCAACTGCAGTAAAATCTCTAATTTTTTTCACTTTCTTCTTCTATTTTTCACTTCTTTCACTTTGTTCTTGCTCCCTCTCAACTCGCGCCATCTTTCTGTAAAATCTCCATAATGCATGGAACTCCAAGGAAAAGTAACGCATTCACACCATCATATGTCAGTGTGAACATGCCATTGAAGTGTTTTTGTGGAATACCAAGTGTTGTAAGAACTTTATGGACAAATGATAATCCAAGAAGGCGATTCTCGGGTTGTGAAAAATATGGGGTAAGTGGTTAAATTTCTGTGTAATCAAATCTTTGTTAAAGCTTTTGCTGCTTAAATTGAAGGTATACTGTTGTGTCCGTTGCAGGTGGTTGTGGGGTTTTCGCATGGTTTGATCCTCCAATATGTGCTAGGGTACAACTTTGATTCCTGGTTTGTTAAGAAAGATTGATGATATGGAAGAAGATATGGATAAAATGATAAAAAAATATTGAAATTAAAACAAAGGAAGTAAAGAATATAAAACTGGTTTTATATACCATGATTTTGGCTGGATTTGTTAGATTAATAAGTGTTTGGAGATAGATTGTGAGAAATTTGTGTTGTTTAATTAGATTTGTTTTGTTATGTTTGTATTGGAGTTTAGCTTGATTGTTCTTTGGTTGGAAAGATTATAGACTGATTTATGTTGGATGAGTTGAATTAATGAAATGAAATGGTTGTTGGGTTGCATTGATGTCTTTTAATTACTTCCCTTGAATCCCTTTGAAAATGCAGTACCATGTGTTACGTTAAAGTAAAGAAAATAGCTGCATATTAATAAAAATGACAAAGAGGACAACGTTAGTGACCAAAAAAACCCTTAAACAATTGTATTAAAGTAATGTTGTCAAAATGGACAGTTTTTTTTACCACGAAATATGTTCAAAAGCTAATACATTTATATAATATAAAAAAGTATTTCAAAGTGAGGGAAATAAAGAATCTTCCTAGCTAAAGTTGGTAGTGGACCCTATCACTATTACACAATTTAGCATCTCAAAAAAGTTAGTTTCTTCAACATTCTTCATTTTCAACCTAATGGATTCAAAAGCACCCTCCATTTTCAACCTTAATGTGAAGGAAATGGATCTTCTTGTGTAATTTCTACTCGTTCATCCAAATATGTAAATGCAGAAGATTTGCAAGACCTTTTATTATGCCCCAAAGATTTACATTTTTCCACATCTATTGCTATTTGCCATTGTTGTAGTTGCAGCTGCAGTGCTTGACCCTTCCTGCTGCTATTGCTCCTGTTGTGGTTGTGAAGTGGGACTCTTCCTTACATTGTGTCCAGTTTGTTTACAGCTTTTAAACTTTAGTATAACCCCCCTTTTTGATAATTTCTTGGTCTGATCATCAGCAACAACTTTCTTCTTGACCTCACTTGGTTCCTTTCTTCTCCAAATCTTGGGTCTTCCTGGCAACCTCAAATTTTGAGGAGCTAGGACTGCAACTCTTCCAGTTTTAGGTTAATTATTTGGTCCACTTACTGGGTTAATGACAGGCTCATATGATCTAAAAAATGCTTCCTTGTGGTGTTGGAGACTATAGGCAATAAATAAAATAAAATAAAACTACGGAAATCCACCAACAGGATCTGCACATATTAGAAAAACCGATTGGATAGAAATTACCTCAATGTTTTGATTGTTTGATGTGGAGGTGCTACAGTTTACGCTTTACCCTCTACAGGTATCCACGCGACGAACTCCTCTGCAAGCGATCGGGATGCGAGCCCCTTCTGTGTTCTGAAAACTGTTCAGAACTGATCCTGACTATCTGGTAATAGGTCGTGTTTCGGAGAGAGGAGGCTAGATACTATATCGCCGTTCTAGGGTTTAGGATTTTGTTTTTCTTTTATCAGATAAAGGACGGCTGCCAAGAAAAGGTTAACATAACCTTTTATAGCTGTCAATATCAAAACCCTAACGGTCATCTAATGACAGTTTAATCTCGTTCGTCTATTCCTATAATCATCCAACGGTTGGATGAGTAATATTAGGTAAATAATTTCATTTATTCGATTAAATAAAATTAATTACTTATTAACTTACCAGAAAATTTAATATGGAATCTGATTCCCCTTTTGTATACGTTCAACGAATCTGGACACAATCTAAATTCATTGAACGTGGACATTATGCTCACAAGATTGTCTATGCGTGTGACCCTGTAGATTCACTTAAGGTTGGCAGTGAATGAAACATGTCCTAGACATTTATTCACAAAATATAAGCGGCGTCTAGCAAGACATTATGCTTACCCAAGTTAAGTAAATGCAATAATAATCTAGCATCAGATTTAATATTTAGTCCTTTTGTCACACGATATCCTAATTAAGTATAAGGCATGGACCAAGTCATCCTTATAAAACTTAATTAGCCATTTACTTGATCACCAGGAAGACTGTTCTAACAAATAATATTAATAACACCTTATTAATACTTTTTTGAGCATGGCCATGCATATTTTCCAGTCTTCCTTATCAAGGGGCCCATGGATATCTCTCTGTAAAAGAGAGACAAATCCTTTTCACTATCTCTAATATTCAAGCCATGACAAGAAAATAAGCCAACCAATAGTCATAATAATCACCTAATTAAAAGTGATGTATGACTATGTCAACATATTTTCTCCCCATGCAAGAAACATTAGAAACATTAGGTCAAAGGACAACAAATATAAAACTGAGAAGAAATACCTATAACTTAAACCCATGCAATATTTCTTCTTCACTTTGGGTCATGTCCAATACAATATTCTCAATATGTATTTATAAATTGATTTTATATCTCATATTCATGATCAGTAAAACTTTACCATCAATCAACTTCACACTAGTTTACAAGATGTAATAAACTAGGGACAAATAAGAATAGTATTTTATTAGCTATAAGGGTTTTACGATCAAGTCACATACTTGATGACCAAGAGCATAAAATACAATTCAAAAATACGTGCTTCATAAATCATAAATGTGAGTCAATTGGTCTTAGGGCATATACTAACAATCTCCCACTTGCCCTACCACCAATTTGACATGACTCTCAAACCCATTGACCTAGTATGACTCTCATGCTTAGGTTGTGGGAGTGGCTTTGTCAATGTATTTTCGACATTGTCATTGGTGTCTATTTTGCAAATTTTAACATCTCCACACTCAATAATTTCTCGAATGAGATGGAAACGCCTGAGAATATGTTTAGATCGTTGATGAGATCTAGGTTTCTTAGCTTGTGCAATGGATCCTGTATTATCATAATATAGGTCCACTGGGTTCACAATGCCAGGAATTGCACCTAGTTCTGTGATGAACTTTCTGATCCAAACTGCCTCCTTGGCTGCATCAGAAACAACCACATACTCAGCCTCTGTAGTAGAATCAGCCACGGTATCTTTCTTTGAACTCTTCCAGCTCACAGCACCTCCATTCACACAAATCCAGATTGCGATCTAAAATCATCTACATCAGTCTGAAAGCTAGCATCCGTGTAACCATTTACAACAAGCTCTCCTCCCTGACCTCCGTAGATCAAAAACATCTCTTTAGTCCTTCTTAAGTACTTGAGAATGTTTTTGACTACAGACCAATGCGGTTCACCAGGATTTGACTGGAATCTGCTAGTCATACTTAATGCATACGAGACATCTGGGCGAGTGCATAACATGGCGTACATGATAGATCCAATTGCGGAAGCGTAAGGAATCTTACTCATGCGTTCTGTGTCCTTCCTTGTGGTAGGACTTTGAGATTTACTGAGTTTAACGCCATGTGACATTGGCAAGAATCCTCTCTTAGAATCTTGCATACTGAACATTTTCAGTACCTTGTCAATATATCCAGTTGACTTAGGCCAATTAGGTTTTTAGATCTATCTCGATAGATCCTAATGCCTAGAATATAGACTGCTTCGCCTAAATCTTTCATTAAAAAACACTTCCCCAACCAAGTTTTTACACTTTGCAAAGTGGGGATGTCATTCCCAATTAACATGATGTCATCGACATAGAGTACTAAGAAGACAACTGCATTTTCTGTAACCCTTTTGTAGACACAAGGTTCATCATCATTCTTGATGCAATTGAATTCTTTAATTGCTTCATCAAAACGAAGATTCTAACTTCGAGATACTTGCTTCAAGCCATAAATGGATCTTTGAAGTTTACACACTTTACTAGAATTCGAAGGATGAATAAAACCTTCAGGTTGTGTCATATACACATCCTCCAATAGATTTCCATTAACAAAAGCAGTTTTAACATCCATTTGCCATATTTCATAATCATAATATGCTGCAATGGCAAGTAGAATTCTAATTGACTTAAGCATTACAACTGGAGAAAAGGTTTCATCATAGTCTATACCATGAGTTTGTCTATAACCTTTTGCTGCCAATCGTGCTTTGTAAGTGTGCACATTGCCATCCATATCAGTTTTCTTTTTGAAAACCCATTTACACCCTATGGTCTTGCAATCTTCAGGTGGATCAATCAAAGTCCAAACTTGATTATCATGCATGGATTGCATTTCTGATTTCATAGCCTCTAGCCAATTGCTAGATTCAAGACTAGGAATAGCATCTTGGTAGGAATTAGGTTCACATTGATCAATAAGATCAATATTATGATCCTCAGTCACAAGAAATTCATATCTGTGGTATATGAGGAATCCTACCAGACCTTCTTGGGCCTTGTGTCAAAGGTTCAGGCTCAGTATGAATACGTGAGTCCAACTGAGTGTCCATACTCGGTTTAGAAATGGTCTGCTGTCCTTGAGCCTCTGCAAGATGGATTCTACTCCCACTAACTCTTTTGGAAACGAATTCCCTTTCAAGAAAAACTCCGTTCCGAGCAACAAACACTTTGTTTTCAAATGGAAGATAAAAAATAGTATCCTTTAGTTTCCATAGGATATCCCACAAACAGACACTTATTAGATTTGGGTGCTAATTTTTCAGATAATGATCGCTTCACATAAGCATCACATCCCCAAATTTTGAGAAATGCTAAACTAGGTTGTTTCCCGGTCCATATCTCATATGGTGTCTTCTGAATAGCTTTAGATGGAACTCTATTTAATATGAATGCAGCAGTTTCTAGAGCATAACCCCAAAAAGAAATTGGAAGATCTGTTTGACTCATCATAGATCGAACCATATCCAATAGAGTTCGATTTCTGCGTTCAGACACACCATTCCATTATGGTGTTCATGGTGGAGTTAATTGTGATACTATCCCACAATTTTTTAGATGTTCGTAAAACTCTTGGCCTAAGTATTCACCACCTCGATCTGATCAAAGTAATTTGATACTCCTTCCAAGTTGATTATGTACTCATTTTGAAATTCCTTAAACTTTTGAAAGGAATCAGATTTATGTTTCATTAGATAGACATAACCATATCTACTGAAATCATCTATGAATGTAATGAAATACTGAAAACCTCATCTGGCTTGTGTGTTCATTGGCCCACATACATTAGTATGTATAAGTTCCAATAAATTAGTAGCCCTTTCACTTTGCCCTGTAAATGGACTTTTAGTCATTTTGCCCAATAAACAAGAATCACATTTTTCATAAGACTCAAGGTCGAATGAAGATAAAAGTCCATCTTCATGGAGTATGGATATGTGTTCTCATTTATATGGCCCAAACGACAATGCCAGAAGTAAGTTTGATTTAAATCATTAGATTCAAATTTCTTTGTATTTATGTTATAGATGTGCTTACTATTGGAATCATGTAGGTTAAGAATGTAAAGTCCATTACATAAAGAGGCATCCCCATAGAAAATACCATTTTTATAAATAGAACTTTTACCATTCTTAGTATTAAACTCAAAACCATCAATATCCAAACAAGAAACTGAAATGATGTTCCTACTCATAGTAGGAACATAATAACAATCTTTAAGTTCAATTATAAGCCCAGTAGGCAAAAGTAAATCAAATGTCCCTACAGCTACAGCAGCAACTTTTGCTCCATTTACAACTCGCAGGTCCACCTCTCCCTTTGCCAAAAATCTACTCCTTTTGAGTCCCTGCACATTTACACAATTGTTCACTTTATGGGCTTAGCGCAATTCTTGATATTTTTTTCAAATTTGAAAACTCAACCTACCCCGTTTGACTAGTTAATAAAAAAGGAAATCCACCCGAGACCACACCAGGTGGCCCTACATCTGCAGAAGTGAGGAGAATCCCCGTTAAAAGCAGACCTGGCTCGTCATGGTAGGAAACGACGTAGCTTCTGCTGCTTTTATTTTATGAGTGATCTTTTTTTTTTCCTCGAAGATAAGGATTTAAAGGCATGCCTCGACCAAGCCACCATTCTAATGGCAGCTTAGCCTTATTCAAAATACAGAAGCGTCGCTGCGAGCCTGAATGAAATCTCAAACTCCTCAACAACAGCTGACCCCCCTTTGGGCGAATTAAGGAAGACAAGCTCTTCACATTTTGACTTCTACTTGCTCTCTTATTAAGTTTTTGGGATCTGCGTGCTCCCTGGTTATTACAAATTATCACAAACCCAAGTTAGTAACTTGTATAAATTACGATCTATTTTTACGTAATTATCTTGAATATATTAACCATTTCTTTATTTTCCGATCGCCTGGAGAGCTCCATATCTGGTATTTAATACCCATGAAGTAGGAGTAGACATATTAATTTCTATAACAAAAATACCTGAAGCGGCAGTCTCACTGGCCTTTTGCTTCTTCTTTTCTTCCAAGTAGAGCTTGCAATTCTTCTTTCAATGACCAGGTTCATTGCAGTAGAAGCAAGTCCCTTGCTTTGGTGGTTTAACCTTGGGCTTGGGCTTTTGCTTGCCTTTACCCTTTTTGGCCATATCCTTTCCCTTTCTCTTATCCTTATTCTTCTTGAACTGCCCCTTCTGAACCATGAGAACATTAGGAGTAGACTTCCTAATGTTTTGTTCAGCTTGCTTGAGTATCCCGTGCAATTCATTTATGGACTTTTCCATACTATGCATATTGAAGTTCATGACAAACTGATCATAGTCAGAAGTCAAAGAGGCCAAGATCATATCACTAGCCAAGTCATGACTTACAGCTGCTCCAAGTTTTTCAAGCTGATCAAAATACCCTTTCATCTTAAGGACATGAGCACTAACTGAAGTGCCAAGGGTCATTTTGCAACTATTCAACGCCTTAGTGGTAAGATATCTCTCTTGACGTGCCTGCTCTTGGAACATTTCCTTGAGCTGTTTTATCATCTCATAAACCTCAACTTCCTCATATTGCTTTTGCAACTCAGATTCCATTGTAGCCAATATGAGACATGTCACATCGTTAGAATCATCCTTATGCTTACTATAAGCATCCTTTTCGACTCTAGGGACGTTGTTAGCTGGTTGATTAGGGATAGGGTTCTCTCAAGTACATATAGCTTTTTTTCTTGTTTAAGGACAATCCTTAAATTTCGTGCCCAATCAAGAAAGTTAGTCCCACTAAGCTTATTCTTTTCAAGCACGGATCGCAACGAGGTGTTTGAATTGTTTGAGGCCATTATCTACATAGAATTTGCAAAGTAAAATTAAATAAATGAAGCATTAAATTTTTCCTGTAATATTCAACACTTGATATAAATTATGGGTATAAAAATTCATTTTATTCTAATCATAAGTAAGCTTTCGCTTAACACCCATAATTAGAGAAAAATATATTAATGAGATTTACATCTATATGTTCCGGCAAAATCCCACATGATGTCCTAGGCTCAAAACCGTTTTGATAGCCTAGTTAAGCCAAACCATTCCAAGCATATGCAAATCGCCATTTTCCATCTTCCCCTACTTAGGTAACCATTTATCTCCTGCTTTGGCAATGAGACAAAATGATGATCCAAGCATGGAGAAGTGCTTATGGTCATGCGAGGCATTTTACGACTTAATTTTTACATGGTTTCAAAAACCTTCTTCCTTTTATTTGTATATTATTTCACAAAACGTATATCCAAAAATAAAAGGAAATAAACTAAATGTCATATGCATAATATATACATCAAATAAAACGTGTCATAGCACGGCCACAATCCTATATTGACTTCCACGAGCCTCATGGAAGTCAAAGGTCAATCTAGGTAAGTCTTCATCTCCATGAGCTTGCCTCCAATGTCTTGGCCTTCTAATCTTGTTACATAGGACATAAAACATACATAGGAATATGAAATAGAATTAACCTATTCTAGTTAAGCTTGATAATATTACATCAATGAAAACAACGACACGCAGGCCATATTTAAAAAAATATACAACCCATTAACAAAATAAGCCAATCAATCACAAGAGGTAAAGAGCCATGCTATGCACCATGCATCTAAAGATAGAAAGAAACAGGCCAAAAAACAACAAGAGGGTTCGAGGGCAATCTTGGCCTTCTAATCTTGTTACATAGGACAGAAAACATACATAGGAATAGGAAATATAATTAACCTATTCTAGTAAAGCTTGATAATAGTACATCAGTGAAAACAACGACACGCAGGCCGTATTTAAAAAAACATACAACCCATTAACAAAATAAGACAATCAATCACAAGAGGTAAAGAGCCATGCTATGCACCATGCATCTAAAGATAGAAAGAAACATGCCAAAAAACAACAAGAGGGTTCGGGGGCAATCTTGGCCTTCTAATCTTGTTACATAGGACAGAAAACATACATAGGAATAGGAAATAGAATTAACCTATTCTAGTAAAGCTTGATAATATTACATCAATGAAAACAACGACACGTAGGCCGTATTTAAAAAAACATACGACCCATTAATAAAATAAGCCAATCAATCACAAGAGGTAAAGAGCCATGCTATGCACCATGCATCTAAAGATAGAAAGAAAAATGCCAAAAAACAACAAGAGGGTTCCGGGGGCTTTGCCCCCGGAAGAAAACGGCAGTCCCTAAAACAAATTTTCCTTTCTAACTCACTGAATGAGTTACTGCCATCATAAACCCTAAAATCATGCCGCCATAAATTTTGTTTAACAATTAAACGTTAAATTGTTTGATTCTGCATATTAGTTTAACAATTAAATTGCACAGATTACAGACTGTACGCCAAACAATTTGGCAGTAACAACATTCTGTTCAATTAAGCGCATTAAAAAGTAAAACAGAATATGATGTATGGGAATCGTATAATTCAATTTACTTTAATTATTACACTAATCAGAAACCTTACTATAAGGCCAATTGAAAACAACACATGTAATAAAAGTGGTAACAGATAAAATCAGTAAAACTAGTATGTACGAGGCTCTGATACCACTGTTGGAGACCATAGGCAAAAAACCAAATAAAATAAAACTACGGAAATCCACCAACAGGATCTGCACATACAAGAAAAACCGATTGGATAGAAATTTCCTCAATGTTTTGATTGTTCGATGTGGAGGCGCTGCTGTTTATGTTTCGCCCTCTACTAGTATCACGCGACGAACTCCTCTGCAAGCGATCGGGATGCTAGCCCCTTCTGTGTTCTGAAAGCTATTTAAAACTGATCCTGACTATCTGGTAATAGGTCGTGTTTTAGAGAGAGGAGGCTAGATACTATATCGCCGTTCTAGGGTTTAGGGTTTTGTTTTTCTTTTATCAGATAAAGGACGGCTGCTAAGAAAAGGTTAACATAACCTTTTATAGCTGTCAATATCAAAACCCTAACGGTCATCTAATGACAATTTAATCTCGTTCGTCTATTCCTATAATCATCCAACGGTTGGATGAGTAATATTAAGTAATTAATTTCATTTATTCGATTAAATATTACTTATTAATTTACCAGAAAATACAATATGGAATCTGATTCCCCTTTTATATGCGTTCAACAAATCTGGAGACAATCTAGATTCATTGAACGTGGACATTATACTCACAAGATCGTCTATTAGGTTCACTTAACGTTGGCAGTGAATTAAAAATGTCCTAGACATTTATTCACAAAACATAAGCGGCCTCTAGCAAGACATTATGCTTACCCAAGTTAAGTAAATGCAATAATAACCTAGCATCAGATTTAATACTTAGACCTTTTGTCACACGATATCCTAATTAAGTATAAGGCATGGACCAAGTCATCCTTATAAAACTTAATTAACTATTTACTTGATTACCAGGCAGACTATTTCAACAAATAATATTAATAACACCTTATTAATACTTATTTGAGCATGGCCATACATATTTTCCAGTCTTCCTTATCAAGGGGCCCATGGATATCTCTCTCTAAAAGAGATAGACAAATCCCTTTCACTATCCCCAATATTCAAGTCATGACAAGAAAATAAGCCAACCAATAGTCATAATAATCACCTAATTAAAAGTGATATATGACTATGTCAAAACATATTTTCTCCCCATGCAAGAAACATTAGGTCAAAGGACACCAAATATAAAACTGAGAAGAAATAATTATAACTTAAACCCATGCAATATTTCTTCTTCACTTTGGGTCATGTCCAATACAATATTCTCAATATGTATTTATGAATTGATTTTATATCTCATATTCATGATCAGTAAAACTTTACCATCAATCAACTTCACACTAGTTTACAAGATGTAATAAACTAGGGACAAATAAGAATAGTATTTTATTAGCTATAAGGGTTTTACTATCAAGTCACATACTTGATGTCCAAGAGCATAAAATACAATTCAAAAATACATGCTTAAAAAATCGTAAATGTGAGTCAATTGGTCTTAGGGCATATACTAACAGCGGTAGCAAGGATCAACATAATCCTCAGGCTCCATAGAAGCAAGACCCATGGCTGCCAGAGCATAAGCACAAGGTATGCAACATAACTCCCACTTTCTACAAGAACATTTTCTAAGTTGTAAATCAACAACAAATTGCTCTGTATTAAGTTCCCTCACTTCAAACTTAGAACCCCCAGCAAAAGCAGGAAAACAAGTGGCTGCTGCTTCCCTAATCTTATCTAATCTTGTTTTAACATATTGGCAAATTCTCCCTCTTTTCTTGTATCCATGACCGCTTGCCCTAGTGTCTCACCATTAGGTATACTTTCATCCTCTCTAATAACCTTAAAACATGTTTTTTTCTTGCCTGTAAAATAATAGATTTAAAGCTCTCACTGTGATCATTGAGGAGGATATCACACTTGGACTGGCCATTGAAAAATGCCCTACTCCATGTCTTAGGATTTGTAGTTTCTATCAGCCATTTCTGTGCTTCTGGATCTATTCCCTTCAAAATCTCCATCTCGACTTCAAATTTGTTGGCATAAGATGCTTTTGCACACGTCCACATCTAGATTTTTAGACTCTCCCCTGAATGTCTTTGTTTAAAGTTGTGTGGATGACGTATAGAGTATCTATCTCTAGGCCTGGTAAAAGCTCAGTAATAGCTAGTACAAGTCCTTGAAATAAATTGGTCAGCTATGGGAGTTTCAAAATTAAGAATTCAATAGTTGAAGAGTCTATTCATGTATATTTTGATGAAACTAACATTTTTGACAAGAAAGATGATGATGACATAGATAACTCTTTAAGCTACCAACCTTTGTACACTCAAACAATGGAAGAACATGCTTATGGAGGAAGAAGAGATTGAAGTAACACAAGAAAATGATCAAAAATCTCAAAATCTTCCTCAAGATGTGATATATCCAAAGGGACACTCCAAGGATGAAATTATTGGTGATGTATCACAAGGGGTAAGAACAAGAAGGTACTTTATTGACAACTTTTCCCTATTATCTCAAATTGAGCCTAAGTTTATTGATAATGCTTTGTGTGATGAGTTTTGAATTATTGCTATGCAAGAGGAATTAAATCATTTTGAAACAAAGAAAGTTTGGACTTTAGTCCCTAGACCACGTGATCACCCCACCATTGGAATAAAATGAGTTTTTCGAAATAAACTAAATGATTCCGGAGAAGTTATTAGAAACAAAGCTAGACTTGTTGCCCAAGGATTCAATCAAGAAGAAGGCATAGATTTTGATGAAACTTTTGCTTCGGTTGCTAGACTTGAATCCATTAGGATGCTTTTAGCTTTTACTTGTTTTAAAAGGATTCAAGCTTTTTCAAATGGATGTTAAGAGTGCTTTCCAAAATGGTGATATCGAGGAGGAAGTTTATGTTGAACAACCTCTCAGTTTTGTGCATGAAAAATTTCCAAATTATGTATACAAACTTTCAAAAGCACTCTATGGTTTAAAACAAGCTCCAAGAGCTTGGTATGAGAAATTAAGCAATTTTCTAATTGGTATTATGTTATCTTGATGCCATGTTTTTTTATAGACGTCATGATGATCTTTAATGTTGAAAGTCTAATTGTAGTTCTATGATCCCTTGAAGTCTCTCCTAAATATCTTTTTGATTTATGACAAAAGGGGGAGAAATATATGCAAGAACTAAGGGGGAGAAATAGTTGCAAGATTCTTATTTTGTTGCTTTTAAGTTTCATGCTTTCTTTTGGTTAGCTACATATCTTATGGTAATGTGCTTGGTTTGATGATTGCTTGATGTCATTCTTGGTGTGAAGCATGCTTTTAAGGTGAGCTTATTTTGTGTTATATTATCTTTCAAACTCTTGGCATGTTTTCAAATTCATAGGGGGAGTTATCTCTCTTGTATGGTGTTTGGTATGCTCTGTTCCTATTGATGATTTCTTTGAAGCATTACCATATTGATCATACTTGCTCTTTTGTTCTTCTTGCATATGTATTTGTCATAATCAAAAAGGGGGAGATTGTTAGCCTTAAGGGCATTATTGTATATGTTTTTGATTATGATTAACATATGTTTGTGTGATGAGTATAGCTTAGTCTCTATAGAACAAAAGAAGCACTTTTGGAGGCTCAAGGCTACACTATATAAAAAGTAAAAGATCTTGGAATTAAAGCATACTGAAGAAGGAAAGATCAAGCCATTCCAAGATCAAGGCATTGAAGACCTTGAAGACTTATGTCTTAGTTATGCTAAGGTATTTTGTAAAACTCCCTAACTATCATCTTTGTTTGTTGATCAAGTGTGAAGCTTCTTGGATGAATTTCGTTTTATAAACTATTCTTGAAAAATCCAAGTATTCTTGATAGAGTTTTTGAAGCCTTCAAAAGTTTTCTTATCTCTAAAAGAGTATCAAGAATACATATTTTGAAATGTGAAGGAAAGTTCTGTTTGTTTAAGGGAAACTGGCTTGTTTAAGGAAAACTGGCTTTTAAGTCATGCTGAAAAAAAAGGGTCACCGATTTTTATACTGGTCATCCGATTTTTAAAACAGGTCATTCGATTTTTAAAATCGGACATCCTATTTTAAAATCGGTCGTCCGATTTTTCTAACTTTAGAAAAATAGGTCGTCCGATTTTTATAGGATGAGTCCGAATCTTTATGTTTCAAAAATAGGTCATCCGTTTTCTAAAACCAGTCGTCCGGTTTTAGTCTTTTACTGTAAAAATATTACCGTTACACAGTGTAACGGCTACTTTCTTCTCCTTCATATATATATATATATTGACTTTGATCAGCTGCAAAATTAATGGAGGTTGAATTGATACTTGATTGAGATTATTTTAGAACATTTAAAGAGCTTTAAAAGTACATTCTTTCAAAGATCTTCATCTCATACATACAAATAGAAAAATCTTCTTGGAGCTTCATTGTTGATCATCCATCAAAGAAGAAGTAAAGAGGGGCTTGTAGAAGTATTCCATTGAGTTGTATCTTCCTCTTCTCAAGCTCATTTGGTAACATTGTTCCTTACTCTTCTTTTTCTTTTATTGTGATCAAAGGTTTGTGGAAAACCTTTTGGGTGATCCTTTGATAAATTTGTTGTATTGTTGTGTTGTGTAAACTTTGAGGTTTTTGTGTAAAACCCTTGAAGGGTGATCATCATTGTGTTGTTGTGTAACCAACTTTGAAGATAGTGGATTTGTGAAATCCTTGGGTTGAGTTTCAAGGTAGTGGATGTAGCTCTTTGAGAGAGTGAACCACTATAAATTGTTGTGCATGTTCTTTAAAGTTTAATTCTATGCTCATTTCTTGATTGCCAAAACTATAAGATTTTGTTTGGTGTGGATTCTTATCAAAAAGAGTTTTAGAATTCTTTCACAAACAAATTGGAGGTTTATCTTTCTAATCACACAAAAGATTTTTTAATATTAGCCAAAAACCTTATTCACCCCCCCTCTAAGGTTTTTCAATTGGTATCAGAGCAGGGCTTCTCTAAAAAAGGACTAACACCTTTGAAGCAAAAGATCTTTTCTTTACTATGGCTAATATTTCTAGTTTACCACATGTAGAAGGCTCTTCTACAAATAGACCTCCTCTTTTCAATGGTACAAATTATACTTTTTGGAAATCTAGAATCAAAATATATATTTGCTCTATTAACTTTAATCTTTGGAGCATTGTAGAGAAAGGACCTTATATTCCAAAAAATGATGGAATAGTCAAGAAGGTTGAAGAATATGATGAGCTTGACTCAAGAAAGATGACTCTAAACTTTCAAGCTATGAACATATTGAGTTGTGCTTTGGATGCTAATGAATACAATAGAGTGAGCGGATGCGACTCAGCTCATGAAATGTGGAAGTTACTTGAAGTAACTCATGAAGGTACTAATCAAGTGAAAGAGTCAAAGTTGGCTATGTTTGTGAGAGATTATGAGCTATTCATGATGAAAGAATATGAAAGCATCAGTGACATGTTCACAAGGTTCACCAACATCACAAATAGCCTAAAGGCGTATGGGAAAGAGTACACAAGGGGAGAAGTAAATAGAAAGATTCTTGATTCACTCCCAAAAGCATGGCAACCAAAAACTCTTGCCATTGAGGAATCAAAAGATTTAAGACAACTTCCTATTGAAGAACTCATAGGATCTCTCCTCACCTATGAGATGAAAATAAAAAGATTAGATGAAATAGAAGATGAAGACAAAGGAACAAAAGGCATAGCACTCAAAGTGAATGTTGATGATCATACATGCTCGTCAAACAATGAAGATGAGATTGAGGATATGGCCTTAGTAATGAGGAAATTTAAAAGATTTTACAAGAAAGACTTCAACAAAAGAGGAAAGAATCCTCCATTCAAGAAAGGAGGACAAAGTTCATCACTCTTCAAGGCTAGATGCTTTGAATGCAATAGCACCGACCATCTTGTAACCGATTGTTCCAAAGCTATTAAAGAAGAGAAAGGAGCGTTGGAAGAAAATCTTGAGGTATTAAAGAAAAAGAAGAAAGGCAAGGGCCTAATTGGTGCATGGGATCAAGATACAAGTGAAAGTGAAGGTGATGAAAAGGGAAACATATGCTTCATGGCATTAGAAAATGAGGTACAATATTCACCCTCTAACTCTTCTAGTATCCTTGATGATGATTGTGATGTTGATCCTAGTTTAATGCTTATTGAAATGTATGATGAGTGGAAAAAGGTTACTGAACGAAACAAAGATTTGAAAAGCAAAACTCAATTTTTGTTAGATGAGAATTCAAGGCTCATTTGTGAAAATAAAGCTATTCTTGAATCCTTGGAAGTTTTGAAGAAAGAAAAAGAGTGTTCAAATCATGACTTTCAAAAACTTGTTTTAGAAAACAAAAACCTTTGTGAAAAGATTTCCTCTCTTGAAAAATATTTTATTGATTATGAAGTCTTAAAGAAAAAGGTGAGTGATCTCACTCTATGTGTTGAAAAGTTCACAAAAGGAAAAAAAAACTTTGAAAAACTTCTTGGCTCTCAAATATCACCTTTTGACAAAAATGGTATTGGATATAACCATTCCAATAATTTTCTAAACAAACACGTTTTGTAAAAGCCTCCTCATCCCTTTCACATCTTTGTTGTACTTATTGTGAAAAGAGTGGTCATAAATCAACAAAATGTTTTATAAAAAGAAAGATTGAAAGGGGAGTAAAAACCATTTGGAAAATAAAAGAAAATCCAACTAACATTCATGGACCCAAAAAGATATGGGTACCAAAAGTCTTTTCTACTTTGTTTTGTAGGAACACAAGTCAAGGTCATCTAAGTGGTATTTGGATACCGAATGCATAAGACACATGACCGGATATGCATCCCTCATGAATGAGCTAAGAGAAACCGAAGGTGGCTTTGTTACTCTTGGAAGGATCATCGGTATAGGTAACATTAGATATGATTCATCTTCTTTAATTAAGGAAGTTCTTTTAAATTGATGTTTTGAAGTTTAATTTATCTAGTATTTGTCAATTGTGTGATTACGGCTACAAAGTTGTTTTTGAAAGTGAATCTTCTTCTATCATAAACAAGCTTGTGAACAAAACTATTTTTGTTTCAAAAAGAGTTGGCATATGTCTATGTCTTTTATCTTGAAGTTCTCATTTCTCAAAACTTATAGTATCTTCTGGTTCATGATGATGATGCGTTTTTGTGGCATAGAAGGCTTGGTCATATTAGTATGGATTCATTGAACCAACTTTCCTCAAAAGAACTTGTTAGAGGCTTACCAAAACCTCACTTTGAGAAAACTAAACTTTGTGATGCTTGTCAATTTCGAAAACAAATTAAGAGCTGTTTTAAACCAAAGAAAATGATTCAACTTCAAAACCTTTAGAACTCATTCATATGGATTTATTTGGACCAATGAGGACCACTCATTCACATGGATTTATTTGGACCACTAGTCTTGGTGGTAAGAGGTATGCCTTTATTATTGTGGATGATATTTTCTAAGATTCACTTGGACTTTGTTTTTAAGCCGAAAGGATGAAGCATTTCATGAGTTTATTAAATTATTCAAAAGAGTCCAAACCTCCCTTGTTTGCAAATTGATTTCTATAAGAAGTGATAATGGGAGAGAATTCAACAACCAAGATTTTACAAAACTTTGTGACGATTTTGATATTTTACATAACTTTTTTCGGTAGCCAAAACTCCTCAACAAAATGGATTTGTGGAAAGGAAAAATAGAACTTTACAAGAAATGGCAAGATCAATGCTTTGTGAAAATTCCCTTCCTAAACATTTTCGACCGAGGTTGTTAACACCGCATGCTACATTATGAATCGTGTTCTCTTGAGACCATTTAAAAACTCTTTTTGAACTTATTTTCAACAAAACCCCCTCAATTGGCAACTACAAAGTTTTTGGATGCGAATGCTCTATCTTAAACACCAAGGATCTATCTTAAACACCAAGGATAATCTTGAAAAAAAATTTGATTAAAAAAAAAAAATCCGATGATGGAATTGTTTCTTGGTTACTCTTCAAACAAAAAGGCCTATAGAATTTATGACAAAAGAACGTTATGTGTTGAAGAGTCTATTCATGTATATTTTGATGAAACTAACATTTTTGACAAGAAAGATGATGATGACATAGATAACTCTTTAAGCTACCAACCTTTGTACACTCAAGCAATGGAAGAACATGCTTATGGAGGAAGAAGAGATTGAAGTAACACAAGAAAATGATCAAAAAGCTCAAAATCTTCCTCAAGATGTGATATATCCAAAAGGACACTTCAAGGATGAAATTATTGGTGATGTATCACAAGGGGTAAGAACAAGAAGGTACTTTATTGACAACTTTTCCCTATTATCTCAAATTGAGCCTAAGTTTATTGATAATGCTTTGTGTGATGAGTTTTGAATTATTGCTATGCAAGAGGAATTAAATCATTTTGAAACAAAGAAAGTTTGGACTTTAGTCCCTAGACCACGTGATCACCCCACCATTGGAATAAAATGAGTTTTTCGAAATAAACTAAATGATTCCGGAGAAGTTATTAGAAACAAAGCTAGACTTGTTGCCCAAGGATTCAATCAAGAAGAAGGCATAGATTTTGATGAAACTTTTGGTTCGGTTGCTAGACTTGAATCCATTAGGATGCTTTTAGCTTTTACTTGTTTTAAAAGGATTCAAGCTTTTTCAAATGGATGTTAAGAGTGCTTTCCAAAATGGTGATATCGAGGAGGAAGTTTATGTTGAACAACCTCTCAGTTTTGTGCATGAAAAATTTCCAATTTATGTATACAAACTTTCAAAAACACTCTATGGTTTAAAACAAGCTCCAAGAGCTTGGTATGAGAAATTAAGCAATTTTCTAATTGGTATTATGTTATCTTGATGCCATGTTTTTTTATAGACGTCATGATGATCTTTAATGTTGAAAGTCTAATTGTAGTTCTATGATCCCTTGAAGTCTCTCCTAAATATCTTTTTGATTTATGACAAAAGGGGGAGAAATATATGCAAGAACTAAGGGGGAGAAATAGTTGCAAGATTCTTATTTTGTTGCTTTTAAGTTTCATGCTTTCTTTTGGTTAGCTACATATCTTATGGTAATGTGCTTGGTTTGATGATTGCTTGATGTCATTCTTGGTGTGAAGCATGCTTTTAAGGTGAGCTTATTTTGTGTTATATTATCTTTCAAACTCTTGGCATGTTTTCAAATTCATAGGGGGAGTTATCTCTCTTTTATGGTGTTTGGTATGCTCTGTTCCTATTGATGATTTCTTTGAAGCATTACCATATTGATCATACTTGCTCTTTTGTTCTTCTTGCATATGTATTTGTCATAATAAAAAAGGGGGAGATTGTTAGCCCTAAGGGCATTATTGTATATGTTTTTTATTATGATCAACATATGTTTGTGTGATGAGTATAGCTTAGTCTCTATAGAACAAAAGAAGCACTTTTGGAGGCTCAAGGCTACACTATATAAGAAGTAAAAGATCTTGGAATTAAAGCATAATGAAGAAGGAAAGATCAAGCCATTCCAAGATCAAGGCATTGAAGACCTTGAAGACTTATGTCTTAGTTACGCTAAGGTATTTTGTAAAACTCCCTAACTCTCATCTTTGTTTGTTGATCAAGTGTGAAGCTTCTTGGATGAATTTCTTTTTATAAACTATTCTTGAAAAATTCAAGTATTTTTTTATGCCTTCAAAAGTTTTCTTATCTCTAAAAGAGTATCAAGAATACATATTTTGAAATGTGAAGGATAGTTCTGTTTGTTTAAGGAAAACTGGCTTGTTTAAGGAAAACTGGCCTTTAAGTCATGCTGAAAAAAAAGGGTCACCGATTTTTATACTGGTCATCCGATTTTTAAAACAGGTCATCCGATTTTTAAAATCGGACGTCCTATTTTAAAATCGGTCGTCCGATTTTTCTAACTTTAGAAAAATAGGTCGTCCGATTTTTAAGAGGGATCATCCGATTTTTATAGGATGAGTCCGAATCTTTCTATTTCAAAAATAGGTCGTCCGTTTTCTAAAACCAGTCGTCCGGTTTTAGTCTTTTACTGCAAAAATATTACCGTTACACAGTGTAATGGCTACTTTCTTCTCCTTCATATATATATATATATATTGACTTTGATCAGCTGCAAAATTAATGGAGGTTGAATTGAAACTTGATTGAGATTATTTTAGAACATTTAAAGAGCTTTAAAAGTACATTCTTTCAAAGATCTTCATCTCATACATACAAGTAGAAAAATCTTCTTGGAGCTTCATTGTTGATCATCCATCAAAGAAGAAGTAAAGAGGGGCTTGTAGAAGTATTCCATTGAGTTGTATCTTTCTCTTCTCAAGCTCATTTGGTAACATTGTTCCTTACTCTTCTTATTCTTTTATTGTGATCAAAGGTTTGTGGAAAACCTTTTGGGTGATCCTTTGATAAATTTGTTGTATTGTTGTGTTGTGTAAACTTTGAGGTTTTTGTGTAAAACCCTTGAAGGGTGATCATCATTCTGTTGTTGTGTAACCAACTTTGAAGATAGTGGATTTGTGAAATCCTTGGGTTGAGTTTCAAGTAGTGGATGTAGCTCTTTGAGAGAGTGAACCACTATAAATTGTTGTGCATGTTCTTTAATGTTTAATTCTATGCTCATTTCTTGATTGCCAAAACTATAAGATTTTGTTTGGTGTGGATTCTTATCAAAACGAGTTTTAGAATTCTTTCACAAACAAATTGGAGGTTTATCTTTCTAATCACACAAAAGATTTTTTAAAATTAGCTGAAAACCTTATTCACCCCCCTCTAAGGTTTTTCAAACTTGTATTGATCTATGTACTTACCATGGATAATCCTCCTAACCTCAACAATAGTCTTGTAAACCTTGTTCTTTTATATGAACACACATAGTTCCCTCTGAACCTTGTCTTCAAATTTGTGACGACAACCCTATTATCACTCTTAAAATCCTCCAAATACCTTCTGGCCAAGTACTTGTAAGTAACAAGTTTTGTGTTTGAATGTCCTTGAACATGAATGTTTGTCTTGTAAGCTTTTTACTTGCCAACTAGTTGTGCCTGTCATAGTAGAACACAAGACATGGCAAGTGCAATTCTCCCTTTTACATTTAGCCCTAACTAATTTTAGTTCATTCTTCTCATCTTACATCTCTTGCCCACCAAATTCCATGATTAATCACTGCCATTTTAACCTCCTTAGCTGACTTGAATATCATATTGTTAGACTATGCCCTAGACCAGTTGACTTACATTTATTATTTATGAGGCATGTATTTGGAATTGGATTTTATGCTCTTGGTCATTAAGTATATGATTTGATAGTAAAACCCTTCTTGGTAATAAAATACTATTCTTGTTTGTCCCTAGTTTTATCACATCTAGTATTAAACTAGTATGAAGTTGATTGATGATCAAGTTTTACTGATCATGAATATGAGATATAAAATCAATTTATAAATACATATTGAGAATATTGTATTGGACATGACCCAAAGTGAAGAAGAAATATTGCATGGGTTTAAGTCATAAATATTTCTTCTCAGTTTTATGCTTTGTATTCTTTGACCTAATGTTTCTAATGATTCTTGCATGGAGAGAAAATATATTTTGACATAGTCAAACATCACTTTTAACTAGGTGATTATTATGACTATTGGTTGGGCTATTTTCTTGTCATGGCTTGAATATTAGAGATAGTGAAAGGGATTTGTCCCTCTATTACTAGAGAGAGATGCCCATGGGGTCCTTGATAGAAAGACTGGAGAATATGCATGGCCATGCTCAAATAAGTATTAATAAGGTGCTATTAATATTATTTATCGCAACAGTCTACCTGATGATCAAGTAAATGGTTAATTAAGTTTTATAAGGATGACTTGGTCCATGCCTTATGCTTAATTAGGATATCGTGTGACAAAAGGACTATATATTAAAAAACTGATGTTAGGTTATCATTTCTTTTACTTAACTTGGGTAAGTATAATGTCTTGCTAGAAGCCGCTTATGTTTTGTGAAAAAATGTCTAGGACATTTTTCATTCACTGCCGATGTTAAGTGAACCTACAGGGTTACATGCATTGACGATCTTGTGAGCACGATGTCCACATTCAATGAATCTAGAACGTGTCCAGATTCGTTGAACATATTCAAAAGAGGAATCAGATTCCATATTGTATTTATTTGGTAAGTTAATAAGTAACTAATTTTATTTATCAGATAAATGAAATTAGTTACTTAATAATATTCATCCAACTGTTGGATGATTATAGGAATACATGGACGAGATTAAACTGTCATTAGATGACAATTAGGGTTCTGATATTGATAACTATAAAAGGTTATGTTAACTTTTTCTCGGCAGCCGTCTTCATCAGATTAAAAACAGAATCCTTTAACCCTAGAATAGCAATAATAGTATCTAGCCTCTCTCTCTCTCTCTCCCCCCCCCTCTCTCTCTCTCTCTCTCTCTCTCTCCCCTCTCTCTCCAAAATTCCATGTATTACCAGATAGTTAGGATACGTTCTGAATAGTTTTCAGAATACAGAAGGGGCTAGCATCCCGATCGCTTGCAGAGGAGTTCGTTGCGTGTTTACCAATAGAGGGCGAAGTGTAAATAACAGCGCCTCCACACCTAACAGCAGAAAACATTTAAGTAGTTTCTATCCAATCAGTTTTTCTAGTATATGCGGATCCTGTTGGTGGATTTTTGTAGTTTTATTTTGTTTGTTTTTCTTACAGATTCCAACACATACCCACATTAAAAATATGATTATGTATATCCCTTTTAGCATTAAACCTAGGGTATCTTTGCCTGCTTGTATTATCATCCGCACTATCGTCACTGTTAAATAAATCAGAATAGAATCACAACCAGAGAAATCAGATTCAGTACCTATCTCTAAATTAGAATATGGTTGGTCATTCAAATCGAAGTGTGAATTGATGTTATAAACCCAATCATTTCTTGGTTGCCTTCTCCAATCTTCATTTCTCGTTGCTGTTTGAGGTTTTAAATCAGGTTTTGTTGCTGGTTCTACATTAGGTTCTGCGTATGATGCTTTATTTGGTTCTGCATCTGCTGTTGTTTTAGGTTCCACACTTAGTTCTGTTGTAGGTTTAGGATTTGGTTTGCTGCATTGATTCAGGTTCAGGTGCTACTGCTGATGTTTGCCGCATTAAATCAAGTTCTGTTGTTGCTGTTGAAGGGCCAGGTTGTTGTATTGCTTCAGGAGCTGCTGCTGGTCTTTTTTTACCCTTGCTGACTCTCTTCCTCTTACCGACTAAACCACCTGCATTTGTTTTTTTCCTATGTCTCAATTCAGCATTCAAATTATATTTAAACCCTTCAGCATCCTCCTCAACAAAATCATCAAGACAATCAGTCCACAACTTTTTTTCATCATCACTTTCATACTCAGAGTCTTGCAACTCCCTTTGAAAGTTTGAACATTCACCATCCTCATTATCTTCCCCATCCTCATTATCAAAAAGTCTAACTTTAGCTTTACTTTTCCACTTTTGGATTGCTCACCAACTATATATGTGTCTGTGTGTATGTGTGTATATTGGTGTTTTAGACCTAGACCTAGACCTCACAACATGTTTGATCCTTGTTTTCATAGTAACAAGTTCAGGTGGAACTTCATCCCTCCATGGAAACTGTAACGGATCCCTTTATACAAAACTAGCTTCAAAGGGGTTTGTACAACCTGTTTTGCCCCAACATAAGTAACAAACATGGGAATGAAACACACACATTTCCCAGAATTAATCCAAAAATAAAACACCATAAACAACAAAGTATGACAATAAACATAAACACAGACATAATGGAAAGAAACACAGCTATTTTTACATGGTATTTTTGAGAACTTCAAACTCAAAGTTACACTTTAAACCTAGCTAACAACATTTTTACAGTTTCATCTGTAAAATCAAAAAATTGGAAGAATGTCACATACCATATTTTGGAGGAAAGTTATCTGCTTCCCTGAGATACATTCTTATGATATTTTCAACAATAAACCACTACAACTTGATTCAATTGAAGAGAATGAAGAAAATTACTTGCACTAAAAACTAGGGCTTTTTACAAGAATTGGAAATAGGGGAAAAGGGTTAACGGTTGAAAAGGAGGATGACAGGAAAGGGAAAGTAAAATGTTGGAGATGGAGGGAAGAGAAGTAGGTAGACGTTTTTACCGCTTAAAATTAACACACATGGTGGGCATGTGAGCTTCTTGGCCAGATTCCACCTTGAGTGGTGTCCGAAGGACTTTATTAGCTGCTTGAATAAAGTTAAAGGTTTACGCTAGTAAAAAAAAAGAATTTAGGGATTTTTGTTGAAAATGCAAAATAGTTTGAGGACCTCTGAGGCTAATTTCCCAATTATTAATACCATAAAGAAGATAATATAATCTAATCTATTTCTTCTTTAAATTTAGACAACTTAATTAATTTTTTAACTTTAATGTTATGTCCTAAAGCAACAGGTGATATGATGATAGTAACTTTTTAGCTTTAGGCTTTTAGGAGACTTTTTTATAATGGTGAATCAGAATATACTACCTCCAATAAGAAATATAAGTATTTTTATATCTAAAGTATATAGTTTTTTTTTTTTTTTATAAATGTCTATTATGTATAGTTAAAGTTATAAGTCCTTTTTTAGACATTCTAATGTGTATGTTTTGTCCAGTTTTCAGTTCCACGATCTATTTAATTTCATTTATTATCTTCTTCCCTCTCTTCCATTATACATCAAACATACATTAATTTTCTAATTCATAATTTTAGTGCATAAGCTCTAAAAGACTTACATTCTTAATTTTAGTGCACAAGTAATACATGTTTAAGATGACAAACAAAATCACAAATTTTTTATTTAAAAAATTACAATATAAAGGATCCTAAAAGTCAATTGAAAATTTAAACTTTACTCAATTTAATAACTTGATACCTTATAAACTTTGTGGCCATTATGATACTTAATCGTCGTTCAAACTGATTAAAAACTGCTCCATCTGTCACAAACACTATTCACACATGACTCACGTGAGAGCAAAATAGAAATTTAAAAAATTTCCTATAAAATCATTCCGGAAGTCTATCTCACTTGACTCTTAATAAACAAAATTCCAAAGACTTCTCATGAAAAGACTAGGTGTGAGAGAAGGCACAACTTTCTAAGCGAGTCTGGCTAAAAGACGATAACTTTTGACTTATTTTCTTGGGATTTTTTTTAACTTTGTTAGTTAAAAATCACGTGAGATGTACACAACTATTTTTGTAGGAAATTTTTTGTTAAGTTTCTTCTTTTACCTCACAAGAATCATGTGTACATGGATGGAACTGATTGTGAATCGAGCAAATTTTAATCAGTTGAGCATGCGTAAAATGTTTAGGTATCATATTAGTTGAAAAATTATGAGGTATCAAATGATAAAATTGAGCAAATATTAGTTACTAAATTGGGATCATTTTTCCTAATCTTTCCTATTATGGAACATGCCTTCCCTTTTACATCATTTATTTTCAGTAACATCTTCTATAATATTTTCTTTTATAATATACATTCCCTCTTAGGGGTTTATTTTTTAGGAGTTATCTTTTATTTGGTAGGTTTTATTAATACAATATATCAAATTAGAAATATTACAGAGAGTGTTCAAAACATCCCAATCCCATTTGGGAACTTATACCTACACCCCGCATTTATTACCATTCACACATTAGCTCGTGCGCAGATTTATGTTTGCGCGTTCAAAGTTTATCGAAATTCTACTGATTTCCATGGAGTATATATTCCATAAAAATAGTATTGTGTTCCATGGTTTATGTATTCCATAAAGATGATAGTAACATTCCATAGTTTCTGTGTTTGGATTCTATCTAAATACCATTGATGTTCCATAAAAATACGTTTTATGGCTTATGTGTTCCATGAAATAGTATTGATTTCTATGGGTTATGTATTCCACAAAGATGATACCAATGTTCCATAGTTTATGTGTTCAAATTCCATAAAAATACCATTGATATTCCATGGGTTATATATTCCATAAAAATAACATTGATGTTCTATGGGTTGTGTTTCATGAAAATAATATTGATGTTCCATGGGTTCTAAGATTCCATGGTTTTTGTGTTAGTCTAGTATACAAATAGGATACATGTTCCATGGTTATGTATTAATGTTCCATGGGATTATTATTAAAGTTTCATCATTTGTTTTAAAGTTTCATGGAAATAGAATTGATACTTCATGAGTTATTCGTTAATGTTTCACGAGGATATACTCTGTGTTTCGTGGATTTTATATTAGGGTTCCATGGAAATAGTATTGATGTTTTACATGTTATATGTTAATGTTCCATGTAAATAAAATGCATGTTCAATGTAAAAAAATAGAAAGCATCTAATGGAACTCCGGTAAATATCACTTTAACAACCAGAAAATACATCAATTCATAGAAAAAAATTATTCTTCCTCATCATTTGCTCTATTAATGATTCTTCCTCCATCTCTTCTCTTTAACAAAAAACTTTATCACCCATTTATACTAAAAAGATAAAATGTACAACTTAATATTCTATGAACTATTACTTATATAATCATGACCATAATTATAGAATCATGGAACTTAAATAATTGAAATATGGAACTTCGGACATATAACTTTAAGAACCAGAAAACATCAATTACATGAAAAAACGATTTTCCTCCTCATCTCCTCCAATTATAATGAGTTTTTTGCATTCATTCATAGATTTACTTTATGCATTTCAACAAATGACGTACAAAAAATGTAAATAAATAACTAGAAAGATGTTACTGCCGATCAAACAAGATGGAATCTGATATTGCCACTTCATTGGAACTTGTTGCGATGCTACTACCATCGTGAAAATCATTCTTTTGAAAAAAAATAAGAAAGAGGCAATGGTGATTTGACTATGGATCACTAAAAAATTCGGCTAGAAAACAGAGGATGAATGAAGAAAGGAAGAAAGAAATAGGACATGCGGTGTTGCAGACATCAGAGAACGAGAGAGGTGTGCGTGAATTGAAAACCTTACTAATTTCTACATCTTCGCTAATATAAAGAACAACATTATTTTACCTTTGAGTATACCTAGCATAGTATATGCGGGGGGTAGGATATAATTTTCCACCTAATTTACATACGTACAAAACGAATTTGGAGGTAATCATCAATTCAAACTTCTGATGATATATTCGATAAAATACTTGATTTTAACACTAACACCAATTACAAACTGTGTAACTGATAGCTGACTATGTTTTTTTTCCATTTTGAGAAATTAGTTATAAACTTTTCTCATTTAGTTTGGAGAAAATCATTATAAATGCAATTTACATTTTTTTTAAACTATCCATAATTTTTTTAGGTTTTTATATCCACAAACAATTTTCAAATAATTGATTTTACAAAATACCAATTATGTTTTATATGTAGCAAAACTTGACTACAATAATTATGTCCAAGTCACGTGCTCATAGGAATAAAGTCATTTTTACATTAATAGCATTCATTTATGCACTTTGTTTAAATGAGTATGTGACCTTAGCATGATTATTTTAACCATATTCTATCACAAAATACATTTGTCAAAAAATTATTTATGCTCATAAAAAGATAAAATTAATAAAATTTATATATAATTTGAGAAAATCATAAATGTTGATGGACATTTATAATAACTTTCTAAAAGATAAAATAAAAGTTTATAGGTAGTTTGAAAAAAATCGTGAATTGTTTATGCAAATTAAGGCAATTTTCTCTAATTAAAAAAAATTAAAGTCAAATCTCTGTAATTTTATTGAAAAAAACTCGGTATAGATAGTTTGATAAAACCGAACGATGAAGTATGAAGTATAAACTTTTAAATTTTAAATCTAATTGTGAAGTTTAAAAACTAAATATCAAAATTAAAGTTTGAATATGAATGCTAAATTAATTAATAAACGATTATTTATCTCTAAATTATAAATCATATATTAATTTTTTCCTAAAAAATTGTTGAAAAAATATATTATTAAATATTTTTAATACCACTTTTAGAAATACCATATCAAAAAATATATATTTAAAAATATTTTTCGTCAACTGATAATAATTATTGATTCTATACCGAATACCTTCGCAATACAAACTTAAAGATATATTAATTTCGGAATTAATAAGCTTTTAGTTGATAAAAAGTTATACCTGATAAATTTTCAAGAAGTGATAAAATATAAATATATTTTATTTTAGAATATAGAATTTATTTTGTTACAAAGTTTTATTTTGAAACCTTTATTTCTAATACAAAAAGGATACTAATTCGACAACCAATGTACAAGTTAGATTTCAAAATTGAGAGTTAAGTCAAACACTACTAAAAAATTATATTATACCAGCCAATTTTCAACCGAAAGAAATTAGGTCGATGGCCAATTTCAGTCGATCGGTAATTAGATATTTTCATTTTATATTTTAAAATTATATATTTATGCATATATATACATATGTACACAGATATATATACATATATATGATATTGCACAAGTTTCACAACTGGTTCAAACCTTTTCTAAAGTAACTTTCAAAATTTAAATTCAAGGTTGTAGCGGGTCGTGTCTATTTCGCTTATGTGGTCCTGCGAACGTCTCTTTTTTGTTTTTATTTTTTAAATTTGAGAAAACAAATTATCAAGCAACGAAAAATCCTCTACAGAAATTACTGACTGAATGATTTACTGGTAATCTGACTTTTTTCCTAGTGAAACTTTTTTTTACTCAAAATTTGTAATTACGGATCGTCATGTAACATTATATACAAATGTCTTTCTTTTCACTATAAATATTAGACAATCTATACCACGAGTGAAAATTAGGACAGCGTTAGAGAAATACTAATGTCTACGGGGGTGTCTTTTACATTTTACTGTAGGAAA
The DNA here is from genome assembly GCA_028651295.1 of Catharanthus roseus. NCBI lineage: Eukaryota > Viridiplantae > Streptophyta > Magnoliopsida > Gentianales > Apocynaceae > Catharanthus > Catharanthus roseus. The sequence continues at coordinate 10,788,422 of JAPQWS010000016.1, forward strand.
TAGCGTGATTTACATAACATGATTTTCCTTGAATCCTACTTCCTGTACACCTTTTCTAAACAAACATATTTAGGTTGGAACAAATTATAACATAAAAGTTTTCTAGTTCTTTGCAAGAACCTAAAAAACTACCATTGGAATCAAATTATTATACAGAAACAGTTTAAATGTGTATGTACAATGCACCCACAACGTTCTTTAGCCCCAGAAGACATAAATAAGGAAGGTAAGGAGAAACTTGGCTAGGGAACGTTGCTGGGAGTTAATTATGACAAATCAATGGTCACGTCCATATGCAACCCTAAAGTGGATATGGATTGGCTAATAAACCAAGAGAGGACACCCAAGAGATTGTGCACTACAAAAGCCACACCTGTCTTTGGTAGTGCATGGGAAGGAGTATTAAATTGTGATGGAGAAACGCCCGAGTTATGTAAGGGCATCACTGAAGGATATTGCTGGCACTAGAGAGTTGAGTTTTGGACGGGATGCAGGACTACAATTGGAAGAAGATACTCGGAAGGCCAAGTTGAGGAAGGGCAAGTCACTAATAGGAGGGGAGGGTGTCATTTCTTTAAGGGACAAAAAATGCGAGTATAAGAAAATTATGAGAGGGAGGAAGGTGGGGGTGGGCAGTAATGCATCCAAAGGACTGCTGCGCTTTGCTAGAAGTTAAAGGAAAGGAGAGAAATCTCATGAGGGGAAGAAAGAAGGAGGCAGCAATAAGAAGTAAAGACAAGATTTATCTATCCGTTTAATCTAAGAAGAACCAGCGGTGAGAGGGGTCCTCCTGTCGATACCAATGAGTCCATTATTTTGGAATTATCGAGGCCTTGAGAATCCTCGAGCATTTGAGCCCTGTAGGAGCTCATCACGAAGGAAGATCCCATAATTGTGTTCCTATGTGAAAAACACCCGAGAAGACCAAAAGCAACAAGATTACAACTTCAAATAACGTGTTCTAGAGGCTTTGTAGTCAAATGTTAAGGCTGAAGTGGAGGTTTATTACTACGATGGAAGGATGATATTGATGTTCAACTCCAAAGCTACTGATATGATGTAGGATTATCAATGAAATAAAATCTTGATATTCATCTCCCAAAGACCTTGCCTTCAATAGGACTTGATCTCTTTCAACAACATCCACCCATAATTCAACCCAAACTAAGAGTAAAATTCATATGAAGAGGATCTTTCCCTCAATTGCTAATCAAACAATGGGGATGGTTACCCAATACCTAATTATATCAATTGAAGAAGACATAAGCTCTAGAACAGATCACAAGAATGTGAACCCAATCCAAGTATTCAAGTAAAAATATAAGGAATGACCAAATCCAAGATGAAGTTCAAGGAGAAAGCCTCAAAACTTAAGAAATCTCTAAGAGAAAACTCTCAATTTTCATATATCATCCAAGTTAAAAAAAGGAGGCATAATAGGATATCTATATAGAAATCCTAACTCTTCTTTCTAAACCTAATGGATGTTGATAGGCCTAATTACCCTTTTAGTATACTTAATTACAAACTTGAAAATAAGGAAACCAAGAATTAATCCAACAGTAACTAAAATTGACCAAAAAAAAAAAAAAATAAGTTGCAATTTTGACTAGGTCGTGTTCGGGCACTCAACCTTCAAAACTTGCCATTATTACCCCAGGCCTACCAGGGACCGTGGGTTGGGAGTCTACCGTCGCTGGTAAGCTCTGTTTTAGACTTTCTACTGTGATTTTGCATCTCCTCAATTTTCGGCCTTATTTGACCTTCAAAATGTTTAAATTGGTTCTGGTATCTGTAGCAAACATGTAGATCATTCCCTTAGCTTTCCAATGAATCTTGAATATCCTCAATTGGACTCCTATAGCGTAGGTTACAGCCATTTTACCGAAATGCATCATCTTTGCAATCGAAGGTAGATGCCTAGTGTAAGACTGGTCATAAGATATTCAAATGAATTCATCTAGTAATGAGCTATAGCATTATGGAAACCTCAAGAAGTCCTCCACAATCTTTATGACGATCACTTCTTCATTTGAATGCTTTAAAATCTCCTAAGTAGAGTTCTTCTAAAATTGGTCCAGAAATTCTAAAAATTCTAGTTTATCGCCATTTTAACCATTCTTCTAACTTTAACTCTTGGACCTGAATCTTCCAAGAATTTATGGATATCCATGGTCATATCATACCCCTCTCTTAAAAAGAATTCATTTTCAAATTCACTATTTTATTAAAACGCGAAAAGGCGGGTAACATTAGCAATGAAATGTTCAAATGAACAATTTTATGAACATTATTACCAAAGCACTCAAGTAATCAAGTAAGTACAATGGTCAAGTAAATAATAAGGAGAGTAAGATCTCTATAACTTCTTTGAGTGGTCTATAATATGCAAAGGTTATATTTGCAAAGAAGTTTAAGACAAGATGGCTCAAGGAAGGAGTATGCAAGAAACATTCAAAGTTTACAAGACTTCTTCAAAGGAAACCATGTGAAAGTACAGAAATCTTGCAAATGACACAATATTGATAACATTTTCCATAATGTCCTTGAAAGGGCAATGAAATTGGAAATTCAAGTTTGGTAATGCTTTTAGAATCAAGAACAAGAAGTTTTGTAGTGATTCAAGTTTCCAAATAAGAGATGTTCCTTTTAAAATGTTCGGAATGAATCTACTAAGGAACAATTTCTTAGAAAAATTCTCCAAGAAAGGATTAATACCAACATCCTTACAAGATAAATGAAAATAAAAGCTTTCATTTCCAAACTCAAGAAGTAACACCAGAAAAATAAGTTTTGGAAATGTGTTTCTTCCAGAAGGATAATGGTAAACAAAAGCTACTTTTGAAAGGAACATTGAGAGGGGAAAAAGTAGACACAAAATTTTCATAGCTTCCAAATTCTCTACCTTCCTCTTTAAAACCCATTCTTTCTAAAAAGGCTTTGAAAGGTAGGTGGTGGAACAAGGTTCCATCAACTATGTAGTTTAGAAATGAAGCATAAGAATAATTCTTTTGAAAACCACAAAATGAAGTGGCCCACTTCCAAAACCACTCCTTAAAGGGTAGATGGTAGCAAAAATGCTTGTCTACAAAAGATTTCCAAGATTGTTCAAAGGAAACCGTTCTCAAATTAATATTGATGGTAGGAAAGATGCTTGTCAATGAAAGCGTTTCAAAATTGTTCAAAGTTTCAAAATTGTTCAAAAGAATCATTTTTCACATTAAATTTTAAAAACTTACGAAGGATAGCTTTAAGCACTTATCCAATTTCTACCTTGGCTACAAAATCTTTTAGTAAGAGTCCTTGAAAAGTGAATGGTAAAATTGGAAACCAAATGCATTTTCGAATAAAGTGTTCCAAGATTTAATGGCATTTGAGAGTTTTTTTTTATCGCAAATAAATTCCACTTGGTTGCTCAAAAAGGATAATGACAAAGTCATTCATGAAAGTCTCAAAGAAGGATAAAATAGGATCACAATTTTCCACATATTTTTCTTTAAAATTTTGCATGAAAAACATCAAATGAAGCAAAATTAAAACTACAAGAAGCCAATAACTTTAGCATCAAAGAAAGATTCATCATGGACCCACTCACAATCAAAACAAGATGGTACACTACTAACATCATTAATCACAAGTCAGTTTTTCAAGGAATTATAAGAAGAAACACACTTACAAGTTGAAGGCACAACTAGAAAGAGAACACCACCAAAAGAGATAGCACAAATATCTCCAATTATGCTCACATGAGAAATATAGGACTCTAAAAACAATTCTAATTCCATAAAAGAAACTTCATTGACTATATAAGAGAAGGGTTTAAAGATAGGCTTATTGGTAAGTCTTCAAGAATAGTGCCAAGCTCTTTATCCATGTTCCTTCCTTTTTCTTCAACTCCTAGCACACAAGAAGCATAATTAGCAATATTGAAATGATATTCATCAACTCTAGGAATTGCACAAGAAATGAAGTTAAACTCTATGAATTGTTTCTTTTCTAATAAAGTTCCAAGAGAGATGAGAAAGTAAAATTGATATCCATTTTCCATAAAAACAAGTGAAAACATCTTAATTTCCTAAAAATAAATTTCAAAGCTCAAGTAGGAATTATAGGGAAAGAAGTTTATGGTGTTCATGGACTTGTAGCCAAGCTTTCATGGACTTGTAGGCAAGCCTTCATCCTTGCTTGAATCTTCAAAATTCTGCACATATAAGGATTCACTAGCAACGAAAGAGTTAGTTTCCTTAGCATACAAATTCACTTCCTCACTTTTTTCAAGTACAACTATCTCTTTTTCTCTTTTCTCTTTTTTTCCATTCTCTCATTTTTCAAGTACAATGGTTCCACTTCTTACTCCCATGCTTCATAATCGTAGGGACCAAAAGTGCCCCACAAAAGCGGTAATTTCAAACTTCGTAACTAAGAAGTTTTGATGTAATTCCCAAAGTTTGAGAACTTTTTGTACAATTATACCCTATATAGTAATAACTATGATAGATTACTCATAATCATCTCTTCTTTTATGGAACCTTCCCTCCATATTCTCATAATTCCCTCCATTTCTAACTTCATTCCTTGGAACTCTCTCATAAGATTTATCATTGTAAACATTTCTATTTCCAAGTCTATTGCCCTCATAGCAATCATAAGAATTATGCTCAAAAGTTCTAGCGTGAGGAGAGAAGTTACCATATCCCCATTGAGTATGAGAAGTGACATGACCTCCAATGTTGCTTTTGAGTTATGCTTCATAGAAAAATTAGTAATGTTCTCTCTCATTTCCTTCATATCCTTTCTCATGTGCTGAAGCTCTTGCATGATAACCTTCATGGGATCCAAATTGGAATGAGAACTTCCATGAGCTCCTTCATTGTAATGATTAGGTAATTGAGCTTACATAGACATAGTTAAACTTGCGAATTAAACCGAAGAAACAAGAAATAGGACCTCGCAATCACTTCCTAAGTGTATACACTATTTTTATTATCAATCAATTCCCTTGTGTTTGGCTCTCTTGTGGCTTTTGATGAAATAGGCTCACCCTCTTGCCTTTTTCCAAATTCTCACCTCATAATAGTTCATTGGGTCTTCAAATTTCCTCCTTCACAACCTCCAAAGGAAATCAACCAAATATAAACTTTAATTAAACACTTAGTTGAGAGATTAAAGAAGTTCAAAGAGAAATTTCATCAAACACTTATAGTACAAGAGTTTCAAAAACAATCCAAGAGCAATTAGAGCCAATCTAAATCATTTGATCACCACAAAGACATAGACACACAGAAAGGAATCAATTAGAATTCAAAAAAAACTAATCAAAACAAAGCTAGACTACACAAAGAAGAAAGAGAACTAAATAAAAAATTTCCAGAAAATAGGGGACAATGACACTATGTGATTAAAACTGCATAACTCATAAAGTATAAATGTGAATCACGTCAAACAAGTAGATAAATTTGTTTTTAAGCATAAATATAGATTGAATTGGAGCAGTATAACAAAAAATATGCTCGGATTAATTTACACCTTTCCTGTAGCCAAGAACTCAAGACATGTTTTGATTTTCAATCGAATTGATCAAGAAAATGAACTCTAAATCGAGTCAAATTAGTTTAAGATAGAAGCACAACTCGATGAGAATGAACTTAGGCACAAACTTTCTCCAATTTGAATCAGTATAACATAAGACATCATCAAATTAATCCTCTACTGGTCACAATTTCGGGATTCTGGATAGATCTAAAGTATTGATCTGATTAACCAACCAAATCTCCAAATTGAGTGAAATTTATTTCAAACAATTCCCAACTCATAGGAGTTTAGATCCATAACAAAATTTTGTTAAAACAAATCAATATAACTTCGAATCAAGCTAATCTTCAGGCATCTATTTTTCTTTCCCACATTTTGCATTATCTTCATGCATTTTTCTATAGATCATCATATACTTTTACTTTTTTTCACGGATTTTTCAGATTTAAAACATAAATTGAGCTTACTTTGAAAGTAACTCTGAAATCAGAGGATATGATTTAGGATCTCCAATTAAATCAAATCCTCATATCCATCTCCCAAGGATATTGCCTTCAATAGGACTTGATCTTCTTCAACAATACACACCCATAATTCAACCCAAACTAAGAGTAAAATACATATGAAGAAGATATTTCCCTCAATTTCTAATCAAACAATGGGGCTGGTTACCCACTACCCAATTAGATCAATTAAAGAAGACCTAAGCTCTAGAACAAGTCACAAGAATGTGATTATCATAGAATTAGAAATTGTGATCAAATTAAGAACCTTTGGGTCAACTAATCCAAGTACTCAACTAAAATTAATCTAAATAATAATCAAATCCTAGATGAAGTTCAAGGAGAAAGCCTCAAAACTAAACAACCCTAAAAGAAAACTCTCAAATTTCATATATCATCCAAGTTACAAAAGGAGGGATAGTAGGATATTTATAGAGAAATCCTAACTCCTCTTCCTAAACCTAATGAATGTTAAAAAGACTTAATTATCATTTTAATATATTTAATTACAAACTTGGAAATACAAAAAAAATAATAATTGATCTAAAATAACTAAAATTGACAAAAAAAAATATGTTGTAGTCTTTACTTGGCCAGGTCTGGCCAAGAAGGTGGCCTGGTCTGGCCAATCAACCTTCTAAACTTTTCATAACCTGAGTCCTACAGGGGAAGGTAGGGTGGGAGCCTACCTTCGTTACGATGCTCTGTTTTAGCCTTTCTGCTGTGATTTAGCATCTCCTCTGTTACCAGTTTTGTTTGACCTTAAAAACATTCAAACTGGCTCTTGGTGTCTTCAGCAAACTTGTAATGAATCTCATAGATTTCCGATAAATCTTGAATCTCCTCAATTAGACTCCTTTAGCGCAAATTACGGCCAATTTACTGGAATGTGTCATCTTTGCAATCTCCTCATCTAGTGTTTTTTTTTTTTTGGGTTGATGTGTGTATATTTTGTGTGTATTATTTATTTATTTAGAAAAAAAGTGTTATATGTATTATTTTTTAAAGACTTTTTAATTTTCCTTTTTAAAGGTTCATGGAAAAATTAATACTTTTTTCACTAAAAAAAAAAAAGAAAAATACTAGTGAGAAGGTGTATTAGAAAAATTAATACTTTAATAATAAATTTTTTTGAGGGAATAAAATAGACATTGTGATGCACCCAACCCTACCACTAGGTCAACTGCGGCTGAGTAGGGCATCTGCGTGCCTCTCGACACTAAATTATAAGCTCCACACTAAAACAAAACCCTAGAATAATACTAACAGGTATACACAAAGTACGCAGAATACTTAAGTAAATTAGATACTACCGATGCGCTCAAACACAGGGTAAAAAAAAACTTCTCAATTTTCCGTTTTATAATAAACACAAAAGTAATCTTACATCAACAACTTACATAAAAACATAAAAAGAAACTCTACAGACGATTCGAGTCTAAAAAGATAAAACATAAATCTATGCCCTTCTGGGGAGATTTGATCCAAAAACTCCTGGCCTAAAACTTCAGTGGCTCGCGGAACCCCTGACCGTTCCAAGCGAATCTGAGAAGAAAACATGATATGGAAAAACGTGAGCGCGAACGCTCAGTGAGTCCACGTATGTGTGTGCGGTAGTGTTTTCTTTAAAACCATGACGATGCCATTTTACACAAACAATTTATGTAATGTCATAAGAAAAATATTTCTTTTGCTATTTTAACAAAACTAATGCTTGAACCTACATGAGGGCTTCGAGCGCAGCTGGGAAGTCTGAGCGAATCAAGACACATCAGCGCAGCTTCTATGCCCCAAATTTAAAAGAACATGTAATGCAACAGTGGGGCTCCACAGACAAAGTCCGGATCCCCAGAACGAGGCCATCGGAATCAAGTTCCGGCATCTCGTAGTCAAATACCAGCCAAACAACATACGAGCGCTCGATTACAAACAACCGCACTCCCATAATACTGGTCAAAACAGGCTACAGACTCCTGGGACACCTACCAGGTCTGCCCTGGAACCAACCTCGGTGTCGAGCCCCTCCTGACTCTCTACTAGGCGGTCGAACCCCACCGTAGAGCATGATACGGTGTCCACGTAGACCGATTGGGCCACACCCTCCGCGGTCTACGCCCCTCTTAAAGTGGATCCACCCTCAGAGTCAAAACCCCGTCCACGTCATCGGAAGAGGCCCTAGTACGGGGGACTAGCCACGTACAGTGCAATCCGCTAACGCGTCCGTTCACTTGATTATCAAGAAACTTTAATCTTGGTCGGAATGAGGTTTTCGTATGTATTTACAAATCAAAGGGGCCATCTGCCCGGTCATAATAACATATTCAAGTCATAAACATTTCAGAACACAAAAGAAAATCCTCATCCGCCCGTCATCACTTGCTTATGCAATTTCACAATTATGCCAATGCCAAATCTATATTCATGCATATCAAAATACGTCACCTTTCAAGCTAGAACATTTTTCAATATATAAATATTTCCAAAAAACCTGCATATAACAAACTTCTTATGCACCATCGTAATAGTCCGTTAAAAAAAAAAACACCTATTTGGAGCACCGCTCCTATGCATTTTTCTACAAAACACGTAACACATTAGGGAGAACATCTGCAAAACATGCTGAGAAATATCGTTCCAAAAATGGCAAAATTTTGTAAAGGTTAAAAAAAAACATATTTATATGTTTTGTACTATTTGAAATAAAATGGAGTTTATGGACTCACCTGGATGTAGATCTGGAGCTAAGATCCTACAAAATAATAATGCGAAAATACTTAATACCTGGGTATCGATCAAATAATCCTATCCCCTAAATAATATCGAAATCTTATAAAATGAACTTTAGGATGTATATAGATATACCTATATAATAATACATATACTTATATAATTCTTTAAAAAAAAATCGAAAAACTCCTATACTCTAAAAAAAAAATATACTCTCCCAAGAAACCATAATTAACTATATACTTTATACAAAAAAAAAATCCATTTAAAATATTTATCCTAAAATAAATAACTAACTTAAAAATATATATATATATATATATAACCTAACTAGAAATAAATTTCACTATATACTAAAGCCTAGAAAATAAACAATACACCTAAACTATATATATATATATATATATTCTAATGAAAATATTAATAACAATGAAAGAAAGGCACATGCAAACTAACCTTAAATATATTGCTGCCTTAGCTTATTCTTGTTGCCAACCAAAGTTAAAAGAAAGAAAACAAACATGCATGCTATATATATATATATAATGGCTTGAGGTGTTTAGGAAGAAAAGAAAAAGAAAGAAAAAAATGGGATTTGTGAGGCGGTTAAGGGGAAAGAAAAGGAAGAAATTGGTGGAGGTGACAAATAGACAAGAGTTGGCAGACATTTCCTTAATCGGTAAGTTTTCTATATTTTTTTTTTAATTCCTATATGAAAATGCCAAGTATTTTAAATTTATAAAATACATATACTAGGTATTAAAAATAAAAATCCACTTAAAGGCACTTATAAATCTGAATAATAAAACCTCAATAAGATAATAAAATTTTATTTCTATTCCTAAATATCCCCAAAATACTACTATGTGCCAAAAACACTATATCCCACCATATAGATCAAAACTCTGTTTTCATCACATTCTTAATTTTAAAGTCATGCTAGGTGCTTACGGGGTAGGGCGTTACATTCTACCCTCCTTAAGAAAAATTTCGTCCTCGAAATTAAATAGTTACGTACCTATAAGCTCTGGATACTTTTCTTCAAGTACTCCTCAGTTTCCCAGGTTGCCTCTTCGATCCCATGATGTTTCCATATTACTTTACACATTGGAATCTGTCTCCCGTGTAACTCTTTTACGCTTCGTTCTATAATCTCAGTTGGTCTTTCTTCATATGACAGATCAGCTTGTAATTCCAATTGGCCATCATTGAGAACATGATCAGATGCAGGGTGATACTTCTTTATTTGTGATACATGGAACACATCATGTATACCTATCAGTTCATTTGGTAAGGCGGGTCGGTATGCTACTTTACTAATCCTGTCAATAATTTCAAATGGTCCGATATATCGGGGACTTAACTTTCCTCTCCTCGGATATCGTAGCTTCCCGCGATGTGGTGTAAGTTTTAAGAAAACTCGATCTCCTACATTAAACTCTAGATCCCTTCTTCGATTGTCGGCATAGCTATTCTGTCTACTTTTAGCTGTTTGAAGCCGGTTTTGAATTATCTTAACTTGTTTCTGCATCTCTTCCAATTCTGGCATCAAGTTTCTTTGCCTCCAATGGGATCGAACTCCGACTTCATCCCAGTACAAAGGTGTTCTGCATCTCTTACCATACAATGCTTCAAATGGTGCCATTCCTATCGAAGAGTGGTAGCTATTATTATAAGCAAACTCAGCACAAGCGAGATTGTCAACCCACTTATTTCCAAAGTCTAAGGCGCAAGCTCTTAACATATCCTCTAGCGTTTGAATTGTTCTTTCAGACTGTCCATCGGTTTGGTGATGTGCTGTGGTACTATAACTTAGATTGGTCCCCGTAGCTGCCTGGAACTTAGGCCAAAACCTTGAGGTAAACCTTGGGTCTCTATCGGATACAATATCAACGGGTACTCCATGAAGTCAAACAATCTCATCTACATAAATCTATGCCAACTTATCCAAAGGGTATGATATATTAATGGCAATAAAATGAGCCACTTTTGTTAAACGATCAACGATTACCCAGATAACATCCTTATAACCCTTGGTCCGGGGCAATCCTGTGACAAAGTCCATTGTCACATGATCCCATTTCCATTTGGGAACAGGTAACGGTTGTAGTAATCCCGCTGACTTTTGATGTTCTCCCTTAACCCTTTGACATGTAAGACAGGCCGCTACATACTTCGCAATTTCTCTTTTCATTCCGTTCCACCAAAATTTTTGCTTTAAGTCTTTATACATCTTATTCTCTCCAGGATGCATTGAATACTTACTTCTGTAGGCTTCCTCTAGAATCTTGCGCTTAAGTTCAGTATCATTGGGTACACATAACCGATTCCGAAAGTACAGGCTCCCATCAGCTTCTAATGTTCGAAAATCTTCCAATCCCTTAGCTTCCACACGGTTCTTGAACTCTTGGAACTCCTTATTACTCTTTTGGGCACTTCTAATATCCTCTTGTAGGGTGGATGTTAAGCTAAGACTTGATATCTTTGCTTTTCTACTCAATGCATCCGCCACCACATTCATCTTTCCTGGATGATAGTTAATCGGGCATCGATATTCTTCCAGCAGTTCCATCCATCGACGTTGTCTCATGTTCAAGTCCTTTTGAGAAAACAGATACTTTAAACTCTTATGATCAGTAAATATCTCATACTTAGCCCTATACAAGTAGTGTCACCACTTCTTAAGTGCAAATACGATGGCTGCTAATTCCAAATCGTGTGTTGGATAATTCCGTTCATGATCCTTCAACTTTCTTGAAATATATGCTACAACTTTCCTGTCTTGCATTAACATAACTCCTAGTCCTTCTCCTGAAGCATCTGTATATAATGAAAACTCCTTGTTCGGATCGGGTAATGTTAACACTAGTGCCGACGTCAGTCGGTTCTTCAATTCTTGAAAACTCCTCTCACACTTTTCCGTCTACTCAAACTTGGTTGCTTTTATGGTTAATTGGGTTAGAGGTCCAGCAATCCTTGAAAAGTCTTTTATAAATCTCCGATAGTATCCCGCCATACCCAAGAAACTACATACTTCAGTTGGTGTTTTGGGTTGTGTCCAATAAGTCACTCCTTCTACTTTCGCTGGATCCACCGAAATTCCTTCCTGGGTGATAACATGTCCTAGGAAAGTAACTTGACTCATCCAGAACTCACATTTGCTAAACTTAGCATATAACTTATGCTCCCGTAGGGTTTGCAACACTTTTCGAAGATGTTGTTCATGAACTTCAGGGTTGGGTGAATAAACAAGAATATCATCAATAAAAATCACTACAAACTTATCCAAGTAAGGATTAAAGACTCTGTGCATCAAGTCCATAAATGTTGCAGGTGCATTAGTTAATCCAAATGGCATAACCACAAACTCGTAATTCCATATCGGGTGTTGAATGCGTCATTGGAATATCCTTTTCTCTTATCCTGACTTGATAATATCCCTGTCTCAAGTCCAATTTGGAAAACCATCCTGTTCCTCGGAGTTGGTCAAATAACTCATCAATGAGGGGTAGTGGGTATTTGTTCATAACTTTCACATTATTCAATCCTCTATAATCTATACACATCCTCAGGGTTCCATCCTTTTTCTTTACAAACAAAAGTGGCGCACCCCCAGGAGATGTACTTGGACGAATATATCCTTGCTGCAAAAGTTCTTGTAATTGCTTTTTCAACTCTTTTAGTTCCTCCTGTGCCATCCGGTATGGAGTTCGAGATATTGGTTTAGCATCAGGTACCAATTCTATGCCAAACTCCACTTCTCGATCTGGGGCTAGCGTCGTCAACTCCTCAAGAAAAACATCCACAAACTCCCTCACTACAGGTACTGTGTCTAATTTTACCTCCTCCTTAGGTTTGTTGAGCAAATATGCTAAGTACGCTTGACATCCTTTCCATAGCAATTTCCTGGCTTTCATGCCAGACAAAAAGGGATTCTCTCGTTTTGTTCGCTTTCCTTGTAACACCAGGATTGGTATACTTGGTCAGCTAAACTTAACCAACTTCCGTCGACAATCTACTTGGGCATAATGTTTAGACAACCAGTCCATCCCAAGTATCACGTCATATCCCTCCAATGGTAAGGCAATTAAATCTCCGGATAAAACCACATTCTCAACACATATGTCACAATCAGGGTACTTTACCTCAGTTATCTTATTCACGCCCATAGGAGTGCTAACTATCAACTGCTAATGCATGTTAACAGGAGGTATAGGAATATGTTTTATGAAATGCAAAATCACAAAAGAATGCGTAGCTCCAGGGTCAATGAGTACTCTTGCTAGTTGAGAAAAGATTTTTATCATACCTTCAACTACTTCTGCTTCAGTATCTACGGGCAATCCATCCAGTGCATAAACTTTAGCTTTTATTTGTGGCTTATTATTCCTTCCTTCTGTTGTTTCTCTCATGACCGGGGGTCGGCCTGCTTTTCTGGACATCTCCGGGGTTACTTGTTGCATCTCAGGGCATTGGTCCTTGGTATGTCCTGGTTTTCCACACTTGAAACATAATCTGAACTTCCGATAACACATTTCAGCCACATGCCCACTTCGTCCACAGTAGGTACATATTCTGTGGGATCCTCCAGGGGTTAGGGTTGGTCGGCCTTCATTTCCAGTCCTTTGTTCACCATGGGATCTCTTGAAATCTCTAGGTTTCCATGGTCCTTGTCTAGGACGTTTATATGGAGCCGTCGCTGAACCAATGGCTGTTTTCCTCTGTACAACCGCTTGATCAGCCATCTCTTTTCGCGTGTCGGCTTAAACTGCGGCCGCGAATCCCATCAGAGGGAGCTAATGCTCGTTGCAACTCAACCCTTAATCCTTTCACAAATTGTCGCGTCTTATTTTCGTCAGTGTCTATCAACCTTAAGCAATACTGGGCAACTGTCAGGTTACCCTGTCTCAATTGCTAAAACTCATCCTCTCGTTGCTCCCGAACCCAACGAGGTATGTACTCCTTTTTGAATTCTTCATGAAAATCGTTCCAGGTCCACGGTTGGTTCTTAAGTGTCCGTGCTTCGGAAGCTCTAAGCCGCCAATCCTTTGCCATTCCTCGAAGTCTAAAAGCTGCAAATGTTACCCTCAGGGCATCCTCATACTTAAGGGTATCATAGATATCATTCAACTGCTCAAGGAACAGTTCAGCTTTAATTTCTTGCTCAACATCTCCATAGAACTCCGGGGGTCGAAACTTAAGAAATCGTTCTAGTGCTTCATCTGCTCCAATAACTGGTACTCGTTCGTTTCTTCTTGTGTCCATTGAAGTTTCTAATAATTCTGTCATCTTGATCATAAAATTCTCGATTACTTTGTGTGTAGCTTGTTCTGTACGAGGGGTGGCCTCTCTCGTAGGTTCAGACAGTCTATTTTGAGAATTTTCTGACATAACCTCGTCCGTACGGTTGGGAGATTGTGAACCTGACATGTTTCTAAAAACCAAAAAGTCCCAATACTAATAAACATCTAAGATTATAGATACTTTACGACAGGTAAACATAAATTCATCTCAGGCACAAACATCAATGCATACATACAAACATATATATAACTCAAAATAAGGATTTTTGGTACAAGTAGTGTCAAGATACAATCAGATCATCCTGGTCCTACCACCCAAAAATATATGGCCGGGTTGCTATACATATCCAAAACACGAGGACCTCATACCTACGATCCTAAGCCTACTGCATCAAGTACCAACAAAAATACTACTCGTACCTATCCAAGTGACCAAATATGCACATCTACCTGTACTCTACTCAACACCTACTCCGCCTAAGGACACTGGCTACCAGAACCTCCTGGACGAGACTCCAGCTCATCACGTGCTCTATCCACTGAATCTCTAGTAGTTCCAAGGAACTGAGCGATAAACTGCCTAAGCCAGTCCCGCTCGTTAATCAGCTCCAAAATCTCTCTCTCTCGAGCTGCATGAGCCTCCCGCGTCTGGGCTAACTCCTCCTCTAACATGGCGGCGCTCACCGTCTCCTGTCGCTGTGCTTGGCGTGCCGTATAGAGTAAGGCGTCCATTCGGGAGATCTCCTCTCTCAACGCTATAACCTGCTGGCTAGCGGCTTCAGCCTGTTGCTCACGCCACAGGCAATACCGACAAATGTCATACTTCCTGACCCCACCCCGAAGTAGTGATGCTGGAAAAGAATATATAGATGCCACGGGTGGAATAGGGGTAGGGGAGGCTGCTGCTGGCATAGTATTTGCTACAGAGGCACCCATACTCCCAGTGACTGCCGGTGTCCCTTGCTCTGGTTCAGGCGTCATTTCTGAGTCCGACGTGGGCTCGCTAGGGTCCTCTTCTATTGATGTTCCAGGTCCTATTCCCGGTGCCACTGGTGCCATCTCTAGTTCTTATACTGACTCATCATCGGAAAGGTCAATCACTGGAATTGGTTCCCTTTCTGGGATGATCTCCCTAAGGGAATATGAGAATGATGATGGTGACGTAGTCCTGCTAGGCTCATCTACGAGGGTGCCCTCCCTGTATGTCCATCTATGAGAAGGATGTGCCATCTAGTACCTACAAAAAAAAATCTTACGGTTAGTACTAACCAATAAATCATATGGTTAACTTTAAAGTTTAAACAGTTAACTCTTATAGCTTGTCTAAAATCCAATATTTCAAACCTAGTATCGAACCTAGATCCTCTGATACCACCTGTGATGCCCCCAACCCTGCCACTAGGTCAACTGCGGCTGAGTAGGGCATCTGCGTGCCTCTCGGCACTAAATTATAAGCTCCACACTAAAACAAAACCCTAGAATAATACTAACAGGTATACACAAAGTACGCAGAATACTTAAGTAAATTAGATACTACCGATGCGCTCAAACATAGGGTAAAAAAAAACTTCTCAATTTTCCCTTTTATAATAAACACAAAAGTAATCTTACGTCAACAACTTACATAAAAACATAAAAAGAAACTCTACAGACGATTCGAGTCTAAAAAGATAAAACATAAATCTATGCTCTTTCGGGGAGATTTGACCCAAAAACTTCTGGCCTAAAACTTCAGTGGCTCGAGGAACCCCTGACCGTTCCAAGCTAATTTGAGAAGAAAACATGATATGGAAAAATGTGAGCGCGAACGCTCACTGGGTCCACGTGTGTGTGTGTGGTAGTGTTTTCTTTAAAACCATGACGATGCCATTTTACACAAACAATTTATGCAATGTCATAAGAAAAATATTTCTTTTGCTATTTTAACAAAACTAATGCTTGAACGTACATAAGGGCTTCGAGCGCAGCTGGGAAGTCTGAGCGAATCAAGACACATCAGTGTAGCTTCTATGCCCCAAATTTAAAAGAACATGTAATGCAACAGTGGGGCTCCACAGACAAAGTCCGGATCCCCAAAATGAGGCCATCGGAATCAAGTTCTAGCATCTCGTAGTCAAATACCAGCCAAACAACATACGAGCACTCGATTAAAAACAACCTCACTCCCATAACACTGGTGGCTACAGACTCCTGGGGCACATACCAGGTCTACCCTGGAACCAACCTCGGTGTCGAGCCCCTCCTGACTCTCCACTAGACGGTCGAACCCCACCGTAGAGCATGATACGGTGTACACGTAGGCTGATTGGGCCACACCCTTCGCGGTCTACGCCCCTCTTAAAGTGGATCCACCCTCAGAGTCAAAATCCCGTCCACGTCATCGGAAGAGGCCCTAGTACGGGGGACTAGCCACGTACAGTGCAATCCGCTAATGCGTCCGTTCACTTGATTATCAATAAACTTTAATCTTGGTCGGAATGAGGTTTTCGTATGTATTTACAAATCAAAGGGACCATCTGCCCGGTCATAATAACAGATTCAAGTCATAAACATTTCAGAACGAAAAAGAAAATCCTCATCTGCCCGTCATCACATGCTTATGCAATTTCACAATTGTGCCAATGTCAAATCTATATTCATGCATATCAAAATACATAACTTTTCAAGCTAGAACATTTTTCAATATATAAATATTTCCGAAAAACCTGCATACAACAACCTTCTTATTCACCACCGTAATAGTCCGTTAAAAAAAAACACCTATTTGGAGTACCGCTCCTATGCATTTTTCCACGAAACACGTAACACATTAGGGAGAACATCTCCAAACCACGCTGAGAAATATCGTTCCAAAAATAGCAAAATTTTGTAAAGGTTAAAAAAAAACATATTTATATGTCTTGTACTATTTGAAATAAAATGGAGTTTATGGACTCACCTGGATGTAGATCTGGTGCTAAGATCCTACAAAATAATAATACGAAAATACTTAATACCTGGGTATCGATCAAATAATCCTATTCCCTAAATAATATCGAAATCTTATAAAATGAACTTTAGGATGTATATAGATATACCTATATAATAATACATATACTTATATAATTCTTTAAAAAAAAATCGAAAAACTCCTATACTCTAAAAAAAAATATACTCTCCCAATAAACCATAATTAACTATATACTTTATACAAAAAAAAATCCATTTAAAATATTTAATCCTAAAATAAATAACTAACTTGAAAAAATATATATATAACCTAACTAGAAATAAATTTTACTATATACTAAAGCCTAGAAAATAAACAATACACCTAAACTATATATATATATATATTCTAATGAAAATATTAATAACAATGAAAGAAAGGCACATGCAAGCTAACCTTAAATATATTGCTGCCTTAGCTTATTCTTGTTGCCAACCAAAGTTAAAAGAAAGAAAACAAACATACATGCTATATATATATAATGGCTTGAGGTGTTTAGGAAGAAAAGAAAAAGAAAGAAAAAAATGGGAATTGTGAGGCGGTTAAGGGGAAAGAAAAGGAAGAAATTGGTGGAGGTGACAAGTAGACAAGAGTTGGCAGACATTTCCTTAATCGGTAAGTTTTCTATTTTTTTTTTAATTCCTATATGAAAATGCCAAGTATTTTAAATTTCTAAAATACATATACTAGGTATTAAAAATAAAAATCCACTTAAAGGAACTTATTAATCTTAATAATAAAACCTCAATAAGATAATAAAATTTTATTTCTATTCCTAAATATCCCCAAAATACTACTATGTGCCAAAAACACTATATCTCACCATATAGATCAAAACTCTATTTTCATCACATTCTTAATTTTAAAGTCATGCTAGGTGCTTACTGGGTAGGGCGTTACAGATATGTTAATTTAATTACTTATGTGATATTATTAATTACATCGAAAATAACTTTTTATCATAAATATATTATAAATAATATTAAAAAATATATTTTTAAAAAAAATTTATTGAATCTTCACTTTGATTTAAAATCAATTATAAGATTTTATTTTAAAATAAACACAGTTAGTTAGTTCATGATAGAGTAACTTATGCATAACTCACTGAAATACAAATCTAACTGTTAGATGCAAAACTCGATCATTTATAGTTAAGTATGTCAAATTTCAAGAAAAAGTAACTTAACTTGATAGTTTATCCAAATCTAAAATTATGCCAATTCTACATTCATGTATAATTAATGGTCATTATGGATGATTGTGTAAATAGACAACTCCAATCAAGACACAACTTGGATAATATGATTAAAACAAAAGATATAGCAATTATATCTAACGAATGAGTTTTCATTTTTCATATTAATGGCTGAAAGTCCAACCATTTTAATGTAACACCTTCTTAGACGAAATAGAGATATCAGTTATCAATTCCATGTTTACATGAATTTTACAAACGGAAATATGTTGATGTGATAAAAAATATAAAACAGTTATATCGAACGATTTATTTTATATCAACTTTTGGAAGTCTAATAGAGACATGAGTCTTCAACTCCAAATTGATAAGCATTTTAGAGATAGTGGTTTCAACCATTTACAGACGTAAGTTATAGATTTTACTTGGTCTTTACGATTTCGAGATGGAAATTGCTTCTATCACCACTATAATATTATAATGATATAGAAGGGATCATGATGTTGGTCTCCCTTGCGGCACTATATGTAGAGATTATCATCTAGAGATGATACAGTCTCTAATTTTGGAGGGCGCTCATATTCAATCATATGCTTAACTAGTCTACGGATTGAGACCACAATATTTGTCTCTATTTGCACTCAATATTAAGAGAATGTAACCATTTTTAGCAATTTGTCTCTATGTCAACATTAGCGTTCTTGTCTAAACTAGGGGAAGTATGAGAGACTTGTGTAAATTGAGGAAATTGATACATCTATATGAATAAAATAGAAAAGAATGAAAACAAATATTTATTTTTAAATAATCATAAATATTAATTATATATTTATTATAAAATCAACATTAAATTGTGTTAAAAAATATAAAATCAAAATAAATAAAAAAATTCTTTTAATTTTAGTGGGGGTTCAAACCACCGCAAATTAAATATTTAGTGATAGTTTAAGAACCGTCACAAATAAACCCCTGCTAAATGGATTATTTAGCTGCGGTTCAAAAACAACCCTAAATTAAAGTAATTAGCGTGGATTTTGAAAACCGCCGCAATTTTAATGTTTTTTTTTTTGTAGTGTATTAGCTACTCCGAAGGGCACATTGATGTCATTTTGAACGAGGGAATGGGAGGTGCAGCTAGCTATGTAAATAGCTATTATGGACACTCGGAGGTGGAAAGGTACAAGGACTCTTGGCAACTGCTCAAAGGGTTAGGGTAAGGCCAAAACCTACCATGGATGTTCGGAAGGGACTATAATGAGATACTTTATGCTTAAGAAAAGAAAGGAATGCGAGATAGAACTGCGGCACAAATTCAAAGATCTCTGGAGCCATGCAAGATGCTAGACTCGTGCACCTTCAATTTTGTTGCAATGAGTTTACGTGGTAAAACTAGAGGAAAGGCCATGCTAATATTTGGAAAGGTTAGATAGAGTGGCTGCAGAAGGATGGAGAGATCTATTACTGAGAGCTCTTGCAGTGCATGGAAATTCAAATTACTTTGATAATGTACCTCTGATGGTGAAGCTTGAGGGACAGCCCGAATGGGAAAGGAAACGGAAGGGACCTAAGCCCTTTAGATTTGAAACCTTGTGACTTCAAGATGAAGAGTGCATTGATGAAGTAAAGGGAGCATGGTGACCGAATAGGGAAGAGGATATCTCAGGTTTTTCCTAGAATTTGAGAGTTGTAGCTGGAAGTCTCCAAAGCCGGAGTAGGAGAAAGTATTGTTCCCTTGAGAACAAAATTGAAAAGTTTAAAAGAGACATTGAGGCCATGTGCATGCCAAGGGAAAAGGGGGATTAGAGTTGAAATTGGCTAAACACATCCTTGATACTCTACAACAGAAAGAAGAAGAATATTGGACTGTTAGGTTGAGGTCGAACTGGCTTGCTTTTGGATAAAGTAATACGAAGTACTTTAATCAACATGTAAGACAATTGAAGAGGAAAATTTTCATAAGGGTGGCAAGATGATCATGGGCTGGCAGAAAGGGATTTAGATAAAAGTAATGATATAGCATTAAAGTATTTTAGTGAGCTTTTTGCAACAACAAGACCAAAACATTCCTATGAAGAAATATTACAGAATTTTGAGCTCTATTTGATAAAAAAATTGTGGCAATGGACAACTCCTTTACCAAGACAGAAATCGTGGAGGCTATCTCCATGATATGCAACCTTCGAAGGCTGGGGGCTCGGATGGTTTTCATGCTGTCTTTTATCAAAAGTTCGTGAGTGTGGTGGGTAAAGATGTTAATGATCTAGCTTTAAAATTCCTTAATTGTAGTGGGTCTTTAGAGGAGATTAATCAAACTTTATTAGTTTTGATACCCAAAATAAAAAATGCCACAAAAATGATAGATTTCGACACATAAGCTTAGGTAATGTCTTATACAGGATTATTGCTAAGACTTTAGCAAATAGATTGAAGCTTGTCCTCCAAAAGATTATCGTTGAATTGCAAAGTGGGTTTGTCCCAAGCACACACTAATTATGGATAATTACATTGCCTTTGAAACGTCCCATTGGCTAAAAAAAGGGAGAAATAAGGAGGAGAAATTTATGGCAATCAAATTTAACACGAGCAAGGAATAGGAAAGAGTCTAACTGGATTTTTTAAAATTGGATGCTATCAAAGATCTCTTTTCCACCGCATTTTTGGCATCTCTTATGAATTGTGTTATGTCTGTGTCTTTTCAGGTGTTGATAAATGGAGTATTCATATGTGCTTAAGTGTCGTCGTATTTTATATGCTAATTATATTGTTTTGTGATGTTTTTATTATATAAAACATATAACTTACTTCATTTTCCTTCCCTTTTAACTTAGGTGCTTCCTGAAGAGGATTTTGATGAATACAAGCTAAAACAGGAGCAAAATGGGAGAAAACGGAGAAGAAAGAAGCTGGAAACACTGAAGACAGTAGCCTATCGCTGATAATAGGCTACCCCTAAGGCAAGTGGTAGGTTAAAGGCTCAAAAATAAGTTTGTCTAGAAGCCTATCAATGACTGTAGATTCTACGGTAGGTCCTGATTTCAACATATACTTAATGCATTTATAGGCTCTTTAAACGTAATTTTTTACCCCTTTTTGCGGCATTCTTAGTTTTAGGTTTTATACAGAGAGTTGGGGGCGAAAATACTAATACAAATTCCTCCTAATTCTTCCTCAATTAGTTAGAATCTGTATATTAGATAGGAAATTAAGTGTTTAGAGAAGAGATTGAAGGATTTTAAGGGGTAATTTCGGAGTTCATCAGGCAGATAGAGAGACAAGCTTGGGGACAACTCGGAACCGTAGAATCGATTTTCTCAACCCTAAGCTTTTCTTTCTCTTATATATTTATGAATTTTACTATGAATTTGAATTTAGTGAAGATGTTTGGTAGCTAATTAAATTATGTTTGAATGAGGGTTAAGTCCTAGATTTTTGGTTGATATGATATTTTGATTGTTTTTAAAAACTTGATGGTTGTTCTATGTGGGTTTTTTTTTTTCAACTATGCAATTGTGTTCTTTAATTTATGTAGAAACAACTGAATTCACAGAATTGATTGGAATTTCAAAAGGGAGATCAATTTAGGATAGCTATTTGAATATTAGGAGTTGATAATTGAATATGGATAGTAATTGCACTCTCAGGTCCTTTAATCACTAATTTTTAAAGCATTCATTATCAGTTAAAGAGAGAAGAGATTCTTCTCTAAAGGTTAGTGAATAGAGAGGTTCTAGCCTAGAGATAAGGATTACCCAAGTTAGTGTGATGACCTAATCTTACTCTTTCAACCATCCTTTTTATACTTTCACCAATCGAAATAGTTGACAAAAATCTAGGGGGTTTCCATCACTCAAACTTCTTTCTTATATTTTCGCCCAAAACCAAGTTTTCTTTGCTTTAATAGTTTATTTTTTGTCTTACTTATTGCTTTAGTTTTAATCATTTCTTTCGAAAACAAATCATATTTCTTCCTAGACCGTAGAAAGACGATTATTAATTCAGCTTTCCTGTTCCCTGTGTTGGATGACTCGGCAGATATTCCTTTGATACATCAATAGGTTCACTTGTCTTTTAGTGTTAATTTAGAGTAGTCTTTTACATTATAAGTTTTTAGCGTCGTTACCGTAGAATGGTAACTTTAAGAATGCCGTTAATCTTTTGCTTTAGCCATTTTTATTTCTTGTTTTGTGGTTTTAATTTTGTTTGTGCGTTGTTCTTTCATTATTTAGTTTGCATTTGTGGATAGTTTTCATGCAAGTTGTGTTATTGTTAGTCTTTGATTTTGACTTGTGTTGTGTTCATTTCAGGTTTTCTTCGACTAGTTTATGCCCTAAATTCAGTAGGGCGAATTAGTTGATTACGATCCAGAGAATGAACGGGTGCTGCAGAGTGTCTGTCGCACTCTACGATTGAAATAGCAAAGAACACCATCATCCCTGTGGATAAGAGAGAAGAGGAACATCAAGATCCACCACCACCAATTCCTCCAGTTATTCAATCTGTATAACCTCCAATGGGGAACAACGCTTTATCGTCCATCATGGGAGTGGAGTCAAGTATTACTAGACTGCCGGTTCAAGCCCATAATTTTGAGATCAGGCCAAATCTGATCCAGATGGTACATAACAATATACAGTTTGATGAGCTCAAAGAGGAAGATACAGATGCGCACATCAACAACTTTTTTTAAGTGAGCAACATATTAAAAAATTAATGGAGTTTCAGATGAAACTATTCGACTTCGCCTTTTCACTTTCTCTTTAAGGGGAAAGTCAAAATATTGGCTGAAGTCATTACCTTCTGGCTATATTACATCCTAGGATTCGTTAGCCGAGAAGTTCTTTAGAAAATATATTCCCCCTGGTCGTACTGCTAAGCTTAGAAAAGAGATACTCTCTTTTCAACAAATTCATGGTAAAAGTTTGTATGAAGCCAGGGAGAGATGGAAGGAGTTAGTAAGGAAGTGTCTACACCATGGCCTAGATTTAGCTATCCAAAGTTAATCATTCTATAATAGAGTTTTTTTCGGGGCTAGACAATTTATCAACACTTCTGCTGGTGGCTCCATGGACAGAAAAACTCCTCAACAAGTGTATGATTTGATTGAGTAGATAGCCATAAACAGTTACACTTAGGAAGGATAGAGGGCTAATCCTAAATCTGTTGAGGTCCAAATATAAATGCACTCACCACTATGGAGTCGAGAGTAGTGGCGATGATTGAGCAGAAGATGGCGAATATGACTTTTACGCCTTCGAGTATGAATCCCTACAACTCATGTTTTATGGCTTCTACAATGGACGGCATCCCAACCACGAGTGCTCTAGAATGGATAATTCAATGGAGTAAGGGGATTATGTCCACGGGAATCGGCACAGGAATAACTCTTATTCAAACACTTATAATCCTTTTTGGAGGAACTAACCCAATTTTTCTTTGGGTGGTTAAGGGTAGCAACATACAAAACAACCTCAGGATTTCATAATAGAGGTCCTACTCAGCCTTTGCAATAATCCCACCAAATCCACCACAGCAAGCAAAGTTAAATTTGGAGGACCTAAATAGCAGGTACATCACTTAAGTCGATGCGAAAATGCAATTATGGAATCCTCTTAAGGATATCAAGGAACTTCTATGCACAATCCGGAGAATTAAATCAGCAAACTTGCTATGATGATTTCGTAGAGACCCCTTGTTGCATTGCCTAGAAACATAGAGAAAAGCACAAGAAAGCATGAAAAGGCAGTTATTGTAAGGAATAGAAAGGAGTTGACTATTCCAACTACTATGTTTGTGGAAGCAAAAAAGGAACTTGAGTAAGTTCTTAAGGAGGCATATTCTTCAAGGGAAGAGGAGTCGAAGAAAGAAGATAAGGAAGTGAAGTAGCTAAATCATCCAACTTACAGACCGCCAATTCCGTATCCCTAGAGAGTCCTTAAGGCTAAGCAGAATGAGCAGTATGGTAAATTCCTAGAATTTTCTAAACAGCTGCATAATAACTTATAAAGTTCTTGAAGAAGGCCATCTCTAGCAAGAAGAAAATGGAAAACATCTCCTCCATATTGATGAATGAAGCGTGCTTAGCCATCTTGAACACTATAGAAATGCTCCCATAAAAGCTAAAGGATCTAGCGAGTTTTACCATCCCTTGTACTTTAGGAGAATTATTTGTATCTAGGGTTATAGCTGATTTAGGAGCTAGTGTGAATCTTATGCCTTATGATCTATTCAAGAAGTTGGATGCCCTTAGGAGATCCATGCCCTTAGGAGATAGTGTGAATCTGCTGCCACAAATATACAATCCATGCCCTTAGGAGATCTAGGCAAACCAAGAATAAAATTCATAGATATATCAACCCAAGGTTACTTAGGCACTTCTGAAGGAGTATAAAGACCATGTGGTAAAGATGTAGATTTAGCTCTTTTACATTCTAAGCAATTACCAATAAATTTTTCAACATCTTTTCTCATATGAGGCCAAAGGAAATGCTCCTCCAATATGTCATATGTTTAAGCAAAGCCAAAATGACCCATTAAACCACCACAATGAGCTTCTTTCACCAACAATAATCTAGTAGAACAAGAAGGAATGCACAATCTACCCTCATGATAAAGAAAATCATCATATATGAGATACTTGTCATTAGGCACAATCAAACAATCATCAAATATATCCTTGGAATCATGATCACTAGCATACAATTGCTTAACCATTTCAAAGCCAAGTAATTGAGCTTGTAAAGTAGAGAGAAGAGTATACCTCCTAGATAAAGCATCGAAGATAATGTTTTCTTTACTTTTCTTGTAGCGTATGATGTATGGAAATGTTTCAGTGAACTCCACCTATCGGGCATACCTCCTGTTGAGCTTTTGTTATCTCTTCAAATACTTCAAGGACTCAAGATCAGTATGAAAAATGAACTCCCTAGGCCACAAGTAATGTTGCCAATGATTCAAGGTCCTTATTAGTGCATACAACTCCTTGTCGTATGTAGCATAGTTTAAGGCCGCCCCGGTAGACTTTTCTCTAATATATGCCAAAGGTTGCTTGTTTTGCATCAGGACTCCATCAGTTCCTACTCTCGAAGCATTACACTAAATCTCAACTGTCTTTTCAAAGATAGATAATGCAAGTAGAGGTGCACCGCTCAACCTTTCCTTCAAGAGCTTTAATGCCTTTTCTTGCTTATCATCCCACTTGAAGCTATTCAACTTTTTTATTACATATATCAAATGGCTAGGAATGGTGCTAAAATTCTTGAAAATCTTCTGTAAAAGCTTGCTAAACCATGGATACTTCTAACTTCGGATGCACTTTTTCGAGTAAGCCATTCCTTGATAGCTTTCACCTTGTCTTCATCAACTTGTAGTCCTTGAGAACTCACCACATAACCTAGAAAAAGCACTTTCCAGAAAAACTCACATTTTCCAAGGTTAGCATAGAGTTTCTAACGTCTTAAAACCAACAAAACTTGCTTAAGATAATGCAAATGATCTTCATAAGTTTTGCTATAAATCAAGATGTCATCAAAGTAGACTACAACAAATTTTCCAATGAAATCTCTCAAAACATGATGAATGAGTCTCACGAATGTGCTAGGTGCATTAGTTAAACTAAAAGGCATTACTACCCATTCATATAGATAAAAATTAATTTTGAAAGACGTTTTCCATTCATCCCCTTCCCTCATACGAATTTGATGGTAACTCGATTTTATATCTATTTTCGAATATATGGGAACCATGTAACTCATCAAGAAAACCATCTAATCTAGGAATGGGAGGCCCATACTTGATAGTAATGTTAATAGCTTTACAGTCTACACATATGCACCATATACCATCTTTCTTAGCAACTAACAAAACAGGAACAACACAAGGGCTTAAGCTTTCTCTTACATAAACCTTTGGAGAGAAAATTTTCAACTTGTCTTCTCAACTCCTTGGTCTCTTCGGGTGGACTTCTATATGCTGGCCTATTTGGAAGCACTACATTGGGCACCAAATCAATTTGTTGTTCAATTCCTCGCAATGAAGGAATTCCAACGGGCATCTCATCGGGGAAGACATCCTTGAACTCTTCAATGACCTTCACTATAGCATTAGACAAAGAAGACAAATGATTATTAGTGGAAATAAATGGACCCCTGCAATATGCAAGTAAAACAAATTCCTCTTTTTCAATTTCCTCTTTGATCTCACTTTCTTTCACATAGAAACATCTCTTTTCTTTCATAGCACTCTCTTTCTTTTGATCACTCATTTTCTTGCCACTCTTCACTTTTTCCTCTCTTAATTTTTCATCACTCACTTCTTGTCCCTCTATTCTTTTTCCTTCACTTATGTACTTGTTCCTTATCTCATGTTCAACTCTCTCTTTTTCTCTCATTTTTTTTTGCTCTTCACGAATTTGTTGAGGGGATAAAGGATTTATGGTATAATATTTCCATCCTGTACAAAGGTATAAGTGTTCTTCTCTCCATAGTGAATGGCTTTTCTATGAAATTTCCAAGTATGCCTGAACAACAAGTGGCCCGCTTGCATAGGAAAAATATCATACACCACTTAATCATTGTATGTCCCCATAGAAATAGGCACTTTCACTTGCCTACTTTAATTTCGCCACTATCATCAATCAATGCAATTTGTAGAGGCTAGGATGTTTTCAATTAAGAAACTTCAACTTATCCACAAGATAAGTGCTAGCTACATTAGTGCAACTACCACTCTCTATGATGACGTTAGCAAGTCTACCTTCCACCTTGCATTTGGTATGAAAGATGTTCTCCCTTTTGATGCTTGAATCTTCATCAATGGCTTGTGTAGTCGAATTCCTTTTAGTAACAAAACTCAAGGCATCTTCTACGGCTTATAGAGAAATGTCCCCAATGAGTTCATCACCATGGCTATCCTTTTCATCAAGAAGATCCTCAAGACAAACCTCTTCATCATTTTTAATCCAAACATTCAAGTCTTCATGAATGATCAAAGTCCTTTTGGTAGGACAATGGATAGCAATATGTCCCATACTATTATATTTGAAATATTGGCTTGGATTAGTAATTAATCTACCTTTCTCTTGCTCCTTAGGTTTAGAATTATCCTTGGAAGACATCTTAGGTGTGTCATCCTTCTTTGGCCACCCCTTGTAAGTAGATACTTGAGGTTTAGTAGCAACACCTCTTGAAGAAGGGAGAGAGGTTTACATGAATCCCCTCCTTTTTCTTTGACTTTCAGTCTTAATCTGTAGATGGCACATCTCCTTATAAGTGGAAAAGGGTAAATCTCAAGTTAATTAGCTATATCCTTATTGAGTCCACTTAGAAATCTAGTCATTGATGCATCTTTATCTTCTTCCATGCTCAATCTCAAGAGGTATAACTCCAACTCTTTTATATACTTTTCAACAATTTTGGTTCCTTGCCTGAGAGTCATCAACTTGTAATGAAGATCCCTATGGAAATGTACTGAAATAAACCTTTGTCTCATGAGTATCTTCAATTCGGTCCATGTAACAATAGGAGCTTCAATTCTGACTCTATGAATTGTAAACTTATCCTACCAATGAAGTGCCTAACTCAAAAATTCGGCAATGGCTAGTTTCGCCTTGACATGCTTACTATAATTTCTCACATTGAATAGATTCTCCACTTTTCGATCCCAATCAAGAAACACATTCGGGTCACTATCACCATGGAAGCTAGGCACCTTTTCTTTGATATTTTCTAACGCTGTCTTCACCTTGACCACCATAATGACCACAAAGTATTCTTACCCCTATTCGGATATCTATCTTCCTTAGCACCAAGTTTATCTTCATGCCAGGTTCACCTCTTTTAAATTCCTCACAATGTCTTTGATAACCTCTTCAACCTAATCCTCCATGTCTTTCACCTCTAGTAGTGATGTTCTATCACCATCATAGAATTGGTGAGTATTTGAACCGGTGTCACATATGGAACATGAGGATTGTAGCTTCCATAACCCCTTTGAGTATGAGGAGTGACATACCCTCTAATGTTGCTTCGACCTCTATGCTCCAGAGAAAGATTGATCATGTCTCTTCTCATATCCGTCATGTCCTTCCTCATTTGATGAAGCTCTTGCATGATAACCTTCATTGGATCCAAATTAAAATGAGGATTTTCACTAGTTCCTTCATTGTGAGGGGTAGGTAATTGAGCTTTCCTGGACATGATTAACCTGCAAATTAACAACAAAACTAACAAAAGAACCTTATAATCACTCCCCAAGTATATACTCTCTTGTGATGAACACTCTTTTCACTCGTGTATACTCTCTACTCGGCGTTTGTAAAGATTGATTCACCCTCTTACATTTTTCAAGCTCTCACCTCACAAGGATTCTTTAATCCTTCAAACTCCTTCCACCACAACTATCAAGGTAACCAACCGAATAATAGATTTCAATCAAAACATTTAGTTGAGGTAGGTAAAAGGAATTCAAAGAGAAGTTTCATCAAACACTTGAAGTGCAAGAGTTTAGAAAATAATCCAAGAGTAATTAGAGCCAATCAAAGACATTTGATCACCACAAAAGACTTAGAACACTGAAAGAAAGCAATTAGAGTTCAAACCAATGAATGAAACGAAAAGTAAGCTACACAAAGAAGTAAGAGTGCTAAAACAAATTTTCACAGAAAACAGAGGTCACTAACACCTTGTCACAAAAATCATGATAACTCAAAGATTATAATTCCAAATCGAGTCAAATTAATCTAGAGAGAAGAATAGCTCTATGAAGATGAATTTATTCACAAGTTTCACCCAATTTGAACCAGTATAACACAGGATATAATCCGATTAATCCACAGTTTCAAACAGATCAAGTTTCTGGACACTTTCAATTGATCATTAACTTACTCTACTAGATCACGTCCAAATTTAGTGAGCCAATTTCAATTGATCACTAACTTATAGTAGATGAGATCTATATAAATTGTTTTGCAAAAACAACTCAAAGCAGAACTGGTGGCATCAACTTCTTTATCCGAGATATTGCATGACCTTTATGTAATTTCATAGATCATCATATACTTTTACTTTTTTTTTTTTGAATTTTTGCAGCAATTGAAACAAATTAGAGCTTACTTGAAGGTAGCTCTGATACCAAATAATGTGTAAATTTGATATGAAAATTGATCAAATTCTTCAAATCTTCAAATCCAAAGGACCTTTGCGTTCGGGAAGGACTTAATTAGCTCCATCCTCAAGCAACTATAGCTATACTAAAGCTATGGCCTCTTGAATTCATATAACTAATCTTCCCCTCACACTTTTATTCAACATTGGGTATACTAAACCCAACACCTAATTAGCGTTTGTAGAGAAAACCCAATCTAGACAAATACAAGGATGTAGATATCTTAGGGAAGGAATTGTGATCAATTGAAGAAAACCTTGGATCATCACAATCCAAGTGCGTCAAGTAAAATAACCCAAAGATGATCAAACCCTAGATGAAGTTTAGGAGAAATCTTCAAAGCTTAAAAACCGTAAGAGTAAACTCATCAAATTTGTATAATCGTAATTAGTCATACAATTAGTCTATAATGGGGTATTTACAGAGTTTAACCTAAACCCCAATAAAAGCAGAGACTTGGGTCAACCCAAGAACCATTATAGACTTAATTAAAGGCAGTAAATTGAATTAAAATAGCAATTCCTGCCTTAAACAACTTATTGTGCTAAAACAATATCATACCTTCAATAGTAGGGTACCTACCGCGTGTGGTAGGTCTTCAGCTCACCAAAGCAATTTTAGTTAAAAACCTACCATGAAGGATAGGTGCAGGGCCTACCATCTGCAATAGGCTCTCTTCTTTTATTGCTCATGGTTTCTTCCTCTTCCAAATTGTTCCATTGATTGATGCAAGCTTAGACAATGAACCATAAATAACTTAGACCTTTCTTCATAGTTTCTTAAATTTTTGTCATCAATCCATGAGCAGCTTTATCATCATTCTCCTTAATTGTCCTTGCTCTTGCTCTTGTTATTAGTCCTTGTAGTTCTTCATCTCCTTGACCATCCCGGTTCATATCAAAAGCCTACTAGGATGAGTATGCAATTAGCAGATAGATCTATAAAGTATCCTAGGGGATTATAGAGGATGTGCTTGTAAAGGTTGAAAATTTTATTTTTCAGACTTTTTTTATCAGAGATATGAGTAATGATATTGAGGTCCCCCTTATCCTTGGTCGTCTGTTCCTTGCCACTGGTAAGGCTATTATTGATTTTGGGAAGGGAAATTTAACCTTGAGATTAGGGGATGACAGGGTAGTTCTTTGGCTTCCTGCTGCTATGCATCACTCATTAGATCACAATGAATTCTCTTTCATGATTGATTCTATTGACACTTATATTTCTGATCTTATGTAGGAGTTTGTGCTGGAATATGCTTTTCTCATTGATCTTCAATAAGACGACCTTGAAAAGATTGATTTGAAGATTTACAAGCTATGGTCGCCAAGTTGGATGAGGCAGAGGTTGAGAAAAAAATAAGAAAGAGGAGATTGAGAGAATTCCTCGTCCCTCACTGAAATCCTCACTTGAAGAACCTTTGGAGTTAGAATTGAAGTCACTGCCCAATCACTTGGAATACGCTTTCTTGGGGGAGAATTTAACACTCCCAGTGATAATTTCTTCCAAGTTGGCAATAGAAAAGAGCTCAATTGAGGATGTTAGAGAAACATAGGAGGGCTATTGCTTGGAAGATAGCCAATATCCAAGGCATTAGCCCATCATTGCAATAGAAATGAATTTTTTAAGGATGATGAATCTTTGAAATCGTTGTTGAGTACAAACAATTGTGGTTTCAATTCTTTCATTTGTATTTCAAGAAGTCCATCGTGGTTTTGGAAAGTGAAAACAAATGGGAGGTAGTTTAAAAGTGTTGAAGGTTCATCTCTGTGATCTTTCGAAAACTACATTTGAAAACCGTGCATTTGAACTAAATTTGAAGGAACTTGTTAAGAAACATCTTGACTAAATTATCTCTTTCATTGAGATTCTTTGGATATATGTTTTCTTAAATGACTCGTTAGTTTAAAACAAGAACTTATGTGTCTTATCATTGGATCTTACTTTTAGTGGTAACTTGGTTTTATCATTTACCTTTTAAAGAGTTCTTGGAGAAAGCGGTTTTTGAGGAGGTATGTAGAAAATTTTGTGATCTTGAAAACTTTGTGACTACATTTCCTCGTCTAAAGTGTGAAGTAGTAAAATCTTTGAAGCATGAAGAGTATTCTTCTTTTTCTTTGGAATTCTTTTGGAAAATGTGTTTTAATTTTCCTTGCCTTTCGTGAGAAGAGTTTGTCTGAATTTCCAAAGCAATTTCTCGACACAAAGAATTTGAAATCTTCTTATTTTATCATCTTCAATTTAAAGAATATTTTTTAAAAATCTCCTTCCTTGTGATTCTTTCTTTGTGCTAAAAGGAAATTATATAGATCCTTGTTTTCCTCCTTTCTTTGTTAATCAATCTTTTTCTCGGAGTTTTGTAATCTATCAAAATGTTTAAATCTTGTGGGATTTTAAATATTTTATTCTATACTTTTACTCAGAGAGATTCCTTGAAAATGTGAGCTTTGAATTTCGTTGTCCATTCAAAGATTCATGGGGTTTTATCGTTGAAGATATAGTGAAAGGAAATGATCCTTATGATCTTATATCTAATCCTTTGAAGGAGAATGGTTTCCATCACTTGAAAGTTATGTTTGATTTGTTTTTCCAATATCTTCCCTTGAACTACTTTTTTCTTACTTGTGAACATGTCCATTTTCAATACCATTTTTTTTTTCATTCATAGATCTCGGCAAGTCGTTTAAAACATTAACAAGAAGTTTACTCTTTGGAAAAATAGTTCTAAATTCCTTATATGAAACTCTTGAGAGTATTCTTCGTGCTTGGCATGTTCATTCCTTAATTAACTTATTGTGCGTCACTTTCAAATCTTTTGAAAAGTTGAGTTACTAATTTCATCTTCTATTGAAAGAAATTTTAAGCATTGCTTTTGATGAGTTGCCTCTACATGGATTCTTTTCTCTCCTATGTGCTCATTGGGAAACAAGTAGTGTAAGGTTTGAATGGTTTGGGTTTAATTCACCTTTGGAACGTCATTTCTTAATCTTCTTTGTTTGTACATCCTTTTCTCATCATAGACCTTTCAAAGAAGTTGTAGAGACACTGCTCTCCTTGTTATTTATTTGACCATTAGACTTAATTGACTAGTTCTTGAGTGTTTTAGCAATTATGTTCATAGCATTGTTCATTTGAAACATTTTTATTTCTAATGTTGCCCACCTTTTTGTACTTTAATGAAGGTGCAAATTAAAGGAAGAATTCTTTTTAAGAGAGGGGGTATGGTATGATCACCGACACGTATGAATGCTTGGAGGATTCAAATCCAAGGGATAGAGTTAGAAGAATGGTCAAAATGGAGACAAACTAGAGTTTCTGGACAAGTTTTAGAAGAACTCTATTTTTGGGCCTTTAAAGAATTCAAATAAACAAGTGACCTGCATAGATATTGTAGAAGACTTCTTGAGGTTTCTATTGTGGTATGGCTCATTCGTATATGAGTTCATTTGTATATCCTATGATCCGTCTTAATCCAAACATTCTACCTTCGATTTTCAAGATGATACATTTTGGTATAATGGCCATAACCTAAGTTATACGAGTCTCATTCATTTGATTCAAGATTCACTGGAAATCTAAAAGATACAACTTTGTTGAAGAGCCAGTTTGAATGATTTGATGGCCAAACAAGGCAAAGAATATCCTATCGTGCGTACTATCAAAGAACCACCCCCTTGTCCATAACCTACTATTTGGGCAGTAAGTCTCGGATGGGGAACTCATTTTGTCCTATTTAAAGAGTATTTTGACTTATTAACTTTGTTTCTTAGCACCTTGACTTGTAATTAAATGGCATAAGATGCCATTAACTTTCCTTAAGCTAGTTTAGGAGCTAGGGTTGGAATTAATCACTAAGAATGGTCTATATATACTCTTTTTCAGCCCATTTTTAAACATTCAATGAAATATGAATCAAAATTGCAGCTTTTATTCTTGAGAGATCCAAGGGCTTTTCTTAGGGTTTCTTCTTCTCACTTTCTACTAGAACGATCATCTGGTTAGTGTAATTAAAAATCCTTGAAAGGAAATTCAAGGGCTCTATTGATCATCTTCAATTCCTAATATACAAGAGACGGCTACTCTTTAGTAGTTGTTTCTTGTGTTTAGGTCTTCTTTATTTTGAAGGATAGGTGAGGGTTTTCTTGCCTTTGTTGATTCTTCCATAAGGGAAAGATTAGAATCTTTCTTCAAAAGATGTTAGTTGCTTAGCTAGTGTTGTTTTAAGGGGAGTCTTCTAGAAATCCTCAAGACAAAAGGGAGGGATTCTTGGGAGAATCTGGGCTTATCCACATCTCTAAATGAGTTCATACCAACAAGATCCTCTTGGAAAAAGTTTTCAAGCCGGTGGTTCAACCTCAAAGGAGGTTGAATCTAAATATGCAAAAGTATGTGAAGTAAGAAGTAATCAAGCTCCGAGATGCTGGCATTATCTGTCCCATTTCAAATGGCATCTAGTGAGTTCAATACAAGTTTTACCAAAGAAAATAGGAATGACGGTGGTCCCAAATGAGAAGAATGAGCTAATTCCAACAAGGGTGGTCACCAGATGGAGGGTGTGCATTGACTATAGAAGACTAAATGAAGCCACTCGCAAGGATCAGTTCTCACTGTCGTTCATTGATCAGATGCTGGAAAAGTTAGCAAGACACTCCTACTATAGCTTCGTGGACAAATTCTCATGTTATTTACAGATTCCTATCTCCACGGAAGACCAAGAAAAAATCACCTTCACCTACCAGTATAGTAATTTGCTTATAGGCGTATGCCTTTTGGTTTATGCAATACTCCTGCTACTCTTCAACATTATATGATTGCCATGTTTGAGGGCTTGGTAGAGAAAACTATGGAAGTTTTTATAGATGATTTTTCTATCTTTGAGGATCCTTTTGATGTGTGTTTATCTAATCTGGAAAAAGGTTTTGAAAAGATGTGAGGATACTTAGTTTTAAACTGGGAGAAATGCCATTTTATGGTCCAGGAAGGGATAGTGCTAGGCCATAAAATTTTTTAACTTGGCATTAAGGTAGATGGGGCTAAGAAAGAGAAAATTGAAAGGTTACCCCCTTCTTCTGTGAAGGCGATAAAGACCTTTCTAGGCCATGCTGGGTTTTTAAAAGCGTTTCATTAAGGATTTTTCAAAGATTACAAAACCCCTTAGTGCTTTGCTTGAGACAAATGCTCCTTCAATTTTGAAGATGCTTGTCTGCATGCTTTTTCATTGTTTAAGGAAAAGCTAACCAATTCTCCTATCTTAATTGCCCCAGATTGGTTACTCCCTTTTAAACTGATGTGTGATGCTAGTGACTTTGCCATAGGAAGCAACGAATGGTTACAACTGAATGAGCTCGATGAATGGCATCTACAAGCGTATGAGAACTCGAGCATTTATAAGGAAAGGATGAAGAAGTGGCACGATAAGCATGTGATGAGGAACGAGTTCAAGGAAGGAATTCCCTCCTCCTCTACAATTATCACCTTCATCTCTTTCCCGAGAAGCTTAAGTTCCATGTTCAAGACCATTTATCCTTACTAAGGTCTTTCCTTAGAGTGTAATAGACGTAACAGGTCATCGATTAAGGCTCCGCTTTGATGAGCATGTAGGAGACCTTCAAATGGTTCCTTATTTCTCCATATTGAGTGAGATTTGTTCCTGTATTTGTTGTATCATATAATTGTATAACTGTACTTTATCTTTTCTCTATTATATCTAATTTTGTTCATTGTCTTTGTTGGTGTTCAGGTGTTCTTAAAAGCTTGAATTCAAGTTATACAGAGGTTGCTTACAAGGGTCCAGGAGTTTACCAGGCACGAACGGGGTTGAGATGGCATAAAACGAATAAAATTCAATGTTTCGGCAGAAGCCTACCGTTGATAGTACCCCTACCATCAACGGTAGGCTTAATAGTGTTTTCCCAGAAAAAACAGAAGCCTACCGTGGACGGTAGGCCTTGACCAGCACGCAGTAGGTTCTCACCCCAGCAGCGGGTCGATTTCTTTCGGTTCAGGTCAGTTTTTTTTCCCGAGTCTAGGTTGGATCAGACGATTTTGGGGGAAATTAAGTGGATATTCTTCCCTTTTCTCCCCAATTTTCCCTAAATCCCTAACTTCCCCTTTCTTCCTTCAACTATGTTCCCTCACTCGCTCGTCATTATCTCTCCCCCTCGTCTATCTCAATGACCACCTTCTACTCCGGCAACCAGTATCATGACACCACATTTTTCCTCTTTTTCTCTACAATTTATCTCGTTCTCCTTCTCCTCCTTCTATTTTCTTCCTCTTTCTCCTCGCCTCTCTACCCTCTGCCACCCACCACCATTCTTTTTTCTTCTTCTTCCCTTCCCTTCTTCTTCTTCTCTTTTTCTCTCCCCTACTCTAATTTCTTCCATCCGCCCTTCTGCCACCAACCACCACCATCATGCTGCCCTTCTCCATCTTTCCCTTTCTTTTCCTTTTCTTTTTCTTTCTTCCTTTTTCTTTTTCAACTTTCCTTCTTTATTGTATTCTTTTATGTTTTTTTCTCTTTTTTGACAGTACTTTAGTGAGGATTCTGATGGTATTTCGGCGGCTTTTTGATGGCAAACGATTCGATGCAGTGAGACAGCTCATCGACGTAGCGGCGGTAGTTTGTTTCTTCAAACAAACTAAGGATAAGCTTCTACACTCTCTCCCTGCTTACCTTATTTATTTTTTTAAGTGTAATATTAACTTAAAGTATGGGCTTATTTTTGTAATTGTTACTTGACTTCTCATTTTGTCATGTTTGTCATTCTTACGGTTAGTTTTCCTTTCACACTTTATCACAAATGGGCGAAATTAAGGCACTTTAGCACACAGAGGCTACATTTAGTCTTTGCATTTTAAGTGATTCTTGGTACAAGGCTTTGTCACTCCCTTTGCTGTCTTTTCTTGCTTGTGTATTTATTTCGTTTCCCTCATGGTTTTGTTGTGTTTCCTTTTGATCATTAGTTGTTGCCCCTATAAGTGTTGTTATAGATATACTTTAGCCATGCCTCGCAAAAAGCCTACCGCCACCTCATCTGAGCATACTACCACTTCCAAATGGGCTCGAGTCAATGATCCTGTGCCCCAGCCTATACAAAATTCAGCCATTCCTCCTTTCCTTGATAGACTCTCCCTTGTTAACCAAAAAATGGATCACCGATAGGCACAGTTGAACATGATTGTTGAGAAATCTTTCGATGAACATGTCATCGAGCACTGATAAATGACCACTTGTTTTGGCAATATGGATTGGGAACCCCTCCTTCACCTCTCACATGACTACTATCTTGATCTTGTCCGTGAATTACGCTATCATGCTCCACAAAATGGATAAAACCCTCCAAACAATCATTTTTGCGGTGAAAGGGGTCACATTATGTTGGATAGGACCTGTCTAGCGACCATCCTAGGTATTACAGATATGGGGAATACGGTCATAGTTGATTCTAATAGAAAGACCATGGAAGAGGACCTAGACTAGAGCTATGAAATGACATTTAATCGACTTCAGATCCGTCCTTGTCCGAGAGATAGGAGACGTATCTTTCACGGGGGTAATTTTCTCGACTTTTTACCCCGTGCCTTAGCCTATTTTTTTTGTCATACCTTAGTACAGAAGGGGGAGAGTAGAGTGAGGTTCGGATTTTAGATATTTATGTGATAGAAGAAAATGCAGAACTAATCTCCCTTTTCTATAGTTTCCTTAATGATTCATGCGATGCGAAATACTAGTTGTGATGCGAGTAATACCTGTTTGTAATTTTCCTGTGATACTCTCTCATGTTTTCCGAGCTTTTAATTTCGATTTTACAAGTGAACAATGAGAGTCGACCGAGCAGCTACAGATTATCACGTTCGATTCATTCAACAATTTTTAGTACGCTTGGGACAAGCAGAAAAAGGCATGGACATCTCCAGACCTAGAGGATCGACAAAGGGATTGGAATGCCTCGCTTCTAAAGCATCAAAAAGATATTCTGGAAGGGACTTGGGGATTCTTCCTCACAGCAACTGCCGGATGAGGACTCCTCCGAAGATGATGAGGTCTATGACCCCTCCAACGAGGATGTCCCTCCCACCGCCTCCATGGACGCCTTCTAGACAGATATGAGGGATGCTTTCAAGCAGTTCCGCTTGATTCCAGATGCCCATGGCATTCAGTTGGTGGAGTTAGTTGAGTTCTCTAGCTGATATGCAGACAAGTTGGTACAACAAAAGATATCGACAGATCGGTGGGAGGTTATCCTGGCAAAACTCTGCAGCCGATTCTTACCTGCTCAAGATACCATCAGAAGTGCCGGCACGAACACGGGTCCGCAGTGAGGGAGTCTTCTTTTCTCTCTCCCTTTATTCTTCATGTTTTTCTTGTTCTCTCTTTATTTTGAAGGATTGCTTCCCGTTTGTTTCTCTTTATGATTTTTATGTTTTAGTTTCCTGTCTCTTGTTTTATTTCGTTGTGGGGATTGCTTCCCCTTTTTGCTTGCATATTTGTCTCTTTGGGATGGCTTCCCATACATGTGTTACTTGTTTTCTGTCTTTCTCTTTTGCTGGGTGTTTGTCATTGGTCCTGACACCCACATTGAAGACAATGTGGTTTAAAGTGTGGGGTAGTCGTGTATTCTAGCTATTTTATGTTCTTTATTAGCTCTTTTAGTTTTGTTTTAGTTTAAATTTCAAAAAATTAGATATCCTTGAAAGTCCCATTTTCTTCGTTTCTTTTTATAGAAAATCTAAAAAGTGTCAGTTTTTTTTTTTGTTAGTTTTTTTCGTGTTTCTGAATTAGTTTCCTTTCTAGTTAGTTGTTAGTAAACTTTGAAAATTTTCAAAAATATTTTTCTTGTCTATAGGTCCTTCACTTTTCCTTATTCAAAAATACAAAAACATTTTCACATTTTTACATTCCCTTTTTAGTCTTTACATGTTTTTAAAATTTAAAAACCCAAAAAGATTTTTCTTTCTCACAAAACCAATGGTGATTTTAATTGCAAGACCCTTAGGAACTTCAAAAGGCATTTCACTTGATTGAATTGAAAAACCACACTTCCTTGATATTCTTATTAAATCAATGGTTTTTATGAACTTGTAAGTGTCGGTTAGTATTAGAATGCCTTGGAATCTTAAGGGATTAGCATAGTGATTGCTTTTTGAGCTTTTCCCTTTACACCTGTTTTCTCTTTGCTTTAAAGTGAAAAGTTATAGTCTGGGTTGGTCCCGAAGATGATGGTCTTAGCATTCATTTAACCGTTTGTGTCTTTCTTTCCTACTCTTTTAACATCAATCCTTAAGGTCTCATTCGGATATAAAAAGAAAGGAAGCAAAAGTGTTGTAAAAATTCTATGAAAAACAAGATGCTCTTTAGAATAAAAAAAAAAATGTGTGAATATTCTGAATCGTTGTGAAAAGAAAAAAAAAAACAGTGAGGAAGAAAAAAAGTTGTGAAAAAGAAGAGAAGTAAAAGAAAAGAAAGAAAAAGAGAATGGTTACTTGACAACTCATAAACCTTCATCTCTACAATTCTAGAGCTTCCTTCTCTTATGTACAAACTTCCTTGAGTGTACACGATTGATGGGTTCTAAAATTTGTTAGGTGGGTTGTGCATAGTACAAACAAGTGAAGTTTTTCCCGCTAAATGGGAATGAGCAGCAGTGGCTAGAAAGTTTTTGATAATTTTATTTTATTTTTTTTCCTTTAGGGTGCACTAGCTTTACCTCTATTTCCTTTTTTTTTTTTTTTCCTTTTCATTCCTTTGACAACCTTTATGTCTCAAGCCTAACATTATAAGTTTGAAAGTCCTACCTAATCCAGAAATGACTTAGGACAGAACTTAGAGCGAATAAGTACCGGAGAGCATAAGTTGTTTTGCAAATTAGAAACTAAACTAAATCATTGTGCTAATCAAATTGATGTTCCCTATTTTCTTTAAAAGACGACACAAGAAAATCACATACACACACTGTTGACTCATAAGTCTAGAAGTGAGATGTCAATGGGATGTTTGAACCTTGTCATTCATCATTTGATAGTTCTTTATTTGGTTGTGATTATATCATTATTGGAAGTGACACTTCGTTTTTGCTTTTGTTTCATTTTGATTGTTCACTTGTTTTAAATTTTTAGTTTTTACATTTTTCTGTACTTTGTGTCATTCTTCGTGGAGTCTAGTTGTCGTATGTTTCTTTGTTTTCAAGATGCTTGGTTTTGTGTTGCTTAGGAGCAAGCAACAAATTAGTGTGGGGGAATTTAATATGTGCTTAAGTGTCGTTATATTTTGTATGTTAATTATGTCATTTTCTGATGTTTTTAGTATAAAAAACATATAACATAATTCATTTTCCTTCCCTTTTGACTTAGATTCTTCCTAAAGAGGAGTTTGATGAATACAAAATGAAACATGGGCAAAACAGGCGAAAACAGAACGAAAATGGAGAAGATGGAAGCTTGCAACACTAAAGATAGCAGCCTACTGCTGACAGTAGGCAACCCCTACCCTAGGCAGGAGGTTAAAAACTAAAAAAATAAATAAATTTGTCCAGAAGCCTACCGTCAACGGTAGGTTACCCCACCACCAATGGTAGGTCTTGAAGGTTTTTTGTTAGGTCTTGGACAGAGACCGACGCCTACCGACACTGTAGGTCCCTATTTCAGCAAATACTTAATGCGTTTTTAGGCTCTCTAAATGTAATTTCCACCCCTTTTAGGGCATTCTCTGTTTTTGGTCTTAGAAAGAGTTGGGGTGAAAATACTGATAAAAACTCCTCCCAATTCTTCGTCAATTTGTGAGAATCCATTGATTAGATAGGACATTGAGTGTTTAGAGAGGAGTTTAAATGCTTTTCAAGGAGTAATTTCGAACTACATCGAGCGGATCGAGATATGAGCTCGAGGGCGACTCGGAACCGTGGAATCATATTCTCAACCTTAATCTTTTCTTTCTCTTATCTATTTATGAATGCTACTATGAATTTGAGTTTCGTGAAGATGTTTAGTAGCTAATTTCATTTTGTTTGAATGAGGTTTGAACCCTAGATTATTGGATGATATGATCTTTTGATTGGTTTTATAAAATTGATTATTGTTCTAAGCTGGGTTATTGTTTAATTATGCAATTGTTGTGTTTGACTTGCTTGAAATTAACTTAATTTGCAGAATTGATTGGAATTGAAAAAGAAAAATCAGTTTAGGGAAACTAATTGAATATTAGGAGTTGGAAATTGAATAGAAATATTAATTGCACTCTCAGACCCTTTAATCACTAATTCATAAGGCATTCATAATCGATTAGAGAGAGGAGAAATTCTTCTCTAAAGTTTAGTGAATAGAGAGGTTCTCGCCTAGAGATAGGGATTACCCTAGTTTAGTCAGATGACCCAATCTTACTCTTTCAACTATCCCTTTATCCTTTCGCTAATTGAAATAGTTGACAAAGATCTAAAGGATTCCATTTTTCAAGCTTTTTTCTATATTTTCACTCCTCAAACCAAGTTTTCTTTGTTTTAATAGTTTATTCTTGTCTTGCTTATTGCTTTAGTTTTAATCTTTTCTTTCAAAAAGAAATCATATTTTCTACTAGACATTAGAAAGAAGGTTAGTAATTTATCTTTCCTGTTGAGTTCGACAACTCGGGACATTCCTGTTATTATTAAGTTAGAGTAGTCCCACATTTTAACAATAACTATCGACACGTAGTTTCAAACTAGAGAGAGAGCTTAGACAGAGAGACCCTCTATCTCCTTCCTGTTTGTTATCTGTGCAGAAGGTTTATCTTCTTGATTCGTAGAGAA
Source organism: Catharanthus roseus (assembly GCA_028651295.1). Lineage (NCBI taxonomy): Eukaryota > Viridiplantae > Streptophyta > Magnoliopsida > Gentianales > Apocynaceae > Catharanthus > Catharanthus roseus. The sequence goes on from JAPQWS010000016.1 coordinate 10,829,614, forward strand.
GTTGCTGGACAAACCTACATGAACTCTGAATGGGGAGTAATGCACCGGAAGTATCACATTTATTTTTTGCCGATGATAGCCTAATTTCATGGAGAGAAAACGTAGTTGCCTATGCTCTTCAAAAATCTCATTGCCAGCTATGAGGAGGTTTTAGTCCAAAAGATCCACTACCAAAAGTCAGGAATATTATTCGAGAAAGATGTTGGAGTGGCAAGGGAAGAACAAATCTTGGGATTCTGGAGATGGCCAAATGTGAAAGTGAAGATAAATATCTTGGATTACCCTATGTGGGGGGGGTGGAGAGAGATCAAAGAAGGTGACCTTCTAATACATGAAGGATAGAGTGTGGAAAAAGGATCGTCGGAGGAAAGAAAAGCTTTTATCAGAGGCAGAGAAGGAGATGTTCGTAAAATTGATATTGCAAGCAATCCACTTATGTTATGCACTGCTTTCTATTACCCAAGGGGTTGTGTGATGAGATCATGACTATGGTAGGGAAATTTTTGTGGGGCCAAGGCAGACAAAGCTAGAGGTATTCACTGGAAAAATTGGGCGTCTCTTGTGTAAGGTGAAGTAGACGGGTGGGCTGGGATTCCGAGACTTCGAGGCCTTTAATTTTGCTCTCCTATCCAACAAGGGTGGCGACTCTTGATGAATCAGAACCCATTATTTTGCACATGTGCTAAAAGGGAAATATAATGATAGTATAGATTTTCTGGGAGAAAAAATTCGTACAAGAATCTCATATATTTTGAGGAGCATAATGTTTAAACCCCTCACACGAAACATGTTTCTCAATAACACATTGCATGCGAGTGACCTCATAAATCATGTCAACAGAGTATGGAGAATGGATGTGCTTGAGGCTTTGTTCTTGCCTCGTGACTGAGAAAAGATAACCAGCATCTCTTTGAGCTCAACACAGTTACCGAATACTAGAATTTGGCATTGCCAAAACATAGGCAGTTTAGATCAAATCGGCATACCATATGGGCATTAAATATATGGAAAGGGAGATGGGGAAAGGAAGGGGAAAGGGACATTTGCACAGCTAGATTACTCCAATTAGATTCTACTCTGGAACGTGGTGGTACCGCCAAAGGTCGGGCAAATAGTATGGAAGTTATGACATGATATATTACCAACAAGAACGGCTTTAAGGAGGAAGATGGCTATGGAGGCAAACTGGTAGAGATGCTGCAGTGAGTAGGAAGGAAGCTTTCACCTCTTTTTCCTCTGCCCTTTGGTCCATGAGGTTTGGAGGACATGGGAGGTGGACATCAAGCAAATAGTGCAAGGCATTCAAATGTGCATTGAAGTTATTCGGAATGTACTTAATGCATAGAAGGCCATAGGAGAGAAACAGGCGTGTGGATTCTTTATGCTAATCTAGGGTATTTGGAATTCTCAGAATCGCTTTATTTTTAGGGCCAATGCCGAAGCAAATAGGAGAGTATTAATATAATTTTTGCATAGAGTGGGAGTATAGGAGAGCCCAAATCAACCCCCAAGTAGCTGCTAACAAATGCCGAGCAAACCTTGTGCGGAACCACCTAGTCAGGGTGCATAAAAGATTTTAGTGGATTGTTCATTTAAAGGAGAAAAGACGAGAGTACGTATGGTGATTAGAGACTATGTAGGTGATATAATTGATACTATGGCAGTAGGGTGGAAGGCGTACAGGAAGTCAATGTAGAGGTTGTTGCTATATAGAGGGTTGCAATTAGCATAAGAGTTGTTAATCCCAGACTTCACGATAGAATTGGAATGCTCACCAATAGTGGTACTGGTGAAATCTGGGCAGGAGGACCTCTCAAGACTAGGACATACTTTTTGCAAAAGGAAATTTTAGCCAACCCCAAGGATCAAGATTGAATACTTGATTTGGGGTATAAATATTCCTCCGCATATGCTAGCGCAAATAACAAGTGATGTAACTGAGGATCTAGTCTGGATAGAGAAAGTTCTCGAGTTTATAAGTCCAGCCATTATGGCTGACAAAGCTTCTATCTAATAAAATTTGACATTTTCCCTAAAAAAAAGAGGTAGTTGAAGTGTAGAAATAAAATCTTACATAAGGGGAAACCGTAATCAAAGACATGTTAGGCAAACTGTTAATGTGTCTGACTCAAAATTCCAACTATCCAGCATAAGGGAACTTACAATAATACGTGTAAAACCATTCAAATAATTACTAACACAAGAATGCTGTAGAAAAACAAAATTTCATAAGAGCTTTTTAGTCTTGGCAATATGTAGTTGCTATTCTTTATGCTTTCACCGAGATTGGGATCCTTAGTTCAGACATGAACCACAACAACAACAACAATAACAACAACAACGCATCATTTTTTTGGTGGTAAAATGTTCATATCATTAAGTATCTTTTGGGCTAGTGCTAATGCTACAGCCTGAACCATCCTCCATTTTCGGATTCCCCAAGAGGATTTTTCTTGTTTATTTCCCTGTTAAATAAAATTCAAGATGAATAGTTAGAGTTCCCTCCCATATGTATTAAGGAGTTCATGTGCTAAAACCTTTTCATCTTAATTTCTAGTTTTGGTTTGCAAGATCCAGGTAAAAAACTTGTGTTTTGGTTTGTATTTTTCGGGTCAAAAACTTGACTTTAGTTTGCAAGTTCCGGTTGAAAAACTTGTTGTTGGTTTGTAGTTCCAGCAACTTGTTTAGTTTCTCTTGGCATAGAAAAGTTGTTAGTTGCTAGAACTAGGCTTAAAACAAGTGGTTGGTTTTGTAAAGTTCGATCCGACCTTGATTGAGATCGGTGTTTTTAGTGGAATCCTTAAGATGGTGTTCTTGAGGGAAAATGGATTTAGGTGTTTAACTAAACCACTATAAAAATTCTTGTCTCCGTTTATTCCTATTCTTCATTCTATCTGTCATTTTAATATGTTTCAGTTGTTCTTGTTTTAAGTGTTATGATTAGGATCTGAGAGTCAAGCTAATAGCATAGAATATCCATTGATCTTCTTTATGAGTCAAGCTAATTTTAGTATTGAGCTAATAACTAGAAAATAACAAAAAGTTTTTAAAGCTTATTTTCTTTTAAAGTCTAATTCATCTCACTCTTGGACTATTCTAGGACTTACATTTTGTATCAGAGTAGTCTCTCTCAAGGACAAAAGAGAGAGGATCGATGACTAGGACTATTCTAGGACTATCAGAGTAGTCTCTCTCAAGGACTATTCTAGGACTTACATTTTTTAACAGCTCGAGAGAGGATCGATGACTAGCTTAAATATTATAACTGAGAAACATTCGATTACTTGACCATCGTTGTTTAATGGAAGACAAGAATTAGGAATTTCATTTAGTCAACTGATGAAGGTCATAAAAAATAGTCCACATGTTCCCAAGAAAACTGAAAACATTATTGAAGTTGCCAAGTATAAAAATGAATTCGATGAAAATGATTGGAAAAACTGGTATGTAAATGCCAAAGCGCTAAGCATCCTTCATTGCTCACTTGATGTGAATCAATAAGGTGTCATCTTGCAAATCAGCTAAGTAGTCTGTCTAAAATGTGAAGTCACTTATGAAGGAACTAGTCAAGCGAAAGATACTAGAATCAATATTTTATATCGAGACTATGAGTTATTTCAAATGAAATATGATGAAATGTTTCTGAAATGAACAATAGGTTTACATTTATTGTAAATCGACTGAAGGCTCTTGGAAAGGATATCACTGAAGAGGAATGGTGCAGAAGTTTCTGAGATCATTATCAGAGAGATGGGAAGAAAAAGTTACTATTTTAAGTGATATAAAGGATTTGACAAAATTCTCTTATGATGATTACATTGGTTCATCCCTGTAACATGAGATATGATAGACAAAGGAAAAGCCACTTCACAAGAGAAGAAGAAGAACATTTCTTTGAAAGTTGATCAAGAAGGAAAGACTAACATTGAAGAGAACAAGAACATGAAAAGGTCTTAAAAAACTTTCAGGAATTACAAGAGAGGTACTTAGGCTAAAGATGAATATAAGAAAAAGGAAGAAGCAGAACTTGTGTGTTATGAGTGTCAAGAACCAGGACATATCAGAACTTAATGTCCTAAGTTGAAGAAAGAGAAAAATGATAAAGCAATGATCATTGGATCATGGAGTGGTTCTTAAATTAGTTCAAGTGATGAGGAAGAAGATGAGATTTATGAGGGTTAAGTGGCATCTAGAAATGCTTTGATGTGTTTGATGGCATTTGAGGAAACTAAGCTGACAAAAAACAACTGAGGTAGTTATTTCTGATAACTCTTGTTACAAAGATTTTCTTCATGATTTGAAGAATTGTTTCATATGAAACTGTTGCTGAGAAATATGAAAGTCAAATGAAAGAGTTTGAGAAACTTTAAATAAGGGAAAAGATTTTTTGCTACAAAATTCTGGTTAACAATTTCTTGAAAAAACTGAAGCTAATCCAGACTTGCAAATTTTGAAAACTGCCATGAAATCCAAAGAAGAAAGAAATGTGAAGTTGAAAGATGAGGTTGAAAAACTCACTCAAGATTTGTCAAAGTTAAGGTAAAGAAAAATTCAAATAAACTTCTTGGAAATCAAAGACAAATCACTAATAAAATTGGTTTGGGACTGAATGATTTTTCAGCTAAGAAAGCTAAACTTGGATTTCATAAAACACAGATCGAAGCTATTGTTGAGTGTATGAAACCAATTTTGAAAAATTCTTTTGAAATTGATAGTAAAACTAGATTGAGATATGCAAGTTCTTCAAATCATGATTTTCAAAAAGGAAATTTGAAGCAAAGTTTTCAGAAGAATATGAAACCTCATTCTTATCAAAAGAATTTTAAAACTTATTTTAAAGAGGCTTTTATAGAAAAGATGAACTAGAAATTTGTATCAAATTTTTCAAAAGAATATGAAACCTTATTCTCATCAAAAGAATTTAAAAATTGATTTTTAGAGAAGCTTTTGTAGTAAAAATGATCCAACAAAATTTGTATCAAAGTTTTCAGAATAACGTGAGACCTCATTCCACCAAAGTTAAAACTGATTTTCAGAGAGGCTTTTATAGAAAAGACTTACAAAGAGATTGTTACAGAAAGTGGTCTGGAAATTCAAGGTTTCAAAGGTTTTGAAATAAGCAATTTTAAAAAAGAAGATTTAACTATATGTACAATCAAAGATATTACACATGTTTTCAATATGGTTACTTCCCAAGAAATAGTAACAATAATTTCTAGAACATGAAAAGAAATTATTTTGGAATTGGAAGAGGATATGCAAGCTAGAATCTTACCATCAAGGACCCAAATCTCTAGTACCCAAGAGAAGCTAATTTATTTTGCGGATGTGTTAAGGACTAATTGTGCACAAAATTGATGGTTTACTGATAAGAGTTACTCTAGACATATGACAAGTGACAGGAATCTATTCACCAAGTTGGTTGGGAAGAATTGCGGTGATGTAAGCTTCAGGGACCATAGTAAAAGCCTGATCATTGGTAAAGGAACAGTTGGAGTTAATCCAAGAATTGAGAATGCATCACTTCTGAAAGGTCTTAAGCTCAACTTGATTAGTATGAGTCAGTTATGTGATAAAGGAATGGATGTTAACTTTGGAAAAAGAGAATGCAAAGTGTTCAAGGAAAAGAAGCTAATTCTTGTAGAAAAAAGAGTTGAGAATGTTTGTGTTGGAGACTGATACATTAGGTGGAGCTAATTCTATCTTTTTAGCTTCTGTCACTAATGAAAGTTGGTTATGGTACAGAACATTAGGACTTGCAAGTATGTGCATTTTGGGCAAGTTCTCAAAGAAAAAGTTAAGTTTGAAAGGGGATAGTGTTTCTGATGCTTGTCAGATTAGAAAACTTGCCAACGTACTTCTTGGCTTAAGATACTAACACAATAAGCTACACATAGACTAGAGCGCTTGTATGGTCATTCTTGAAGAAAAAACTCTATGAGCTTTGGAAAGGAGGGAAACCTAATATTGGATATTTTAGAATGTTTGGATGCAAAAATATAGGATGTTTGTTGGAAAATCAGATGAAGCTCTTTTTCTTGAATATTCATAAGTGAGCAAGGCATATCGAGTCTTCAACAGGAGATGTAAAGCTGTTGAAGAATCTGTGCATGTTATGCGTATTGAGACTAATGAAGAAAATCTGGAAGTGCAGCAACTGAAGAAGATGCTATAGAATCATAGGATTGGACAAGACTAAAACCATTGTTGAACAAGCTGAGGAAGTGAGCAAAGTTAATGGAGTTCCAACTAAAAATGGAGCTGCTCAAGAAACTTGAGTGCTAATACTGAATATCCAGGAACAAAGATATCAAATGAATCATTCAAAGGAGGCCATGCTAACAAATCTTCTAAAAAATGGTAACAGCAGGTGGACTGAAGAAAATGATGGGAAAGGTAGCATTTATCTAACATATTGAGCCAAAGCTGTTTGAGGAAGTTCAAGATGATGTAAAGAAGATGTTGTCCATGAAAGAGAAGCTAAATTAGTTTGAGAGAAACAATGTTTGAAAGCTTGTGCCTAGGCCAACAAAATAGTTGGTTATTGGGACTAAACGGTTTTTTAAGAATAAGTTGGATGAGCAAGGAAACATTATGATAAATAAGGCAAGATTTGTGGCTCAAGGGTGTGATTAGGAAGATGGAATTAATTTTGATGAGACTTTTGCTCCAGTAGCTTGATTAAAGTTTATTCTCATGTTTTGTGCATTTGCATATTTCTAAGGTTTTGCTTTTTTTTTCAAATGGATTTGAAATGTGCTCTTTTAAATGGTCTTTTGAAAGAAGAGGTTTACGTGGAACAACCACCTTGTTTTGAAAGCCTTGAAAACCTTAATCATGTTTTTAAATTAATAAAAGCCTTGTATATGGTCTTAAATAAACTTCAAGGGCTTGGTATGGGAGACTAAACAAGTTTTCAATGGAAAATGGTTTTTCAAGATTAACTATGGATAAAACTCTCTTTTCACAAAAATGTTTTTAGAAAATATTCTGATTGTTCAAGTGTATGTGGGTGATATAATTTTTAGAGCTACTGACATGAGCTTATATAAACATTTTTCTAAGCTAATACAGAGAGAATTTCATAGCATGATGGGCGACCTAAACCTCATTTTGGAACTTCAGATTAAACAGACCAAAGAAGGATAGCAAGCAGTCATACTAAGTACATAAAGTAACTTTTGTCCCTTAAAAAAAGAAAGTAACTTCTGAGGAAGTATAAGATGCCTAAAGCTAACCTTAGCAAAACTCCCATAAGCATTTCAAAGAAGCTAAACAAGCATGAGAAAGGTGAGGCTACCAATCAGAAAGTGTATAGAGGTATGATAGGAGCTCTTCTATATCTTACTGCCAGTAGACTTTACATTTTATTTAGTATATGCCTTTGTACAAGATTTCTAGCTAATCCAAAGAAATCACATCTCATTATGGTGAAAATAATCTTTGGTTATCTTGCAAGAACATTAGACCTAATCTTATGGCATCAAAGGAACGGAACTTTTAAGCTAAAGGGATACGGTAATGCTGGCTTTGTAGAAAGTCAAGTTGATAGGAAAAGTACATCAAGCACATGTCAATTCTTAGGAAAATGTCTAGTCTCTTGGCACAGTAAGGAAAAGTCATTAGTTAGCCTATTAATATCAGAGGCCGAATACATATCAGCTGGAAGTTGTTTAGCTCAATTGCTTTGGATAAAGCATCAATTGATGGGTTTCGGGCTAAGCTACCACAATACTCTATTTACTATGATAATAAGAGTGAGATTAACATGACGAAGAATCCAATGCAGTACTCCAGAACAATCACATTAAAATAAGACATCAGTTCATCTACGAGCATGTAGAGAAAGGTACAGTCGAACTAATCTTCGTTCCCTCTGAGAAATAGCTTGCAAATATTTTCACAAAACCTCTAAGTGCGGAAGCTTTTCTAAAATCCATTTTTGAACTTGGTTTAGCTTGTCTTTAGTTTGTTGCTCTCATTACTGCTTTCAATACAGCTTCCTTCTGTGAATAAATGTGCTATTTCTTGTCTTGTCTAAGTCACCATCATTTAAGAATTAAGTAAAACGTTAACTTGTACATTGTTATTCTCAACTTCCTTTACTCATATCTTGTTTTGACTGAGTTTGTACACCCTTTTTGATATCTTTATGTATCATTGACAGTAGCTTTTTACAAGTGATTTTTTCTTTTCTAAATAGCTAATAAAGGTGATATAAAATTGGTAAAGAAAATGAAGCTTACATGGGCACAAGCTCAAAAGTACAACTGTTACTTGTCTTTATCTCTTTCTCTCTCCTTAGACTCATTTGTCTTTTCAAATTCTTATCTCATTTGAAAAGCTGAGTTCTTCTTGAAAAAGAAAACTCATAATTCATCTTTCTAGAAAGGTTTTATTGAAACCTTACCTTTTCTTCTACTGGTTTATAAAAGAAGGGAAATATCTCTCACTCAGGCATTCTTCTTTGAAACTCTTTGCTTGAAACTTCTCAGTACAATCTTCTATTCTCTTTTTGTGGTATACCAAAAAGGCTACCAAAAAGAAAGAAACTCTATCTTGAAAAAATGCTCAAGCTTCAAAAAAGAAAAGGAATACAAATGGGAAAAAGAAAACAAGAGTTGAGAAGGAATTTCTGTCGATCGAGAAGGGTAGAATGGGAAACACGATAATAAAGCTAAGAGCCATGGACCGTACACTTTTTGATGCAAGAGATCAACCTTACAAAGGATGGTTTGATATATTATGTTGGCTGGTATCATGAAAATAAAACAGGTGGAATATAGAGAACTTGTGAGAAAATTTTACAGTACTTTGTCGAAATACAAAGATAAGGCCATTATAGTGTAGTTGTAATGTGAATCTTCAATTGATTATAGATTTGATTCAACACCTTCCCAATATCGCTTCCTTTGATGAAGAACCTCTATTGGGATTTTGTAGTTTCAACACTCCAACAGAAAACCTATGTGGATCTAAGCTTCATAAACCCAATATTGGGAGGCAAAACTCATTCTCAATTGGATAGAAAGAACCTTAAGAAACTATGGCCTCAAAACCCCAACTACACAAACTAGAAGACCCAAGTTTAACCATTCAAAGAACAAGAACTCTAAGAATCAATTAAAGAAGGAATTGGATGATCAATTTATTTCAATAGATTCCACAATATAAGCAATCAATTGTTCACTAAACTAAGGAAGAAAACCTTTAACAAGCTAACGAAGAAGGGTTGAAGAACCTTATAGACAATAAAGAATTCCTCTCTAAATTTTGAGCAAAATATCCAAGTTAGTTACAAATAAGCCTATAGTTGGGTATTTATAAGCCAAGGCCTAAACCTAACTTATCTAATGATTAAGGGTTTTAAAATACTCATTAGGCCCTTGATTAATAGCTGGAAACAAAGTTCAAATAATGAAATCCTGCCTAAACATCACAAAGGCTCAAGTCCACTATGACCCTACCGGTGACGGTAGGGTACAACCTACCTGACGCAATAGGGCATTGTCTTCACAACCTGGCTAGTCTACATCCTACCCACGATGGTAGGTGAAGGGCTTATCGTCAGCGGTAGGTCTAATTCTTCACAGGACTTGGTCCTTTTAACATCCAAATTGCTCCTTTGAATAATCCTTGCTTATGGTATATATTTCAACTTGGAAGCTTGTCCTTCATCATCAAAACCTTCACTCTTATTCTTCATTTTGTTTATCTTAGTTTCTTTAATGAAAGCACCCATTCCTTTAACCAAACTTGCATCAAATGCCTTGATCTTCTTGTCCATGCTCTAGTGCTTGGATTCTGAATCAATTCATTAGCTTTGCTCATCTCAGTTCATATCAATGCCCTCCCTTGAAAAGATTCGTCCTTGAATGTTCACCTACACCAAATAAAGACATATCAAAATATTGAAGATAGCACTAACATGAAATTCAACCGGAAGATCAATTATAGAAACACTATAGCATTCAAGAATTGCAAGGCTCATCGTAACAGCCATCAAGCTTAGACTCGTGATATGGAGGAACTCATTCATATCCAAAGGAACCTCAACCCCAACCTCCAGGATCAAAGACTAATCGTGTTCTTTCAAACTTCTTGTTATGGACTTCAATAGCTTCATGAGTCTTGTAATAGATATGCTTAACAAACTGTGTCATTTTCTTTGCAACCAAGCTCAAAGTATAGTCTATAGATGAAGAAATCATATCAAAAGAAATTAGAAGATTGTCAACATAATCAACTTCAAAAGAAGAGTAAATAGTAGTAGAATCATGAGCTTTATTATAGTCAAACTCAAGATGAGGTGAAAAAGGTTCCCATGAGAATCCGATCATCTTCTTGGTTACATTCATCAAAGAACTAGCAATGGTGCTAAATTTCTTGATGAATCTCTTATAAGAAATTGGTAGACCATGGAAATTTCTCTCTTGAAATGCACTCTTAGAAATAAGACAATCTTTGATTGCTTGCACCATATTTGCACCCACTTGGAGACCTTGAAAATTCACCACATAACCTAGGAAAGTACCATGTTCAACACAAAAATAATATTTTCCAAGGTTAGCATATAGCTTCTCATTCCTCAAAACAATCAAAACTTGTTCAAGATGATGCAAATAATCTTCAAAAGTCTTGCTATCAATCAAGATATCTTCCAAATGAACCACAACAAATATAGAATCATGCCTTTAGGAAACCACAGTAATTCAAGTATAAACTCCATAGATATGTCTACACAAGGTCCTCTAGGCACATTAAAAGTAGCATAAACTCCATGTTGCAAAGATGTAGAAGTAGTTCTTTTTACATTCTACACAATTGTCAATAAACCTTTCTATATCTCCTTTCATCCAAAACCAAAAGAAATGCTCATGTAAAATGTCATAAGTTTTAGAAATACCAAAATGAACCATCAAACCACCACAATGAGCTTCTTTAGCTAACAACAATCTAAAGTAACAAGAAGGAATGGATAATTCACCTTCATAGTAAAGAACATCATCATGTATAAGGTACTTATTATTATGCACAACCAAACAAGCATCACATATGTTCTTGAATTCATTATCACTAATATGTAATTCCTTAAGCATCTCAAACCAAGTAATTAAGCTTGAAAGTTGAGAATAGAATGTACATTTTAGACAAAGCAATAGCTACAACAGTCTTTACCTCTATTGTACGAAATGACATTTGGAATTATCTCTATAGATTCCATCCATCTTGCATACCACTCGTTGAACTTGTGTTGTCCATTCAGAAATAATACATAGAGCTTCTTATCATAAGTAGCACATTTCAACGCTACACCACTCTCCAGATCACTTTGATGCTCAATTCCTTTTAAATGATGAAGTCCACAGGGTTCCTCTTCGGGGAAAATAACCTTACATTCTCCAATGATCTTTATATACCATTAGACATGGAAAAGTAACTTTGATGAGCCTCAAATTTCTTCATTTCACAAATGAAGTGAGGAAATATAGACATAAAATTTCCAAAATTCTAAGATGATCTACATTTCTCTTGGAAAACATTTTATCAAAGAACTTTTTTAAAAGTTGATGGTTAAACAATTTAGATTAAAATTCATGTTTCAAAGTTAATTCACAAGAGTTCTTCCAAAACAATACGATTGAGATGTTGTTATTCAAAAACCACTTGAAAGGTATATGGTAATAATGATGCTTAACAACAAAATCTTTGAAACCTTGTTCATAGGCCTCCTTTCTCAAATTAGATTTTTCAAATGCCAAAGGATTAACTTTGAGCACCTTAAGATTAGCTCCCATTCAGTTTTCAAAATCTTTCAATAAAAGTTCCTTGAAATGCAAATGATAAAATTGGAACCCGAATGTGCTTTCAAATAAAATTGTCAAGGAGTTAATGACATTTAAAAGCTTTTTTTCACTGCAAGAAAACTCAACTTGACCACTCACAAAGGACATAAGTTGGTTTAAGGAAACAAAATCATTATGATTCTCCATAAAAGTATCAAGGAAAGAGGAAACATAGCCAACATTCTCAACAAACTTTCCTAAACACTTATCATGTAGAATATGAAATAAAGCACCATCTAATCCAAAACCAACAACTATAGACTCAATGGAAGCATTATTCATGGCTCATAAATCATGGCAAGAAGGATCAAACATAGAATCACTATGCAATAATGAATCCTCAAGAAAAGCATGAGAAGAACGACATGTAGAAGCAAAAGGCACAACAAGAAAGAAACCACCACCTAAAGAAATAGCACAAAGGTCTCCAATTATGCTCACATCAGAAAGATAAGACTCTAGGAACAACTTTAATTTCACAAAAGAAACTTTATAACACATAAGAAAAGGGTTAAGTGATAGACTCATTGGGAAATCTTTAAGAAAATTGTCAAGCTCTTTCTCCATGTTCCTTCCTTTGTCTTCAATTCCAAGCACACAAGAAATATAATTAGGAATATTGAGATGGCATTCATCAACTCTATGAATTGTTTCTTTTTTTTATTAAAGTTCCAAGGGAGTTGAGAAAGTAAAATTAATATCCATTTCCCATGAAAACAAGTGAGAACAACTTAATTTCCTTAAAATAAATCTCAAAGCTCAAGTAGGAATTAGACGGAAAGAAGTTTATGGTCTTGATGTACTTGTAGGCAAGTTTTCCTTCTTCATCCTTGCTTGAATCTACAAAATTCTGTACACATACGAACTCACTAGCAAAGAAAGAGTTAGTTTCATTAACATAGAAATTCAATTCCTCATTCTTTTAAAACACAACTATCTCCTTTTCTCTTTGCTCTTTTTTTTTATTCTCTTGGTCTTCGATGAAACAATCATTTTCTTTTACTCTCTCACTTTTCTCAAGCTCACTCTTTCTCTTTTGAGCACTCTAAATGTTCACTCTCTTTGGAAAAGATAGAGAAGGAATCAAAGGTACATAATCTCTCCACTAATCTCTTTTTTTCTTCGACTCCTTCTTCTTTAATTTCAATACTCTTTCCACTCATGATACAACAAGGTTCCTCTTTGGATGTTCCTTCCACAATATGAATTACAATACTTTCTTCAACTACCTCTTGAGCTTGTAGAAGCTCATTTACTTTTGAAAATTCTTCAATCATTGATGTTTTCAAGGTTTATACCTTTACAACTCCTTGAGGTGACATGGAAAGTTATTTTTCTCTACACCTTTTGACCTTTATAATGCTCTTTTCCTTTTTCTCTTGATCAAATATTCTTACCCTTTCTTTCAACTTCTTTTGCTCTTCATAAATTTCGTTAGGTGCCAAAGAATTTAGAATGAATCTCTTGCTATCTTTGGTGAAGTTGTAAGAATTCTTGTCCCCATTATATATAGCTTTCCTATCATTTATCCAAGGACTTCCAAATAATAAATGACCCGTTTACACGGGTGCTACATCATATAACACATCATCTTTATATATTCCTTTTGATCTCATCGTTATCATTTGGCCAATAACGTATGTAGAGCTTAAGATGTTCGAGAAGAGATAAATTCAACTTTTCCACAAAGTAAGTACTAGCCATATTAGCACAACTACTACCATTATTAACAAGATTAGCAACTTTTCCTTCCACATGGCATTTGAGATGGACTACATGCTCACTTTCATTATTCCCCCTATAGATATTTTCATCATATAAGCTCTCAAAGTAAACTTCTCCACCATAAATATGATGATACTTTTCATAACAATCATAAGGACTATGCTCATAATTATCATATCTAGTATTAACTCTTCCATAACCCCCATAATCATCATAAGAAGTATGCTCAAAAGATTTAGCATAAGAAGAGAAGTTACCAACTCCAACATGTCTTCTAGGAGTGAATTTTCTATTTCCATTGTTGATTCCACCATAAGCATTGACTCTATTGCCACCACCATGATGGAAATTATGCATACCTCTTGCAAGCTTGGATTGATAATCCTCTTGTTTGCACTTTGCTCCCATTAAACCTACAAAAAAATGTTAGAGAACAAGAAAAAGACCTGCCAATCACTCTCTAAGTGTTCACACCTCTGATGATCACTCAATTCACTTGTTTAGCACTCTTTATTGGCTTTTATCAAGATAAGCTCACCCTCTTGCCTTTTCCAAACACTCTTCACTCAAGTATCTATAAGATTCTTTAAACCTCTTAACCAACTCAAAGCAAGAGCAACTATCCCAAGCAAGTAAGGCAATCAATGCACTTAGTTGGATATAAGCGTTCAACGAGGCAAAGTTTCAAAAACTTGAGGTGTAAAAATTTAAAGAAATGTAATCTATAGAAAAGAGCCAACAAACTTACTTGATCATCAAAAAAGATTAGGAACACGCAAAGAAACACTTAGAAGTAAAAAATAAAGCAATTCAAAACATTCAGGCGCAAAGAAAACAAGAGTACTATGAAAATTTCCCAAGAAACAGGGGATGATGACACCCTGTCACTAAGACAATGATATTTCTACTAATACGAATTGAAACCAATTTAGGAAGATTCCTCACTCGATGAATTGAATCAGTATAACACATGATATGCTCGGATTACTTCATACTTTTTCTGCAGCTAAGATTCCGAAAACATTTCAAGTTTTAATCAAATTGAGCAATTAATTGAACTCCAATTAAGTAAATCTTATTTCAATTGAAACTTAACTCAAAGGAAAACAGATCCATCACAAAACATCAATCAATTTTGCAAATATTCAGTCAATTTTGCAATTTATTTATGGATCTATTTTTTTTTACTATTATTGCATGATCTTCATGGAAATTTTTAATAGATCATCAAGTACTTTTTTTTCCCAACGAATTTGAACAACTTACAACACAAATTGACATGCATTTGGAGGTTGCTCTGACACCACTTTAATGAGAATCTTCAATTGATTATAGATTTGATTCAACGCCTTCCCAAGATCACCTCCTTTGATGAAGAACCTCTATTGAGGATTTTGTAGTTTCAACGCTCCAATAGAAATCCTATGAGGATCTAAGCCTCATAAAGCCAATATTGAGAGGCAAAACTCATTCACAATTTCTTAGAAAGAACCTTGAGGAAACTATAGCCCCAAAACCCAACTACACAAACTAGAAGACCTAGGTTTAATCAATTTTAAGAACAAGAACTCTAAGAGTCAATTAAAGAAGGAATTGGATGATCAATTGATTTCCATAGATTCCAGAATCTAAGGAATCAATTGTTCTCTCAACTAAGGAAGAAAGCCCTTAGCAAGCTAACTAAGAAGGTTTGAAGAATCCTAGAGACAATAGAGAATTCCTCTCTTAATTTTTAGTGAAATGTTCAAGTTAGTTATAAATGAGCCTATAATTGGGTATTTATAAGCCAAGGCCTAAACCTAACTTATCCATTGATTAAGGGTTTTAAAATAGCCATTAGGCCCTTGATTAATAGCTAGAAATAAAGTTCAAATAATAAAATCCTGCATAAACATCACAAAGGTTCAAGTCCACAACGACCCCACCGGCAACTAAGGTACAACCTACAGGACACAGTAGGGCATTGTCTTCACAGCCTGACTTGTCCAGAATCCTACCGGCGATGGTAGGTGCAGGTCCTACCGACATCATTGTCTTTACAGCCTGGCTTGTCCAGAAGTGGAGGAAGCTTTTGAATAAAAGGGTGAATTTGTTGGGAAATCTGAGGAAAAAGCTAGTGAACAAGAAAGTGAAGAAGATAGCAATAAGAAAAGTGAGAATAAGAGTGAAAAATAAAAAAGAAGAAAAAAGTGAGGAAAAATCTTATGAACATGGTTCTGAAGAAGAAGACGGAGAGGCTAACATGAAGAAGTCTTATCAGAAAAGAAAGAGGCTGAAAAACAAAAAAGAAAAAGAATATGAAAAAGAAAAAGAAAAAACTAGCTTGAGGGAAAAAGTTGTGGAGAAAAGAAATGAGGGACTGAGTTAGTTTAAAGGAAGAAGAAAAATGACAGTTAAGAAAATCCAAAGGATCTCCTACCCTACAAGTGATGGAGAAGAGAATTCAGTTGATAAGGAGAAAGATGGAGAAGAAGAAGATATGTGTGAGAAATGTGAGAAAAAAAAAAGGAGTTGAAGAGAAAAAAAGTGGAATAAAATGGAAGATGAATGTGAGTCTAAAATTCTAAGTTTGTTTGAAGATATTTCAATAAAAATAGAAGTCTTGGGTAGCCATTTCAAAAGCTAGGAGAGAAGTTGAAAGCTGGGTTTACTCGAGATAAAATAGTTGAATCAAAAGAGGCAGTTTATGTTCCTAAACCTGTTCAATCTCCTAATATAAAGGATTTGAATATCAGTCCTTCCATATCAAATCCTTTTGGTATAGCTCCTCCTTTGTTTGATTATTATTGACATGAACCAAGATGGTCAAGGAGATGAAAAGCTTCAAGGACCAATCACAAGAGCAACAACAAAGAGAATTAAGGTGAATGATGATAAAGTTGCTCATGGATTGATGATAGCAATTGAAGAAACTATGAAGCAAGGTCTAAAGTTCAAGAATGAGGGCTTGAAATATGATGAAAATCCACCTAAGTTGCTTATGGTTCAATGTCTAAACTTGGATTAACCAATGGAATAAGTTGGAGGAAGAAGAAACCAAGAGAAGTGAAGAACAGAGCCTACCGCCTGTACCTACCGTCCATTGTAACTTTCTACCCAAAATTGTCTTGGTGAGCTGAAGACCTATCGTAGGCGGTAGGGTGTTATTTTAGTATGATGCATTGTTTTAGGCTGGAATTGCTGTTCTAATTCAATTTATAGCTTTTAATTAAGTCCCTAATGGGTCTTGGGTTGACCCAAGACCATGTTTAGATTAGGTTTTAGCCTAAACTCTATAAATACCCTATTATGGCTTAATTGTAAGACTAATTGATGATTGTATGAAATTGATGAGTTTAATCTTAGGGTTCTTAGACTTTCAAAGTTTCTCCTAACTTCATCTAAGGTTTGATCATCCTTAGGTTGATTTTACTTGAGACACTTGGATTGGAAAGATCCAAGGATTTCTTCAATTGATCACAATTCCTTCTCTAACATATCTACATCCATGTATTTGTCTAAATTGGGTTTTCTCTACACAAGCTAATTAGGTGTTGAGTTTAGTATATCTAATGTTGAATTAGAGTGCGGGGGAAAGATTAGTTACATGAATTCATGAGGTCATAGATTTGGTATATCTATGGCTGCTTGTGGATAGAATTATTTAAGTCCTTCTTGGAGGTAAAAGGTCCTTGGGGAATGAAGATTTGAAAATTTTAAGAATTTGATCCATTTGCAAATCTAATCTTACATCATTTGTTATCAGAGCTACCTTCAAGTAAGCTCTAATTTGTTTCAATTCCTACAATTTAAAAAAAAAAAGTAAAAGTATATGATGATCTATGAAAAATACATGAAGATCATGCAAATCTCGGACAAAAAAATTTAATGTCGTGATATTGGCTTGATCCGAAGTTGTATTGCTTTGTTTTTGCAAAAAACATTATCATAGATCTAAAATATTATGAGTTAGTGATTGATTGAAATTGGTTTCACTGAATTTGGACTTGATTTGGTAGATCAATTCATCAAACTTTTGGAAGTGTCGAGAAACCAGATTTGTTTGAAAAGTTTGAATTAATTGGAATATTTCTTGTGTTATACCGGTTTAAATTTAACGAAGCTTATGCCTAAATTTATCCTCATTGAATTATTCTTCTTTCTAGATTAATTTGACGCGATTAGGAATTATCATCTTGAGCTATCATGATTTTTGTGACATGGTGTAGTGACCTCTGTTTTCTGTGAAAATTTATTTTAGTACTCTTACTTCTTTGTTTAGCTTATTTTTGTTTTGATTAACTATTTTTGAACTCTAATTACTTTCTTTCAGTGTTTCCTATTCTTTGTGGTGATCAATAGACTTTGGTTGACTCTAATTACTCTTGGATAGTTTTTGAACCTCTTGCACTACAAGCATTTGTTGGAATTCCTCTTTGAATTCCTTTAACTAACTCAATTAAGTCTTTAAATCGTATCTTTGGTTGATTGCCTTTGGTTGTTGTGGTGGAGGAAAGTTTGAATTTTCAAAGGACTTTTGTTAGGTGAGAGTTTGGAGAAAGGCAAGAAGGTGAGCCCATTTCATTAAAAGCCATGAGATAGCCAAACACGAGAGAAATTGAGTGATCATGAAAAGAGTGTATACACTTAGGGCTTGATTGTGAGGTCTTATTTCTTGTTTCTTTTATTTAATTTGCAAGTTTTTTATCATATCTACGGAAGCTCAATTACCCACTCCTTACAATGAATGTACTAGTGAAATTCATCATTCCAATGAAGGTTTTCATGAGTGATCATGAAAAGAGTGTATACACTTAGGGCTTGATTGTGAGGTCTTATTTCTTGTTTCTTTTATTTAATTTGTAAGTTTTTAACCATATCTACGGAAGCTCAATTACCCACTCCTTACAATGAATGAACTAGTGAAATTCCTCTTCCAATTTGGATCCAACGAAGGTTATCATGCAACAGCTTCAACAAATGAGGAAGAAAATGAGAGATATGAGAAGGGACATGACCAATCTATCTATGGAGCAAAGAGGTAGAAGTAACATTGGAGAGTATGTCACTCATAATACTCAAAGGGGTTATGAAAGCTACAATCCTCAGGTTCCATATGAGACACCGGTTCAAAGCACTCACCAATTTTTATGATAGTGGTAGACACACCACTCCTAGAAGTGTTAGGCATGGAAGACTAGGTGGAAAAGGATAAAAAAACACCTCATGAGGAATTCCAAAGGAATGAAGTATGGCATGAAAATAATATTGGTGTTTGATAGATGTTAATTTGGCTATTATTTTGTATGCTAGTTTCATTGGTTTCCAATGATTTTAAGGTATAAAGTGTATATTCTTGTCTAATATCCTCCATATGTATCGTGGGTGATTGCTGAATAAAGTACAATGAAGAATGAACGAAAATGGCTTAGAACGGAGCGAAAATGATACAAGAACGCTACAGGCAGAAGCCTACTACCCCAGGTAGGCAACCCTACCACGCGCAGTAGGCTCTTGGCAACAAGCTCTCATTATTAGACGAAGGAGACTTCCCAGGCACCAGTAGAATCCATCTCTCCCGAGGAAGAGAAAGGAAAGCAGAAGGAATTGGGGAAAACCTCACCTTCACCATACAGACCACATATTTAATTCCCACGGAAAGTGCTTAAAGCAAAGCAGGATAAACAATATCGTAAATTCATGGAAATCTTTAACCAATTAAACATTAACTTACCGTTGGTCGTAATTTTCATACAGATGCCGAGCTACGCAAAGTTATTGAAGGAAGCCATATCGGGGAAGAAAAGATTAAGGACATATCTGAAGTTATGATGAATAGAGAATGCTCGGCTATATTCAACGGCTATATTCAACTCTGACTAGAGACTGCCCAAAAAACTAAAGGACCCAGGGAGTTTTACTATCCCTTATACTTTAGGTGATATAACAATATCTAGAGCTTTAGCTGATTTAGGTGTCGGTATTAATGTTATGCCTTATGATTTTTTCTGCAAACTGGGGGTAGGGGAACCTAGACCAACTAGAATGAGCATTCAATTGGCAGACGATTCCACTAAGTATCCTAGGGACATCATAGAGGACGTTCTAGAACAAGTAGGAGATTTAGTGTTTCTAGTCGATTTTGTGATCATGGATATGAATGGAAACATAGAAGTCCCACTTATGTTAGGTCGTCCTTTCCTCGCCATCGCTAAGGCCCTTATCAATGTGGGGAAAGGGAAATTGACTCTTAGAGTAGGAGAAGAGGAAGTCATTTTGAGACTTCCCAATGCTATGCGTAGATTTAGGGATCAGGATGATACCTATTTTATGATGGATTTTATTGACCCCTATATCTCTACTCACGTGCTGGAACTTGTTCAAGATGATGCCTGCTGATACCTTTGCAACCGAATCATGAAGGTGAGGTAGATTCGGAGGAAATTCATATTTTAACAGACAAATTAGATTAAGCAGAGATAGAGAGAGTCACGACCGGACAAGAAGATCTCAAGCCTCTTGCAAAGCCTTTTCTCAAATCCTCATTTGAAGAACCCTCAGAACTGGAGCTGAAATCATTGCCAGACTATCTTGAGTATGTTTTCTTGGGAAATAAATCTACATTACCGGTAATCATTTCTTCCAAGTTGACTCAGCCACAAAAACGAGCTCTATTGAGGACTTTACAAAAACACAAGAAAGCCATCGCTTGGAAGATAGCGGACATATAGGGGATAAGTCCATCATTTTGCACCCACAAGATTCGACTAGAGAAGGGTTCAAAGCCAGTAATCCAACCACAGAGGCAGTTAAATCCAAATATGCAAGAAGTGGTGAAAAAAGAGATGATCAAGTTGTTAGATGATGGAATCATCTACGAGGTCTCAGATAGTATCTGGGTGAGTCCGGTACAGGTGGTACCGATGAAGGTTGAAACGACGGTGGTTGCTAATGAGAAAGATGAGCTAATCTCGACACGGATAATCACCAGATGGCAAGTATGCATTGACTACAAAAAGTTGAATGAGGCAACCAAGAAAGATCTTTTCCATCTTCCTTTCATCGACCAGTTATTAGAGCGGTTGGCAGGCCATCCTTTTTACTATTTCCTCAACTTCTTCTCCGGTTATTTTAAAATTCTCATCACTCCGGAGGTTCAAGAGAAAACAACATTCACATGCCCATATGGTACATTCGCTTACAGGCATATGTCTTTTTTGTTTGTACAATGCTCTAGGTACGTTTCAACGTTGTATGATTACCATCTTTGAGGGTTTGGTGGGAGATATCTGTTGGAAACCATAGGCAAAAATAAAATAAAACTACGAAAATCCACCAACAGGATCTGCACATACTAGAAAAACCGATTGGATAGATATTACCTCAATGTTTTGATTCTTTGATATGGAGGCGCTGCTGTTTACGCTTCGCCCTCTACTGGTATCCATGCGACGAACTCCTCTGCAAGCAATCGGGATGCTAGCCCCTTCTGTATTCTAAAAATTGTTCAGAACTGATCCTGACTATCTAGTAATAGGTCGTATTTCGAAGAGAGTAAGCTAGATACTATATCGCCGTTCTAGGGTTTAGGGTTTTGTTTTTTTTTTTAATCAGATAAAGGACGGCCGCATAGAAAAGGTTAACATAACCTTTTATAGTTGTCAATAACAAAACCCTAACTGTCATCTAATGACAGTTTAATCTCGTCCGTCTATTCCTATAATCATCCAACGGTTGTATGAGTAATATTAAGTAATTAATTTTATTTATTTGATTAAATAAAATTAATTACTTACTAACTTACCAGAAAATACAATATGGAATCTGATTCCCCTTTTGTATACGTTCAACGAATCTGGACACAATCTTGATTCATTGAACGTGGACATTATGCTCACAAGATCGTCCATGCATGTGACCCTGTAGGTTCACTTAACGTTGGCAGTGAATGAAAAATTTCCTAGACATTTATTCACAAAACATAAGCGGCCTCTAGCAAGATATTATGCTTACCCAAGTTAAGTAAATGCAATAATAACCTAGCATCAGATTTAATATTTAGTCCTTTTGTCACACGATATCCTAATTAAGTAAAAGGCATGGACCAAGTCATCCTTATAAAACTTAATTAACCATTTACTTGATCACCTGGCAGACTGTTCCAACAAATAATATTAATAACACCTTATTAATACTTATTTGAGCATGGCTATTCATATTTTCCAGTCTTCCTTATCAAGGGGCCCATGGATATCTCTCTCTAAAAAGAGAGGGACAAATCCCTTTCACTATCTCCAATATTCAAGCCATGACAAGAAAATAAGCCAACCAATAGTCATAATAATCACCTAATTAAAAGTGATGTTTGACTATGTCAAAACATATTTTCTCCCCATGCAAGAAACATTAGGTCAAAGGACACCAAACATAAAACTGAGAAGAAATACTTATAACTTAAACCCATGCAATATTTCTTCTTCACTTTGGGTCATGTCCAATACAATATTCTCAATATGTATTTATGAATTGATTTTATATCTCATATTCATGATCTGTAAAACTTGACCATCAATCAACTTCACACTAGTTTACAAGATGTAATAAACTAGGGACAAATAAGAATAGTATTTTATTAGCTATAACGGTTTTACTATCAAGTCACATACTTGATGACCAACAACATAAAATACAATTAAAAAATACATGCTTCATAAATCATAAATGTGAGTCAATTGTTCTTAGGGCATATACTAACAATATTATGGAAGTGTTTATCAATAAATTATTCGTTTTTCAGAGTTCTTTTGATGCTTGCCCAATTAATTTAGAGAGAGTGTTAAAACGATGTGAGGAAACTCATCTTGTTTTAAATTGGGAAAAATGCCACTTTATGGTTCAAGAAGGGATAGTTCATGGCCATAAGATTTCTAAGAGTGATATTGAAGTTGATAGTGCTAAAGTTGAGACTATTGAAAGGTTGCCTTCGCCTTCCTCTGTAAAGGCAATTAGGAGTTTCTTAGGTCATGCAGTTTTTTGTAGGAGATTTATTAAGAATTTTTCTAAGATTACTATGCCTCTTCCTGCGTTGCTTGAGAAAGATAGGCCTTTTAATTTTGATGATAATTGTCTACCTGCTTTTAACTTGATTAAAGAAAAGCTTACAAAGTCTCCTTTTTTAATCTCTCTAGATTGGTCTGTTCCCTTTGAACTCATGTGTGATGCCAGTGATTATGCTATAGGTGTTGTATTAGGCCAAAGAAGGATAAGTCTTTCCAACCAATATAGTATACAAGCAAAACCTTCATAGACGCTCAAGTGAATTATACGACAACTAAGAAGGAATTTCTTGCAATAATACTCGCGTTTGATGAATTACATCCTTATTTAATTCTGTAGAAAGTAATAGTGTACACTAATCACTCTGCTTTGAAGCATCTTCTTTCAAAGAAAAATACAAAACACAGCTGATTAGGTGGGTACTTATTTTGCAAGAGTTTGACTTGGAGATCAAGGATGAAAAAAGAACAAAAAATCTAGCAGCTGATCATCTTCCCAATTTAGACCACCTGGACGAGCAACAAATTGATGACATGTTTCCGGATGAGCAACTCCTTTTCTATAAAAATGTCATTTATGATTCACCTTGGTATGCTGACATCGTTAACTATTTGGTTTCAAATGTTATGCCTGCAGGTAGCTACCAGAAAAGGAAGAACTTCTTTGCGAACCGGAAATATTATTTTTATGAGGGCCCATATCTCTTCTGGCAATGTGCTGACCAGATAATAAGGCGATGTGTGGCTCACCCTGAAACAGAGGAAATTCTGAAGCATTGCCATAACGGTCAAGCCAGCGAATGCTATCAAGTCAGCAAAACAGCACAAGGTACTCAAGTCAGGTTTTTAATAGCCGACCCTTTTCGAGGATACAAAAAGGTACGCTTTAGAATATGACAACTGTCAGCGAACAGGTAATATCTCCAAACGAAATGCTATGCCCATAGCTGTTTTTCAAGTTTGTGAAGTTTTTTATCGTTGGCGTATTATTTTATGGGGCCTTTTCTAACTCATTTGGAAATCAATATATTTTGGTAGTTGTAGAGTATGTGTCTAGATAGGTCGAAGTTCAGGCTTTACCCACAAAAAAATGCCAGGGTTGTGGTTAAATTCTTAAAGAAATTGTTTTCTCATTTTGGTGTCCCTCAAGTTATTATAAGTAACAGGGTACCCATTTCTGTAACCAACAACTAGAGGAAGTGCTTAAGAGGTTCGGTGTGACCCATAAACTAGCGATCCCTTATCACCCTCAAACTAGCGAGCAAGTAGAAGTTGTAAATAGGGAAATCAAATGCATCCTTGAAAAGATAATTGATAGTACTCCTAAGGATTGGAGTGTTAAGTTAGATGATGCTTTGCGGCCTTACAGAACAGTCTATAAGATTCCAATTAGATGTACTCCATTCAGCCTTCTGTATGGGGAAGTGTGTCATTGGGCGATTCGGTTAGTTAACTTTGACTATGATCGTGCAGGTTAACAAAGATTTCTCTAGTTGAATGGACTTGATGAGTGGCGGTAACAAGCGTACGAGAATTTGAAGCTGTACAAGGAGAAAACAAAGAGATAGCATAACCAGCATCTGGTAAGGAAAGAATTCAAGGAAGGAGATTTTGTGTTGCTCTACAATCCCCGCCTTCGCCTCTTTCCTAGAAAGCTCAAATCTAGGTGGCCCGGACCATTCGTTGTAAGAAGATTTTTTCCATATGGTACTTCGAGGTAACGCATCCCACACAAGGAACGTTCAAGGCCAGTGCCTTAAATCGTACTTCGGTGAGGATCTAGGAACTCTCCATAAGGAGTCCCTCGTTCTCACTGATGAGCAATCTTGGTTGTGAGAACGTGTTGTAATTGTAATTATTTGTTAAATTTATCTAGTTGTACTGTGTGGTTGAAAAATAACGGCACTAGTCTCTATCTTGCCAAAGGGGTAAACATTGTAAGTGTGTTGGGAGAGATGTGCGAGAGAAACGAAGTAATGGTTATTCAAGGGTGAGTGAGAAGAGCGAACAACAATTAGAATGTTATTCCTTAATTGTGTCATTTTTGTACTTTCGGTTGTGTTAGCTCTGTCTTGTTTGTTCTTGTCTCCTGTTACCTTCGTTTGCTACCTTTTATGTCCCAAGCTCGACATTACAAGCCGAAAGTTCTACCTAATCCAGGAATAACTTAGGATAAGACTGGAACAAATGAGAACTAGCGGAATGTGAGTTTGTGGTGCATTGTCTTTTGAAGGATTTCATTTAGTTAATTACCAAGCATTCCTTAGTTTCTAGGAAAACAACATGAACAAAACACACACATAGACACTATTGGCATGTAGTGTTTATTTGCAAATGTGGTGGACTAAGTATATCTTGTGTACATTCTTTCGTTTTGTCTTGGTGGTTGAGTGATTTAAGATTCTTTTGAAGTGGCATTGTTCATTTGTTTTGTTTTTTGTGTGATTTTCTTTGGTATCGCTGTTTTGGTATCTTCTATTTTCCCTGTTTGCTCATGTACTTAAGGCCATTGGATGTTCTATTTTCCCTAAACTCTTTATTTGAAAAATCTTTTTGACCTTTTTTGTTCTATCTGTTTAGTTATGTTGCTTGAGGGCAAGCAATGCTGAAGTGTGGGGGTATTTGATAGGGTGTAATTTGGCTATTATTTTGTACGTTAATTTCATCGTTTTTCAGTGATTTTAAGTTCTAAAATGTATATTTGTATCTAATATCCTCCATTTGAGTTGTAGGTGCTTGCTGAATGAAGTATAATAAAGAACGAATGAAAACGGCTTAAAACGGAGTGAAAACGACGCAAGAACAATGCAGGCAGCATCCTATAGCCTACGGTAGGCCACCCTACCACTAGGCTCTTGGCAACAAGAGAAGACAGAAGCCTACTGTGCACGATAGGCTTTATCCTACCGGCTGCAGTAGGTTCTGGGCAACACAGGGCACAATAGGGACAGAGACCTACCAGCGCCAATAGGTCCCGAGAATAGCCAGACTTAATTGTTTTTCAGGGCTATTCCAGCATAATTCAATCTCCAGTTTTAGAGTAGTATAGATAAGTTTTAGGAAGGCGAATTGGGGTGATTTCTTGTGACAAATTTCCCCCAATTCTCACCTCAATTAGGTACATATTAGATTATAGAACAATGATCGAGTGATTACAAGTAGAATTGAAGATCAGAAAACGGATTCGAGCTTCATGGGAGGAACTTGAGAGATGAGCTCGGGTGCGGTTCGAGGACGCAATTCGGCTTCGATTTTTACGACCAAGCATTTCTTTTCATTCTCTATTACTTTAATTTATGTTTAATTTTTATTTTATACAATGAATTGTGAGTAATTGGTTTGTTTGGATTCGAGGGTTGAACTCTAACATTGTGGGTATTATGAAATTTACTTGATTTTAATGAAATTGAATGTTGTTTCTTATTGAATTGTTTTACAATTGATTATTTATGTGCAATTGAAGTGTCATGAACTAGAATTATCATACGGGTGTTCACAATTCAAAATGGAAGAACACCCGAGGGCTTTCAATTTGGGGATTAATTACGGTATTAAACTAGAGATAGTTAATACACTCTTAGGTCAATAATCATCTGGGTTTAGTGCATTCATAACTTGTTAGGGAGAAAAGAGATTCTCATCTAAAAGTTATAGAGAATAGAGAGGCTTTCGTCTAGAGATAGGGATTGCACGATAATGAGTGTGATGACCCAATTCACTAAGGCTACTATGGTTTTCATTACATTGGGCTAATTAAAGTGGTAACTAGGTTAGGGGATCCCGAGATCCAATCTCCCATTTTATATTTGTTCCTCTTTTTGCTAGTTAATGCTATGTGTTTATTGTTCTAGTAGCTCACGATCGTTCCTACCCCATTGTTAAGACTAAACATTAAGTGAACGATTAGGTAGTTGAGTCTTGCCATCCTCGAGAAGATCGACACTTGGGGTGAACCCATTCCTATAATGTTAAGGTCCACTTGCCTTGCACTGAAGCTTTAGAATCCCATTCCCTTGTCATTTTGTAAACACTAGTGTTGAAGAGAATGGATATCCAGTTGGGGGTCAAGAATACATTGGTGGTCATTATGGTTGACAATAAGAAGTCAAAGCCTTAGAAAAGATCAAAAGGAATGTGTCTAACTTCCATGGTGATAGTGACCTAAATGTGTTTCTTGATTTGGAACAGAAAGTGAAGAATCCAGTCAATGTGAGAAATTATTGTGAACATGTCAAGGCTCGATTGCCATTGTCGAATTTTCGGGTTATGCACTTTATTGGTGGAATAAGACTACAATTCATAGAGCTAGAATTGGAGCTCTTATGGTTGAAACATGGACTGAATTAAAGTTACTCATGAGACAAAGGTTTAATCCAGGACATTTCCATATGGAACTTCATTAAAAGTTGATGACTCTCAAGCAAGGAACTAACAGTGTTGAAAAGTATAGATACGAGTTGGAGTTACACATCTTGAGACTGAGCATAGAAGAAGCGTATCAATGACTAGATTTCTAAGTGGATTCAATAGGGATATAGCTAATCAACATGAGTTGCACCCTTTTTCCGATTTTGAGAAGATGTGCCATCTAGCAATTAATATTGAAAGTCAAAGAAAATGGAGTGGATTCATGAAAACCTCTCTCCCTTCTTAGGTGTTGCTACTAAACCTTAAGTATCTACTTACAAGAGGTGGCCAAAGAAGGATGACACACCCTAACCTACCTTTTAAGGATAATCCTAAACCTACAGTGAAAGAGAAAGGTAGATTGATTACAAATCCAGCCCGATATTTCAAATATAATGGTATGGGACATATAGCTATCAATTGTCCTACCAAAAGGACTTTGATCTTCGTGAAGGCTTGAATGGTCAGATTGAAAATGATGAAGAGGATTTTCTTGAAGATATTGTTGAATAAAAGGATAACCATGTTGATGAAGTCATTGGGGACACTTTTCTAGAAGCCAAAGAAGATGCCTTGAGTTTAGTTACTATAAGGACTTTGACTACACAAGCTATTGATAAAGATTCAAGCATCCAAAGGGAGAACATATTTCATACCAAATGCAACGTAGAAGGTAGACTTTCTAACCTCATCATAAATAGTTGTAGTTGCCCAAATGTAGTCTTATCTTATGGACTTGAAGTTGCCTACTAGCAAACATCCTAATCCATACAAAGTGCAATGATTGAATGAGAGTGGTGAAATTAAAGTTTTGAGGCAAATGAAAGTGTCTATCTCATGGGGACATACAATGATGAAGTTCCTGTGCAAGCAGGGCATTGTTGTTTAGGCGTTCTTGGCAATTTGATAAAAAAGCCAATCGCCATGGAGAGAAAACACTTACACTTTTGTAAAGGATGAAAAATCGTATACCATGAATCCTTTATCCCCTCAACAAGTTCTTGAAGAGCAAAGAAAAATGAGAAAAATAGAGAGAGTTTAGAATGAGACGAGGAAAAAGTGTTAGTATATGCCCTAAGACCAATTGACTCACATTTATGATTATGAAGCATGTATTTTTTAATTGTATTTTATGCTCTTGGTCATCAAGTATGTGACTTGATAGTAAAACCCTTATAGCTAATAAAATACTATTCTTATTTATCCCTAGTTTATTACATCTTTTAAACTAGTGTGAAGTTGATTGATGGTCAAGTTTTACTGATCATGAATATGAGATATAAAATCAATTCATAAATACATATTGAGAATATTGTATTGGACATGACCCGAAGTGAAGAAGAAATATTGCATGAGTTTAAGTTATAAGTATTTCTTCTCAGTTTTATATTTGGTGTCCTTTGACCTAATGTTTCTAATGTTTCTTGCATGGGAAGAAAATATGTTTTGACATAGTCAAACATCACTTTGTATTAGGTGATCATTATGACTATTGGTTAGCTTATTTTCTTGTCATGGCTTGAATATTGGAGATAGTGAAAGGGATTTGTTCCTCTCTTTTTGGAGAGAGACATCCATGGGCCCCTTGATAAGGAAGACTGGAAAATATACATGGCCATACTCAAATAAGTATTAATAAGGTGTTATTAATATTATTTGTTGGAACAGTCTGCCTGGTGATCAAGTAAATGGTTAATTAAGTTTTATAAGGATGACTTAGTCCAAGCCTTATACTTAATTAGGATATCCTGTGACAAAAGGACTAAATATTAAATCTGATGCTAGGTTATTATTACATTTACTTAACTTGGGTAAGCATAATGTCTTGCTAGAGGCCGCTTATGTTTTGTGAATAAATGTCTATGACATTTTTCATTCACTGCCAACGTTAAGTGAACCTACAGGGTCACAAGCATAGACGATCTTGTGAGCATAATGTTCACATTCAATGAATTTAGATTGTGTCCAGATTCATTGAACGTATACAAAAGGGGAATCAGATTCCATATTGTATTTTTTGGTAAGTTAATAAGTATTTAATTTTATTTAATCGAATAAATGAAATTAATTACTTAATATTACTCATCCAACCGTTGGATGATTATAGGAATAGACGGACGAGATTAAACTGTCATTAGATGACAGTTAGGGTTTAGATATTGACAGCTATAAAAGGTTATGTTAACCTTTTCTTGGTGGTCGTCCTTTATCTGATTAAAGAAAAATAAAACCCTAAACCCTAGAACGGCGATATAGTATCTAGCCTCCTCTCTTCGAAATACTACCGATTACCAGATAGTCAGGATCAGTTCTGAATAGTTTTCAGAATTCAGAAGGCGCTAATATCCCGATCGCTTGCAGAGGAGTTCGTCACGTGGATACCAATAGAGGGCGAAGCATACAAAGCAGCGCATCCACAACGAACAATCAAAACGAGGTAATTTCTATCCAATCGATTTTTCTAGTATCTGCGGATCCTGTTGGTGGATTTCCGTAGTTTTATTTTATTTTGTTTTTGCCTACGGATTCCAACAAAAAGTGTATAAGTGAAGGAAAAAGTATAGAGGGACAAGAAGTGAGTAATGAAAAATCAAGAGAGGTAAAAGTGAAGAGTGGCAAGAAAATAAGTGATCAAAAGAAAGAGAGTGCTATGAAAGAAAAAAAGAAAGTGAGATCATATAATCAATTGAAAAAGAGGCACTGGTCTTACTTCTATATTGCAAGGCTACATTTATTTCTATGAATGATCATTTGTCTTCTTTGTCTAGTGCTATAATAAAGGTCCTTATGAATTTCAAGGATGTCTTCCCCGATGAGATGCCTAGTAGATTTCCTCTTTTTAGAGGAATTGAGCATCAAATTAATTTGGTACCCGATGCGGTGCTTCCAAATAGGCTGGCATATTGAAGCCCACCCAAAGAGACCAAGAAGTTAACAAGACAAGTTAAAGAATCGTTCTCCAGAGGTTATGTAAGAGAAAGCTTAAGCCCTTGTGTCGTTCCCGTTTTGTTATTTCCTAATAAAGATGGTACATGGTGTGCATATGTGTGGATTGTAGAGCCATTAACAGCATTTCCATGAAGTATAGGTATCTCATTCCTAGATTAGATAATTTGTTTCATGAGTTGCATAGTTCCCAAATATTTTCAAAGATAGATTTAAAATCGGGTTACCATCAAATTCGCATGAGGGAAGGGATGAGTGGAAAATGGCTTTCAAAAATAATTTTTGTCTATACGAATCGTTAGTCACGCCTTTTGGTTTAACTAACGTACCAGCACATTCATCAGACTCGTGCATCATGTCTTGAGAGATTTCATTAGAAAATTTGTTGTAGTCTACTTTCATGACATTTTGATTTATGGCAAAACTTATAAAGATCATTGCATCATCTTAAGCAACTTTTGTTGGTTTTAAGAAGCGAGAAACTCTATGCTAACCTTGGAAAATGTGAGTTTTGTTTGGAAAAAGTGACTTTTCCAGGTTATGTGGTGAGTTCTCAAGGACTACAAGTTGACGAAGACAAGGTACAAGCTATCAAGAAATGGCCTACTCTAAAAAGTACATCCAAAGTTAGAAGTTTCCATAGTTTAGCAAGCTTATATAGGAGATTCATCAAGGATTTTAGGACCATTGCTAGCCCTTTGACAGATGTAATCAAAAAGTTGAATAGCTTCTAATAGGATGATAAGAAAAAAAGGTATTCAAGCTGTTGAAGGAAAGGTTGAGTAGTGCACCTCTACTTGCACTACCTAACTTTGAAAGACATTTGAGATTGAGTGTGATGCTTTGGGAGTTGGAATCGGTTGGAATCTTGAAGCAAGACAAGCGACCTTTTGCATATTTTAGTGAAAAGTTTACCCGTGAGGCCTTAAACTATGCTACATATGACAAAAAGTTGTATGCACTAGTAAAGTCCTTGAAACATTGGCAACACTACTTGTGGCCTAAGGAGTTTCTTATTCATATCGATCATGAGTCCTTGAAGTATCTCAAGGGACAAAAAAAGCTCAAGGCGAGCAA
Source organism: Catharanthus roseus (assembly GCA_028651295.1). NCBI lineage: Eukaryota > Viridiplantae > Streptophyta > Magnoliopsida > Gentianales > Apocynaceae > Catharanthus > Catharanthus roseus. Next base: position 10,860,650 of record JAPQWS010000016.1, read on the forward strand.
TTATTTTTTGTCTTTATTTTGTGGTCCTTTTAAGTTCAATAAAACAAACTAGTTTTGTCACTCATCAAAAAAGGGGAGAATGTTACCTCAAGGGTCAATATATTCTTGTGTTTTTAAGATTAACAATATGAGTTGTGTATTTTTTATTCAATTTGTTTTGTTAAAACAGAAAAAGTTAAGCGAAAGTTTGAGTACATAATAAGCAATAATCATTTGAAGATTTGCAGGGACTAAGAATATTCTTGGTAGCTGTCCTTGGTTGTGATTTACATGTGTTGAAAGATAAAGAGGGCTAGCTGGTTTGCTTTATCCCCGAGAATCATCCAAGATTGTCTACCTTTCAAATTTCTCTTTGTGGTCCAATGCCTCTATTTTGTTTGTTTCTTTTTTTGGCTAAATAGAACAAAAGTGTTACAAAGTTGTTTTTCCATATAAAGAAAATGTGATGGAGGTTAAAATTAGATAGGAAAATTCCTAGTAACAACTATCATGTGGGATAGCGAGAATATGCTAATGTGGCAGTCATTTTGCTTAAGTATATAAGGATCATCTCAAGAACAAAATTGTGAAGCAGAGTGCACTATTATAGAGAGAGTTTTCATCACATAAAGAGAGTGTTCATCTTCTAATAGAGAAATATTTCAGAAACATATCCTAGAGAATGAAAGGATCTGTAATAGGGAGTTTATGAGAGTGTTGAGGAGTTCATGTGCTAAAATTGTTTTCATCTTTATTTTTGTCTTTGGTTTTCAAGTTCCTGGTGAAAAACTTATGTTTTGGTTTGCATGTTCTGGGTAAAAACTTGTCTTTGGTTTGCAAGTTCCAGGTGAAAAACTTGTGGTTGTTTGCAAGTTCTAGAAAAAAACTAGCTGGCAAGTTTCTACTGGCATGGAGAAGCTGTTAATCGTTAGAACTAGGTTTAAAAGCAGTGGTTGGTTCTATTAAGATTATCTCAGCTTGTACGAGATCCATATTTTTTGGTGGAATCTTTAAGACGGAGTTTTTGAGGGAAAGTGGATATAGGTATTAGCCAAATCATTATAAAAACTATTGTGTCCTTTCATTTATGCTCTTTATTTTGTCATTCATTTTAATCTGTTCAAATTGTTCTTGTTTTAACTGTTATGATCAGGATCTTAGAGTCAAGCTAATGGCTTATTGTTGGCTATTTAGATATTTGCCCACATTTTAAAAGCCCAGCCATTTCGCCCTATGATGACCTTTGGGCTAGACATCACATTTGATGCTTAGGCTTGCTTGGTTACTTAAGCAGTTGCCGGGTAGGTCGGGTTTTCTTGACCCATTTCTGCTAGCCTCTCCATTTAATCTCTCATTCTCAATGCTTGCACTAATATGATATTTCCTGTCAACTTTGTCTCTCTCACACCAACCCCCTTCTGTGGTTTACTCTTTCTTGTCTTCTGGATACTCTCTCTATTTTTCCGGCGTCTTGTCTACTTTTCTTTACTTGACCAACGTCTGAGGTTGCCTTTGAGGTTAAGACTGTGGGTTTATGTTGAGGGGTAATTGATTGTGAGGTTACTTCTCTTCTCTTAGGGACTTTTTTACCTATTCACCAACTTTTGATTCTTCCAAATCTATAATTCATTTCCTTTATGTTTCCATATCTTTTTATAGATAGGATTAATTGAAAGGTTGTTTAGATTGTGGTTGTAATATGTTTGCTGATTCGGTTCTCGTCATAACAGTTGTATCAAAGCCTTGCTTAGTTGTACGATGACTATTTTTCCAACGATTTTTCTATTGGGTTTGTTCTTGAGCATTGAGTGACCTCCTAGGTTATTCTGGTTATCAACTGGTTAACTTCTTTAGTAGTATTATTCATCTAAGTTCAAACTTTTAAATCTAGCGAGAACCTTGATTTCCATGTCAAGGAAGTGCTCCTTTTCTCTCATATACTCTATTTAGTTTTAGATTCAAACTTTTTGTTGTGATTTTTTGGTGCTTAGTTTTTTATTGCCTTCTCTTTTTCAAAATCATAAAACCCTAGCCTGGTTATAATCCTATTTAGACTCTCTCTATCTGTTCCTCGTCATTTTTCTTTGATTTCAAAAATTTGTTTCTCCTACTAGTCTGTGTGTACTGGATTTGTCTCTTGTATTATTATCATTGTGGATTTTAGCCTGCGATTGCTGAAACATTTGTGTTATGTTTTATTTCCTGTGTAATCCAGTTTGTGATTACTAGATATGTTTTGCTATTGTTAGGTGTTCTTTGACTTTGTGCTCTTTGTTTCTGTCTTTTTCATTGTTATCTCTGCTTATTGGTGTGTTTGTTTCTTATTCTTAATTTTTTTTCTTGTGTGCATTATGACCAATGTAAAACTTGAGACTAATAAGTTTGATGGCCATGAGGATTTCAGTATGTGGAGAAGAAAAATAAAAGTGGTTCTTGTTCAAAATAGAGTTGCAACTGCCATTTGTTGTTGTGAAAAGTACCCTAAATCATGGAAAGAGGAAATTCTTGAGGAAAAACTTGGACTTGCTCATAGTAATCTTATTTTCCATTTATGTGATAATATTTTAAGAGAAATTGATGAAAAAGACACTAAATTTGATATTTAGTCCAAACTTGAAAGCTTTATTTGGGAATATCTCTTTCAAACAAAATTTATGTGAAAGAACAACTTTTGGTTTTCTCAAAGTGAGCATTGATAATGAACTCAAACAAAATTTTAGGTCCAATAATATTCGCTCTAGCAAAATATAAGTAATGATGAAAAAATGAATCAAAGTGAAGAATTTCTATCTTCAAGTAATACCACCCATTCCATATGAGATTAAGGAATTATTATCATATTTGGCGTTTTATGTTATAAGAAACTTTTTTTTTTCTAAGATCTCTTTTCCAATAATAACCCTCCTATTAACTCTTAAACCTCCTATACCTAATCACCACCTACACCTAATCACCACTCATCACTTTATTCAAATATCTTTTAGTTAGATTTTAATATCTTTGTATTGTTTTATCATATTCTATCATTAATCTAATCAGTATTTTACCTTTTCCATAATTTTTTCCTTCCCAATTTATTTTTATTAATTTTCAAGATATGTAAGGGCAATGGGGAAATCTTATCTTAATTAAAATCAAGATCCACTGATTTTGTTGATTTCATTCAAAAGAAAAAGAGAGAATACATCAATGTAGAACAATTCAAATCCCTCACTAAAGTAGTAATAAGAGAACATGCAGTAATAATTGTCTCTTTCGAATACTTCCAATCTCGCCCTTCTAACTAATAATCTGACTTCCGAAACCGCAAAGCAAGAAATCAGAGAGCTTGAGAAGAACGTTGTCTTGTTGATCCATACAGAGATTAATGAAGAAAATGAAATTCTCTGCAAATTAATGTATGATCAAACTGAGTTTTATTACTTCTGAACAATTTATTAATTAGTTCCAAGAATTAACAATATGATGGGTTAATTCTTGAAACTGTAGGCGGAATTAGCTTGAAGATGATGATGGTTTGAAAGTTTGAAACGAGGAGAGAGAGAGAGAGAGAGAGAGAGAGAGAGAGAGAGAGAGAGAGATCGCGGAATGATATTTCAGGTTTCTTGATTTTGAAGTGAGTGAATGTAGGGTTCTAATTCTGAGGAGATCAACTCGGGGCTTTATAGTTGAATTGATTGAAAGCCATAACGCTGTCAAACAAACCAGAACACCCGCTCCACTTTCTCCCTCTCTTTTTTCTTTTTTTTTTTTTTTTCCTTTCATTTTTTTGCGAGTCTTATACTATACATTTGGATCACAATAGGTATACCCTGTCTTATCACTAAATTGGTTCTGTGTTATAATGCATTGGATTAAAATGCAAGTTTCATAATATAATGAAAAGTATACATGTGTTATCTTTTATAGAATTTCTGTTACTCTTCCAGGGAAATACATTTATGGTTATAATGAAGTTCATGATTGAGCAGTGTTTGAGTTACATGGAAAGGGATAATAAATGTAATTTGGAAATCTATAAGAGTGGCGCGAAAAAATTCATTTCCTATTATAAACTTTCTCTGCCTGACGAACTTCACTCTAACTTCTCTTTAACTTATCTCTAACATCAAACTCAAATCTTTGACATTCAACACAATTTAAAGGTAGATATGGATCATTTTGAAGATTTTTTACAAAAAAATATCGATTTTGATGTAAGAAAACTCCCAAATTTTTTTTCGTGACTGGACCGAGTTTTTCCTAGGTGGGCAAAATTCCAGTCTAGTCGGTTTTGTTTTAATGTTAATATTTTTATGCTTTTTATTATTTTTTAATTAATATAAAATATATTATTAATTTGTTTCGTATTATGTTTTAAAGTAACAGGTTGATGTAGATACGAATACATTTGAAGAATTTTTTGAACTAGAAGAATATGTGGATCACGGGCATTTATTTGCAACAGATCGAACTTTTAATTCGAAAATAGAGTTGGTGAATTGGTCAAAAGAAATGGCGATGAAAGTGAACGCATATTTGATTGTCACTCAGCATTTGAGATCAAGAACATATGACCGTTGACCGTACTTTAAATTGGCTTACGAGCGTGGAGGTGCAAATAAATCAAGAACGAAGCCGATAGTTGACAATGAAGAAGAAGAATAAGTTCCCATAAAAAAGAGGGGTCCTTATAAGACTAAAAAGTGTAGTTGCCTCTTTAAATTAAAAGGTGAACAAATGGCCACGAGTGAAAATTGACAATTATTCATACATGATGGGAGGCACAACCATATAATAAGTGTCTATAATCACAGTCACGCTCAGGCTGCAAGACGAATGGAGGAGCAGTTGATACAGACCGAGCAATTTAGGAAGAGTCATTTACCACCACGTAATATGTTACAATATTTTCAAGAACAAAATGTGGGTTGTGCCGTGAGGTATGTCGCATTACTTTTAATAGGTTATTATAATATTTTAAATTTATGTCTACAGTCAGTGCACAGAAAATATACAACGTACTTGCCAAAATGATGAAGAATAGGATGCAGGGGCGAAACAAGGTAGAAGTTCTTTGTTTAAGTGCTCAATGGGGTTATACGATCTTCTATAGAAACTATGACGACAGCAATGTACTTAGTGATGTAGTTGTTGCATACCCGACATCAATTCAAATGATAAGAACGTACCCATATGTACTGATAATGGATACGACGTATAAAACGAACAAGTAAGTTGTGTATATACATTCTATTTAAGTGTACATCTTGATATTAAATGTATATTAATGTTTTAAGTTATAATATTAATATGCTTATCTTGAAGGAATTGTGATCGTTTAATTAATTGATAGTGTAATAATGATGAGTTAGTGTCACAAAGTTAATTTTTTTATCAATTAACTTTGGGGTAATTTTAATACATTAGTATAAAGTATCTGAATTTATACTTTAATTTATATTCAGATTAGTTTTTTTAGGGAAGAGTGTGTTTTTTCATATATATAACTATTTTAAATATATATAAGTATTTCAAAATTTGTTATTTTTTTATTAATATTTAAATGAATTAGTTTGTATACATTTGTTTTTCTCTAAGTTTAATAATTTATAATTTAGGGTTTAAATTTAAATTTATGATGTAAAGTTTGTTATATCCAAAAATAATAGGATTATCTTAAAGAAATCGTGATCGTTTAATTAATATTTATAATTAATTAACATTGATGATGGAAATACTATGTATTTTTTTATTAATTTATATTCGTGTAATTTTAATATCTTAGTATAACGTATCCGAATTTATACTTTAGTTTATGTTTTTTTTTTTTAGGGTTAAGTGTGTTTTTTTCATATATAAAACTATTTGATTAATATTTCATGAGTATTTAAATGAATTAGGTTATATTTATTTGTTTTCCTTTAAGTTTAGTTATTTTATTGTGTACGAGATTCAGGGTTTAGGGGTATTATGTATAGTTTGTAAATATCTTATTTGTCCTCTATTTTTTAAAAAAATACAATCTGCCATTGTTGGAGGTTGTAGGGATGACTCCGACCAATAAGAACTTCATTGTAGCAACTGCGTTCATGCGGAATGAGCAAGCTACGACATATAGATGGGTTCTTCAAGCACATATACTTTCATCAGCTGTGTCAACAGGGAATGAGCCAGATGGTAATGCACATGAACCGTGCGTGATTATTACGGACAGGGAATGCAGTTTAATGCCTGTGATCAAAGAGGTATTCAGTCGAGCATACCATATGCTATTTAGATGACACATCAATCAAAAAGTACCAGCAAAATTAACCGGGATGATTAAAGATGAAGAAGTGGCATCACGGTTCGTAAATGGCTCATGGCACAAACTGCTAAATGAAATCGATGAGGTGGAGTACTTAAAAAAGTTGGATATTTTGAAGACGAAGTGGCATAAAAGCCCGAACTTCTTACATTATTTGCCTAATACTTGGTTGAATTCCCTAGCTCATAAATTCGTCAAAGTTTGGACGAGTCAAGTACTACATTTTGGGGTAATGACAACCAACTAAGTTGAGAGTGAACATTCAGTCCTCAAGCTATGGCTTTCAACATGCCATGGTAATTTGAACACTATGTTCCTTAATATTAACTCGCTCATTGAAGGTCAAATTGCTGAGAGTAAGAGCTCATTGGAGTATTCTAGGCTCAAAGAAAGTTTTAATGCCAAGAGCAATCTGATATTAGAGAATATAAGTAATAACACCAATCATTTGATATTGAAGAAGATATGGGTTGAGATAAAGAGAGCTTCAGAGATCATTGATGATCCGAAAAATAAGTCCAGACTCTTTTGAGGACATCACACGACCTCCCATGTTCATGCGATTTGATTACACGTTTCGAACACCTTCTCCATATCCAGTTGGACGATATTTCGACTTTTTAGAGGACACTAGAAATTGGGGGTGACCATCCTTGTTCGCAAGAGAAGGACATAGATTCTGAGATGTGTGATCTTGCCTTTCTCTTGATTAGATAAGTACAGGACCCATATCCAAAGTCATGGAGATACGTCGCCTTGTGAAAGGGGTATTAAGTCTAGTTTTACTTGAAGATCCTAGTATGACATTGACATCTACCCCTAAGGTTACAGCCACAAAAGGATGACGGAAGACGAACTTAACAAAAGAGGACAAGTCGTATTGGGAGCACGTGTCAATTGCTCATAGAAAGATACAAAAGTCAAGCGGTTCTGGTTCAGTGTCCAGATCTGGATCTGGTTCGAGTTCCCGTGGGAGAGGCAGACCACCACGAGCTCCTAGGAGCAGAGGTAGAGGGCGTAGTAGTGGATGAAGTAATTTATCTTCAATAGGTTCCATTATAAATCTGTCTACTGGTTCCACATTCCCTTTCATTGATGCTTTCCCTAGTTTTGTGTATCCTTTCATTGAGAATCGGAAGAATGTGGAGGGGGATGTGGATATAGGGTTGTGGCGGACTTTGTGCCCGAGGATGAACATCAATGGCCTAAGTTCCATAGACAAATGTGTTTTGAGTTGGAACATATGACGAACATTTACATTTCACTATTTGGATCAATGGAACGGCATTATGAGCTCATACACAGGACATAGTGGCGGGATGGACATGCGCCTCCAGAACACTAGTTGGATACACCTGATTCTCTTTATGTCATTGCAAATGCATTCACTTTGTGTGTGGTCTTAAACGCACGGATAGGGTCCACGACTGTATTGCCTTTGTACTCATATTCAGACCCTACTGGAGGTACACTGGTTATCGGGCACCTGGCAGAACAACAACATTTTATTACGGTTAGTTAATATTTATTTATGTATGCCCTTTTGTGTAGTTTATCATCACCTGAACGGAGATTAATTTTATATTTTTATTGTCTTATGCATCTACAAATGCAAGATGGATGCCCATTGCCCCCTTTACACGTGCAATGGCAATATCATTATAGTGAACAAGTCAGTGGTTGGCCAGAGCCTTATTTTGACAGGATTGCAGATTGCAACACGAGATATGCTAGAGCATATTCACCAGGAGATCTCATTCATGTTAATATTTAGTTGTCTTTGTAATTAAATTTTTTACATATTTGTACATTATTTGTATTTTGTCCAATTTATACTTACTCACTTATTGATAGTGAGTTTTCCACTTTATTACTGCCTTCCTTCTTTTGTATTTATTCTACATCATCATATATATATATTTACTTTATTTCGGCAAGTGTTTATAATTATATTGACTTAAAAAAATACTAAAGAAACCGAACATAAAGATCACGTACTAAAAGTAAACATACTAAAGAAACCGTACATAATGATCACATACCAAAAGTAAACATACTAAAAAAACGGTAAATAAAGATAAAATACTAAAAGAAATGTCCAAATCATAGCATAAAAAACATCAATCTAATAACGACACGGATAATAGTTCTTCATGAGCCAGCATATCTTTTCGTAAGGAGAGTCATCAGTGTTATCACAGTTTACCTCAAGAGCAATCATGTCCAGGAGAACTGAGGGTGATAATAGAGCTCCAGTCACATACTGTATGCCACGTGGAAGTCTTTCAAGGTCCTGTATCCTGGGATGGGTGCAAGGAATAAATCACGGCAGGTACAATGGTCCATGTCCCGTAAGCAGATATAATGGTGCTTCTAGCCATAACGCCTCTATAAATGTATTCTTCACGATGTACATCTTGTTATTTCCTAGCCTATGAGCCTCCAAAAGTCGAATAGGATTTGCTGGAATGAATTGCTTCCACACAAACTATCGGACAATTCTGTTGGGCATGTACAGCTCAATACAATCGAAATATGCAAGCATTCCATGCCATGTAGAAACCCAAATGTCCTGTATCACAAAAGGCTTGTACGGAGTCCACCATACATCATCAACAGACATCACATCTAACCATAGGCGGATGTCTAATAATTTATGCTCCGATTTTTGTCCCAACATTGTATACTGCTGGATATACGGCTTACAAGACTTAGCTCCTAGTCTCACCACTGGGGCAAACATTGGAAAATACATGTATATTCATGTCTGATAAATACATATAGCATATGAATTATGTTAAAGTGTAAGTAAACCCTAAAACATATTAGATCCATAAAAAATAACACAAAAGTAATAATGACTAGTTATGGTAAATCACGAACATAATCAAAGTAAATAAACAAATGAAGACAGTAAATAATACCTCAAGCAGTGACCAACACCCAGCCAACTCCTTCGCATCAACCCGTGATGCATGACCTAGATTTCGGTACAAGTACGTAAGCGTCGTCGCACCCCATGCAAACCCCCTACTGCCTCAAACATTCTTCATGAGCAGCCACAACTTGGCAGGGATGATGTTACCACTCTTATCGGTGAAGAGCGAACTTCTAAGTAAATACTGGATGTAACATGCAATCTTATGCGCCAGGGAAAGCCCACTATTAGGATCCTCTACAACCTGTGCCAAGTCCTGAGCATTTATACCACCTCCAGAGTAGGTGATACCCAAGTCATTCTGAACAATCCCAACTAGCTAGTCCCAAGAATACTGTAGATGCACAACATTACCGTAAGCAGGTACGCCCAGAATTAACTCAACATCGTGTAACGTAGTTGTCATCTCTCCCCAAGGTATGTGGAAATTGTTGATGTCTGGCTACCACCTCACTACAAAGTAGATAATAACGCTGTGTTGGGGTGCTGGAACATGAAGGACCTTAAATGGACAAGTCCTATCCCCTTGGCCAAATCTGCTACCTCAGGTTCACTAAGGGTCCAACCCGTCAGTGATACAAAGCCCGACCGTGACTTCAATATACCTCGTTCCTGCATATTAACAAAATAAATTAATATAAATATTGAATCATATCATACTAAAAATATATGCAAATTGAGCAATAAATAATTCATAAATTTACCTGTCCACGCCATATAGAACGAGCAATATCCCCGTTGTATGAAGGGATAAGCACTGGATCTTGTGGACCTCCCTCAACTGGTCTTGTCTGCTCCCAACCTGCATGTTTCGCTTTCTTCCTCTGTGTAGGTGCCATAGGAGGACGCAACTTCTTGGGTCTTCTTTGTTGAGACCCAGCAATCTTACTCATCATTGACATGAAACTGCTGATCAATCTTTACCTTTTCCCAGACTTGGCCTAACATCGGATGATGATGCAGGGGCCACAGATATAGGCTCGTCCTCATCACCATCCCTAATGCCATCATCATCATCATCATCCTCAGGCTGAACTTGCTCGTCCTCCCCACTAATATGGAGGGATCGAACCATGTCATGCTCCTCAAACCAATCTCTGTCACCCTCTAACCCTATATCACCAGAATCCCTCCCTAAACAAGGCTTAGATGAGGGAATGCCGCAATCAGTGGTTGTATAATCAGCCATGCTATAAGATGAATCAACAAGGACTCCTGACATAAGCTGCTTTGAAAAAAAAAAGAAGCACCTAACTGCACCCCCAGACCACTAACCCCATTTAATGGTTGCTAATATTTAGTTCTATGCAGCGGCAGATCCTGACCGGACATATGGGGAGGCATAGAAGAACCATGTGCATACAGGCCATAAGATGTATGTGGGGGCTGATATGGTGGCTGAGAAGATCCATATATCTCATAGGGTATCGGAGTGTATTAATGGTGTGATGGGAGAGGAGGACGAGTCCCAATTGGTATAGGAGGTGGTTGGGTAGAAGACCCTGGTGCACCAGGGTCATAATATATCCCAGGTCCAAGTGGGGCAGGAGTACACGGGATGTCGGATGTACTGTGACGACCCCTCACACCACGGGATGAAGCAGTAACTATACGACCATGAACTTAACCTGTTCTGTTTGTCACAAAATCTAGATCATTATCTTTTCTACGTGCTACAAGACGAACTAGCCAAACAAATTTCCATACATATTCATAAATAATTAACATATATATGCCTAGTTCATGTCTTATATTATTTAAATCTTTTTAGTACATGCAACAATTTGTCTTTAATGTATTATTTAACTTCATTCTTCATAATTTTTTATTATTTAAATTATATTTTTTAATTACGTAATTTATATTATTTTATAATTTATTTTTAAAATTTACTGTATTATTTCTTTTCTATTATTACATTATTTTATTATTTTTTAAGCCCGTTATTATTTCATTCACATTACTTTATCATTTATTATTATTAATAAAGTAAAAACCGCTCTGTATATTTTCATAATTTGAATCAATATTGTATTTATTATTCATAATTTTTTATAATTTAAATTATATTTTTTAATTATGTAATTTATATTATTTTCTTATTTATTTTTAAAATTTATTATATTATTTCTTTTGTATTATTATATTAACTTATTATTTTCTTAATAAGTTTATTATTTCATTTACATTACTTTATTATTTATTATTATTAATAAGGGACAAACCGCTCTATATATTTTTATATTTTGAATCAATATTTACTACTCAAATTGCTCTGTATTTTATTATTTTATTACTTATTTGTAAATAAGTTAAGTATTTTATTTATATTTTTTATTACTTTTCATTATTAATAATGTAAATAATAGTTATTACGTCAATAGTGTACTTATTTATTATTAAAATTACTATCTAAAAGGGGTTGGATCCTATTATTTAAATTATTATCATTATTCTTTATGTGTTATTAATTATTATTATATCAAATAATTATTCTAAATTATTATTATTCACAATATTATTTAAATATCAATGTTTAAATTATTATTTGTTTAAAGTCATTCATTAATATTTATAGATTAATTGATTTCCGAGTTATATTTATTGTCCCCTTTAAGTACTTCATACTTTTTTATTAAATAATGGCAACCTAAACATACAAACTGATTCAAAATATAACATGAATAATCGTAAAACTATAATAACAAAATAATTAATGCACATTTAAAGTCAAATTATTCACGAAAACATAATTCATAATCTTATTAAACAAATAATTATAAAATAAATCATTTAAACAACCAATTACATGTATTCTAAATAAACAAAATTATTAAAATGTCAAATAAACCTGAAATTAAATTGATGCAAACACTAAATTAAATAACATAACATAAACAAATAAACATAATCATAATGTTAAAAATTTATAAATACAAAACTAAATAACAGAAACAAATATTTAAAAAAGAAAAGTTTCTAATAATTTCACCCAGGCTGGCGAAAAACGGTCTGAATTTTGCCCAACCAGCGAAAATTTTATAAAGTTTCGCTTGAATTGGCGGACAAACGACGTCTTTTCGCTAGACCGACCGGTCCTAACCAAAGATTTTTGCTGGACCGAGCGAAACCCTCCAAAATATTTCACCAGTCCAGGTGAAATTGATGCAAGAGCGGCAGAAATTCAAGGAAAAAAAGAAAGATTTGTTTTTCAATCCAATGCATATTTTCAAATTTTAAACCGATAACATTGTAAATAAATGAGTATATATCAAAATACTAACCTTTTTTTATTTTTAACGACCGAATCTTCCTAGAATTAAGGTTGAAATTTAAACTTTTGGAGAAAAGGGAGATGATTTGTTGAAGAGAGAGAAAGTCGATAATGAAGAATGAAATTTTTTGAATTTTTTCGCCCTATCCTTAAAGATTCCTGAGTTATATTTATTATGCCCATGGAAATTGGGTATGGGACAACATTAACTAAAAAAAATTTTTTTATTAAGTGACACATTACAAGATGTGCCCGGAAAAAAAATATATATATAGTGATTTGCGTTTTCTTTTTTTTTTTTTTTTTTGTAAGGCATAGAAAGAAAAATGTTATATAGTATATAAGTTAATTACATAAACATACCTGTTTATTTTAATTAAAATTCTCAATTAAAGATCAAGTGATTAAATTAGACGCCAATGAACTCATTTGACTGAATCATTTCAAATTTCTAATCACCCTTTCAACTAAATAAAATAAGGAAAATCAATTTTACCCTCAATTTTTATTTTTAAAAAATTATAGAATATGTTACTCAACTACCATTAAAAAAATCATGTTTATATATTTATATTTACATTTAATTAGCCCTTAATCTATATATATATATATATATATACTTTTGGGGTATGGGACGGGAAGATCGTAAAATTTAACCCTTTTTTATTAACAAACAATTTAACATTTATTATAAGAGTAAAAAGTCTCAGTGCCCTCTAAATTTTTCCGTATTTTAGTTTTGCACCCTGAACTTCAAAATGGTAAATTTTGAACTTCGAACTAGAAAAACGTACCAAAATCGACTCTTCCATCAAATTTGACCGTGAACTCATTACCAGTCAAACACTACAAAAAAATAGCAACTTACCAACGTCAAAATAAACCGTCAGTAATCAGTAATGACCAGCGAAAAACCGACAGAAAAAGGAATCTCGTGAGTTAAACCAACTTTAGACAAGAAAATGGAGAGAAATTGGGCATAAAAAAAAAACGGTTTATTACCGACAAAACTCACCTTTGGTTATTTATAATACCAATGGTTTTGGAAACAAAATTTTTTCCGTCGCCATCTGAAATAATTTACCGACGATGTTAACAACGGCTTCTGTAAGTCATCGGCTATAAATTTTAGTTTCCTACGGTGCTACCGACGGTAACTGTTTAAAATTATTACTGATAGAGATTTCCCTTAGAATGCCGTCAGTAATAAATTAGTAGATGTAGAAAATCGGGCAAACCCTTCTCTTCTTTCACAAATTAATTCCCATTTCTGCACTAAAATAATAATGATAATACAGTAATAGTAATAATAAAAATAAATTAAAGATATTGAACTTGAATTTCTAAAATACAACGGAGTAGGGTCTTATGTTCTAGCATTAAAAAACCTTGGCAACTCAAAAAGAAAAAAAATTAGTTTAGGTTTTATTTGAGAGAAAAAAAAAGGCAGAGTTTAATTGCTTTTTTTTTTCATTTTGCTCTCTTTTTCTCTTGTGATCATCATTGCTATTCATCTTTAGTGAAGGCGATAACAGACGTTCAGTGTTATCTGCTTGTGTGGAGTTGTTGTATATTAAGTCTGAGAATCAATGGACTCAAAAGTCGTATGATGATGTTTGTGCAGTCATAAAAGAAGCATTTTCTGCTAGGAAATAATATCATTGAAGATTGGTATGCGACGCAAAAATTGATATCCAGGTTAGGATAGCCCGTGCTAAAGATTGGTGTGTGTCCCAATAGTTGTATGCTTTATTAGAAAGAGGACTCCAACAGAACGGAATGTAAGTTTTATGGTAGTCATCGGTACAATGAATGTAGGAAGAAGAGAGGGAAGAAGAGGAAACTTACGCTGAAGAAGGTGGTGAAGACAATGTTTTATTTTCCTTAACTCCTAGATTGCAAAGATTGTATACCTCGAAAAGAACTGTCGAACACATAAGATGGCATTCTGCAGGTTCACAAGAACTGGATGTGATGAGTCATCCTAGGGATGGAGAAGCTTGAAGGCATTTTGATAGGACTTACTCAGATTTTTCGGTAGAAACAAGGAATGTGAGACTTGGCTTGTGTACGGATGGGTTTTAACCTTTTGGAATGGCAGAAAAGACATACTCTTCATGGACAGTAATGGTAACTCCGTATAATTTTTCGCCTTGGATGTGTATGAAAAAGGAGGTGATGTTCTTGACGATTCTCATCTCGGGTCTGAAGAATCCAAATAATAAATTGGATGTTTATTTGCAACCGTTGATAGATGAATTAAATCAGTTGTGGGATGTTGGGACCATTACTTATGACATATCAGAGAAACAGAATTTCAAAATGGGGGCAGCACTCCTTTGGACCATTAGCAACTTCCTGGGGTATGGTATGTTGAGCAGTTGGCGTACAACGGGGGCGTTAGCTTGTCTATATTGCATGGAACAAATACAGTCATTCCGATTACAAAATGGTGGAAAACAATCTTGGTTCGATTGCCAATTGATGTTTCTTGCCACTGGGTCATCAATTTAGATGAGATTCTAGGTTTTTCAAGAAGGGTAGAGGTGAACACCGCTCATCGCAGCCACTAAAACTTCGGGAAATCGTATATGGGACAAGGTCCGGGACTTTTTAAAAATCACAAAAACAGGAAATGAATTAGGCAAGAAAGATGGCAGGGAAGGATCACAACTAGACCGGGAGGATTATATTTTAGGATCTTCCTTATAAGCATACCCTTTTAGGGCGTCATCACTTTAACGTGATGCACAATGGAAAAAATATGTTTGACAATGTCTTCAACACAGTTATGGATGTAAAAAGAAAATCAAATGATAATATCAAGGCTAGACAAGATCTACGTCTGTATTGCAACCAACTGAACTTGTTGATGGAAGAGAATAGTAGTAGTAAGTGTTTGAAGCCAATGGCATGTTACAGCTTTACGAAGGAACAAAAGAAATGGTGCTTGATTATGTTAAAAAGTTGCACCTGTCGGATAGATATACATCTAACTTGGGAAGGTGCGGTGATTATAAAGGCATGAAGATGACTAGCATGAAAAGTCATGATTGTCACGTGTTCATGGAGCAACTTTTGCCCATCGTCTTTAGAGAGCTCTTTTAGCAAAAGTGTAGAGTTTCTTAGTTGAGTTGAGTCGCTTCTATCGGGACTTATGTGCGCCGAAGATAAGTGAGTCCCATATGCGTGAATTAGAGGAAAGCATTCCCATTTTAATATACAAGTTAGAATGCATATTCCCTCCAGGTTTTTTCGATATTATAGAGCATTTGATGATTCATTTGCCATACAAGGCGAGAGTATACGATCCTGTCCAATACAAGTGGATGTACCCCTTCGAGAGGTAACCTACACATCTTCACTTAATTATTTTTCAAAATGTCATTTTAATTAAATTATATAACTTATTCTAATATACTTGCAATATATAGGTACTTGCACCATATAAAGAAGACAATAAAAAATAAGGAAAGAGTCGAGGGATCAAATTGCAATGCTTACCTAATTGAGAAGGCTGCAACATTCTTCAGTTACTACTTTGAATAGAGTATGCCTACACTCCACAAACGAGTTAGGCGAAATGATGATGTCGGGAAACCTCTTCATTAGGTTGAGGTTCTATCAATATGCAATCAACAAGGAAGAAAATTTGGCAAGATGAAAAAAGATTCTTGGATGATCGAGAATAAAAAATGGCCTGGAACTATAGCCTCCTTAATTGTGAGGAAGTGGAACCTTACCTTCAGTAAGTTAATCAACAATAATCCATTCACAAACATTTCATATATATATATATATATATATACACACAACTTGTAAACTTTAAATTTACTTGTGCATAAATACGAATCAGAACTGAGAAATCTCAAATTATAATGTATCGGATGATAAAATTCGAGAGAAAATAAGCGAGGGATTCGCTAAATGGTTTAGATTTGAAGTAAGTTAATCTCACATAAGCATTTAAATTTAATTAAAAACGATTGTTACATAACTTTATTAACCTTGTCAAATGTGTATACAGATGCACAAGCCCACGAAAAAGTGTAATCAACTAATGAAAAATCTATCCTGTGGTCCTTCTAAGAAAGTTAAGACGTGCACAAGATGCATTGTCAATGGGTTTCAATTTTATACAAGAGATAGGGATGAGAAAGGAGAAACTTATAATGATGATATGTATGTGAAACCGAACTATTATGGTATTTTAAAAGAAATAGTTGAGTTAGAGTTGACTGGTACACTAATCCAAAAGGTCATCTTGTTTCATTGTGATTGGTTTGATTCTTCAGATAGAGGAATGAGGATTCATCCTCAATATAAAATTGTTGATTTGCACAAAGACCGGAGGTATGGAGGATATGATCCTTTCATGTTAGCTCATCAAGCTGAGCAAGTTTCGTTCCTCCCTTATTCTAGCTTTAAAAGACCGAGCACCGTTTGAGTTAGTTTGGTGAAATTTAGACCCCGCCTAATGGATATTCCTCACCAAGATGATACGTTCCAAGAGAACATGAACATTCACAATAGTTCGACAATAGATGTGACGATTGAAAACGTAAGACCTCTCGTCCACGAGTCTCGTTTGTCGGAAGAATTAGATATCGCAATTGAGACATATTTTGAGGAAGTACAAAATGATGAAACTGAAATAGAATGGGATTTTGATGAAGAAATTCCAATAAAGACTCCAATGAAGAGACTGTCGAGGATTCCAATGCTGTATCCGATAATGATTTCGATGAGGATTCTGACATATAGAATATTGTATGATTATGTTTAATAAACTTATGTTATAGTACTTATGTTATCATTATAATTATATTTATTAACTTCTTGTACTTATATTTATCATGTTTATTAACTGATGATATTTGTAATAAACTCTAATTATACTTATGTTTATATAGGCTCGATGGCTAGAGGACGGAAGAGAAAGGATCCAGAGCCCTCCACACAGCAGGATACATTGCCTTCTGCACAAATGGATCCACAGACTCCCGTACAGCAAGATCCATTGACTCTGTTGCGGCAGGATCCGGCCACACAGACACAGGTACCAGCCAATTCCGACACTCCTGGTTTATCTTCCGCACTGACCACACAGACACAGGTACCTGCCAGCTCCAATGCTCCCAGTTCATTTTCTGCACCGACCACACAGCCGTCATCATATACGACTCATTCTACATATCCTGCAGCTTGGAAACTGCCCCCCAGTGATACTTGCCAGTTATTGACTCTAAATGTCAATCAGTAAGTTCAATGAACTATATATCATTAGTATTATATAAAATATAATTAAATGTAATCAATATATACTCATTAATATGTACAGACTACATCTATCTTCGAGAGCCGCCACCCATATCTCAGCTATTTTGCATGAGCGGTTCACTGGCCTTTACCACCGTTTGTCTGAGGTCCCGTCGGATATCTACGACATGTGGTGAGGAGAGTTTCAAGTAAATTAATTCAATATTGTAGCTGTTTTACTTTGTCTTATTTCTTTACAAGTCTTTAATACTTATAATATTTTGAATGTTTCTTTTTGAATCTTATACTAGTTATACTTATACTGGGAGCATATTATTTTCTAATGTTTTCATATTTCATTGAAATTTTAGAAAAGATGCATATGGGACCCGAGTTTATCCATGACCAAGATGAGGCATGCGTGGGAGGTCAAGGTCGGTGACCTGATGAGAGATTTGCTTGGCGATACTCAAAGGGTGAGGAAGACGCCCGTTTGGATTCCTAAGATGTTTTAGGGGCAGACGATGAAGTATTGGGAGAGTCCTGAGTGCAAAGTATTTTGTGAACGGAATAAAAGAAACAGGAATCAGGTACGAGGGGGTAAGAGAGTTGGAAAGTATACAGGTGGTTCTATATCCTTCACAGAGCATCAGTTGAAGAGGGTAAGAATTGATGTTTTATTTCATTATTTCATTTCGTTACTTTATTATATGTAATAATAACTTCAATGATTTTTTACAGAAACCAGATTTTACGAAGAGGTTCTCCAAGAGCAGACACTTGGAGGAACTCCACAAGTATCAGAGGCATGATAAGAAGGGGCAGTATGTGGATTTCCATTTAGAGGAGTTTTGGGTAGTTTAGTAAAGTTTATAACTTAAGTTTTTATTATGTTTTATACTTATAACTTTAAATTTTATATGATATTTTATAATTTATTATCCAACTAACATTTCATAATTGTAGGCGAGATTTCAAGAGGCCTGACAAAAGGCTGAGGAGGAAGCTGCAGCCATGGGTGCTCCTTTGCCAAATGATCTCTAATTCATGGCCACTAATCTGGTGGATTAGACCGTGGCTGGTTATATGGAGCTAGTTTGAAAGCAGCTCATCTCAGAGCCGAGAGCAATCTGGCCGCAGCTGGATCGTCACCCTACTGTTTGGAAGTGGAGCAGAGGATCATGAGATGGGTTGAGACTGCTATTTCTAGTGTCTTTTCTGCCTTCACCTAGCACATGAGACGGTTTATCGAGCAGAGCTACTTGTGGTACACCTCGATGCCAACATGATGGACATCGTGAGAGCTGCTATGGCTGCCGTTTCATCAATATCTTCATGAAAGACAGCAGCTGCGGGGACTACATGGTGAGGTATCTTCTTCTACTCCCCCTCCCCCTCTATTGATGCCCCGAGCACCAGTATCGTTGATCCTCTCCCCTCCCCCCCTCTCCCCCTGCCCTCTAGTGATATTAGAGATCCCGAGAATCATTTATACTTGTATATTTTATGCTTTATGGATTATGGATATGTTATTGGTTTGATGTTTATGAATAGATATTGTTTATGGATCAGTTTATGAGTATATACTGTTGTTATTGGATTTTTTTGCATTTCAAGGAGTTTTAGGTTTGTTTTAAAAATTATATTAAAAAAATTTACCAGCGGGACACCGACGACCTCCCCGTAGCAACCAAAATTTGCACAAAACTGAAACCAAAAGAAAGAGCCGTTGGTAAGCGTCATCGATGTCATCGATGAAAGGATACCGTCGGCAACCTCGTCGGTTAAACTTAACGCCGGGGAAAACTGTTTGTATCTGTTTTTGAAGGAAAATGAGCATGGTTGTTGACAAACCATCGGGAAACTAAAGAATTGTCAGAAATGTCGTCGAGAACAATAATTACTGACGGCAAAGCGTCGGTGATTTTTGTTATCGACGTGAGGTGCCCGACAGATCATTTTCCATCGGAATACTATCGGTAATTAAGTGGTACCGACGGTTGACCAACGAAGATAATAGTTTGTAAATGGCTCTTTTTTGTAGTGAAATAAGTCAAAGGGTATAACTAGAACTTACTTATAAAATTTTTCTTTTAATCCTTTAGAATCTAATAAAATTCAATTAGGTCCCTATTATTAATTATTAACTCTCTCAAGAATCTAATGTTAATTTATAAATAAAAAAAACCTAATCTATGTATAATCTTCTTCTTCAACCTCCTCTACACCTTCCACACACTACCACTACTACCACTGCCTTAGAGCCGCCGCTGCTGTCAAACTTCTCCTTCTTCTACTCCTTCTTCTTCCTCCTCCTTCTCCTCCTTAAGATTCTTCTTCTGCTATTGATTCTTCTCCATAAATTAAACAGTGGTCTCCTTCTGTTTGGTAAAAAAGAACATTAATTATAACCTTAAGATTCTTCTTTTGGTAAATTATAATTCACCAACACTGTCTGGAAAATGAGTGATTTTTTTTGGTAAGAAGAAAAAGAAGAATCTTAAGGAGGAAGAAGAAAATGAGGAGGAGGAGGAGGAGGAAGATGAACAAGAAGAAGAAGGAGGAGGAAGAAAGAGGAGGAGAAGTTCATTGCCAGCAGTGGCTCTAAGGCAGTGATGGTGGTAATAGTGTGTGGAAGGTGTGGAGGAGATGTTAAAGAGGGAGATAAAATATAGACTAGGCTTTTTATAAATTAAAATTAGATCTTTGAAAAGTTAATAATTAAAAATAAAGACCTAATTAAATTTTGTTAGATTTTAAAGGATTAAAAGAAAATTTTATAAGTGAAGTTTCAATTTTATCCTGACTTGTTTGACCGTTAATGAGTTAACGGCCAAATTTGACATAAGGGCCAATTTTAGTACGTCTTTAATTCGAAGTCAAAAAATTATCATTTTTAAGTCTAGGGTTCAAAATCAAAATTCGAAAAAGTTCATGGACACAAGGGCTTTTTACCTATAAGTAACTATCTTACTGACAATTTTATATTTGTAAATCGAGTAATTCTAACAAAATATTATATCTATTTCATATTAACGATTATCTTAAGACATGGCATGAGAATTAAGAAAATAACCAATTTTTTAGATTAAAAAAGGAATAGACCAAATTATTCTTTGACTATTATTAATAGTTCTAATGAAAGTGTTTAGACAATTGTTTAATTATAGGAGTATGCATGGAAAAGTATTATTAAATATTCTTTTTTTTTTACTAATCTAACAAATATTTTAGATGAAAAAAGTATTCAAATCATAAATAATATAAAATGAAAGTAATATTTAGGTCGATTGTATAAGAATGAACCACGAAAAGGAAAAATGGGAACTTCGTTTTTAGTATCTTCAATAGTAATTAGGATCCTTCTCTATCCGCAATCAAAGAAGAAAAAAGTCATGCACTGAACAAGGAACCCTAATGGGACCTGTAGCATAATACCCATAAACTTCTTGAGCTTTCTCTAAAAGCTTAATGAACAAAGGATGGTGAAGATATGATAATGGGATTACAAATATTTGGAAGCTTTCATCTTCTTCCTCTAAACCTACCTTAATCACAAGACACCCTTTCTTCACTTTCATCTTCATTTTACTCTTTTAGAGATTTAAACCTTTTAGTGTAGGAAGAAAAATTAGTCTTGTGGATGGACTTTTAGATTTTGAGATTTTTTCTTTTCTGTGAAGAGACAATTTCATGCCAAATTCTTTATATATAGTAATATGCATTATGAGAAAGTTAAAAAATTAACTTTGTCCGATGATAATTACTAAAGCTAAGAATCTTGTCGTAAATAACTAAATAAGGTTTGAAAAACCTTAGGGGGGAGGTGAATAAGGTTTTTGGCTAATTTTAAAAAATCTTTTGTGTTATTAGAAAGATGAACCTCCAATTTGTTTATGAAAGAATTCTAAAACTCTTTTTGATAAGAATCCACACCAAACAAAATCTTATAGTTTTGGCAATCAAGCAATGAGCATAGAATTAAACTTTAAAGAACATGCACAACAATTTATAGTGGTTCACTCTCTCAAAGAGCTACATCCACTACCTTGAGACTCAACCCAAGGATTTCACAAATCCACTATCTTCAAAGTTGGTTACACAACAACACAATGAGGATCACCCTCCAAGGGTTTTACACAAAAACCTCAAAGTTTACACAACAAAACAATACAACGAATTTATCAAAGGATCACCCAAAGGGTTTTCCACAAACCTTTGATCACAATAAAATAATAAGAAGAGTAAGGAACAATGTTACCAAATGAGCTTGAGGAGAGGAAGATACAACTCAATGGAATACTTCTACAAGCTCTTCTTTACTTTTTCTTTGATGAAGATCAACAATGAAGCTCCAAGAAGAATTTTCTATTTGTTTTTATGAGATGAAGATATTTTAAAGAATGTACTTTTAAAGCTCTTTAAATGTTCTAAAATGATCTCAATAAATTTTTCAACCAACCTCTATCCTTTTTGAAGCTGATCAAAGTCAATATATATATATATATATATGAAGGAGAAGAAAGTAGCTGTTACACTATGTAACGGTAATATTTTTGCAGTAAAAGACTAAAACCGGACGACCGGTTTTAGAAAACGGACGACCTATTTTTGAAACAGAAAGATTCGGACGCATCCTACTAAAATCGGATGATCCCTCTTAAAAATCGGACGACCTATTTTTCTAAAGCTAGAAAAATCGGACGACCGATTTTAAAATAGGACGTCCGATTTTAAATATCGGATGACCTGTTTTAAAAATCGGATGACAAAATCGGATGACCAGTTTAAAAATTGGATGACCCTTTTTTTTCAGCATGATTTAAAAGCCAGTTTTCCTTAAACAAAAAGAACTTTCCTTCACATTTCAAAATATGTATTCTTGATACTCTTTTAGAGATAAGAAAACTTTTGAAGGCATAAAAAATTCTATCAAGAATACTTGGATTTCAAGAATAGTTTATAAAAAGAAATTCATCCAAGAAGCTTCACACTTGATCAACAAACAAAGATGAGAGTTAGGGAGTTTTACAAAATACCTTAGCATATCCCTAACTAAGACATAAGTCTTCAAGGTCTTCATTGCCTTGACATTGGAATGGCTTGATCTTTCCTTCTTCATTATGTTTTAATTCCAAGATCTTTTACTTCTTATATAGTGTAGCCTTGACCCTCCAAAAATGCTTCTTTTGTTCTATAGAGACTAAGCTATACTCATCACACAAACATATGTTAATCATAATCAAACACATACACAATAATGCCCTTAGGGCTAAAAAGGTTGTTTCGGAACGGCTCAACAATATCTAAAATGTACAGTTCATGGATTAATACATTCTTAAGTGTATTTGCTTATTGTAGTAATAAGTTATTCTAAAATTTTATAATTTATTTTTTATTTTATAAAATTTGTTAATAAAACTAGTATAAAAAGAATATTATGAATAAAGCGTATTAAAAATTATATTAGACTATATTAACTTCGTAAGTGCAACAATATTGTATCTCACTAAAAATAAACATAATTATGCCACGTGTATTTATATATATTTTCACGGTAGTACATAGTCCAACAAATATAACTAAGAAAATGATTGGAAACATTTTAATTTGTTAATTATACTTCAAGATTTGATCTGTCTCGTCTCACTAGCTAGGAAGAAAGAGACTCTCTCTCTCTCTCTCTCTCTCTCTCTCTCTCTCTCTCTCTCTCTCTCTCTAATTAGGAACTAATAATAGTTTATTTATTAGTTGGCTCAAGTATCATCGGTTTCTTAAATTTTGAGAATTAACAAAATAATTTGGAGAAGAATCACAGCTTATCTTCTCTTTGCTGACACGTCTATATGTGTTAGAACACTATCGTTTTTGTAAGTGAACTACTTGGTAAATGTTCGTCATAGCATAAGCCTTTAACATTCATGACAAATGTGTAAGTAAATTAATTTACGCGCATCAGAATAAAACATAAATTGATTTCATATTAAAATTATTTTGTAATTTAGGAATAATATTAGTAAAGAAATAGTTATATTACCTTTGCAACAGATTCACCATAGATAAATAACTTAGGTGATTTCGATCACGAGTTTTATAGGTGTCCGGCCTTTAACTGTGTTCACACAAATAATTTTTGGATCGACCACTAATTAATAACAGTTAGTTCCTCTAAACCGTAGAGTTCTAATAATGACTAAGTCTTGTGAAACCTAAAAAAATATGAAATCCTCTTTAGTTTAGGAATAGTGGTTGAAGCTTATATAAAAGCCATTTATTGGTTTTGGACCAAAGACCCAATAACCCAATAACTTATTTAATAATAAGTCCTTATGATTAATTTATCTTATAAATGTATCCATGTTATCATCTTATAATTAATTCAAGATATTGTTTTTTGTGTGTGACCTTTTAGATTCCTAAATACATTGGCAATAAATATAAATTATAATCCTAAGTCAATTTTGGCTTTAGGACATAAAATCAACAAACTCCCACTTGGACTAAAGATAATTAGCCCATTAGGTCCTATAATTAAAACTCATTTGTAGAACAAGATTGGCCTCTAACCAAACATCATTACCACCCAAGTGTTGATCAATTTCACCTTTCCGTGAACAAGATTTCGTGTAATTATTATCATTTCACCATACTATATTCCAATCAATACAAGAATAAGGATTTACGACAACTCTTAAAAAACTAATTATATATTTTCTTATGTCCGAAATATGACTCCTTTAAAGTCGAATTTAGAATACTTTCTAAAAACACTTTTAGTTTGCGCAAACATTTCTCAAGTCATATTCTCACACATGGCCATAAAGGAATATATTCTTCTTAATATTAAAATTGGTGAATCCTTTATTGATCATACACTACTAGAAATGTGGCTTGTTGCAAAAATTTTTGCGATGGTCAAATTTTATCGTAAAAAGGTTAGTATTTTCGATGAAAAATAATCATTACAAATGTTAGTGTAATTGATACTCTTACAACGAAAATGTAATATTTGCATATGATCAAAAGCCATTGAAAATGTTAATTTTAATCATGACGCAAGTTTACATTTTTCACGATAAAAATTTTGGTTGCAATTATATTTACGAATTTAAATGATTCGTAACTATTATTACGGCTTATGTTTTCATCGCAAAAGGATAATGTTGCATCAAAATTAAAATTACTATTTGTGATGATTTTTTATCATTGCAAATACAAAGTTTTTTATGCAAAAGTAATTTTTTTGGCTAAAAATGTTGCAAAAGTATTAAGTACACTAAATTTATAATGTAAAATAAGTTTTTAATATTCATAATCCTTTTAATTGAATAAAAGATATTAACATATTATTTTAAATACACTTTTTCAATTCTTTAAAAAAATTCACGGTATAAATAAAAGAAATTTTTTTGAAATCCCTCCTTCAGGCGCGCAAAAATACTTCACCGTCAAATTTTTGGCGAAACCTCAAATCAGCTACCTAAATCCGCCTCCTTTCTCCCAATCATTCATCTGCAAATCAAAGTGCTTCGACCCTGGCTTTGGCTCTAGCTCGTTTTTCATTTGCTCTAGTTCTGGACGAAGCTAAGCGCAAGAAGCTGCCTTCAGTTGTATTCTTCATCGACAGTCCAATTTCTTAAAATTTTTTGTCTTCGATTCTTTGCAAAAATTTTCACATAAAGCTAGAAACTTCGTTTTTTCCTGGAATAAAAGATAGAAATTTCAATTTCGATTTCACCCATCTGACTATCTCCTTTGAATTTCTACATTTCTGACGAAGGATAGAGAGGTGTGAATTGAGGGTTTTCAAGAAATTGTTGTTTTTCCCCTCATTCTCTTTGCTTTCTTGGAAGGCAGAAGTTCAAGTATGTATTGCTCTTCTAATCTTGTGTATTTTCTCTTATAAACAGGTTATTTGATCTCAAGAAACTAGGAATTTTATATGGATTGTTCTGTTAAATTCAAATTTTATTGCCTCTGAAATTATGAATCAATTCTTGCTAATCGGATTTGTTGAATGCCTATTCAAGATTGCAATTTTTCTTTTTGGTCTTTCTTTTTATTTATGATATATGATTCGTGTTTTATCATCTTTAACCCATCAAACTAAAATAATACCTGCAGTAGAAATCTAGCCAAAACTACTTGTGAGATATGTGAATAGCCCATATTTTGAGCATAATTTTGCTGAAACAAAACAACAGTTTATGGGAATAGTTTCTGCCCTTTTGTTTCTGGGAATGGCTTGGCCTAAACAAAAACGGAGATACATAAGGCATAGATATATTATTTACAGAATTAAAGAAGCAAAATCAAAAGTTTCTTCCTCATATATAATGGGTTGAGTACTTTTTTCTCTTTAATATTTTAATTCTTATCTCTTGACCTTTTGTCTTTATTATATGATTTTTAAAACTTGCTAGGAAGTATTATAATGGAAGTACCTATGAGTTTGTCATGGTGTATTTGATCAAAATAGGATAATCCAATGTATAAGAAGTTATGACTACACTACTTCTAGTAATTTACTTGTAATTTATATGGTAGTGTATTTTGAAAGAAGATTTCTTCTTTGAAATGAAATCGTAGGGATTTCTGCTATATTTCTCTTCCAATCTAACGGTTCATTGTTAAATTTATGCTAAAAAGTCAATATTAATTTAAGTATACTAATCATTAAAATTTATAGTATTTCACTTTGTTCAGGTCTTGAATTTTCCCCTTTCCTTCACTTGGTAATCATATTTTATTCTATTTTCGTGTCAAATAAGCGGACCGCTTTCCAAGGTCTAGATGACTAATGAAATAATGATAGGAACTAAAATAGATGGCTTAGTAAAAATTTCTGGATCCACTTGCGGAGCTATAATCAACTAAAAAGTTAAAATCTGTAATAATCTATCTGATTTCATTCTTCATAAAAAGACAGTGATATTGCATGCTCATTTGAGTATCAAATTACCAATCACCATTACTTGGCACACATTCATTATATAAAAAGAAGTAAATGTAAGAAAAGTATTGTAGTATCTTTGTTCTTACTGATTTTTTTTTTTTTTTTTTTTTGTATTTAAGCTTATATAAGCATTGGTTTGTTTTAAGTGGTTTCTTAGTCTTTAATCATAATTTTTGTATGTTATAACATTCGGATGTCAAGTGCTAATACACTTGTTGATAAAAGTTGGATGGATTCATCAAATAGAAAGTCTATTGAATATGTCACTGAAATTAAAAAATTCTTCGAGTTTGCTTATTAAAACAAGTCGTCCAATTATAAAATATGTTGCCCATGCAAGAAGTGTAAAAATCATTTTTTCATGAGTTGTGATGATGTATTTACACATTGTATGCTAGATGGATTTCAAGAAGGCTATAAGAATTGGATTTATCATGGTGAGTTATAGATACCATTAAATACAATACAAGGTCACATGTTTCAAAGGGAAGAGATGAGATGGTATAGATGGTTCAAGATGCAATAGGAATTGATAGTAGTCGCCAAAATAATAATAATGATAATTTTGGGGATTTTAGTGGAGCAAATGAAGTGACAAATTTTTTTTTAAACTCTTGAAAGATGCAGAGTCTGAATTGTATGATGGATGTGTACAGTTCACAAAAATATCCTTTGTTGTTTGTTTATTACTTCTTAAGATAACCAATGAACAGAGTGATACATCTATTACCATGCTCCTTGAGTTTTTGAAAGAGGTCTTTCCACATGCTAAACTTCCTACCTCATTCTATGAAGCTAAAAACTTGGTGGGATGAATTAGGATTTTCATACATAACATATGATTCATGTCCTAATAACTGTATGTTATTTAGAGATGAAGATGAAAAGTGTGATAAGTGTGTCATTTGTAGTGTTTATCGATTAATGTCTATTCAGGGTTTTCTGATCCTACAACATGTGTAGCTCAATCACTAGATGATCGACTCCTTACACATGATGAAGATGCTGGTTGGGTTGGACAAGGAGTGGAACCAATTTCAGTTGATGTACCAATGAATGTAGCTTGTGAGGAGGATCAAAAATAAATGAGGAAGAATGAATATGTGATTTTTTTGGGAGTTTTAAATGTTCAATATATTTTGTTTAGAAAATTTATATTCTCTCTTAATGTATTTTTATATATTTTCTATTCTTTAAGTGTATTGAACTTTTTATGACAAGGTAATTCTGTAATTATATCTTCTTTTTAATCTATCAGGTTTTTGGTTACACACTAAGTTTCCTTTGAAATGCATAATTTCACTTTTGGAGGTGGCTTTGGAGAGCAAGTACAATTAGCTTTGCTAGTGCATGTAATTATATTCCTTGTTCGGTCAGGTAAATATTATATTTTATGAAATAAATTTCCATGTCATTTTGCTGCAAAATTTTCATTAGATTGTTGAGATACTTCAAGTTTGAAATGCATATTTCTTTTGAGGTTATAATGAAATCTTTGTCTACATAAGATGCTAACGAACTTCTTTTACTCCTTTATTTTTTGAAACAGTAACTTATATCTTTTATTACTACATTTCACTCACTTGATGCATGTGTATTTTAGAAATGAAAGGCAAAAGAAAGTCACGTGATGGTGGTCTAAACTTGGGTGACCTTATTAGAAGGAGTTTCACTATAGCTGATCCTGATGAAGTATTAAGGCAACATATGGCACTTCAAAACCCACCACCTGAACAGCCACAAGTAAACTCCTTTCGGTCACATTCGGTATGTCCCAACCAGTACTTCAAGTTTATCATCAAACCCAAATCTGCAACTATCTCTACAGCCATCAACACAATTACAATCACAACCAGTGGCTCATATACAAATCCAAATTCAACCTCTATGTAACAATAAAGCTGCTAATATTGTTATCCAAACGCCAACATTGAACCGTCATACAATTATTGGGCCATCACAAGCAGTTGGACAACCTAGCTCTAATATAGGTACATAATAACATATGGTGTAATTGTTATTCTTTATCACAAGCTAGTAAATTGGGTTTTAAAATTACAGATGAATTGTAAATTTTATGAAGCTTTGTTTTTACAGCAGGCAAAAGCGGAACTTGTTCTAATGCTTCTAAAAAGAAGTCAGGTCGTGGTCCATCTCTTATGCTTGCTATATGGGGAACCAGTAAGCTCTTCGAAGCTAATGTAGAAGAGGTATATATTGTTGGAAAAGATTCTGGAATGGTCCACAATGCTCTTGAAACCATAGCAAGAAATGGCATTAGACTTCTACTGAGTTATAAAAAATGGGACGATATACCGAGTTGTATAATAGATTCAATATAGAAAGAAGTTAAGGTATCGTATATTTTATATTGTGTATATTGATCCTCTCGAGCTATTTACTAAACTTTAACAAAATTCTAGGATAATACTACTTTTCCTGAGACTGCAAAGGATGACATCATAGAGGTAATCCAAAACAAATAGAGGGATTTCAAATATCAGATGAAAAGGAACATTTTCTGCTAAATAAGGAAAACGATGAGGCTCTTTTACAAAGCTCGAATGCACGACTTGATGATACTCAATGGCAAGCTTTAGTCAAGTACTGGAAAGATGAAAAAGTGCAGCTGATTCTCTCTAGCTCTTAATTTGTTATCTTTGTTCGTAATTAATTTAATCTATGTAATTCTTTCATACTGGTGTTCCTTTCTGTGTAGCATACATCTGAACAAAACAAGAAAAACAGAGCAAATGCACGATTTCCTCATGGGACTGGCTGAAATGGTTTTAGAGTAATCAAGAACGAGGTAATTAAAGTTCTAATTATTTAATTGTTCAAATAAAGAGATTACTTTTTTTTTAAGCTTAAAATGTATCTAATTACTATTGTAGCTGAAAAGTCAAGGACTTCCTGCATCACAACTTGATGTGTTTTCAAAGTCTCCTATAGGAAAAGATGGAGTTATTCTTGATGAGGAAACCATGACAATTTTAGTAAGTTTTTATATTAGTTTGTATAGACTTCTTATTTAAAATATATTTTTTGTGTGAACACTAATTTAAATATCATTTCATTGGCTATTTAATATTTTTCAGCTCCTTATTAAGGACCACATTACTCAAGTCCCTGAGGGAGATCGTACTGAAGCAATAAAGGAACAAATATTTAAAGAATTTATGGGAGAAAATAACCATGGTTATACACGTTGTGTAGGAAGAACCTCATGTACCAAACCTCATCAGCAATTTCTTCAACAGTTGTAACTATAGAAAGTATCCCATAAGATGTTCTTGGAGATATCACATCAGTATGTGATTCTCCTAGATTATCTTGGATTCTATAAGAGATTATTTGGTTAGAATCCTATATTGATTATAACTAGGATACTTTGTATTATAATATTATTATAGCAGTATTCCATATTAGTAGTTGGTTAGAATCCTATATTGATTAGAATTAGGATACTTTGTAACCTATAAATAGTAGACATAATGAATAAGAAAGACAATCAAGTGAAGCATTCAATATTATTCTTCTCTGTGCCCTAAATTTCTTAATATGGTATCAGAGCCAGAGCCAGGTTTGAAAAAATAGAAGAAAAAGAAAAAAAAATCTTTCACATTTATGACTTTATTCTCTTTTCATTCAGCTTGAACAATTCTTTTCGTTCAGTTTGGACAAGTTTTTTTTAGGTTTCTAATATTTCTTTTAATTTGCTTCAATAAAAATTTAGGAGATTATATATATATATTTTTTTTAAAATGATATTCACGTCAGGTAGCTTCATCGACAAATATTTGAAGTGCCTAGATTTAGAAATTGAAATTGGACATTGATGGTTGCTTTATCGAAAAAAAAAAACTCTAAAGCGACATCAAAAGAATTTTCGATGATGGATTACAAAAGCCACTGCGACTGATGGAAGAAAACCACAATGACTGCGACTAATGGAAGAAGATCACAACGACTGCGACTAATGGAAGAACCACAGCGACAGCGATTGATGACAAAAAAAAAACCACAGCGACAGCGATTGATGACAAAAACCATAGCGACAGCGAGTGATGGTAAAGACCACAGCGACAGATGGTGGAAGACTACCAGATGTGCAATTTGCACGTTATGAAAAAAATTGAAAATTATGGCAAGTTGGACATGCAATTTTGCACGTTCCAACTTGAGGGAGGGTGTTGGAGATATCACATCAGTATGTGATTCTCCTAGATTATCTTGGATTCTATAAGAGATTATTTGGTTAGAATCCTATATTGATTATAACTAGGATACTTTGTATTATGCTATGATTATAGCAGTATTCCTTATTAGTGGTTGGTTAGAATCCTATATTGATGATAATGAATCAAGACAATCAATTGAAGCATTCAATTTTATTTTTCTTTGTGCCCTAAATTTCTTAACAGATGTTCTTCAAAAAATAATTCAAATCGTAAAGGAAGAACTACGTGCTGATGAACAAGAAGAATTTAAAGAGAGACTAAAGAGGGAATCACGAGATGAAGCATGCACTGCAGACTTGATGAATGAGACATTCACTCAAGGCCGAACTGAACAATCCACAAGGGTACAATTTTTTCTCACAGTATTAATTAATTTGCGACAACTTATTTTCCTAGAGGGGAAAAAAATGAATACTCTAAGTCCTTGATGCTTTCCACTATTAAATTTGCAGTACATGGTTAATTTTGTTGCACATGGAACACATGCATTAGGTTTTGAAGGTAGCCATTGTGACAATCGCAATGATTAGTCAACATCATTTATTTGACACAAATTCATAATGATATGTTGTTTGGTAAGTTCCAAATTTCAATTTTAAAAAAATATTGAAATTGATTTTGGCTGGTTTGAATGACTTACTTAGTTATGGGTATTTTAGTGTCTAACTTTGCTTCTTGTATTACTATTTTATTGAAATTTTGGCTGCTTGATTCATGGTGGTCCTGCTTTTGTTTAGCTAAAGAGACAAATGATAATCGTCTCTTTTTTTCTCCTTTTGATTGTTATAAATCTTCAAATTGCAGTTTTTCTTCTTTATATTTGTGTTCTTTTTCCCCTTTCTTGCTGAAATAAGAAGGCAATTAAGTTCCTTCCAGTAGTTTATGTTATAAATATTATTTCACTACTTACCTGTGTAAGTCATAGTTGGTTGTTTTCCCTAGTTGATACTAAGTTTTTTTTAAAAAAATAAAAATTCTGGGCAATGTTGGAGGAATGTCAAGCCTACTCATGATTATTAAGGGTCATAAAGGTGTTATTCGCCGCAATTTAAGTAGTTTATATGCATGTACAGTAGTTTATACTTTGTTGGTTTTGATTGATTGATTGGAAAAAGATGTTAACTGGTGATTTGAGTTTGGAGATTGTTTGTAAAACAGTCTAGCTTCAATTATTCTCCAATGTCATTGTTGAATCATTCAAACTAAACAAAATATGCTGCTTAAATGTAGTTTATGCAAGTTCTTTTAACTGTTTTTCTTTAATATTTCTTTAGGGGCAGTCTCAAATAGGCCTTTAGCTCCTGGAGTTTAGATTGGACTTTAGGTTCATAAGTTGCTGAACACTTAATAGGTAGATGGTGTATGTTTTGGTCTTTGAATTGGGTATAAGAATATTTTGGTCTCTGAATGGTCTATAAGAGAGTCTATTGGCTTCTAGCTCATTTTACTCGGATGGTGCAAAGAGAAGATTTGTTAAAATAGGTCATTTGCTGAAATCTCCGCATCCGTGCTTGCTTGAACGTTGCATCATGTAGTTATATTTGTTTCTGTTAACTTCTATTATCATCCTGCACTTGATCTGTTATTTTACGAATTTCATTCTTTTGACTTCACTAAGTTGTCTAGAAATACATTTTGAGTTCCTTTTGATTGGTTGGTTATTTTCCAAACATACAAATCTCTGATTATTTGTGCATTAAAGCGTAGGCATGAAATGATGAACTAAAATGATGTTAGCTCTTTCTTGTTTGCTCATCTCGACATTTTGAGTCTAACGAATGGATAATTTGAACTCATGGCCTCTGGTTGTCGGAGGAGTATGTTTGGCTGAACCACATGTGCACCGCCCTGGGACAAAAGTGGTTGCCTTCCTTTCCTAGAGGTTTTTTCGTTGAACTATATAGGTTATTGTGGACTTTAGGCTCGTTCACAACTCTGCTTAGAGTCTGTGCCAGTGTAGAAAAAAAATTAATTTTTGAGCAGCTGGCTTGGATGGAATTATGCATGGAATTATGCTTTGGCATAATGCCTCTTTTAAGATCAATATTGGTTATAGGTTTACAGGCTGAAAGTTACAAATGTATAATTGATTTATCTAAGTTCCATTATATGCTAATTGAGTTGATTTTGTTTTGCAGGTTTCATGTCGTTGTATATTTACAGCAAATATGGTGGCATGGTTCGAGGTGAAAGGCTGAGTCACGTTCCCCTTCTGACACGATACTTATACTAGTTCTAGTTAGAAAGAACCTGAGCAAATTCTTTTGTAAAGACACTTTTGCACATATGATGAATTTTGAACCTTTTTTTAGATTTGAAACTTCATTATACATTTGTGTATTTAAATGAATTTCTTTTCTAAGTATATTTAGATGGATTCAAGGTAGTGAAATAAGACATATTTCTAGATTTAAATAAATTTTATTTGAGTATTTTTTACAATTGTTGTTGCAATGCACATGTGCTTCTATATATATATATATATACAAATATATATTATATTTATATATATAGATAATTCAAAAGAACTTTTGCTATGCTAAACGTTCATTACAAATAGTAATTAATGAAAATTAATTTTATAATAATAATTAATGAACAAATTATTTCAAATTAACATTTGCGATGTATTAAAATAGTATTTACATGACCTTATTTCATGGCAAAAGATCTTATGCACACTTCTTGTCGTAAATAATGTCATTGCAAATAATCATATTGGATTTGTTATCATTTGCTATGGAAAAAACCATAATAAAAAGTCAATATTTTGGTCGTAAATACTATTTCCAATAGATAATTTCATCGCAACAACAATTGCGAGGTTCGCATTGATGATACTCACGTTTTCATTGTAAAGTTGTCGCAAATAACTTATTACGATGCCTTTTACCATGAAATTTTATCATCGCGATAAGCCATTTTTCTAGTAGTAAGCTATCCATCTATGTTTCATAATATACTCAACTCTCAAAGCACACAACCAACTAAGGTTAAAGACCAAAAGAGTGAAAGTATAATACCACATTCTAGATACTCTTATAACCTCAAGTCGAAGAATCACTTACACTACAACCATATAGAGATTAATTCCATTAGTACTCAAAGAGATTACCTCATGGATATCTCCGAGTGGGTCAATCCAATGAACTTGTTCTCCAACAAGCATCCACATATTTGTTTTTGTGTCACTACAAAATAGTCAATGAGATCAACTACTTTCTACAATAGAAAGAAACATAACATGTGCTAATCTAGCTGCATTACAAAGTCCCATTTAGTTAATACTATGACTAGGGACAATTTAAGAATTATATATATTAGTATGTGAAGAATCTCATTATCATAACTCTTATGATTTCTTTCATACAAATATTATTCTTAAGACTTTATCATTTAAGTACATAAATAATAGTAAAAATAAATGATAAATAACCATATCATCAATGATAAATAATTATATCATTAAATTGCATAAATATAAATGTATAAAATATGGAAAAACAAGATGATTTTTGTCCATATATTACATACATTAAATAAAATCTTCAACTTGGACTAAAACCAATCATCTATTTGTTTTAAACTAAATGAATATACATGACCATCATGTTTTCTGAAATAATGGTTTAGTCAACGGATCAGATACACTATCATTCAAAAGAACTTTCTCTGTCTTCATTTTATCATACCAATAAATTCTCTAATTATATGGTAGCATCTTTAAATCAGCATACTTTTAATTCTACTTCTCCATAAACAAAGAATAATTCTTTAGTTAATAAAGCATTGTCACATCATTTTCCATCAATAATATGTCATCCACAAATGAGGGGCAAGAAGTGATGAATGTTGATGAAGAGGAAAGTGAAGAAGAACTGGAGGAGACGACCTATAGAAGAGAAATGAGGCAAAAGAAAAGGCAAGAACGAGTTGACGAAGGTCAATCATCTGGAAGCATGACTCAAATTATGAATATGATAACCTCTTTCCAAGCCTCCATAAACATTTGCCTTGATGCATTAGATGGGAAGATATCCGACATTCAAGAGAGAGTAATAAGATTGGAAGCAAGGGGCAGAGAAGAAGACAAATGAGGGATGAAGAAAAATAAACAAAAAGAGAGTTACAAGCTAGTTAGTTTATGTTTTACTTTTATTTTCATAGCTTTCGTTCCTTTCTTTTTTAACTATTTTTGCTTATGAACTTATTCACTATTGCTTATGAAGTTTATGTTTAACTATTTGTCTTCTTTGCTTAGTTCGGAACTCTATGATGAGATATTAATGATGAGAGTTCCCTTGATCTTTGTTTTAATGATCCCTTATAGTCCTTGTGCTTTTTGATTTATGACAAAAGGGGGAGAAAATATGAGATGCATATGTTGTTGTTGCTTTACATGATGATGCTTTATATGATGATGCCTTATCAATGCCTTAATATGTTAATAATTCCTTTATGATAAGTTGATGTTTCCTTATGATATGAAATGCTTTACATTGGCATTATGTTGATGCTATAAGGAGGTGTATATATATATAAAGGAGATGTATACACTTTGTTGAGAATTGTCTTGTTAACTTGAGTTGTGTTGCCTTCATGTTTTGAATACTTTGTATTGGCAACATGCCTTAAGTTGTATAAAGTTTTATGAATTAGCCTTATTGCTTATATGGCCTTGAGTTCTCTTGATGATATTTTTGGTGCCATATTTGTTGTGAAGCATGCTTTTAGGGGGAGCTTTAGCTTCCTAAACTATTTTCCAAACCTTGGCTTGCTTTCAAAATGAAAGGGGGAGTTCTTTCTCTCTCATTTTTTATATACATATGCTTAGCTCAAAATGTTGATCTTTTGAAGAATTCTCTTGGCTAAACTTTGTTCTTTTGTTCTATATAATCACCATCTTTCATCTTTGTATGTCATAATCAAGAAGGAGGAGATTGTAAGCCCCAAGGGCATATTTGAAATGTTTTGATTATGATTAACTTGTGCTTTGTGATAATTAGAAATAACTTTATATAGACGAACAAAAGATGCACAAGAGAAGTCTCAAGGGTAATCTACAAAGAAGCAAAAGATCACTCAAGAAAACAAGAGTTTATGAAGATAAAATGATCAAGTTGAATACCTTGAGGACAAGAAGAATAGTTAGGAGTATCTTATAAGGTAATTTTGTAAAACTCCCAAACCTATTTCTTTGATTTTTAATCAATTATGTTAGCTCCTTAAAAGAAATATTTGATAAATTATCCTTGAAAAACTAAGTGTTCTTGATAAAGTTTTTATGTTTTAAAAGTATTACACATTTTTATGGAGTGTCAAGAATGCATGTTTAAAAGTGTGAAGGAAAATGTATACTTTTACAAACAAACCGGTTGTCAAATTTTCTGTCATGTCTAAAATCGGTCATTCAAATTTTTACTACTGAGAAAATCGGACGTCCGATTTTTTAGTTTTCACAACAAAAAAAAAAGGTTATCCGATGGTCATCCATTTTTTCAAGCCTTTTGAAAAATTGGTCTTCCTATTTTGAAAAAGGACATCCAATTTTCTGTTCACAAGAAAATTAGACGTCCTATTTTGAAAACCGGTCTTCCGATTTTCACTTTTACTGTAAAAGAATGACCGTTGGCTGACAGTAACGGCTAGTTTTTTACCTTCCCATATAAATGACATTTGATTAGCCATAAATTTTCAAGAACTTGAAAAACATTTATTAACAATTTCAAGAGCATTAAAGAGAAAATTTTTAACCTTCTTTATCTTACAAAAAGAAAATCCTCTTGGAGCTTTATTAATTGATCATCTTTCAAAGAAGGAGAAAAAGGAAGCTTGTAGAAGCATTGAATCAAGTTGTATCTTTCTCTTTTCAAGCTTCTTTGGTAACATTGTTCCATCCCTACTCTTTTATATTTATTTGTGATCAAAGGTTTGTGAAAAACCCCTTGGGTGATCCTTTGATTTTTGTTATATTGTTGTGTTTTGTAAACTTTGAGGTATGAGTGCAAAACCCTTGAAGGGTGATCCTCATTGTGATATTGTGTAAAAATTTGTGATTAATGGATTTGTGAAATCCTTGAGTTGAGTCTCAAAGTAGTGGATGTAGTTCTCTTGAGAGAGTGAACCTCTATAAATACTTTGTCTCTTTTCTTTGTGGCTTGCACTTTATTTTTATGTTTATTGTCTAATCCTTGATCATAAAAGAGATTTTGTTTGGTAAGGAATTTTATTAAAAAGGAGTTATTAGATTCTTCTTCAAACAAATTGGAGGTTTTAATTATAATTATTTAAAAAAAAATTTTAAATTAGCCAAAATCCTTATTCACCCCCTCTAAGGTTTTTTACTCCTCATCTCTTTTAGTAATGATTTTTTTACAATCCTGCACAGATTTACATTACACAATACACTGAAGAAGATAAAAAATCATATCAAAACATAAAAAATAATTAGAAAGTTTTTCTTGTCGATCATACACTATGAAAAGAGAGTTGCTACTGCCATTGGAACCTGTTGCCCCCATTGGAATGCTAGTGAGAGTCAGGTTCTGAAAAAAAAAATTTGATCGCGACTGTTGGTGTTGCGCGTGAAACAGAACCCTAGTAATATTTCTGAGATTCTAATACTTATCAAAACAATGTAGTTTTAATAATAGGGTATGCACAAGTTGCACTATTAATTTGAGCATGAAGATAGTCTTATTTCTATTTACACATAAAATAAGAAAAGTAGTTAAACTAATAAACTTTACCTGTAATTGTTTTTTATGCCCTTTATTAATACTAAATTACTTTAACTTTTTATCTTGAAAATTTACAAATATAAGCATAAAGTTATTGGAATTTTATGTCTCTTTTCAATATTTATTGGGAGGTGGAGATGTTAAGTAATTAAGGTGAATTAAGTACCTAATCTGGATGGAAAATAAATACGAGGGCCACTTATCAATTTGAAAAAAAATGTAATTGTTGCCAATTTATTGAGTAATTATTGTGACAACTCTCTCTCTCTCTCTCTCTCTCTCTCTCTCTCTCTCTCTCTCTCTCTCTCTCTCTCTCGTACTTTTTTTTTTTTTTGGACTCATTTCAGGTCGTAACAAAGAAAATAGAAAGAGCAAGAAAGAGAGTAGATTTTTTTTTTTTTTGTTGAAAGAGAAAATAGAGTTGAGTCAGGAAAAAAACGAAGAGTAGAAATGAGAAATATACCAAAAATCGAAAAATAGAGTGTGAGAATTTTTCTACAATATTCAACAATTAACTTGAGTGCATTTTTAAAAATTAATTTCCCAAGTCACTCGATAGGACAATTTTGAAAATTCATTTTCAAATATACTCAATAAACTGATAATGACAACTTTTTAAAAAT
This sequence comes from Catharanthus roseus, assembly GCA_028651295.1. NCBI lineage: Eukaryota > Viridiplantae > Streptophyta > Magnoliopsida > Gentianales > Apocynaceae > Catharanthus > Catharanthus roseus. Next base: position 10,898,949 of record JAPQWS010000016.1, read on the forward strand.
CGATAAGTAGTCATTGTATTTTTTACCTAATTTAAATTTTCATTCAAATTAGGTACTTAATTGTCATGGTAATAAGTTTGGGTACTCAATTGTCACTGGCCCAATACTTTCGGGTACCTATATGGATCTAGCCCTTTTTATACATTGAGGGAATGAGATGTGAATCGAACCTATGATATTTTTATTACACTTGATATTTTGATAAATCTTTTGTAATTTTTTTATTTTCTTGCACAAAGATACTCCCTTCGTCCAAAATTTTTGGTCCAATTTAAATTTTTATGCAAATTAAGGAACTTAGTTAGATTAATAAATTTTTTGATTTCTCTTTTATACCCTTCCTTGATTAAATAAATTTGACTTTTGTCTTGAAACTTTACAAATGTAAGCATGAAGTTATTGGAGTAGTGGGTCTTTTATTTATATTTCTTGGAAAATGGAGATATTTAGTAATTAAGATGTATAATAATGAGGGGATAATAGGACATTACAAAATTAACTACCATTCATAAAAGGTCACTACAAAAAAATTGTGAAATAGCGACCGACATCAGTCGCCTATTTGTGACCGATAATGTCGGTCACCAAAATGTGGTTGCAAATTGGAATTTCACGATTGAGAATGATCGCTAGCAAAACTTTCCCGACCGCCTTTGCGATTGTCAGTCACTAACCTGCGGGTCAATGATATTTGCATCCGAAGGCCAACCGACAACGTCGGTCACAAGGTTTTGGCACCAAATAGAATTCCCGCCAAATTTTGTGACTAACAGGCGATCGAAAATCGATCCCAAATAATTTGTGTTAATTCTTTTAAATTTTGTTTGCGATTGCCTATCGATCGAAAGGCAGTCCCAATTGTCAGTTTTTAAATATTAATTCTGCATATACAAAAAAAACCTTTGAAAATAAAAAAATTCCAAATAAGCAGTAATATACAACAATAAAAATACTACTACATTCGCATAAATAAAATATAATATAAAATAGACATACTAAAAAAATACAAACATAAATACGAGTACTACTATAATGAAATGTAGAATAAAACTATAAAGTAGGAGGAGCATGATTACCCCTGTCATCCTAGCCGTCCTCTGCATCCTCCTGGCTCAACTCACCGGGCATCTGTCATTTTGGGGATGGCTGGAATAGGTAGGTGACATGTCCTCAGGCTAACAGCCTAAATTGGTGAAATATTGGGCGACCCACTCACTGATGATTTAGGATGGAAGATAAAGGAAAGTCAGACTAAAGATTTTTGATGAAGGGAATATTATGTAAGACACTTTGATAAAGTATAACAAAATATCAAAAAAATAATTAAAATTAATTTATTCTAGTCTCAAAGCTCTAAAGTGAGATAATAGAGCCAAAATAAACAATTTACGAAATTGAATCCCATTTTATTCTTAAAAATAAAATTAAATAGTTTTTATGCACAAACTAAGTACAAAATCATGAAATTTATATGTAAGGTATAACTCTATCAATTAACTTCTACTTAATATGTTGATCTTACTCAAGCAAAGAAATAATTCATTGAATACTAAAATTCTTATTTCTTTACTAATTATGAATTTTTTAAGCAGTATTATCAAGTGTTCAAAGAGGGGGCAATGTTGTGTGGTTACCAAACTAGCAAATTAACACTATAGGCAAGTGCACTTATCATTTGTGTATAACTAGAGAAGTCTCAAAACTGCCGATCTATTAGGATGATCAAGCGCTAGTACTTACCAATCTCTTACTGTTTATTGACGATGTTTCGGAAAGAGTTTAAACTAAAAGAAGAAAAACTAATAAACTAAACAATTAAACTATAAGAATGAGAAAAATAGGTTAAAAACGAGTTTTGGAAAAGAGTGTTCAAATGGCATAATCCTCTTAAAATCTTTTAGTTAATTCCTTGGAATATTTTGGAAAAATGTTGAATCCTTCATTGGATTTCACTCAATTATTAGGATTAACCCTATCTCTAAGCAAGAATCCACTATTCCCCTAATTGATTAGAGAATAATATCTTCTCTCCTTAACTTAATTTTGAACATACGCACCGGAGTGAATTAGATTTCTCTAATGACTTAAAAGTCATAGATGTCATTTCTAATAAACTACCAATTTGTAATGTTCAACTAATGCCCTAGAAAGTTCTTATTTTCTCAATTTCAAACAATCTATGTGAAATCACCAATCACGCATAAAATTGGAAACACAATTAAAACAATTAAACAATAATCAACTTATACTTCAACAATTCAATCCGTAAAATCCATAGAAAAGTATGCCAAAGTCATATATAGTATTCAATCTCGTTCAAACACAAAAGTAAACTAGCCAATAAACATTGTCATAATCAATAAACTTAACAAAGGATTCAACATAAGCTTGGAATGGAGAATTGAAGAATCCATGGCTCTGGAATGTTGCTCAAAATCTTCTCTCAAATTGCCCGAAAAACTCCAGAGTTGCTCCGATTATAATCTTCAATCAACCTCTAAAGATAGGAATTCAATAAGTAATCTATTATCTAAGTAAGTTAGAAAGAATACTGGGAATACTTCCCAAAAATTCCTCCTCCTCTCCTCTCTAAGCCATTTACCAAATGTGTAAAAAAAAATACAATGAAAGTGTCATAAAAAGGAAAATAAAAAATTGCATCTCTGGTCTCTTGCACACAGCCGGATCTGGCTGTCTAAGATAGACATCTGGCTGCCTTCTGGTTCTAACTGCTGCTTAGATTTGGTGTTGGTCAAATCCGGCCTTAGAAGTGGCGGGATCTGGCTTGTACTTAATTTCTCTTGTTTCTTCTCTTTTCTTGTTCATTCTTGCTCCATAGGCTCCTATTTCACCCCCTTCTTCCTTCTAACTCGTTCAGGACATACTATAAACATAAGAGAAGAAATGGTGAGTAAATAGTCCATTTTCTACATAAAATGCTTACTGAAGATTAAACAATGTAAAAAGATAGATAAAATAGACATAGCAGGCAGCCTGATGTCAAAGTACTCTTTCCTTAGGTACCTCCACCTGCGAAGAGGGACAAGTCATGTCGGAAGCACATAGATATTGTAAATAGATCATCATTTAAGTATTCCAGCAAATCGGATTCTAGTTCAGGATCTAGATCTAGATCTAAATCGGGGTCTCGAGGGAGAGGTAAGCCGCTACATGCTCCCAGAATGAGAGGTAGAGGTCAGAGTAGGGGACGCAGTTCAGGGTTCTCATCCAAGGGCTTTATGACAAATCCATCCACAACTACGGGTTTCCCTTATCCCGATGCTTTCTCTTATTTCGTTTATCCTTTCATTGAAAATTGTGTGAACATAATGGGTGATGGAAACTGTGGATTTAGGGAGGTATCCTATTTTTATATGGCAATGAAAACGAATGTTCGGGTGTCAAAAGACAAATGTGGCTTGAGTTGCAAAGTAATCCATAGTTGTACATGAGTTCGTTTGAAGGCATCGCAAGATGCAACATGATTATGGACAGTTATCAGCACTTGGAGTGGACCGGTACCAAACGATTCATATTGAATGGATGTACTTAACTCTCCCTTCATTATTGCAAATGCATTTAATTTATGTGTGCTCGTTCTTGCTAAAACAGGGTCAACAATAGTGTTGCCGTTACTCTCAGATAAGGACCAAACTGATAACACGATTGTCATAAGCTATTTGGAAGATCAGTAGCACTTCATTGTGGTATGTTTTTTAATATTTTTATTGACATTGCACTTGAAACAACTATTTGTTTACCTATCTTATATGTGTTTCCATTTTAATTCATTAATTAACATATAAATATCTTTTTTCGATTACACATGCAAAATGACTTTTCAGTGCCAACTTCAGCAGGATATGGCAATATAATTGTAGTGAACATGTCAATACGTGGTAGGTCTTTTTGGAGCCTCAGATAGTAGAATGGCATGATAGACATTCTAAAGCATATCCTTCTTCAAAAAATCCTCCCCGAAAATTTGTGATTCATGTTGATCATTGCACATTGTTAGTTTATGTTCTTCTTATTTTAATGTGAACATTTTATTTGTAATTATTGTTATTAATATTTCAAAACATTTTCAGTTGATGATTTATCGTTACATATTGTAATGCGTCGTCGAAGTAAGTAACATAATAAATAAATGAACCAAACAAACATAATAAAAGAAAAATGGGTGAATAAAAGGAAAAATGTAAAAATACATAAGTAATGAAATATACATGATAAGGAATAAAGGAAAAATACATGAATAAAAACTTTACACTGTTGGGAATAAAATAACTACCAGATTGGGTGAATCTCGTGGAATTTCCCTAGGGCAATCATATCAACAGGAGCATCACCATCAAGATAAGGATATAACATGTCAATGAAGATGGCAGAGTATGTCTGACCATGTGCTAAAAAATGAGCACCGTCAAGAAGTCTATCGGGATTCTTTATCCAAACATGAGTTCAAAGGCTATATGAGGTGAACCTAACCAAGCTTGATTTGAAGTCCATCTCTTCCCAAGAATCATTTCTCTTAACTAGAGAAATTTGAAGAAATAAATTGAAATGGCTATTTGTATGATTCAATGAAATAAAAATGAAAGAGTAACTAATCTTTCACTTAGAAGATGAATCAACAAAAGTTATAGAAGAACTTACACATATCCCTCATTCACTAGAAAAACTAATCTCTAGCAACACTAACTATAAGGAGTTAGCATCTATAGAGAATATAGAATTTAGATTGAACAAGAACTCTTGAACTTGATTTCAAAAATAACTTACCTAATTTACAAATCGGACTACCTAATTACAAGGAAGTGGAAAAAATCTCAAGAACCCTAAAAGAAGGCTCTTGGCTGCCCAAACTCTCATATATCATTCATTGTGTTCAAAAGGTTTAACATAATGAGTATTTATAGGCTCCTTGAACTCTAATCTAGAACCTAGCTACTAATTGAGTTTAAAGGAGTAAATGGGCTTCAAAAGCCTCTTAATTACAAGTCAAAATGCTACACACCAGAGCTAAAAAGTCAAAACAAGTTAAAAATCACAAAAATGTGCAGTTCAATCGAGGCCTGCCGTCTAGACGTTAGGCTACTATCCATTCTGGACAGAAGCCTGCCACCGGCGGTAGGCTCTTTTTCTTCTCTTTCCCTCCTCTAGCTTGTTCCATTTGATGCTCCTTGGTTAAGGCATGTAACATAAACACTTTGGGGCGGGGGGAGGGGGGGAGGGGGGGCATTCGGCCATCTTTTAGGCCTTCAAAACATGGACTTAGGTCCCTATATCATTGCTTAATCGCAAATGCAACCAAGTCATTGCTTAAGCTATCGGCACTTTCCTTGATCTTTTTAGCTCTAGCTCTTATGACCGGTCCTTGGAAGAGCTCCATAATCTCATTCTCATCCTGGGTCATATCATACCCCCTCTCTTTAAAAAGATCGTCCTTGAATCAATTCCTTCAAATAATCACAAGAGGCGAGCAGCATAAGAAGTGAAAGCATTAAAAGGAGCAATACCGTGAACATTACTAAAGCACTGAAGAGTTAGACAAGCATAAGCAAGTATTGTATCAAGTTTTCTGAACAACTTTTCAACACTAAAAGAATTTCAAAAGTACCATACTTCCTTAAATGGTCTATGAAACTCAAAAGTGGTATAGACATAAAAGTTCAAGACATAACCATCCTTGGTAGAATCAAGAACACACCACCAAGGCTTCAAAAGATTTCTTAGAACAAGAAAAAAAACAAAGACATGTTAATCTTGTAAATCAAATACTTTCAAAATTTCTATAAGAGGATGATAAAATGTAATGCTCAAATTGAGAATAGATTCAATGTTAAGCACAAGAAGTTTTGAAAACGTTCAAGACCCCAAATAAGAAGTGTTCCTTGAAAAGTTTTGGAAAAGAATTTTGAAAATGAAGTTTTTTAGGAACATCATCCTTGACAATCTTTCAAAAGGAGAGTCGATTTCATAATCTTTAAAGGAAAATGGGTAAAGAAACTCTCATCTTTGTCAAATGTTAGAAGCAATGCATAAAATTCAAGAATTTGAAAATTCTCTTCTTGAACAGGATAATGATAATTAAAAATGTATATTGCAAATGAAATCAAGAGCTTTTGAAAATGAAGAATAGCTTTATGCTTCAACAACTCCATTACTTCATAATTGAGGTGAGGGAATGTAGTCACAGGTTTCTAAAATTATAAAATTTTCTACATTGCTCCTAAAAAACTGTTTTCTTCAAGAACTATTTGAAAGGTTAGTGATACAACAAAGTTTCATCAATTGAATGCAAGAGTTCTTTTGAACACTAGCACCTGAAATAAACTATTCCAAAAACTAATCCTTGAAAGGTATGTTGTAGAAAAGGTGATCAACAACTAAATCTTTGCAAGTTTGTTCAAATAATTCTTCTCTTAAAATAAATTTTACGAATCCCCAAGGATTAACTTTGAACAACTCCTTTTGGATTTCACAATTCAAAAACAACAAGGAGTCTTTGAAAATGATAGAATTGGAAACCACAGTCATTTCTAAACAAAGTTTTCAAAGAGTCCATCATTTTGGGTTTCACATTATTAAACTTAAACAAGTAATTGTCAACTATATAAGTTAAGCACTAACATAAGCACATGTATTAACATAAATAAGTCACATTATATATGAAATGAACTAAAATACTAACATAATTGTATAAAATATATTAAAAAAATAAGATAATAACAAAAATACGATTTACAATTATTTTTAAAAAACACAACATTTGAATTTAGAGGAGGGGTGAGCCGAAACTATTGAAGAATTTTTCCCTAGGGAGCTATTGAAGAGTTTCGGCTCCCTAGAGCGAAAACTCTTTAATAATTTTGCAGCCCCCATAATTCTCGATTCATTGTGTTTTTTTTTTAATTTTTAAACCAATTAATTGTAAATAAACAAGTATACAATGATATACTAGCTTTTTTAATTTTTAACGATTAGATATGAGTAAATTTGAGTTTGAAGTTCTTAAAGTTTTAGAGAAAAGTGAGAGAGAATGGGTCTAGAGAGCGAAAGTGAAGGAAGGAAATGAATTTTGGGTCTGCATCAGTCTGCAGATTCTCATAGATGAGTAAAAAATGTGCTACCAAAACAGAAGGGCTTAGCTCTTGAAACATCCAACTTTCTCTTACTTAAAGAAATTAAGGCTACCATTCAAATGCAGCCACTTGTCTTGCATTGGTTGGTTCATATTTTTTAATTTTTTTAAATAAAAAGGGTAATCCCATTCTCTTATCGGATAAAAACAAAAAAAATTCCAAACATCCAGATCAATTAACGATGGAAAGTAATCATCAAATCAGAAATTAAATATAAGATACATATAAATCAATCACAATCCATTAAATAGTTGTTGGAAATTTTTTTCATGATGGTGAAAATGATATTGTGCTTCTCAGAAGAAAAAATATTTTCAGCAATGACAAGCATTAGAAATAGAAATGAATTTTAAGGTAATATCTTATGGTATTATTTAAATTATTTTTTTGTGTTTTAAGATAAGGTAAATTTTATTTTTCAATTTGTTTATATACTACTTTTAAAGAAACTGATAATTTTCTAAAAAATATGTACCAAAAGGAAAGTAATGGAATTCGGTATAGTAGAAACAACAAGAAATACATGAATCAGAAAGTACGTATTCGTTGCTAATGATACCTTTACAAGATTCAAATACACATAAACAACGTATCATTAGGAATGGTACATGTTTTACGACTGATACTTGTACCTTAAATAATTTTGTGCATTTTCAATATAAGATTGTATAGAAAATAATAAACATGCATTAAAAAGAAGTGTTAAGATGAATTTAATGTTATTTAATAATTTATTCCTAAATTAAGTGAAGAAAAAAAAGGTATATTGTATATATGCAAGTACCAATTTAAAAGAAATTTACCCAAACAAATTTTTTTTGAATTAGAAAAAATTTACTATTCTCCACTATAGTGTCTTCCTTAAAACAAAAGACTGGAAACACTTAAAACACATGTAAATCAAATTCTCTAATTTGTCCACATTTCTGCACAATCAAAGTAGATAATTAGAAATATATGGAGTTTGTTAACAACCAAAATTAGGACTAATTTTACTCGAGTGGACTTTCCCCTTTTTTGATATTTGACAAAAGTTTATGCGTTTTCTGGAGAAAGAGAAGGCAGAAAAGATTCTGCAACTAGATTCAAAGACTTTTTGTTTTCGAAAACTTCGTTTAAGAAAGAAAGCATGACTCCCCCTAAGAACGTGAGAATTTTGTCATGGAAAAGTTTATTTTCTTATTTATGGACTTTTTAAGTTTTATTAAGTTCCATCATGCTAATTATGATGGATTCATGTGGTTCAACACAAGATAAAGGATTTATGGGCGGGAACATAAATTTAATTCATAATAGAATTTTTCTTAATAACTTGCTATATTTGTGCTCATTCATATTGTCGTTGAACTTAAATTACTTTCTTCATTTTTTTACTTATCACATTTTATAAATTTTGTTTTTTTTTTTTTTGATATTATGAAAAAAATACAATATATTAATGAACTTTTTTCTTCAACTATACCCTCCCATTAAAGCAAATTTTAACATCTTATATTAATTCTTCTAACTTGAAAACTTGTAGAAATAATAATAAGGAGAGATATAAATTTAAAATGCAGTCTAGTTCACAAAAGAAAAAAAACATCTAAAATTTCGTATTATCTTAACGAATTTCATGTTTGAAATGTGGCAAATAACAAAAAAATAGAGGGAGTATTAGTTTAGAAACATTGTAATTTAGAGAAGTTACTAGGGATTGATGTAAGATTGAAGTTTGGGAGGGTACAAGGTAAGATTCATATCATTTACAAGTGATACAAAATTATGTATAAATAATTAAAATTCATATTATTATTTTCTAAGTCACAAACATTATTGATAAATGAAATTACATTATACTTAAACGTTAAAAAAGTTAAAGATTTAAATTTGTTGGGTTAGAGGGTTAGTCAAGTCAAAATATTTAGATTAAGCTTTATTGAATTAATTTTTTTTACATAATATAAAAGAAATGTTTAAATTTTTTGTGGCCATTATATAAAATTACAAAAGTGTACATTTATATTATTAATAAAAAAAATTGAAAAGATTGGGTTAGGCCTTGGCCCCACCTTTCTTGATAGAGTGTAGTTGCTATATATAGAGCCGTGTCTTCCTCCATAAGATAAAGGTCGATACACCCAACTTGAGAATTTATATGTATAGCGCGAAAAAATTCATTTTTAACTTTACTCTTTCTCTCCCTTATCAATTTCTCTCTCACTTCTCTCTAATCTAAAATTGTAATATTTAGTATTAAACTTATATTGTAGGTAGATATGGATCATTATGAAGATTTTGTATAAGAAAATATCGATTTTGAAATAAGAAAAGTAATTTTTTTTTTTTCGTTGTGGTACATGCAATCTCCCAGCAGGGCGAATGGGAGACCTCACAATCTCCAATTCAAGCGATCCATGATAGGTGTGGTCGCCCAGATAGGCGATTGGGAGGTGACCGGTTCGCTCAGCTGAGCGATTGCATGTATTTTTATTTTTTATTTTTTGTTTTTTTTTCTGTTTGAATTAGTATATTAAAAAGAAATTCATTCGCCAAGAATCGGGTGGTCAAACCTCAGTCCAACCGCCCGAACTGGCGCTCCACCATGACTTAGATCTCCTGACCGCACAAAGCCACAGTGGGCGGATCTCCGGACCAAGCGATTGAAGCACTCTTGAATTGCTGGTCCTGGAGATTCCAGCACAGTTTTAAGAAAAATAAACCAGTAATATTTTTTTCAATCCAACGGATGTTTTCAAATTTTAAATTGATAAAAATGTAAATAGATGAGTATGGATCGAAGTATTAACATTGTTTTAAATTACAACAGTCAGATCTTCCTAAATCTGAAGTTGAAATTTGTGATTTTAGAGAGAGTTTAGAGGATTTGTTAAAGTTGGAGAAATTTTACATTCAAAAATTAAATTTTTTGAATTTTTTCGCGCTATATATATAAATTTCCAAGTTGAGTTTATTAACTCCATAAAATTGCCGCTAACTAGCTTCAAGAGAAAAGGAGAGAAAAAACAAAAAGTTAAAAGTATGTTAAAATAGTGATTAAGATGGTATATACCATTTTGTATATTAGTATCATTTTTAATTTAACATATTTTCTTAATGAAATTTATTTAAAAAAATAAATATTAAGAGAAAATTAATTTTTTAAAAAATATGTACTATAAAAGAAGAAGTGACACATAAAGTAGTATAAACAATCCAACCTTTGGTAGCAGTAATAGAGCAAAGCTTCGGTTGGTCTAGTCGGTAGAGAAGATATCAGTCTTTCTCAAGATTATTCACTCCTCACGTGACTTAGTGACTTGGATACACACGCAATTGGGGAAAAAATTCTCTTCATTCCTTGAAGAAATACATTTCACTTAAGAGTATAAATACTCAGTTTTTGCAAAAAGAAGTGTTTTTAAAGAATTTTATCTTTGAGAAAGACATAAGAATTTTGAAATCCAAAGTTAGATTTTCTCATTTCAAAACCCATTTCAAATCTGCAAATTCCCTTGGAATCGGTTTTGTTGAAGGGTGAAAAAGATGGGTCAATTTCAAAAGCTTTTTGTTGCATAAAATATGGTAGCATGTTTAGTGTAAAAATGTAAATTGCTTTTACCTTTTACTTAAAAATGATAGGAAGACTTTTGTAATTCTTGGAGACTATCAAAATAGGATGGGTAAAACTTTTCACTATAAAAATAAATAAATAAATAAATAAGTTTAGCATTGTAAAATCAGTTGCAATTCTCCTTGCAACCAACCTGCCTGACTTCTTCGGTCGCGATGTTCAATCGTGAACTTGGGTTGCGATTAAACAAGCAGTCGCAAACTTAGTTTGCATTGGACCATCACAAAGTTCGAGTCCAATAAATTTGCGACCGAGTCACGATCAACCCGTTTTAGCCGTGACTTTTGGCGCCAAACAGGCATCCCACTAAAAACTTTGAATTGACTTTCGGTCGCAAAGCTTTTTTTAATTTATTTTATTTTTCACTTTGCGAGGAAGGTTGTTCACAAACAACTTTTTCTTAGAATATTAATTTTGTAAATACAAAAAAAAACCTCTGAAAATAAAAAAAAAATCCGAAAACAAAAATATATAACACTAATATCCACTAGAATCGCAAAATCAATAAAATGTAAGGGTGTATTTGGATTGGATTTGAGAATTAAAAATGTGGAGTTTTTTGCTAAGGTTCCTTAAGAGGTTGATTGTTTGTGAGGGAATAAGTGGGGCTGAAAGTAAAAAAATAAAAAAATGTTTTAAACCTAATCGAAATGCACCCTAATATATAATAATCATCGAAAAAACATAAACATAAAGTAAATGTACTAAAATCATTGAAAACAACAGAAATATATCTAAGTAGGAAGGGGAAGCTCATCACTGCCCTAATCATCGTTAGATGGATCGTCAACGTAGGAATTAATCACACTAGTGTGTTGTGTGAACTATGAGTATGTGAATAGAAGTGAACACGCCTGTGTACATAGGGTCCACCTGAAGATCAGTCACGACTGCTGGCGTTGTTCTAGAAGTGTAGGCCAATTAAGCCAGTGTTCACACATTTTCTTTTCTCAGTCCATGTACTTTAATCCCTGTGATGAGTTGGACTGAGCCTCATAACTCAATAGGATAAGTTTATGTCTGATCCAAGATACTGGGTAGGCCAGGCTGGTAAACAACCCAATCCTCTTGAGTCTTCCCCAGGTGACTTGGCTCTTGTCCCTTTGAAAGGGTCTTCCAGGTAGCAGAATGTTCTGTTGTTGAACGATCATTCCAGATGACCGTTCTCTTGTTTGAATAAGTCTACCATAGAAACTCTATAAATACTCTTATCCTTTCTTGTTGCTAACAAATGATACGTGACTGTTTATTCTATGTGAAACCTTCTTCTTTTCTCTCTTCTTCTTCTCTGCAGATTCTTGTGTCTATTTGTTCTCTCTGAATCCTTCTATTACTACCGCCGTTAGTCACCATTGTTGGTTGACCACGTGCTTGGGTAGTTTGTGAAGGAAAGAACCGAAAGCGAGAGATTAGATTGTTGTTTGAGTCTCATCCATTTATGAGGGTTTGATCGAGATTCTGACATACAGAGAAGAATCGGTCGTCCGGTTTTTCCCTTTCTCATCCGTTTTGATTATCCGAATATATCTGTTCCCTTCTTTCACAGAAATCAATCGTCCGTTTTTTCTGTGTTGGCGTCTGTTTTTCATAACCGGACATCCAGTTTTGGTTTCGGTCGTCCATTTTGTCTTGTGGCAAAAATCGGATGTCGGACGTCCGGTTTTGTCTTGTGCCAAAAATCGGACATCAGATTTTTGCCAGGCTCATCCCATTTTGTTTATCTGTTTTGCAGGTATTTAAAGAAGAAACGAAAGTATGTTTTTCAGACTTCTCATCCAATTTTGAAGAGCTTTGATTAAGATTTTTTTTCCAGTTCCATCATCTAGTTATTGTAATAGATTAGTAATTTTTTGATCTTCCGCTCTTTTGCTATTGTAATAGTTTTCTATAGAGGTTTTATGTTAATGTAACAGGGCTTATCACCAGAGAAAGTATTCTTAACAGTGCTATCAGAGCTTAGGCTCTTCCCAACAAGAAAGTCTTGAAGATCTTAAAGATCCGCTGCATATCGGGAAAGATTACAAGATCTTAGCTTCCTTATATGTTGCATGTTCAATTAGGACACAAATCCTAATGTATCTCTTTGTGTAGTAAGCACAAGTAAATTAGGAATCTAAACCCTTCCTAGAATTAAAGAAGAATCCAAAGTTGATCATATCTTCAGTGATCACGAAAATCTAAGTTTCCTTATTAGTCTACACTTGTAAAAGATACCAATCCTAGAGTATCTAATGTTGAAGGAAACTTAGTCGTTTTAGAAAACTATATCCTTGGAGAATAAAAAAGAATCTAAAGATACAAAAGGATTAAGATTCCTACAAGATTTTAGCCTTAAGTGTTTAAGAGACACACAGCTAAACAATTAGGGTTGGCCGAATTGCTTATTTGTCTCAGGCATTCGAAGTTCTTCATTAATTATTCTGAGCTTAAGTTATGCAAAATCATATTATGAAATTTGTGGAGTTCATCATTCTTGCATAAATAGTTTTCTTCCAGTTTTGGGCTACTGTGTCATCCACTTCTTAACATTGGTTCTCGTTCAAGCCTTTTCCTCCTTGGGAAAGGAGTGTTGTTGTGTACAACTTGATTGTAGATTGAAAGGAATTTTGCAAAGCAGCATTTTACCAAAGGGGATCCTTGAAGCTGTTGAAGGGAGTTCAGCCATATTGTGTTGTTGCATACTTCTTGAAGTGAGTTAAGCAAATAGTGTTTTACCAAGGGGGATCCTTGAAGAGGTTGAGGAGATCAGCCGTGTTGTATTGATGCATGCAACTTGTTGAAGAGAGTTAGCAAAGCTCTGTTTTACCAAGGGGGATCTTTAAGGGGTTGAAGGGAGTCCAGTCGTGTTATGTGCAGAAGGAGTTTGCACCATCCACTAGGAAAACATTAGATATGTTAAAGTGCTAAGTGTTTTCCTATACTATGTTACCAGTTATAATGGAATTTCTTTCTGGGCGTGGTCCGGCAGATGTAAGCTCGTTAAGGCGAACTGCGTTACCATTCTTGTGTGTTGATTTGTTTATGTTGTTTACGTGTTGTAACAGTAGAAACATAACACAATACATTACTAAATCACATAGTTAACACAATAGGCCTAAAACACAAACTCACAAGTGGTATCAAAGCAAGGCACCCTTCTATTGTGCTATTCATTTAGCAAGTGAGATCGTGGAAAGTTGGTGTTTTTTGTTATTATGTTAATCAAGGAAGGTGGTTCCTTGTCACGTCCTCCACTATTTGAGGGGACAAACTATGCCTACTTGAAGACAAGGACTAAGATCTTCATACAATCCATCAATGACTCTTAGGGATGGAAGAGGTAAGATTGTTTTTCGATTTCGAATGGTAACCGTCCGATTATATGACCGATTATGTAGCCAACAGTAATTCCGTTAGAATTTGGTATTTACTAAGGTCTACCAATACCGAAGCCGATAGGTTTTAGTAAAGGAGTTTTATCGATGGAAAAAATCGATACCGATACAGAATGTTGTATTTCATTATCTTTGTATTGTAATCAATTTTTATGTTTAATCTGTTTTGAAATTCATGTACTTTTATTTGAATTTTTGTTATCTTTTTATAGATATTTGTGTACTCTCATTTAGATTTTGTTGTTTTTTTGTTGTTTTAAATAATTAGGTGTAATTTGTGACATTTTTAGATCTTTTGTGACATTTTTAGAATTTAGTTCTGATTTTAAAAATAAAAACAAAAAGTTTTAATTTTTTTAATTGGTAACCGATTCAGTAATCGGTTTCGGTATTGGTAACAAGAAAAGTTACCGATTAATAAACGGTACGGAATTGGTAATCGATTGAGTAAGTAGTAACTATAACGATAATGGCTAATTGGTCTGTTACTGTACCGCTGCCATTCCTAATAACTCTGCTTAGGATCTTGTTGAATATGAATGGGTTCAGCCTACTAAGAAGGTAAAAGATGAGGCAACAAAGAAAACTAAAGATGTTTTCAAGGAACTAAATGAACGAACAGATGTTTAAAAGAAGTCTACAGGGGAAAATACAAAGGCACTGAACATAATCTTTGTTGCTGTTGATGAGGAATATTTTAGGTTGATATCCAAGTATAGCACAGCAAAGAAGTATGAGACATCTTGCGAACAGTACATGAAGGTGCAAGCATAATACGTATCTCAAAATTGCAGATGTTGACAACACAATTTAAAGAATTGAGGATGCGTGAAGATGACAACATTGTTGTGTTAGTAGTAAACTCAGAGACATTGTAAACAAAGCCCTTAAGTTAGGAGAAATATACTCTGAGGAGAAAGTTGGTAATAAAAACACCATGATCACTACCTATGAAGTTTGGTGCAAAAGTTGTTGCAATTGAAAAGGCTATGGATGTTGCAAAAAAATGACACTTATTGATGTGTTAGAATCATTACAAACTCATGAGATGAGTCTGAATACACAAACCAATGACAAAGATATTGCTTTAAAAGCTGAAGTAAACAGTTAAGACAATGTTCCAAACACGAAAGATGAAATAATGATGTTAATATGGAATTTGGCAAACTTAAAAAATCTGGTAAAACTTCAAGGACTTAAAATTTTATCAAAAGTGAGAGCATAGATTGAAGGAATGATAACATGTAAAGAACTTAAATGCGTGTTAAAAAGAAATTTGTTAAACGAAAATAGAGAGGGAAAGGTATTCAATGCAATGAATGTGAAGGGTTTAGCCACATACAAGCTGAGTGTGCGAACACACTAAAGAAAAAAAGATTTTGAACTCAACACTGTGTGATGATGAAGGAAAGGAAGAAATTGATTATGATGAAGGTGATGAAACAGAGAACACTATGAAAGATAATACTCTGCACGGTATTGAGAATTGTATTGACCATGATGAGTCCATATACAATGATGAGAATGATGAGGAGGCTACTTTTGAATAGCTTCAAGACAAATACAATCTCATATAAACCAAATGGGTGGAGTTAGTTGAGGTCAACAAGGTGTTGAGAAACAATTCGTAAAGTGTTTAGAAGAAAAAAGAGTCGTTATAACAAAGAAATTATGAGTTGATGGCTTAAGTGAAAGATGTGACTGAAAGAGTGAATCATGTTGAATCCACTATCACACGCATGAGCACAAGCAATGGTAAGCTTGATAAGATGTTGCAAATTCGGCGACTTGCATGTGTAAAATCTAGACTTGGATGTGTTGAAAAAAACACTAATGATGATGTGAGCAAGTCATGCAATCTGGATGGTGTGTTTAGAAGAACAAACATGATCGGTAGTGAGAAAAAGAGAATGATCAACAAGTTGAAGCCTAAGAAACCCCCAATTGTGTGTAGTTACTGAATGTTGATATGGCATGTGCAACGCCAGTATTATTGGCAAAACAAATATCTGAGATAAGGAAGACGACTGCAAACACATGATCAAGGTAACACAAAAGGAGAGAAAATCACATGCAGGATCTAGATTAGAAAACATGATTTGAACGACTATGTTGCACACTTATCTTTGTCGGTCAACATGAGTTATATCTGGTATCTTGACAATGGATGTTCAAGGCACAAGGCACATGACAGGAAGGAAAGAGTGTTCAATAGACTATATTGAGAGCTCATCAAGGAGTGTTACATTTGGTGATGGTGTCAAGAACAAAGTCGTTAGTTTTGGAACTCTCAATGTAAAAGGCATGCCTCGACTGACCAATATACTTCATGTGTAAGGAATGAAAAAAAATTCGATAAGTATTAGCCAAGCGTGTGATGATGACCTACATGTTCACTTTGATAAACAATGATGTTATATGCTGAAAGAAGATGAAGAGTAGTGTTATCATTAGGACAAGAACATCAGATAACAGTTATCAAATGAACGAGACCATTGACACGATCAACAAGGAAATTCAAATAACACTGATGTTTAGCAAAATGACAGTACATCTTACACAGAATTACAACATAGTGATGAATGTGAAGTCAATGTTGAATCTGACACTGTTAAGGAGGAGGACAAGAACAATATTAACAAGACTGTTAGAACTCCTATGAGTAGAACACTCAAAATTACAAATGACGAGAAAGGTAAGAGTGTTAATAAACATGGGTATGGAAGCATGATTGGAGTTTGTGCTATGTATCAAGTTGATCCTAGGGAATCCCACAAGAAGCTGTAAAACATGCGTTGAGATATGTAAATTGCACTGGTGATCATGGAATCTTCAACAACAAAAACACTACAACACATCTTGATAGTCTTGCAGAGAAAACCCTAAGGAATTTTGGAGAGAAAATCGTCGAGCTTGGAGGCAAAGTTAGGCTTCTTTTTTTTTTTTTTTTTTTTTTTTTTTTTTTTTTTTGGGAAAGATTAAGAACTGACTGTTGAGTTGATTTGGTGTGAGAGAGAGAAAATCCCTCTTTTTTCGTGTCAAACTCACTTATGACCTCTTCTTCCAAGATCTTTTAAGTGTGAACAGAACTGTGTGCTACGAACTAAGGTAATTAGTGTGACATGGGATGATCTGAGCATGAGATGAGAGCGTTCACATGGTCTCACACTTCTGCATGTACCTGTCTAACATTTATGAGAGTGTAAGGAAAAAGCATTGTTAGACAGGCATCTCTTGCTAGTTGATCATATAGATCCCTAATGTCTGTCTGAGTTCTTCAAATTTTATGGCATCTAAGGAATTTGTAAGAATATTGGCCAATTGTTTATGTGTGTTCACATACTCCAAGCTTATCGTATGTTGCTCGACCAAGTCTAGAATAAAGTGATGGCTTATGTCAATGTGCTTAGTCTTGGTGTGTTGCATAGGATTTTTAGTGATGTTGATTGCACTAGTATTGTCATAATACATGGTCAACTCCTTCTTTGTAATCTTATAGTCACTTAGCATCAGTTTCATCCAAAGAAGTCGCGTGCAACAGCTCCCAGTAGCGATGTACTCAACTTTTTCGGTGGATAGTGAGATACAGTTTTGTTTCTTGCTATACTAAGAGACCAGATTATTTCCGACATAGAAGCATCCTCCGAACGTGCTTTTTCCACCATCACAATTACCAACCCAGTCTGCATCACTATAGCCAACAAGATGAGTTATGGTATCTTTGTTGTAGAATAACCCATACTCAGCAGTGCTAAGTACATATCTCAAGATGTGTTTCTCTGCTTTCTTGTATGACTCCTTAGGATCTGCTTGATATCTTGCACACACTCCAATATTGTATAATATATCAGGTCTACTTGCTACTACATAGAGTAAACCACCAACCATATTTTGGTACTCATGATGATCTTCACTTATTCCCTTCTCATATTTATTGATCTTTAGTGTGGTACTCATGGGTGTTCTTACTGCCTTTCCATACTCCAAACCAAACTTCTTCACTAAATTTTTTGCATATTTGGCTTGAGAAAGAAATATTCCTCATTTGTCTGACTTCCAAACCAAGAATGAATGTTAATTCACCTACCATACTCATCTCAAATTCAGTTCTCATAGATGTGATAAATTCTTCCATATGCTCCTTTGATGTGGATCTGAATAGTATGTCATCAGCATATATCTGCTATGAGCACGTGTTATGTTGATCTTTTTATGAACATAGTTTTGTCCACACTCTCTCTAGTGTATCCTTTATTGAGCAAATAGTTACTGAGCCTTTCATACCAAGCTCTTGGAGCCTGCTTTAGTCAACAAAGAGCTCATTTCAACTTCTACATATGATCACGATACTTGGATTCACAGATCCTTTTGGTTGTTCCACATATGCTTCTTTTTATAATATCTTGTTCAGGAAAGAATTTTTCACATCAATTTGCTGTAGTATGAAGTTCTTGGCAAATGCAATGGAGATCAACAGTCTTACAGATTCAAGACGGTTGAATGGGGAAAATGTTTAATCAAAGTCCAGTTCCTCTTCTTGAGTATACCCTTATGCAACCAACCTTGCTGGTATGGCCCAAGAAGCACAAGAAACCGTAGAGTTGATGCAAGGGCCAATCACAAGAGCAAAGGCAAAGAGAATGGAAGAGGAATACAAGGGTGAAGTAGCTTTGTTCGAGAAAATGCTCCAAGACATTGCTTGGAACGTGATAGAGGATCAACGAGAAGACTTTGAAGGATCCAAAACCTTTCTATTTTCAATGGTGCAAATGGAAAAATCCAAGGAAGAAAGCTTGGAATGGTCGGAAACTTAAAAAACCAAAAGAGAGGCCATTTCTAGACTCTACCGCCGGCAGTAGGCTCCACACCATTGTTGTAGGCCTCTGGTTGCAAGGTGGTTAATGAAGATTGACCTACTGCGGTAGGTCTTGAGTGTCAAAGTTCCTATAGAGAAATCCACCTACCACAAACGGTAGGTCGAGACTTACCATCGCCGGTAAGTCACAACTACTCGGACCTAACAAAGATGAGATTGGTAGTGGTAGAGTTCACAAAATATACTGGCATATGGTGGGATCAACTGGTGACGAATCGAATGAGGAACTTAGAGAGACCAATAGAGACCTTGATAAGGAAGAGATTACCATAGGGATCTTTATAGCAAGCTACAAAATCTCCGACAAGGGAGCAAAAATATAGAAGATTACTACAAGGAGATGGAAGTAGCAATGACAAGGGCTAATATCATTGAAGATAGGGAGGCTATAATTGCAAGATTCATGAGTGGGTTGAATCGGAACATAGCTCACATATTGGAGCTACAAACATATACAGAATTGGAAGAGATGGTTCATAAGCCCATGAAAATAGAGAAGCAATTGAAGAGTAAGGCATCCTTCAAAAATCCTTTCACTACTTCCAAGCTGGTGGCCTCAACCTACAAACCTAACTCTTTGAGAAAGGATGATACACCCAAGGTCGCATTCAAGGAAGGGTCTAAGGAAAAGGAAGAGAACAAGGATAAGAGTAAGGTGGAGGGGGTTCCTAGTAGGGCTAGAGATATTTAATGCTTTAAATGCAAAGGGTATGGACACTATGCTAGTAACTGCCCCACCAAGAAGGTCATAATCATTAGGCCAAATGGGGAGGTCATTTCCGAAAATGAGGCCGAAGTTAAACAAGAGCTTGAAGAATCGGATGAAGAGTCTCCATACGAGGGAGCGGCTTTAGTGGTCTTGAGGACTCTTAGCTCAAAAGCCTTTGAAGATGGCACAAGTGAACAAAGAGAGAACATATTCCATACAAGGTGTAACACTAAAAACAAGGGTTGCAATGTCATCATTGATAGTGGGAGTTGCACCAATATAGCAAGCACATACTTGGTGGAAAAATTGAGTTTGCCGACCACCAAACACCTAGACCATATCGGTTGCCATGGCTAAATGATAGCAGGGAAGTGAGGGTGACAAAGAAAGTATTGGTGACCTTTTTCTATAGGGAGGTACAAGGTGAGGTCCTTTGCAACATTGTGCCTATGCAAGCCAGACATCTTTTGTTTGGAATGGCAATTCGATAGAAGAGCCATCCACGATGGGTACAAGAACACCTATTCCTTTGAGAAGGATGGTGTTAAGATTTGTCTCAAACCCCTCACTCCATTCCAAATGTATCAAGACCAAGTGAAAATGAAGGGAAAAGAGATGGAACATAAAAAGAAAAACTTAAAGGAGGGGAAGAAAATAGAGAAAAAAAATAAGAGAGAAGAGACTCAAGAGAGTGAGAAAGTTCAAGCGAGAACAAAGAAAAATGGAGTGGTCATAAACTAGAGAAAGGGAGAGACTAGGTTGAGTTTCTTTGCTAAGGAGAGTGAGATTTGTGAGGCCATTGATGTAAAAGAAACTACCTTACTCCTTATGTAGAAAGAAGCCTACATGCCTTTTAACGATGAAAGTGTTTCTTCTTTGTCTCAAGCTATTGTAGGTGTCATCAAGGAGTTTGAAGGTGTTTTCCTGGAGGAGGTGCCCAGAGGATTACCACCCTTGAGAGGCATAGAGCACCGAATTGATTTTGTTGCAAGAGCCATTTTACCAAACCGACCCGTATATAGGAGCTCACTTGAAGAGATCAAGGAACTTCAACGACAAGTGGAGGAGGTTCTGGCCAAGGGTCACATTCGAGAGAGTCTTAGCCCATGTGCGGTACCAGTACTTCTAGTCCCTGAAAAGGATAGTAGCTGGCATATGTGTGTTGATTGTAGGGTAATTAAGAATATAACAGTTAAATATCATCATCCCATTCCTAGGCTAGATGATTTGCTTGGTGAATTGCATGGTTCCATGATTTTCTCTAAAATTGATGTGAAATCAAGTCATCAAATCCGAATGGAAGAAGGAGATGAATGGAAAACCGCTTTTAAAACTAAGTTTGGTCTTTATGAGTGGCTTGTTATGCCTTTTGGTCTTACCAATCTTCTAGCACGTTTATGAGATTGATACACCATGTTTTGCGTGAATTTATTTGGAAATTTGTTGTTGTGTATTTATATTTTAGTCTATAGCAAAACATATAAAGATCATTTGCATCATATCAGGCAAGTTTGTTTGGTGCTTAGGAGAGAACATTATATGCCAATTTGGGAAAATGTGAATTTTGTTTAAAAAAGACACCCTTTCTTGGCTATGTTGTTAGTTCCAAAAGATTACAAGTGGACCTTGACAAAGTAAAGGCGATAGAGGATTGGCTAATGCCCAAGAGTGCTACTAAAGTTAGAAGTTTCCATTGGTGGCTAGTTTCGATTGGAGGTTTATAAAGGACTTTAGCACCATTGCTAGTCCTCTCACCAAGGTCACCGAGAAGACCAATGGGTTTAATTGGGAGAAGCTCAAGAGATAGCATTCGAGGCTTTGAAGGAAAAATTATGCAATGCTCCACTCCTCACCTTACCCAATATTGACAAGATGTTTGAGATCGAGTGCGATGCATCGGGGGTAGGAATTGGAGGGGTTCTAATACAAGAGAAAAAACCCATTTCCTATTTTAGCGAAAAGTTGAGCAATCTTGAACTACGCCACGTATGACAAGGAGTTGTACGGCTTGGTGAAGACCTTGAAGCATTGGCAACATTACTTGTGGCTGAAGGAGTTCATCATCTACACTGACTATGAGTCGTTGAAATATTTGAAGGGTCAACAAAATCTCAACAAGAGATATGCGCGATGGACGGAATTCATCGAGACGTTTCTCTACGTCATCTATTGCAAGAAAGGAGAGGAGAATGTTGTGGCCGATGCACTCTCATGAAGATACACACTTTTCACTTCACTATATTCGCATTTATTTGGGTTTGAAATGTCGAAAGATTCATATGCTAGTGATGTCGATTTTGGTAGTACCTTTGACGCATGCTTGATTGCTCCTTGTGATAAACTTTATGTGAAGGGTGGATTTTTCTTTAGATAAGGGAAACTATGAATTCCTAGTGGATCCATTATGCATTTGCTTGTTAAAGAGGCTCATGGCGGTGGTCTTATGAGTCATTTTGGCATAGCTAAGACATATGACATTTTGCATGAGAATTTCTTTTGGCCTAAAATGAAGAGAGATGTTGAAAGATTTGTGGGAAATTGTTTTTAGATTGTAAACGTGCAAAATGATCACCGTTGCCTTATGGTTTGTATACCCTTTTACCGGTTGTCAAAGCTCCTTAGGAGGATGAATCCATGGACTTTATTTTGGGGCTTCCAAGGACTTCTACGGGAAAGGATTCTATATTTATTGTTGTTGATCGTTTTTCAAAATATCGTATTTCATTGCTTGTCGAAAAATAAATGATGCTTCTCATATTGCTAGTATATTCTTTAAAGAAGTTGTGAGAATGCATGCCATGCCTAGGACCATAGTGTCGGACCGAGACACCAAGTTTGTTAGTCATTTTTTGAAAGTGTTACAGAAGAAACTAGAGACTAACTTGCTTTACTCTACTTCTTGCCATCCTCAAAGGGATACTTAAACTGAGGTAATAAATAAAACTATAGGCCAACTTTTTAGAGCTATTTTTAAAAAGAACATTAGCAAATGGGAAGAGTGTTTGCCATTCATTAAATTTGCTTATAATAGGGCTATCATTCTACTATTATGTTCTCTCCATTTGAAGTTGTCTGTAGTTTTAACACGCTAACCCCTTTGGATTGGATTGCATTCCCAATTGACCATCAACCTCATTTGGATGGTAAAAGAAAGGCCGAGTTTTCTAAATCTATTCATGCCAAGGTTCGTGACCAAATTGAAAAGAAGAACGAAATGGTGGCTTCTAGGAAGAACAAAGTACAGAGGAAGGTGATTTTTGACCCCGGAGATTAGGTATAGGTGCATTAGAGGAAAGAACGATTTCTCACCTTCACAAAGGAAAATTGGATGCTAGGGACGATGGACCATTTAAAGTCCTTAAGAAGATCAACAACAACGCCTAGAAGATTGATCTTCCCGGTAAGTATCATATTAGCGCCATTTTCAATGTCTCTGACTTGTCTCTTTTTGATCTAGATTCGGATTCGAGGATGAATCCTTTCAAAGGAGGGGCATATGGTATGACCCAGGACGCGAAGAAATCATAGAGTTGATGCAAGGGCTGATTACAAGAGCAAAGACAAAGAGAATGGAAGAGGAATACAAGCGTGAAGTAGCTTTGTTCGAGAAGATGCTCTAAGACCTTACTTGGCATGTGATAGAGGATCAACGAGAAGACTTTGAAGGATCCAAAACCTTTCTATTTTCAATGGTAAAAATGGAAGAATCCAAGGAAGCATGTTTGGAAGGTTGGAAGTTTCAAAAACTAAAAGAGAGGCCATTTTTGGACTCTATTGTCAGCGGTAGGCTCCAGCCTATCGTCGTCGATAGGCCTCTAGTTGCAAGGTGGTTAATAAAGACCGATCTACCGTCGCCGGTATGTCTTGGGTGTTAAAGTTCCTAAAGAGAAATCCACCTACCGCGGACGATAGGTCGGGACCTACCCGACCTACTATCGTCGGTAGGTCTCAGCCGAGGGAAAATTGGAAAGTTTTTAACTCCCTTAACTATTCATTTTGGGTTGTAAGCTTTCTTAAGTTATATTTAAGTGTGTTAAGTGTCTTTTAAACTCCTTTTAATTAGTCTAATCCCTAGGGTGGCAACTAATTGTAAAGACCCATATAAATACTCTTTTGTTGGCAGCCATTGGCCCAGCACAGATTCAATGAAAATTTTGTAAGAGAGAAAACTAGGGTTATGGAGATTTCTTCTTCTTCCATTTAAATTAAGTAGTCCTATTGTATAATTTCTTGACAAGAAACTTCTTGAATCTTCAAATTCAATAGTTCAAGTCTAGTTTCAAATCCTATTCATCCCTTGAGGTGCCAACTATGTAGTTAGTGTTGCGTGGGTCTTAGGTGCTTCTTAGATTGTGGAGGATAGGTGAGGCTTGAATCAAGCCTTGTTCATTCTCTCATTTATATAAAAAGGTTTAAATGTTTCTTCTTTATTTCTTTTCTGCAATTTTTGAGTATTTGTTCTTCAATTATTCAAAACAAAACCATCAAGGGCATCCTCTAGAAGAGAGTTGATTCTTGGGAGTATTTGATCTTCAAGAGAAGCTTGGAAGGATCATACCACTTGCCTTATTACTTGTGATGTTATCTTCCTCATCATTTTTATTCCTGAATATCTACTTGGTACTGATCATATCCACACCTTGGTCTTGTGACAAGTTCCCGCACGTCGTTTCTTTCAAATTGTTGCAGTTCTTCTTGCATTGCTTTAATCCAGTACTCATCAATGAGAGCTTCTTTTACATTCTTGGGTTCAATTGTGAAGGTATGACATGTCATGCTGATCATTACTACCATTTTATTGTAGTCTCCTACTTTCTTGCTTCTGGTTCTAAGTCATTCTGTGATGTCTCTGATTATAGTATCTGTGGGGTGATACTTCAGAAGTCTATGTCCTTTCTTCTTGCTATCTCGTTGCCTAGAGTGCGAGTCACACTTCCATTGACTAGTAAGTTTGAAGAGTCTTCAATACTGCTTTGATCTCTTTGGATTACTGTTATTCCTGGTGTTTTGTCTTTATCATCAATACTCTGATCATTAACACTTCGTCTCCTGGTGTCAGCATCCTTTACAATCACATTCACTGATTCCATGACTACTCCTATGCGTCTATTAAACACACGATATGCATGACAGTTTTAGGAGTATCTCAGATATATTCCCTCATCACTTCTAGCATCGAATTTTCCTAAGTGTTCTCAATCCTTTAGGATGTCGCGTTTACTTCCAAACACATGCATATAACTTAGCTTAGGTTTCCTACCCTTCCATATTTCGTATGCTATCTTGTTCATCAAGGGCCTAAAAAACACTGTTAATAATGTGAATTGTTGTGTTGTTTGCTTCTGCCCACAAACTGTGTGATAGTCCCTTGGAATTCAGCATCACACGAATCATATCTTGAATTATTCTTTTCTTTCTCTCAACTACATCATTTTGTTGTGGTGTCTTAGGTGTTGAAAACTCATGTCTGATGCCATGTGACTCACAGAACTCTGAAAATTGGCTGTTATCAAACTTCTTGCCATGATCACTTCTTAGTCTTTTCAGAGTTGTGATCTTCTCTGTCTGAATACTTAGACATATCTTTCTGAATGCATGAAATGAATCTACTTCATTTCTTAGAAAGTCTATCCATGTGTATCTTGAGTAGTCTTCAACACACACCAAATCCAACATTTTTCCACCAGTGCTTTCTCCATATGTGGGTCCAAATAGATCAATATGCATTAAATCTAAGATATGTGTTGTGGTGATATCTCCAACTTTCATGTGCTTTGCTCTGGCTGGCTTACCGGTCTAGCAATCTTCAGACAGTAACTTACACTTCTTTTATATAAAAGTATATATTTTAGCTTAATATCTCTTTTCTTATCTTAGGTGTCCTCCGAAAGTGAAAACGAAG
Organism: Catharanthus roseus; assembly: GCA_028651295.1. Lineage (NCBI taxonomy): Eukaryota > Viridiplantae > Streptophyta > Magnoliopsida > Gentianales > Apocynaceae > Catharanthus > Catharanthus roseus. The sequence goes on from JAPQWS010000016.1 coordinate 10,924,571, forward strand.
AAAGGAAACTAAAACAGAGCAAAAATGATGAAAACAGAGCCATCAACAAAAATTTTGCAACCTACCGCGTGAGATAGGCTAATCTACCGTTCCCGGTAGGTGCTATAGAACAAGAAGCAATGGCAACAAAGGTCTACCATGGACGGTAGGACTCATCCTACTATCAGCGGTAGGTTGTGCGGGCAAGAGGTGGTGGGGTAAAAAACAAACTCGATTTTAATGTATTTTGTTCCAATTTCAATTTGGTTTTCTTGTATATTTCACCTCTATATAAGGGGTCTTTTTGCAGTTATTGGAAAACATGCTTAGACATGCTTAGGGATGCTTAGATAGAGTTAGATACTTAGAAATTCTTAGATACATTAGTTATAGATTAGTTAGGTTAGATTAGGTTAAAACCTTTTAAATTCTAGCTTTTATACATTTAATTAGTTAGTAAAGTTTCAACATTTCTGCAATTTAGTTTTGTGGATTCAAGAATTGAAGGCTTTGATTCAAGATTCGATCTTCAACTTGGCGACTTAAAAGACGAGCTTGGAAGACATTCGGGATTTCAATGGCGACTTCGATTTCAATCGTAAGCTTTCTTTTCCTTTTCTTGTTATTGAATTTTATGTTAATTTACAGTTTTGTTATAATGAATGGTGAGTAGTTCTTTTTATTTTGATTAGGGTTGAACCCTAATTCTTGATTATGAAATTCTTGGTTTGATTTTTTAATTTTGATATTTGTTTTTATTTAAGTTTTTCTCCAATCGCGTTTGGTTGTAATTTAATTGTCGCGAGATTAGATTATTCACAAGGTTGTTTGGAATTGAAAAAGGAAGAACAATCTAGAGCAACCAATTGGGGGTTAATTGGGGCAATTAACTAGAGATACGATATTGCACTTTTAGGTTTGTTAAATTACCTAAGTTTATGGCACTCATAATTTATTAGGGAGAAAAGAGATTTTCCTCTAAAGGTTAGTGAGTAGGGTGGCTTTCACCTAGAGATAAGGATTACCCGATTTGAGTGATGACCCAACTTAATTAATTCAACATCGATTTTATTAAAGTTTTTCCAATTGAGTTAGTAAAAAGGATTAGGGGGACTCCACCATCCAAACTCTCATTTTTATAAAACTTCAACTTTTTTACTTTATTTTCTTTCTTTTAATTGCTTTACTCATTTTCAGTTTTAAGTTTTTTATCCTCAACAACATCATCTTTTTTATTATACGGAACATTAGAGCCACGATTAGTACTTGAACCTTCGTCTGTCCTTGAGAGATTCGACACTTGGGTTGAACTCACGTCTACATTGTTAGGTCCACGTGCCTTGCATTGTTGTAATTAGGATTCTACCCTGTTTTAAGATTTTAAACATCAAGTTTTTGGCACCATTCTCGGGGATGACAAGTTTAAGGAAAGTCGTTTATTTAGTGCTTTAGTCATCATTTTTGTTTTTCTTATTTTTCTTTGTTCCAAACTATTGTTATACTTGGGTGTTTGTGGTATGGATATTGTGTATTCGATTTATTACTTCTGGAACCTATGTTAAATTGGTCATCCAATTGTTGGTTTCAGCTACGATATGGACACTGATGATACCATAGAAGCCCGATGGGCATCAATGTTAGAACAAAGAGTGGAGAACACGGCCTTTCGGTCTCAATATACGCACTATCAATCGGTCACGTTCCAAGAAAACTGGCACGGATACGACACGTATTCTAACCAGTACAGTTTGGAATAGAGGATTCAGTCGAACGATTTTTGGGGAGATTATGCTCAATATTCAACATACAATTATACTCCATCAGTACACTTATTACCTCTAAGACCTAATCTAGAAGAGCTTGTTTCGAAGTATATCGATTCGGCAAACACCAAGGAATGGAAGCAATCTCACAACATGGAAAATCACATCGAACTATTAGCAAGGATGATCATTGAAATACCACTTAGTAATGCACCTAGTAATACGGTCACTTTGCGGGATGTAGAAGAACAAGTGATAACGTTTCCAATGTTTATGGATGACAGGATGAAACTGCTCAAGAACCGGAGGAGTCCACTACCTAATTATTTCAAGAACCTCTACCGAATACAAGTGAAGTGGAAGAGATACGAAAGATGAGTGCTTGCCAGAAAATAAAAGTGAGTTTGAGGAAGGCGAGCCAGAAAAGAAAATTGAGAATCTCCTAGAAAATCAAAAGAGTCATACAGAAGAGCGGCAAGAACAAAGTTAGAGACCATCGAAAAGAAAGAGGGTGTGAATCCCCTTACTGACGAAACTAACTCTTTCTTGTCAAGAATTGTTTATGTGTGCAGGCATCAAGGGAGCAGCCCAAGGAAAATGACGAAGAGAGGAGGCACCTCGTGGAATTCAAAAGCAATTGCAAGAACGTTGAAAGAAAACAATCCTTATACTATAGCCAATCACAAATGAGTTTTTCTTCAACCTTAACTCTCATTAATCTTTAGTTTTCCTTTAAACAGTTAAAATTGCTCGTAATTTATAATGTCTTTCTTGAGGTCGACCTTAAGTTTTTAATCTCTCTTCTTGTTTTGGGTTTCAAATCCTTCCATTTCATTACAAGGAGATACCATAGGGAGTTTTCTTTTCTTTTCTTTTTGTTTTTGTTTCTTTTTCCTTTTAGATTTTCTTGTTTTCTTTCATGTTTTATTTGCTGATGTTGAGTTGTTTTTGCTTTATCTATTTTCTATTGTTTGTTTTACTTTTGCGTGGGGATGGCTTCCCGATATGCTTTTATCGCTTTATATTTGTGGGATTGCTTCCCATATATGTGTTTGTTTTTGTTTCTCCTTTAATCTAACCCCCACATTGAGGACAATATGATGTTAAGTGTGGCAGGGTATTTTCGTTCTTTCAAGTTTTTTTTCTATTAGTTTTTTTCATTTGTTTTCTTTCTTTATTTAAAGTTTTTTTTCTGTTAGTCTCTTATTCAAAAATTCCAAAAAGAATCAGAAAATTTAAAATTTCAAAACTATTTTTATTTCTTTTTCTTTTTGCTTTACTTATAAAAATCCAAAACTCTTTTATTTTCATTACTTTTGATAAAGTTTACAGCTGAAAAATTCCTCAGGTTTTTCAAAAAAAAAGGTATTACTTAATTACTTTGAAAACCATATCTACTAAAATTCTTGCATGATCAATAGTCCTTTTGCACTTGTGAATGTTGTTTGAGTAATAGAAGTATAGGAATCTTGGGTTATTAGCATTATGATAATAATTTTTGAACTTTGCTTACAATTTCATGATTTTTCTGTCTTTAAAAGCAAAGAAGTCTAGTCTAGAATGGTCTTGGAGATGATGGTCTTAGGCCTTCTTTGAACCTATCGTGCCTTTCTTATCGTATATCCTTTACGAAATCAATCCTAAGTTCCCTTTTCGTGCCTTCATGCCAAGGGTTATACTCCCTTCTTTTCTTTGTTCTTTTAACCTCACTACAAAAACCTCAATTCGTGGAGCTAAATGTTTTTATATCACTTTAAGTCGTTTTGAGTGGGGGAAATGAATAAGTGTGTGGGTAAATGAATAGAGACATGTATAATTCAAAAGGCATGTGATTGAAGCTCATTGTTGTATGCGATTTAATGTTGGTGGTACCTTATATTCTTATGCTATGTAGTTATTATTTAATACATGCTTGTGGGTTGGATTAGTTAATTAGGTTAGGGTTTAATTTGCAATATTGAATGGAATTAACCTAATCTTGTACGGATAGGGTTTATAGCACTCAGCAAAATCCTAAAATCAATTGCTTATCAATTCATACCAATCAATGATAGGTTCCATAAAATATAATAAATTACATATGCCCTACTATTCCCCTTGATTGTCTTAAGTGTTTAGTTTGAGTTTTTAGTTGACTTTAGCTTATTTTACTTAGTTATTTATTTTAGTAACACTTTTAAACAACTTTTCCCCCAAAACTGTTACTTTGTGATTAGTAGATTACCTTTTAGGATTAAATTGAGTGTCTGTGGGATCGACCTTTACTTGTCCTATTATATTTTTAGGAAGAGTATTTAATTTGACGTGTCTACACCGGCATGCGTCAAGTTTTGGCGTTGTTGCCAGGACTTGTTAGTAGGAACTTTCTTCATTATCTAAGTATTTTTTCCACAATTTTCAACATATATAGGGCATTGAAGCATAAAGTGATTTTGAAAATTTTGAAAATTTGAGGAGTAAGAGGTATAGTTGTAACCAAGACCTTGTTTGTTAAAGGCATGCCTTTGTATACCAAGAAGTTTTTCAAAATTGTTTCTCCTCTTTGTAAACTTATTTACACAAACATTTAAATCATCCACTTTTTGTTTCAAATTCTCATAGTCTGCAAGAGTGTTTTTAAGAGAAAGGATTTTGTCATTCAAAACTTGTTTTTTTATCAGAAATTTTTTTTTTCCAAAAATATCCATTTTAAGTTTCAAATTGATTCTAGGCATGTCTTTGTATACCAAGAAGTTTTTCAAAATTGTTTCTCCTCTTTGTAAACTTCTTTACACAAACATTTAAATCATTCACTTTTTGTTTCAAATTCTCATAGTCTGCAAGAGTGTTTTTAAGAGAAGGATTTTGTCATTCAAAACTTGTTTTTTTATCCGAATTTTTTATTTTCCAAAAATATCCATTTTAAGTTTCAATGATTCAATAGAATCAATCAACTTTTTTTTTTAACAAACCAAGGTAAAATTTTCTTTCAAAAGACTTTTCAAATTGCTTTTCAAATCCTTATTTTCAAACAACATCTTCTTCATTTTCTCATACATGCTTGAAAGCAATTCATAAGGATCATCCTCAAAATCATCAAAAGAAATAGTATAAGAAGGGTTAAAAAATACCTTATCGTCCATCAACATGAAACAGACGTTTTCCAACTCGTTCTCTAATCCTTCTTCATCACTTCTATTTTCTTCAACCCAGGTGCCACAGCCCTTTCTTGCCATAATCTTTCTTATTTTGTTTTGTCTCCTTTGCTTCTCTTTCTTTGTGCTTTGGACGATCAATAATCAGATGATCGGTGCTCTTATATTCGTAGCACTTTAGTTTATAAAGTGAGTGATAGGACTTAGTTTAGTCTAGTATTTAGTTAATTTTTACATGTTTATTTTGTTTTAATTGTTTAAATTAGTTGGTCTTTATTACTGTTTTTATTATTGTTTGGATTTTGTCTAGAAAAGTCAACATTTGAGAAAAAATAAAGAAAGGGATTAATAAATTACCGGAATTTATGAAAAAAGACTTAAAGAGCTGGATAAGGCGTAGGTACATGCTATCGAGAATTCAAAGTTGGCAGATTTTCTGAAAATTTAGTTAGGATAGGATCTTATTTTGCTAAATATTGTTTAGATTTGATTCTTATTCAGCCGATTACCTCTCATACTTTCTCGTCCTCTGTAAATAGTGGATGTTACACCTAATTAAAAGGTATGGAGTATTGAAGGAACAAAGAGCTTATTAGAAGCTATTTCCTTTTTAATCAAGTATTTACTTCTTTCTTGTTTTTATCTATGTTCTTTTGTTATTATTCTCTCTTGTTGAATCAATAATAGTTGCACAGTTTTTTTTAGCTTCTGTTCATGCGCTTGATTGTGATTTCGGAGTTGGTATAGAAGCAAAGTAAAATGATAAAAACAGTCTTCTGCTGCAATGTTAGTTTGCTAGGAAGAAGTGAAGTTAGTTTTATTGTTTCAAGTTTTGAAAAAAAAAAAACAACTATTGATAGATTAGCTCTCTTTTTTAAAGTGTTATTAAGTACATAATAGTTGTTCCTCAATTAAGCATGATAGGCGAGAATTTTTAGAGGGGAGAACATTTAGAGTTTGCTTGATAGTCGGAATTATTTAGTATCTCTAATAGTTCATTTTTTTGAGTGTTTTGATTCTTTCAGCATTGAAGGTTGACAAGTTTTTTTACTTGAGATAGAATAGGAAAAGACGTTTACATTCCTGAAAAGTGAATAATCGAATTTGATCTTTGGTCTGAAGACATTTTTATGCAGCTTAATCATTTTTGAAATTCCAAGTGAAATATTTCTTTAATTTTGGTTTGTTGTAAGGAGTTATATACTTCCTTTGGTTTGGCCGGGTGTTCATCATTGTTCTAAAAATATTTTAATTAATTATTTATTTATTATTTATTTTTGGTGATTTCGACACTTGTCAAAATTTGGCATTGTTCCAGCGAAGTTTTTAATTTCTTCACAACTACCAATATATTCCAAGATCTTCTTGAACAGGAATATATTCCTGAAATCAAGAGGACAAGGGCAAACAAAAAATTCACAAATAAAAACAAGTTGAAGCCAAAACTTTGGCTAAGAAGGACAGACCTTTGAAGAAGAAATTTTCCTCTAGCAGCAAGAAATGGATGCATAAACAATGTGGACGAAGTTGGCCACCCTAACGATAATTTGTTAATTTTTTTGAGAAGATGAAGGATTAAATCAGTATGTCAAATCTTTTATATTACTTAAAGAGTTTGTCAAGAAGGAAATTTTGAAGTATTTTGATGAAGGAATTATAAATCCACTTTTAGAAATTCAATTAGTAAGTCATGAACATGTGTTTCCTAAGAATAGTATTGATCATTTATTTGTTCCAAATGAGAAAACTGAACTAATTCTTATAAGAGTATAAGAAATGGATGGAGAATGTCGGTTGATATTAAGAAATTAAATGAAGTCAAAAGGAAAGACCACGTTCACCTCTCATATATTGGCCACATGATTGAGAAGTTTGCAAATTTCTATAAGTGCTTTATAAAAAATGCTTCTAAACTTGCAATACCCCGTTTTAGATATGGAGACAGATTTATCCCATCTACGATAAAGTTTGACCCAATCATTGGCTAGCCAAAGACAATAAACAAAGGCGCTATTGGGAGGCAACCCCCAAATTTTATTTTTAATTTTACTTTATTTTATTTTATATTTTGAGAAATTAGCTATAAATACCCTAAAATATTTTACGTTTTTCTCTTTATACCATAAATATTTTATGTTAGCTCCTTATACCTTCAAACATAAAATATTCAGATCTTTATGCCCTCAAATATTTTCGATTCGCTTATTATTATAATTATGGGAACACGTCTGCTCGTGCACACTAAAACATATCAAATTGATATTTTGTTTTAGGGTTAATTATATTTTTCCCCTTGAGATTTGTCCAAACTACAATTTCATCCCTCTATTTTGTATAAATTACAAATACAGTCTTATTGTTTATGTTTTCATAACTTATTAGTCTCTACTACTAACTTCAATGAAAAAAATTTATCAGAAAACAATAATTATGTGGTAAAAAGTTTAAAATATTTCTAAAATATCTTTTTGCAAGTTTAGTTAGTGTTTGTTATTTTATATGTTAGGACAATAATATCCTTCATTACGGAAATTAGACTAACAAAAAAAATTTTAGCGAGGGTATTATTATCTTAATATATGATAATAAACAAGAAGTAAACTTACAACATGATATTTTAAGAAGATTTTAAACTTTTTACCGCATAATTATTGTTTTTTGATAAAAATTTTTCATTGAAATTAGTAGTAGAGATTAATAAGTTATGAAATATAAACGATAAGGATATATTTTTAATTTTTTATAAAATAGAAGGATGAAATTGTAATTTGAAAAAACCTCAAGGAGAAATGTAAGTAACCCTTTGTTTTAATTTTTTAGGCTTTCAAAACATTTTTAAGCTCCGTATTGTTATAATTGTATTGCAGAACGACAAAATCCAGTGGCAATGAGCACGCCTCACTCACGTGTACACTAAAAAAAGTCAAAATTTGACATTTTTCAGTGTGTGGGTGAATGGAGCATGCTCACCGCCAACGGATTCCGCTATCTTTCATCATAATTATAACAATACCCAAATCAAAAATTTTTTAGGGCATAAAGAACTAAATATTTTATGCTTGAAGACATAAAGAGCTAAAAAAAAATATTTATGGTATAAAGAGAAAAACATAAAATGTTTCAAGGTATTCATAGCTAATTTCTCTTTCATTTTTATTAGTTCTTGTCATTTTTATTGAAAATTTGATGTTAATTAATATTATGTCTTGTTATAGGACTGCTCTTTATTTAATAAGTTACCTAACTTAAAAAATGAGGTAAAGTGATCACAAAATAATGAGTGCTTATAGCTTATTTAAAGAGGAGTGCTGAAATTTTGAAGTTGGAAGTAGGGCTGCAAACGGGTCCATACCCTCAGGATGATCCCAAACTCAAACCCGTATCTTATAGTAAAAAACTTGGACCCAGACTCAGACTCATACCCATACCCTCCAGGTATAAAATTTTTGGACCCAAACCCAACGCTCCAGGGTAGGCGTATACCCGTACCTGTATGACATTTTTTTATTTTTTCCCTTCCCTATTAAACAAAAATATATAAAATGATGTATAAACCTAAAATAAAACTTTAACATTATTAACATAATCTGCCAAAAATTCTCATGTGAATTCAAAACATTTTCCTTTCTCTTCTCTTGATCATCCAACTCTAATGGAGCACCATTTCGTACACACAGTTTCTCATTTATTCTTCTTCACTCACTTCTTGTCAATTCAGAAGTGCACATGATGTTGTTGATAGTTTCATTTCCATAACCAAAACCACCAAATTCATTGACATCATTAATGGAGATCAAGAACAACAACCCTCTTCCAAATTCCTAAAAAAACTCTTTTCTCATCAAATCCCAAAAGTCTAAAATTGCCAACAAGAACTATCATAATAAAAAGCCTAAAATAGGGTTATTCCACGTTATTAATACAATATAATATAATATATATATAAATATATATTTATATATAAATATATAATATAATATATATAAATATATATTATTATTATTTTATTAATACGGGTATACGAGTCTGGGCATCATCATATCATGTCCAGACCTATATAACAGAATAAATATAGATATGGGTATGGGTACAGGTCATGTCCAGACCTATATAACAGAATAAATATAGATATGAGTATGGGTACGGGTCTGCGAATATAAAAATTTAAACCTTATCCTTTAAAAAAGGGTATAGACCCGTGCGGATACGGGTAAGACCCATCCCGTTTACAGCCCTAGTTGGGAGGTGTAAAAGTTGGAGTTTTGACACATTTTTTTTCTTGTAAAAAGATAAAAGACGCATGAAATATCACAAACTTGTATTTGTTTGATTAGTCATACGCAATGCGTTCAATTAATTATAAAAAAAAGTTGAAACCCCTTCAACCATTTGACTTTTGTGCATTAAAACAAAAAGAAAGGAAAATGACGCATGGTCAAAGACCATCAGAATACCAACCCCTATTACACCAACCCTTTTCAAACCCTTTTTACATATAACTTTAACACCCTTTTTCTCTTACTCTCTTTTATAAAGTTTCTCTCCTTCATGTCTGTCGCAATTCTTCCTCATTTTCTTCTTTTTCTATATCTCATTGGCGTCTCTATTTTTTCTGAGATTGAAAACTTCCACGTCGCACTAAATTCACCTGGTAAGATTTCTTTTATTCAGTATTTTATTTAATTTTATTTATTTATTAATTTCTTTTCGTTCATTTCTTCTCTGCATAGATTTTATTTGCAAAATGTTTTTTTAAAATGTTAATTTTTTTTCATTAAAAAAATTATTTTCTCTCTGAGTTTTACCCCCAAAAAAAAAAATCCATAGTTTGGTCTTGTTTATTTTGCTTTTTGTTCTTTTAATTTTATGCGCCAGCTGGATATTGAACATTGATGTAAATATAAGATATTACTTATTCCTGTTTAATAATTCTAGAGGTAGTTAGAAATGTTCTCTTTTTGGGATCTATTTTGAATTTACGAGTTTTGTTGAGAATAATTTGGGGATATTGTTTATTTTTATGATATCCACTGTTTGAGGAAAATTATTGTAATAAATGGGTATTGTATGGATTTTGATTTTTGCTCAAGTTAGTTGACGTTGTTCTATTGGTTCTTTAATTATTTGCCAAAATTTTTGCGTAAGTGATGGAGAACAATTTGATGATCGTCTTCCATCGTATGGACTCTGACTACCCTCACCACCATGAATGTGGATGTGCTTTTGTTATACTCAATATTTATAGGAAAGTATTTCTTACTTGAAAGTTGATATATTGAGTATTATTTTGATAGGTTGGGATAATGTATGATTTAGGTGTGGGGGTGTTTTGGAAAATTTTTATTGTTTTTAAATATTTTTCTATTTTGTTTAAAAAAAAAGTTTAATCTTGGATTTTGAAGGTTTTTGGGTGTTCTTTAGTTTTTCATGTTGGTTTTCTCAAAATTCTCGATTCTAGTGCTATTCATTTATTCGAATGCTTTGGCTATCACGTACTATGGAATTGTATTAGGCCAATGCGGAGAATTAGCATGAATAGTGAGTTTTTACATTTCACGTGGTCATGGTAATTTGTGGCAATTGATTTAAATGACATATGTGTAGGATTTCACAACCATCCTTGTGAGCTTTTGAGCCTAAGAGCATTCATTAATTACATTGCTCATTCTTTTCTTTGATGGTGTGATTGTCACCTGTAGTTTGATGTTTCTAGAATTTGCTTTACTATACATGTTGAGACCACATAAATTGGTTTGGATGCATTAAGATGAAAATGGCATTTAGGTTAAATTTCTTTGTTAAGACTATCATTTAAGTAACTTTTCTTTGATTTATTCCTTAGTAAACCCCTTATTCTTTGATCTTTAACCATTCCAAGCTACCATTGAAACAAAACAAAGTGAAGACCTCATACATTCCTTATTATATCTATGCCTTGAAATGAGGACTTCATATTCATAAATTTAAGTTATTTTGAGAAATGGTTGAAGGGGTTGATAAAGTGGAGTAAGTCGAGAAAATGAAGGAAGGAAAGTTATGAAAACCAAAAGAAAGTAAAAAAAGGAAAAAAGATGAAAAGAAAACAAGAAGAGAAAGCTTTAAAAAATTGAAAAAAAAAATAGTTGGAAAAAAAGAGAGAAAAGAAAGAAAAAGAACCATTATAGCATGAAGGGAAGAAGGCTTTGTGATTAATTCTCCTTTGATAAAAGTAAAATTCCTTCATCTCTCATTTTATTCTTGACCAAATTCTTATTCATTATTGTGTTTTTCCTTTTTTACCAAAGTCCCTTTGATTTTTGCATTCAAGTCATTTGTGAGTGGTGGAGATGTGATAGCTTTGCAAACTTATGGTAAACTTCTTTCTACATTGCGATTGAGATTTGATAATGCCTTGATCATTCTTGGAGTGACTTGTAAGAATTTTTTTAGAGGAAGTCCCATTACGTTTAGATTTTAAAAAGATTATTGCATTAGTTATTGGCATATGTGGTTTGTAAATATTTCATCTATCAAATGTTTCTTCCTTGGTTTTGTTTAATGTGAGCTATAAGCTATGATAGTTTGAAGCATGAATGAATGAAATGTTGGAAGAAAAAGTGATGATGGAAATTGATATGTTAATCTTTTGAATGCTTGAGGACAAGTATTGTCCAAAGTATGGGGGAATTTTATAGGACTTAGTTTAGTATAATATTTTAGCTAATTTTCACATATTTATTTTATTTTAATTGTTTAAATTAGTTAGTTTTTATTATTATTTGGATTTTGTGTAGAAAAAGTCAACCTTGGAGAAAATAGAGGAAAGTGGTTAACAATTTGCTGGAATTTTGAAAAAGGCTTAAAGAGTTAGATAAGGTGTAGGCACGTGCTATCATCAGGAAACATTGTTTAGATTTGATTCTTATTTAGCTGATTTGGATCCAGCAAAAACGGATTATGCCGCTCGTGTCTTCGGACTAGATCAAACTGCGCTTCGAGTTCAGGTGCAACTTCGTGAGCCCCTATATACACAGTTCACGACAATTTTATAACTACACAGGGATTTAATAAAGCGCTCCCTCCTACTTTAAAAGGTGTGGAGTGTTGAAGAAACAAAGAGCTTATTAGAGTCTTTCTACTTTGAAGTTTTGTAGAAGTCATTTCATTTTTAAATACTTCTTTCTTGTTTGCATCTATGTTCTTCTATTATTATTCTCGCTTGTTGAATCAATAGGAGTTGCACATTTGCTTTCTAGCTTCTTTCATGCGCTTGACCTACACAGTCTTCTGCAGCAAGGTTAGTTTGCTAGAAAGAAGTAAAGTTAATTTAATTGTTTAAGCTTTTGAGCAATTACAACTAGTGATAGATTAGAATTCATTTTTAGATCATTATTAAGTAGATAATAATTGTTTCTCAATTAAGCGTGACAGGCGAGAACTCTTAGAATTTTCTTGATAGTCGAAATTACCTGGTGTCTCCAATAATTCATTTCTTTGAATGCTTTGATTCTTTCAACGTTAAAGGTAGTCAAGTTTGTTTACTTGAGCTAGAATAGGAAAAGACTTTTGCATTCCTGAAAAGTGAAGAATCGAGTTTGATCTTTGGCTTGAAGACACTTTTATCCAATTTAATCATTTTCGAAATATCCAAGTGAATCATTCTTTTCTTGTAAGGAGTTATATATTTCCTTTGGATTTGACCAGGTGTTTATCATTGTTCTACAAATCTTTTTGATGAATTATTCTTTGTGATTTCGACACTCATCAGTGAGGTTGCCTGATTTCCTCTTGAAAATCTCTTACCTCTTCAAAAGTTTCCTCTCCTATATGCATGATTCTTGTTTCTTAAGGCTGGTGCAAACTCATTTTCACTATCTCCTTCTTTCCGAGAGTAGTATCCATCACTAAAATCATCATTGGCTTTTAATGCTTTTCCTTTCTTCATATGCTCATCATCTCCATTTCATTGAACCTCTTCAGCTTTATTTCATGAGTCAAGAGATATTCCATCAATTCATCTAAAGGCAAAGTTTTAAGATCCTTTGACTCTTCAATCATAAGAGTCTTTGGTTGCCATGATTTAGGTAGAGCATTCAAGTTTTTCATATTTTGCTCACTTAAAGAGTATTTCTTACCATATGCTTTCAAACCATTTAGAATATTAGTGAAACGAGTAAACATATGAGTAATAGATTCATTTTGCTTCATAGAGAAGAGTTCATAGTCTCTTACCATCATCCTCATTTTGGATTCTTTTACTTGATTAGTACCTTCATGAGTGACCTTCAACATTTCCAAATAGCATTAGCAATTTCACATCCACTTACACGATTATACTCTGTTGCATCTAATACGCAACATAGGATGTTCATAGCTAGGACGTTTAATGTCATTTTCTTGGTATCATCTTCATTATACTCATCTGACTTCTTTGATACCTTCCTGTCACCAAACATCTTAAAAGGAACATGAGGACCATTTTTAATAATATTCCACAAATACAAATTAATAGAACACATAAATACGAATACGGTTTTTCCAAAATTGTAGTTTGTTCCATTAAAAAGAGTTGGTCTGTTTGTGGAAGATCCTTCCACATATGCTAAGGCGTTCTTATGGTTTGCTATAAAAACAAATCTTTACCTCTTTGTTGTTAAACCAAAAAACAAAGGACTTGGTCTGATACAAAATTGAAAGAACCTAAGACGGGGTGAATTAGGTTCAAGGTATGCTTGATCACTTTTTTTTTCTTAATAAATACAAAATTGAAAGAACCTAAGAGGGGGTGAATTAGGTTCAAGGTATGCTTGATCACTTTTTTTTTCTTAATAAAAACCGTGTTTTATCTTTTCTAAAAAATGTTTCTTAGATGGTACAAAAACAGGAATATAATTAGCAAAAATAGATCAAGGATAAACAGCAACAAAGACCACAATATATAATAAAAGTAAGGAAGAAGAACGCAAATATTTATAGTGATTTGATCTTATAATAAAAGATCTATATCTACTATCTTGAGCCATACCCATGGATTTATCAATCACATTAAACTCCCTCTTTCACTAATAAGGTAGGGAAAACCAACTCATGTAATAATGGATCACTTGAAATGGGTTTTACACCTCAATTAGTTTCTTCTTACATAATCACAAGGTCCACCCAATCCACTTGGATTTTACAACTCTTAACCTTACTATACACTTTCTTGACAGAAATAAGAGATGAATAATCACACTTAATATGATAATGGGCATACTAATCAAGTTCACTCAAAGTCGATGCGGATTACAACCAAACAAAGCACACTATCTCTTATCACTTTATTTACTCAATAGACAATGATAAAGCTCATAAATTCAACAAATTTGACACTTGAAAGCTTTAGAAATATTTAGGAACGAGTACTCTTATATCTGATGTTCCGGGGAGATCTAGTATTTAAAAGGGGCACATGATCCTCTGTACCACTTTATGTAACACTCTATGTACCATCTTCCTTTTTTAATATATTTTCTATCTGGAGTTTATTTTTTTCTTTAAGATTTATCTTTTATTTATTAGGTTTTATTAATAAAACATACAAAATTAGAAAGTGATACAAAAGAGTGGTACACAGAGTAGTACAGGAGATTCGAACCATTTAAAAGAAAGCTTCCAACGTTCCGAAAACAACAAGAAATGGCTAGTTTTGACTTGGTCCTTAAAGTTCAAGCTTTCGGACCTTCAGCAGTTTGTCCGAACTTGCCATCCGAACCTTCAAACCTTCAAACCATAGCCAAGAAAACAGTACTTCGAATGTGCAAGATTTTACTCTCTACGTCTAAAACTGCAATAAAAAACTCCGAACTTCTGAACTTACAATTAAAAACCATTTAGAAGTTTAAACAATTAAAAACCATTTAGAAGTTTAAACAATCAACTCAAGGTGTCTTAAGTACTCATTTATAGACTTTCTAAATTCAAGATTAACATTTCTAATCCTTCAATTAAGACCATCTAGTTATGAAACACTTAAACACAAAGAATCAACCATTCAATCTAAAACTTCTTGAAAACATTTTGACTCACATCAAAACCTTTTTCTACAACACAATTTTGACTCTAAAATAGATTGTAGGTTTTGAAAACATTTTCTCCCTTTTTGAAAACCTTTTAGACATGAGCTTTACTAATGCATATGAAAGTAAAGAGGATATAGAGAAAGGGTTTACATAAAGATATATCTTCTAGACACAACCAATTCTATGTCTTCAACACTTCATTCCTTCACATCTTGAATCCACTTGAATCTTCTTATCTTTAATACTATAGCTCTTGGGATTCTTGTCTTTATACACTTTAGCTCCTGCTGTGAAGACTTCATCTTCAAATATGAATATTCCTGTCACATTAAAGTGAAGACATGTAAGTGCTCATCAATGTTTGTCATTTAATTAAAACAAGAATGGTCACCCTTAAGGCTAACAAAGACAAACAACATTAAATATCTATCATGTTTTTTTATTCATCGAAATCGAAGACTATTATATCCTTTGAGCCAAAAACATGTTAAAATATGGTTAAAATTGAAATTCCACCAAGAAAACAACTCAAAACTCAAAAGAATGCCGCGACTTACCGGTGCTAGCTATGCACTTGCCGAAGCCAAATAGTGCTCAGGGTGCTCTTCCAGGAATTCAAGAAGCTTGCTGGCGCTAGATAGAGGAACTTGCTAGGATCGGTAAGCTTTGTTTTGTGAGCTTCTTGGTTTTCTTCTTGTCTTCTCTCGCACTTTGATGCATTTATAAATTGTAAAGCTATTTGTTCATCCTTCAAGGCTTCAAAGACTTTTCAATGCTCTAATTCCCTCTCCAACTTGAATTCTTTCTTAAGTCTTGTATGTGGACATCATCTTAATCAGTCTTTTTCTTGGTAAAACAGATCATATCAGGAAGCAGTAGTGCACTACACTGGGTGACATAGAAGTAGCAGCAGCATGGAAGAAATCCAAAAATGCAATTAAGGGAAGACTTTTTATAGCATGTGAATTGGGAATCTTCCTTTTTTGTACTAGATCCATGGATATGTTAATGCCCAAAACTAAGTCCCTTGTTATTTAGGAAAACCAATTTGTGGATTTTGTGCTTAAGAGGTTTTCTTTGATCTTTGTGTTTTCTAAGATGGGAACTAGTTATATTTTTCTTTGGAGAATCTTTACTCATGGAAAGGGACACTAAAGCGCCTTTACATGAGCAAAGATGAAATTGGATTTTTGTACTCTATTTTGACATTGGTAATTTACTCTATTTTGTTTTGTTTTCAGTAGAGACCAAATTACAGTGATTAGAGCATTTTCAACTCTTAGTTTCTTTTGTTATTTTATAAATCTTACCATGCTTGTGTTCTTTTACCTGTCTGTATAACTTGTTTTATCGTTTTTTTATCAACTTAATAATAAAGACATAAGCAACAATATTATATTGTTGAAGTAATTAGTAAAAAAGAAATGGCTCGTTGCACTTCATAACTAGAAATACCATTGTATATTTACTTGAATTACATCACAAATTTAAAGTTTTACATAAACATCAAGCAAATTCTAAAGTAAGTTAATATTCAGCCTATGCCAAAAGGTTTACAAAATATTAAACATCTGAAAACAACTCAACCAACACACGGTTTGGTGTCAAGCCACTAACACCCATATGATGACCCATGAAACAAACAAGGAAATCTTCATTTTCTTCAAAATCTTCTCAGAGCTAACAAGAGCTTCTTCAAGTGATTCAATCTTCTTTTCAGAGCACACAACATCTTCTTCAAGTGAGTCAATTCTCAATAGATCGGGGACAATTGCTCGGCCTTTCTGACACATGGGTGGATCCACCCAACTAAAATATCCACACTCATTGGCTCTCTACATTAAAGAGTAATATATCACATCATTTAGGTCTTTCAAGAACCTTAAATCTCAACAAACACTATTTAAAAGATCAACATACCTCCTTTTCGCGAGTCTTGAACCTCCTTCATGCATTAATGTCAGTCCATGAAGTCTTCACCTTCATTGCCAGGTGGCCATCCCTCGTGGCACTGAGCTCAGTTTCAATAGTAAGCAAGAAGCAAAACAAAATTTTCGATGGAACAAAGGTTTAGCAAAGCAAGCTGTTAAGCAAGAATAAATAGGGGTAATGGAGTAAGCTCTCTTCCTGTTATTCTTCTTGTAAAAGTCCATGTTAGCCCTAATTGACAATGAGGATTTTAAATTACACCCAATTGTAAAACATTTTGTTTCAACCTGGGTTGATTTTAGCCATTTAACTGTTAAATTCTTGATGAGTGTTGGTTTTTTTTTATTAGTGAAGATTACAACAATATTAAACAAATTAGCACCTATCATGGACAAAACTAACCTTTATACATGTAGAAATAAACCATATAAAAGGTAGCAATAACTTGCACAAATGAAAGAGTTGAAGGACAAAAATGAGATGGATTGAGTAATTCCAATGGCTCTTTATAACTTTTCTAATTCCAGGGACTTGGTTGGAACGAATGTATAATTCCAGGGATAAAATTGGGATTTAACCAAAAAGAAGATGGCAAGTCTTGGCTTTGCCGTTTGAGCTCCAAACCGGATCGAAGCTTACTAATAACTGGTAGACGACAAATCGACAACCTCTGATCTGAAGAAAAAGAGGGAATTATCTATGTGACGACGGACGCCGTTCGATTCTCTGGTATCGTCAGCAAGTGCTCAAAGAATCCCCATTCAGAGCAAGTGGAAATTCTGGCAAATTTCCCTTCTGTTTTTGCCATGGCATTACGCTTGAAAGGTCTGTCTATCATCTCGTTCTCATTGTGCATGCGCTTTTTACCTTCTGTTTTCAATTGATTGGCTAACTCTGTTCACGGCTGCATTTTTCCCCCGTTTATTGGCTTCAAAGTTTGTAATTTTTCCCATTTTTTGCATATGGATGGGCGCAGAACATGTGTATCAGTTTTATCGGCCAATTAGTAGAAGGAAAAAAAAAGATGGAATCTTTGATGGCTGTGCTAGATGATTTTTTCTATTCCTTGTTGTCTGCAAAATAAGGATGATATAGAGGATAGACACAAAAAAAAAAAAAAAAAAAAACAAAAGAATCGCAAGAGTGGTACACTGTGCTCGGAGATATTGTACTTTACTGCAGTAGGAGTAGAATTAGCTGCTTATGTATAAGTTTCCTGTATCAATGATGCATTTATAAGTAGCCTTACCATGCAAGCCAGAGAGGGTTCCAGCGACTGAGGTCTTTTTCTTTGGATAGTTTGGGAGAGGAGTTGGGCGAGTGATGAGTTTTCTGATCTTGCAGTGAAATATTTACCATTTTATCTATAATTAGAGTATCGACCCTTTAAGAACTAGCAAGGTGCAAGTTGCAATGCATATAGTATGATTTTTTAAGGAAAAGGTATTGTGGACTTGGTATTTCAATTTTTCTGTTGGTTACACCTTAACTTAGTTTAGTTAGTACTTGTTTGTCCATTACTAATAATTCTGTTGCTGTTGTAGTTTTGCGGACAAAAGCTGAGAAATTTGAAAGAAAGGAAATGCTTAAGTTTAAGTTTGACCCAGAACAAATGTCCTTTTTGGAATCAATACTTCATGATGTTTATGTGGATAGCCGTCCAAAGCCTAGTGATTATGATGTTCGAAAAGACATAATTCGGGTCTTTAATGAAATTGCAAAGGAGATCTATGGTAATTGAAATATATTTTGTGTCTTTAACATTTCTATTCTAACCTCCAGATTCTAATTTCATGCTGTTCTTTTATCATAATGGCTGATCCTTATTTCAATTTTAGGAGAAACTAATGATGCTCCTGTCGTGGAGGGATTTGGCTCTTTTTCTATGGATCTTTTTAGTACAAGAAGTGACTTGGATATGTCCGTCAATTTTACCAAGAATGGACCTCAAATTACACGTGAGAAGAAGATTCAGACACTGAGGAAGTTTGCAAAGAAGTTCTACGCACTGCGAAGTAATGTTCAAGTCTTATACGTCTCTTTTGACCAACAATGGCAATTTATAATAAATATCTTATCTCTGTTTACATGAGGTTAGAACAATCAATGTTATTTTGTTCTCGTTCTTTTGTTTGTTACAAAAACATGCCTTTCTAGTAGCACCATGAGAGCCGATGGGTGACTGATCAGTTACCAGATTTGTGTAACATATGGGAGGCGTTCGGCAATTGATAATTCAATTTTGCTGGACATGACTCTGAAAGATTGTGATTTTCCCACAAGTCTGAAACTAAAAATAAATTAACTATGCTTCCAAATCTCTTATGATAAAGGCTGCCAAAAATTTCGTTTAGCAAAAGCAATAATAAAACAACTTTTTGATGTACTCAAAGGGATATGATGTACATACTCATTTCGGCAAGTAATTTGTTGCAAGCGTTCTGTCATCTGTATTTGTATGTGCCTTGTTTTGAGATAGCGCAAATTAATTTACTTGCAATGCTGAAGTAAAAGGCCTTTGGATAATTTTTATTTTTCAAGAATAATTGTGGCTAATTCACGACTTTATGACTCAAGCTTTCAGTACATTTATCAAAATTTTGAATTGTATATTAAAGTGAATGACTGCAGTATCCCAATTTCCAAAAACATTTTCTTTCTCTAAGATGAGGTTGATACATTCTCTTGTAAAACTAACCATTTTTTTTGGGAATATTCAGTTTAAGCTGTTAGTTTGGCCATGCTGCTTGGCTGTTCAGCATATTTCTGATCTATGCATCTTCATGCTTTAGGTAAAGGGCATGTTACTCGGGTTCATCCAATTACAACCGCCAAAGTTCCTATTCTAAAAGTTGTTGATCGTGGAACTGGAGTAGAGTGTGATTTATCAGTTGAAAACAGGGATGGGATTCTGAAATCTCAGTTAATCCATATGATTTGTTCCATAGATGAAAGGTTTCGGAAGCTAAGCTTTTTGGTAATGGTTGATAATCACTTGCTTGAATTTTAGACATGCAGCACATGCATGAAGACATGCAAATGTTCTATGCATGAAGATAAAATTTTAATCGTTATTGATCAACCTACGGGGGGAGGGGGGGGCAGGCTGTGCTTTTGATTTCCTTATATACTTGAAAATTGAAACTTGGATGGATGTGAATCAACAGGTGAAAAAGAATATAAAGAGCTACTTTATGGAATAAAATGGAGTAGACGGATGTGAAAATGATGATGCATGTAAATAGCTCAGCTTTGTTGTTTACTAATATCATCATTGTATTCTTCTGGAGGACTTGTTTTAACTTATCTTTGAAATCATGACAGGTAACCATTTTATTTAGGCTATAAGAGATAAAAGTTGATTAACCTGATGATAAAGAAACTTCTAGGGATAAGGAAGTATGTACTTGTAAGGAATTAATTCAAGGAAATGAAGGAATTTAATGAATTATATTTAGTGAAGTTCTAACTAAATGATTAGGACTCCAAATATTCAACATTTATGGACTAAATGTTGTTTTTGTCGATACAAATTTTACAACCTTTAAAGAGAATATATTACTGCTCTTATGCTTTTCCCTTCACCAACATATTTTATTGTTGTTTGATTTGAAAAATTGTACTTGCCATTATTGGGTTATTTTCAGTACTTGGAATTTCATTTTTGAATTCCCATTGCAGATGAAAACTTGGGCAAAGGCACAGAATATCAATAGTTCGAAAGACGGGACGTTGAATTCATTATCAATCATACTGTTGGTTGCCTTTCATTTGCAAGTATTGACCGAACGTCAATCTAAATTGACTATTTTCCATGTATTTCATTTTCTTATCTTTTGTGTTTAGTGTTATTTATCCAACTACCATAGGTTCTTTCTTCTTGCTCCTTGCTTAAGGACGTTTGTTGCTATGCTCCTTACATATCTACTGTTTAGCTTTTCTCCTGCACTTTTCCTTCTTTAATTGAATCTCTCTCCATAAATTCTTAATAAGGCGGTATTTCATCCAAAATGTGCTTAGACAATTAGTTAGCAGTATGATAAATATTCTGTGTTTGCTTTTTAATTTACATACTAATTTACATATGCAGACACGAACGCCTCCAATACTACCTCCATTTACTGCCTTGTTTAAAGGTAATGATGATTCTGTAATTCAGGTGTTATCTTGAAGTCTTAATGACTTGGTCTTCAACATTAAGGTAAAAATAATAATTCAGGTGCATGCTAGCCATGGCACACATGATATATGGAATCCACTTCTATGTTTCATGAAACTCAAAATCATTTGTCATTTAATGAACTTTGAGTTCTATACTTGTCCCAGATGACATCAGTCTTGATGCCTTAATGACAAACTCAAGATGAGTCTACCAGAAAGAAATTTAGTTTCGGAACCATTTGACTAACTACTGTGGTTCACAAAACTTTTGTTGATTCTTTGGCAAGTTCCCATGATTATCTTATGATATACTTTTTTTTGGAGTTAGGTTGCATAGTATGTCCACCTTTAGGGAACCTGTTCGGAATAACTCATAAAAGTTAGTAATAAATTTCGACCAAGAATCAATAGGTTTAATTTGTCTCTGCTATACGCTACAAGACCCTGTTTACTAAAGGTCTTTTGGATATTTGGGCCTCTAACACCTAGCGCTGTTTTTTTTATTGACTTGAAATCCTTTCCTTGAAAAGTGTTCTGGTAACTAAAAGCTGTGATTCTAGATCTTCAAAATTTAAATTTCTCTACTCATTTTCATGTTGCGTTACCCAGTTGGTCCTAGATAGTAAGTAATCCATGCTTCACAAATTTTAGTTCAAGGGGTACCTGTCTTTTAAAGTAGCTCAAGGGTTTTATTCTAATTTGCATTTTTTTTTCTTCACCCATTTAAATGTACTGCAAGTATTGAATTTAAAAATATTATTATGACATGATTTTAGATGGTACGGACCCTGAATCAGTGGTGAAGCTGCTGAATAACTTTGTCAACTATGGGAAAAATAATAAAGAATCTGTTGCTGAGCTATTTGTCACTCTATTGATTAAGGTAAATGCTCTTGGATACTGGCTACTAATCTTAACAGATGGTTTAGTTTTCCATGTGCTAATTTTGTAGTTAGATTTTTAGACCACTCTCTTTTCTCTTTTAAATAAATTAGTTTCTTTTCCCCCTCGGTTGCAGTTATCATCAATTGAGAGACTTTGGTCCAAAGGTCTTTGTGTTAGCGTGTATGAAGCATCCTGGAAGTCGAGAACATGGGATTCTAAAGTTGCATCCATTAGTGTAATTACTTTTGACGGTTATGATCTGTACTCTATGTTGATTCTTGGGAAAGGCAGAGGATGATTAATGTTCAGTCTTGTGTGCAGGTTGAAGATTTTACTGACCAATCGCAAAATGTTTCAAGGGCTGTAGGTGCTGCAGAAATGAAATTGATCTATAAATGCATTCAGCATTCTATCTGCAATGTTTTCTCGTTCATTGGTGGCTATATTGAAGGATCTAAGTTACAGGAACTTTTGTTTGGTCGAGTTGCAAAACTGCCTCTAGTGGGTGTTAATAGTGCCCACTTTAACACAAATGCAGCATGGCCATGTAGCTTCCCACAAAGTATTCATGCGAATAATTTCGGCGAAAAGGCTGTAGTGTCCACTGTAGTTGCTGAAGATGCAAGAGTATATCCAAATGCGGCACAGCCTTGTATTTCTCCCTCTTTTTTCACTCAGACGAGAATCACAGATGGTTTGGAGGAAACTCAGAAAGCTTTGGTATCAAATTGCTCGTTAACACAAAGATTAATACCGGTGGATGCCAGGGATGGGTGGCATTCCTTGCATTGTCAGCAAATAGAGAGGGCTGTGCCATTAAACCCGGATATGGCAAAAAAATTGCAGTGTACTGGAGATTGGACTGCAATTACTACTGACACTTGGGACAGACGAACTTCTGCAAATCTAGCACTAAGACAGCAATTCCCGATCTTGGAAAATGCAATGCAACCTGTGAATAATTGCAGATCAGCAGATATGCATGACTGGGAAGGAAATCAACTATCTATTGGTGGAGACTGGAATGGACCACAGCAACTAGTAGCCTCCGGTTCTTTTCTATTAAAAGAGAGGGAAACTTCAAATGCTTTTGGCACAATTCAGGAGAGTAGGATTTTTTCAAATACAAATTTACCAGTTGTAGCAAATCCTTATTGTGCTCCACCATGTGATTCTGCTGCCCTTAGATTTCATTCAGATAACACCAACGATCATGCACCTCCACCACACCAAACTCTCCTTTCCAAAAGAAAAAGAAAGAGGTTCAACAAGTCGAACAGGAAGCCAGGATTCCAATCTTAAACATACTGATGAGGAAATTGTATGTGATGCCTTCTTGTATGTATCTCTGTTTCATCTATAAATGCAGTTCCCAGCGAAATTGAAGTTGTAGTTTGGATGTCTAATGACTCAATAGTAGCTCAGTTTGTTCATGGATGAGATATGTCCATTTTCTTGGGTGTTTTGGTAGATTTTGGACATGTTGGATGGGGGGCAAGGTAAATTGTACAATAGTTAGTTTTTCGAAGTTTGTATCTCATTGGTGCTGTATATATTTCAGACCATCTCACCTTTATTTTCCTTTTCTCTAATTTAGGATTGATTCTTGAAATTATGCCATAATTGCGCTTATTTATGGAACTAAAAAGTAGCCTCAAATTATTAGAATATGCTTCTTTGATAAAAGAAGTTTTATTTTTGGGGGTAATATCAAGGACATTTATTTAATTAGTGATTAGTAATATAGAAGCACTAAAGGACCCTAGAAGATAAATGTCATAGCTTTGTGGGATATTTCCCTCCCCGGACCATTCCCCATAAAGATGATGTTAAGGAATTCTAGTGGTAGTATCTTTCTGAGAAAAAAAAAAAAAAGGGGGGGAAAATAAAGGAGTCAAGGAAAGGGGTGTAAACAAGTTAGATTTGGATTGAGCTTGAATTTACTCTAGCTTGAGATTGGGTTAAACTTTTTCTTATGAACTTGAATTCGAGTTTCGTTCGATAATTCATATTATACGAGCTTGAGTTCGAAAATTTTAATATCTACAGACGATAATTATTAGTCGAGCTTGAGTTCGAATTTTTTAATATCTACAGATGATAATTATTAGTCCAATGAGTGACGATTCTTGTTTTCATTAATGACAAATATTGATGAGTGCTAATTGTTTTATCTTTGCTGTAGTAGAACTTTTTTTATTGAAAGATATGTTTTGATACAAGAGTTAAAGTGTCACACGAATTCATGGATGGATGGATTTCAAGCACTCTAAGATAAAGTGATCAAAGACATAGATTAGGGTTGTGTTAGAATGGTATTTTTGTAAGCCCTTATTTAATCCTCTTATTTTAATATGCATTTATTCAATCATAAACTGGGTTTAAAAAAGGGAGGAATTGCTTTTCAAAACATAGACTTTGGTTTTAGAGTCAAACATGTTTTACAAAGAGGTTTTGGTTTGAGTCAAAATGTTTTGAGATGTTTGGTTCGAATGATTGATTTTAACATTGAAGTATTTCATAATTAGATAATCTTGATTGATGGTTTAGTTATGTTAATCTTCAATTTGCAAAGTTTATGAGTACTTTTTTTATTTTTTTATTTGCTAACAAGTGTAAGTGCGTATGCAAAACACTTAGAGTCGATTGTTTGACGTAGACTTCAAAAATGGTTTTTATGTGTAAGTTCAAAAGTCTGGAAGTGTGGTTTAGACGTCCGAAGTTCATAAGGAAGAAGCTTTTAATTGAAGCTTCGGACACAGAGGGTTAAACGATGTCCGAAGTTGAGTTTTCTGGGCTAAAGTTTGAAGGTCCAGAAGGAAAGTTCAGACAGTACCTTTAAGCTCTAGACGTCCGAATCTGACAAGACTAAATCAAAACTAGCTGTTTTTTTGAATGTTTGAAGCTTCCTTATAAATTCCAGACTTCCATTTTGAAATGTAGGAACTCAGACTTTGTGCCAAAACATTTCTTAAGCTTTCAAGAGTCAAAATTTTTATTATTTTGAGTTTTATTAATGTTTATTAAGTAAAAGAGTGATTAGAGATATTGGTATTTCATTTAGTAGTAATCCATCACAATTAGTATGATTTTTTCATCTTTGATTCTATTAGTAAAACTTGAGTATACCGGGTGATCCTTGAGGTAGTGTAAAGTGAGAGTGATTGAGGTGTAAAACCCTCTTCCACTTGTGTAAGGATGGGTATTTCCCTCCTGTGTTTGTGAAAAAGGAAGTTAGTGTGAGATTGGTAAATTCTTAGGTGTAGCTCAAGGTAGTGGACGTATATCTTTAGTAGGATCGAACCACAATAAATCGTTGCGTTCTTCTCTCTTCCTTTGCTCTTACTATTTAGTTATTGTTTTTGTCTTTAAGTTTCGTGTATTGATCTTGTTGTTTTAAGTATTTATAAAAGAACGTTTTCTCAAAGAAAAACAAGAGTTTTTGATCGAGAAGTTTGCAAAATTTACCTTGAGCCTAATC
This sequence comes from Catharanthus roseus, assembly GCA_028651295.1. Taxonomy (NCBI): domain Eukaryota; kingdom Viridiplantae; phylum Streptophyta; class Magnoliopsida; order Gentianales; family Apocynaceae; genus Catharanthus; species Catharanthus roseus. The sequence goes on from JAPQWS010000016.1 coordinate 10,949,943, forward strand.
CACCCCAACCCCTCTTAAGTTCTTTCAATTGGTATCAGAGCAAGGTCCTCTGTTTTTTGTTTAACAACCTTGAGGTAAACGTTTTTTTATGGCACACAACAACGCTTTGGCCTATTTAGAATGATCTTTTATAAATAGACCTCCACTTTCCAATGGAACAAATTACACATTTTGAAAAAACCGTATTCATATTTACATTTGTTCTATTAATTTTTATTTACGAAATATTATTGAAAAATATCCTCATGTTCTGATAGGAATCAAGATAGGCACGAAAAAGAATTCCAAGTTCGTGATGAAGAAGAATAGAAGAAATCAAGTTTGGAAAGCTAGGAGGGAAGTTATACGGTTGCATAAGCTTGGAAAGGTGGTGGAAAAAGAAGACAAAGGATTAAGGAACTCAATTGAAGGCAAAAAAGGGTCACATTGATGACTATACAAATGGAGAGATCTAAAATGAAGTTTAGAGGCTTAAAATGGGGCAAAAGAGAAGAATTCTTGAAAACCACACAACCGGCGCCGAACTTTGTGTAGTTTATGAAGAAAAGAACTATAGGGAACATCCGACGTTGGATCTTGGCAACAACCAATGTTGGTTCCTCTTTAAAATAGTTTTCCAGAATTTGCTTCTAGTCCCACAACTTTTCCAGATCGAATCTTTTTGAATTTTACACTCTTTAATGGTGATTTGAAGTGTAATAGATTATATTTAAGGGCCTTAACTCCTAGTTTAGTAGCCATAATGAGTTAGGGCATGCTATTTACAAATACTCTCTTAAGAGAGCATAAAACACTAACTTTGATCATTTATTCAAAATTGAAGACTTCTTCTTCTTCTTGAGAGTTTGAGAAAAACCCTCCCTTTGCCTTCTCTAACTGGACATATCAAGGGAGTGATTTCACCCTTGTACTGTCTTAATCTAGAGTTCTTGTTCAAAGGATTCTAGTGGATCAATTTCATCTTTTCAAACTCATTTAGGGGTCCCAATTTCTTAACTCTATTCTAGGGTTTTTATTTGGTTTAATGATGAAGCCTTTGATGAATGGAGTTAGGGTTCTAAATTCTTTTTTGGTCTAAGGTTCTAATTTCTTCATTGAAGATTTTTTTGCTATTCTTCTTGGGTTTCTAACGCTAAGTCCCTTGGGGGTTTTTGAGGGTCTTAAAGAATAATTCTTGTTCTTGCATATGGGGGTACAAGAGGAAGCAAATAAGCTGAAATTTCAGCTCAAAATCACTTCTTAAATCTATCCTATATCATGTTCCTTCTAAGTTGTTTGGTGACAGGAAAGTAGCAATGAAGCTAGATGAATATGATAGAAAATTACACTAAATGATACCCCAAATTGATCACATTAGCAAGTATACTAGTTAATAGAATAAACATGATCGTCCATAGGGAATAAGATTAAAACTGAAGCAAAAATTTACTTAGTCAAAAGAAAGCAAATAAAAACAACGGTTGAGTGTGTCTTGATTAATTAAACTAAGAAATTAAACTAAAAGTTGCAACTTTCTCAATAAAGATTAATAGGTCTAAGGCCATGAGTTTACTAGTTAATCATATATTACCCTAATGATTCATTATTTTCAAGCACATTTTATTAATCGATCGATATCCAAAATTGTTCAATAACTTTTCTGAAAGCTTACCAAACCTATCCTTATAAACAAACCAACTATTATCTCTATGTTGATTTTAATTCATAAGAAAACATTTGATTCTGACATCACAAAGATCGCATAAACAATACAAGTATATTTTTATCTTGCATGCAATTTATTGCCAAATTACGTAAGCTATTTAACTATGTCCTTTCTCAAAGATGCATAATTAAAGTTAAAACAATATAAATGGTAACAATGATTCAAAAGCATTAAGAACAGTAAATTGTCATTAAACCAATAAACTCTTAAATAATAAAATCAAAATAAATAACATAACAAATTAAACTAGCTACACCATAGCCTTAAAATAAAATATTAGCACATATTGAAATAATAAACAAATTCAAAATAAAGAAGAGAGTTATAGAAAACATCTCTGAATCGAATAAACCTTTCAATACTTAAATAAAAATAGTCTTCAATATTGCATCAAATATAAAGCTCCAATCTTTGTCTTGAAAATTAGAATTAAAAACTAAAACTTATGAAGAAAAACTATTCTAAAAACTAACCTAAACTATTCTAAAACTAAACTATACTACTCTAAACTAAAACTGATCTAAAATTGATCAACCCTAATGGCTGCCAAAGTCCTATATTTATAAAGGTGTCCGCTCTGATTAATTAATGACAAATTGAGACAAAATCCAATTGTATTGGTACTAGAATTAGCAAACACACGAGAATTCCTAAGTACCTTGATTCTCTGTGAATTATTGCCTCAATATGTTTGAAAAGATTGACGAATTAGTAAGGTCCACTGTTAGTGAGCAGCCCTTTTCCATAGACCATCAAAATTCCCTAATTCCTAAAGTAATATCATTCTTCAAGTCACTCATGCGTTTAGAACAGTAAAGAGACAAGCCAAGGGGGTCCTTGAGGAATATATATATATATATATATGTACATGTGATATTCTCAACCCTTCCACTAGGTTAAATGCGGTTGAATAAGATATCAGCATGTCTCTCGACACTAAACTACAAACATCTAACTAATGCGAAATCTGACTAATGCTTAGAAATATATATACACTGCGCAGTGGAAAAAAACTGAATAATAGATAGGGCGATCATTATATAAGATCTAGGGAAACTTCTTATAACATCTCTAATAGAGGAAATACTTTACAAGAACTGAAAAGAATGTTTCAAACTGGTCGAGCATAAAAAGTATAAATATCTTTCCAAAAATGACTTATTATGTCCTGACCCCAAAACTCCGTGCAAAATACTCTAGTAGCTTACTGCGCCGTCTCTCATCCCAAGTCATTTAGAAAACATGACATTTAAAGACGTAAGCATGAACGCTCAATGAGTCCACATGAGTGTGTGATTTCGTGCTTTTCTAAAAAATAATGATGCAAATTTTCCATAAAACAATTCATGGAATGTAAAAAATAATCATTTCTTTGGTTACTTTAAAAGTGCACATAAACCTATATGAGGGGTTTGAGCGTAAATGGGAAGTTTGAGCGAATCAAGACACATCGGTGCAGCTTCTAAACCCGAATTCAAAAATCGTGCCATGCAAAAGCTAGGCTCCAAGGACAGAATACAGAACTTATAACAACGTCATCGGAAACAAGTTCCGGCATCTCGTAGTCATTACCCGCCAAACACCATACGAGCTCTCGATTTTCATTACAACCGCACTCTCCCATTAATAAAACTAGGTTACAGATCCTGTGGCTCTTATCAGGTCCGCCTTCAGACTAACCTCAGTTTCGAGCCCCTCTTGACTCTCTACTAGCGGTCGTCCCACCGCAGAGCATGATGCAATGTTTGACACATACCAGTAGGGCCAAGCCCGCAATTGTATTACACCCCCTTTCAAGTGGATCCGCGTTCCAGAATTGTAATCATTCACGTCATCAGAAGAGGCCCTAGTACGGGGGACTAGCCACATGCAGTGCAATCCTCTGACGCTTTCAACCACACATTATCATGTCAAAAACTTTGTCCCTAGTCAGAATGGGGTTTTCATATCCATTTACAAACCAAGGGCCACTCACTCAGCCGTTTACATAAATTCAAGTTATAACCGTTTTAGAATAACAAAATTTCCATCCGCTAGTCGAGATATGCGTATGTAAATTTTATAAATATGTCAAGTTTACATCAATTATGTCTAACTATGCAACTAGACAACATCAAAACATTTTCAACTTGTAATAATAACTCTTCTTAAAAAACAGGACAATTCCTATAAAAGTAAACACACCTATACTTAGTACCATTCTTATGTATTTCTAAGGCTTAAGTTAAACACGTTGTGGAGAACATCTCCAATTTTGAATAACACTATGTTATATCGCCCCAAAAATAGTAGACATTTTATAAAATGCTCAGCTATCGAAAATTATAAACATCTCCATCAACAGGGGCAACACCATTAAAATTTTTAGGCGGGATTTGTGGACTCACCTAAATGAAGACCTGGTGCTATAATCCTACAAATAGGGTAACAACAAAAATAAAGAAAACACTTAATTACAAATCCCAACATTTCTATTCACTAGCGAAAATAAATATCTCCTGAATGATCTTAGAATATATTTATACACATATACTAACCCCTACAAAAGACCCAAATCTTATAATCTCAAGAATCTTTAATTTGTACATTTACCTAAAGCGCCTAAATTTCTTAAGATATAAAAAAATTAGGAATTAAACTCACAAATAAAATATATCTACAAATCTATTTAAATCATTTTAATATTTGAAAAAAATACTAAGGAATTTTTAAAAAATAATTTGGAGATTAACCAAAAAAAAAAAGAAGGTTTTCTTTATGCTTAAAATCACCCTAATATTAACCAAATAAGCTCCTAACCTAACTAAACCCTAAAAGATGTATCTTAAGAATACTAAATCAAATCTATCTAGATTTGCGAGGGAGTATAAAGAATTAGAGACAATTAAGTTTTTGAGAAAAAATAAGCAATAAAGGAAGATACTAGAAAATGAGTTAAAAAAAAAAAAATTAAAGACAAGGAGAGGATGGTGACCTTGGAGGTGAAAAAAACGTCAATGGGAGGAGTGAGCAAAAGGGAAAATCTCTCAAATGGTCTCATATATATATATATATATATATATGTTTATAAGGAGTAGTGGCTGGGGTAAGTGACGCATGGGTGGGGAAGAAAGGTGAGTGGGTTTCTCAATTGACGGCCAGACAAGTGTAAGGGTTAGTGGTTTGACAAATGTCAACTCAAGCTATTGGTTTGACAAGTGTTACACTCATGCAAATGCCACCTACACACTACTTTTAAGTATTAAATCTAAGAGTACTCATATTTATCTTATCTTAAACTTTAGTCAATTAAAAGAAATATGTCTAGAATATTTATTGCCCCACCACAAATACTTATCTTAATAACATTTTACTCTCTTCCATAAGCAACTACAAAATCACTGTTATGTTCCAAATACTCTATTCCACTAAGACAACCCCTAGAGTCTACGTTCTTGACTTCTGCGCTTACTAGTTATGTGTGAGGTGATTACTGGATAGGGCGTTACATTCTACTCTTCTTAAAAAAATTCCTCAAAATTTAAAATCATATACTTATAAGCTCCGGGTACTTCTCCTTTATGTACTACTCAGTCTCCCAAGTTGCCTCTTCAAATTCCATGATGTCTCTATACAAGTTTACACATTGGGATCTGCCTCCTACGTAACTCCTTTACGCTTCATTCCACGATCTCAATTGGTTTTTCTTCGTACGTTAGGTTGGCTCTTAATTCCAACTTGTCATCATTCAAAACATGATCAGGTTCTGGATGGTACTTCTTTAATTGTTGTACATGAAACACATCATGTATACCCATCAGGTCTCTTGGCAAGGCTAACCGATATGCCACTTTACCAACTTTTTCAACGACTGCAAATGGTCCGATATATTTGGGACTTAACTTTCCTCCTCTTGGGTATCAAAGCTTCCTGGGATGAGGTTTAAGTTTCAGGAAAACTTTACCTCCCACATTAAACTAGTTCTTTTGTCTACTCTTAGATGTTCGAAGCTGATCTTGAATTATCTTAACATGTTTCTGCATCTCTTCCAATCCTAGCATCAGGTTTCTTTGCTTCAAATGATATTGAACTCCAACCTCATCCTAATACAGTGGTGTTTACACCACCTACCATACAATACTTCAAACGATGCCTTTCCTAAAATCAAAAGCGCAAGCTCTCAACATATCCTCTAGAGTTTAAATTGTTCTTTCAAGTTGCCCATCGGTCTAGGAGTATGCCGCGGTACTATAACTCAGATTGGTTTCCATGGCCGATTGAAACTTGGGCAAAAACCTTGAAGTGAACCTTAGATCTTGGCGCGATACAATATCAACAGGCACCCCATAAAGTTGTACAATATCTTCTACGTATATTTGTGCTACCTTGTCCAAGGGGTATGTTATATTAATGGCAATGAAATGCGCAACCTTAGTCGATCAACAATCACCCATATAGCATCCTTATATCCCTTGGTTCTGGGCAATCCAGTAACAAAGTCCAATGTCATATGATCCCATTTCTATTCTGGGAAAGGTAATGGTTGCAGTATTTCTGCTAACTTTTGATGCTTTGCTTTAACCCTTTGACATGTAAGATAAGCTGCCACATACTCAGCAATCTCTCTCTTCATTCCACTACACCAAAATTTTTGCTTTAATCCTTTATACATCTTATTCTTTCTAAGATGCATAGTATACTTAATTCTGTGTGCCTCTTCTAGTATTTTACGCTTAAGTTCAGCTTCATCGGATACGCACAACCGATTCTAAAAGTATAAGCTCCCATAGACTTCTAATGTTCGAAAATCCATCAATTTCTTGACTCCTAAACGATTCTTAAATTCTTGGAATCTCATGTGATCGTGTTGGACACTTTTAATATCTTGTTGTAGGGTAGATGTTAAACTGAGACTTGATATCTTTGCCTTTCTACTCAGAGCATCTGCCACCATATTCTCTTTTCCGATGGTAGTTAATTGGGCATCAGTATTCCTTCCAGCAGTTTATCTATTGACATTGCCTCATGTTTAAATTCTTTTGGGAAAACAATTACTTTAAAATTTTATGATCAGTAAAGATCTCATACTTGGCCTCATATAAGTAGTGTCGCCACTTCTTAAGCGCAAATGCTATAGCTGCTAACTCCAAATCGTGTATTAGATAATTCCGCTCATGATCCTTTAGTTTTCCTAAAACATAAGCCACAACATTCTTGTCTTTCATCAACATTGCTCCTAGGCCTTCCCCTGAAGCATATGTGTATAGGGATAATTCCTCATTCGGATTGGATAATGTCAAAACTAGTGCCACAGTTAGTCGATGCTTTAGTTCTTGAAAGCTTTTCTCACACTTTTTCGTCCATTTGGACTTGATTACTTTCCTGGTCACTTGTGTTAAAGGTCCAGTGATCCAAGCAAAGTCTTTTATGAACCTCCGATAATATTCTTCCATACCCAAGAAGCTACAACCTCAGTTGGCATTTTAGGTTGCACCAATGGGTCACTGCCTCCACCTTTGTTGGATCTACTGAGATCCATTCACGAGTAATAGCATGTTCCAAGAAAATTACTTGACTCATCAAAAACTCACATTTGCTGAACTTGGCATACAACTTATGCTCCTATAGGGTTTATAACACCCTTCGAAGATGTTGTTCATGTGTTTTAGGTTAGGTGAATAGACAAGAATAGCATCAATGAAAATCACCACAAACTTATCCAGATAAGGACTGAAAATCCTATGCATCAAGTCTGTGAATGTCATGGGTGCATTGGTCAACCTAAATATCATAACAACGAACTCATAATGTCCGTATCGTGTGTTGAAAGCTATCATCGAAATATCTTTTTCTTTTATCCTGACTTGATAGTACCCTTGTCTTAAATCCAATTTGGAATAGCATCTTACTCCTCGGAGTTGATCAAACAACTCATCAATAAGAGGATGTGGGTACTTGTTCTTAACTGTCAGGCTATTTAGCCCTTTATAATCTATACACATCCTAAGGGTCCCATCTTTCTTCTTTGCAAACAAAACTGGTGCACCACAAGGAGATGTACTCAGATGGATGTATCCTTGCGGCAATAGTTCATGCAAAGTTCTCTCAATTCTTCCTGTACCATCCGATACAAGGTTTGAGATACGAACTCTATGCCAAATTCTACTTCTTGTTCCAGAGGTAAGGTTGTTAACTCTTCTAGAAAAATGTCCACAAATTCTTTCACCATGAATACTGTTTCTAACTTCACCTCTTCCCTATGTTTCTTGAGTAAATATGCTAGGTATCCTTTGACATCCTTTCCACAATAACTTCTGTCTTTAATGCTGGATATTAAGGGCTTCTCCCCTTTCTTTTTGTTTCCTTGGAATTCAAAGATTAGCATACTCGGTCGGCTAAACTTAACCAATTTTCGTCAGTAGTCTACTTTAGCGTAATGTTTAGACAACTAATCCATACTTAGATAACATCGTATCCCTTAAATGGTAAGGCAATTAGGTCACCAGGTAGCACCACATTCTCAACATAAATGTCACAATCTGGGTACTTTACCTCAGTTGCTTTACTATGCCCGTTGGGGTACTAACTATCAACTGATAATGCATAACATAAGAGGATATAAGGATATGCTTTATGAAATGCATGCTCACAAAAGAATGCTAGCTCCAGGATCTAGAAGTACTTTTGTTGGTTGAGAGAAGATTCGAATCATTCCTTCAACCACATCAGCTTCGATGTCTATAGCTTGTCCATCCAAGACGTAGACTTTCGCCTTCACCCTTAGTTTATCATTATTCTGCTTTATAGCTCATCTCATAGCAGGGGGTCGACTAGCTCTTTTGAAAGTCTTCGGAGGTGTTTATTGCATCTCAAGGCATTGCTTTCTAACGTTCCAGATTTCCTACACCAGTAGCGTAATATTAATTTCTGATAACACGTCTCTGTAGTATGGGCACTTCATCCACAATAGGTGCATACTCTGTGGACACCTCTAAGCGTAGGGTTCTGATTGTTTCCATTTCCCATCATTAGTTCACTACGAGGCCTCTTGGAATCTCCAAGTTTCAATGGTCCTTGTCGAAAACGTTTATATGAGGGTACAGTTAGGCCAGTGGCCATTTTTCTTTGTATAACTATCTGATCTGCCATCTCCGTCCGCGTTGTAGCTTCTCCTGTTGCCGCGAATCCCATCGGTGGTAAAGGAGCCAAAGCCTATTGCAACTCGACCTTAAACCTTTTACGAACTATTGTATCTTGTGTTCTTTAGTGTCTATCAACCTTAGAAAATACTTAGCCAACCTATTGAATTTCGCCGTATACTGCACAACTATCAGGCTATCCTACTTTAATTGTTGAAACTCGTTCTCTCATTGTTCGTGAATCCGATGATGTATGTACTCTTTTTTGAACTCCTCTTGAAAATCACTCCAAGTCCATAGTTGATCCTTAAGTGCACGAGCTTCAGAAGCTCTATGCCACCAATCTTTTGCTATTCCTTGAAGTTTGAAAGCTACAAACGTTACTCTCATAGCATCATCATACTTAAGGATATCATAAATGTTGTTCAGCTGCTTGAAAAATAACTCAATTTTGATTTCATGTTCAACTTCTCCGTAGAACTCCAAAGGTTGAAACTTCAAAAATCGATCCAACTCTTTATCTGCTCCAGTGGCAGGTACTTGTTCAAACCTCCTAGTTGCCATTGAGGTTTCCAATAACTTCGTCATCTTGACCATAAAATTCTCAATTATTTCATATGTGGCTTGTTTCGGATGGGGAGTGGCCTCCCTTACTGGCTCAAACTATGTATTTTGAGAATTTTCAGATGTTGATGTGGCCTCATCCACATGATTAGGAGATCGTGAATTTGACATCCTTCAAAATAACCAAGGAGTTCTAGCACAAATAAAATTTTAAGTTTGCAGATATACCATTATGGTTGCATTTATAACAACACCAAGCAGATATCAAATAATTACGAGCATACACGCATAAAAAAAACTATATACATATATATAACTCAAAATGATGATTTCCAGTACATGTGATATCTACACAATCCTAACCCAAGTAGACCATCATGAATTTTACTACACAAAACATATGGTCGATTTCCAGTACATATGGTGAACACATCCACATAATCCTAACCTAAGTAGACCATCATAAATTTTACTACAGAAAAGATATGGTCGATTTACTATACATACTAAAACTTGGGATCTTGTATCTACGACCCCCACCCTACCACACCGAGCACTAGTTAAAACATCAAACATGACTATCTAGACAACTAAGATATACAAATATCCTGGTAACCCAACCAAAGTCTGCCTCTGTCTAGGGGCGCTGACTACTAAAACATCCTAGTCAAGCCTCCAGCTCAGCGCGAGTACTATCAACAAAGTCTTTAGTGGTGCTAAGGAATTGGATAGAGAGCCGCCTAAGCCAATCTCGCTCCTCCATCAGCTCGACGATCTCTTTCTCTCTCTTACGCCGCATGCCCATCTCTCATTCGAACCAACTTGATCTCCAATCTATCAGTCTTCGAGGTCTCCTGTAGTCAGGCCTGGCGTGCTGAGTAAAAAAAACTATCTGTCCTGGCAATCTCGCTCTTCAGCTCCGTGATGTGCCGACCAGCGTCCTCAAGTAGCTGATCGTGCCACACACAGTGTCCACAGAAGTACTGCCTCTCCGGCTTACCGAACGGTAGTAATGATGGAAAAGAGGATTCTAACTATACAGGTAAAATAGGGGTAGGTGATACAACCAATGGGGAAACATCCACTACATAGGTATCAATCCCTCCTACTCTACTACTATCTTAGGATCTATCTCGGGCTCGCTAGGGTCCTCTTGTACCATCGACTCAAACTTAGCCTCCTGCGTAGGTCCCTCTACAGACTCACCATCAGAAGATCAAATACCAGAACTGGGACCTTCACCAAGACAACCTCTTGATAGAGTCGATTTTTAATACAAATAAACACCTTAAGTTTTAATTATTAGCCTTTGGAAATATTTTATTTATTTATTAGTCATAATTATTATATTTAATTTATTTTATTTATCTTTGTGCAGATTTCTAAAAAAAAGAATGGAAAATAAAGATTCCATATTAAATTTGGTAAAGGGAAGCTGCAGTATTTGAATCCTTTAAGGATTAGGATTAGAAATTTTGTAGAATCCTTTAAGGATTAGGATTTTGCTTTTCTTTTGTCTATATATAGAATAGCCACACAAGAAGGAGGAAAGGATGAAGAAAAAAAGAGAAGAGCTGCGGCAACTTTCAATTGGAGAAGAAGAAAGCCATAATCTACTCCAAGAAATTGGTTCTTTCTTTCCCTTTAACCATGAACTAATTTTCTTTTTAGAATCTTGATAAAACCTTAACCATGTAGCGTTGGTTTATTTTATTTTTGGGGATTTATTATATTATTTATGTGATTACATATCTTGAGATGTTTCGTGGTTTGATGCAATTAATTCTTTGTGATTGTTCTTGTAGAATAATTATTCGAGTTAATTGATATTTTTATCCATGCTTAATTCTTGTAGTCTTGAGTATGAGAGATATGTGATTTTTGCAAGTATCTTATGGGTTTTAGAATTGAATAGTTCATGCTAATTTTAGATGATTTATGTCGTAGAATTGAACAGGTCATGCTAATGGTTAGATGGATTATGTCATACATTTAAACATAATATATTTCTTTAGTGAATCGAATCTTGTAGTCTAGATCACGAGATAAAGGTTTAATCTTTTCTCCTAAATAGAATTAAATCATTGTTATATAGGTTAGTGGTGGATTCAAGGTTCTAAATCATCTCTTTGATTAAGCTCATGTTATCTTCAATCTAGTTATGTTATTCATTCGTTTTAATTAATTTAGGAATAATTTTTAGATAATATAAATTTATTCTTCTTTTTATGCAATTAATTTAGGAAGATAGTAATTTACGCAGTTAAGTCTTTCTTTGTGGTTCGATACCCTAATACTTCCATATTACTTTGATCTTGTGCACTTGCAAGTATTGGGTTTAAAACTTTGGTATAAAAAATTTCTGATCAAGTTTTTGGCGTCGTTGCCGGGGAAAGGTTAAATTAACTGCTTGTGTTATTGTCTCCTCAATTCGTTGTTTTTATTTAATTATTATTCTTCAAAAAAAGATAGAAAAAAAAATTTTAGTTGTCTTCAATGTTTTTTTATTATTATTATTGTTTTTAAATTTTTATTTCATTATTTGATAGTTTATTCTTCATTATTATTTGTAGTAAATTTTTTTCTTGAATTTGTTTATTAATGCATGGTCGTCTTTCACTCTCTATTGATTTAAAAGAATTTGATCATGAGATAGAGCATACACTGAAGGCACTTAGAGCACAAAGAGAAATCACTAACACTTATGATATTAAAATGGCTGAAAATCCACGAGCATTAAGGGAGTATTTTACTCCCAACACTTATAACTCACCAATAGGTAATAGACTACCTGAAATTGAGACTAATCACTTTGAAATTAAAGCTTCTACTATTCAAATGTTACCATCTCTTTATGTGCGTGGTTTTGAAAATCCTTATAAGCATATTGATGAGTTTTTAAAAATTTTCTCAACTTTTAAACTGCCTAATGTTAGTGATACCGCTATTAGATTGCGCCTCTTTCCTTTTTCTTTGAAGGATAAGGCTAAACATTAGTTACACACACGTGAGAGAATAGGTACTTGGGCTGAGATGTCTAGGGAATTTCTGAAAAAATATTTTCCTATGGGTAAACTTACAAGATTAAGGAGACAGATTATAACTTTTTCCCAACAAAATAATGATTTCTTGAGAGTTGGGGGAGATTTAAAGAACTTCTTCGTAGTTGCCCTCACCATGAAGTCCCTAAATGGCAACAAATCCAAAGTTTTTATTTAGGACTAGATGAGAGAAATCGTCAAATGATTGATTCTTTATATGGTGGTACCTTTCTTCATAAAACTGCAGATGAGACGTGGGATTTATTTGAAAATTTGAGCGATAATTCACAACACGCCACATCCTCACGTATAGGCACATGTAGGCAAATAGAAAATAGAGGAGGAATGTATGAAGTTTCTCAAAATGTTGATCATTCTTTCAAAGTTGATGCTTTATCTAAAAAGTTTGATCAATTATTAGCTTTGAATACATTGCCTACTAATTCTCTTAATATACAAGGTGTTTGTGCAATTTGCTCTAGTCCTTCTCATGTTATTTATGACTGTCCTAGTGCTTCACTATTTCCAGAATTTGTGCAGGAAGAAGTCAATTCAGCCCAAGGATTTCACAGACAGAACAACCCATATTCAAATACATACAATCCAAGTTGAAGAAATCATCCTAATTTTTGCTGGAGGCAACAAGGAGGGGAAGGTCAATTAGGCCAGCAACAATATCAACAGAACAAACTATCTAGTATGACTGCTCCCCCTGGTTTTCAATCTCAAAGGTATGTACCTCCTTACCTTTCTCAAAGTGGAAACTCTATGTTTGAAGAAAAAGTCTTATCTACTTTGAAAGGTTTAGAATCTATGACATAAATTCTAGATTCACACACTCAATCTATTGCTAAGTTAGAAACTCAAATAGGGCAACTAGTTAATGTAATAAGTAGAAGAGATGAGGGTAAGCTTCCTAGTCATCCAATAGAGAATCCTAGAGCTAATTATCATGAGGAAGCTAAAGCTGTAATTACTCTTAGAAATAGGAACTTGGTAGATAATAAAGTAGGGGAACCTATTAAAGATAGTGAGTTAAATAATAATGAAACCGAGGGAATTGATATGGCTAAAATGGAAAGGAAGATAGAGAAGGAACTAGCTTCTTCCTTTAATTCTAAGACTCTAGAATTATCTCCTACGGCTTCATATAAACCAAAGGTTCCTTATCTAGAAGCTTTATTGCCACCCCCACATCTTAGAAAGGATAATAAAAGGGAAGATATTTTAGAAACTCTCAAACAAGTTAAAATTAATCTTCCACTTCTAGAGGTCATTAAGCAAGTCCCATCCTATGCAAAATTTCTTAAAGATATGTGCACTTTCAAAAGAAAATCTAAAAGTAACGTTTCTAAGAAAATCTTCTTAACTGAACAGGTGAGCTCCGTTTTGCAATATAACACTCCACCTAAATATAAAGATTCTGGTGTCCCTACTATATCATGTCTTATTGGTAATCATAAAATAGATAGGGCACTCCTCGATTTAGGTTCTAGTGTTAATTTGCTTCAATACTCTGTTTATGAAGAGTTAGGATTGGGGGAATTGCAACAAACTGATATGACCTTACAGTTAGTTGATAAATCAATTAAAGTACTTAGGGGGAGGATAGATGATGTTCTAGTTCAAATTGATAAAGGTGTCTTCCCTGTAGACTTTGTAGTCCTAGATATAAAACCTGGTAGATCTTCTCAAAATCATATTCCCATTATTCTAGGCCGTCCTTTCTTGGCTACTGCTGATGCCACTATTAATTGTAGAACTGGGGTCATGGATGTCTCTTTGATGAATATGAGGGTTAGATTAAATATCTTTAAGACTTCTTCACAACCTTCTATAGAAGATAATTCTGATTGCTATTTGGTAGATGTAAATGATGAATTAATTGAAGAAACTCTTCCTTTAATGTGTCCAAAAGATTATACTTCTATTGAGAAAGAAAACCTAACGTGCACTGAGGATATTAATTCTAGTCTTGCCTGCATTGCTCTACCTGAAAACTCTTCTTAGATTGTGAATCATGAGCTTAATTGAGAAAAATAGAACCTGGCTGAAAGAAAAAGATTTAGGGGTCTGGCTGAAGACTTTAAATTTAGGGCTTTTAGGAGGCAACCCAAATTTCTTTTTGTTTATCTATTTATTTGTTTATTTATTTATTTTATTATTTGTTTTTATTTCACTTGATTGGTAGAAAGGTATGAAGTGTTTGTTTTGTAGTGTAATAAAACAACTTATCATTATCATGGAGATTACGGAGATTGTTTACCACTCTTGCAGACATGCATTAATATTGCCTTTTCTACCAGATTGTGTTGTTCTTTTCTTTGTCTCTTCTCTACTCTTGGTATTCTTTTATCACATTGTGGACAATGTAGAGTCTAGGTGTGGAGGAGAATATGCTTTTATTCTGTGTCAGTTATTTTTATTTATTTATTATTTTTTTCATTTCTCTCAAATTTTTTTATTTTATTTTTTCTGATTTTTTTAATTATTTTATCATTTTTACATTATTTTGAGAAAAATGAAAAAAATATGATTTCACTTAAAGAATGATTCTTTTTGAGTTCCTTTAAAAATGTCTTGAATAAGTTGAGAAAAGTACTTGTTTTCTTATTTTTAATTAGAGTGACGGACTTATGTTCTATATCTATTATAACGCTTGCATGACTTACACTTGAGCACATGGGTTATTGTTAGTGTTTAATAAATCATTTACATTATTTTTTAGCTGCATAAAGTTGATGAATCTCTTCCCTACATTCTAGAACTTACTTGAGTACCTCTTGAGAAAAGTTTTCCTGATTTGACTCGGAGACGACGGTCATAGGCCTTCTTTAAATCGTTTGTACCTTTCAAGCTTGTCAAATTTCATGAGTTTTTACCTTAGTAACCTTTTGAGCCTTAAAAATGTTGTTTCTTTCTTTAAACTACTTAAATATTAACCCCTAATCTTGTAGAGAGCTTAATGTAAACTTCTAACTTGTGCTTCAATGATGAGTTGTTGTTTTGTGTGTATGGAAAGAGAATGTGTTATTTTGACAAAAGGGAGAAAAAGAAAAAATATATGACTTGTTGTGCTGAAAAATAATAAATGTATTGAGCTAAAGAAAAAGAA
This sequence comes from Catharanthus roseus, assembly GCA_028651295.1. NCBI lineage: Eukaryota > Viridiplantae > Streptophyta > Magnoliopsida > Gentianales > Apocynaceae > Catharanthus > Catharanthus roseus. Next base: position 10,965,486 of record JAPQWS010000016.1, read on the forward strand.
AGAGAAAAATAAAGAAAAGTTGATACATGATTGTTACAAGTCACAAGGCGAAAAAAGAAAAAGAAAAAAAAATTCAAGAGGCCCGAATTCGTGAATGTAAGCAAAAAGAATAGCCTTAAATGATGAAATGCTGAGAAAAAGAAGATGGTAGTTAGTGAATGTATTACAGAAAAAAAAGGAGCAAAAACGAAGTTAGAAAATTTGTCAAAATTTTAAAGTATCCATATTCTTTGCAAGCTTTCTTGTCTTTGAATTTGAATTCCTTACCTCCGTTTGATAACCAACACTCTAACCTTACATTACAAACTTTAAAGTCCTACCTGATCTGAGTTGAGTTTGAGAATCCTTAATTAGTGGAGAGAAGGTACAAAAAGTGAGCCTATGGAATGAACTCTTGTTGAGATTTGTCTTCTAAGTGTAATTTGAAAATTTTGTTTAGTATTTATTTTATACTCTCTAATGACCACGATCACACCTTATACAACTCTTGCGTTAGTTATGGGAGATAATTGATTATTTACTCGTTACTTGAGTTTGAAAATAAGAGGAAGAGTACTTGTCTTGATAAGTTTGAGATATTGATTAAGAATACTTAATTTGGGTTATTCTCTATCTTTTCTAAAGTTTGTTGTTTATTTGACTTTGTGGGTATGTCATTTGCAAAACCTCACGAGACCATACTCGTCCACTAGGGGTAATTTAGGGGTTTAAAGGGCTTGTTGTACATGCTAAGTGCAATCGTAGACCCTACGATAGTGACATAGTTAGTTTTTCTTTTTATTTTTTATTTTTGCTTGAGGACTAGCAAAACTTAGGTGTGGGGGAGTTGATAGAGTCGATTTTTAATACAAATAAACACCTTAAGTTTTAATTATTAGCCTTTGGAAATATTTTATTTATTAGTCATAATTATTATATTTAATTTATTTTATTTATCTTTGTGTAGATTTCTAAAAAAAAGAATGGAAAATAAAGATTCCACATTAAATTTGGTAAAGGGAAGCTGCAGTGTTTAAATCCTTTAAGGAGTATGATTAGAACTTTAGTAGAATCCTTTAAGGATTAGGATTTTGCTTTTCTTTTGCCTATATATAGAAGAGTCACACAAGAAGGAGGAAAAGATGAAGAAAAAAAGAGAAGAGTTGCGGCAACTTTCAATTGGAGAAGAAGAAAGCCATGATCTACTCCAAGAAATTGGTTCCTTATTTCCCTTTAACCATGAACTAATTTTCTTTTTAGAATCTTGATAAACCCTAACCATGTAACGTTGGTTTATTTTATTTTTGAGGATTTATTATATTATTTATGTGATTACATGTCTTGGGATGTTTTGTGGTTTGATGCAATTAATTCTTTGTGATTGTTCTTGTAGAATAATTATTCGAGTTAATTGATATTTTTATCCATGCTTAATTCTTGTAGTCTTGAGTATGAGAGATATGTGATTTTTGCAAGTATCTTATGGGTTTTAGAATTGAATAGTTCATGCTAATTTTAGATGATTTATGTCGTAGAATTGAACAGGTCATGCTAATGGTTAGATGGATTATGTCATACATTTAAACATAATATATTTCTTTAGTGAATCGAATCTTGTAGTCTAGATCACGAGATAAAGGTTTAATCTTTTCTCCTAAATAGAATTAAATCATTGTTATATAGGTTATTGGTGGATTCAAGGTTCTATATCATCTCTTTGGTTAAGCTCGTGTTATCTTCAATTTAGTTATTCTATTCATTCGTTTTAATTAATTTAGGAATAATTTTTAGATAATACAAATTTATTCTTCTTTTTATAAAATTAATTTAGGAAGATAGTAATCTATGCAGTTAAGCCTTTCTCTGTGGTTCGATACCCTAATACTTCCATATTACTTTGATCTTGTGTACTTGCAAGTATTGGGTTTAAAACTTTGGTATAAAAAATTCCCGATCACCTCTTTGAGTGAATAAGATGATGAAGAACCTGTCCTTCCAAACCCACCTATGAGCGTCCCCTCATGATAAATCCATCTACGTATGTGACGTGACATCTTGTCCCTACAAGACAAAATCTTACAGTCAGTACAAACAAATAAAATCATATGCGTTTTTTTAAGCATTAAGGTTTGAGCGATTGGCTCTTGTAGCTCGTCTAGGATCCAATTATTCGAACCTAGATGCTCTGATACCAACTGTGATACCCCCAACCCCTCCACTAGGTTAATTGTGACTGAGTAATGTACCAGTGTGCCTCGCGGCACTAAACTACAAACATCTAAACTAATGCAAAATCTAACTAACGTTTAGAAACATATACATACACTGCACAACGAAAAAAGAAACTGAATACAGATAGGGTGGTCATTAAATAAGATCCAGAGAAACTTCTTATAACATCTCTAATATAGGAAATACTTTACAAACACAGAAAAAAGTCTCAAACTGGTCGAGCATAAAAAGTACAAATATCTTTCTCATATACAGTATGTCCTGACCCCAAAACTCCATGCAAAATACTCTAGCAACTTACTGAGCCGTCTCTCGTCCCAAGTCATCTAGAAAATATGACATTTAAAGACGTAAGCATGAATGCTCAGTGAGTCCACGTGAGTGTGTGCTTTCGTGCTTTTCTAGAAAATAATGATACAATATTTTCCATAAAACAATTCATGCAATGTCAAAAAGAAATCATTTCCTTGGTTACTTCAAAAGTGTACATAAACCTATATGAGGGGTTTGAGCACAACTGGGAAGTTTGAGCGAATCAAGACACATCAGTGCGGCTTCTATACCCGAATTCAAAAATCGTGCCATGCAAAAGTTGGGCTCCGTGGACAAAATCCGAAACTTATAACGAGGTCATCGGAAACAAGTTCCGGTATCTCGTAGTCATTATGCCCCAAACACCATACGAGCGCTCGATTTTCATAACAACTGCACTTTCCTAGTACATTAAACCAGGCTATAGATCTTGGGGCACCTACCAGGTCCTCCTGAGACCAACCTCAGTTTCGAGTCCCTCTTAACTCTCCACTAGGAGGTCTCCCACCGCAGAGCACAATATGGTGTCTGATGCAATCCCGATTGGGCCAAGCCCTCAACGGTATTACGCCCCCTTTCAAGTGGATCCATCCTCCAGAATTTTAATCGTTCAAGTCATCAGAAGAAGCCCTCATACAAGGGACTAGCCATGTACAGTGCAACCCTCTGACGCTTCCAACCACATATAATCATGTCAAAACTTCGTCCCTGATCAAACTTCGTCGCTTGGCCATTCACATAAATTCAAGTTATAACCGTTTTAGAACAATAAAATTCTTAGCTGCCAGTCAAGACATATGTATGCAAGTTTTATAAATATGTCAAGTTTACGTCAACTAGGTCTAACTATGTAACTAATAACATCAAAACATTCTCAACTTGTAATGACAACTCTTCTTCAAAACCAGGAAAATTCTTTTAAAAGTAAACACACCTATACGGAGTACCGGTCCTATGTATTTCTAAGGTTCAAGTTAAACACATTGTAGAGAACATCTCCAATTTAAAATAACACCATGTTATATCTCCCCAAAAATAGTAGACATTTTATAAATTGCTTAGCTATTGAAAATTATAGATATCTCCAGCAACACCAGTAATACCGTTAAAATTTTTAGGCGGGGTTTGTGAACTCACCTTAGTACAGACCTGGTGCTATAATCCTACAAATAGAGCAATAAAAAAAAAAAGAAAACACTTAATTATGAATCCTAACATTTCTATTCACTAGCAAAAATAAATATTTCCTTAACAATCTTAGAATATATTTATACACATATACTAACACCTAAAGAAGATCCAAATCTTATAATCTCAAGAATATTTAATTTGTACATTTACCTAAAGTGCCTAAATTTCTTAAAATATAAAAAAAAATATGAATTAAACTCCCAATTAAAATATATACTAAAAAATCCCTTTAAATCCTTTAAATATTTGAGAAAAAAGTACTAAGGATTTTTTTTATAAATTATATGGAGATTGAAAAAATAGAACAAAAAAAGGTTTTCTTTTATGTTTAAAATCACACTAATATTAACCAAATACCCTCCTAAACTAACTAAACCCGAAAAGATTTATCTTAAAAATACTAAATCAAATCTATCCAGATTTGTGGGTGGAGTATAATATTTGAAACAATCAAGTTTTTTAGAAAGAATAAGCCATAAAGGAAGATATAAGAAAATGAGTAAAAAAATTATTAAAGACAAGGATGGTTACCTTGGAGGGAAAAAGGTCAATGGGAGGAGTGAGTAAAAGGAAACATCTCTCAAATGGTCTTTTATATATATATATATATATATATATGTAGGGAGTAGAGACTGGGGTGAGTGAGGCACGAGTGGAGAAAGAAAGGTGATTGGGTTTCGCACTTGAAGGCTAGACAAGTGTGAGGGTTAGTGGTTTGACAAATGTCAATCTCAAGTTATTGGTTTGACAAGTGTTTGAGTCAAGGATGACAAGTGTTAAGTTAAGTATGACAAGTTCTACACTCATGCAAATGACAACTTTTAATATTAGATCTAAGAGTGCTCATATTTATCTAATCTTAAACTTTAACCTGCTAAAGAAAATATGTTTAGAATATTTATTGTTCCACCACAAATATTTATCTTAATGAAATTTTACTCTCTTCCATAAGTAATTACAAAATTACCATTATTTCTCAAATACTCTATCCCACTAAGATAGGCCCCAGAGTCTACGTTCTTGACTTTCACACTTAAGGGTTATGTGTATAGTGCTTACGGGGTAAGACGTTACAATTTATATATATCTATATACTTACTGTTAGCCCTAAGGGCATTAATACTTATGATTTTGATTATGATTAACATATGCTTGTGTGAGTATTTTAGCTAACCTTTCATAGAACAAAAGAAGCACCTGTGAAGTCTCAAAGTCTACACTCTCTAAAAGCAAAAGATCTTGTTGATGAGGGCAAAATTGAGAAGAAGAGACCAAGCCATTCCAAGATCAAATCATTGGAGACATTGAAGACATTGAAGGCATTGTCTATGTTAGAGTGTAATTAGTTACTCCCTTGTAAAACTCCCTAATCTTACTCTTTGATTATTGATCATATATGGAGCTCCTTTTACGATTTTTTCAAATATAAACTTTTGTTAAAATCTAAGTATTCTTGACTGAAGTTGTGATGCTTTTGGAAGGTTTTTCTTCTCTTTAAAATGATTGTCAGGAATACATGTTTTTGAAACAATGAAGAAAGCTTTTGTCTTAAAAAGAAACTTGGCTGAAGAAACAAAAATTCGGTCATCCGGTTTTAGAACCGGTCGTCCGATTTTTTCTAAATCAAAAAAATCGGCAGTCCGTTTTTTAGATGGACAAGTCCGAATCTTTCTGTCCAAGAACCGGTCGTCCAATTTTCTTTACTTTAAATAATCGGCAGTCCGATTTCTAGCTGGACAAGTCCGAATCTTTCTGTTTAAGAATCGGTCGTCCGATTTTCACATTTACTGTAAAATATTATTACCGTTACACTGAATACAACGGTCACTTTTTTAAGCCAGTATATATAGACTTTTTGATCAGCCATAAACAAGACAAGTTTGGTGAAATATTCATTGAGAACATTTAAAACTTTTAAAAAGTTTCAATAGTACATTTATTGTAAACACTTTCAATCCCAAACAAAAATTCTTCTTGAGCTTCATTATTGATCATCATCAAAGAAGAAGAAAGGAGGAGCTTGTAGAAACATTTCATTGAGTTGTACCCATTATTTCTCAAGCTCAAAAGTGGTAATATTGTTCTTGAACCTATCTTTCTTTATTATTGATATCAAAGGTTTGTGTTGAAAAACCCCTTGGATAATCCTTTGATTTACATTGTGTTGTGAATTGAGGTTGTGTGCAAAACCCTTGAAGGGTGATCCTCATATTTGTAGTTGGTGTAATTTTGTGTTTATAGTGGATTTGGAAAATCCTTGGGTGTTAACTCAAGGTAGTGGATGTAACTCTTTGAGGGAGTGAACCACTATAAATCCTTTTGCCCTTTTCTTTTCTTTCTAAGGTTATTACTTATTTGTCTCAACCACAAAATTTTGTTTGGTCTGGAATTTTATTAAAAGAGTTTCAGAATTCTCTTTCAAACAAAATTGGAGGTTTACCCCTTAAATTATCAAAGATTTTTCGATAATTAGCCAAAAATCTTATTCACCCCCCCTCCCTCTAAGGTTTTTCAATTGGTATCAGAGCAGGGCTTCTTAAAAATGACTAACATCCTTGAAGCAAAAGATCTTTACTTTACTATGGCTAATAATTCTAGTTTACCATATGTAGAAGGCTCTTCTACAAATAGACCTCCTCTTTTTAATGTAACAAACTATACTTTTTGGAAATCTCGAATTAAAATATATATTTGTTCTATTGACTTTGACTTGTGGAGCATTGTAGAGAAAGGTCCTTACATTCCCAAAATTAATAGAGTAGCCAAGAAGGTTGAAGAATTTGATGAGTTCGACTTAAGGAAGATGACTCTAAACTTTCAAGCTATGAATATTCTTAGTTGTGCCTTGGATGCAAGCGAATATAATAGAGTGAGCGGACGCGATTCGGCTCATGAAATGTGGAAGTTACTTGAAGTAACTCACGAAGGGACAAATCAAGTAAAGGAGTCAAAGTTAGCTATATTGGTGAGAGACTATGAGTTATTCATGATGAAACAAAATGAGAGCATTAGTGACATGTTCACAAGGTTCACCAACATCACAAACGGCCTAAAGGCATATGGGAAAGAGTACTGAAGAGGAGAAGCTAATAGAAAGATTCTTGATGCACTTCCAAAAGCTTGGCAACCAAAAACACTGGCTATTGAGGAATCAAAGGATTTGAGACTATTTCCTATTGAATAACTCATAGGATCACTACTCACCTATGAAATGAAAATAAAAAGATTGAATGAAATGGAAGATGAAGAAAAAGGAAGAAAAGGCATTGCACTCAAGGCAAATGAAGATGATCAAATATACTCATCAAACAATGAAGATGAGGTTGATGATGATGAGGAAATGGCATTGATAATGAGAAAATTTAAAAGATTCAAGAAAGGTTTCAACAATAGAGGAAAGAAACCTCCACTCAAGAAAGGAGGACAAAGCTCATCACTCTTCAAAGCTAGGTGTTTTGAATGCAATAGCACCGATCATCTTGTAGCCGATTGTCCCAAGGCCATTGAAAAGGAAAAGGGAGCTTTAGAAGCCAAGCTTGAGGCATTAAAGAAGAAGAAGAAAGGCAAAGTCCTAATAGGAACTTGGGATCAAGACTCAAGTGAAAATGAAGAAGAAGAAAAGGCCAACATATGTTTCATGGCACTAGAAAATGAGGTACAATCTTCACCTCCTAACTCTTCTAGTATCCTTGATGATGATTGTGATGTTGATCCTAGTATAATGCTTATTGAAATGTATGATGAGTGCAAAAAGGTTACTAAACGAAACAAAGATTTGAAAAGCAAAACTCAATTTTTGTTAGATGAGAATTCAAGACTCATTTGTGAAAATAAAGCTATTCTTGAATCCTTGGAAGTTTTGAAGAAAGAAAAAGAGTGCTCAAATGATGACTTTCAAAAACTTGTTTTAGAAAACAAAAACCTTTGTGAAAAGATTTCCTTTCTTGAAAAATGTTTGATTGATTATGATGTCTTAAAGAAAAAGGTGAGTGATCTCACTCTATGTGTTGAAAAATTCACAAAAGGAAAAGAAAACTTTGAAAAACTTCTTGGCTCTCAAAGATCACCTTTTGATAAAAATGGTATTGGATATACTCATTCCAATATTTTCTCAAAACAAACACGGTTTGTAAAGACTTCATCATCTCATTCACACCTTTGTTGCACCTATTGTGAAAAGAGTGGTCATAAAGCCACAAAGTGTTTTATAAAGAAAAAGATTGAAAGAGGAGTGAAAACCATTTGGAAGGTAGAGAAAATCAAACTAACATCCATGGACCCAAAAAGATGTGGGTACCAAAAATCATTTCTACTTCTTCTTTTGTAGGAACACAAATCAAGGCCATCTAAGTGGTACTTGGATAGCGGATGTTCAAGGCACATGACTGGGGACTCATCACTTATGAGCAATCTCAAAAAAACCGAAAGTGGATTTGTCACCTTTGGAGATAAGAACAAAGGAAAATCATTGGTTCATTAAGGATGTTCTTCTAATTGATGGTTTAAAATTCAATTTGCTTAGTATTAGTCAATTATGTGATAGTGGAAAAAAGGTTGTTTTTTAAAGTGATTCTTCCTCTATCATTGATAAGCATGAAAACAAAACTATTTTTGTTGCTAAAAGAGTTGGAAACGTCTATGTCTTTCATTTATCAAAACTTGAAGTGTCTCTCGGTTCATGATGATGATGCATTTTTGTGGCATAGAAGACTTGGTCACGTTAGTATGGATTTATTAAACCAACTATCTTCAAAAGAACTTGTTAGAGGCCTACCTAAATTTCACTTTGAGAAAACTAAACTTTATGATGCTTGCCAATTTGGGAAACAAATTAAGACATCTTTTAAATCAAAGAACATGATTTCAACTTCAAAACCTTTGGAACTTGTTCACATGGATTTATTTGGACCAATGAGGACCACTAGTCTCGGTGGTAAGAGGTATGCTTTTGTTATTGTGGATGATTTCTCTAGATTTACTTGGACTTTGTTTTTAAGTCAAAAAGATGAAGCTTTTCATGAGTTTGTTAAACTTTTCAAAAAGGTCCAAACCTCCCTTGATTGTAAACTGATCTCTATGAGAAGTGATAATGGGAGAGAATTTAACAATCAAGATTTTACTAAACTTTGTGATGATTTTGGCATAACACAATTTTTCGGCAGCTAAAACCCCACAACAAAATGGTGTTGTGGAGAGAAAAAATCGCACTTTACAAGAAATGGCAAGATCAATGCTTTGTGAAAACTCCCTTCCTGAATACTTTTGGGCCGAGGCCGTTAACACCTCTTGCTACATTATGAATCGTGTTATCTTGAGACCTTCTTTAAAGAAAACTCCCTTTGAACTCATTTTTAATAAAAACCCCTCAATTGGTTATTTTAAAGTTTTTGGATGCAAATGCTTTATTTTAAACACCAAGGACAATCTTGGAAAGTTTGATCGAAAATCCGATGAGGGAATTTTTCTTGGTTATTCTTCAAACAAAAAGGCTTTTAGAATTTTCAACAAAAGAACCTTGTGTGTTGAAGAGTCCATTCATGTTAATTTTGATGAAACTAACATTTTTGACAAGAAAGTTGATGATGATGACATAGATAACACTCTTAGTAACCAACCATTGTACACTCAAGCAATGGAAAAGCATGCTATGGAGGAAGAAGAGTTTGAGGAAAAACAAGGAAACGATCAAGAAACTCAAAAGCTTCCTCAAGATGTGATATATCCAAAGAGACACTCCAAAGATGAAATTATTGGTGATGTATCTCAAGGGGTAAGAACAAGAAGGTATTTTATTGATAACTTTGCCCTATTATCACAAATTGAACCTAAGTTTATTGATGATGCTTTATGCGATGAGTTTTGGATTATTGCTATGCAAGAGGAGTTAAATCAATTTGAAAGAAACAAAGTTTGGACTTTAGTCCCTAGACCACGTAATCACCCCACTATTGGCACAAAATGGGTTTTTCAAAATAAACTAAATGAATCCGGAGAAGTCATTAGAAACAAAGCTAGACTTGTTGCCCAAGGATTCAATCAAGAAGAGGGCATAGATTTTGACGAAACCTTTGCTCCGGTTGCTAGACTTGAATCTATTAGGATGCTTTTAGCTTTTGCTTGTTTTAAAGGATTCAAACTTTTTCAAATGGATGTTAAAAGTGCTTTCCTAAATGGTGATATTGAGGAGGAAGTTTATGTTGAACAACCTCCCGGTTTTGTACATGAAAAATTTCCAAATTATGTTTACAAACTCTCAAAAGCATTCTATGGTTTAAAACAAGCTCCAAGGGCTTGGTATGAAAAGTTAAGTGGTTTTCTTCTTTCAAATAACTTTTCAAGGGATGTAGTGGACACTACTCTTTTTACAAAAACCTCTTGTAACAATGATCTTCTTCTTGTCCAAATGTATGTTGATGACATCATTTTTTGTGCTACTAATGTCTCTTTATGTGAAGAATTTGCCTCACTTATGCAAAAAGAATTTGAAATGAGCATGATGGGAGAATTGACATACTTTCTCGGCCTACAAATCAACCAAACGAAAGAAGGAATCTTCATTAATCAAGAGAAGTACACCAAAGAACTTCTCAAAAGATTTGGGATGAGCAATGCAAAAGGTATTGGCACTCCTATGAGCTCGTCATTGAAGCTTGACAAAGATGAAAAAGGTAAAACTGTTGATGAAAAGACATATAGAGGTATGATCGGTAGTTTACTTTATTTAACGGCTAGTAGGCTGGGATATCATGTTTGCCGTATGTTTGTGTGCTAGATTCCAAGCTTGCCCCAAGGAATCTCATTTAATAGCTGTAAAACGTATTTTGAGATACTTAATTTCATCATATGATTATGGCTTGTGGTACTCTAAACAATCTTGTTTTGATCTTATTGCCTACACCGATGCGGACTATGCCGGATGTAAGGTAGAAAGGAAGAGTACAAGTGGAAATTGCCAATTCTTGGGAGGATGCTTAGTATCTTGGTACAGCAAGAAACAATCGTGCGTGTCCCTATCAACCGCCGAAGCGGAATACATCGCAGCTAGGTTGTTCTTTGTGCTCGAGTACTTTGGATGAAACATACATTAATTAATTTTGGTGTTTCTTTTAAGTGCATACCTATTATGTGTGATAACACTAGTGCCATAAACATTTCCATAAATCCTGTGCAACATTCAAAAACAAAACATATTGAAATCAAACATCACTTTATTAAAGATCATGTTGCTAAAGGTGATGTATCTTTAGAATATATTTGCACAGAAGATCAAATTGCCGATATTTTTACAAAACCTCTTTCGGAAGATCTCTTTTTCTATTTAAGAAAATTACTTGGTATCGGGAAATTTAATGAGTAATGTGTTGCTTGTATTATTTGTTTTTCCCTTATTTCTGTCTTGCTGAAATTTTTCAAAAATTCGGACGCCTCTTTTAAAAATAGGACGTCCGGTTTTAAAACCGGACTCAGACTTTTCCCTTCAAAAAAATTCCAAAGATATTCGGACGATAAAACCGGACGCCTGCACAAAAACTCGGACGTCCGATTTCTTCAAATCCCAAAAAACCGAAAGATCGATTTTAAAAAACGGTCGACCGACTTTTGAAAAAATAAGGTCGGGTCTGTATTTTAAAATCAGAATTTTCTCAAACTCTTCACATTTTTCTCTCAACTCTCTCTCACTCTCTCGATCAAAAACCCCCTCTTCACAAGACCCATCCAATTTCTTGTTCCGATTTTCAATTTTCTTCTTCTTTTTCTTCAAATTCATCTCTCAACACAGCAAAGAAGCTATTTTCCCCTCTGTTTTGTTTGCTACAATCTACCAATCTCAAACTCTTCATCTCCTCTAAAACCCTACCCAAGAACTTCTCCAAAATGGTTAAAACAAAGAATGCTCAAGTTGGTCAAGGCCAAAATCCTGAAGAAGGAGGAACGAGTAGAGGGAAAGGAAAGGGAAAGAGAGTACAGTGCTGAGGCTGGGGGCTTCGCGGCTAGGGCTTTAGAGAGGTTTATTTCAGTGAAGGAGGCTGCCAGGTTTGAAGAATGGACTAGAAATCAACGGAAAATTGCTTCGGGTCATCGGGTAGACTTACATGATATGCAAGGTATGGAGGCTATCCCTCATCTTTTTGAAATAATTGGTTGGATACCTCTGCTAATTGTGAATGAACTCTATTATGTGGATATGATATATGAGTTTTATGCAAATCTCCACAAGGGAAGACTTGAAAGAATGGATAATGTCCCACACCAATGGATTGTGACTAGAATTGGGGGAAGGGATATTGCATTTGATGATAGACTGTTAAATGAAATTTTGGATACTCCTCAAGATGGTATAAAGATTTACACCAAGAACAAAAAATGCTTTGATCCTAATTTATACAGTGAAAAACGGTTTGCAGAAATTTTCACTAGGGGAGAGGTTTTAAAAAGACATGATGATAGGAATGTTAACAAACTTGATGCTTATTGGAGAGTGTTCCATCACATGATCTCTAACATCATTATTCCAAATGTTGGGCATAAATCATCTATCACCAACATGCACGCATTTGTGATGCTAGCCTTGGATGAACATAGGAGAATGAATTTTGGATTTATGGCTATAGAACATATGCTAGCTACACAATCTTCCTCAACGAAATGCTTGCCGTATGGTTGCTTTATCACAAAAATCCTCCAACACTTTGTGATCAATTTGGTTGGCATGGGTAATCACATTGGACATGGCAAGATCTACACTCAACAAACCTTCAAAAGAATGGGGTTTGAGAAAGATGAAGATGGGACATTCATCCTAGGTGGACAAGATGATGATGAAAATGATGAGGAAGATGATGATGAAGATCAAGAGGACATGGATATAGAAGAAGAGGACAGTGATGAAGAAATAGAGGTTGAAATCCAAAGAAGAGAAACAAGGCAAAAGAAGCGACAAGAAAGAACAGAGGAAGGCTCATCTTCGGGGAGCATGAGTCATCTAATGGATATGATAGCCTCTCTACAAACGTCAATGAACACTCGGTTTGATGCATTCGATGGTCGCTTTGAGGTTTTGGATGGAAAAGTCTCCAACATTCAAGAAAGGCTTGATACATTGGATCAAAAAATGACCAACACACAAGAACGGGTTAAGAGACTCGAGCAAGGAGGAGGAGATAGAGATGATTGAGATTTCTTTTATAAAACCTTCTCTTTTTCCCTTGTTTTGTCTATAACTCCTTTCAAACTCATGTTTTCATTCTCTTAATGATATGGTTTTTAACTTGCTAATTTCTAATCTTAATTTGCTTTTGTTATGCTAAGTGATCCTTTTGTTGCTCTTTTTCTTTGTTGATTGGCCTCTCTTGTTATGGACTTCATGATGATAATTTAATGTTGAAAGTCCTATTGCTACCTCTTCTATGATCCCTTGAAACTTCTCTCCTAAAATTTTTGATTTATGACAAAAGGGGGAGAAAATAGTGCAAGATGTAAGGGGGAGAAATCTTGATAATATGTTGATTATTGATGGTGTTTGATATTATATGTTGCAACTTATGCCTTGTGATGTTATGATGCTATGGGCTTTTTGGCTTAGTTTGATCTTGTAATATTCTTTAGCCATATTTGACATAAAGCATGTGTTTAGGGGGAGTTATCTCTCTTTTATGGTGATTTTTGTGTTTTGCTCTTACTATTGATCTTTTGAAGCATCACCATACTTTACTCTTGCTCTTTTTGTTCTTCTTGCATATGTGTTTGTCATAATCAAAAAGGGGGAGATTGTTAGCCCTAAGGGCATTAATACTTATGATTTTGATTATGATTAACATATGCTTGTGTGATTATTTTAGCTAACCTTTCATAGAACAAAAGAAGCACCTGTGAAGTCTCAAAGTCTACACTCTCTAAAAGCAAAAGATCTTGTTGATGAGGGCAAAATGGAGAAGAAGAGAACAAGCCATTCCAAGATCAAATCATTGGAGACATTGAAGACATTGAAGGCATTGTCTATGTTAGAGTGTAATTAGTTACTCCCTTGTAAAACTCTCTAATCTTACTCTTTGATTATTGATCATATATGGAGCTCCTTTTACGATTTTTTCAAATATAAACTTTTGTTAAAATCTAAGTATTCTTGACTAAAGTTGTGATGCTTTTGGAAGGTTTTTCTTCTCTTTAAAATGATTGTCAAGAATACATGTTTTTGAAACAATGAAGAAAGCTTTTGTCTTAAAAAGAAACTTGGCTGAAGAAACAAAAATTCGGTCATCCGGTTTTAGAACCGGTCGTCCGATTTTTTCTAAATCAAAAAAATCGGCAGTCCGTTTTTCAGATGGACAAGTCCGAATCTTTCTGTCCAAGAACCGGTCGTCCGATTTTAGGAACCGGTCGTCCGATTTTCTTTACTTTAAATAATCGGCAGTCTAATTTCTAGCTGGACAATTCCGAATCTTTCTGTTTAAGAATCGGTCGTCCGATTTTCACATTTACTGTAAAAAATTATTACCGTTACACTGAATGCAACGGTCACTTTTTTAAGACAGTATATATAGACTTTTTGATCAGCCATAAAGAAGACAAGTTTGGTGAAATATTCATTGAGAACATTTAAAACTTTTAAAAAGCTTCAATAGTACATTTATTGCAAACACTTTCAATCCCAAACAAAAATTCTTCTTGAGCTTCATTATTGATCATCATCAAAGAAGAAGAAATGAGGAGATTGTAGAAACATTTCATTGAATTGTACCCATTATTTCTCAAGCTCAAAAGTGGTAATATTGTTCTTGAACCTATCTTTCTTTATTATTGATATCAAAGGTTTGTGTTGAAAAACCTCTTGGGTAATCCTTTGATTTACATTGTGTTGTGAATTGAGGTTGTGTGCAAAACCCTTGATGGGTGATCCTCATATTTGTAGTTGGTGTAATTTTGTGTTTATAGTGGATTTGGAAAATCCTTGGGTGTTAACTCAAGGTAGTGGATGTAACTCTTTGAGGGAGTGAACCACTATAAATCCTTGTGCCCTTTTCTTTTCTTTCTAAGCTTATTACTTATTTGTCTCAACCACAAAATTTTGTTTGGTTTGGAATTTTATTAAAAGTGTTTTAGAATTCTCTATCAAACAAAATTGGAGGTTTACCTTTTAAATTATCAAAGATTTTTTCGATAATTAGCCAAAAACATTATTCACCGCCCCCCCTCCCCCCTCCCCTCTAAGGTTTTTCACTTACATATATATTTATATATATATATATATACACACACATATATACATATATATACATATATCCATACATATATGCATACACATATATAATTAAACTCAAATATGTTATTTACTATGGCTTTTTTGGGTTGTGAGGTTCTAAGAGGTGACTGTTTTTTGTTGAATAATGATCGTTTCGCTTGTCTTCATATATGTCCGAGGGGTTGAAGGTTGGGTTTATGAGTTTTAGGATGTTCATCATTGAACTTTCATCCGCTAGATAGGCTAGATGGGCTCTGTGCAGGTATCAAATTCTATTTTTTGGCCGCTCAAATTCTCACTTTTCTACTGCGAGGAAAATTCAATAGATTAGGATCTGGACCCGAACTAGGACTAGCTGGCCATAGTGGAATTTTGTGTCCCAAATTAGAAGTTTGCTACTCCTTTTTCATGGGCAAAATATGGTTGTTGAAGTGGATTGCCCGAAATCGCTCAGTCTCTTTCTTCTGCTAGAGCATCAAAGAATGTTCTATGAGTTCATGAAACTACTTCTCCTAAAAATTCAAAAGAAAAAATAAATAATATTGTATTTTTAAAGAAATATCCTCATTCTATTAGTAGTTAATAGTAGGATTGGACGAAAGTGAGTACTAAAATCAATAGCTTTTTATTTCGAGTACTAAACTAATGAAAATGAAAAAGTTTAGGCGTGTGATACTTCTTACCAAAAGAAATATTTTTTAACTAACTTAAAAAGGAATAATAAAAATGAGGAAAATAACTTAAAAGTAAAATACTAAAAAAAGAAAAAAAGAAATCAGTTGTGCTCCACACTTGACCACAATCAAGGTGATTCAAATTTTTCCTTTTTGTACTTTGGTCTCTGATGTTTATGAAAGTTTTGTTTTGGTCCCTAAACTTTAGAAATTTTCATTTTGGTCCCTAAAGTTATATTTTCTAGTGTAAAATCTCACATGTCAAACTTCCCCACATTTAAGGATTTGCTTGTCCTCAAGAAAAAAGTTTAACAAAGATATAAAATAATTCCAATCAATTACCTTCAATAAAATGTCCACTACTACATAAAGCAACTATAGTTATATAGCTTTTAAGACAATTAAAAAAAATGCCTCAAAATAAATCTTTTCCTACAATCTTTTATATACCTTAAAAGACCCCTTATCTTGACATTTATAACATCTAGAAATTTGTACAAATGCCCTTAAAACAATTTGGGTATAAAATGTGAAAGGGGGAACTTGCCCGCTAAATTCTTTTGAGAGAAAGTTTCAAAAGCTTGGGAGAGAATTAACAAAAAGGTATACTTTCCTTCCTTCAAAAAGTGGAAAAAACTCTTTAGGGATAATAAATTAGGCGTGAAAATTTTCAAATCGTTTCTTTCCCTTCCCCCCTCCAAACTCTCTCTCTCTCTCTCTCTCTCTCTCCCTCTCTCTCTCTCTCTCTCTCTCTCTCTCTCTCTCTCTCTCTCATAATTTCTCCTTTTTCTCTAAAAATTGGGATATTTATTTGAAGATTTGACGAATTTGAAGTGAAATATAGATAGTTTTTTAAAATTATCGACACAATACGATTAATTTTGTGATAAAAATCACAAAAACGCGGGGTAAAAAATATTTTAAAAAAAAAAGTTATGTCTCACTTGAGCCATATCTTGGTGCGAGTAGGGGTAACCTTGGACCAGGCATTGGCAAGACCATTTGAAGATCTGTGCCAGTGTTTGGCGTGAAGTCGCCCCTACTCATGCCAGGACATGGCACAAGTAGAGCATATCCTTTTTTTTTTACCTTTTTTATTTTTTTAATTATTAATGTTAATTATTTTTTAATATATATTTTAGTATATGACTATACTAATTTTTAGTTTAATATTATAAATTTGAGTTAGTTTATGTTAATACATATGTATATATTAGCTTTTAATTTAATTTTAGTTCATAAAATGTTTAATTTTAACTATATAATTGTTTGTTTATGTTACTTTTTAACATGTTTAGGGTTTTTTAGAGATTAAATAGTAATTAAATTAATCAATATTTTGGAAAAATACAATAATAATTTCAAAAATTGTAATTACTTAAGTTATGTTGAAGTAATAAAATACCCAAATATACAGTTAAAACAACTTTAAAAAGTAATAAAAATAATAAGCACTACAACTTAATAATTGAATAATTAAAAACATATGAATAATAATTAATAGTGTCATTAACTTAAAAAGTTAGATTAATAAAGTTATATTTATGTGTTGTCTTAGTTTTTCTAATGAAGTCGTAATATTATTATATAACAGGAAGAAGTAGATTTGTTATCTGTTTGAAACAGATATATTATTTTATTCAAAAAAGAATTTGGCTAATTGGGTAGTAAAAAGAGTGAAGTCAGGGAATATCTTATTCTTACCCAGCACTTGTCAAAAAGAACATTTGATCGTCGACCGTATGTGACTCTTGGTTGCGGGCGTAGGGAAAGAAGGAAAAAGAAATCAAGGTTGGATAACGATGATAAAGACGAAGAAGAAGTTCTACGGAATGAAAAAGTGTAATTGTCCCTTTCAATTGAAAGGCAAGAAATCGACCATTAGAGATAGGTAAAAATTATATGTAAAAGATTGGAGGCACAATCATAAGAAAGTATTTATCCTCACGCACACGCTCAGGCAGTAAGATTAACAGATAACCAACTAAAGCTCATTGAAAAATTTAGTAGGTGTTAAGTCGCTCCTTAAAATATTATGGCGAGTTTGCAAGAAAAAAATCTTTATTGTGCTGTGAGATATCACTACAAAAACATAGTTAAATTGCAATGCTTTTTTTTGGTTTTGCCGTGGTTTCAAACCCCCGCTAAATGTTTTTGCAGTGGTTTTTGTACCTCTTTCGCGACAGTTTCAAACCTTCGCTATTATTTCTTCATTTTTTTACAAATAATAATTGCAGGTATTATAATACCCGCAAATTTTTTTAAAAGAAGAATACTAAAGTTCGTACATAATGATTAAATTATCTAAAGCTAATCCACATATGCACTATATTTATATTGCAATGTATCAAAATATGTCAAATAAGACTTTACAAAACCGAAGAAGTACACCATAGGCAAGGTTTTATCCTCAGGAAGGTTCAGGTGCTTTTTCAACATTGCCATAACCTGAAGACAGTAAATCTTAGAAAACACTATTCAAATCATCATAGCACTGAAATAGACAACGAAATTGAAGCTAATCCCGCTACACCTAACTCATTGAAGCAATATTCTAAAGAAGACACAGAAATAAAGCAGCACAACAGTACTTCACAAAGTGAACTACAATGATAAACAACAGGCCTTCTCCTCCTAAGCTTCAGGTAGAACACTTCTTTTTCATTTTCTTGCAATGTGGTGGCACAATTGAATAAAAGGAACTTCACTCACAACCAAAATAAGCTTCAACAAACAGGATCAAAAGATGTAATAACCATGGATCAACAACAAAAAAACAACCCTTCCCTTTCCTTCGGTCATAAGATGACAACAATTGCAAATAGCACAAGATTTTATCAGATGATAACATCAAACAGCAAGATGCATGTGAAAAAATCTTATTCTAGATCATTTCCTAATGAACTATCACAAGTAATGGAAAATACAGAGCATAATCAGTTTTATTTTAGAAACTAATCAAACAACGAGCAAATTTTATTAACAGCCAAAACCCCCAAATTTAATTCTCAATCAAAATTTCACACAATTTTCATCATTTCAAGTCGAGAACGCCAAACTCTAAAAACAAAAGATCGTGACTAGTAAAAAAACAGCAATTAGGAACAACAATTAAGGTATAGAAATATAAAAATAGATCAAGAGAAGCTGCAATTCATTAATACACTATTCAATCTACGATTTAGTAGCATCAAATTCCAGTAATCCAAATTTCTCAACGAGGTCGTAAGTTACCTGGATAAGTGATGGTAGTTGGAGAAGTCAACGGTAGTGGAAAAGAGGCACTGACAGCGATTGTAGAACCAGAATCCCACTTCAACGTCGTAAGTGTTCTTCCCCAACCGATATTTCAGAAGGAATCTTCTTCATTTCTATCTGTTCTGTTTTCTAATGCAATGGTAGGAATGATAGAGAAAAGAGTAGCAGAGCGAAAGAAGAAGGGAGAGGAGAAGAAAGATAGAGAAGAGAGAAGACGTACCTCACGGCCGGCGTCCTCGGCATCGTTAGTCGTGGGCTATGGAGAGGTTGTGGGAGAGGGAGTGGGAGAGGGAGAGACGGCTGGTAGGGATTGGAGAGGAAGAATGATAGAAATATTAGTTGCCCTAGCTGAAATTTTAAAAACAAAATATTGTATTTTTTTAATTTTTCCACACTATTTATATTTATTTAGCGACTATTGGAAAACCGTCGCAAAAAAATCGCCACAATTGTTTTTGGTAGTGTATGTGTGAGAGTTAAGGAGAGTTTAGTTTTGAACATATGGGGCAAAAACTAAATTCTGAAAATGCATTTGCTAGTTCGAAAGAAGTGGAATCCGAGTGCAAATAGGGTTTTTCTTCTTTTCGGAGCTCATCTCCTCCTTTTCCAAGATTTAGCAAGTAAGCTAGGATAAGAAGTCTTGTATTAGTGACGATAAAATTTGACACGTGCTTCTCGAATTAGAAAGAATCCCAGACCCAATGCATGTTTGATGGTTTATGCTCGGCTGAAGTAATCAGATGGTAACACCACGAATGAAGACACCCAATGTCATCATTAATTTTGATAGTATCCTACTGGACGAGGCAAACCCTAATGCAGGGAACACCAGCACACAAACACCCCAGCATATTTTGGTCGCGGGAAAGAGGACCACCACCCCCTCTTTCAGCGATTGGAAGGCTTAATGTTTTGTTATTTTGATTAATTATTTAAGATACATATGATGTTATATGGTTTTTGTAATATATTAACTCACTTTATATTATTTTTGCAGTAAACAAACTATGTATAATGTTCATGAAAAGACGAAGAAGAAGAGGATGGAGGGACGCAACGGGGTAGAAGAAGTACTTCATTAATGTAATAAGCGAGGATATAGGTGTTATTAGAGAAACTGTGAAGAAAACAATGTCCTAAAGATATCATTGTTGCGCACCCAGTATCCATTCTTATGATGAGGACATGACTCTTTGTCTTGATAATGGACACGACATATAAAACAAACAAGTGAGTTCCCCTTCTTTAATAGCATATTCATATTCTTATGCTAGTTGTTGATTTTATATTAGTATGTTCAGTTGATCTTCTTTTATATATTGTTTACTTTGCATTGTATTTTAAAAGTAAATACATATTTAATTTATAAAATGATTTATTTTCTTATTATTAAATTTATATCATATTATATTGTATTACTTAGGTATAATATGATGTTGCTTGAGGCTATCGAGATGACTCCTACGGGAAAGACTTTCACTATAGCTACTGCCTTCATGCGAAATGAGAAAGTTGAAACCTATGAATGGATGTTGCAACAACTTAAGAACTTATATTTCGATCTCCCGAGCCTATAGTGATTGTAACTGACAAGGATTCAGGTTGATGCCAGTTATCTCTTTAGTCTTCAATAATTCTTACCACATGCTCTGCAAAAGACATATTGATCAAAATATTATTAGAAAGTTAACTCCAAAGATTGGAAAGGATAGTGCAGAATTATTTGCAAACACTACATGCCACAGATTAATTAAATCCCTCAATGAGCAGGAGTATAATGAGAGATTAAAAAAATTGAACACCAAGTTGCATAGAATGCAGTGGTTCTTAGGATACTTGTTTGATGAGTGGTTAAATACACGCGCCCATAAACTTGTGAGAGTTTGAACGGGTAGGTTTTTTCATTTCGGTTCGGAGACCACGAATCGGGCCGAGAGTGAACATGCACCGTTGAAGGCATAGATGAAACAAGCCACAATGATTTAGACACGGTTGTTTTTAAGATTGATTCTTTGATTAAAGGATAGATTGCTGAGATTAAGATCACCCTTGAATATTCCGAATTGAATGAGAAAGACACCAACAAGAGTAATCCAATAATAGCTCAGCTGTGTTACAATGTAAGCCATTTGGCACTAAAAGGTATTAAAGATGAGATAAAGAGAGTCCCGAAAATCCTCGTTGATCTAGAGAATTTGTGCGGATAGTGGGTTAGAACTTCACACATGCTTCTTGCTCATGCGAGTTACTCAAATGATACCAGATGTACATTCCCCTAAAGTTGGAGGATGTTCACATTTTTTGGTAGGTCGCTCGAAATACATGGGATATTAGGAATAGGAGGACAAAAATCTACTCAAGAGAGTGATCTTCGGAAATAACTGCATGATTTTACGAGTATTCTTCAAGAGTTCTCTACACGGCCACCATATGAGGTTTGTATATCCAAAAAGCTTTTAAATATTAATTTAAACTTTGTATAAGTATGCTTTTAATTTATAGAAAATACGTAATGTCATATTATATGTATGCTTTAATACGTTATGTGGTTTATATTTATTATAGGTTACGGAGATGTATCGAACTGCCTAAAATATGTTACATTCTGTTATCCTATTAAATCCAAAAGGTCCGGTTTTGGGTGTTCCACTGATGGTCATTATTAAAGGGCGGCATAAGAGAGAGTCTTCTAAGAGGGATAAATCACACTGGGAGCACATATAGATTGCCCGTACAACAATGAAGAAATTAAGCAAATCTGAATGGAGGATGCGCAAGAGTCCGCAGTAGGGGAATAGCTTGGCGTTGTCATCTGCATTGGTCGATGATGCATCAGTTTCCCACGAGTTCCCTTATATAGGTGTTTTCTACAAATTCGTTTACCCTTGCATTATAGACAGGAAAAATGTAGAAGGAGATGGAAACTTGGGTTTAGGATGATATCCTATTTTTTACAAGGCAATGAATATCAGTGGCTGGAAGTGCATAGACATATTTGGAATGAGATGCATGATAAACGAGATTTGTACTTGAATTTCTTTGGTGGCAGTCAAAGGTTCTACTAGATTCTTCACGGTTGTGCGCATTGGAATGGTTTCAGACCATGGCATTGCTGGATGGATATACCTAATCATCTCTTCCTCGTAGGAAACACGTTCAATTTATGCATCGTCATAATTCCAAGCCAGGATAGTAGCATAATTTTTCCCTTTTTATTCGGCATCAAACCACATGCAAGACATGATTGTCATTAGACATTTGGCAGTCGTGAACACTTTATTGTGGTAATTTTTTCATTAAAATTTACTTTTTTTTGTTATTGTTTCTTTAATCATATATTAAATTTCCCCGAACAACTAACAACTTTATTATTTATTTTTTTTGTTTTTTGTTACAACTACACATGAAAAATAACTTTCCCTGGCCACCTATATACAAACAGTGGTCGTGGTGGTGTCAGAATGATATAAGTAGCTGGTGTGTCCCTTTGAGTAATCGTTTAGCAGAGTGACAAGAATTGTATGTTAGTGAATGTCCCCTCCAATATGGTCCTCTTAATATAAATGTAATTAGTTGAGATATTAATTGTTAATATAGTTAATAGAACATATGATATTACTCGCTGCCCGACATGTGGCATTATTGAAGTTATAATTATTATTACTCGTTGCATTGCTTAATTTTTTTTGTAATAATAGAAAAGTATATAACTAATCTGAACAAAAACTAATATGCAATAACATATACATACTCCTTATAAAGAAAATAATTACTCTTATAAAGACTTGGGCAGTCCTCCCCTCTTCAGGTATCTTTTGAGGTGAGTTAGGCCCAAGCCCAAAAATTTAACATTGTATCAGAGCCAGTTGTTGGGCTGCCCGTGTTGGGCCACCCGGGCAGATGTCCAATCCTGCAGATGCCACGCTCCAAGCCCAAATGATCAGCCTGGGCGTCAGGGGGTGTGTTGAGAATACCACATCGGCTAATTAAAGAAAATAATTACACCTTATAAAGACTTGGGTAGTCCTCATCTCTTGAGGTATCTTTTAGGGTGAGTTAGTCCCAAGCCCAAAGATTTAACATTATCAAATTCATTATTATCTATTTTTTTATATTAGAATAAAAAGAAAAAAGGAGGAGGTGTTGACATGGACGCCAAGTGATGAAAGTAAGCCACGTATGATTTCTATATTTTCATATATATATATATTATTTTATATATATTATATTTTTTTTGCCAATATTTTGGATTTATTTTAATAAATTTAAAAAATATTGTAGCTTTTTTGCTGCAAATTAAATTTTTCAAAAATTAAAGTATTCAAATTTATTTTATCAAATTAATTTTTATTAAATTAACTTGCTTGATGCAGGATTCGCAAATCATGAGCAAATAAAGTTTTATTATCAAATTAAAACTCTTCAATTATCATTATTAGATTTAAACTCTTTAATGCTTTTCTATATCATATTCATTATTATCTCTTTTTATAAAAAAAAAAATCAGATTTATTTTCGTAGTTTTCTAAATTTCAGAAATTAAATTTTTGGATTTATTTTTTTAATATATTTAAAAAATAATTGTAGTTTTTCGGGTGCAAACTAAAAATTTCAGAATTCCAAATCATTCGTAAATAAAGTTTTATTTTCAAATTAAAATTTTCAATTATCATTATCAAATTTAAACTCTTTACTATATCAACTTCATTATTATCTCTTTTTTTAATAATAGAATAGAAAAAAAAAAAAAAAGGAGAAAGTGTCCATGTGAATGCTAAATAGCAAAAGCGAGCCACACATAGAATTTCTTTGTTTTCATATTTATATATAGATTTTGTAATAAATTATAAATATAAATTGTGTGGATTAAACTAGTTTTACATTGAACTTAGGGACTATTTTCTAACAAATCATAACTTACATAAAGGATATTTTGGTCATTTTATTTAATTTTACCTTTGGGCCGTGGTTTTGTTTGGTAAAGTACATATATATTTTAAGTTTAGGGGTAAAGTATTCCTACCCTAAAACTTCAGGGTGGTATTTTGTTAAATCCTCATAGAAGTGAGGTGAGAGACTTGATTGATACATTTTCACATTTTGAATAATATTTTTATAGAGTTTTAACATTCGAGATTCTTAATTTACACATTTTTATATTTTGAGGAATCAATTTGAAATTTATCTTAAAATATTTTTGACAAAAAAATATGAAAAATAATAATTACACTACTAAAACGAATAAATAAAATATATGAGACATATTAGGGACCTTCGAGGCAATCTTATCTCCTTGAGCAGTATTGAGAAAACCGGAACTGACCGGCTGGTCCGACGGTTGGACTGGAATTGGACTTTAGATCGGTCTGGTTTTCTCAAAAAATCAATAAAAAATCAAATCGGTCAAACTTGGCCCAAACAATTGAACCGGCCAATCGAACCAAACAAATCGGTCATTTGAACTGGTTGAACTGGTTTTTGATTTTTTTTAAATCTTCTCACTAAAAATTTTATTTTATTTTTTGTATTTTTTGAGTTAATAAGTTTATAATATTCATTAATTATATTTTTTAATTATATTTAGTGCTAATTGATGTATCATGTGTATACGGATGAATTATTAATATATATAATTTTTATATATTTATATTATTTTCCAGTCCAATCACTGGTTTGACCAATTGAATCAATACATCAATGAATAATAGCTTGACCGGATTCGATCTCCGGTCCGATTTTTTTTCAACATTACCCTTAAATACCGACATCAAGCAATTGACAAACACTTGTAAACAATAAAGTCAATTGGGTTAATTTCAATTTCCTCCCTAAAAATTGACTTTTGTCTCAATTTCGTTGTTAGACTTTCAAAAGTCTCCAAGTAATCCCTGGAAAATGTTTTGCATCTCAAGTTAGTTCTTATAGGGCTGCAAATGAGGTGGGTTTTACCTATACCTGTGCAGGTCTATACCTGCTTATAATGGGTAAGATTAAAATTTTATATCCGCGAACCCATATAGATTCTATTAAATTGGTCTGGGCAAGATACGATGATATTCAGACCTGTATACTCGTATACCCATTATAATAAAATAATATATTATATTATTTTTATAATTTTTATTAATACATAATTTATACATTTATGATACTAAGTTTATTTTCTTGAGAATTTTTTTTTCAAAATTTCTTAGGGCCTCATAGT
The DNA here is from genome assembly GCA_028651295.1 of Catharanthus roseus. Lineage (NCBI taxonomy): Eukaryota > Viridiplantae > Streptophyta > Magnoliopsida > Gentianales > Apocynaceae > Catharanthus > Catharanthus roseus. Next base: position 10,990,576 of record JAPQWS010000016.1, read on the forward strand.
TTAGAAAAGAGAAATTTTCTTCAAGATTTCTTCTTCTTCGAAATATCAGTACTATTGTTTTCTCTATTGGATGTTTCTTGTGGACTTATTTCTCTCCTTCAAAATTTTATACCAGTGACTTTTTAAGGTTAGATTTTGTGAAAAAATTTTTATATATATTTTTATTTAACTGAAAAAAATAAAAAAATATCATACGGGTATATCTAAACCCTGAAGGGTCGGGGATTTAGGTCCATAAATTTTATACCTAGAAGATTTGGATCTGGGTCCATGTTTCACTATGAGAGTTTGAATTTAGGAGTAACCAAAGGGTATGACCCGTTTACACTCCTAAGTTCTTAATGTCTTGACCCAACCAAGACTGACAGTTGATCAGATGAAACGACTCAAACACACAAATGAGGAATTGAAGGGCCAAAATGATTACAAATTAAAGGGTTTTTTCTACGTTGGGCCCAATTAAAATTATTGGGTACTAAAGTGGCCCAAAATATTTTTTTTCTGACTCTGTCCATAATGCACAATAGTTGTGCGTTATCCATAATGATAACGTGCAACCATTGTGCATTATTAGTTAATTCGGCTCCCTCCGCTAATGAGCCTTATGTGGCTGATAACGCACAATGGGCGTAAGTTATGATTAGGCAATAATGCATACTCGTTGTGCGTTATCAGCCACATAAATAATTTTTTTAATTTTTTTTTATAGATTTTTTAAATTTTTTTAATGAAATTTTTTTTGTTTTTAATCAAAATTTCTTTTGGGAAAACTTATAATTGTATAAATTTTTTTTAGTATTTTGTTTAATGAATTTTTTTTTAATGAAAATTTGTTTTGGGAAAACTTATAATTCTATAATTTTTTTAAAAAGACTGTATTTATTATATTTAACTTATTTTGTAAGATTTATATCATTTTCTTGGAAAATATATTTAAATTTTAACTATTTCATCGCAAGTTATTTGAAAAAGTAATACTAAAGAAACTGTAAAAATTTAGAGCAATGATGTAGTAATTAGAAGAATTAGAAAGAAAATTTTCAATAATATAAACATGTTTTATTACAACTTTTTCAAGAAAATGTCAAACTTATACATTGCTCTGTCCAGGATTATTACAATTTTTCCTATTATGTCCCGGCATGCGACATCTACCATATCCTGGGGGAGAATCCGGATTTCTATAATTCATTTCCCTCTGAAATCGCTTGCCATGTTTCCTACCCCGTTCCTTTTTCATATTTGAAGGATAGAATGTCAAATTAAAAGGAACATCCCTCCAAAAGTTCTCACTCAAGACCGAATGAAAATTCGCTTGGTAAGTTCTTTTGTACGTTTGTCGCGAATATATCTCCGGCACATAAGTATCTGTTCTTGACCCATTTTCTCGACACACTGCAAGAACATGAGAACAAGGCAATGTATACGTTTGCCATTTTCCGCAACTACATGATTTATTATTTAGCCGTAATGTATAGACGTTATTGCCCGTACCAGAAACCCAGATTGGAGATCTGACCATATATATTCCCTCTCGCGGATTGTAAGTTGTAACTTTGTGTTCTCTTGATTTCATTTCAATCCGCAATAACTTGTCAAAAATTCGAGGTGGAAATGGATGCACACAATTTTAAGCCTCTTCACGGTGTTGGTGAAAGTACTTAACCAGTTTGTTGAATATTAGTTCAACCAGGGCTTTTAAAGGTAGAACCCTAGCTTTCTTCAACATACTGTTAAGTGCTTCAGAAATATTGGTTATCATGATACCGTGTCTGTGACCGGCATCATGCAACAGTGTCCACTTCTTTGGGTCTAACTTCATCAAGTAAATGTAAGCATCAACATTTATTTCTTGAATCTCTCTAATTACACAGTCAAATTTCCATTGTTTTGTTTCTGTTCCGGCCTGCCACATCAAGCTCTTTAGGTTTGTATTTTTAAAAGTCTCGTTGAAATTTGCTCGAATGTGCGTAACCAAAACCGGTGAACTACAAATGGGGGGTTGCCACAAAAGTTGACTTTGAATAGCAGAGAAAATACCTTTGTGGCGATCAGAAATGAGGCATATGTGGCGATCTTTAACTGCATATTCTTGCAAGTTTTTAAGGAACCAATTCCAACTCTCGGAGGATTCCTTATCAATAACTGCAAAAGCAAGTGGGAACAAGTGATTATTTGCATCCCACGTACTTGCAATTAACAGCACGTCCTTGTATGGTCCCCTTAAGTGTGTTCCATCCACAGAAATCACCAGTCGGCAATATGGAAATCCGTCTATACACGACGAGAAACAGCAGAAAACAAATTTTTTCGAACTGTTCCAGTAAAATAGGGACCGTATGTATTCCTTGCAACTTTAGAATCCCAAAATAGCATTACTCTAACAGGGTTAATTGCTTCCATTTCAAAATGATTCAACTGTAAGTGTTTAGGGGGATGAAAACTGAAGATGCTAGGAACTTCGAGAATTGAAAAAAGAATGAGTGGATTGTTAAGGCTGTTTTGAAGATGTAGAGAATAATGAATGAACGTATGTATTTATAGACTTTCAATATCATTGAAGACGGAGAGTAAGTTGTAATGGGATGAGGGAAAAATAATTGGTGGGATGAATTACTGTTCTTCCATCAGCTGGGTTCACGGGAAGCATGAAATTATTGTTCTTTGAGTTACTGTTGAAGATGAAATCATTGTCCTTGGAAGAGCTGATGTGACTGAATTATTGTACGGGGGCTGATGGATTATTGAAGATAACGCATAGTGGTTGTGCGTCATGACCATGGATAACGCACAACCGTTGTGCGTTATCAGCAGAATTTTTTTTTCCAGATTGCGTTTTTTTTTACACGTTCACCCTTTTTTTTTTCCATCAAACTTTTTCCTTTTACACATTTACCCCTTTTTTTGTTTATTTTTAATTTTTTTTTCCATCAAACTTTTTCCTTTTACACATTTTCCATCAAATTAAAAATGCTATGTTTATACCGGAGAATTTGAAATTTTGGATTTTTACCTATAACAAAATAAGAATATAATAAAGATACCTAAACCAAATAAATCAATAATATAAACATCGGCTGAATACTTTATAATTTATTTTAAATTACATATAACTATCAATGAAAAATAGAAAATAATAATTACAGCTAAGGCCAGTCGGATGGTGTGAATCGCACATTCTTCTTACCAACACGATGCCCGAAGCCGAAATGCTGAACACCGTCCATGTCCTCCTCCCGCTCCTCTTCGTCAGATGAAGATGCCTCTGATATAGGCTGATACAGCGTAAATGAACCGGATGTGCCCGGAGGAGGGGGTGTCCGAAACCCGAAAACCCGTAAGATGTAGAATGTGGTGATTGAAATGAGGCAAATCCTAAACCGGGCACGGGAGGCAACTGTGACTTTCCGGATCCACTGAGAAGTGATTGGGAAGCTGGCGTCAAATCCAAACTAAAAGATGGCATATCTAAGTTCGGGCTGTCAAATGGGTCGACAGTCGGTTGACCACTACCAAATCCCTCACCCCTCTCAACCACTACATGGCCAGGGTCGATATGTTCGTGTCTTTCTAGAGCAGAAGGTACAGGAGATCGTCCACCTCCTGCTCCACGCCCAGGATATCTCCGAGCACCTCTCTTAACTCTACGAGCACCTCAGTTCGGTACATACTCCTAGGGACGGCGTCACGACGGCTGCACAGGGAACATCTTCTGGATATCGTGCTGCGAAGAAGTGCATCCCAAAGTACCGCAGATGGAGACCATACACTTTCGGATAATCATCTGTACTTTCTTCATAACCACGGCCATCTGTGAAGGAGATGAAGACGGCTCCCTAATCACCACTGAAGCCATATCATCCACCTCCTGCAACATAGAAGTCTAAACAAAAAAAAAAAAAATCAACATAAATAAATAAATAAATAAAAACGTTAGAAATCAACATAAATAACTTAAATAAGTAAGAAAACCCTTAAATATATTTATTTGGAGAACTTTCCATCATCCGTTTGTCCACACCGGCAGGCTGATATCCATTCGCACGAGTATCACAGTTAGCTGGATTGCCGATGTAAACCCATGTGATACCCCTATACCATCTGATGTACTCATCGCTGGGGTAATACAACGACTCGACAGCTACAGCAGGACCATCCCTAACATGAAGTCGCCACTGGTACCAGGCATCGAGATGAATAGCATGCTGTGTCCCCCAGTATGTATTATCATTCCCTCTCAGCTGGATCCGGTGCAGGTCAAGACGAGTATCAACTGCATCTGGAACCATCTGAGCCCGTGCGAACTGGCGCATAGTGGTACTCTACTATCTCGTAACATATGAGCGGGACCTCTGCCCACCACAAGTCAGATGGAACAAGAGGACGGTCATAATAAGGGAGCCATATAAATGTCATGTCAAAATTCAAAATCAATAAAAATGTAAGTACATAAAAAAAACTCAATTAATTACAAATAATACAAGCTATTGTAAAGCAAACCTGATCAGATTCTAAATGGTCTCTGTACGTAACCAAAGTGTGCGTAGGCAGCTGGCTATAGTCAAATGATGTGCACCATATTGTGCCAAGAGGAGCAAGAGGGTCGACCTGAATATCTGTAATCAGCTGAGGCCGCAATGCAGGTATACGCGACCACGCCCAAATCTGAACTAACACTAACTCCCCCTTATCTGTCGTGCACCTCCCAAAACCGCCTTGCACAAGTGCCTATACAAAAAACCAAGAACACAGCTACCCCAGCTGTATGTTCTAATAGCATCAAAATCCTCTAATAAACTAAGGTAGCGCACGTGAACCAAATTCCCGGACAAGTTAGGAAGCACGTGAACTAAATATTTAATTTTAACATATAGATATTGACAGTATCTGAAAATATAATTAATGTGGATGGAAAAAGTTCCAGCATACGTATATTCGGGGCCCATTGTCCCTGATGTCTTAACCAGACAGCACGAGCACATATCTGGTTTGATCTGGAGTGGGGATCGTGAGACGTGTTATACTGATCTTCAGTGTAGGCGTTTTGGGCAGAACCTATTCATGTGCGCTACCTCCGTTTATTAGAGGATATTGATGCTATTAGGACATATAGCTGGGGTAGCTGCGTTCTTGGGTTTTTGTATAGGCGTTGTGCACGGCGGCTTTGGGAGGTGCACGACAGATTGGGGGGCCTTAGTCTTAGTACATATTTGGGCATGGTCGCGAATACCTGCATTGTGGCCTCAGCTGATTACGGAGATTCAGGCCGACCCTCTTGCTCCTCTTGGCAAAATATGGTGCACATCATTTGACTGTAGCCAGCTATCTACACACACTCTGGTAACCTACAGAGACCAGTTAGATTTTATGTCATCTGATGAGGTTCGCTTTACAATAGCTTGTGATCACCGCCTACTTGTCCTGGAGGCTCTCCGGCCGTTCCGAATGCTTTTCCGATCCGGAAGTTCTCGCGAAGCCTACACATACATTTAGGGAAGGGGAGAAACCAATGGATTTCTGGTTGATAAAGTTCGAAGAAAGATGAGTGGGGACAGAGAGCTCATTTACTTAAAAGGAAGAAGCTTCTCCCTTGGGGTTTCAATCAAGTATGGTCTTTCTTTTCAGATTAGCTATTCTTGTCAAATTCTAGTTTTGAACTACCACAGACTTGTTTCATAAACCGCAGATTTTGACCGGATTGTATACACCTTTGTTTTGTGTCTAGCTATGTACTGAGTCATCAGTCCGTCTAATTAATTGACTTTTTTTATGTACTTACATTTTTATTGATTTTGAATTTTGACATGACAGTTTATATGGCTCTCTTATTATAACTGTTCTCTGGTTCCATCTGACTTGTGGCGGGCAGAGGTCCTGCTCATCTGATACGAGATAGTGGAGCATTCCTATATATGGGCTCGGGTTTTCCTATAGATGACCTTGTAGAATCTGGAACCGTCCGATTACTCGATTGGAACGACTCCATGACTGACATACAGTTAGGCATGAGATTCGTTGACAAAGTGCAGGCAGTAAGTGCGGTTCAGAAGTACTCTATCAGTGTGGGGCGTGAATACCGAGTTTTGAAAAGTAAGATTGATACATGACCGCAAGATATTATCATCACAGTGACGATAATTATTATTCATAGTACATCCGTATAAAAAAGAAAGCCACGCACAATCGGTGGGAAATAACAAGATTCGTCAAAGAACACACATGCCTTTTACAGATTGAACAAAACAAGCACAAAAACTTATCTTCAAAATTTATATCAATGTCTATATCACACCTAGTTGCCAACGATCCTGAGATACATGTTTCGAACATTATTCAAGAAGTGCTGGTATTGTTTCAAACTGGCTGTACTTACAAGCGGGCATGGTATGCTAAAAAATTTGCCATCGAGAGAGTTTTTGGTAGCTGGGATACAACCTTCAGTATTTTACCTAAATACTTACAAGCTGTACAGGATTTAAACCCAGGGATCGTATACGAATTTTTGCATCACAGAACAAGCAGTCCCCCTAATTATGTTTTCGAATTTGTTTTCTGGTGTTTCTCGCAATGTATAGATAGATTTCCATATTGCCGGTTGGTGATTTCTGTTGATAGAACACACTTAAGGGGACCATACAAGGGCGAGTTGTTAATTGCAAGTACGTGGAATGCAAATAATCACTTGTTCCCACTTGCTTTTGCAATTGTTGATAAGGAATCCTCCGAGAGTTGGAATTAGTTCCTTAAAAACTTGCGAGAATGCATAGTCAAAGATCGCCACGTATGCCTCATTTCTGATCGCCACAAAGGTATTTTCTCTGCTATTCAAAGTCAACCTTTGTGGCAACCACCATTTGCAGTTCACCGGTTTTGCTTATGCCACATTCGAGCAAATTTCAACAAGACTTTTAAAAATACAAACCCAAAAAGCTTGATGTGGCAGGCCAGAATAGAAACAAAACAATGGAAATTTGACCGTGTAATTAAAGAGATTCAAGAAAGAAATGTTGATGCTTACATTTACTTGATGAAGTTGGACCCAGAGAAGTGACACTGTTGCATGATGGCGGTCATAGACACGGTATCATGACAACCAACATTTCTGAAGCACTTAACAGTGTGTTGAAGAAAGCTAGGGTTCTACCTTTAAAAGCCCTGGTTGAACTAATATTCAACAAACTAGTTAAGTACTTTCACCAACACCGTGAAGAGGCTGAAAATTGTGTGCATCAATTTCCACCTCGAATTTTTAACAAGTTCTTGCGGATTGAAATGAAATCAAGAGAACACAAAGTTACAACTTACAATCCGCGAGAGGGAATATACATGGTCAGATCTCCAATTTGGGTTTCTGGCACGGGCAACAACGTCTATACATTGCGGCTAAATAATAAATCATGTAGTTCCGGAAAATGGCAAACATATATATTGCCTTGTTCTCATGTTCTTGCAGTGTGTAGAGAAAATGTGTCAAAAACAGATACTTATGTGCCGGAGATATATTCGTGACAAACGTACAGAAGAACTTACCAAGCGAATTTTCATCCGGTCTTGAGTGAGAACTTTTGGAGGGATGTTCCTTTTAATTTAACATTCTATCCTCCAAACATGAAAAAGGAACGGGGTAGGAAACAGGGCAAGCAATTTCAGGGGGAAATGGATTATAAAAATCCTAATTCTCCCCCAAGATGTGGAAGATGTCGCATGTTGGGACATAATAGGAAAAATTGTAATAACATCGGACCGAGCAATGTATAAGTTTGACATTTTCTTAAAATAGTTGTAATAAAACATGTTTCTATTAATGAAAATTTTCTATCAACTTCTTCTAATTACTACATCATTGCTCTAAATTTTTACAATTTCTTTAGTATTATTTCTTCAAATAACTTGCAATGAAATGGTTAACATATAAATATATTTTTCAATAAGACGATATAAATATTACAACATAAGTTAAATATAATAAATACAGTCTTTTTAAAAAAATTATACAATTATAAGTTTTCCAAAACAAATTTTCATTAAAAAAAAACAATCATTAAACAAAATACTAAAAAAAATTTATACAATTATAAGTTTTCCCAAAAGAAATTTTCATTAAAAGCAAAAAAAAAATTTCATTAAAAAAAATAAAAAAATTTAAAAAAAATAAAAAAATTACGTGACTGATAACACACAACGAGTATTCGTTATTGCACTGATCATAACGTACACCCATTGTGCGTTATCAGCCACATAGTCTGATTAGTGGAGGAAGCTTAATTAACTGATAACGTACAATGGTTGTGCGATATCATTATAGATAACGCACAACCATTTTGCGTTATGGCCGGAGTCGGAAAAAAAAATTTTGGAGCACTTTAGTACCTAATAATAAAAATTGGGCCCAACTCAAAAAAAAATCCAGAAGAAGGCGGCGCTTGCATGGTGATTTTGTTTTTAAACTTATAAATAGAATTTATTGAAATTACTTAGTTTTAATATGTATGCCAAGGCATATAGCATAGCAGCTCCTCTTGTTTGGTTCAAAATGGAAATAGAAAAAGAAAAATTAAGAAAAGAAGAATGATATTGAAAAAAAGTATAAACATATATTATGATTATTTATAATTTTAAGAAAAGATTATTAGTTTTTCATGATATTAATTTTATATTAAAAATTACTATTATGAGAGCTAACTCATCTCTCATTTTTTTTTTTTTTTTTACAACCAAAAATTGAAATTCATTAAGAAAGACCATTTTCAAACCAAGCTGCTAGAATAAAATATGGACCTCACCCAAGTAAAATTGCTCATCTCTCATTTGTTAGCTAAAGTTTTTACTTTTTCAATTTTTAAAAAAATGATAAATTTCTTCTTTAATAAGAAGTAAGTATTCGGCTTCGAAATTTCAATTATACAATATATATTCATTTTGAATCGAGTTCGAACAAAATTGAGTCGAAACAACTTAAATTATATTAATTTAATGAAACATGTATGAGATATCTCTTTTAAAAAACTTAAATAATATATTCAATTTTCAATCAAATGTAATCGAAATGAAAATTTATTTTGGCTACTTTGTTAAATTTCGTAGATTGAATTTATTATTTAAACTTTTTTTAAAAAATTATTTATTACATGTTTAAACTAAATTCAAATACTTTAAATAATTCGAGTAAATTTTATTTGAATCCGATTCAAACTAAAAGTACTACGATTTATTAAAAGGAAAAATTTTTTGACAAAAAGTTACGACAGTAGTCTAAAGCTAAACGGAGAGAACACTTACCTTGGGAAAAAAAATGACACACACACATTAGTCAATTAAGAGAAATCAAGACAAGATTAATAATTTTCCTTTGCCTCACATTTATTTTTTACCTTTAATAAATAATTTTTTTCTTACCATTTTTTCTCATCTGATTTCCTCAATATTTTTCCTATTCCCAAATAGAGAAAAACTTTTTTCTGAAAAAAGTATTTTCTCTTTACACTACAATTTCTGAACTATACAGGGCCTTAGAGAGAAAGTCTACGGACAAAATTGAGACAAAAGCCATTTTCGGGGGACGAAATTGAAATTAACCCAAGTCAAGTGGTAGTTAGGGCTGTAAACGGGTCCAAACTCTCAGGGTACCCCCAGACCTGGACCCGTACCCTTATAGTGAAATTTGGACCCAGACTCGGACCCATACCCTCCAGGGTATAAAATTCTGGACCCAGACCCGACCCTCCAGCCCGTACCCGTATGATATTTTTCTATTTTATTTCCTGTTAAACAAAAATATGTAAAACAATGTATAATTCAAAAGATAAAAATTTTAACATGATTAACATAATCTCCTTAACATTTCTTTCAACAAATAAAATCATTTAACATCTCTAATTCACATAATTAAAAGTTCAAATATACACAAAATCGTCATAGTACATTAATCGAATAAAAATAAAAGTTCTAGTTCAATAAAATACATTAAAGCCTTTGGATTTTGGATACCGCTTGCTCCTATTTGTCTCTTACAAAAGAAATATTGAAGTGAGTATATATTATAATTTTATAAGTGTAGTGTGTGGCAGGCAGTGTGAGTGTGATGTGAGTGTAGTTGGTTGGTAGGTAGAGGTAGTAGGTTAGGGTTAAAGATAAGAGTAAAATAATATGTTAAAAAATTATAAATTATATATTAATATAATATAATATATAAAATATATTATTATTTTATTAATATGGGTATACGGATATTCGGGTCTGGGCATTACCATACCTTATTTGGACCCATATAGTAGTATAAATACGAATACAGATACGGATACGAGTCCACGCATATAAAATTTAAACCTTACCTACTAAAAACGGGTACAGACCCGTGCAGGTACTGTAAGGCCCGCCCCGTTACAGCCTAGTGGTAGTTGGAAATGATACTCGGCAACGTTGCATTGTCTGAAGCCATGAAATTAGTGTTTTGCCGAGCCGAAACTTGCAGAAGATCTCACATGAATTCCTTCGCGAAATTTCTACCAAGACGCGGAGCGAATGGCCATGGCATCGTTGAGAGCTGCTCCGAAGATATTCATGGCGTCATCACGAAGAATAGCAGTGATGACTGATAAGAACGAATGTTCGCGGATGGGGTTTTCTCGTTGGATTTCGATTATCGGAGACGGAAACGAAGAGAGCGGAAAAATGTTCGCGGCTTTATGGGGAAATGGAGATTATGGTAGGTTGGGATTCGGAAATTTGGAGGCTCAGTGGAGGCCCAAGTATTTGAGTTCTTCAGTTTTTGATTACCAAAATTTAAGGGAAATTGCATGCGGTGGAGCTCATACACTTTTCTTAACAGGTTCTTGTTTCCCCTACCGAAATTATTTCAAGGGAAAAAAATAGTTCATATGGTTGCAGTTGTTTTTTCCTTCAGAAATGTCATAATTATTTATTTGTGAATGTTTTTGAAGATTTTTGTTTTCTGTTTTTCCTTTCTATATCGATCAGCAATTACTATATATATATATATATCAGAATTGTCCCTGAATCAGTATACACACACTGATGATTGCTGGCTTTTTCTGCAGTATATATATATATATATATATATATATGCTGTTAGTGGGTGCCAATATCTTGTTCAGTTGATGAGATTGCTTAAGGTTGTGGGATGTATGGTGTTGATGTAATTAGCTGAAAGTAGAACCTCAAACATCTAGAAAGCACTTTGGGGAATTTTCTAGATTTCATTCAATCAAGGAATTGAATGATGTACAGAGGTCACACCTTATTTATTTACACAAATCATGCTCTCTGAAATTTAGTTTAATTAAATTGAAATATGAAACTGAATTATAAAGATGGGAGACTAATTGCAAGTTCTGCTGAGCTGGATTATGTACATGGATTTGTCTTCCTTAGCTTGAGCTCTTGATCCTAAGAATAGAGCTTCTTCCTGAACAGCTTGTGCTTCTTGAGCTTGCTCGAAGTGCTACTCAGCTGAAATGCTGAGTTGCTGAATGAGCTCCAATACCATGGAGGAAATAACTTTAGTTCGGAAGAAGATATAGATATTTTGTTGGTAGAGAGGAGTTCATTTGTTTATGTAACTACCAGGTCACCAGGACTTAGGGAGCAATTATTGACTTCTGTTCCTTTTATTAACTGGAAACAGAACTCTTTAGGCATGAATGTAGGATGTTTCTAATTTTTAATTATTTTGACAACAGATTTGCTTGCATTTTATGCACATGAAGACTGAGTTTTCGGATCCTGTGAAGAATATAAGAAAGATATATGGAGAACTGAGATATTAGTTTTTATTCTTGGAAATCCAAGCTAAGCAACTGTATGCCTAGAGTATACATGTATTTTAGTTGCAGTTTTTTGGTGTACTAAATTCAGTTTGACGCTAATTTCTCCTTTTTGTTTCAGATTTCTCTTATATGTCTCTATTTTGGTCCTGAAGTAGTCTTATTGATCTTGTTCTTTAGTTTTGTTAAAAATTTGATGCAGGAGTGCTTGTGAACTGACTCTAAACTATACATTAAGCAGAAAAGTTCACTAGATGTAAAGGAAATGTCATTTCTCTTGTAAATTGATATGAATGAAAGCTAATGGTATTTCTTATTTCTAATAGTTATCCTACTGTTTCAAAGTAGGAAGGAGGGATGAAATTGCTGGAAAGATGATATGCAGGATCAAAGTTAGAATATCTCATTTGTATTTGACCATATTGATTTTATGCTTGTTTTGGACTGGCTCTTCTTCATTGGTGTTATGACATGGTCTCAGCAGTCTTTAAAACTTTATGCTATGAAAACTTAGGGATCACATAAACTATTGGATAGCATTGTTAATTATCTTTTCATTCATGGCTATTCTGTTGCTGCAAATATATGTTTCTTCTACTCTATATAAATTGTTTAAAATAAGGAATAGAAATTTGTAAATAAAAAGGAAAAAAACAAGAAAGAGCATCTCAAGTAGGTAAGTATATCATCCAATGTCTCTTTATATCTTCATGTCTTCCGAAACGACAAATGTTATGTGCCAAAGTGATGCAAGAAAAGATGTTTGGTCTGAAAGTAACTAAATATACATATATTTTGATACTTAAAAATCTAGTTACTTAAATGGTGCTGTGGTAGTTCCCCTGTTGATTTGCAAAAGGAGAGCTAAAAGAATGACAGAAGTGCCATATATCAGGAATCTCATTTTTTCAAAACCATGAACTCTAATTTGAAATTTCTATTGCAGTGATAAGGCTAATAAATTTAAATGTTTTTCTTTTTAATTTCCTGAAGTATATGCTGCATTTCACTCATCTTGAAATATGTTTTCTGGTAAATATAATGTGTTTATAACTTTGGACCTGAATGAGTTTAATTAGAATAGGAAAAGTGCCATTCTTCCTCTCAAACTCTTCATCACTGTTAAATATATTTCATTGTTTGAAGCTTGTAATCATCACTGACTGTGCCATGAAGCTTTTCCTGATTCATTTATCATCTTTTTCGTGCAGAAAATGGCAATGTTTATGCCACTGGTCTTAATGATTATGGACAACTGGGCATATCAGATGATAAAACTTATATTACTGTATGATATGTCAACTTCATTTCTAAATTTCTCCCACATGTGCCTTAGTTGACCCTTTTACATGTGATGCAATATGTTCGTTTTTAAGTTCTTTAAAGTTATTTTTTCTTTCCTGCTTTACATGATATAATTGTCATGTTGATGTAGAAAGTAAAAATAGAGGATAAAGAAGAGAGAAAGAAATTGCAGAGAAGAGATTTGAGAATGCTTAAGAGACTACAATGCCTCTCAAGCCTTGTATATTTATAGTATACAACATACTATATTTAAGATTAATCAATCAAGCTATAAATCTAGGATCTAATCAATCTCCCTAATAAGCTATAAAACCAAAGATACACATAATAAGCTAATCAATCGATCAACATTAATTAAGCAATCAAATCAATCAACAAGGGTTATCTCTGCTATGTGCATGGTTATTGTTGTGTTTGGCCAATTCATTCCAAGTTGAGGAAACCATGTTGGATTAGTTTAATCTACTGTATTTTGCTTTGGATGCCAAAATAATGTGTCTTGTGCTTTGCCTTCACCACCACCTTAGTTAGCATCTGTCTTGTAGTCTTTGCCCTGTCAATATGGTATTCTTTAAGTGATATAGAAGCCACACAATGGTTATACAAGGACTTTTCCTTTGGAAACCTCTCACAAAATATAACCCTTCTCATACAAAGAAGAAAAAGTATTGATCTGAAGGGAGATGTTCATGGTGATTAGGAGCTGCTACAGTCCAGTTTCTGTCCTTAACCTTTAAGCATCCAGTATTTTAGTTATATAAGTAATTCTTGGAAATTAAAATTAATCTTAGAATCTTTGTTTAATTACTTGTTGATGGTCTGTAAAATTATCTTTCTCCTGGTGAATTAGGGAGACTTTAAGAGCTATCTTGTTTATTCCTGTTCAGAATTGCCTAGCTTGCCCCTCTTCTCTTTGGCAAGTTATTGGGCAACTGTTCGCAGCCCCATGCAGCCTTGTTTCCCCATCTAATCTCTTGAACAATCCCCAAACTTTCCAGCATGATTGGCTATCAAATTAGACCTAAAACTCAAAATCCTCAGTTTCTTTTTCGAATCAAAAGATTTCTACTTTCTTTGGAAAAGTTAAACTGTTATTTCTATCTGTCCTCTCACAATAGTGAACTTTGGTCCTGCAGAAAAGAAAATTATCCGAAAAATGCTCTTCACTGTTGCCCATTGCAAGAGAAGATACCTTCCTGCATCAAGAACTCAAATTTAGTTGAGTCTAACCAAAATTTCTTCCAGAGAGATGGGAACAAAATGGGAAAAAGAAGATACCAGTTCTATAATATATATACAGGAAAAAATACTTCTCGTTAAAGTTAAACTGCCTTGGATTACCTTTGTTCCCAAATTTCTTCGGTGAAGGGTATTTAAATGGCTTCGTGTACCTTATATAATTTGGACTAGAAAATCTTTAAAAGGATGGTTTTGGTCTTTCACAATAACAAATGTATCTATCAGTGCTAAAATATTATTAGTACTTCTCTAGTTCAGTCTTCGTCAAATTCACTTCTTGAGCTAATTCCTTTTGCTATTAATTGTTATAGGAGCCACTTCCAGTTTCGGGACTTCTTAAAGAAGTGATAAAAATTTCAGCTGGTTATCATCACTCATCAGCTGTTACAGGTTCTTGTTATGGATCTCTCTCTACTGGTTCTGCTAGAGCTACATAACAGATATATTATTTATGTTGTGTTGGTGGGAGGGTTTATGTATACAGTAAAACGTGCACGTATACGTGTCTTAGTGATTATGTCTATTACTTAAAAACACACATATCCATGTGCAGCACAATAGATTCTGTAACACTTATCAGCCTATGAAAAGTAGTTTCTGTGGAAGGTGAGAGCGCTCTTGATGGAAGAGGAACAACCAGAACGTTTGTTTCAATGGGTGGGAAGCTAAGCTCCTCATGGGATTGAATAAAATCCATGTTCAATGCTTTTGCTCTTTCCTGACCAAACAAAAAAACAGAATTATTTTTGTTCGGGATTCTCACAGTGATTAACCGATAACTTGAAAACACGACCTAAATAAGAAAAATAGAAATCCACCTACGAGAATCAGTATTTGTTTACAGCTAGATAATATGCTTAAATCTTAACCTTCTAAACGTAGTTGAATTTTTTACACAAATATCAAGTCATAAATATATATTCTGGCAGGTTAGTAATTTTTGTGGTTAACCAGTATAAAATATTATTTTTCAGAAAGAATATTAAGCATGTGTTGGAAAGACTAGCTTTGATACATGAGCACTGAAATTCTTGGAATTTTGAGTGATCTTGACTTGATGGATTACAAATTATGACAGTGTGAACTGTATCTTCACATACTCAGTTGAGTGTTTTATCTGGTGATTTTCTTATTTGTTTACTTTCTTGTTTCTTTTAGAGCTTTGTCCTTCAATTTTCTATGGAATTATCTCTTTAGTTTTCTGAAATATATATTCAGTTCAATCTCATAATATCTTTTATTTATCTTGTAGTGGACGGTGAACTATATATGTGGGGGAGGAATTCAAATGGGCAGCTTGGGCTTGGTAAAAGTAATGCCCTTGCCTATTTGTAATTCTTTTGCATTTTGAATAACAGTATATTCTTTAATTCTAATAGGACAGCGAAAATCCTGACTCATGATAATAGCCTCGCCTCTGTTTTGGAAATGTATTGCCTCTGTGTATCTCAATTCCTTTACTTCTATATTTTCATCTTCTCTTATTTATTGAAGGATTTCCTGATTTGCATCTACCCCCTTTAGTGCTCTTGGTGAAAGTTTCCTGATAATGGAAATGCTTTTCTTCTTTTATGACCTTTTATGTCTTTAAGGTGGCACTCGTTGGCAATATTCATGTTCTTGATTCTGTTACATTGCATTCCTCTTTAATGTTTTTAAAGTCTTCATATCATGGTGCAACTCATTAAGCATAGAACTTTGGTAAGCATTTATTGTTAAAAAGATTTGTTTCTGCTCTGACAACACATATGTTAGCATTAGTTGAGTAGAGTCATGTCATGAATAGACAGAAAATATCATCTGACACTCACTTTTTTTGTATAATTATATGCAGAGGCCACAAATGTAGTTACAGTTCCTACTAAAGTAGAATGCTTAAATGGAGTCACCATCAGAATTACCTCTTTGGGTTTTGAGCATTCAGTTGCTGTTACAGGTTTGAAGTATAATTTTGAAATAGATCTCAAATCAATTGCTGATCTTAGGCCTACTTTCCAAAATTTTGGAAATTGTTCAACTTATCAGATACAAAACAAGATTATGCTGAAAGTTTCAGCAGTGTTTGTTTTTCCTCCCCAAGGGAAAAGCAAAGGAACGGACAAGATGCCTTATTTTTCCTAACTACGTAGAAACTGGCTCAAACATATTGTTTCTTAGTTATTCAATGTTGCGATTTCATTGACCGTTGCTTTGCTTGATTCGACAGATAACGGTGAGGCCTTAAGTTGGGGTGGGGGAGCATTGGGAAGACTTGGTCATGGACATCAGTCAGGCATCTTAGGATTCATAAAGAGTAACAGGTTTGTATACTTGGAGGTTGAAAATGCTTGCATCTTTCTGCTGTGGAATTCACTCGTCTTTGTTAACCACAACTGTTAAACACAATGTGTGATATATATATATATAAGAAACAGAAATATAAAACAGAAATACCAAAATAATAGTTAGGAAATAGAAATCAAACCCGAGTCTTGAATAAATTTTAATTTCCTTAAAAAGATTCATTTTCTCCACCAGAAGTGCAAGAGATATGTTAGAACGTCTGTTTCCCAGGGTAAAACGGGTTTCGGAAAACAATTTAGCACTTGAAGCTATTTTCCCTTCAAAACAGGAAGAAGATATATGTATGCAGGTTAAGAGAGAATGCTAGAAATCGTAAAGAAAAAATTTCTTATGTCTTCTGCTGTAGAAAACAGTAGTATTTATAGATGGAAAAAACCTTTCAACTATTACATTGAATTAGTTCTATACACTGAATTCACCCTTCAGCTGTTACATTGAATTAGTTATGTATATTCAGCAGCCATTAGAGAAATGAATATGGCTGTACATTGAACTCAACAGAAATGAATGTGGCTGTTCATTGAACTCAACAACCATTGAATCTAGACAAAAAGAAAATTTGGCGAAACGTGGGTCTGATAAGACCCCCTGTTCTTTTCCAATGTGGGATTCAAATCCCTTACTTACCAACCTTTTCCTCTTTAATTTTTTTTTTCATTCACTTCCTTTTTCCAATTATTTTCCAACAATTCTCCACATGAATGATAAAAAAACTGTTTTGACTCGTAGTTTATGTTCATCAAATGACTTATGCATAGGAAAAGTAGGTATTCGCCTTTGAACTTTCCCCTTGTAACATATGTATACTTTACTAGCTGTCCAGTAGACATGATGTCCTTGAACTGTCCTGCTTTCTTATGTAAAGAGTCCACATATCTTACACATAAATCATTTATTTGTTCAGTTCTCATGGTTTTGTTCATTTTGGCCGTGAACACGTCCTGGTTCTGCAACAGTTTCTAAAAAATTGAGCCTAAACAATTCTCCTTCAAAGCGGCCCCATTTTCTCTCACATAATTGATTTCTTAAATATATATATATATATATATATTGAGAATCATTAATTGTCCCATCACTGGTATTATGACAGGAATATGCTAAGGTTTACCCCACAGTGACACACTAAGTCTTATAATTAGGTTTTTCCTTTGAACCTAGATCTTGGGATCTCCAATCAACTAGGTAGGGTTTTTCCTTTATAAAACTTTATCCTTCAAGGCTTTTAATCCCATTCCTTTTGTTAGTCTTTCGATTGCCTCTCTATTTAACCCTTTGGTTAATGGATCCGACGATGTTTTCTTTTGACTTTACATAATCAATTGAAATAACACTTATCTACACTTCCCTACACTTATCTAATGCAACGAATTCAGATTCCATGGTGGATCTGGCAATCGCGGTTTGTTTTGAGGATTTCCATGATATAGTTGCTCCAGCTAATGTGAACACATACCCATTGGTGGATTTGGAATCCTTATATCTAATACCCAGTTAGCATATGTGTAACCTTCTAACACAGTTGGATCTGGTTTAGTACAACTCATTTCCCGAACCAGAAGTAGCACTGTTCACATTAACAGTGTCTGTTCCAGTTGCCATTTCAGCAGGAGTGGAAAAGATAAAAGAGAATCTGTTTTAAGATTGTTAACCACAACTGTTAAACACAGTGTGATATATATATATATATATATATATATAAGAAACAGAAATATAAAACAGAAATACCAAAATAATAGTTAGGAAATATTAAGAGAGAATGCTAGAAATTGCAAAGAAAAAATTTCTTATGTCTTCTGCTGTAGAAAATAGTAGTATTTATAGACCGAAAAAACCCTTCAACTATTACATTGAATTAGTTCTGGACGCTGAATTCACCCTTCAACTGTTACATTGAATTAGTTCTGTATATTCAGCGGCCATTACAGAAATGAATATGGCTGTACATTGAACTCAACAGAAATGAATGTGGTGTACATTCAGCAGCCATTAGAGATATGAATATGGCTGTACATTGAATTCAACAGAAATGAATGTGGCTGTTCATTGAACTCAACAACCATTGAATCCAGACAAAAAGAAAATTTGGCAAAACGTGGGTCTGATAAGGCCCCTGTTCTTTTCCAATGTTTCTTAATGTAGTGCTATGCTCACACATTCTTTGCAGTGAATTCACACCAAGGCTTATTAAAGACCTAGAGGGAGTGAAGGTACTTTAACTGTGTAGTCTTTGCAGAGTTTTGTTTTAATTCAAGAAGTTGGTAACTATGGGTTGGTAAGGCTTTTGATTGTTTGCTCCTAATACTGTTTCCGATAAATAGGTCAAAAGCATTGCTGCTGGGATGCTGCATTCTGCCTGTATTGACGGTACTCTATTACCTCTTTGCAGCCACTTGACAAGAAATAATCATTTCACTTTAACTTGTACCACACAACATACTCATTCTATGTAGATATTGCAGAGAATGGTTTTGCATATATATTTGGAGAAACATCAACGGAAAAACTGGTAAGACATATCCGAAGAAACTACTTCTTGCCTTTCTTCATGGCATTTTCCAGTTATTTTCACTTGCGCTATTCTTTTTCCCTTTTTCTTTCAAGTAATGTGTCTCTGGCAGGTGCTAATTTATCATTGTTAACAATAGGAAGGAAACAAGGCCACAGTCCCATCTCTTCTGCGCGAGCTGCCACCATCTGAAGAGGCTGCATGTGGTGGTTACCACACCTGTATCATTACAAGTAATAATCATTTCTGAGTTCTTGAAGTTCAATGTTTATTTTATTTTATTTAATGAATATCTTCATAGTATAAAAGTTAAATTCTGTCTTATCCTGCTATCTAAAAGGGCAAATGGGGAGGAGAACGGGTGTGAGATAATGATTGATTTCTCTGCTACCTTGGGAAATAGCATAGATCTTGCAGGACGAAATCTGGGTATCTCTGTCTTGCTATAGCTAGTGGAGGAACTCTTTAGAACTTCAGTTTTTATTTATAAAAATAGCTTCATTTAATATAATTCTGAATAACTTATAATTCACTGCTGAAAAGTAGGCTATTACAAGTAACCAAAGCTTACTAAATTAGAATTGCTTCTTAAGATATAATGCTCTTTACATTTCTAAGAAATTACGGAGTCTAAATAAGTCTCAAAGGTTAACAACAAATTATAGGAGGACTCTAAGACCAAATCTCTGGAAGATTCTAGCAACAAATGACCAAACTACCCTTGATGCCAAAATACGAAGTTACTGAAAGGCCTTTGCTTCTAATCACCATGTACATCTCTCTTTAGATGGAAATTTCTTCTTTGCATAAGAGTGGTCAGGCTTATGTCAAGGCTTCCAAATGTTATATTTTATCGTCTCACCATTGCATAGGCTCTCTATCAATAGATTTTTTGGAAAGTTACACATAGAGAAGAACTGAAGTTTCTAGAAACTTTCTATTCCTAGTTCTTTAGTAGGTGTGCAAGTTGTCATGAGAGTTTCTATAACAAGGGAAAGAATTTTGCTTTGCTACTAGAGAACAGAATTTGCCTTTAGGTTGATCTTTCTGCCTATTCATCATTCATTCAGTGAAGAACTCCAGTAAAGCTTCACCAGCATTTTTGTGTTGAAAACAGGTTTTGGCCGAACTCCACCCCCAAAAAAGTACCTCAAAAGGTCATATAAGGAGTAAATGTACTCACTAGCTAGCCAATGTGAGATTCTCAACACACTTCCTCACGCTTAGGGCTGGATATCTGGAGAAGTTTTCTGGAGTGGATATTTGTGGATGGTCCAGCATTGGACTAGGTGGCTTTGATTCATGTTAAAAACGGGCTTAACCTAACTTTACCCTGAAAAGGTACCCTCAAGAGGGGGATGATTGTCCAAGCCTTATATGCAATAAATATGTTCACTAGCTAGCCAATGTGGGAGTCTGAACAGTTGTGAAATATACAGGGATGAAGTTGAGAAACATCATGCTCCATGATCCATGTTCTGAATGCAGAAACCTTTTGACTAAATTTTGTTTTTGGTCCCCAACATATTTACCTTGTTCAAATTTGATTCTCAACAAATATTTTTATCTTTTTTGGTCCTCAACTAATTTACAAGCAACCTATTTGGTCCTTTTGGACGAATTCTAGCAATTTTGATCAGTAGTTTTTCTTGTTTTTCTTTCTTTTTTTTTTATGAAACATTTTAATGTAACAGGAGAGAAATCGTTGACCACCGGTCAAAATTGCCGGAATTCATCGAAAAGGGCCAAAAAGGTTGCTCGTAAATTAGTTGAGGACCAAAAATGATAAAATATTTGTTGAGGACCAGATATGAACAAGGTAAATATGTTGGGGACCAAAAACAACATTTAGTCTCTGCTTTCTCTCAAAACTTCTCTTTTGTGTGTACATTTTTTTTTTTTTTGGTGGGCGGGGGGAAGAGGTAGTGTGATACTCGAATCCCATATGGGATAAGTGTGAAGTGTTTGTATACTATATAAGTACGACAAGTATCCATGTCATCCTTGGGGATATCCATTTTTTCAAAGCAAAAATGGTTGCCAAGTAGGGGCCATAGCTGGTCGCGCTCTCGGGTTCGCAGGTGCGGAGCGTGTATTTATGGTATTAGAGCATGGTGACTAGCCGGATGCATAGGAACTAAGTGCTACACCGTTCGCGGTGGGAGCCACCTCTACCCTGCGCCCTTGGTCTGGTCCTAGGCTAAGTGTAATGGGGTGCCTAGCAAGGATACACCAATCCCACATGGGATAAGGGTGAAGTGTGTGTATGATATATAAGTATGAGCATAAGTGTCCATATCACCTTTATGATATCTATTTTGGCAAAGCCAGGACAGTTACCAAATAGGAGCTGTGGGTGCTGCTAGACCCATGAGTCACGCTCTCTGCCCCGTAGGGATCGGGTGTGACGGGTAGTCTACTTCACTGACTCATTTTCTGATATGGAGGCAACTTTCTGCCTTCCATCTGCTCCTGTTTGATGTTTTTCCATCTATTTTGGCCACACGAATCTAATGAATAGGGCCTGGAACATGCTCTATGAAGATTGATAAATCTAAATCTTAAGAGGTTATCTCATTTCAGAATTTTAACTGATATCTATCTCTTATTTTGATTGTATTGAAGTAGCTTGCGTACTATCCTAGCCAATAAAGTTATTGGATGATCTGCATTCAAAGAGCCTTAATCAAATATTTTATATAATTCTCTCACATATGTTGAGTTGCTCACTTATTTATTGTTCCTTCATCTTTGGATTATATTTCGCATCCTCTTAGTTGGTCTTTGAAGTTTGTTTGGTGGTTATTACTGTCCTTAAACTAATTTTCTCCTGTCTATGTGTCACGTATTTAACTTGATGCAACAATAAGAATCTTATAGTTCTGGAACTGAATAATTTAGTTTTTATTTGACTTGCTTTACCCATTGCCAAAGTGCAAGCTGGTGCCCTCTGGGTACAGGAAAAGGAAGCTAAAAGAATAAAAATAACAAAACGAAATATTTGGTCTGTATACCTTAGAACAAAAAAGAAAGAATTGGTTCTTTAGGTTGTATGTTTTTTTGAAACTTCACTACCTTTCGATTTATCTTAATGGTGTATCCAACATCCTCCAATAATAAATTATTCTTTATCTAGCACATAACTGGTACTTTAAAAAATGCAGCACTTCTCTATGATAATCATGTGTTTGGATATCTTCTTTGCATAGGTGGTGGGGAGCTGTACTCGTGGGGCTCAAATGAGAATGGGTGCCTTGGTATTGGGTATTCCTCCTCCTTAACTAAAACTCAAAGAATGCACCAAGGCAATTATGTTATTGTTTCTTGTTTTGACTGCTCAATATGCCTTCACTCATGTTTATGTTATAGCAATTAACTTGTTTGTTTGTTTCAGATCTACTGATGTTACTCATTCACCTGAAAAAGTTCTTGGTCCATTTCTGAGGTATTCTGTCAGTAAGGTATGTAGAAATAATCTTGAATTGATATTAGGTTTAATTTTTATGCATTGTTAGTGCAGCGAGTAGATGCATTCCACCTACTCGATGTATGAATTTGAAAGATTATGTTTCAGCTTTTTTGATTCTTAAACAATTTAGATTGGTTCTTTTTGGTCCTTATGGACAAATTTACCATTATTAAAATTTTTTAATATTTTTCCTCAAAAGACTAGGGGTAAATTTGGAATTGTACTTGTGTAATATTTTTTAAAAAACAAATACCTAAAAACTACCCCCTCCTCCCTCCTAGCACTGCAACTGCCCCCCCCCCTTTTCTTCTCCTTCTCTGATGACACCACCGGTGATCCCTTCCTCCCCTTCCTTCGCTCCCTCTTCCCCTGGCCCCTTCTCCTTCCTCTTGCCAAGTGTCTCCAGTTTTTGTTACACAATAATCTGTTTAGACAATATACACAACACTGTTAGAACGATAGTGTATCCAAGTTCGGAAAAATTGTAACACAACACTATTAGAACAATAGTGTATCCAAATTGTAACACAACACTCTTAGAAAAGTTGTGTAACCGAATCCAAAGAATTATAACATAATAATGTGAGAACAGTTGTGTAACCGAATCTAAAGTATTGTAACACAATAATGTTAGAACAATATCAGATTGTATACATGATATAATGATATCAACAGTAATATAAAAATAAGAATGGAAATAGAAATTGAACCCGAGTCTTGAATTACTTCAATTTTCTTAAAACAGATTCGTTCCCTCACGGTGCTAGAGGTTTTGATGAATATCTGTCTCCTAGGATAAAACGGAAACGTGAAATTGCTTTCCGTCAAACTTTGAACAAGAGAAACTAGATGAGCACTATGCTGGAAGGGACAAATGTAAAAGAAGAATTTCGGGATAGAAGGAATTTATTAGTGTGATCTAGTATTTATAGGCTGCCAAGAACACATTGTGTTCAACAAATGAAACCGAAATTCCAACATTAAAATGAAATTAAAAGGGCCGTTACAAATCCTTTTAATTTCGTTTATAAATGCATTAAAATGAATTTAAAGGGATGTTACAAAGCCTTTATAATTTTATTATAAATGTGACAGTTTTCCAGAATTACTGGACTGTTACAACCCACACACAGCAAGACTTTTCAGGTCTGTGATTTGCATCCCCTGGGCGCGCGCACACAAGGTAAGGGCTTGTCTTAACAATTTACCCTTTAAGAAGCACTTCTACAAATAAAGTGCTTCCCTTGGCTACTTACAGTAGCTCCTAGGCAGAAGGGACAAGAAAGACTACTCCAACTTCCTATTCTTTTTTGTGTCTCTCCCATGTGGGAATCAAATTACTCCCTTTTAAAGATGCCAACTTTGAGAAACTAATTTTTCATTTATACCACTTCAATTCCATTAATTATTTCCTACAGTTTAGGCCAAAATTGAACTTCTTAATCATCTTCAAATCCCCATATTCTTTTGGTGTACCTCCACTGAATTTTTTGAAAGAAATTGCAAAAATTTGAAGTTGCGAACAATTAGAAAAGGTGGATGGAAAAGGACAAGAAGGAGCAGGGGAAGAGGGAGAGGATAAGGAGGGGGAGGAAAGGATCACTGGTGTTGTCACTGAGAACGAGAAGAAAAAGAAGGGAGGGGGTACCAGGAGAGGACGGGTGGTATTTAGGTTTTTTTGTTGTTTTTTAAAATATTAAACAGGTAGAATTCCAAATTTACCCCCAGTCTTTTGAGGAAAAAAGTTAAAAATTTGTAATAAGGGTAAATTTGTCCGAAAGGACCAAAAAGAACCAATCTAAAATTATTTAAGGATCATAAAAGCTGAAATTAAATTTGAGGGACCAAAACGGAGAAACATAAATTATCAGGGAACTAAATAGAACAATCTTCCTTTAATACTTATAGTATGTTTGATGACTGTTTTTGTCCTTCTTTGCCTTTTCCTCTTAGTCATCAGTATTATGGAAAAACTTGAAGCAGTTAGCCGATAACAGAAGTGATAGAAACCATAACAATTCTCAATAAAAATTTTCATGTATATTACTTTTTTGATATTGTCCTTTCATAAAACACTATGGCTGTTATAATTTTCATACTCCCAAGAGCTGCTTGTGATGCTTTTTAAGTAATTCACTTTCATCCATTCCCTGGACAGGTTTCCTGTGGTTGGAAGCACACTGCTGCAGTTTCTGGTAAGGAGATTTCATATGAGGCCAAAATTAAATCTTGTGATATCTTGTATTCTCTCCTGCAAGTGTGTGTTTATGTTTTACCCCGAATACCTCCAATATTTTATAGAAATCTGCTTTTACATTCAACAAGATGTGATGTATTTTTATACTTTCTCTGTCTGGAATTGCATGTCCACCTTCCTATTCAAAATAGATAGTAGTGTAGACATTCAATTTTGGATGGTAATATATCAAGTATATGCTATGCGTGGAAGTGTTGATGCTATTTTCAAGTACCCGATTTTTCATAAAAAAAGTTCTTCGTAACTAGTATTTTAAATAATCAGCTTTGTTGTTGCTATTGACAAGTCATTATGCATTTTCAGTCAAATTATACTTGCTTTTCAATATGCACCATGTATACTAATGCTATTAACACGACACCGTCAATGTTTTTCCCTTGTATAATTGCATTAAGAATGAATTTCCATGTTTAATAAATGAGATGAAAATTTCCTGATGCCTGTGTCATGTCCTTTTAAATTTTGTTGATGACAGCTTAGTCCTTAAAATATCAGTGTGCAAAGTTTCCCTTCTATTTTAAAAATGTCTAAATTCCAGACCTGCACACTTTTCCAATTTGGCCTGTTTAACACCAAGAAATTAAGGTCACATCACCTTAGTTAGGGCCTGCATGAAATGTTGGGAACGAAATTTATATTCTGTATATACTTTCCTTTTCCTTTTTCTTCTTACTCCTTCCACAACAACCACCAGCGGAAAGGACTAAATTTTCAACGACTAGATTGCCATTAATCCGTAGTTAGAAAAGAAAAAAAAAAAGATTGCCATTAATCCTTCTAAATCAATGTACAGGTCTATCAATGAGGTTGGTGAGGATGAACTTCAATCTGTTTTCTGACATGTAAAATCATACTAAAAGAATCATCCTTCTCTCTGATGTCAAGATCTCTAGTTTTGCTATTGTTGATAAATTTTTTTTTTTTTTTTGCTGCTACTCCAATTGTTTCCTTAGTTATTTGCTTATGAAGTTTTCTTTGAACTCTTCATTTTCTTCTTGGTGAATACTTCCTCTTTTTTTTTACTCATTACATTTCGGACATCACACTCTTAAAAAAAAATGTGAAATTTTAAATGTGTTTCTTGTGTGGACCAGAACGCCACTTCAAATTAATCTGTTTCTTTATTATTATTTCTACAAGTTTCAATGCTAGAAGAATTGAAAGAAGTAAAAATATGTTCTTTTGAACTCATTGAACCAAGTTCTTGTTTATTGAGGGCTTTCAGATAACACTCGCATATTTGCCAATCTATGTATTTAGATTCTTAAACTTTTTGTTTTATGCATGCAAGAATCTATCCTTTTGCTGACTGTATGCTCTTCAGGAGGCCGTGTTTACACTTGGGGTTGGGGAGGCTCCCATGGCACTTTCTCCGAAGATGGACACTCTTCTGGAGGACAGTTGGTTCGTTCTTAGTTTTCGTATTTCTTGTTTTTTTTTTTTTTAAAACCAAATATGTAGAAACATCCAGTCCCTAGTTTTATGGTTTCATGTCACTTCAGTGCACCAGCATCTGTTCCTAGTTTAGCTAATTTTTCGAATTCGCATCTGTTGCTGTAAGTACTTGCCTGTCTTTTTAAACTTGGCTGATTTTCTGCACAGGGTCATGGCGATGATGTTGATTACATAGAACCTAGACTTGTGGATTTTCAGAGCAATCTAAAAGCATTGCAAGTATCATGCGGATTTAATCATACAGGCGCCATACTCAAGCATATCTAAACAGAAACTTGGTAGCTAATCAGGTGGTTTTGCAAAGAAGAAATTTTCAACTACACTAATACGCTTTCAACTACAGTAAACCTATATCTTCCGGGAGCTGGCTAAAATGAAGCTGCTATCCGATGACAGGAAGACGTGAAATTAAAAGTTGGGTGGAGTTGAATTTGCTGCTGAAATCCCAAGTGTTCTGTGTGTGTGTGTGTGTGTGTATATAATATATATATATATATATATTCTCCAAGTGTAACATACAAAGGTGCTCCATATTTCTCTATTTAGTTTCCATTTGTATTCACAGAGGATGACAAACACAAACGCTGAGAGGGGAACAATGCTAGTCGAGAAAAGAACAGATATTCTAGGCCCAGATCGGACAGACATATGCTTAAGGACTCGGCTAATAAACGTTCAAACAAAGCAGCGGAGATTGCCGCTGTAAATGAAAACATGTCTGTTTAGTTAGGTGTCGCAGTTCAACTAGAGAAGGTTTGATCCTTTCTCCTACTATATGTAGTTATAGTTATTGTTGCCCGTTACTCAAAATTCACCGTTTTTAACTTGTTTTAAGTAATAAGTTTTTTTTTAAAAATTGTATTCTTAATTATTTATTATATTTACTTTTAACTTAAAAAAAATTAAAAAAAGTTATTTTGCTTTTCCTTATTGATATTATTAATAATAAAATGTTGTATTAATTTATTAAATTTAATTTTTTTATAAGTAATTATTTTTAATTACTTAAAACAACATAAGTAATAAGTAATGGACGGAACTAGAATTGAAAGGTTAGAGGTGGAATTATATTAAATAATGTACAAAAATTTCATCTATATAACGAGCACTTTCTAAAAATAAAGACCTTTAAAACAACAATTTTAAATTTGACAAAATATTTATTTTTTTATAAAAGAATCCCATCAATTTAGAAATATGAAAGAATAACAATAAAACACAAAATCCAACTTAAATTCTTGAAATGATACATTTAATGATGCATTTATAATTTTTTTGTACATAAATTTAGACTATTTTGTATTATTTTGATTATAAAAAAAGAGAAACAAGAGTAACTTCTATCATAAATATACTATATCTAATCTTAAAATAAAATAACAATTAAAATTTATTTTTAAAAAAGTTTATCGCCAAGCAGCGACGACAGAAGGAGGCTTGCGGAGGCTGTGGGCGATAGGGAGGAAGGAGCAGGAGGAAAGAGAGGGAGAGGGAAGTAAAATATTAGGGTTGGAAATTTGAGATTTCAAATTTGGGATTGAGTTTTTTTTTTCCTTTTAATCCCCTCAACTTTGAAAAGAGGTGAAGGGGTTTAAATAAAAAAATAAAGTTTCATTTAGTAAAAACAAAGAGAGGCTTGTGGACTTTTTAGTAAAAGCAAAAATTTCATTAAATGAAATGACGTTGTTTTGACATTTCTATTTTTAAAAAAAACTCTAAATTCTTTTGATCAGAAGAGAGCTTTCCTCTACAATTGCTGCTGTGCACTGCCATGGCTGCCCCTTCCAATGCTATCCTTACTGCCGACGCTACTATTCATGTGATTTTTCGGCGGATGGGGGTGATTCACCCTCCTTACTCTGTACTAGTTCCGTCCTGTCACTTATATTTATATAGATTTATATTTATATACGTTTTAATATTTTATACATATTGTTATGCATGCAAAAGTGATAAATAAAAAAATAAAATTTAACCATGAATAAAAATTTTAAAAATAACAATTATTCAATGTTAATAGTTACACTTTCATTCTATTTGTCAACCTTGTCAACCTTGTTATCCAAGGACACACATTTTCATTGCAATGAAATTGTCAATGCGGAGGTGCCACTAAAAAGTCATCTTGTATAAGTAGCTATTAAAAAATCTCATAATTAATAAACATAATGCAACATATAATTAATAAAAATAATACAATATTTGATTAATTAAAAAAATCTAGAAGGGATTGGTGCCTCTGTGACGAAACGGAAACAAAAATGTATATACATGGTTAGGAGTATTATTTAGGGAAAATTCATATTTTACGATTTGTGGTGTTAGACTAGGTTGTTGACCTTGTTTTTTTTGTCCCCCGCCTTGCTTCTATACCTTGAAGATGTCTACTCAATTCTCATAAAAGTTTTACGAGAAGGAGTAGACAACCTACTCTGATACCGCAAATCATAAAAAGATGAATCCATTTGGATTAGAAATAAGAATGATAAAAGTGGAGATTTTTTACTCGGAATGTGTAAAAGGTAAATTGTTTGTGAGAAAATAAGTGGAGCCAAAGTAAAAAGTAAATTGATATTACTTTCAAAATCTAATGCAAATGCACATGTAATTTTCTCAATCTTCCCAAGTATTCTCAAATCTTACAAAAGGACGTTTTGGTGATAACAAGAGAGCTAGAAAATATGTGTGTGTGTGTGTGTGTGTAGAGAGAGAGAGAGAGAGAGAGAGAGAGAGAGAGAGAGAGAGAGAGAGAGCAATAGAAAAATTTATCCTACTTGTTTCTTAGAGTTGGCAAAAAATTCCCCTTAGCATAGAGTTGGAAATTTTTTTGCCAATATGCGTTTTTGGCTTCCTACTATAATCCCTAAAGGCATATTTGTTTAAATATTTTGATTATGATTAACTTGTGCTTTATGATAATAGAAGTAATTTTGTAAGAAGAACAAAAGATGCACAAAAGGAGTCTCAAGGATGATCTACAAAGAAGCAAAAGATCACTCAAGATTATAAGACTATGAAGATGAAGTGATCAAGTTAAAGACCTTGAAGACAAGAAGAATAGTTATGGTAGTTTTATAAGGTATTTATGTAAAACTCCCTAATTTGTTTATTTGATTTTTGATAATTTATGTTAGCTCCTTAGAAGAAATATTTTTTTGAGAAATTATCCTTGAAAAACTAAATGTTCTTGATAAAGCTTTGAGGATTTAAAGTTGTTACATGTTGTAAGCTTTTGCATCAAGAAAACATATTTTAGAAGTGAAGGAAAATCTATGTTTTACAAACATTTCACTAAGTCTGGAAAATAGAAAAATAGATTGTCCAATTCTTAAAAACATCCCCCAAATTATTTTTGAAGACTCATAAAATCGGTCATCCGATTTGAAAAATGGTATGTTCGAATTTCTTAAACTTTTTAAAGAAATCGGTCATCCTATTTCTATCATTTACAAAAATCGGTCATCCTATTTTTTATTCCCCAAAAAATCGGACGACATATTTTAAAAATCGGACCTCCAAAAGTTTTAAGAAAACGGGTCATCCGATTTATAAATTGAACGTTCAAAATTTTTTCACAAAACATCCGATTTTTTGTTCCTAAGAAAATCGGATGTCCACTTTCAAAACTAGTCGTCTAGTTTCTATTTTTACTGTAAAAAAATGACCGTTATTGTTGACAGTAATGGCTAGTTTTTCACCTTCACATATAAAAGACTATTGATCAACCATAAATGTATAGTTGTTGAAGGAGTTTTAAAGAACACATTTAAGAGCATTAAGGACATTTTCAATCATCCTTATTTTTATTTAAAAGAAAAACTTCTTGGAACTATATAGTTTGATCAATTTTTTAAAGAGGAAGAAGGGAAGCTTGTAAAAGCACTTCACAAAGTTGTAATCTATTCATGTCAAGCTTCTTTGGTAATATTGTTCCAACT
Source organism: Catharanthus roseus (assembly GCA_028651295.1). Classification (NCBI taxonomy): domain Eukaryota; kingdom Viridiplantae; phylum Streptophyta; class Magnoliopsida; order Gentianales; family Apocynaceae; genus Catharanthus; species Catharanthus roseus. Next base: position 11,020,871 of record JAPQWS010000016.1, read on the forward strand.
CTACTCTCACATCTTATATTGTGATCAAGGGTTTTGTGAAAACCTTTTGGGTGATCCTTTGATATTTTGATAATCTTGTATTGTTTTGTGATCATTGAGGTTTATGTGCAAAACCCTCGAAAAGTGATCCTTATTGTGGTGTTTTATAAAGATTTGTCACTAGTGGAATTTGTAAAATCCTTGAGTTAAGTCTCAAGATAGTGGATATGGCTCTATTGAGAGAGTGAACCACTATAAATTCTTTGTCTCTCTTTTTGCATTTTACTTGTTATCTCTATGCTTATTGTTTAATTATTCTTTATAAAAGAGATTTTTTTTTGTTAGGAATTTTATTAAAAAAAGAGCTATTTAATTTTTCAAACAAAATCGGAGGTTCTATATTTTAAACGTGCAAAAATTTTTTAATTAACCAAAAACCTTATTCACCCCCCCTCTAGGGTTTTTCACCTATGACTTTCAACTTCTAAAAATCCTTTTTTTTTATTATTATTTTATCTTAGAGATATTAGAGGAAAAAATGTTGAGATAGTCTTTTTTCTGGAAGAAAAGGATCATTATATATTAATATAGATAAAAATTACATCATATTAGGATGTTTATATTTGAAATCTATATGCTATGATGCTAGATAAGTCTTTGACCTCATCTAGGACTAGCTGCACAAAAAACATCTTAGGGTATCACTGTCCCCGTATCTTAAAAAATACATTTATTTCTAGATATCCAAATGGCATGTATTGCCTCCCTAAAAATGTAATGCCACTTCCCTTGTTGGTTGTTCTTGCTTCAGGCACCTGATACATTCAAATCAATGAAAGTTTTAAGATCAGTGGGGGAATAGAATTTATTAGCATGTTGCTCATTCATCAATAAATCCCCAAAAGTTTTTACCTTAGTACAATCTCGTAGCATATGTAACATTGTTTCTTTAGTGCATTCACATCTCGAGCATAAGCTCGATTTCCCAATATTTCTCTGAGCCAACAGCAGTCTGGTAGGTAGTTGTCTCACCCACTATAAAGTTAAGGATGCTCTCTGAGGGCCTTTGAATCTCTAAATCCTCTGCATTCTTTGGCATCGCCAAAATTAGTGAAATTGCAAAGCGTAGCATATATTGTCTTGGATTAAAATTTCCTTTTCATGGTTATGCCCAACCAGGTTTATCTCTCACAGAAGATGTCGCTTGATAGGGATATGCATGGGCCATGGCCCCCTAAAAGAAAATTTTTTCCTACTCTCTCTCTCTCTCTCTCTCTCTCTCTCTCTCTCTCTCTCTCTCTCTATATATATATATACACAATATATTATGTTGGTAATAAAAATTATGAAGTTTGCCACCCCCCTAAAATTTTTCTATTGGTACATGAGAGAAAAAAAATTTGTCCCCCAAAAATTAAACTTCAAGCTCCGCCACTGATCTCTCTCCCTCGAGTTGATCAGATTACGAATTTCATTCAACACTAGTTGAGGCAACCACTGGTATAGTTTATTTATTGCCCATCCGCGGCCTTGTGGCTAATAGAAAGATGCCTTGTGCCTTCAACTTCTCTGCTTGAGGTGGAGATTGGGTGAGGGAGATTAGTGGCTCCTCTGTCAACCATCTATCTAACAAGAATTGCACTTGTTTTCCATTCTTTAACCTCCATCTCTAGTCAGCTTCCACCTTCTGTGCATTCTGGCATAGCCCTTTCTATATGTGGGAGGTTATATACTTCTTTCTCCCCCAGACACCAATTATCTCCAAGGATCCCATATTTGGCCCTGAAAGTAGCAGCCCATAGTGAGTAAGGTTCCACGCAAGAACGCCACACCAACTTTAAAAGTGAATATGGTTGGATTCCTGCAAATGATAGATTCCCAGCCCACCCAATTGTTTGGGTCTACATATATCATTCTGCATTATTGTGTGCAATTTTCTTTTTTTATTTCTCTCTCCCCTAAAAGAACTTTCTATTAATTGGTTCCAACTCCTATATGACAGATTCTAGGAGTTTCACAGCTTGCATTGAATAGCTAGGCACTGCTGAGGTGGTTATCTGAATGAGTATGGATTCAGTCGCGCTCGATAGGAACCTACTCTTCCAACCAGATATATTTTGTCTAACTTTTTCCATCACATGGATGAAAGTTTAAGAGTTCACTCTGTGGTGTAAAAGGGGGATACTGAAGTACAGTCCCTAGTATTTGGTTAGAGGAATCTTAAATTTTATAGAATGCAATTCAGGTCTATTCTATAAGTTCAGCTTGTTCTTCCGTTGTTTCGCCAAATATGATGAGATCAACCACAAAGAATAAATAGGAGATCATAGGTATCCTCCTTGTTGGTTTTCCACCAGAGACTTCCATCTTGTTGTTTTGCTCGAGGACCTCTATGCATAATACAAAAAGATAGGGGGATAGTGGATCTCCTTGCCTAAGCCCTCTGCCAGGTTGGAAGCTCGGTAGGACTTGCTCATTCTAGATGACTGCCATGGTTGCTTCTATAACATAGAACACAATTAATTTTACCAAATTTTCCTCCAAGTTGACTTTCCTCAGTATTGCTTCCAACCTAACTAATGTAGTCATAGGCTTTTTCAAGGTCTAACTTAACCGCCAACCAGCCATATTTACCTTTCTTATACTTCATGGAATGTACTAATTCTTGTGCTAAAATCACGTTATCCATTGCGTGTCTCCCCGAAATAAAGCTGCACTAGTTGGCACCCACAAGTTTAGGCATCAGATTTTAAGTCTATAGTGATCACCTTCGAGACTCTGTTCACAAGAACATTGCACAACAACAATTGGCCGTAATTGGGCAACTACTTTCGAACTGTCCATCTTGGGGATAAGAGAGATCAGAGAATGGTTTAGGGATTTTTCAAATGCGCCTCTTGTAAAAGCCACTCTCACAAAATTACTGAGAGACTCTCCTACTATCCCAATGCTTTTGCTAAAATAAGGGGATGATGCTGTTTGGACATGTCGCTTTCAGGGCCCCCATTTGGAAGATGGTCATTTTCATCTAGCAATAGATATATATATATATATCGATGTATTCTTAGGTCACTTCTAGACATTTTGGAAAGGACCATTCTATTCTATCCGGGTTGTCTGTGGGTTCTGTCGAAAGTTTTATCAAGTCCCCTCTTCACGAAATTATCAAATATCTCTATTCTATCGTAGAATAGAGAGATTTATAGAAATTATTACCAGCCTTTTGGAGACGTTTACATCTTCTATCAAGTCCTCTTTTCAGTTTTAGTCTCGGAACTTTTTGCCTAGCTCTTTTAGCCACCATAGAGGTATGGAAATATTTTGTGGTTCTTTCTCCACATGTCATCTAATTATCACGTGCCCTCTGTATAGGGATGGCTGTTAGCCCTAAGGGCATTATTGCATATGATTTTGATTATGATTAGCATATGTTTGTGTGAGTATTAAGCATAGTTTCCATAGAACAAAAGAAGCATATTTGAAGTCTCAAGGCTACACTTTTAGAAGCAAAAGATCTTGGTGATCAAGGCAAAATGAAGGAGAAAAGATCAAGCCATTGAAGACCTTGAAGGCTTATGTCTTAGTTAGAGATGTGCTAAGATATTTCTTTGTAAAACTCCTTAACTCTCGTATTTGATTGTTGATCTTGTATAAAGCTCTTTGCATAAATTTCTTTCTATAAATCTTTCTTGAAATCCAAGTATTCTTGATCAAGTTTTTTATATCTTTGAAAGTTTTTCTTGTCTAAAAAAGTATCAAGAATACATATTTTTGAAATAGGAAGGAAAACTCTTTACTTGTAAAATACTGTCTGTAAAATCTTCTCAAAAATCGGTCATCCAGTTTTAAAACCGGTTGTCTGATTTTCTAGTTTTAGAAAAATTGGTCGTCCAATTTTTGTAGGTGCGTCCGAATCTTTCTGTTTCAAAATCGGTCGTCCGATTTTTTTTAGGATGTATCCGAATCTTTCTGTTTCAAAAATCGGTCTTCCTATTTCAAAAAAAAGCTCATCCGATTTTCTTGTATAAGGAAATCGGACGTCCATTTTTAGAAACCGGTCGTCCGGTTTTCCTTTTTACTGTGAAAAATATTACCGTTACACAGTGCAACGGTAACTTTCTCTCTCCTTCATATATATATATATATTGATTTTTGATTAGCTGCAAAAAGAACAAGTTTGGTGAAATATTTATTGAGATCATTTAAGAACCTTTAAAGAGCTTTAAAGTACAATTCTTCAAACAATTTTTCATATCACAAAAACATCTCTTGTGATCATCGTTAAGTGAAGCAAAGAGGAGCTTGTAGAAGCATTCAATTGAGTTGTATCTTTCCTTCTCAAGCTCATTTGGTAATATTGTTCCTTAATTCATCTCTCTTTTATTAACATCAAAGGTTTGTGTTGAAAAACCCCTTGGGTTATCCTTTGATTGTATTTGTGATTGGTGATTGAGGTTGCTTGCAAAACCCTTGGTGGATAATCCTCAAAATTGTGATTGTCGTACACTTTTTATTATAGTGGATTTGGAAAATCCTTGGGTGTTGACTCAAGGTAGTGGATGTAGCTCTTTGAGAGAGTAAACCACTATAAATCGTTGTGCCTCTTCATTTTATGTTTCTTCCTTGATTGTCATAACTAATAAGATTTTTTTTGGTTGGGAATTTTATTAAAAAGTGTTTTAGAATTCTTTCTCAAACAAAATTGGAGGTTTATCTTTTAATTACACAAAAGAAATTTCAAAAATTAGCCAAAAACCTTATCCACCCCCTCTCTAAGGTTTTTTCAATTGGTATTAGAACAGGTCTTCTTTTTAAGGCTTAACATCCTAAGAAGCAAAAGATCCTTTTCAATATGGCTAGTATCTCAAATCTACCTTATGTAGAAGGCTCTTCTACAAATAGACCTCCTCTTTTCAATGGAACAAACTATACTTTTTGGAAATCTAGGATTAAAATATATATTTGTTCTATTAACTTTGATTTGTGGAGCATTATAGAGAAAGGTCCTTACATTCCCAAACAGGATGGAGTAGTCAAGAAGGTTGAAGAATTTGATGAGCTCGACTCAAGGAAGTTGACTCTAAACTTTCAAGACATGAATATACTAAGTTGTGCCTTGGATGTAAATGAATACAATAGCATGAGTGGATGCGATTCGGCTCATGAAATGTGGAAGTTACTTGAAGTAACTCACGAAGGTACCAATCAAGTAAAGGAGTCAAAATTAGCCATGTTGGTGAGAGACTATGAGCTATTCATGATGAAACAAAATGAAAGCATTAGTGACTTATTCACAAGGTTCCCCAACATCACAAATGGCCTAAAGGCATATGGGAAAGAGTAATCAAGAGGAGAAGTGAATAGAAAGATTCTTGATGCACTTCCAAAAGCATGGCAACTAAAAACTCTTGCTATTGAGGAATCAAAAGATTTGAGACTACTTCCTATTGAAGAACTCATAGGATCACTACTCACCTATGAAATGAAAATAAAAAGGTTAAATGAAATGGAAGATGAAGACAAAGGAAGAAAAAGCATTGCACTCAAAGAAAATGAGGATGATCAAACATACTCATCAAACAATGAAGATGAGATTGATAATGACGAGAAAATGGCCTTGGTAATGAGGAAATTTTAAAAAATTCTACAGGAAAGGCTTCAACAATAGAGGAAAGAAACCTCCATTCAGGAAAGGAGGGCAAAGTTCATCACTCTTCAAGGCTAGGTGCTTTGAATGCAATAGCACCGATCATCTTGTAGCCGATTGTCCCAAAGCCATTGGAAAAGAAAAAGGAGCTTTAGAAGCAAAGCTTGAGGCATTAAAGAAAAAGAAGAAAGGCAAGGGTCTAATAGGAACTTGGGATCAAGACTCAAGCGAAAGTGAAGGAGAAGAAAAGGCCAATCATGGCATTAGAAAATGAGGTACAATCTTTACCCTCTAACTCTTCTAGTATCCTTGATGATAATTGTGATGTTGATCCTAGTTTAATGCTTATTGAAATGTATGATGAGTGCAAAAAGGTTACTAAACGAAACAAAGATTTGAAAAGCAAAACTCAATTTTGGTTAGATGAGAATTCAAGACTCATTTGTGAAAATAAAACTATTCTTGAATCCTTGGAAGTTTTGAAGAAAGAAAAACAGTGTTCAAATAATGACTTTCAAAACTTGTTTTAGAAACAAAAACCTTTGTGAAAAGATTTCCTCTCTTGAAAAATGTTTGATTGATTATAAAGTCTTAAAGGAAAAGGTGAGTGATCTCACTCTATGTGTTGAAAAGTTCACAAAAGGAAAAGAAAACTTTGAAAAACTTCTTGGCTCTCAAAGATCCCTTTTGACAAAAATGGTATTGGATATAATAATTCCAATAATTTTTCTAAACAAACACATCTGGTAAAAGCCTCCTCATCCTTTTCACATCTTTGTTGTACTTATTATAAAAAGAGTGGTCATAAAGCCACAAAATGCTTTATAAAAAGAAAAGTTGAAAGGGGAATAAAAACGGTTTGGAAAAAAAGAAAACTCAACTAACATTCATGGACCCACAAAGATATGGGTACCAAAAGTCATTTCTAATTCTTCTTTTGTAGGAACCCAAATCAAGCTCAACTAAGTGGTATTTGAATAGTGGTTGCTCAAGGCATATGACCGGGAACGCATATCTCATTAGTGAGATTAAAGAAACAAGTGGCTTTATCACCTTTGGAGATAAGAAGAAGGGAAGAATCATTGGTATAGACAAACATTGGTAACAATTCTTCTTCTTTTATTAATGATGTGCTTTTAATTGATGGTTTAAAATTCAATTTGCTTAGTATTAGTCAATGTGTGATAATAGGAAAAAAGTTGTTTTTGAAAGTGATTCTTCTTATATCATTGATAAGCATGAAAATAAAACTATTTTTGTTGTTAAAAGTTGGAAATGTCTATGTTTTTCATCTTGAAGATCTTATTTCAAAACTTAAAGTGTCTCTCGGTTTATGATGATGATTCACTTTTGTGGCATAGAAGGCTTGGTCATATTAGTATGGATTCTTTGAACCAACTTTCTTCAAAAGAACTTGTTAGAGGCTTACCAAAACTTCACTTTGAGAAAACTAAACTTCGTGATGCTTGCCAATTTGGAAAACAAATTAAGACCTCTTTTAAACCAAAGAAAATGATTTCTACTTTTAGAACTCATTCACATGGATTTATTTGGACCAATGAGGACCACTAGTTTTGGTGGTAAGAGGTACGCTTTTGTTATAGTTGATGATTTCTCAAGATTTACTTGGACTTTATTCTTAAGCCAAAAACATGAGGTATTTCAAGAATTTTTCAAACTTTTCAAAAAGGTTCAAACCTCCCTTGATTGTAAATTGATCTCTATGAGAAGTGATAATGGGAGAAAATTTAACAACCAAAATTTTACAAAACTTTGTGATGATTTTGGCATAACACACAATCTTTTGGCTGCTAAAACCCCACAACAAAATGGTGTTGTGGAAAGGAAAAACGTACTTTACAAGAAATGGCAAGATCAATACTTTGTAAAAACTCTCTTCCTAAATACTTTTGGGCCGTAGCCGTGAACACCGCTTGTTACGTGATGAATCGTGTTCTCTTGAGACCTCTTTTAAAAAAAAAAAAAAGTCCTTTTGAACTTCTTTTCAACAAAACTCCCTCCATTGGCTACTTCAAAGTTTTTGGATGTAAATGATTTATCTTAAACCCCAAGGATAATCTTGGAAAATTTGATAAAAAATCTGATAAGGGAATTTTTCTTGGATACTCTTCAAACAAGAAAGCTTATAGAATTTTCAACAAAAGAACTTTATGTGTTGAAGAGTCCATTCATGTGAACTTTGATGAAACTAACCTTTTTGAAAAGAGAAATGATGATGACATAGATAACTCTTTGAGCCATGAACCTATTCACACTCAAGCTCGGGAAAATCATTCTAAAGAGGAAGAGGAAATTGAGGAAATACTAGAAGAGGATCAACAAATTCAAAACATTCCTTAAGATGTGATATATCCCAAAGGGGCACTCAAAGGATGAAATCATTGGCGATGTATCGAAAGGGGTAAGAATAAGAAGGTACTTCATAGATAACTTTTCTTTATTATCTCAAATTGAGCCAAAATTTATTGATGATGCTTTATGTGATGAGTTTTGGATTATTGCTATGCAAGAGGAATTAAACCAATTTGAAAGAAACAAGGTTTGGACTTTAGTCCCAAGACCCCATGATCACCTCACCATTGGCACAAAATGAGTTTTTTTAGAAATAAACTAAATAAATCCGAAGAAGTTATTAGAAACAAAGCTAGACTTGTTGCCCAAGGATTCAATCAAGAAGAGGGCATAGATTTTGATGAAACTTTTGCTCCAGTTTGATGTGAACCGGTTAGATATGCAAGAACCAAGGCAAAACAACTAAAGAGTCACAAGGATCAAATTGAGCAAGAGAAGTTTCAAGGCTTAAATTTTGATGTCCAAGACTTTATGGGGCAATATTCTAATTTTTGAATAAGTTAGAAATTGAAAATTTACCTTGGTAGATAGTTGGAATCCCTTTTGCCCAAGCTGAAAAATTGCCTCCTACTTTTGGCAATGTGTTGACTAGTACTCTAGAATAGTCTAAATACAATTAAAACACTTCTATTGTCTTATTAAGTGTATGTATAGGTTATATCTATCCTTTGGGCTGAAAATATGAGAGGGAAAAATTCCTATTTTCTCCCTCAAGTCTCTATAAATATGTAGTCTTCCATTTTGAAGAAGTAATCAAGAAATTTTTCAAGACAAATGTTCTTCTCTTAGTATTCGTAGTTCTTAGCTTAGTTTTCTATCTTCTTCAAGGGTGAACTTCCTTGAAAGAAAAATCACTTTGAAGACTTTTTGAAAGTTCCAAGAGCTTCAAGGTTGATCATAAAAAAAAAAAATTCCTTCATACTAGTTACTACACTCTTGTAGAAAACTAGTCTTGAGGTCTTCTTCTTGTTTCATTGAGGTCTAAGGTTCAAAATACCTTAGGTTGCTTGAACTTTGAAGAAAAGATTTTGTTTAAACCTTCTTGAGGTCTTGGATTTGATATATCCAAGGTTGCTTGAAGTTTAACATTTTCAAGTCCTTTCAAAGGCACTTTCTTCTAATTATTACACTTGTTTTGTTTGTTCTCTCCCTCACTTCTTGGACAAAATTTTATGCTCTTGAAGATCATTCCACATCAAACTTGGTATGAAAAATTAAGTGGATTTGTTCTCTCAAACAATTTTTCAGGGGGTGTGGTGGACACTACTCTTTTTACAAAAACCTCTTGTAACAATGATCTTCTTCTTGTCCAAATTTATGTAGATGATATTATTTTTAGTGCTACTAATGCTTCTTTGTGTGAAGAATTTGTCTCCCTTATGCAAAATGAGTTTGAAATGAGCATGATGGGAGAATTAAACTACTTCCTTGGACTACAAATCAAGCAAATGAAAAGAAGGCATCTTCATCAACCAAGAGAAGTACACAAAAAAACTACTCAAAAGATTCGAGGTAAGCAATGAAAAAGGTATTAGCACTCCTATGAGCTCATCATTGAAGCTTGACAAGGATGAAAAAGGCAAGAAGATTGATGAGAAAAGGTATAGAAGTATGATTAGTAGTTTGCTTTACTTAACGGCTAGTAGGCTGGATATTGTGTTTGCTGTGTGTTTGTGTACTAGATTCCAAGCTTGCCCCAAAGAATCCCATTTAATAGCTGTAAAATGTATCTTGAGATATTTAATTTCATCATATGATTATTGCTTGTGGTACTCTAAACAATCTTGTTTTGATCTTATTGCCTAATGCGGATTATGCCGGATGTAAGGTAGAAAGGAAGAGTACAAGTGGAAATTTCCAATTCTTGGGAGGATGCTTAGTATCTTGGTACCGCAAGAAGCAATCTTGCGTATCCTCATCAACCGCCAAAGTGGAATATATTGCAGCCAGTTGTTGCTGTGCACAGGTACTTTGGATGAAATACACCTTGATTGATTTTAGTTTTTCTTTTAAAAATATACCTATAATGTGTGATAATACTAGTGCCATAAATATTTCCATAAACCCTGTGCAACATTAAAAACAAAACATAATGAAATCAAACATCACTTTATTAGAGATCATGTTTTTTTAGAATATATTTGCACAGATGATCAAATTGCTGATATTTTTACAAAACCTCTCTCTGAAGAACGTTTTTGCTATTTGAGAAAATTGCTTGGTATTGGTAATAAAGACTTAGGGCGCCCCACAGCAAGCAGATGGCTAATGTGTGTTGGTTGAGTTATCAGTTTTCCTCTTATTTATTTTGTTCTTACAAATATTTTAAAAAAAATCGGACGCCTCTTTTAAAAACCAGACGTCCGGTTTCAAAATACGACTCAAGGATTTTTTTTTACGAAAAATTTCCGAGACTTTCGGACGACAAAATCGGACGAACTCAAAAAATTCGGACGTCCAATTTCTTATTTTTCATAAAAACTGGACGACCGCTTTTGAAAAACGGTCGACCGATTTCTTTTAAAAAGCATCGGGGCTGCGTCTTTTAAAATCAATTTCTTTCATAGTTTATCTCTTATTTCTCTTATTTCTCACAACTCTCTCCACCGCAACCCTCTCCCTCACAAAGCCCGACAGATTTCCAAGTCCAATTCTTACTCTTCTTCTCAAATCCTTCAAATTTCTCTCCTCACCACGCAAACCTACGATTATTGCTCTATTTTTATCTCTCTAATCCTCTCTATCTGAAAACCCTCAATCTCGACCTCAAAACCCTAAGTCGGGATTCCTTCAATATGGTGAAGACAAAGAATGCCAATGTTGGCCATGGTGAAGCAGGTGGAAGTAGTAGAGGTGGTAAAAAGGGGAAGGGAAAACAAGTAGCAAGGAGCGAAACGCCTTTGGAAAAGTTCATCTCAGTACAAGCTACTGCCAACTATGAAGCTTGGACACAGAAGAAAAGGAAAATCACTCCCGGACATCGAGTCGATTTATCAGACATGGAAGGTATGGAAATAATCTCTGCACTCTTTCATGATATTGGTTGGGGTTCTTTACTGATTGTCAATGAACCATTCTATCCTATGATGCTTTATGAGTTTTATGCAAATCTGCAAATGGGTAGAAATTAATTTGGTGGGAATGCTATTACTTCTAGAGTAAATGGAATAAATATTGTGGTTGATAATACTGTTGAATTCCATTCCTGAAGATGGGATGTGCTTTTACACAAAAAATAAGAAACGCTTTGACCAAAATTTGTATAGTGAAAAGAGGTTTGAGGAAATTTTTACCAAAGGAATTATGCTAAAAAGAAGTAAGGATAGAACAGTTGCCAAACTTGATGCCTATGGGAGGATCTTACATCACATTATTTCAAATATAGTTATTCCCAATGTAGGGCATAAGTCTTCAATTACAAACATGCATTCTTTTGTTATGCTAGCAATGCATGAACACAAAAAGATGAGTTTTGGTTATATTGCAATAGAACACATGCTAGCCACACAATTCTCTTCCACCAAGTGCTTACCGTATGGTTGCTTCATTACAAAAATCTTTCAATATTTTGAGATCAATCTAGTTGGAGCTGGTGATCACATTGGTCCTGGTAAGATTTACAATCAGAATACCTTCAAGAGAATGGGGTTTGAAAGAACTGATGAAGGACTATTTATAAGAGGTGGACAACAAGGAAGTGATGATGATGATGAAGAGGATAATGGTGATGAAGAAGAGGGAAATGAGCCCGAAAGTATAGATGACGAAGAAGAGGATATTCAAAGAGAAATGAGATCAAAGAAAAGTCAAGAACGAACGGAGGAAGGACAATCCTCCGTAGATACGGTTCTTATATTGGATAGAATTGCTGCAATGCAAGCACAATTAAATGACTGCCTTGACGACCTCAATGACAAGATTTTAAACATTCAATACCGGATTACGAGATTGGAGCAAGGAGGAAGAGATACCGATGAAGATGAAGATAAAGATGATTAAGGATTCTTTTTAAAGATCCCTACCCTTTCTTTTTTTTTTTTTAAAAAAAAAAAAACTCCTTCCTCTTCCATTGTTTTTTCTTTAGCTCTTTATCAAACTCCATTATGACTTTTTTTTTTGTGACTTTTTATGCTATGTTGTTCTTCTTATGACTTGATATATGTTATATTTTATTCCTCATATTGGTGTTGTTATCTTGATGCTAACTTTTTATGGAATTCATGATGATACTTAAATGTCGAAAGTCCAATTGTAGCTTCATTTTCTATGATCCTTTGAAAACATTCACAAGTATCTTTTTGATTTATGACAAAAGGGGGAGAAATATGTGCAAGAACTAAGGGGGAGAAATAGTTGCAAGATGCTTATTGTGTTGCTTTTAAGTTTCATGCTTTCGTTTGGTTGGTTACATATCTTATGGGTAATATGCTTGGTTTGATGATTGTTTGATGTCATTCTTGGTGTGAAGCATGCTTTTAAGGTGAGCTTATTTTGTGTTACATTATGTTTCAAAACCTTGGTGTGTTTTCAAATTCATAGGGGGAGTTATCTCCCTTATGGTGTTTTGGAATGCTTTACTCTTATTGATGATCTTCTTGAAGCATCACCATACTTTAATATTTGCTCTTTTGTTCTTCTTGCATATGTATTTGTCATAATCAAAAAGGGGGAGATTGTTAGCCTTAAGGGCATTATTGCATATGATTTTGATTATGATTAATATATGTTTGTGTGAGTATTAAACATAATTTCCATAGAACAAAAGAAGCATATTTGAAGTCTCAAGGCTACACTCTTAGAAGCAAAAGATCTTGGTGATCAAGGCAAAATGAAGGAGAAAAGATCAAGCAATTGAAGACCTTGAAGACTTATGTCTTAGTTAGGGATGTGCTAAGGTATTTCTTTGTAAAACTCATTAACTCTCATATTTGATTGTTGATCATTTATGGAGCTCTTTGCATAAATTTCTTTCTATAAATCTTTCTTGAAATCCAAGTATTCTTGATAGAATTTTCGATATCTTTGAAAACAAAATTGGTCGTCTGATTTTTTGTAGGATGCGTCCGAATCTTTCTGTTTAAAAAATCGGTTGTCCTATTTCAAAAAAGGGCTCATCCGATTTTCTTGTATAAGGAAATTGGACGTCCGTTTTTAGAACCGGTCATCCGGTTTTCCTTTTTACTGTGAAAAATATTACTGTTATACAGTGCAACGGTAACTTTCTCTCTCCTTCATATATATATATATTGATTTTTGATCAGCTGCAAAAAGAACAAGTTTGGTGAAATATTTATTGAGATCATTTAATAACCTTTAAAGAGCTTTAAAGTACAATTCTTCGAACAATTTTTCATCTCACAAAAACATCTCTTGTGATCATCATTAAGAGAAGCAAAGGGGAGCTTGTAGAAGCATTCAATTGAGTTGTATCTTTCCTTCTCAAGCTCATTTGGTAATATTGTTCCTTAACTCATCTCTCTTTTATTAACATCAAAGGTTTGTGTTGAAAAACCCCTTGGGTTATCCTTTGATTATATTTGTGATTGGTGATTGAGGTTGCTTGCAAAACCCTTGGTGGATAATCCTCAAAATTGTGATTGTCGTACACTTTTTATTATAGTGGATTTGGAAAATCCTTGGGTGTTGACTCAAGGTAGTGGATGTAGCTCTTTGAGAGAGTAAACCACTATAAATCGTTGTGCCTCTTCATTTTATGTTTCTTCCTTGATTGTCATAACTAATAAGATTTTTTTGGTTGGGAATTTTATTAAAAAGTGTTTTAGAATTCTTTCTCAAACAAAATTGGAGGTTTATCTTTTAATTACACAAAAGGAATTTCAAAAATTAGCCAAAAACCTTATTCACCCCCCTAAGGTTTTTCAATGGCAATAGAGGTAGGGGGCCCATCCTCATCTCCCTACCTTATTCCTATCCCCATACTTGATTATGAAAATCATCCCCATCCCCAACCCAAGCTCCCCTAATCAATCCTTTTTCCTTACCCATCCATGTACTTGGGGGTAAAATCTAACCACATCTCCATCCAAACCCACTGGGAAATTGGGAATCCAAGTAGGGAATTAGATATATTATTTTCAATAACCCTATCAAATAGAAAATAATAATATGCATGCCACAAATTAAATTAATTAAAACTTTAAAATATAATAAAAGTAATAATCATTTCAGAAAAAATCTAACAATGTTAAAAATATATTAAAAAATAGCTAGTTCAACATATATAAAGCAATGGGGATGGGTGGGGATGGGACGGGTAGGGAAGGGGAGAACCTGATCCCTGCCCCCACCCCTCTAGAGTAAATGCTCTCAATTCAAAAGTTCTTTATATTCTTGGATGAGCTTATTTTCTAGATGGAGTAGGTAGTCAGAATGGTGTTTCCACCAAGTACTTCTAGATTCCCAGCAATCGGGCTAAGCATCTCCTTTTTTCCCATGGAGTGTGTCCAAATACCTCGGTTTGCCACCATTTTACCCTTGCCACAAAACGATTCATAGTATACTGTAGGTCTCCAAAATGTTCATCCCAACTCTCATTTACAAGTTTCCCGAAGTCCTCATGGACCAGCCAATTGGCTTCCATTATAAAATTACCTTCCTGGCGCTCCCTCTGTACCTGTGTAACACATCTTACCAAAATTGGATGATGGTTTGAGTGAGTCCTTGGAGGTATTGCACAACTACTTGGGGGGTTTTGATTCTTCATTGGGGGTTGCACCAAACCTTATAAATCCTTTCTTGCATATTATCCAATCCGTCTCTCTTATTTGTCCATGTAAAATTGGGGCCCAAAAATCCTATGTCCATCATTTCAGCAGCGCCAAGAGCTTCTCATAACTCTATAGACCTTCTCCAACTCACTAGTTTGCTACCCCTCTTATCTGAGCTATTCATCGACTGATTAGTGTCACTCATTAGTAGCCAAGGTTGTTTGATCAACGGACCCAGGCTATACAGATAGTGCCACAAAAATCTTCTATGCTCATATTGGGTGTGAGGCATAAAATGAGGTAAAACCAAATCAATAAAACTATCTTTCTTAATTAACAAAATCATAATTTCTGAGTCTATTTTGATCACCTTAATCTTCGTACGCTTGGAATCCCAGAAGAACCATATTCCACTGTCAAAGCCCTTGGATTCTGAGATTGCCAAGGAGTCAAAACTATAGTTTTAGAGGATATGATGAGCTCTAGAGCTAGGAATTCTCGTCTCCACTAGTACCAAAACATTAGGTCTGTGGCTATCCAACAAAAATAAAAAAAACTCATCTAATGATGCGCTCCTATAATATAAAAATAAGATGTTACTATCCATATAAACTTAAGATAGAAAGGGTGACCTCTACTTGTCAGTGTGAATTTCCTCCACAGAAGAGTCCTATTGGCCTTGGCCGGAGTTCATAACTAGCTTTTGTGAGGGACAATCTGGCCCCTTCTGGTTCAACAGTTGATTTTTCCCATCTATCGATGCATGCCTTCTCACTTCTATAGCTGCAGTTTAGGACTTTGAGCTTTGTGAGGAGGTTGACTATTGTGGTGGAGCTCTTTCTGGGGATGGGCAATCGAAGTAGGATGTGTACCATGGTCTCCAATTAGAGCTATCTATTTCTAGACTGGGCAATTGTGGATTACCCGACTACAATATCCTTGGTGGCCTTCCACTGCCGCCCCTTTTTTGTATGTCTCTTTTCTAGTCCTCCTCGAATAAGGCCGACCTGCGATATGTGTGGTGGTCACTCTGTTGCCTTACTGTGTCTACATTGCATTATCTGTACTTTTTGAGGCCATCTTTTCTTTTCCTTTGGTTTTCTTGCATTGCTGCATGCCCCATGTTGATGCCCAGAGTGTACAGTATGCGAGTCCGATCAAGGAATAACATGTATTGTTATAGTTAAAGCCTGGGCCGACATGGGCTCATTTTCTTCCTCTGTAGTTGGCCCAACAATTCAAATACAGACCCTTGTGAGGGTTTTCCTCTTTCTGTATGTTTGTTCTCCTTGGGCAGAGGAATGCCGCTAGTGGTGGCGCCCTTGGCCTAGTTTCAACAGTCCCATCAAAACATATCAATTGTGAGGGATCTTGTTTGTCCCCACCAGATCCCGTATCTTGCCGTTGGGTAAATTCTATGTCTTTCACTGGATCTTCTCCCGTTATAGTTTTGGTACCGTCGGTATTTGTTTTGGGAGCATCCGTAGGCCATATGGCCCTTCTCCTTTTCTCGAAAATCTATTCAGTGTGTCCGACCGTCGTCTGGCGGGGGTCACAATTCCCGCTAGTGCATTGTCAGTCGGCTGCATTCGCTGCTTTCTCCGTAGTTCGAACAACCCTTGGGTAGCTCTGCTTCATGTGTCTATAGCCACCGCACTCGAAGCATATTACTTGCAGTCCCTTGTATTCCATCTTTTGGAGGTAGCGAAGAAGGCTATAAAGGGGATGAGGGGTTTTCTCAGATCCATCTGAACACATACTCTAGCAAACTTTTCTTGAGTGACTGTTAGAGTGGTTGCATAATTTGAATGCCTGTCCCAACTTGTTGTCCAGTTGCATAAGAAACTTCTCGTTGAACAACTCAACGGGTATTCCAGGAAGGGCGCACCCAAACCATGGTTGAAGCAATGACGTCTATTAGAGGCGGAAGTTTGGTCGCCATAGGGCGATGGTCAAGTAATGCCCCATAACAACCTATGGCCCCTTCTCCAAGACATGAATATAGTATTCACAAGAAAAGAATCTAGCTAAGCAGTAGCCATTTCCAAATTAATTAGTTTGCACCCCAAGGGGAGTTGCCACAGGACCTTGATCCTGTTCTCCAAGATTCTAAGGTTGAAGGACTTGCTAAGTAATTTGATAGTGAGAGCCAGTCTCTAAGGAGCGAGGAGCTTTTGGTACACATCAGAGTGGATATTCATAAATGGCCATTTATGATCTGCTCTGGTGTCTGTGGGTGTCTCATTTTCATACACTTCCTCAATCATAAATGGATTTTTATCATCCTCTTCGTCCTCTCTGTGTAAATTTGAGGAGGGAGTACATCTTCAACAGTTTTATAGGTATGACCTTGGTTGTAATCCTTCTCGATCATCTATAATAGTTGGGCTTAACTTGGCCAAATCGTTGTTTTCTTTTCCACATCTATAACTGTTTCCTCATTAATATTTCTTCTGATGTTGTGTGAGCTATTAAACAGGTCATTATTTATCGTGGCTAAAGCGCCTCTGCCCAGTATCTTTCGAGAGAAGGCCCCTCTGACGAGACCACCTCTCATTGCACCGATAACATGCTGCAATTAATATATTCTACAAAAACAATTTTTTAAACATAACGAGCTTTTCACAACCTTCAATTTTTTAGAGTGTCATATTGAGCAAGCTCCTTGACTTTCCCTTACTCTCACCGCACGCCAGCTAAAGTGTAACATACCACATGAGCCCATTTTAGTGGGCCTGTCTTGCATATTCTTTTCCCACTCGTCCGATCGATCCTCATTTTCGAACGGTTTAGATCTCGGAAAGACTGGCCCCCAAGCCGACTCAGAACGCACTCAATCCCTTTCCGGAGAAACGACAATGGCCAACGAATTTTCGTGGTCTACAATTAACTGTCAGAAGTACTCTGTTTTTTGTTTATTCAGTGATTTCTCCCTCAATTCCCACAAACAGAAGCAACTTTCACCTCAAACACATCTGATAGACAGTTTTTTGCTGCTCATCTCTCTCAATGATCGGCTGCAAGTTTTGTAACTTTACCAATGTAACACTTTTTCTCAACTTGACATCGAAAAGGAACACTAGAAGTCACTATTTTTCTTGGTCATACGATTCCTGTCCACGCAAGTCGTGCTTAATTTTGTGTTCCAGTGGTGACAGACAAAACTGGAATTCCATTATTAATGGTAGGCGCAGAATCCAAGGTAGAACTGGGAAATCTGAGGAAGAAGAAAAAGGAGAGAGAAAAGTGCATTGTGAAGTTGAGGTGATCTCTTGGCGGGAACGCAGAATTAAAGCTGAGATAGTAGTTAAGGCTGATGTGGAGTCGGTTTGGAACGCTCTTACTGACTATGAAAGGCTCGCCGATTTTGTTCCCAATCTTGTTAGCAGGTATTCACTGATGCAACTTTTTCTTCTCAAATTTCACTAGAATTTAAGGCTCGTTTTTATTATATTTTCTTAAAGATGTTCAATTTCAATAATTGTGAATGTTATTATAATGTTATAGATATTCCAAAATATTCAGTCAAGTCTGATTTAAGAAAACTGAGTTATGTAGTTAATGTGCTGTTTGCTTTTTCATTTTGTTGACAAGAAAGTAAGTGGAGGCTGATTCATTGCAACAGCTTTTTCCTTTACCTTATACAAGAGAGAAATGTGTGAACCTTTACTTGTTTATAGGTCAAATGTTGTTATTGTAGTACTTTTTTTTTCTAACTGCAACTAAATGGAATCCTTGGTTAGTGGAATTAGTTATCTTGTCGGTTTTAGATTCTAATTGAGGTGTAGAAAGTCTGACTAAAAAACCTGATATTTAATTTGCTGCTTGAACTTAAGATTTATTTATTTATTTTTCCATTTTGTCATTAAAAGGTAGTTAAATGAGATTAGGTCTGTTAAAGCAGATGCTCATGCCTCTGATTCCTTGTCTTTTGGTTTTTAGCTTCAAGGAAATCCCATGAATCTGCACTCAGTTAACAAGAGATTCCGGCATTTTCTAGTTGGTAGTTTAGTTTATCTTTATGAAACTATTAGGCTCAAGAACTTACGGTTAAGATGCTGAAATTTAGAGTTTAGTTATCTGGAAAACTTGTTAATATAATAAAATCTTAACAAATCTAGCTTCATTAAATTCATAATCTTGCCTATATTGCTATAATCTCACGTTCCTGAGGACAACTCTGCCTTCTGCATTAAAAATATGTTTTTATCTTCAACCATGATCAACCCTAGAGGAAGCAGAGGGGACCAGGATTGATTAGCAGAATACATACATTGCACCTCCACAAGCTTTATAAACGTCTTGCTTGTTGCCTCCCTTAATACATGCTTTCTTTTTGAAACATTATATGATTGTGGTTGTGTATGTACTCCATTAGGCTATCCTAATATGTTTTACTGTGATAAAGATTTGTGATTTTGGCCTCTTAGAAAGTATCTATATTCAGTTTTCTACACATCTCATCGAAATAGTTTTCTGGAAAGAGGCGCTAGAGTTGGCTGACTTTTCGTTTATCACATTTGCCAGTGCAAGAATTCCCTGTCCCCATCCTGGGAGAATTTGGTTGGAGCAGAGAGGACTACAAAGGGCGCTTTATTGGCATATAGAAGCTCGGGTTGTGTTGGATCTCCAAGAACTTCAAAAATCAGTAAGCATCAATTGACCGTAATAGTGGCTTTTACTTAAACATATCCAGTTGCAAATCCTCAAATATTGTTTTAAGCAGCATTATAGCATCTATATCAGTACCCTAATGCTTTATACTTATTTGATGGAAATAGGGTGTCACACACAGCTGTTATAGTCTTAATGATGACTGCTAATCATGAGTTGGTGACTATATATTAATAGCTATTCTTCATATGACTTCTTAATCGTACTAATTTTTTGGCAAAAAAAAACTTTAATGTGGAGATTTTCATTGGAGAAAGGTGTGAGGGGTACACATCTATCTATAATGGGGAGGGGTTTCCCCCCATGAAATGCCATAGTTCTGTCTGTGTTTCTTTGTTCCCTCAGCATTATTATTATTCTTTTTTTGAGGTAAAAGCAGCATTTGTATTTATTAGCTATTGTTTGTAATCTGTAAAAATGAAAAATGTTGTTATCCGAAATTTATTAGTAACTATAGTAAGATACAAAAACTAATACTAGTCTGATATCTGCAGAATGAAGCTGAAGCTTCTTTCTTTTCTATTGTTTGTGTCAAAGATGATGAAATCATCTTCAACTGAAGTTAGTTGAAGCACAGAACTTTAACAGAGATATAGATCTGATCAGACTGTTGCATAATTTCGAGGCATCTTCATTGATGACCCTGGATACACTTCAATTTCCGGAGACGGGGATTGGGTCTCAACAAACAACTCTAAGCAAGTGGTATGGAATTTTTACTGGAAGCACGTTGATAAGAATCAAATTTGGGAATGAAAACCAGTGAAAAGGAAGGATTAGGAAATTCAGATGTGTATTTGCAATTGGTTTTCTTTTGAGAATTTTTGTTTTGAGTATAGAAAATGGAATGGTCTAACTATGAGTGAAGAGGTGGGACTGAAGAGAAATAAATAGGAAAAAAAACATTGTTTGTGTGACGGGAATTGATCCAAATACAAAGGACCCACCTGAGCTAAGATGGAAAGTAAGAAGAATAGCAACAAATGGTCTACTTTACAGTAGCAATTAAAACCCTAGAACAGCAGTAGAACTAGAACCTCAATCACATACAACAAAGGCTCAACCTGACAATCCAGACAAAATTCCTAGAATAGCAAGGATTCTAGTACCCTTATTATGTGAAGAAGTGAAAGATCCACTAGTACCTTGAATTTGCAATGAAAAACAACAACTACTTGAATTGGGTACCAAGAGTTGGATCACACCCTGGATAAGAATTGGAATGGAAAAGAATGAATAGTCTTTCTCTTTAGTTTCTCAATAGATATAAATGTCATGAGCTGAAAGTTATACTTTGTCTCACATATGAGAGCTTAACTATATGCCAGACCATAGAATAATTATGGAAAAGCTAATCCTGAAATGTTTAGGGATTTAAACCCTCTAACAGACATTTGAGACTAGCTATAAATGAAAAAAAAAAACCCTAATCGCTGAAATAGCAAGCTGCAGCAAAATCTGGTTGGCTACCACTTCCCTGCAGGGGCTGGTCTTCAGACCAACCCAAGACCAGAAAGGTTCGGGGTGCTACCGGTGACGATTCTTAGTATTTCATCCGGCTGGAGATTTGTTATGTTTTCAACCTCTTACAAGCATTCCTTTGGTCCTGTACTTGCATTTCCAAGCAATCTAGCTCCCTTTCCAATATTTTGCAAAGCAGATGCTTGCTTTTAGCTTCCCTCGAAGTTCATCATATTTAAGATCTTCTTTGCTTCTTGATCAAGAGTAAAGGGGTTCTCTTTGAGCACTTGGAATCTTATCGGCCTTGGAAGGCTTAAAGTAATTTTGCCTCTACTCAAAGAAAGCCATGCTGTAAAAACCATCTTTCTAACATCCTTCCATTCCATTATTTTTCTGCTTCCAGCTTTTTAAAATTATGCTCTTGCAAATAGTTCACATTCCTCTTCTCCTTGTTGAGCTGGATGGATGGAAGTCAGGAGAAAATGGAACAGTTGCAGCACCATTTAAGCTTCTAGCTGTGGCTGATATGGTGTTGCTTAGTTGGAAGCAATGGAGGAATTTTATAAGAGAAAGAAGCTTGGATTTAGAAGAAAAGAGAGAAAGAATAAGAAGAAAGGAGAATTTAGCGAGATAGTAGAAGGGAAATAGGCAAAGCCTCACAATGAATAAAGTCTACTTCATTAAGATAAATTGGATCGGATCTAGCTGTTTTTTTTTTCCTGCAGCACCTTGAGGTGACATGAGTGTGACCCTAAGGGGTTCAAGAATCAGTTTTCTTTGTGTAAGGGATAAATTAGGCATCAAAGCCCTAAAACCAAAACATAGCACCTTGGCTCCTTACATATATTAAAAGCTGAAAAATTTGACTGCAAAAACTGTGGCAGGTTGACCAGTAAAACCATAGCAAAGATTAATTGAATTCTGCCTAAAGTATAGAATTATCAGAATGACTAAGTCTTAAATAAAGAAAAACACAAGCAGCTTCTGGAGCAAGTATAGGCCAAACAAGAATTCACAAATAACATTTTTCTTTTACACCAAAAGCTTTTCCTATGCATTAAGCAAATGGCGCATTTTAACCTGATTGTTTATGAGTCACATAGTTTCCAACACAGTTTTCTAGGAAATGAAAGTAAAGTTCAATTACTTATACAAGGTGCTCTTCAAGTTTCTTGTTGTCTTTTCTCCTTATTGCTTACAGTAGAGCATTTTGGAATTACTGCATTTACTGGGATACTATATCATATCTCCTGAATTCTTGACACATTCACTTCTCACCTTATAAAACTACCATCAGGAAAATCATCGTGAACTTATCTTTTCCATGGTTGATGGTGATTTTAAGAAGTTTGAAGGGAAATGGTCAGTCAAAGCTGGTAAAAGGTAAGCTACATTGCTGGTACTTTTACTGCTGGCGATAAGAGCTCATCATATTGTTTTTTTGATCTGGTGGTTCATTATTCACCAGCTATGGTGGGCTAAACATGTAGAATGGTGCCTATACTGATACCAATTTCTGCTACATTTGTTATTCTAACTGAAACAATGGGTGAAAGAGGGAACCAGAAAAAAAGAAAGGAAATAATGACACTTGAAACGACCTAAAGTGGCTAGAAACTGTTAGATTGGAATTTTATATTCTGTTTTCATCTGCGGCGGATAATTCTGGAAGTGTTTTATTATCGTAATAGCATTTATTAAGAATTTTCAGTAGCATTCATGCTCAATGGTTGGAAGAAAGGGTAGTGACAAAATCAGTTAATACATTAGTGGAACTTGTACATGGTCCTTGAGACTTCTCTGTCTCCATATAAACACTTTATAGACCATTCTGAAATGCTCATGTAATCATATAATTTTTAAGGGTTCTTTTCCAACATTTTGTCAAACTTCGAACTTATAGTAGTCAACTTTTTTATAAATTGTTTGAGGAATCCTCGCAGATTGACAAAATGGAATATAGAGGCAGAAATTATTACTATTAATTTCTATGAGAACTAGTAGCATGTATCATGAGATCCACCATATCATGACCATTATCACGCCAAAAGAATTTAGGACAAAAACCATATACTGTAGATAGTATATTCTAAAATTTTTCTTGTCAGGTGATGCAGGATTCTCAGATTTTCTAAGGGTAGACAGGCTATTTCTAATTTAAAGTTCTCTTTTGTTATCTAGTTTACTTCTCATATATTTAAAAGGATTCCTATCACTGTAATCAGATATTACACACGTTTTTCTGTGATTAACATTTTTCTACGGAAGGAACATCACTCACGGAAGGCTGTAAGAAAAAGAAAAAAGAAGTATTAGCATAATCTAGCAGCAGTATACAGCCGCAATATCTTGTGATAATTCAGAGGACACAAAAAAGGCATTTTGGGTTCTAACATTGAAAAATATGGAAGATGCAAAACCAACAGCATTAGGTAGATAAGATGTATACGCACTATAAACATTCAATAAGTATTTATATTATCTATATCTGGTCTATTATGTTCTCATAGATTAAGGCTTTTGCTGAGATTCTAATATTTCTGGTGTTCCTAGTGTTTTAAGTGGCTGAGCCTACACAAAATCGAATTCAGAGTTTAAATGGCCTTTCTTTGCTTACTCTGTTAATTACGGTTATATGATTTTAAATATTATTTGGGTTTTAGGGTGTCATGAGGGGTGTTTGGTGGTGGTGGTTGGGGGGGGTGGCTTCATGCTGGAGGGGATTTGACTTAGACTGCTCTACTTGGATTGGCTTTAAGTTTGAAAAAAGTGGATTTTTTTTCTTCTTGAATTTCGTGAAAAGACATTGACCCAAAAAGAAAAAAGTGAAATTTTTTTGGATTGAACTTCAATCCAAATAGGGCCAATTGATAATTAGAAATAACTATTGCAGGGTCGATGGAGCATGAATGATGAATTTGCTCTCCAGTATTGAAGAGGGTATGTATCATGACCAACAAGGAACTCTAGAAGCAAAGAGTAGAATACATGTAAAATTCCTCAGGATACCACCTTTGCCACTAGCCTTGGATTATTTCAGTCTGACAAGCTTACATGGATGCAGAATTTGAATGTTTACTGCAAATTATTGCTTTTTAATTGTATCAATCCTGTCCCTCCATGATAAGGAAATAATTTAAAGCTCTTCCTCTTCAATGCTCAAGATCACCTCCAGCATGAGGATAGTAATGAACCACCAATAAAGTAGCTCAACAAAGTACTCTTCAACACCAAATTCAATCCTAAACAACTAGCGTTGCTAGAATGGCAAATGGAATGAAGAAATTCAAAGAAGAAAATAAAAAGCCTATTCAAGAACCCTCCCAAATCAATTACGAACCCCAAAAAGAACCCTATTTCAACTAGCAAATAGAACCCAATGATAAAAGATGAGAATTCTACTACAATTTCAGCAAGAGAACCTAAGATTAACATAAAAGATGAGAATTTTACTACAATTTCAGCAAGAGAACCTAAGATTAACAAGTAATCACAAGATTGAAGGAAAAAAGAGGGATCTTTCAAGAACCCTTAAATTTGATCATCCAAGAATGTTCAATTGAACGTAAATACTCAAGGAACATCAACGCTTGATTAAACAGGAAATAGAGAATCAAGTTCTCACACAAGATGGAAGAAACTCCTAGGGTTCTTTAAGAGAAGAGCCTAAGCTCAAAGATGGAAATTTTCAATACGTAAGAGAAGGCTTCAAAAACTAATCCATTTTACGAACCCAAATCCTAATCTAACTAATCTAAAGTCAAGTAGGGTGTAAAGCCATCATATTACCCTAAAACATCATAAAAACAAGTAAAAATAGGCTGCCATCGAGTTAACCTGTCAACAGCTGGAACACATGAGAATTCTACTGGGAACTCCAGTGTCAGATATTATGGATAGCCGGTCCAGTTGCTTCCAACCAAACTTCTGAAGAAGTCCGGCGCTAGTTCTTTGCTGGAATTGAATTCCACCTCTTTTTTATGTTTTCTTCCACCTGCAGCTCCATGGACTCCATCCACTTCCCTTTTGGGATGTTTCTGAATGACTTTTAAGCCGCAGAATGCGTCCATATTTCTGTAATGTTGGTATTGAGGTTTAGACACTATCTCTTCTTTTTCCCTCTCTTGGGATGTCTTCATCTCCCAATTATCATGTTGCTCATAGTCTTCATAGTTTTGGCTTGGAGATAAATCATTCCATTCATTCCTGGGTTGTAGATGGTCATGTTCTTATCACTCCAAGATGAGCTCGGAACACTAAAGCCATAGAAAATGCATTATTTCATTGCACTGAATATTGCTTCTTGATTTGGCTTTATTCACATTAACCGAAAATCTATACAACAAAATAACATCTTGATGCCTGCTAATTCCTGTAATCTTATGGTTGCCTCCAGTATTGTGGCCAGTTTAAAAGCTTCCCACATGGAATAAATTTACCAAAAGCTGTGACATAATAAATAATGAATATTATTCCCTTGGTCTTGTTCTGCAGTTTGAAATCGAAACCCATCCTATGAGATCTCATTCTGGTCATAGAAATAGAATAAAGTTTCCAAAGCTAATACAGAATAAAATAATGAATATGATTCTGTTTGTCTTCTACCACAGTTTAAAGTCAATGAATTCATTCAATTCTATGAGATCTTGTTCTGGTTTTCCTTTGTTTAGTGGTGATACAAACATCCATGAAGCATCAGAAGACTAATTACTGTTGCAAGAAACTCTTAATATATCTTTGGCCAGATCCTAAAACAGCTAAATTATTTTCGAGTCATTTCAATATGTTTTTTGGCTAAATATGCAATCATCTCCAACTTTATTCTTCTTTATCTTGAATGATATGGTTTCTGCAGGTTGTCAACCACGACTTTAAGTTATGAAGTCAGTGTGATACCAACCTTCAATTTCCCTGCCATTTTCTTGGAGAGAATAATTAGATCAGATCTTCCCGTAAACCTTCAAGCCTTGGCATGCAGAGTTGAAAGTAGTGCTGAGGGGAGCCAGAATTTATTGATTGCTGAAAGTCAGCTAGATACAGCATTAACCCCTCCCTTTAATTCTGCAAGTTTAGAACTGAACGATTCTAATCATGAAAATAGTATCCTTTCTATTAGGGGAGAATTCAAGGAAAAATATTCCAAGGCTACTTTTGGCCCCTTATCCCCAGCTACAAGTGAGTTGAACAGTAACTGGGGAGTGTTTGGTAAAGTATGCAATCTTGATAAACCATGTCTGGTAGATGAAGTTCATCTTCGTAGATTTGATGGGCTACTGGTGACTATATCTCCAACTCTCAAATTTATCTTGGGTAGCCATTTTTTCCCGCTGTGTTGCTGATAATTTGGGTTTTCCCTGAAGGAAAATGGAGGTGTTCATCGCTGTGTTGTCGCTAGCATAACCGTAAAAGCTCCTGTTCGTGAAGTTTGGAACATCTTGACTGCTTATGAGAGTCTTCCGGAGTAAGCCATGATATTTATTTATTTTTTGTATAATAATTTATTTTTATCTTTTAGCTTTATGTCTTAAAATTTTTGAGTTCTAATGTAATATTCTGTGGTTTCTACTTCTGAAATGTTTTCGTGTTTTATTTGATAACAGATTCCTATATAGCATATCTTGAATTCTTGATGAATGATGTTTTATTTGCCTGAAATCTTTTCATCAGTTGTAATGTCACAGTGATCCAGTTCCTTTGATTGGAATACTCTAGGAAAACATAGTTGTATTTGTTTTGCTTCCAATTCAACTTTATAATTTGTGTTTCTATCTTTCCCGAACTCCCATCTTTTATCTTTCAGACCAAAAAAAAGTAGCTGAAAATGTACTATGAATAAATACTTCTGTTTGGTTCATAATCGTATATTGTCCCAAATAGTCTGTTGGAAGAAAAGAAACAGTGAGATCAGAATAAAAATGCCTTCAATTTGAAAAGGCATATTAAGAAAGTTTAAATGGCTTGATTATTTGAAATGTCTAGATTGTTTTAATCACTTTCTGTCATTTTGTCATTGTGATCGTCAATTGGAAAACTAATAACTTCTTCAGTTCTTGGATAATGATGGCATCCAAATAAAGAGTATAGTTCGATCTATTGATTTTGGATTTCATGTAAGGCATATTTATATCCACAAAATTTTCTAGCTTTCTGTGCTATTCTTGGGGCTACAAAATAATACTTCCTCCATTTCACAATATAGGAATCTTCGGGATATTTCCTCCAAGAATATTCATTACAAATTTTCCTATTCTACCCACTTTCTCTCTATCTATCTCGTTATTTTCCAAGATAATTTGCTTGAAAGTTTCCTTGCTTTTAGAATGCTTAGTGTGTGTATACCTCAAGTATCTTATATTGTGAAATGGAGGGAGTAATACTTTGTGTTCCTCTGTTCTTTGTTCAGTCAACAGTGGAGAAGTAATCTCTAGGCTGATATATGATTTTAAGTAGCTGAATGTATACTATACAAAGTCTTATATTATTATCTCCTTAAATGGATCTTTCCAAGGTAGAAACTTACTCATGTTGTTTAAATGGGGAACATAATAGTCCTTTACCATGTGAAGTCAGAGTGCTTTTGCTACTCTATTTGTTTACAACATATATACTGCTTTTAGCAGCCTTTTGGTTGAACGATCACCTTCACGCCGTTCAGTTCTCATGAACATAGCATGTTCTCCAGCTCTAAATCTCTATGACTCTATGTTAGCCGATATCCGTAATTAATAGTTTTACAAATTTTCTTCTTCTGGTTTTCCTGTTTTTTATTAACACTTTGCCATCAAGATATCTAAATCATGCATCTTGTAACAAATAGTTTTATAAAATTTAGAAGATGGAAAGTGACAAGATCATAAACATTGTCTCTCTTCTCCTGGTCAAAATATTGATACATATCGTTTCATGCACTCATGAAATGACTCCCATTTTTCTGTTTACTCTAATTTTGAACTTGATTTTACAGTTGCACTTGTATAATTTGAAAAAGAAAAAAAAAAAAAAAAAGTTTCTCCTAGTTTTGGAGATATTAGGTTTTTCTTCTATGAAACTGAATTTATTTCTTTTTTAAAAATTTTTTTTATAAGCAAATGAAACTGAATTTCATGCTTATAAGATTTCCCACTCTGTATCTAGTGCAGGATTGTTCCGAACTTAGCTATCAGTAAGGTTCTGTCACGGAAGAACAATAAAGTTCGAATTCTTCAGGTACAGACAGCTTAGAGTTCCGTTGCCTGTATGAGTTTTATAGATTCTCCATGCATATGAAGTCGCTAGTATGAGGTGAAAACTTTGCAGGATTAATTGGATAATTAAGTTACCTCCCACAATTTGGTTTCCTTCTTCTTCTAGTGCATTAAATGCCTTTCCAATCTATGGCTTATGTTCGGTTCCCATGGCTCATAAAACTTTAACAATCAATCATTGCTTTTCTACCAGGTTTCCATGACATCCATATTGATCCCAGGGTTATAAAATTGGGATCTTGTATCACTATTGACTTGACATTTTTTCTTGTGTGAACTATCATGTTTACCTTTCACGAAACCCAAGAAAAACATCTTTGCGATTTTCAAATTAAAATCCAATCCAAAATGCTCCCTAATGGACCGAATTTGTCAATGCAGGAATTGAGTTTAGAAATATAGGTTTACAAACACATTGGAGCTTCGACTAGATAGAGTAGACATCTCCTTTTATTTTCATCTAAACAATTGGAAACTAAAGAAAGAATCAGCACGTCTATGGGTCAATTTAATTGGAAGTCCCCGCCAACCAAAGAATTCTTAAGAGCACTACCCTTTTCTTCAGGACCAAGTTTGCTGAAATATGCAGCATCTTCTGGTTGTAGTTCAAGAAAACTGTGGCCTGCACCAAGACATAAAATTAGCATCCTGAGCTGCTTCTTGAAATTTTAACCTGGATGACAGAATCTGTCATGATATAGATTAACATTTTGTGCACAATAGAGATTGACACATGTTGTTTTGCAGATTCCATTCAGATAATCTATTTATGTACTAATCTTTTAGTTGCTCCTTCAGACCCTGAAGCAATTTAGGCTCAACCTGGGTTGGAGTTTGTTTTGAGTTTGTCCAATTTTTAATTTGAGACCCACATCTTCTCTCACAAACAATTTACCTTTCACAAACTCCAAGAAAAAAAATACACACAAAATGCACAAACAAGTCATCTCCCAGTTGGAAATAACTATTATTCTCTACTTGTGCTTAACTCCCTGCTCATATATCACATTAGAATAATTGTTTTTGTAGCTCAAAAACTTCTTTCCACTGCATAAATGGTGTCAAATTAGCTCCTAAGGATTCCTAAGACAAAACCATAACAAGTATGTATTCTTGAATAATTATCCATTTTATTACAATTATTTACAGGAGGGGTGCAAGGGTTTGCTGTATATGGTACTTCATGCACGTGTTGTTCTTGACCTACATGAACAACTTGAACAAGAGATCAGATTTGTGCAAGTAGAAGGGGACTTTGATTCATTTCGAGGAAAGTGGAGTTTGGAGCAGTTGGGGACTCATCATACATTGTTAAAGTATAGCGTGGAGTCAAAAATGCACAAGAATTCATTTCTTTCTGAAGCTATCATGGAAGAGGTTTGATATCTTTATACTATCTTTAGGCATCAGTTTCCAGTTTATCGCACATTTATTTCTGACATTTGAAAGTTTTGTTCTCAGAAATGCTAATTATTTTCAATGTGGTGATATATATGATTGACTATATATTTCTTTGCAATTATTTTATATTTACCATAGTCAACTTAGAAAAGTCAGTTGGAATCTGTTTGCCAAACATGTTATTGATATGTAGGTGATATATGAAGATCTTCCTTCGAATCTATGTGCAATTCGAGATTATATCGAAAAGAAAGATGCTGAAAACTCATCAGAGAAATTCGACAATGCAAACTCTTCGGAGGTGCATCTCTGTTTGTCTCTTAGTGAGACCGCTGCTGATGATACTGAATCACTAGAGCAAGATTCTGATGGTAGTGGTCCAAGTTCATCTAGACTCAGACCCAAAGTTCCAGGTTTGCAGAGAGATGTTGAAGTTCTCAAATCTGAGCTCTTGAATTTTATAGCTGAGCATGGTCAAGAAGGCTTTATGCCTATGAGAAAGCAACTCCGTAAGCATGGAAGGGTGGATATAGAGAAAGCAATTACACGCATGGGAGGATTTAGAAGAATTGCTTCACTTATGAATCTTTCCCTTGCTTACAAACACCGCAAGCCAAAAGGTTATTGGGATAATCTTGAGAATTTACAAGAAGAGGTTAGTCATCAAAACTAGCTCCAAATCGGAGGGACTACTAGCTTTATCTGCTTTTCTTTTGATGAACCTAGCCTTATCTGCTTTACTATATATATTATTATAAATTGTAAAGGGAACCTCATTTTCATAAACAATGTAGTTTTGCCACTCTGCATGACTTTAGCAGAACATGACAATGAAATTGGCAAGTCTACAGATTTCTCGGTTCCAGAGGAGCTGGGGAATGGACCCATCATTCATGCCCAGTCGAAAATCTTTTGAACGAGCAGGTATCAAACAACTTCATTCTCCTTTTCTTGCCATTTTTGGGTTTTCTCTGTTTGATTCTTGATAATATCAGAGAGATTATTTCTTTTTCTGCCTACGTAGAATAGCTGACTACATCCACGATAGGAATAAGAAAATGAGAAATGAAATAGGAAACAATTGTCTAAAGTAGCCAGGTTTTAGTAATAGATTCCTTGCTCCATGATGATTCTTAGGGTAAGAAATCATGAAAATATTTTGCTGCTTACTTGATGTTCCATAGAGCACCTGCATTGGTTGTTGCATTAACACACTTGAGATTTTCTCACAAGTTCACGTATTTTATAACATTTTGATCATCTGACAGGCTAAGGTCACAGTAAATAACCATTTCACAGAAATGAGTGCAGAAATATTGTTTCAAGAAAAGAATAATAGGACTAATTGATATCTTTATGACTTGTTTCTTTTACATAGGTCGCTATGATATTGCACGTGCATTAGAGAAATGGGGAGGTCTTCATGAGGTCTCACGTCTCCTCTCTCTTAAGGTGAGGCATCCAAACAGACAAGCAAGCCTAGCAAAAGAGAAGAAAATGGATTATTTGACAGCCAATGATGTAAATGGAGAAGAGAAGGCACCAGGAGTAAAGCCCTATGTCTCCCAAAATCCGCAGAAATGGCTTACTAAAGTCAAGGAATTTGACATAAATTGGGTTGAATGATGTGTGTAAGTTTGTTTCTTTTGTCATGATATCATTAAATCCGTGTACTCTTTTGTCATGCCAATTTGCAAGAATAGCATTATTCAATCGAACATATCTTCTGTAATAATCTCTAAAACATTCTTAAATTTTAAAAGATAAATCTTAAAAGAAAAAAAATAAAAAGATAAGGCTAGAGTTGTAAATAGGTTCAAATAGGTATGATATTGCTTGTACCGTATCCAAATCCTTTTAATAAAACATGTATCCAGGTCTAGACTTACGCCGTGTGGGTAAATAATTTATGGATCTAAATCTTTCTTAGAGAGTTTTGGGTAAGATTTAGGTATAATCAATTAAAGTAGTCACTTTTTAAAAATAATTATGATATATATATATATAAATATATATTACTTGACAGGTCTTGGGTAAATGAATATGGATAATGTAATACTTTACCATACCCATTTAATAGAAAACTAGTTATGACCCTGTGTGCTTTTTTTTAAAATATTTATAAATTATAAATGTTATTAAAAAAATGTAATATGTTATATTATGAATGTACACAACATAAAAATAAAACATTATATACATAATTAAAAAATATATTATATTTATAAATAGTTGAAATATAGTAAAATAAATATAGTAAATGATACTAATATTTTTCCTTCCTTCCCTTAGCTCTCTTAGCTACATGAGCTGCATTAGTTGCAATAGTTAAGCATAAGCAAAAAAGGGGCTCCATTTTCTTTATCGCCGAGTTGAGCTTCGCTTTAGGGAGAGGATACTACTTGTATCCGGAAAAAGAGTTCCAGCTAAGCTTTGGGTTTGCCAAGCTACATTAGCTGCAGGAGCGGGTGTTCTATTTTGTTACTTATTTAAAAAATTTAAATGTAATAATATTAGTGTATTCAAATATGAGAAATTTACTATAATTATGCTTTTCATTACACCCAAAATATTTTATTCTATCTTTTTATAACTAAAATAATTTTCAAACAACTTATAATTGTGACAATTAGTGTCAAATCTAGCTAGAGAACACACGATCCACTCACATGTAGTCGTAAAAAAAGAAATAATTTAGTACCTTCCTATAATTTCAATGACCAATTCATATGAAAGAAACTATGTGAAAGTAATTTTGACCATATTTTCATATGGATTGGTCACTAGAATTATTTGAAAGGACTATATTAATCTCTTTATGATTGCATGTGAGTGCGGTGTTCATTTCCTAGACGAATCCTGCCGTCCTTGACATTAAATGTCGCAATAAACTATTTGAAAATTATTTTGAATAGAAAAAGATAAACATTATCTTTGATTTGTAAACATTTTATTAATAGTTCTCCTTTTACCCAAAATATTCTATTAATGATTTCGGCTCCTTTTTCTCCTTCCAAAGATGTGCTCGATTGTCCCTCCTCTTATTATTACCTTTGTTCTTCTTCTTCTTCTTCTTCGTCGTAGTCCACTGTAGTCCTTTTCTCTTCCATTTTTTCTCCTTCCATTGTTCGTCATCGATCACTCATCCCTCTCTCTCTCTCTCTCTCTCCCCCTTTTCCACCACTATAGCTGACTGTAATCCTTCTCTGTTTCTTCTTTTTTCTCCTAACACGCTGCTGCCAACCACCTCTCTCTCTCTCTCTCTTCCCCCCTTTCTATCACCATAGTAAATTGTAATCCTTCTCCATTTATTCTTTTTCTACTACCACCACCGTGACCACCTCTCTCTCTCTCTCTCTCTCTCTCTCTCTCTCTCTCCCCACCATCACTACATAAAAGGTCATTTATTGACCGAAACAAAATCGTCGGTAACTATCGACAGCATACTGACAGTAAGGACAACTGTAGTCGGCATTTAGCAATTCCAACTAAAAAAATGGAGGGAAACCTTTGCGCCCAAAATGACGGCTTGGTACGTCAGTTTATCTTGGTATCTACGGGCTTTCCAACGGCATGAGACCGTCTGTATCGACGACACAGTTGTCAGTAATTTTTGATATTATGTTATCGACGGAAAAGCCATTAATAATAAAATCAAAGATATACAAAATTGGGCAAACCCTTTCCTTCCCTAAATCATTCAAAGCTCTCAAAAAACCTCCCAATCCGTCCCACACCACTCATCGATGACTTGTGGCAGTCACCGATGGCGAAGCCATCTCCCGTGCCGCCCCATCCCAATGTGCGCTGTTGCTTCTCTCTCTCTCTCACTCTCTCTCTCCACCTGTTCTTCTTCTCTTCTTCTTCCTGTTCTTCATCAGCTTCTGTAAATTTGGTTTCCTATAACAACTGCAACCTCAAGAAAGAGGAATATTTGATTTTGTTAATAAAACTCTATAAATTAAATCTAATAGGAAATTTTCAGCAAATTAATTAGTAGATATAATATGGTAATTCTTCTCTGTATAAGAAACCGAGTTCTTGAACTATTGGCCGGAAATCAGAAACTTGTTGCTATCGGAAATTTGCCTTGCTGCTCGCTGGAAAATTGTGTTTCTGCTGCCGGAAATTTGGCTTGCTGTTCCTCGGAAAATTGTGTTGCTGCTACCAGAAATTTGGCCTACTGCTCGCCATTGGTAATTTCTAGTAAATATTTTTGAGTTTAAAGTTAATTTCCATATGTGCTTAATTTCTTCTGTAAATACTATATATATATATATATATATATATATATTATATTATGGTATTAACAGAGAGCTTCATGTCAATGTTGTAAACTTAATGACTAATTTGTTTTCTTGATGTTTGATAGTTTCTGTACTCTTTTGATATGAATTTGATGTTTTATATGGTTAATTTCTCTGTTGCGGTTATATATTTTTTGAATGCTGCTTCAATTATGAAAAGTAGAAGTATTATTTAGGTGTTGCTTTAGTGTTATTATTATTTATTTTGATAAATAATTATAGATTGAGATTTTTCCTTTGTTAGCGAAGTCCTAGACTTCTAAATTCTTTTTCTCGAGATATAACTTTCGAGTTTAGTATTTGATATGACTCTTAATTTTAGATTGATGGTTGACATGTGTTTTAATTATAATGTAGCAAAACTTCAGGGAGCTCAAAACTTCTTGTTAATTATTTCCTCACTTGGGAGATCTTATGATTGTTTTGTTTGGTACCCTACCTTGTTGATCACTTTTGCTCTTCTTAATTAAAAATAATTTTGTTAGATAAATAGAAAGTAGTAGTATTATATTTCTTGAAACAAACAATGGCTTTTTTTGTTGTTAGTGATTAATTAGATATAGTTTTCTTCTCCTCCAGTATTGATATGTTTCTTTTGCATTGTTGATATGTTACAGTGTCTGATTAGTGGCTTCTAGAAGCTAGAAGGTGGTTAACAGTTTACTGGTTTATGGAGTCAGATATAAGTAGCTCTAGACAAGGAAACAATGTAGCAAAGACACTTCTTGTGCATGTGCTTTATAGAGAGTCATTATCTAGAGATCTCTTTGACTGTTTTTTTTGCATAAGTTAAAACTCTTGCATCATGTGTGGAGACATGGTTGTAGAAACTTTAGAGTTTTTTTTTTGTCCTAATTAAGCTTTAGATAATGAAAGCACGAAAGATGTCAAGTATCTTCTATTTATTGGTTAGGGACAATGATATCCTATCGAGCTAGCAAAAGAGAACTCTTTATCCAAACATACTGATGTACTAAATTTGTTTTCTTGAAGCTATTGATAATTTCATTTTTGCACGTATGAAAGTCCATCCCTCCTTCAAAAGATCATGTTTATGTGTTTCTTGATGCCGTGTCCATGTACTTTTCAATAGGAATGATCATTTTGCCCTTCAATGTTAAGCTCTACATCACTGTTCATAGAATATTACTTCCTCAACCCCTTTTCTTTTTGAAAAAGTTGGAGAGAGTTTTTTTCTTTTTTTTTCTTTCAAAGACGATTGGCTATATATAATTTTAAATTATCTTACTTTTTTATTTATAACAAACAGCTTTGTGATCTGGAAGTCTTATAAGCATAATTTTAAACTAAAAGAAAATAAAAATTTTTGCATTTTTTCCACTAGTTATTTCTTCTTGTTTGACATTTCATATGGTTTTGCTACCTGGGAAAACAAAAGCTTTTTGTTGCCTTGGGAGCGAAATCCATCCATTCAAAATAAATGTATACTATACTTTTTTCCTCTTTTCTTATTTGAAAGATAATAAGTGAGTAAAATGTAATACTTTTTTAAATTATCTTTTAAGTTTTGAGTTTTAAATATGCTAAAAAATATTATTATATTTTTTTCTTATAGTTTCATTGTGAGGATTTCGGTAACATATTCTCCATCATGTACACATTAGAGGTATGTTTTTATTTAGTTTAAATTTTGTTTTACGAGGGAGCCCTGACTTTTTAAAATTTTATAAGAGCCCTGATTCTTTAAAGCTTTATGGGGGAGCCTTGACTTTTTAAAGCTTTATGTGAGAGCCCTGACTCTTAATTAATTGTTTGATTATATGTTTGTTGATTGTTTGAGTGGCTTGTGTGCTTGGAAAATATTCGTAATACAGAGGAAACTCTGCAAAATTTTTTCAGTCTTATAAAAAATAATTAAATTTTAGTAATGACTTAACCCTAAATACCAAATCTTTTTAAATGACTTAAATTTTAAATGAAAGGAGAAGTTGGAACTTTTTAAATTTTTTAGGGGAAACTTTGTTAAGATTATAAACATTACACCCTAGACCCTAATCTTAAACCCTAAACCCTAAAACCCTAAGCCCTAAATCCTAAACCCTAAATACTAAACCTTAATTCCTAAACCCTAAATCCTAAAACCCTTGTTTATAAATATTATAAATGATTATAAGTTATATCTCATTGTTAAAACTATAAGATTATATAAGACTTTTAAGTAATGATCTCCCTTACTTATATTACAAGTTCGATGGACAAAGGACGTAAGAGAAAGGATTCACTGCCCTTCGCACAGCATGAGACCTTGCCTATGACACAGGCGGTTCTACAGACTCCCAAAAAGCAGGATCTGTTAACTCTGGCTCAACAGGATCCCCCCACACGCAAGGATAAGGATCTAATGATACAGACACAGATACTGGCACGTTCCGACGCTCCTGGTTTATCTTCACCACTGACCACACAACTGCCACCATCTACGGCTCCTTCTATGGATCTTGCAGCTTGGAAACCGCCTCCCGGTGATACTCACCAGTTATTGACCCTGAATGTAGATAGGTAAGTTCAATCAACATAAAAAACATATCGTTATAATTTATAAACTATAATTAAATATAATATATACTAACATTAATTTTTACAGACTACATCTATCTTCGAGAGCCACCATCTATATCTCAACTATCATGCAGGAGCGGTTCACCATCCCTTACCACCGTTGCTCTGAGGTCCCGTCGGATGTCCGTGACATGTTGTGGGGAGAGTTTCAGGTAAATGTATCCAATATTATAGTTTTTTTTTACTTTGTATTAATTTTTTACAAGTCTTTAATACTTATAATATTTTGGATCAATTTTTTGAATCTTATACTGGTTATACTTATATTTATACAAATATTCTTTTCTCATGTTTTGAAATTTCATTGAAATTTCAGAAAAGATATGTATGGGACCTGACATTATCCATGACCAAGATGAGACATGCATGGGAGGTCAAGGTCGGTGATCGGATGAGAGATTTTGCTTGGAGATGCTCGGGCAGTGAAGAAGAGGCCCGTTTGGATTCCTGAGATGCTCTGGGAGCAGATGATAAAGTATTAGGAGTGTTCTGAGTACAAAACATTTTGTAAATAGAATAAAAGAAACAGGAATGAGGGATGAGGGGGTCGGGGAGTAGGGAAGCACATAAGTAGATTTATCTCCTTCACCGAGCATCAATTGAAGAAGGTGAGAATTGATGTTTGATTTTATTACTTTATTTCGTTACTTCATTATAATATAATTAATAACCGTGTTATTTCTTTGTAGCAAGCGAATGTTTCCCAAGAGCAGACACTTTAGAGGAGCTCCATGAGCATTAGACCGGGGATAAGAAGGGAAAGTATGTGGATTTCCATTCAGAGGAGTTTTAGGTAAGTTTAGTGAAATTTGTAACTTAAGTTTATATAATGTTTTATAACTTATAACTTCAAATTTTAATAAATAATTTATAATTTATTATCTAACTAACATTTCATATTGTAGACAAAAGTTCACAAGGCCTGAAGAAGGTCGAGGAGGAAGCTGCAGCCACGGACACTCCCAATGATCTCCAGTTGATGGCCACTATATCTTGTGGATTGAGCCGGGGCCAGTTATATGGAGCTGGTTCGAAGGCAGATCATCTCAGAATTGAGAGCAGTTGGGCTGCAGCTCGATTGCCACCTTACTGTTTGGAACCGGATCAGAGGATCATGAGACGAGTTGAGGCAGCTGTTTCCAGTGTCTGCGCTACCTTTGACGAGCACATAAAGTCGTTTGCCGAGTGTTGCCACTTGCCGTACACGCCTATACCACCGATGATGGACATCGTTAGAGCTGCTATTCCATTGACATCTTTATGATGACAGCAGCTGCTCGAACCTCATATGCAAGGATATCTTCCTCTACTCCCCCTCCCCCTCTATTGATATTCGGGGCACCAACACTGTTGATTCCCCTCCCCCCCCCCCTCTCCCCCCTCCCCCACCTCCTCCCCCTTCCCAGCCCTTTAGTGATGTTAGAGATCCCAAGGATATTTGATACTTGTACATTTTATGTTTTATGGATGTTTTAGTTTATGGATATTTTATAGGTTTGATATTTTAGTTTATGGATATTTTATGAGTTTGATGTTTTATGTATAAGCATGAGTTTATGAATATACACTGTTGCTGTTGGATTTTTGCATTTTAGGGAGTTTCAGGTACGTTTTACAAATTATATATATATATAAAACCTTATAGACGGAAATACCGACGGCCTCAATGCAGGAAACAAAGATTTTAAAA
The DNA here is from genome assembly GCA_028651295.1 of Catharanthus roseus. Taxonomy (NCBI): domain Eukaryota; kingdom Viridiplantae; phylum Streptophyta; class Magnoliopsida; order Gentianales; family Apocynaceae; genus Catharanthus; species Catharanthus roseus. The sequence continues at coordinate 11,058,955 of JAPQWS010000016.1, forward strand.
AACTAGAAACCAATGGCTCATGCCATTGGTATAACTCTTCGGCCTCACTGACGGAAAGATAACCGTCGACTTTGTCATCGGTAATACGTAGCAATGGAGAACAGAACCCGTCAGAAACACCATCGGTATTTGTTTCTAATAGAAGAGGGCTGTCGGCTACTGACATACTACAGAAAAATGAAATTCCATCTTAAAGTCATTGTGAATAGTAGGTACCGACGGCATTTATTATCGACGTGACGTGGCCGGTGGTCATGTAATCAGCGCATAAGGTTGTACCGACGGGACGCCAACGACATTCTCCGTCGGTATTTGCTTGTACTCTTGTAGTGCATTCCAATGTTGACATGGGCATGACTGACTGTAATTCATCTCTCTTTTTGTTTTTTCTCCTCCCATCGCCTCTGACCATCTCTCTCTCCCACCACCACAGCTGACTCCTTCTCCATTTCTTCTTTTCCTCCTACCACCACCGCCGACCACCTCTCTCCCTTCCCGTCACATGGTTAGATATAAAGAAAAATTAAACACTAAAAAAATCTAACTATAAAAAAGTATGTACCATGCATTCGATAAAAAAGTTTCTGGTTTCTGGTGTATTTGGATTGTTACTTAAATAAAAACAAAATTCATTTTTTTTATCATGCCTTTTTCCTTTAAAAAAAAAATCAAATATATCTTCTCACAAATTAATTCACTTTTCTCAATTTAATTACAATCTAGTATGAACTTCTATCATTTCTATCATGAATTGACAGCTTTGGGATTCCATCATTGAATTTGCATAGAAAAAAACAAAATCAAGACGAAGCACCATTAATTTAACATGCAATTAAAGTTTTATATATGAGCCTGGAAGACGTATCCGGATAAAAAATAAGAAATAAATAAGAGCATTAAAATCTACTGATCTCAAAAGCACATAATTTAGAGTTATAGTATAACAAAGCATACTGAGGAGGTAGGTTTTTATAATAGATCTAACATAGAAATATAAAGATTAGATTTAAAGAGAAAAATGGAAGGATAAGATACTTACAGTGGCGGAATTAGGACAAAAATATTGAAGGGTTGAAGAACAGTAAATTTTTTTTTTTTAGAATTTCATCTATAAAATAGATGCATTCCAAATACAAAACTATTCTTTACAAATAAAATAGCAAAACAATAGGTAATCGCCTATTACCAATGAGGAGTGATCACCCATCACTCACGAGGAATGATTACCCATCACTCACGGGATAAGCATTACAATTCTAAATTTACAAATGAAATAGCAAAAAATAGGTAATCCCCCATTACCAATGAGGAGAAATCATCTATCACTCACTAGGAATGATTACCCATTATTCACGGGATAAATACCTCTATCAAAGCTAAGAATCTTGAGATAACCAATGAGCATGATCAGAGGATAAAATCCAATATGAGCTGCAGTTAATTTAGAACGATTAGAAGATTAATATAAAAATTAATAATCTCATAATCTGAAAACTCTACCCATACTCGAGGCTTTTTAGACAATGTTTCTTCAACCGGTTTAGGACCCTTCTCCACTTTTCAAAATATTTGTCCATAGTAAAACCCTATATAATAAATATTCAAAATATTTTAAATTAAATTCAACACATTTCACTATTGACATAATCATTAAATGAGCAATCATATTTTTTCCCAAAAAAAAAAAAAAAAAAACCCTAGAAACAACCAAAAGAACATGAACATCACAGCAGAAGCAAGTAAGCAACTAGCAAAAGACAGCAGCAACAGCATGATTCAAGAAATTTCATAAAATAGATTAATTTAAAGGCTTACATTTTATTCAAATTTGAAGAACAACTGAAGCCTGAAGAAACAATAGAAGCACTCGAGCGTAACAGTGCATGCAATGTATGCGAAACAGAGATGCAAGACTCGCAGCAGCAAGAAGGAGTAGCAGAGGAGCACGTCTGGTCGCCGCCGGTCACCGAGAAGAGAACAGGAAGGGAGAGGGAGGCAGTTCACAGCAGCAGTAGCAGCAAGAAGGAGCAGCAGAGCAGAGGTCACTGGTCAGAGACTCAGAGGAGTGGTCTTCGTCTGTCTGGTTGCCGTCGGTCGCTGAGAAGAGAAGAGGAAGCTCGCCATCGCTGCCAAGAGAGAAGAGGAAGGGAGAGGGAGGGTAGTTTGAGAGAGAGAGAGAGAGAGAGAGAGAGAGAGAGAGAGAGAGAGAGAGAGTCGAGGGAGGAAGAGCCGAATTTTGGTTTCGGGCGCGGCGCAAGAGGCTGGAAACAGATTTTTTTTTTAATCAGTAGTCCAGCCCAGAAGTTGTGGGGCTCTATTTAAAAAAACAAAACTAGAGGGCTTGAATGTAAAAATATCAAAATTCCTAAATTTTTTTTTTTTTTTTTCGGGGCTCAAACCCACCCGAGCCCCCAAGTAATTCTGCCACTGGATACTTGTCTAATAAGTGTGAATAATATATTTAAATTATACTGTTTTATCCTTTTACCTAGCTAAGTGATAATGTCTAAAGACAAGAGCAACCATAATCCGTTGGGTTTATTCTCATGCGATCTTGGTTTGTATCCTATATTAACCTTTTAAAACCTAACTTTAAATGTTAAAATTTGTCATTATGATTGAAGATAATTATTAAAGAGACCACAATTGAGAAAGAAGAACTTTTGGTTACGATAAACAAAAATATGAGTCCGGATAGAGGTAACCTCTACAAATTTATTAATAGCTATAAATAATTGCTCATTTCCTTGTTCTTTATTTCTAATTTTCAGTTTTCCTCATCTCATAGGCATATGAATTTTCAAAGTTTAAACCAAAATTGATATTTTTAATTAACTTAATAAATTAAAATTCTTGAAGATTTGAAAAAACTCATAAGCTAAAAGTGATGAAGATTTTAATTAATTTATAGGAAATCCACTTTTAGAATGAATTAGTTACATTTCTATAATATATTATATATATAGATAAAGACTAGAAGAAATTAGGTAATATAGTTTTTGTAAAGTTAATTAAAATAAAAAAGGATATAATAAATACATATTAAAAATTTTAGATTATCTTTTTAAATATAGCATCTTATAAGATAATTAATGATATGTTCTTATCACTTATTATCAATTATTACTCATCTTTATTTTCTTTTTAAAATGGGGTGAAGAGAGAGGAGGCCCTCCATCCATGTAGAGATTAGACTTCAATAAATTGTTTACATATTAAGGAGTTGTACTATAAACTAAAATCTTTGTACTTCTACATTACATAAATAATATAATCTCATTTGCTATCCAGAGTGTTCCTAAAAAAAATTCACTATCCAAAGTAAATTCAAAGTATTTAAATAAAGGCAAATTGAAGCTACCGTGGGTAATTGGAAAAGAAAAGTAATTTTAAAGTATTTAAAAGAAAAAAGGAAGCTTTTGTATATTAAGAACTAAGACTACTACAAAATGCTTTGTCAATCAGCCTACTCTTAATAATTGGCACAAAAATGTGTATCCCTATCTATCTATACATTTACAAATACAATATGCAAGTTGCCATGTCGAAAAATTGTGTTTCCCTTAATCTACCTGTTCCCCGTGGCCTTTTCTTTGCAAATCTGATGAAATATTAAATCCCCCACGGTTGATACTCTTCATCCCATGTTCAGGATTTTTTTTGGCCGGGCTCATTTTTAAAAAAAGTTCAGACTGAAGTGGACAAAAAAATTTTTTTTCCGATTCAGGCCATAACGTACAATGGTTGTGCGTTATCTCTAACCATAACGCACAATGGTTGTGCGTTATCTCTAATGATAACGCACAACCATTGTGCGTTATCGACTAATTAAGTCGGGTCGACCAACGTGGCTGATAACGCACAATCAGTGTGCGTTATGACTCGGCATAACGCATACTTATTGTGCGTTATCAGCCACGTAATTATTTTTTTATTTTTATTTTTTCATTTTTTTAAAGTTTTTTTCAAATTCTTTTAAATATTTTTTTAAAAATTTATTTTTTTGTTTACAATAGTGTTATTTAATCTATTTTATTTTTTTGAATGAACATTTATTTTGTTTTTAATAAAAATTTCTTTTGGGAAAACTTATAATTGTATAAGTTTTTTCTTAGTAATTTGTTTAATGAATTATTTTTTTAATGAAAATTTGTTTTGGAAAAACTTATAATCGTATAATTTTTTTAAAAAGACTGTATTTATTATATTTAACTTATTTTTTGCTATTTATATCATTTGTTTGGAAAATATATTTAGATTTTGTCCATTTCATTGCAAGTTATTTGAAGAAGTAATACTAAAGAAACCGTAAAAATATAGAGCAATGATGTAGTAGTTAGAAGAAATTGAAAGAAAAATTTCATTATTATAAACATGTTTTATTACAACTATTTCAAGAAAATGTCAAACTTATACATTGAGCAGTCCGGGGTTATTACAATTTTTCCTATTATGTCCCGGCATGCGACATCTACCACATCTTGGGGGAGAATCCGGATTTCTATAATCCATTTCCTCCTGAATCGCTTGCCTTGTTTCCTACCCCGTTCCTTTTTCATGTTTGGAGGATAGAATGTCAAATTAAAAGGGACATCCCTCCAAAAGTTCTCACTCAAGACCGGATGAAAATTTGCTTGGTAAGTTTTTATGTACGTTTGTCGCGAATATATCTCCGGTACATAAGCATCTGTTCTTGACCCATTTTCTCTACACACTGCAAGAAAATGAGAACAAGGAAATGTATATGTTTGCCATTTTCTGCAACTACAAAATTTATTATTTAGCCGCAATGTATAGACGTTATTGCCCGTACCAGAAACTCGGATTGGAGATTTGACCATGTATATTCCCTCTCGCGGATTGTAAGTTATAACTTTGTGTTCTCTTGATTTCAGTTCAATCCGCAAGAACTTATCAAAAATTCGAGTTGGAAATGGATGCACACAATTTTCTGCCTCTTCACGGTGTTGGTGAAAGTACTTAACTAGTTTGTTGAATATTAGTTCAACCAGGGCTTTTAAAGGTAGAACCCTAGCTTTCTTCAACACACTGTTAAGTGCCTCGGAAATATTGGTTGTCATGATACCGTGTTTGTGACCACCATCATAAAACAGTGTCCATTTCTCTGCGTCCAACTTCATCAAGTAAATGTATGCATCCACATTTCTTTCTTGAATCTCTTTCATTACATGGTCAAATTTCCATTCTTTTGTTTTTGTTCCGGCCTGCCACATCAAGATTTTTAGGGTTGTATTTTTAAAGGTCTTGTTGAAATTTGCTCAAATGTGACGTAAGCAAAACCGGTGAACTGCAAATGGTGGTTGCCACAAAGGTTGACTTTGAATAGCTGAGAAAATACCTTTGTGGCGATCAGAAATGAGGCATACGTGGCGATCTTTGACAATGTATTCTCGCAAGTTTTTAAGGAACCAATTTCAACTTTCGGAGGATTCCTTATCAACAATTGCAAAAGCAAGTGGGAACAAGTGATTATTTGCATCCCACGTACTTGCAATTAACAATACACCCTTGTATGGTCCTCTTAAGTGTGTTCTATCCACAGAAATCACCGGCCGAGAATATGGAAATCCATCTATACAAGGCGAGAAATACCAAAAAACAAATTTGAAAAAATAATTAGGGGGACTGCTTGTTCTGTGATGCAAAAATTCGTAGACAGTCCCCGGGTTTATATCCTGTACAGCTTGTAGGTATTTGGGTAGAATATTGAAGGTTGTATCCCAGGTAACAAAAACCCTCTCGATGGCAAAATTTCGAGCATACCATGCCCGCTTGTAAGTACAGCCAGTTTGATACAATACCTGCACCTCTTGAATGATGTCCGAAACAGGTATCTCAGGATCGTTGGCAACTAGGTGTGGTATGGACATTGATATAAATTTTGAAGACAGGTTTCTATGTGTGTTTTGTTCTATCTGTACAAGGCATGTGTGTTCTTTAACAAATCAGGTTATTTCCCACGGATTGTACGTGGCTTTCTTTTTTATACGGATGTACCATGCATAGTAATTATCGTCATTGTGATGGTAACATCTTGCCGTCCATGTATCTATCTTACTTTTCATCACCCGGTACTCACGCCCCACACTGATAGAGTACTTACGAACCTCACTTATTGCCTGCACTTTGTCAACGAATCTCATGCATAACTGTATGTCAGTCATGGAATCGTTCCAGTTGAGTAATCGGACGGTACCAGATTCTATAGTGTCATCTACATGAGAACCCAAGCCAATATATAGGAATGCTCCAGATTGTGTGTAGTCATACCTACCGTTGCTGAACCGTTGGCTGCTCTCCCATTGTTGTACTGTGTTTTCGGTGACCGGGTTCACAGGGTTTACAGGATTGAACTCTCCTTCTTCCGGTTCATTGTCATCATCCGATTCAGATTGACTAGAAACGACATCATCTCCGTCTGATCTGTCAACTTCATCGTCATCATTGTTTACGGCACTGTTCAACATAGACGGTTCATCAGAAACCATCTGTGTTACGGTCGTAATATGTTCGGGCAAAGAGTTGTGTTCATGTCGTGAGTAATTGGAATATTTTGTTGTTCGATAGGCTCGAATTCAACAAGAATGTGAATTCCTTCCTTCGATATGTCGGTCGGAATAGTCCATAAATACTACATTCTTTGTCGTTGTTCATGCTATATAAATTAAAGTAGAACATACAATGAGTCTCGTAGTATGTAGGCACCTCATCGTCATTCGAACACTCCAGAGATTGGGATCCATATCTCGGTATTTCAATATTTTTTTTTACTAGGTCCGAATGTGAAATTATTCTGTTCGTTAGCAATGTCCAACTTTTCCGAATTGTTCCAGTAAAATAGGGACCGTATGCATCCCTTGCAATTTCAGAATCCCAAAATAGCTGTACGCTAACAAGGTTGATTGATTCCATTTCAGAAAGCCCTAAAATGTAAGTGTTTAGGGTGAATTTGAAGATGGTAGGAACTTTGGGAATTGAATTTAACAGTGAGTGGTTTGCTGGATTGTTCTCCATATGTAAAGAATGTAAGTGTTTAATGTATTTATAGACTTCCTGGATTGCTGCAATAAGGGGTAGTTTAGGGTTGCAGCTTGAATTATTGTATATGTATTATTGTACATGAATTATTTTTTAGTGGTTCACAGGTTTACATATATTATTATCCTTGGAGGAAATTCAAAGAGGGAATTATTCTCCTTACTTTTGAGAAAGCTGTGAAAGACGACGGTGAAATAGTGAAAAATCAGTCCAATTATTGTTCTGTGCTTGACTAAAGAACAAGGATAACGCAGATTGGTCATGCGTTATCCAGGAGATAACGCATGACGGTTGTGCGTTATCTCCTGGATAACGCGCACCCAATGTGCGCTATCCTTGTTCTTCAGTCGTGCATGTGCATGCATGCAGCTTTTTCCTTTCTTTTTTTTTTTTTTTTTTTTTTTTTTTTTTTTTTTGTTTTCTTGTGCAGCCTTTTCCTTTCTTTTTTTTTATTATTATTTTTTATTTATTTCTTATTTTAATTTTCATGCACATGCAGAACTTTCTGCTTTTTTTTTTGGTTTCTTTTTTTTTTTTTTTTTTTTTTTTTTTTTTAATTTGCATGCAAATGCAGCTTTTTTTTTTGTTTTCCTTTCTTGTTTTTTTTGGTTTAGGGTTTATTATTATTACTTTTCGTTTATTAAATAAATTTGAAAATTTTTTTACTTTTTTTTTCTCGAGTGTTTAAAGCATACTAATTCGTTTGTGGTTTTTGCAAATCAAAGTAAAGAATCTATTTTCATACTGAAATAATAAAAATGTACAATGAACACTGTAAAGTTTATTTTAGATTACATATAACTGAACTATAAAAAATAGAAAATTATGTCTGCATAGCTAAGGCCAGTCGAATGGCGTGAATCGGACGGTTTTCTTCCCAACACGATGCTCGCGGCCGAGAGCATCCTGCCCCTCCTCTTCGTCAGATGAAGATGCCTGCGATATAGGCTGATGTGGCGTTGATGCACCGACTGTGCCTGGAGGAGGTGGTGCGCTAAACCTCCCAAACCCGTAGGCTGAAGGATTCGGAGATTGGAATGCTGTAATTCCTGAACTGGGTGCCGGAGGCATCTGCGACGTCCCGAATCCACTAGGGAGAGATTCGGGAACTGGCGTCAACCCCAAACTATTGGACGACATATCTAGGTGGGGGCTGTTGAATGGGTCAATATAATGTTGAGCGCCACCAGATCCCTCACCCCTCTCAACCACTATTGGGTGGGGGTTAACATTTTCCTGCCTTTGTGGAGCAGAAGGTATAGGAGGGCGTAGAGCACCTGCTCCCCGGCCAGGATGTCTCCGAGCACCCCTTTTAACTCCACGAACCCCTCGGTCTAGATCGTGCTCTCGGGGGTGGCAACGCGAGGGCTGAACATGGAATGTCGTCTGTATATCATGTTGTGAAGGGGTGCATCCCAAAGTGTCACCGATGGAGACCATGCATCACCGGATGATCGTCTGCACTTTTTTCATAACCGCGGCAATCTGTGAAGGAGATGAAGGTGGCTCCCGAATCGCCACTGAAGCCATATCATCCACCTCCTGCAACATGGAAGTTTAAAAAAAGAAAATAAATAAATAATTTAGAATTTAACAAATGAAATAAGTACTTACCATAAATTAGAAATTAACAAATGAAAATAAATAAATAAATTAGAATTCAACATAAATAACTGAAACGCATAAGAACTTACCATCATCCATCTGTCCGGCAGACTGATAACCATGCGCACGGGTATCACGGTTAGTTGGATTGCCAATGTAAACCCCTGTGATACCCCTGTACCATCTTATGTACTCATCACTGGGATACGACAATGCCTCAACATATTCTACAGCAGGACCATCCCTAACACGAACTCGCCACTGGTTCCAGACATCCACATGGATAGCATGCTGTGTAATCTAGGATGTGTTGTCATTCCCTCTTAACTGGATCCGATGAAGGTCCAGACGAGTATCGACTGTATTTGGAACCATCTGAGCCTGTGCGAACTGTTGCATCACACGTCCGGGATAGTAGTACTCCACTATCTCATAACATATGAGGGGCACCTCTGCCCGCCACAAGTCAGATAGAACCAGAGGGCGGTCATAATACGGGAGCCACATAAACTGTCATGTCAAAACTCAAAGTCAATAAAAATTCAACAAGGAAAAGAAAAATAATTAATTACAAATAATACAAGCTATTGTAAAGCATACCTAGTCAGATGGCATAAAGTCCAACTGGTCTCTGTATGTAACCAGAGTGTGCGTAGGCAGCTGTCTACAGTCAAATGCTTTGCACCATATTGCGCCAAGAGGGGCAAGAGGGTCGGCCATAATCTCCGTCATCAGCTGAGGCTGTAATGTAGGTATACGCGACCACACCCATATCTGAACTAATACCAGAGCCCCTCCAATCTGTCGTGCACCCCCCAAAGCTGCAGTGCACAGCTGCCTATACAGAAATCCAAGAACGCAACTACCCCAGCTATATGTCCTAATAGCATCAAAATCCTCTAACAAGCTGAGGTAGTGCACGTGAACCAAATTCCCGGAGAAGTCGGGAAGCATGTGTCCACCAATAAGTAAGAAAATAAATCCACGAGCGCACAGTATTAGATCGTCGTCGGTCTTTGAACTGGTGAACGCTCTCAGAATCCATGCTTCCAATGGTTCCTTCTTCACTTTGTAACCGGAAAAGTGGCTGAGAGACAACCGCACACTAAGAAGTCTCTCGATAACGTCAATCCAGTATTGTTTAGGGTGTAAACACCAACTAGGCCCGGTAACAACCGTGCCGTCTATCCCTAAACCCCACAGTGCCTGTACATCTTGGAGTGTAATCGAGACTTTACCGCACGTTAGATGAAATGTGTGGGTCTCTGGTCTCTACCGCTCGACTAATGCAGTGATAAGCGCGTGGTCCAATCCAATATAACCACACCTAAAGACTCCCCCCAAACCGGTCCCATCAATAATCTCAACCAATCTACGGGGAGCCGCAATATAGCACTGGAACAGGTTGCGGCCAAAACGCCTACACTGAAGGTCAGTATAACACGTCTCCTAATCCCTACTCCAGATCAAACCCGATCTGTGCTCGTGCTGTCTGGATAAGACGTCAGTGACAATGGGCCCCGGATGCACATATGCTGGCACTTCTTCTATCTACATTAATTATATTTTCCAAATATTGTGAACATCTATATGTTAAAATTAAAAAGTTTTAAACATATTCTAATTCCTAGAATATTAACATTTAATTGTTATTACGTTTAACGGTTGTAAAGTTTATAGTTTTACGTTCTCATATTTCCAAATATCAGGTATATTGTAAACACAATTAATCAACGATTTAGGAAGTTTTAAATAAATAAGATTTTAAAGTTTTTAAGGTTTACTGTTACGTAATAAATTTCACTTTTACTGTTAGGTCGACGTGTTCACTGTTAAAAAATACCGGTTCCCATATTTTTAAATGAAATCCTAAAACCTAATATCAATTTTTACATGAAAAAAAAATTATATTCATAACATTCAAAAAATCGTACACTTTTATTAATAACTACAATTTTAAACATAAATCCGAACCACACTTTCACTAAAAAAAAAAACATAATGTAAAATTTTGGATTTTAATAATAGATTTTTAAGTTTTGTATTATTTAAATTTTACAATTTTTAGGTTGCAAAAAATAAAGTTTCAATAATTTCTACTGTTTAAAAAAATAAAAATTAGAAATACCGAATTACATCAACCCATATTTCTAACATTCAAATTAATTACCTAAATGATTAAAAAAAATTTCTATTAATCGTAAAGTAAGAAATTAAACCTAATTATCCAAATAAATTCATGAAAAAAATCCTAAACCCTAATATCACTTTTTGAATGAAAACAAAAATTCGTACACATTTACTAATAACTACAATTTTAAACATAAATCCAAACCACACTTTCACAAAAAAAATAAAAAATAACATAATGTAAAATTTTGGATTTTAATAATAGATTTTTAAGTTTTGTGTTATTTAAACTTTACAATTTTTAAGTTGCTAAAAAAATTTTTTCCATAATTATCCTCTTGTAAATTCATGAAAAAAATTTATCCCTAATATCACTTTTCAAATACAAAAAAACAATTTCATACATAAAATTATCATATTGGTACAAATTTATTAATAACTACAATTTTAAACATAATTCCAAAAATTAAAAAAAGGTAAAATTTTTTATTTTAATAATACATTCTTAAGTTTTGTATTATTTACATTTTATAAATTTTAAGTTACAACAGAAATATTTGTTTTCATATTTTCTACATTTAAAAAAATATTTTAAAAATATCGAATTACATATTCTCATATTTTCTTACAATAATTTATATATATTATGCAAAATAATAATCTAAATAATTTCTAATAACCATAAAGTAAGGTAATAAAATAAACATAATTATCCACATAAATTAAAGAAAATAATACATCACCCTAATATCACTTTTTAAATTCAAAAGCAATTATATACATAAAATTATCACATTGCACAAATTCATTAATAACAAACATTTTAAATATAAACATAAAACCCATTTCCACAAAAATTAAATTAATTCAAGTTAATAAATAAAATTCATAAAAAACATTAACAAACAACAAATACCGAAATAATCACACTTAACATGTAATAAACAAAAAAATTTCTAACTAACTAAAAACTTATTGTAAATTTAAAATGCAGCTTTAGTAGCCTTCGTATTCCAAATCCTTTATAGCCTTCGTACTCCAAAGAAAATCTCCAAGATTTACTAATTTAACTGTAATTTTCAAAATAAAATACACATTCATTAGATAAAAATAAATCAACACATAATAAAAAGAAAAAAAATTATAGTAAAATACCTAGCAGATGGCGGAGGAAGGAACAAAAATTTTTCTAAAGAAAGAAGGATGAAAAAAGGAAGAAGAATGAGATGAAGGTGGTTGAAAAAATTAATAAAAATTGAAGGAGAAGAGGGCTGTAAAAACAGTAAGGGGGAAGGAGATGAAATAGAGAAATATGGAGGAAGAAAGGAGGAAAGGAGGAAAGAGAGTAAAAAATGGGGTTGGGAAGAGGCTGGGGGAAAATAAAAAGGAGGAGGAGGGGCGGGGGGAGGGGGGGAATAAAAAGGGGGGAGGAAGGAGGAGGAAGGGGGAGCCAGACTGGGGGGAAATAAAAAGGGGGAGGAAGGAGGAGGGGGAGCCGCACTGCGAAGGAAGGGCGGCTAGGGTTTAAAATTTTATAACATGATAACGCACAATCACTATGCGTTATCAGCTTAATAACGCATAATGGCTGTGCGTTATTAAGCTTGATAATGCACAACCATTGTACGTTATCTATAGCTCGGTGCCAGTTGGGATCCACGTCAGATTTTTACGCGATTAACGCGATTATTAAGGATAGTGCACAATGATTGTGCGTTGTGCGTTACGCACAACCATTGTGGGTTATGGCCTGAATTGGGAAAAAAAAAATTTTGCCTACTTCAGTCTGGGCTTTTTAAAAATGGGCCCGGCCCAGAAAAAAACCCTGAACATGGGTTTTCATGTTCAGCTACACTCAAAATCCAATTATCAATTTATCGCCATGGCAGCCAGCTGGAAGATCTAATTTTCCTTCTCCTTAGGAATTTTGCTTATGTGGTTCTCCAAGTCATTACTAACTCAGAGTAAATTTTTCCTACGAAAAAAGACCATCTTAGCAATATCTCATGATATATCTTAAAAATCAAATTCATTTTAAACAAACTCATGGAGGTGAGATAAGATTTCTATCTTAAATTGTGAAATTCTATTTGACTGCAAAAAAAAAATAAAAAAATTTAACAATAACCATGCATGACTTTCTTCTTATCATCAGGCTTTTCTTTCTTCTATATTGTCTTCTTAGGGCTCCCAACCTCTTCTGGCTCTTCTTGGTCTTCCAAGAATTGTTGGTTAAACTTCAAAGAAGAAAGTGAGAACATTGGATGAATAAACATTTGTAAAATCCTATTGTTTCTTTCTTGGAGTTGCACACCCTAGAATAATTAAAATAAGAAACATAAGAGAAATATAAGAGTATATATGTTAAGGGTTGTGGAATTAAAATAGGATTAGGATTATTATATTAGTATTCTTATAAAATCCTAAATCATGTATATTTATAATTTAAGTTTTCTAGTCATAATTAGTTTAGTTTCTTAGTTATAATTTATTTAGGATTTGTCAATACTTGATATTTATATAATGTAAACTATTCTGCAATAATAGACAAGAAAATAGTTGATTGTTTTTCTTACTGGATATTTTCATGGTATCAGAGCCATTTGTCTAAACTCTCATAATGAGTAACGATAGAGAAGATACTGGTAATATTGACAACGATGTGGTAGAAGAAAGCCATGTTCGTAGAATTAAGAAAGATGCCTATTATATAGCATCCTCAGATGGACTCGGACTGATTATAACAACGGTCCAGTTAAAAGAGAATGAAAAAGATAATAATTATGCAGAATGGGCAAAAGCAATGCGCTTGGCTTTGCGTTCAAAGAAAAAAATTGAGATTTATCGACGGAATTCCCATACCGAAAAATGACCCAGGCAAAGAAGAAGAATTGTGAGAAATTAATACCCTCATAAACTCATGGATTCTCAATACTATCGAGCCCTCTCTCCGATCCTCTATAAATTACTCAGAAAGGGCTGAAGAGTTATGGACAGATTTGAAAGAAAGATTCGTGGTTGGAAATGGGCCAAGAAAATATGAGTTGAAGGCAGCATTAGCAAATTATAAACAAGTAGGAGACTCGATAAATATGTATTATTCACGTTTGAAAAAGTTATGGGATGAATTAGAAAAAAACTCTCAACTCCCATCCATCATAGATATAAAAATCTTGACTGCTATCATAAATGAAAGAGAGGAAGAAAAAGTTTTTCAATTTTTAATGGGTCTAAACACTTAAATTTACGACACTGTTTGCTCCTATCTGATACAACAGGAACCCATACCAAAGATGACCAGTCCTTGCCCAAACATGTAAAGAATAGCATTGCAACCTGGCCCGAGAGGCGGAACACGACCTTTGCCACTACTGGAACGGACCACTCAAGATTATTCTGCAGCCACTGTAATAGGAGTGGCTATGATATTGCAGGTTATTTTCAGCTTATAGGGTACCCAGATTGGTGGCCAGAAGCTCGGTTCCCAGAGCCTGCAGCCGCGCAGCTCCGACCGCTCGCAGCTGCAGGACGCTCGTTGTAGGTAGAGGCAGATCCAGGCGACCTTTCTCTGGAACATTGCAATCTGGCTGAGTAGCTGGAACAGGCAAGACACAACAGACAGTAGGGAGAGGCGTCGACGGCTGGGCCAACACTATCGCCGTTTGACGCGCAGGAGTAGCTTTTTTAAAAGATTACTTTGCCATGGTCTTAACCCAATTTCAAAAAACCATAAAAATTGTTCAAAGTGACAATGGAATAGAGTTTGTCTGTCTCAACTCATATATTTCCGCTCATGGCATGATACATTAAACAACTATCCCTGGTAACCCGCAACAAAATGGTATGATCGAACACAAGCATTGTCATATTCTGAATGTCGTTCAGGCTTTGCATTTTCAAGCTAACTTGCCAATAAAGTTTTGGAGGGGAATGTGTTTTCACGGCTAGATATCTCATTAACCGAATACCCTCAAAGTTGTTACACGACAAGACTCCTTATGAGTTGTTATATGGGAAAAAGCCCTCATATTCTCACATTAAAAGTTTTGGGTGTTTAGCTTATTTTCATGACTATGATCCACCCAAAGATAAATTCTGCACCCACAGTCGAATGTGTGTCTTCCTTGGCTACCACTTTAACAAGAAATGATGGAGATTTTATTATTTGCAAAAAGAGAAATTCCTTGTGTCTTGAAACGTGATTTTTGATGAGATAAGATTTCCATATCAGGAAAAATCGGACACTTCAACATATACTATAGACTTTGCACGTTTTTTACAAATTTGGAGAACAAGTTTTGGGCTCCTAGGAACACCCTATACAAGATAGGGGAATATATATATACAGCAGCTGAAAAAGACAGCCCACCAGATGTCAGCCGCTACACCATCTTAAGTGGCCCAGACGTTGGACCATTAGACAACTCCCATGGGCCGAAGTAGTGTGGCCCAATCTCCGATCCAGCAAGCCCTCACATCAGGCTCAAGGCACGTGGCCCAGCACCCGAAGACTTCAACACAACAGCTGCTTCCTCCAGCGGCCCACTCGCTAGCTCCGGTCTAACCGCTGTGCCTGATCTAACCGAAGCTGTACCCCATTCTTCTCCATCATGCGGTCCGTCTGGGGAGTTTTCTTCTGGCCTAGCTGCCTCCAATTCTCCATGTGGCCCGGACTCCCCCATCCTTCCTCCATGCGGCCCAGATTGCTTATCTCTTCCACAAGTTCCAACCATATCAAACTAGTCCGGTACATGCCCAACAACTTCTAAGGACAGCCAGCCCACTACTGCTGGCATTAGAAAACGCAACCACATTAGAGCTGTTCCTACTCGACTCCGAGATTATGATTTTAATGTCATATAGAAGTCCTCCATATCCCATTCTTCCTCTGTTCCCTCGCTCTCTTTGGATTTCTCAGGTACGTCCCTTTATCCTATAACAAGCTTTATGGATTCTGAAAAATTCTCTTCCTCCCATAGGCAACGTTGCCATAGACGTAGAGCCTGCTACATATTTTGAAGTTGTCTCTCACCCTAAATGGCGCGCTGCAATGAAACAAGATTTTGATGCTCTAGAAAAGAATGGCACATGATCTTTGACATCCTTGCCTCTTAGTAAACGTGCTCTTGGGAGTAAATGGGTCTTTCACATTAAATACAAAGCAGATGACGCTGTTGTGAGATATAAGGCCCGCTTGATGATCTTGGAAAACACACAAACGGCAGACATTGATTTTACCGACACTTTTGCCCCTGTAGCTAAAATGGTCACTGTTCGTACTTTGCTCTCCGTGGCTGCCGCTAGAAACTGGCCCATACATCAAATGGATGTTCACAATGCCTTTCTCCATGGCAATTTAAAGGAGGAAGTTTATATGCGACCTCCACTTGGATTTTGTCTTTCTGTCTGTGGGCAAGTTTGTCTTCTGAAGAAATCTGTGTATGGTCTTTGCAAAACACCTTGGTGTTGGTTCTCCAAACTCACTTCCGCTCTTTGCAACTCTAGATTTTCTCAGTCTTATGCAGATTATTCCCTCTTTACCTATTATCAGAATACTAATTTTCTCTGTTCTCATATATGTGGATGATTTATTACTTACTGGTAATTCCCTACCTTCTCTTAACAAGTTTAAAGCCTCTTTGAATACGTGTTTTCATATGAAGGACTTGGGTCCCCTGAAATATTTCTTAGGGATTAAAATTGCCAGAAACCCTTCAGGATTATTTTCATGCCAACGCAAGTACATCTTGAAAATTTTTTTCTGAAACTGGTCTACTCGGGACTAAACCAATTTTCACTCCTATCGAACCAAATCATCAATTGGCCAAATCCTCCAGTTCTGATTTTGATGCACCAGATCGCTAGCGCCGACTCATTGGCAAGTTGATATATCTTACACTTACACGTCCTGAACTTACCTATGCTGTTCATATCCTCGCTTAATTTATGCACGCCCCTTGGCGTGATCACTAGGATGCTGCACTCTGCATGGTTTGATATCTTAACGAAAGTCCGGAATGTGGTATTTTTCATCACTTTGATTGTCCTCTTTTACTGACCGCATATTATGACTCTGATTGAGGTACTTGTCTAGTTATTCGTCGTTCTGTCACTGGCTACTTTATTTCTCTGGGCGGTTCCCTTATTTCTCGGAAGACAAAGAAACAATATACTGTTTCTCACTCTTCTGCTGAGGCCGAATATCGCTCTATGGCCATGAATTTGTGTGAATAAGTGGTTGTCTGATTTACTTCGGGATCTTCGTGTACCCATCACTCGCCTCATTCCATTTCATTATGATAATTAGGCTGCTCTTCACATTGCAGCCAATCCAGTTTTTCATAAACGTACTAAGCACATCGAAGTTGACTGTCATTTTGTAAGGGATGCATGTCAAGCCAAGTTTATCTCTCCCTTCTACATTCGCATTGAGTTCTAGCCTGCTGATATTCTCACAAAAGCTCTTCATCCTACTTTTTTTTGTCAGTTAGCAAGGATTGTGGAATTATAATAGGTTAAGATTATTATATTAGTATTCTTATAAAATCCTAAATCTATGTAAATTTATAATTTAAGTTTCCTAGTCATAATTAGATTAGTTTCCTAGTTATAATTTATTTAGGATTTTTCAATACTTAACAATTATATAATGTAAACTATTCTGCAATAATAGACAAAAAATAATTGATTGTTTTCCCATTGAAAAGTTTCAATATATATATATAAATAGTGTATATATATATGGTAAAAGATAACAAGTTTTATTATTCCCCTTTATACTGAATTCTGATTGTCTTTCATGCCAAATCTTGTCTTTAAAAAAAAAAAGTATCATTAAAAAAAAATAAACTTTTTTTTTTTAATTTTTTATGTGCGTTCATAAAAGTGCATATCAATGAAAAGCATACCAGTAAAAACAATGGAAAGTAGGTAATCTCATTTGACAGTTTTTTCAAGGCTAGTGGACTATTTAAACCATCTTCAGAAATATCATCAAAAGTCACGGTAATATATGAATCTTTAAGCCTGTAATAAAAGAAACTTCGGACACCAAAATTCGCCAAACTTTTGATAATGGATAAATTGAAATTCTTCATAGACTAAAAAACTAATAACAATGAGAACAGAGACCATAGAACGACAATGAAGAAGACATGAAGAAAGGAAGAGAAAAAAAAAAAAAAAACATTTGTGAACCTTCTTATTGTGAGAAATAGAGAAGAGCATCAGTTGGGGATGATAAGGGTTTATGAAATTTAAATTTAGCTTTAAATACAACTCGTACTGAAGTTTATAAGAACACCTTATTAGATTTTGAATTATCTGTAACACATTATCAGATTTTGAATCACTCACCTTATTAATTATCTATTTTTTTATATCAAAATAGAAAGAAGAAAAAGGAGATGTCCACATATATATTAATTATATTTTAAGAGAAATATTTACATTATTAAATTAATATTAGTATTAGTGATTAGATAATTATTCTAAATTTTAAATTATAAAAAATTTAAAGTTTAACATTTATTATTGTTCATTCTTAAAAAAGTTAATTTTGCCAATAATTTGTTATTATAAGAACTTTAATTTGTTTGATATTGTTTTATATTAATTTTAATATAGCTTTTATGGCACTCAGTATGGCTTTGTTTTAATATATATATATATTAATTATAACTCTGAAGATATATATATTTTTCAAGGCTTTTATGGCACTCAGTATGGTTTTATTTTAATATATATACATATATATAAAATTTAAAATTTAGAATAATTATCTAATCACTAATACTAATATTAATGGGGGTCGATAAATCAAATTCGGGAATCTAGATTTATAGTGCGAAAAAAATCATTATTTTCCCTCCTCTTCCCTACACAATTTCTCTCTAACTTCTCTCTACTCCTCCACTCTAAAACTAAAATCTTTAACATTGAACTTGTATTGGAGGTAGATATGGATCCTTATGAAGAATTTGTTGAAAACAATATCGATTTAGATGTAAGAAAAGTTGAAATTACTTTATTTTTTTTTTCAGCACTGATGCTCGGATCGCCCGAACCAGTGACCCGGACATGAGTGGATCGCCCAAATATTGCCCATATGGGAGACCCGCTCAGGTCCGGGTCGCCGGTCCGGGCGACCCGAGCCCCAGTTGGTTTTTTTTTTAAGGAAAAAGAATTTTTGTAGATATTTAGAAAACTTGAAACATGAATAACTCTGCGATTGGAGGTCCGTTTCACGCGTGTGATCACTCGTTTTGATGGTTCTCGTAAAGATAAACGCAACGACATCAATGAAAAAGTGATCCGGACATGTTTCGAGACAAACAAAATTGTTTCGTATCGTCAAAAACTTTGACGGGGCATAACTTTGCACTCGGACGTCCAAGTGAGGCGATTCTTGTGGGCATTTCATATATTTTTTTGAGATCTACGCGATGGAAATTGCCTTAGGGCAGTTTCTGTCGATCGTTTCCACAAAACATCCTATTTTCATTTTAATTTACGTTTTTGTAATTTTCTAATACTTTATCTCTTACTAACTAAAAAATTACGGCACCAATTTGAAAATTAAACAGAGGAAGTCTTCTTTTTGCTCTAATTAAAAATTCAAATGATTGAAGTTGGTAAATATTGGAATACGTAAAATCAGTGTAATAAACAAAAATTTCAAAAACTAACAATTAAAAATGACTTTTTCGGCGATGGGCGTTTCTCTTTACGAGAACCATCGAAATGACTGGTCATATGCATTGAACGAACATCCAATCGTGGAATTATTCATGTTTCAGGTTTTTCAAATACCTACAAAAATTCTTTCTTCCTAAAAGAAAAAAAAACAACTGGGGCTCGGGTTGCTCATTTGGGCAATCAACTCATGTTTGGGTCGCCAATCTGGGCGATCCAAGCGTCAGTGCCAAAAAAAATAATGTCAACTTTTCTTACATCTAAATCGATATTTTCTTCCACAAATTCTTCATCATGATCTATATCTACCTCCAATACAAGTTCAATGTTAAAGATTTTAGTTTTAGAGTGGAGAACGAGTAGAGAGAAGTTAGAGAGAAATTGTGTAGGGAAGAGGAGGGAAAATAATGATTTTTTTCGCCCTATACATCTAGATTCCCGAGTTTGATTTATCGACTCCCATTAATATTAGTATTAGTGAATAGATAATTATTCTAAATTTTAAATTTTAAAAAAATTAAATTTTAAAGTTTGTTTTTATCAATTCTTGGAAAAGTTAATCTTGCCAATAATTGATTCTTATCAAAATATTAATTTGATTGATATTGTTTTATATTAATTTTAATATAGCCCATCATAAATAGAGGAGAATAGTTATCATTATTAATTATCTCCTATTTTCATTTTTGCATGAGTAGAAAAAAAGGAAAAGGTACCAAATGACGCTCTTATGTTACATAATTCACTCTTTTCATTTTATACACAATTTTTATTTTTTACTATTTATACATGAAATATTTTTAAACCTCTATTTTTATGGTTTTTTTCTGGGTTGGGCCTAGGTTCTATTATTGTGTACTAAAGAGGCCCATTTTTTTTTTTTTTTTTTAAAAATTCTAGAAGAGGCCATAACGTACAATGGTTGTGCTTTATTTATAATGATAACGCACAACCATTGTGCGTTATCAGTTAATTAAACATCCTCCCCTAATAAGCCTATGTGGCTGATAACGCACAGTGGGTGAGCGTTATGATGAGGCATAACGCATCCTCGTTGTGTGTTATCACCCACGTAATTTTTTTTATTTTTTATATTTTTTTTAAAATTTTAAAAAAAAAAATTCTTTATTTTTTTTAATGAATTTTTTTTGTTTTTAATGAAATTTTTTGGGAAAACTTATAATTGTATAATTTTTTTTAGTATTTTTTTTAATGAATTGTTATTTTTTAATGAAAATTTGTATTGGGAAAACTTATAATTGTATAATCTTTTTAAAAAGACTGTATTTATCATATTTAACTTATTTTATAATATTTAAATCATTTTATTTGAAAATATATTTATATTTAAACCGTTTCATCGCAAGCTATTTGAAGAAGTAATACTAAAAAAATTGTAAAAATTTAGAGCAATGATGTAGTAATTAGAAGAAATGGAAAGAAAAATTTCATTAATAGAAACATGTTGTATTACAACTATTTCAAGAAAATGTCAAACTTATACATTGCTCGGTTCGGGGTTATTACAATTTTTCCTATTATGTCCCGGCATGCGACATCTGCCACATCTTGGGGGAGAATTCGGATTTCTATAATCCATTTCCCCCTGAAATCGCTTGCCCGTTTCCTACCCCGTTCCTTTTTCATGTTTGAAGGATAGAATGTTAAATTAAAAGGAACATTCCTCCAAAAGTTCATACTCAAGACTGGATGAAAATTTGCTTGGTAAGTTCTTCTGTACGTTTGTCGCGAATATATCTCCGGCACATAAGTATATGTTCTTGACCCATTTTCTCTACACACTGCAAGAACATGAGAACAAGGCAATGTATATGTTTGCTATTTTCCGCAACTGCATGATTTATTATTTAGCCTTAAAGTATAGACGTTGTTTCCCGTACCAGAAACCCAGATTGGAGATCTAACCATGTATATTCCCTCTCCCGGATTGTAAGTTGTAACTTTGTGTTCTCTTGATTCCATTTCAATCTGCAAGAACTTGTCAAAAATTCGAGTTGGAAATGGATGCACACAATTTTCCGCCTCTTCACAGTGTTGGTGAAAGTACTTAACTAGTTTGTTGAATATTAGTTCAACCAGGGCTTTTAAAGGTAGAACCCTAGCTTTCTTCAACACACTGTTAAGTGCTTCAGAAATGTTGATTGTCATGATACCGTGTCTGTGACCGCCATCATGCAACAGTGTCCATTTCTCTAGGTCCAACTTCATCAAGTAAATAAAAGCATCAACATTTCTTTCTTGAATCTCTTTCATTACACGGTCAAAATTTGCATTGTTTTGTTTCTGTTTCGGCCTGCCACATCAAACTTTTTAGGTTTTTATTTTTAAAAGTCTTGTTGAAATTTGCTCGAATGTGGCGTAAGCAAAACCGGTGAACTGCAAATGGTGGTTGCCACAAAGGCTGACTTTGAATAATAGAGAAAATACCTTTGTGGCGATCAGAAATAAGGCATACCTGATGATCTTTGACAATGTATTCTCGCAAGTTTTTAAGGAACCAATTCCGACTCTCGGAGGATTCCTTATCAATAATTGCAAAAGTAAGTGGGAACAAGTGATTATTTGCATCCCACGTACTTGCAATTAACAACACGCTCTTGTATGGTCCCCTTAAGTGTGTTCCATCCAGAGAAATTACCGGTTGGCAATATGGAAATCCGTCTATACATGGCGAGAAACACTAGAAAATAAATTTGAAAACATAATTAGGGGGACTGCTTGTTCTATGATGCAAAAGTTTGTATACAGTCCCCGGGTTTAAATCATGTACAGCTTGTAAGTATTTAGGTAAGATACAGAAGGTTGTTTTCCAGCTACCAAAAACCCTCTCGATAGCAAATTTTCGAGCATACCATGCCCGCTTGTATGTACAACCAATTTGAAACAATACCTGCACTTCTTGAATGATGTTCGAAACAGGTATCTTAGGATCGTTTGCAACTAGTTGTGATATAGACATTGATATAAATTTTGAAGACAAGTTTATGTATTTGTTTTGTTCTATCTGTACAAGGCATGTGTGTTCCTTGACGAATTTGGTTATTTCCCACCGATTATGCGTGGCTTACTTTTTTATACGGATGTACTATGAAAAGTAATTATCGTCACTGTGATGGTAACATCTTGCGGTCCATATATCAATCTTACGTTTCAAAACTTGATATTCACGCCCCATACTGATTGAGTACTTACGAACCGCACTTACTGCCTGCACTTTGTCAACGAATCTCATGCCTAACTGTATGTCAGTCATGGAGTCGTTCCAATCAAGTAATCAGATGGTACCAGATTCTACAAGGTCATCTATAGGAGAACCCGAGCCAATATCTAGGAATGCTCCAGAATGTGTGTAGTCATACCTAGCATTGCTGAACCATTGGCTGCTCTCCCATTGTTGTACTATGTTTTCGGTGACCGGGTTGACAGGATTTACAGGGTTCAGGGGAGTTTGGAACTCTCCTTCTTCCGGGTCATTGTCATCATCCAATTCAGATTGACTAGAGACGGCATTATCTCCGTTCGATCCGTCAACCTCATCGTCATCATTATTGACGGTACTGTACAACATAGACGGTTCATCAGAAATCATCCGTGTTACTGCCGTAATATGTTCTGGAAAGTTGTTGTATTTCTGTCATTTGTACTTGAAATATTTTGTTGCTGGATAGGCTCGAATTCAACAAGAACATGAATCCCTTCCTTCGCTAGGTAGGGTTGAATAGTCCATAGATAGCGCATCTCCTCATCGTTGTTCATGCTATATAAATTAAAGTAAAACATACGATGCACTTCGTAGTATGAAGGCACCCTTATTGTCATTCGAACATTCCATAGATCGTGAACCATATCTCGGTATTTTAATATTTTCTTTACCAGTTCGGCATGTGAAATAATTCGGTTTGTTGGCAATGTCCAACTTTTTAGAATTGTTCGAGTAAAATAGGGACTGTATGTATCCCTTGCAATTTCAGAATCCCAAAATAGCATTACTCTAACAGGGTTGATTGCTTCCATTTCGAAATGATTCAACTGTAAGTATTTAGGGAGGATGAAATATGAAGATGTTAGGAACTTCGGGAATTGAAAAAAGAATGAGTGGAACTGAAGATGTAGAGAATAAGTGTATTGAAGATGTAGTGAAAAATGAATGAATGTATGAATTTATAGACTTTCAATAGTTTAGAAGGAGAGAGTAAGCTGTAATGAGATGAGGGAAAACGTATTGGTGGGATGAAATTATTGTCCTTGGAAGCTCTGTTGGATGAAATTATTGTACTTCCATGAGCTGGATGAAATGAAATTATTGTCCTTCCATAAGTTGGTATGAGTGAATTATTGTACGTGGGGAGGTGACAATAGAAGATAACGCACAATGGTTGTGCGTTATCTTCAAGGAGATGAAGGTGGTTCCTGAATCTCCATTGAAGCCATATCATCCACCTCTTGCAACATAGAAGTCTTAAAAAAAATAATTTATAAAATTAAATAAATAAATAAATTAAAACGTTAGAAATCAACATACATAACTAAAATGCATAAGAAAACCCTTAAAAAAAGTATATATTTATTTGGAAAACTTACCATCATCCGTCTGTCCACACCGGCAGGCTGGTATCCATGCGAATGGGTATCACGGTTAACTGGATTGCCGATGTAAACCCGTGTGATACCCCTACACCATCTGATGTACTCATTACTGGGGTATGACAATGCCTCAGCAGCTACAATAGGACCATCCCTAATACGAAGTCGCCACTAGTACCAGGCATCGAGATGGGTAGCATGCTATGTCCCCCAGTATGTATGATCATTCCCTCTCAGCTGGATCGAGTGCAGGTCCAGAAGAGTATCACATGTCTCTGGAACCATCTGAGCCCATGTAAACTGGCGCATCACACGCCCTGGATAGTGGTACTACACTATCTCATAACGGATGAGCGGGACTTCTGCCCGCCACAGGTCAGATGGAACTAGAGCACGGTCAAGATACAAGAGCCATATAAACTGTCAAATCAAAATCCATAATCAATAAAAATTTAATTGCATAAAAAATTCTCAATTAATTACAAATAATACAAAATATAGTAAAGCGAACATGATCAGATGGCATGAAATCTAACTGGTCCCTGTAAGTCACCAGAGTGTGCGTAGGTAGGTGGCTACAGTCAAATGATGTGCACCATATTGCGCCAAGAGGAGCAAGAGGGTCGGCCTGGTTCTCCATAATCAGATGAGGCCGCAATGTAGGTATACGTGACCATGCCCCAGTCTGTACTAAGACTAAGGCCCCCCAATCTGTCGTGCACCTCCCAATACTGCCTGCCTATACAAAAACCCAAGAATGCAGCTACCCCAGCTATATGTCCTGATAGCATCAATATCCTCTAATAAATTGAGGTAGCGCACATGAACCAAATTCCCGGAGAAGTCGGGAAGCATGTGTCCGCCAATGAGTAAGAAAATAAATCCACGAGCGCGCTGGATTAGATTATCATCGCTCTCTGAACTAGTAAACGCTCTCAGGTTTATTAGGGTTTACTGCTACAGAGTTTCTAGTCTTATTTTTTAATGTTTCAAAAATCAATTTTAAGGGTTTTAGAGTTTTTATAATGTACCCTATAGAATTTTAATATTATGATTTTAGTTTTTTAAGGTTTACTGTTAAAAAGATTATAGTTTTATGATTTATTGTTTGATGTAAATTTTTAGATTTTGATAATAGATTTTTACGTTTTCTACTATTTAAAGTTTAGAATTTTTAAGTTTTTTAAGTTACTTATAGTATATTTTATAGGTAACCGTTTTATTACTTCATAAATTCACTATTACAGTTTTACAGTTTAAATAAAAGTATTAATTACTAAACTATAAATTTCCAAGTACCTGTTATACTATTTACAAAAAAAAAAAAAAATCATACATATGATAACAATACCAAATTACAGGTTTCCATATTTTCTACTCAAAAATGTATACGAAATGTACAAAATAATTATCTAAGTAATTAAAAAAATTTTCAAATAATCATAAACCGAGGTAAAAAATTCAACCCTAATTATCCAAATAAATAAATTCATGAAAATAATTCATCACACTAAGATCAGTTTTTAAATGGAAAAAACAATTATAAACATAAAATTATCAAATTTGTGCAAATTTATTATTAATAATAATTTCAAACATAAATCCAAACCCCACTTTCACAAAAAAAATTGTACATACAATTTTTGATTTTAACAATAGATTTTTAAGTTCTGTATTATTTAAATTTTACAATTTTTAAGTTTTTCAAGGTTACTTATTGTATATTTTAGAAGTAAGTATTTTATTACTTCGTAAATTTACTATTACGGTTTTATAGTTTAAATAAAATTCTTAATTACTAAACTATTAATTTCCAAGTATCGATTCTACTGTTTACCACAAAAAAAAAAAATTAAAAATACCGAATTATAGGTTCCCATATTTTCTCCTCAATAATTTATACGAAATATGCAAAATAATAATCTAAATAATTAAAAAAATTTTCAAATAATCATAAAGTAAGGTAGAAATTAAACCTAATTATCCAAATAAATTCATGAAAATAATACATCAACCTAATATCACTTTTTAAATGCAAAAAATAATTATATACATAAAATTATCAAATTTATACAAATTTATTATTAACAACAATTTTATACATAAAATCCAAAACTCAATTTCACAAAAAATAAATTAATTCAAATTAACAAATAAAATTCATAAAAATGATTAATAAACAACAAATAACAAACCCAAACACACAATAATTAAACTTAATAAATAATACACCGAAAGAAATTTTAAATGATAACTTACCGAAAATTTTAAATGCAGCTTTAGTCTACCATTTTTCACTCCAAATCTTTAATAATCTTCGTACTCCAAGAAACGTTTCGCAGATTCAAACTTCAACTTCAAATATTAACTAATTTTTAACTGTAAACTTCGAAATAAAATACACAAGTATTAGAATAAGAGAAGTTAAAATATATAATAAAAGGAAAAGGAAAATAACTTACTCGGCTGAAAAAAATTTCAGATGGAGAATGCTGAAAAAGGAAAAAGAATAAGGGAGGAAAGAGAGAGAAGAGGCTGATACAAGGGAAGAGGGAAGGAGGAAGGGGGCGGCTGAGATTGAAAATAAAAAGGAAGAGGAAGAGGGAAGGGGCTGCTGAAAATAAAAGGGAAGAGGGAAGGGGCGGCGCCGGCTGTAGGGTTTTTTTTATAACGTGATAATGCACAGTCACTGTGCGTTATCAAACTCAATAACGCATAATGGCTGTACGTTATTAAGCTTGATAACGCACAGTCATTGTGCGTTATCACCGCGTCAGCGCTGTATAGGATCCACGTCACTTTTTCACTCAATTAGCGCGGCTGAATGCGGCTTAAGTCGCATAATTAGGGATAAAGCACAACCATTGTGCGTTATCATTTGGGATAACGCACAATGGCTGTGCGTTATGACCAGAGTCGGATTAGAAAAAAAAAATTTGGACCCTTTTAGTATCCATTTTTTATATGTGGGCCCAACAAAAAAAAACCTATTTTTATCCTATTATCATTATGTGTGACCAAATTAGGGCAACTTAAAATCACCTTTAATGCACTTGATTATTGTTTCAAGGATATATTCCTTCGCACATTATAAATATGAATGAATCATCTCTCCACCGCTTCTCAGTAGCTTGTCCCATATTAAATACCAAAATGAGTCTAAAAGTGCAAAATGTTCTTTTACCTCAAATGCAACTTCTTTATTGTGAGACTGCTTTTGGAGAATGATTCCATTAAAAAAAAAAAAAAAAAAAAACATTTCATTCGTTAGCATAATTATACAAGAAAAAAAAATTTCTTGTGTAATCACATAAATAAAACATTCTTTCTCCAAATGCTCAAAGAAAATTCATACTCAACAGAATTCACTTTCTTCCAAATGCTCAAACAAAACCTCTATACATAGTACATATTTTGAGAAAAGAATAGAGAATGAGATAATCTATAAATGGTCTTACCTTTGGTTGGAGATATAAGTCTTTTATCATGTTTGAGATGGTAAAAAATATAAGATATTTTACTATTTTGAATGAACATTTATTGCATTTTTTCATTCTTTACCTATTTCTTTTTTTAAATCCCTTAATATTTGTGCATAAGTACAAGACTTATATTTCCGATCAAAGATAATATAAAAATATACAATATTGAGTGTGAAACATAGCTAAGTGGTATGGGGGATGAAAAACTAATCTATGGTATATGGTCTTTTATTCTCATACCATTCCCAATGATGAGATGTATATTCTATTTATTCATATCTTTTGACTCATATAAATTTTATAAAAAAAGAAAAATTAAGACATCATTTCAAGAAACTAAATATTTGTGTTACATATCGGAGGTTAATCTTATGCATGGCAGAACTTTTATTCTTCAAGAGTTATAAGCATATATAGAGATAAACAAAAAATAAAAAAAATGTATATTCAAATCAAACAATTAAATTGAAAGGGAGTATAAGTAAATTGAAAAAAGGGCTGATGTAAGGAGCAATTATAATTCTCTACTTATTAACATTAAGGAGTTAACCCATAATGTTTAATATAAGAGGACCAAAGCAAAATATAAAAATTTCCCCCTAATAAAATGCAAAAATGCAAATATTTATCTTTGCTTAGATATGAATCAAAATTCATTTCTCCTTGTCTAAGTTCTTGAATTAGTACAACGCTTAATAATTAAGCTCTCAAAAAATGAAAACGTTGAAGTTCAAATGCACAAATATCATCCGCCTTCAAATAATTCCTGACAACCACCATTAACAACCTTTAGACTATTTCTTCCAACCATCATTAAACTTTGCGTTTAGGGAATGGTCCATTCTCCTTGTTGTCCTTCAACACCCAGTTTCAATTTGCACCATGCTCTACCCTTCGAAAGTAAAATACTTCTGTAATAGAAGCATAAATGAAAATTTTAAGTCTTCTTTTACTTGTGAATCTCTTGACCATAATATTTATTTGAAATTTAAATAAATATATAAGGATCTGTAAATAATTTAATCCTTCTAAAAACTAAGTAACCAATCAAATAATTCTCAAGAGGTCAATTTACAAAAAGAGTGGGTGGGCATCAAACCTGCCAAAGAATCATTATAGGATGATATTTATAAGTGAACTTTACAACCGTAAGACTGCTTATGACTTATATGAGTGGTATTTGCCCTTAACTATCCGGCCGGCGTTTACATTCAGCCGCCATGCATGTACTCTAATCGGCTTCAAATGATTATCAGACAAACTATTGATCCAAAAATGTGGGCGCATTGCTATAGAGTTTGAGAAAACTAAAGAAATCTTTAACCAATTTCACGAAACATTGCCATTGTGAACTCCAATACCTCCAATATGCTATATATATAATTTATATAATGAAGACCAATCCGTAAAGGAATCTCATTTCATTATTTAACTTGCACTACACATCTATACTAATTCAAGACAGAGACGTTGCAAATCAAGGAAATCAATTCCAATAATGCTTATACAAACACATAGGAGTCCGATATTTTTCTGATTTCATCTGACCGAGGAGATTGAATTTGGCCGGAGTATCTGAATGTTTATTGAGGGAGAGACGTAATTAAGTTTCAATCTATTTGGACATAATTGAATTGAAGTTAATAAAAATTTGATTTAATTTGATTGATTTTGATAAAAAATTGAAAAAAAAAAAAAAGGAATAAAGAACCACACTCCCCTCCCCAATAAATATATATATATATATATATAAATATATAAACATGCTAATGATGAGCGATAGATATTACTAAAGCCTTTCAAAAGAAGAAAAAAAAGAAGAAAAAAAAGAAAAAAAAGAAAAAGATATTACTAAAGGATTCATCTTTCTACTGTGTGGAAGAGTTCTTTTTCTAATCATCCCATATATATATATATATTAAAATAAAGTCATATTGAGTATCATATGAACGTCAAGCGCCACCCTCTTCTTTCTTTCTCCATACAAAAATAAATAAATAGAGAATATAAGAGATAATTAATAATAACAATTATTTTTCTCTATTTAAGGTGGCTTACATTAAAATTAAATAAAATAATTTAATAAAATTAATATTATGATAAGGACAAATTATTAAGAAAAAAAGATATAATATATGAGATAATTAATAATGATAACTATCCTCCTCCATTTAACCAGAGTTACATCAAAATTAAATAGGCAAAAAAATAATATATAAAATAATTAATAATAATAAATATCTTCCTCCATTTAAGATGTTCTACATTAAAATTAAATAAAATAATCTTAATCAAATTAGTATTTTTATAAGAACAAATTATTGATAAGAAAAAAATAATATATATTAAAAATAAAGCGGTTTTTTTCTTTATTTAGCCTATTTTTAAAAAATAGATATTAAATTGGTTCAGTTTCTTTTTTTAATCCTGCAATGGCCATAACGCACAGTCATTGTGCGTTATTAGCTGAGATAATGCACAACAATTAGCGGCTTAAACCGCATTAAAAAACATGTTTAACGACGTGGCATAATCGTTAGGTGATGTGGCGCTGAGTTGTCGATAACGCACAACCATTGTGCGTTATCAGTCATAATAACGTATGGCCATTGTGCGTTATTATTAGTGATAACGCACAATGACCGTGCGTTATCACGTTATAAACCCTATCCTACCCTCTGCGCCTTCTTTTCTTCTTTCTTCTTTCTTCTTCCTCCTTCTTTCTTCTTTCTTCTTTCTTTCCCAAAAATTTTCTTTTCCTCTTCATTTGTGCTGCCGACGCTCTCGCTGCTCCGCCGCCACCTCTCTCGTTGCTCCGCCGTCGCCGGTTGGTAAGTTCTTTTCCTCTTCCTTTTATTTTCTTCCTTCTTCTTCTACTTGTGTCTTCTCTTCTTTTAATAATTTTGTATTTTATTTTGAAATTTACAGTAAAAATTTAGTTCAATTTTTGAAATTCAAGTGTGAATTGGTGTGACTTTACTCGGAGTGTTGTTAGAGTTTTGGAGTGAAAAACGGTAGACAGAGCTTATTGGTACGAATGTGCATTTTTAATTTTCAGTAAGTGTTTAGTTATTTAAATTATTTGGTGTATTATGTATTAATTTTAATTATTGTTTATTTGGGTTTGTTAATTGCTGTTTGTGAATCATTTTTATGAATTTTATTTGGATTATATGTTAATTTGAATTAATTCATTTTTGTGCAAATTTGATCATTTTATGTATATAATTGTGTTTTGTATTGCAAAAGTGATCTTAGGGTGATGAATTATTTGGATGAATTTATTTGGATAATTAGGGTTTTTTTTTTTTTTACTTTAATTTATGATTATTTGAATTTTTTTATTTATTTAGATAATTATTTTGCATCTTTCTTATAAATTTTTTAGTAGAAAAAATGGGAACTTGAAATTTGGGTTTTTTTCTTTTCACTTTTTTTGTTAAAAATAATTAGTAGAACCAAAACTTGGAAATTTAGGGTTTAATAATTAATTATATGCCATTATCAATATGAATACTTTTATTTAAACTCTAAAACCTTAATATTGAATGTACCAAGTAGTAAAATACTTAGTTATAAAATATAGCATAAATAACCCTAAAAAACTTTAATTCTAAACTTTAAATAATAGAAAACTTAAAAATCTATTATTAAAATCCTAAATTTTACATCAAACATTAAACCGGGTAAACTCTAAACTTTTTAACAGTAAACTTTAAAAAGCCAAAATCATATATTAAAATCCTATGCGTATATTATAAAAACCTTAAAAATCCTAAAATTGATATTTTAAACATTAAATCGTAAAACTCTAAATTTTGTAACTGTAAACCCTAAGAACCCTAAAATTGATATTTTAAACATTAAACCGTAAAACTCTAAACTTTATAACAGTAAACCCATTAAATCGTAAAACTCTAAACTTTGTAACAGTAAACCCTAAAAATCCTAAAATTGATATTTTAAACATTAAACCGTGAAACTCTAAAATTTTTAATAGTAAACCCTAAAAACTCTAAAATGTTAACGATTTAAACATTAAACCGCAAAACTATAAACTTTATAATAGTAAACCTTAAAACCTCTAAAATCTTAATATTTTAAACATTAAACCGTAAAACTCTAAACTTGGTAATAGTAAACCCTAAAAATCCTAAAATTGATATTTTAAACATTAAACCGTAAAACTCTAAATTTTGTAACCATAAACCCTAAAAACTTTAAAATCTTAAAAATTTAAACATTAAACCATAAAACTCTAAATTTTGTAACAGTAAACCCTAAAATCTTAATATTTTAAACATTAAACCGTAAAACTCTAAACTTGGTAACAGTAAACCCTAAAAGTGATATTTTAAACATTAAACCGTAAAACTCCAAATTTTGTAACAGTAAACCCTAAAAACCCTAGAATCTTAATATTTAAACATTAACCGTAAATTATAAAAATATTAAAAATCCTAAAAACCCTAAAAATACTAAACTTGCTATGTTTAAAAATCATACAAACCCTAAAACCCTAAAATAATTGTACAATAAACAACACACCTTAAAGAGTCTGGAATTATAATTTATTTAAAAATTTTCACTTTAATTTATAGCTATGGGCTGTAACTCAAACTGTAAATAATGTAGTTAGAAGAAGTCCCAGCCCACGTGCATCCGGGTCCCATAGTCCCTGATATTTTGACAAGACAGCACGAGCACCGTTCTGGGTTAATATGGAGTGGGGACCATGAGACGTGTTTCACTGATCTTCAGTGTAGGCGTTTCGGTCGCAATCTATTCCAGTGTTACAGTACGGCTCCCCCTAGGTTGGTAGAGCTTATTAACAGGACTGGTTTAGGGGGAGTGTTCAGATGTGGTTACATTGGACTTGACCATGCTCTTATTACCGCATTGGTTGACCGTTAGAGGCCGGAGACTCACACATTTCACGTGACTTGTGGTGAAGTCATAATAAACCTTCAAGATGTGCAGCATTATGGGGTTTAGGGATAGAGGGTTTGCCCGTTACCGGTCCCAGTTGGAGTGTACACCAGAAATAGTATTGGATTGAGCTGATTGAGAGACTTCTTGGTGTATGGTTGTCTCTTAGTCATTTTTCTGGTTACAAGGTGAAGAAGGAACCCTTGGAAGCTTGGATTTTGAGAGCGTTTACTGGTTCAGAGACCGATGATGACCTTATCTTGCGTGCTCGTGGATTTATTTTTTTACTCCTTGGCAGTTATATGCTTCCCGATTTCTCAGGAAATTTGGTACATGTGCGCTACCGTAGTTTATTAGAGGATATTGATGCCATCAGAACATACAGCTGGGGTAGTTCCGTACTTGGATTTTTATATAGGCAGTTGTGCATAGCAGCTTTAAGGGATGCACGACAGATAGGGGAAGCCTTAGTCATAGTGAAGATTTGGGCGTGGTCGCGTATACCTGTATTTTGGCTTCAGCTGATGATGGATGTTCAGACCGACCCTCTTACTTCTCTTGGTGCTAATGGTGCACATCTTTTGACTGTAGTCAACTGCCAAGTCACACCCTAGTTACGTACAGGGACCAGTTAGATTTCATGCCATCTGATCAGGTTCGCTTTAATAATTTGGCTCTTCCAGTAATTCAGCACCTGCCATGCATTGTCATTTCATTCCATTACTTTTGTACCCTAAACCGATAATGTCATGTGAACGCCATGTGAATGCATGTGACAATTTCACTCCTAGCACTTTACTTTTAAACCTTTATATATACATACGCACACCCTAAAAATGCTACTTCAGCCAAACCAACTTCTCAATCATTCCCCATTCATTCTTTTTCAATTCACAAATTACTTAACTTCTTTGCATTTCATCCTCCCTAACTTTAAACACATCAATTTAAATCAATTTAAAATGGACGCAATCTACCCTATTAGAGTGATGCTATTTTGAGGTTTTGAAATGGCAAGGGATGCATATGATCCCTATTTTACTGAAGTAGTATGGAAAAATTGGACATTGCCAATGACCCAAATGATTTCACATAACGAATTGGTAAGGAAAATATTGAAATACCGGGATATGGATCCCAATCTCTAGATTGTTCAAATGACAATGAGGGCGCTTTCATACTACGAAGTGCATCGTATGTTTTAGTTTAATTTATATGGCATGAACAATGATGAATAAATGCATTATCTATGGACTATTCCACCTCACCACACGAAGAAAGGGATTCATATTCTCGTTAAATTCGAGCAGATCCAGCAGTATAGTATTCCAATTACACATGACAGAAATACAACAAACATGACTGGACATATTACTGCAGTAACACAGATGGTTTCTGATGAACCGTGTATGTTGTACACTACCGTCAATGACGACGACGATGAGGTTGACCAATCAGACGAAGATGATGCCGTTTCTAGTCAATCTGAATCAGATGATGACAATGACCCTCAAGAAAGAGAATTACAAACTCTTGTAAACCCTGTAAATTCTATAAACCTGGTATCATAAAACATAGTGCCCCAATGGAAGAGCAGCCAATGGTTCAGCAGCGCTAGGTATGACTACACATATTCTGGAGCATTCCTAGATATGGGCTCGGGTTCTCCTATAGATGACCTTGTAGAATCTGGTCCCATACGGTGACTCGATTGGAACGATTCCATGACTGACATACAATTAGGCATGAGATTAGTTGACAAAATGCAGGCAATAAGTGCGGTTAGTAAGTGGGTCCATCAGTGTGGGACGTGAATACCGAGTTGTGAAGAGTAAAAATGATACATAGACCGTGAAATGTTACCATCACAGTGATGATAATTACTGTTCATGGTATATTCGTATAAAAAAGAAAGCAACGCAAAGTCGATGGGAAATAAACCAGATTCGTAAAAGGACACACCTTATTCAAATTGAACAAAACAAGCACAAAAACTTGTCCTAAAAATTTATTTCAATGTTAATATCACACCTAGTTGTCAACGATCCTGAGATACCTGTGTCAAACATCATTCAAGAAGTACATGTATTGTTTCAAACAGGTTGTACTTACAAGCGGGCACGGTATGCTCGAAAATTTGCCATAGAGAGGGTTTTTGGTAGTTGGGAGACAACCTTCAATATTTTATCGAAATACTTACAAGTTGTACAGGATTTAAACCCGGGGACTGTATATGAATTTTCGCATCATAGAACAAGCAGTCCCCCTAATTATGTTATCAAATTTATTTTCTGGTGTTTCTCACCATGTATAGACGGATTTCCATATTGTCGGCCGGTGATTTCTGTGGATGGAACACACCTAAGGGGACCATACAAGGGCGTGCTGTTAATTACAAGTACGTGGGATGCCGATAATCACTTGTTCCCACTTGCTTTTGCAATTGTTGATAAGGAATCCTCCGAAAGTTGGAATTGGTTCCTTAAAAACCTGCGAGAATACATTGTCAAAGATCGCCACGTATGCCTCATTTTTTATCGCCACAAAGGTATTTTATCTGCTATTCAAAGTTAACCTTTATGGCAACCACCATTTGCAGTTCACCGTTTTTTTTATGCCACATTCTAGCAAATTTCAACAAGACTTTTAAGAACACAAACCTAAAAAGCTTTATGTGGCAAGCTGGAACAGAATCAAAACAATGGAAATTTGACCGTGTAATGAAAAGGATTCAAGAAAGAAATGTGGATGCTTACATTTACTTAATGAAGTTGGAACCAGAGAAATGGACACTGTTGCATGATGGCAGTCACATGCAGTCACAGACATGGTATCATGACAACCAACATTTCTGAAGCACTTAACAGTGTGTTGAAGAAAGCTAGGGTTCTACCTTTAAAAGCCCTGGTTGAACTAATATTCAACAAACTAGTTAAGTAATTTCACCAATACCATGAAGAGGCTGAAAATTGTGTGCATCCATTTCCAACCCGAATTTTTGACAAGTTCTTGCGGATTGAAATGAAATCAAGAGAACACAAAGTTACAACTTACAATCCGCGAGAAGGAATATACATGGTTAAATCTCCGATCCGGGTTTCTGGTACGGGCAACAACGTCTATACATTGCGAATAAATAATAAATCATGTAGTTGCAGAAAATGGCAAACATATACATTGTCTTGTTATCATGTTCTTGCAGTGTGTAGAGAAAATGGGTCAAGAGCAGATACTTATATGCTGGAGATATATTCGCGACAAACGTACAGAAGAGCTTACCAAGCGGATTTTCATCCGATCTTGAGTGAGAACTTTTGCAGGGATGTTCCTTTTAATTTAACATTTTATCCTCCAAACATGAAAAAAGAACGAGGTAGGAAATAGGGCAAGCGATTTCAGGGGGAAATGGATTATAGAAATCCAGATTCTCCCCCAAGATGTGGTAGATGTCGCATGTCGGGACATAATAGAAAAAATTGTAATAACCCCGGACCGAGCAATGTATAAGTTTGTTTTCTTGAAATTGTTGTAATAAAACAGGTTTCTATTAATGAAAATTTTCTTTCAATTTCTTCTAATTACTACATCATTGCTCTCAATTTTTACAATATCTTTAGTATTACTTTTTCAAATAACTTGAGATGAAATGGTTAAAAGTTAAATATATTTCCAAGAAAATGATATAAATATTATCATAATAAATACGCTGAAAATAAGTTAAATATTATACATACAGTCTTTTTAAATAAATTATATAATTATAAGTTTTGACAAAAATGTAAAGAAATTTTTATTTTTTAAAAAAATTTAAAAAAAATTAAAAACTAACGTGGCAGATAACGCACAACTAGTGTGCGTTATTACTTGGTCATAACGCACAACGGTTGTGCATTATTATTGTGCATTACCATCTAATTATGCTTACATTTGATAATTTATCTTTGTGGCGGATAACACTGCATTATCATCTAATTATGCTTACATCCGGTAATCTGCCTTTGTGGCGGATAATGCACAACAGTTGTTTGTTATGGCCAGAATAAGGATTAAAAAAAAAGTTAGGCTACTTTAGTACCCAAATTTGATGGATGGTCTATATAAAGAAAAAAAAAAAAAGCCAAATAAAGCCTTAAGAGTGCCATAAAGCTGCGACGTAGATACCTTTCATTTTTTCTTCTTATGCAAAAAAATTTAGAAATAATAATATAAAAGATCATAGTAAAAAAATAATCTTGAGATATGAAGATAATAACAAAAAGAAAAAAGATAAACTCAATTTAAAATCTTTTATAAATAATTTCAAAAAATAATAAAAATAAAATTTTTCAAAAATATCTCATAAACCATGTCTATCCTCCCTAATCCTCTATCCTGCTCATGTATTCAAAATTTAAGATGGATACACATATGATGATAGCTATTATATCGGACCCTATATTATGGCCACCTTCTGCACATAACTCTCCCGCACATCTCCATAAGCCCAGTGGTTGTTTATACAGATTCACCTGTTATTGATAGTGGTATTATGAAGGAAAGATCATTTTTTTTTAATGAAAGGAAAAACATTTGTTGTTGCAGAAATTGGTCGTGGCTTTGAGTGGTGGTGAGCAACAATCTTCCAAAGATGCTTTGCAGTATATTACTTCTCAAGTTCTAGCATGTTTCAGGATGTGACTGGACATGCTTTGAAATCAATTTTCGGGTTACCGTTGTACAATTACTATTTCGGCTCTGTTGACATCGATTTATTTTTTTCATGTGATTAATTAATCTCTTACTTTTTCCCTCAACTTTTGAGGAAGACGCCACATATTTGAGCATGTCTATTATTCCAACGTAGCCTTCACATCACTCCTGTTAGTATTTTTGCTCTTTTTTTTTTTTTTTTTTTTCTTTTGATCTCAATTAGTTGGAAAGATGTTCATATGATCACACCTTCATGTGTATTCTGATTTGTAGCGACCGTAAATCTTCCAATACCATATTATTTTACAAATGAATAGTGATACATATATATTCCTTTTTTTTGTTAAATAGTGATATATATATATATATATATATTCTGAGATAAGAGATTATAGGATAAGTGATCAAATCCTATATCTATTTAGAATACTATATATATATATTAGAATACTATATATTAGAAGAGAAACTCGAAGTTCTTCTCCATCTTCAATGATGGATTTTTTTTGAAAATACTTAATTTTCATATTATTTTTATTTTTTTGAGGAAGTTAACTTTAACTCTTATTATATTTACTTTTAATGGATTTGGAGCTTTCTATTCTGTTTCTAATTATTATAATACTAAAAAGTTTTTCACATGTAGATTGTAGAGCATTTTTAACAAGTTTCTCTTGATTTCTAATTTTTTCCTTGAGTCATAAATTTGCTATTAGTTATGATGTTTACTTCTTTTTATAGGAAGATAATCTTTCTAATGCTAAGGTGGGAACTCCTCTCAAGGCAAGCGTGTTAGTGCCCTTTAAAAGGTTTAAAAGGGTTTGGCAGGTTTTACTAATAAATTATGATTTATTTTAAAGAATAATTGAGTTATCTATATTTAAAAGAAAATTGATTAAATTATATCCTTTGACTGTCATTAATATATCTCTTGATTTACTGATAAATATTTTTGAGCTAAAAACGTATATCCAAGAAAAGTGTGACAAAATTTTTTCTACTATGCTGATTGCTCTAAAGATATTCATTATTAAAATTAAAGTATTTAATATTATATAATTCATGTAGTTATTGAATATGTAGTTTAATTATATCTAAAAGTATTTTATTGTGTAGAAATATTTTAATTATTTATAAAAAACTATTATTATGTTGTTGTCATATTTATTTTTTATTTTATAAGAAGGATTACTGTATAATCATTAATGAATGACCTCATAGCTCATCCATTCACTTTATGAAATTTTCATGTTGTTGTTATTTATAAATATTTCATGATATAAAATAATATTTATTCATATATATATATATATATATATATTCTTTAATAGGGAGGCCTATAATTTGTTATGGAACCAACAAAAATGGGTGTAGTGGAGAATCATCAGATAATTAGTTATATATATATATATATAATGTGTATGTTTATTAAATATTTATGATGTTTTAATAAGTTAGTAATATGAGCTATGCATGTTTTGATATATTCATAATATGAGTTATAATATTTATTCATATATATATATTCTTTTAGATATTTTTTTTTTATGAAAATGATCTTTTTAAAATTGAATACTATATATAAATGACTGAATAGATTTTTCTTCAACGCTTCCGTATCAAACTCATTCATCTCTCTATTTTATTTTTAAAAATTTTATATTTTAAAGCTTTGGTATAATTGGTTATTATCAAAATATTAATTTGATTAATATTATTATATAATAATTTTAATGTAGCCCACCTTAAGATAGTTATTATTATTAATTATTTCATATATATATATTTTTTGAATTTCAAATTAAATTTTTTAGATTTAATTTTCGGATGTAAATAATTATATGATGAGATAGATGATCTTTTTCTTAAAAAAAAAAAAAAGAGTAAACTTAAAAGAGAAAAAAGAGGCAAAAGTCAAATAATTTTCTTATTTTCAAATTCTTGACTTCTCAAAATTTTACAATTTTCATATTTTTCTAATTAGGAATTGGTCTAAATTCAAATTATAAAATAATTAAAAAAAGAAGAAAAAGGAACTATCCACGTGGATGTCAAATGATAAAAGTATGCCATGTCAAATTCCTTTATATATATATTGACATATGGATTTGTTATATAGACGTATTAATAATAAATTAAAACATATATATGGTCCATATGTTTTGGTTCGTGAGACATACATTAGATCATCTATCCTAAAAATCATTGGCAGTTCTTTTTTTTTTTTTTTAATAATAAATGGAGATTTTTTAAATTGTAAATATCTATAGTATATACATATATAACATATTTATTATATATTTTTCTTACCAATAGTTTGATCTTATCATAACATTAATTTGATTAATATTATTCTATTTAATCTTAATGCAGCTCACTTTAATATATATATATAGATAAATAATTATCAATAATATTTAATATAAAATATTCTTTTTTCTATTTTTTTAATTTTACATAGGGAGGAAAAAGATGAGAGTACCATAGGGCGCTCTTATAACACAGTGTGATTTTATTTATATGTATATGATTTATCTTTATTATTTTTACATCATTAAAGATATTTTATTCTTATCAATTCCTTATATTATTATTATTATTATTATTATTATTTTTATTTGGAAGAAAGAAGGAGAAGCCTTCCACTTGACGCTGACCGGGGCCAAATGGCGATATATACATTCATTATTATTTTAAAAACAATCATATTATACAATTAGTATTAGTGATTAATATTATTCTAAATTTTAAATCATAAAACAATTAAAGTCTAAAGTTTGTTATTATCTATTCTTAAAAAGTTAATCTTGCAAATAAGCTGTTTTTATCAGAACATTAATTTGATTATTTTATATTCATTTTAATATAGCACACTTTAAAAGGAGGAAGATAGTTGTCATTATTAATTATATAGATAATTGGATTTGGGCCTCGAATATGAACATTGAACCTTACTCGTTATAAATAGTTAGGGTCTAAGTAGCGTATAGGTAAGAGACCCGTGTCATTTACAGCCCTAGTTGTAAAATTATTGATATATCCAAGACTATTATTTTAAATTCAGAGCAAATTTATTTTTATCTTCATATGACTCCAATTATGTACTTTTACCTTCCATTTACAACAAAGTTTCACCCTCTTATTTCTTCTTTCTCTCTCTCTTCCCCACCGTTGCCGTCCACCCTCTCCAATTTCCTCTTGCTCCTCTCCCATCAGCGGGGATGGCAAATTTGGGGTTTTATGCTATTATTGGCCATATTTTTTAAAAAAAGTCATTAAAGTGGCCACAATATTTTTGTTAATCTTATTATGGCGATAACGCACACGATGTGTGCTTTATCATTAAAGATGACGCAATGAAAAGGAAAATAAATGTTCTGGCAGGCATAAAATACTGGTGAGCCGTCGGAGAGTGCTCAAAACAGGTGGTGTTTGCCCCTAAAACTCGTACACAGTGGGATTAAATGCAGCAGAATGTTGATGCAGATAAGGAGAAGAGGAAGAAGAAAAAGAGTTGCAGCGGCAGA
The DNA here is from genome assembly GCA_028651295.1 of Catharanthus roseus. NCBI lineage: Eukaryota > Viridiplantae > Streptophyta > Magnoliopsida > Gentianales > Apocynaceae > Catharanthus > Catharanthus roseus. The sequence goes on from JAPQWS010000016.1 coordinate 11,099,675, forward strand.
AGGAGAAGAGGAGAGAATAAGGTTTTGATAATACACATAGAGTGTGCTTTATCAGCCACCTCAGCCGCTTCCCGCCACATCCGCTGCCACATCATTAATTAGGATTAATCTTGGAATTTAGTTACTGATTATGAATAATGCACAAGGCATGTGCTTTATCGTTAAAGATAACGCACACAACGTGTGCGTTATGGCCCCATTAAGAATTTAAAAAAATTATACCACTTTAGTGACTATTTTTTAAAAACTGGTCAATCTTTTTCAAGGTGGAGTTTGTAGGCCATTTTTGGGCCATTTTTCACACTTTTTAATTTTATTTTCCCAACCCAAAACTATTCCCTATGATGATTTGGGTTGGGCCTCACTAAAGAAGATTGGGCTTTTATTTTTGGGCCAAGATGTCGGGCCGAGTAGGGCTAACCCGAACTGCCCAAGGTGAGTTGTGTTATAAATATCTTTCTTTCTATCTTGGGGCTGCCATAATGGTGAAGAGCAACCACCTTCCTTTCTCTTTTATACTTGCCATTTTCCTTCTTCTTCACAGTCGAGTCTCGGCTTCTGCTACTGCTCTCAAGGAATCCTCCGCCGACGCTGCAAGTCGGCTCCACCGCCTGATTGCTGTGCGGCATTGTTGCGTTGAGTAAAGAGAGAGAGAGAGAGAGAGAGAGAGAGAGAGAGAGAGAGAGAGCTTCTTTCTTTATGAGATTCTCCCATTTCTTAGGGACTTGGTGATGTTCATCGAAAGCTCGCCGTTTTTCTGTTGCCGCTGCCGTTGCTGCTGCCGATTAACTTCGCCGCAGCTTACCCACCGCTCTCTGGCACTTGGCCGCTGCTCGTCGATGTCGTCGCTGCAGCTTTAACTTCCTCACAGAAAATGGACTCGGGTAGCTCGTCTGGTTTCTGCGGCTCGTTCGGTTTCCCACGGCTAGTCCAGTTCTTAAGATCATCTTCCCGTAACGCCAGGTCTTATTTCGAGCTTAGTTTCCTTCTTTCTTTGCTAACTAGTTCTCTGTTGTAGCTTCCACCGCTCTCCGGTTGCTCCAGCCGGAGAAAAAGAAGATACGGAAGAAGAAGAAGAAGAAGAAGAAGAAGAAGAAGAAGAAGAAGAATAAGAAGAAGTTTTGTAATATACTTAGGTTTATTTTAGCTTGTCTTCTTTTCCTATTTTTAGTTTTGTAATAGTAAATAGGAAAGTTGTGTAATAGTAAATAGGGGCCTTGGATCGTTAGACCAGCACAATAGTGGTATTAGAGCCCAGAAAAGACTTCAACTTTCCGGTATTATTGTCGGTGCCAGTTGTCGGAGCTCTCGGATTCAGTATCCCAGATTCACGGAGTCAGTGGATCTGGCTTAGGGAAGCATTCTCTATACCTTGTATGTTTTCTTTCGATTTTTGATAGATCTATTGCTATTATTTCTGCCTGTTTAGTTAGATCTGCTTGTTTTCTTCTAGATCTGTTTGCTTGTTTTAAATCTGCTATTTTTTGTTTGGATTTCTCAGTTATACTAGTTTTATTATAATTGTCACGGATTTGCTATTTTTGTGAATCTGGTTTATTTTTGAAAAATCGAAAACCCCAAGCCTGGTTTGAGTCCACACAGACTTCAAGTAGCTGTGTCTTGGCAATTTTTCTTCAATTGATTACAAATTGCTATTGTTATTCGTGACTGTTGGGTTTTTCTATTGTTTGTGTTGGAAGGCTGTTGCTCAGCCTAAGCCTGTCTGTTTCTCTGTTTTCAGTTGTTGTGTTATGGCGTTGTTTGAATTTTTGTTTTGAGATTCTTGCATTTGACCTATTTTTACCGCGCCGTTTTTCAAAGCAAAATCCGGTCCATTTTATTTGTGTGACAAACTTCTTTTTCAAATCTTTTATTTTTCCAGCCATTGATTACTCTTATTTGCCATTTAATCATGTAATTGAAATCGACAAGTTTGATGACAAATCTGACTTCGTAATGTGGCGGAGAAAAATGAAAGCAGTTTAAGTCCAAAATAAAATTGCATTCGCCATTTGTAGCCCTGAAAAGTATCCGAAACCTTGGAATGGTGAAGTGCTTGTTGAAAAACTTGGTGACGCATATAGTTGCCTCACCTTGCATTTAATCGACAATGTTTTAAGAGAAATCGACGAGAAGTACAAAGCGTTTGAAATTTGGACAAAACTCGATAAAGTGTCTTCGGAAAAATCCTTGTCGAACAAAATTTATTTAAAAGAACAGCTTTTCGGTTTTAAAATGAGCGGGTCGAAATCACTTTCTAAAAATATTGATGATTTAAATAAAATCATTTGGGAACTTCAAAACGTTGGAGAAAAGATCTCCGATGAAAACATTGCTGATATTTTATTAAATTCCTTGCCTGAGTCTTTTAATGATGTTAAATCTGCTATTAAGTATGACAGAGATGATTCAACTCTTTCTGATGTTAAAAATGCTTTAAAATCAAAAGATTTGGATTTGAGAAAAGAAAACAAATCTATCGAAGAGAACCTTTATGTGATAGGGAGGGTTGATCGGAGAAAATCTTTTAGTCACCGTTCTAAAAGTAAAGGGAGGTCGAAATCACGAGATAAGAAAGTGAAATGATTTTACTGCATCAGGGAAGGTCATATGAAAAACAAGTGTTTTAAGAGGATCAAGGATGAAAAACAACGTAAACAAGGTAAAGGGAGTGATAAAAAAGACAAAACCCACGATTTTGAATCAGATGGTAATTCCATGTATTATGAGGTTTTGTGTGTATCCCCTTCCCTTTCTTCTAATGTTTCCGATCATTGGATTCTTGATTCTGGCTGCACTTTTCACACGACACCAAACAAGCACTGGTTTTCAGATTTTAAAACCCTTGATCATGGAAAGGTTTTCATAGGAAATAATCAAGTTTGTGACATCAAGGGCATTGGAAATATTTTCATTAAAATGTATGATGACGTGACCAGGAAACTGATTGAGGTGAGATATGTGCCCGACCTTCTTCGAAATCTAATCTCCCTTGGAGTTTTTGATTCAAATAGTTATTCTTATAAATCTAAAAATGGAATTTTGACAGTTTGCAAAGGAGCACTGGTCATGCTTAAAGGTTTTAAAAGAGATGGTTTATACTATTTTATTGAAAAAATTGTTTGTGAAGCATCTGCATTGATTTCGAATACTGGCCCTGAAAAGACTATGTTGTGGCACCGTTGGATTGGCCACATCAGTGAAAAAGGGACTACACTGTTTGCACAAACAAAATCTTGTGTGGTGACAAAATCAATTCCTTGGATTTTTGTGACCATTGTGTTTTGGGAAAACAACACAAAATCAGCTTTTCAATCGGCACACAGAAGTCCATCTCTATTCTTGACTATGTGTACTGTGATTTGTGGGGACCTGAAATTCCAACCTATGGTGGCAATGTTTATTTTTTATTTGTTGTTGATGATTTTTCTAGGCATGTATGGGTATTTCTTTTGAAAACAAAAGATCAAACTTTTGAAAAGTTTTGTGAGTGGAAACGCCTTGCCGAAAATCAAATCGGAAATAAACTAAAGACAATTAGGACAGATAACGGTCTTGAGTTTTGTAACAAAAAGTTTGTTGATTTGTGTGCAATGCATGACATTTTGTATCATAGGACCGTTAAGCATAATCCTCAGCAAAATGGTGCTGCTGAAAGATGAACCGCACCATCAGAGATAAGATTAGGTGTCTTATGGCATCTTCAGGTATCCCAAAACCCTTTTGGAGAGAAGCTATAAGTACAGCTGTCAACCTCATCAATAGATCCCCTTCTACAGGCATAAACTTCAAGACTCCTTTAGAGTTGTGGTCTGGAGAACCGCCAAACCTGTCCAACCTTAGCTGTGCTGCATTTGTGTATCAAAACGAAGGTAAGTTAGACCCTAGGTCTAAAAAGGGAGTGCTCATAGGATACCATAGTGGAGTGAAGGGTTATAAAGTTTGGCACAAAGGTGAGCCGGGAGTGAGGGTAGTTGTGAGTAGAGATGTTGTCTTCAACGAGCTTGATATGCCTTGCATAAAGGTGAAAACCATTCCCGATAGTTCTACTGATGGTTCCACGGCTTGGAATATTCCTGTGGAGGTGGAGGACACCTCCGGACCCTCACAAGAGCACACACATGAACCCGAAACCAGTGTAGAGTCGGATGTACTGGCTAGTCAACCCGAAACCGACGTGCCTTAATTTGAAAATTCAGATGATGATGAGGATCATCCAGAGGAACAAGCACAAGCCCTTAGAGATTATCAGCTATCTAGGGATAGGGCTAGAAGAGTGTCGAGAGAACTTGTTAGATATGGTTATTCATACATTGTCTCGTATGCTTTTGCTGCTGCATCACATTTGGAGGAGAAAGAACTATTGTGTTTTTTCCATGTGTTGAAGAGCCCTAATCGCTCTTTGCTGTTGCGTGCTATGGATAAGGAGATGTCCTGTTTACACAAAACAAAGCCTGGATTCTGTTCCAAAAACCTCAAAACAAAAATTGATTGATTGCAAATGGATTTTTAAAATTAAAGAGCCAAAGTTAGCAAATGAACCTCCACGGTTCAAGGCCAGGCTGGTTGTAAAAGTTTTTTCACAAGTTGAGGGCATCGATTTTAATGAAATATTTTCTCCCTTCGTTAAATGCAAAACGATTAGGATAATGTTTTCTATCGTTGCTTTTTATGATCTTGATCTTGAACAAATTGATGTAAAAACTGTATTTTTGCATGGTGAACTCGAAGAGACCATTTATATGCATCAACCACTAGGTTTTGAGGTAAAAGGTAAGGCACATATGGCGTGTCTCCTGAAAAATTCCTTGTACGGACTTAAACAGTCAGCGAGACAATGGTTTAAGTGTTTTGGCTCATTCATGCTTAAAGTTGGTTTCATTAAAAGTAATTATGATAGCTTTCTGTATTTTCGTGGTGATGATGTTGAAACTGCTGTTTATTTTTTGCTTTATGTTGATGATATATTGATTGCACGTAAGCATAGAGATAAGATTGCTAGTTTAAAATCCTTGTTAAAGTCTGAGTTTGACATGAAGGATTTAGGTTCTGCTTCTAGAATCGTTAGGATGAACATAGCTAGAGATAGGGCTGACCGCTCCTTATTCATATCCCAGAAATCCTTTTTGCAGAAAATTGTTTCCAAATTTTCGATGCATTTATGCAATCTAGTTTGTAACCCACTTGCGAGCGATTTTCAGCTTTTCGAAAAATCTTGTCCCAAAACTAAAAATGAGAAGAAAGAAATGGCAAACATACCCTATAGGATGGCCATAGGTTCAGTCATGTACCACCCGACCCGATATTCATGTCTAACCCGGGTAGGGATCATTGGACTGCTCTCAAGTGGTTATTGCAGTACATTAATCATACAGTAGATAGGGGCTTACTTTATCACAACTGGTCCGATAATTTTGAACTAGTTGGTTATGTTGATTCTGACTTTGCAGGTGACAAAGATGGTAGGAAATCTACTACATCTTATTTCTTTACCTTAGTGGGTAATTGCATATCTTGGAAGTCACAGTTGTAGCTTGTAGTTGCTCTATCGACTATGGAGGCTGAATACATCGCTACCACATAGGCAATTAAGGAAGCCATTTGGCTTCAAGGACTTTAAATGAATTGCATATTTTACATTCAAAAGCTGTCATTTATACTGATAGTCAGAGTTGTTTACACTTGTGCAAAAACCATGTTTACCATGAAAGGACTAAGCATATAGATGGTAAGTACCATTTTATTAGGGAAAAGGTTTCAAGTGGTTTAGTTAATGTAGAGAAGATTAGTACTGATGATAATCCTGCTGACTTTGGTACTAAAATTGTGACATCTGACAAATATGTTTGTGCAAGGATCTCCTTCATATAGAGGAAGGTTGACTCGTTTGAGTCTATCCTGGCTGGGAAAGTCATAAAAATATGTTCAAGGTGGAGTTTGTAGGCCATTTTCCGGACATTTTTCACACTTTCATTTTACTTTCTTGGCCCAAAACTATTTCCTATGATGTATTTGGATTGGGCCTTACTAAAGAACATTCGGCTTTTATTTCCGAGCCAGGATGCCAGGCCAGGCTGGGCTAACCCGGCCCGCCCAAGGTAACTTGTGCTATAAATATCTCTGTTTCTATTTTGGGGCTGCCCTAATGGTGAAGAGCAGCCACCTTCCTTTCTCTTCTATACTTACCTTCTTCCTCCTTCAAAGCCGAGTCTCTACTTCTACTGCTGCTCTCAAGGAATCCTCCGCCGGCGCTGCGAGTCGGCTCCACCGCCTGACTATGCGCCCGACATTGTTGAGTTGAGGAGAGAGAGAGAGAGAGAGAGAGAGAGAGAGAGAGAGACCTTCCTCCTTGCTATGAGGTTCCCCCATTTCTGAGAGACTTGGTGAGCTTCATTAGAAGCTCGCTGTTTTCCTGCTATCGCCGCTGCTGCCGATCGAATTCGCCGCAGCTCACCCGCTGCTCTCTGGCACTTGGCCGTTGCTCGTCGACGCCGTCGCCGCAACTTCAACTTCCTTACAGAAAATGGACTTGCGTAGCTCATCCGGTTTAGCGGCTCGTCCGATTTCCTGCGGCTCATCCAGTTCACTGGATCACCTTCCCGCGACGCCAGGTAAGCTTCCGAGCTTAGTTTTCTTCTTTCTTTGCTAACCGGTTTTTTGTTGTAGCTTTCAGCGCTCTCCGGTTGCTCCAGCCGGTGAAGAAGAAGAAGAGAGGAAGAAGAAGAAGAAGAAGTTTTGTAATAGACTTAGGTTTATTTTAGCTTGTCTTCTTTTTCTATTTTTAGATCTGTAATAGTAAATAATAAAGTTGTATAATAGTAGATAGGGGCCTTGGAATGTTAGATGAGCAAAACAGTGAAAGTTAGAATTGAGCTGGTGTTTATGAATTATGACATAAAAATGGAGAATGCTAATTGAAATCATTATTAAATATATTCTATAATTGGCTATATATTGCCTTCAATTATTTTTACCTTTTTATTTATAGCAATGACTTTTACGTTTACTTATTTATGGCAAAAAATTTATATTTTATACTTTTTAGGCACTAATATCATGTACGTGCATTTGCACATAATAGAATTTCGGTAAGATTAAAATATTATCTATTTTAATAAATAATAAAATAAAATAATTTATTATTACTTATTTTAATTTTAAATATTTTTTATTTTCTTTTAATAGTATCTTTTTCAACTTAGTTATATTTAGTTTATTAATTTTCAAGAAATTTTCCGTCTTTAATATTTGCAATATTTTTTCTTACTAACTCATTTATCTCTTTAATATTTCAAATTCTCTTTTACTAACTCATTTGACTATTTAATACTTTGAGTTATCTCATTAGTATATACACTATGTCAATTAAAATGTATTCATACAGTTGTTTTATTAATTACTTTAATAGTTTAAATGATTTTAAGGGTAATTATTGCAGATGTAAGCTTTGTTCAATGAGGGCATCCCACTGAAATTAAAAACTTCTATATGGTATATTGTATCAAATAAATGGTGCCCCAATTTGTAATTTAGTTGGGATCCCTGTTATCCAAAAAACTCTCATTTTCTTCTTTTTTACTCATAAATGGGTGCATTTGGATTGAATTTAAAAAAAATAATTTTATTTTATTATTTTGGATCACACATCATCTTTCACAAATAATTTACTTTTTACGAATTTAAAAAAAAAATCCTTACTTTACCTAAACTTAAATCTAACCAAACGTACCTCTTCTCCCCTTCTCCCCTTAATGACTGATGGTACTATTGGAGGCAAAAAAGTTTTTTATTCATTCTTCAAAACTTCAACCTCCTAATAATGATAAGCTTCATATTATTTTAGTTCATATTTTTGCTTAGGGTCATTTTTTTTTTCTAAAAAAAGGAGGGCCATGGGCATCGACCGTAGGCATTAATACGGTGTCTGTTAGTCATTAACATTTGACCTAATATTCTATTTCTTTGTCTGGTAAAACTTAATACACATATATATACATATATATATATATATATATATAGTGCACCTATTAGTCACGGGATCATGGGTCCGCCACTGATGGTTATTATATTTGAAGAATATAATTAAAACCTATTAATCACTATTACGTTATTAGAATGTCATTAGGAGACTTCCTACCATTCAAACTCCTTATACTTAGTGTTATTAGTGATGGTTTGCACTTAATATTTAAATATGATGAATATACTTATTTTGTTAATATTTGATGGTGACAAACTTTTTTTGAAACAACTGGTAGAGTTTTATTGAGTAGATCAGTAAATAATTATTGGAGTACGTCTGAATCTCGTACGGTGCTAAAAACAAGCAAATCTAAGCGGCCATTAATTAGGTGATAACTTGGGCCCGCAGTAATCTGACCCTGGAGTCCAACTATTTGAACTTAAACTTTACCAACAAGCAAAACAAAAGACTAAAAACACCCCTGCTAGATCCATAAAGTTGACCAGCAATAGACTCCAAGAGTTAATATCCATTATGTTAGCCCGAAAACCACACCAAATGAGCCCCTCATTAATAGAGTAAACTCGGAGCTTGTGCAGTAGCTGAGCCTTCGCCTTTCTAGCAGCTGGATAGAAAACGTTGTCGCTACAAGAACCTTCAGAATCCCTTCCACAATTGCCGCACACCAAATAGAAAAAGAGAAGCACATGGATTGAAATTTGTGCTGGAAAATCTACCACCAAAAGGCTACCATATGCCGTAAATAGATGGTCACAGATTATGCTCTCTTTAGCTGCTGGACAGCCAAAACTCACTACAAGACCGAGATGAATCTAGCATTAACAACACCTCTTATCTCCGTATCCAAACCTGCAAAGGCGCCACCCACACAATAGAAGCCAAAAACTAATCAAACTAAAAATAGAAGCAAACCGAGGAACACGCATATATACAACCATAGCCACAGACGAGAACTATGAAAAAGCAAGAACAAAACAAAATCTAAACAAACAAAACGAAAATGTGTACCGGAGATAGGGCCTCCAAAGTGGAAAAAACACCTCTAATCCGCTAGATCTGCAGTGCTCGTGCTGAGGGTATGCGTCGGTGTTGCGCCCTTATACCTGACCATGAGGGCGGCGGGGTTTGGAGGGGAGAGGGGAGGGGAGCTTGCCTGTCTCCGATCTCGAGTTTCGCTGTTGACACGTTTCACTAGGCTATTTTCCTTTCTTTGTCCCTCTCCTTCAGACCAAATTAGACTTGTGTGGTTACGAACTCCTTTATTCTCTTCTTATTAAAGTATGTTCTTGTTAAATTCATTTAGAGTAAAGATAGAGATAATTCTAATTAATAAGCTCATTCTTTTAATATTTGGGGTGATAAAATTTTTTTTGTTTTACTCTTATTAAAGCATGCTACCCTTATTATTTTTATTAATATTATGTGCCGAAAGAATTATTAAAATATAATCATTTAATGATAGAAAACCAAGACCTCTACTCAAAGAGGTTAAAGGAATTTGAATTTCCAAACTTGTTCTTGAAAAAACACTAGCTAGAGACCCACTTTACTTCTAATCTTTTAACCATAAATTGAACTCCAATCTAAAATGGAATTAAGACCCAAGTACAACAAATTTCAAACAAAGAACCTATAAAATCAAAGTAACCACAAGACCAATTTGAGTGGATTTGAGGAACCTTTATGAACTCTTGAAGAAATTCACTCAAGAACCCAACAATTTGAAAGAATAATGAAAGGGAGGTTAATTATTTGATTTAGCTTTCATGGAGAATCATTATCCTTCAAGAAAATGGGAGAACCCTAAGGGTTTCTTCGAAAGAGAGCCAAATGGTTAAAGCTGAAATTTTTACTCAAATGTTCAAGTTGTCAATTCTAGCCCCACAAGGGAGTATTTATACATGCCAAGACCTATTCTACTTGGACTATAGTCAAAGGGGGTTAAAAATCTTCAAATTATACTCAAATCAACATAAAAAATCTTAAAAAAAAATAAACGAGTTGGAAAAGTTTTGGCGCCGAATTGAAAAATCTATGTTTTTTTTGGAAATTAATTGAACCGATGCCGGTTTTTGAAGTAAACCGCTGCCGAACATCTTCTATCCTATTTTCTTCTTTAACTCTTCTGGAACCGTCATCGGTTATGGCAAGACCGGTGCTAATCTTGAACTTTCTTGATTTTCTTTATTTTAATCTTCGTTTGAGCCCTCCAACTTCATCCTTTGATCCCCCAATTGTGTGATCTTGCAATGGGGCTCATTTTGGCCTTATAATTTACCTTTTTATTCTTTTTACCATAATTATTCAATTTTACTACAAAGGTTAAAATTTTCCATTAAAAAAAGTAGAGCCAAAAAGTGTAAATCACATTACCCACCATGACACTTTTATAATACATCGATAATGATACTTTTATAATAGTAGAGATAGAGATAATTCTAATGAATATACTCATTCTTTTAACTTTAATATTTGGGGATTACAAACTTTTTTGTTCTATTGTTAGTAAAACATGTCAGTATCATTGTTTTTATTAATGTTATGTGCCAAAATAATTATCAAAAAAGATAATGAATTTATCTTTTTATTATCTTTACTCTCATTATTCATATTTACTACAAAATATACTCATTCTTTTAATTATTATAGATCCCATTAAGGTTCAAGAGGGGGGAGGGAGGAGTTGGGGGGGGATGGGGGGTAGGGAGGAGTGGGAGGTGAATTGGACTTAATATGAATTCTCTTTCAAGATAAGTTTTCTGAATTCAAAGGAAGGTAACTTAAAACAGAATAGCTTGGCAGTAAATAACTAACGCTAACAAACTCAGGGACTATCACTTATGCCATTAGCTTGATGTAGTGATATAAAGCTAGTCTGCACAATATAACAAAAATTAATCAGCTCAAAAACTATCACTTAAGCCGTTAGCTTGACTCAGTGATGTAAAGCTAATTGTAGAAACACACTTGATAATAATTTTTTGAACTTTAGCAACACATTGAAATCAACTCCATTTAAGTAAAATGAGTTCTCAAAGAATATAACTAATGTATATAGCTCGAAACTCAAAAGCAGCTTAAGATTATAGAAACTATCCAGGACAGAAAATATATCACTGAAGATATTAGCTCGACTCAATGATTCCAAGCTGAAAAAAACTTGTGGAAAATGAGTTATGACCGTCCTTGAAATTGAAAACTCATAAAAAAAATGATAAGAAGAGAATAACAATATAAACAGAAGATAAATAAAGCACAAGGATTTTTATACTGGTTCTGTAACGTACACCTACATCTACTTTTCCCCATGAACACTGTCTTAAGAATATCACTAAAAATTGATCTCGTTCAATGTGAGATCAATCTTTACATCATAAACCGCTATGACCATCCTTGAAATTGAAAACTCATAAAAAAAATGATAAGATGAGAATAACAATATAAACAGAAGATAAATAAAGCACAAGGATTTTTATACTGGTTCTGTAACGTACACCTACATCTACTTTTCCCCAAGAACACTGTCTTAAGAATATCACTAAAAATTGATCTCGTTCAATGTGAGATCAATCTTTACATCATAAACCGCTAGTCTTATACCTAGATCTAGCAACTAACAGCCTCTCTATCCCTAGAGAAACTAAACTACAAGTCTTTCATAGAAACTTGCAAACTAACCACAAGTTTTTTCGCACGAAACTTGCAAACCAAAAACAGAAATAAAGATGAAAAAGTTTCAGCCCAAAAACTCCTCAACCCACTTAGAAATTCTCTGTTACAAAGCCTTTTCCCTCAACTATGTTTATGAAACTTCTCTCTATTTTGATGAAGAAAACTCTCTCTCTCTCTCTCTCTCTCTCTCTCTCTCTCTCTCTCTCTCTCTCTCTCTCTGTATCTATTTCACTTTTGATTTTTCTGAGATGAATATTTCCTGACTCTCTTATATCTCGTGGTGCACTTTCTATTCTTCTATTGGAGCATTTTCTTCTACTGGGATTTGTTCAATGGCACTGCTCAACCCTTCTTTGTGCCTAAAGTCCTTGTTTTATACTCATTGTTCAAATGCCATCTTACTAATCATACTCTCTATGCTTACATGCTGGTGACAATTGAAATCTTCCTTTCCTGATTCATTTCTAGCTCATTTCTGAAAGAGGAAAAACAACTTCGCGTGAGTCTTATGTTTAATCAAAATAGGGAAAAAGGTTAAAACAAGTACATTGGAACATAAGGAGAAAAGTGACAAGTGGATGGTTCTTGTAGACAAAGTAATAAAACTGGTCCTCTCTAATTGTTACACGTGTAAAGTCATCAGAAAAAATAGCTATCAAGAATATTTTCGGTCAATTCAAAGCTTTATATGATAAACATCCTTTCTGCTCATCGTATTAGCTCGAGTCTCGTATGCAGACCTTAGCTCAACTCTTTCTTCATCCACATTAGCTCCACTATAGTCTTTCAAACAACACTTTGTTAAATTAACTTGATTTGTTACTCATCAAAACCTGACTGTAAAACTTGAGTCAACAGTTACTAACTTATTTTGTTCTCTTCTTATTAAATCCTATTAGTATTCTTGTTTTTATTAATATTATGTGCTAAAAAAAATTATTAAAAGATATTGAACTTGCCTTTTTATTAATGTTACCCTTCTTATTCAATTTTACTTACAAAGGTTAAATTTGTTCATTAGAAAAAGTAAGAAGCCAAAATGTGTAAGTCACCATAACTCCTTATGACACTTTTATAATAGTAAAGATGGAGACGAGCTACTTTAACATATCAAGCTCATAACTATATAATGTTTTCACCGTAAAATTTAGTGCATTTTTTTGTACATTTTTATGATCTAGCTTTAAGGATTTAGTTATTTTTACCATTCAAATCCGTGACATGTATAATCTGAATGCCAAAATAATTCGAATTCTGTCGTGAAATCGTTAAATTTCTAGACATGCAATGTTAAATTGCTATACCAGTGAAAAGATAAAATAAAAATTCATTGATATAAATATTAAAATAATAATAGTTTAAGACTATATTTCCAGTTCTCTATATCCATACTATTACAAAATTATGGATAGGGAGCATGGTCAATTTTAATGGTTTTTCTCTTTTTATGGTCTAATAAGAACCTTGTGTTAGAATAATATTATATTAGTGGACTTCATTATTGTGAATCTTTCATTGATGGAAGAATTCAACTTGATGAAGTCTTCTTAAGATTGCCTCTTCGTGAGAGGACTTTTTACCACTTCAACGAACAAATCAAGGTATAATAACCTTTTCCTATTGACCAGGATAACATTAGGTATACTAAACCTGTCACCTCGCTAACACTATGAGGAAGACCAAGCCAAGCCACAATTCTAATTGAATGGAATCACCTCTTGAATAATATTGGAACTACTAGTGATCAAACATTCATTGAATATCCTATTAACGTTCCAATTCAAGCCTTGCAAGGGATCATCAATTCCAAGAAGCAGAAGACGAAGAAAAGAGACTCTTAGAACCCCAGTGGAACACATTCAAATTCTAAAATTTCATATCATACCATCATATTGAATCTAATAATCTAATTATAGGAGAAAGTGAGGTATTTATAGGCTTCCCTTGCCCTAATCCCAACCTTAACTATTAAGTATAGTATTAGGAAGTCAAAAGGGCTTAAGACCACTTAATTACTATTCAAATATGAAATAAAACATAATTAGAAACTCAAAATATCAAAAATGCATAGAGGGCCAGGAAGCATCTAATGATGAATGGTAGTGGCAACAAGAACCAGTTGCAATGAGCAAACAAGGGCATTCCTTCTAGTGAGGGTCCGGCCGGATGCCTTGTTTCTTGTGCTACACTTGGTTTTCAACCTCTTTGTCTTGCACTTTGATGCTTTGGTTAATTGTTGAGCTTCTTGATCATTCTTCAAGAGGCTTTAAAGGCTTCAACCATGCTCCAAATTATCCTCCAACTTAAATTCTTCCTTAAGTCTTGACTTTTATCACCATGCATTCTTCTTCTTGGTAACCAAGAGGTAATGAAATGGTAATTGTAACAAGAAGAAGATAAGAACTAAAGAAATCAAGTTCATAGGCCCATGTTTTTACAAGATAGAAAGGTAGATACCAAAATAATATGCCACATTATAAGCATAATATTTCATAGAATAGCAAAAGAGATAATCACAATACCACAAGGTAGGATTTGGTCCTTTATAATATCCTATTTTATGAATACACTTATGCTCTTGCAAAGATCTTAGGATTTTATTAAATGGAAAGAAAGTTCTTGGATCTACAATCAAACACTTTGTTTAGGAGATCATTATAAGCCCAAATGACCGAAAGTTCTTTGAAAGGAAACTTCAAACAATGAAAATGACTCTGCTTCAAAAAAATAGAGAATAGTTTATGAGAATCATTTGTCTTCTTCAAAATCAACAATTCTATTCTCCAAAATTTCTTTGAATAGACAATGTGATATATACTTAAACTTGCACTTTTAAGGTATCTTATAGGTAAAAAGTAGAAATAGTGTTTTTAAGATTCCACAAGTTTGGAAGATGTTGATGATATGCAATGATCAAAACAATTAAATGCTCATCAAGGTCATGAGAAAAGAAAAGATGTTTGCACTTTCTATGAACAATTTCAAAGATACAAAAGTTAGGGAAATTCATGTAAGTAAATTAATCCATATGCAGCAGAATAAAACACAAATCGATTTCATGGCAGAATCACTTTGTAATCTATGAATAATATGAGCACATGAATAGACATGTTATTTCTTGTAGATTCGCCAATAACTGATTCTTGGGTGATTCCAATCACGAGTCGGACAAGTATTCGACCTCTAATGATATCCACCCGAATAATTCTCAGACATCAACTCCCCATTGATGACGACCAGTTCCTCTTAACATTAGGGTTCTGATACAAACTAGGGTTTCAAAAATCCAGAGGATTATGGAATAGTACTCAGTTCAGGACTAGTGGTGAGGCTTAGATAATAACTATCTAATGGCTAGGGTCAAAGACCCGATAACCAAATATCTTGTTTAATAATAAGCCAATAGATTTTATCTCATAAATTAATTCCTTATTATCTTTTAATTAATCAAATATATTATTTTATTTGTGTGAGCCCTTTAGGTTCCTAAACACGTTAACAATAAATATAAATTATAATATAAGTTAATTAGCTTTAGGACATAAAACCAATAAACTTGCACTTAGACTAAGGACAATTACCCCGTCAAGTCCTAGAATTAAATACTTTATAATTTATACATCAAGACTGGCCTCTAGCTAGGCACTATGACCCCCCAAGTATCGAGAACAGTACTGTGATCGACTTCACCATTTCATAAATCGGATTTTGTGTAATCCTTTCACCATACAATATCCCAATTATTTCAAAAGTAAGGATTTTTGCTAACTCTTAAAGAACGAATTATATCTTTTCTTATTCTAGAAATATGACTTCTTTAAAGTCAAATTTAACACTTTCTAATTAAAGTCACTTTTAGTTTGCACAAACATTCTCAAAGTCATATCCAACAAATTGCCATGAAGGGGATATATTATTATTACTATTAGAAGTGGTGAATCCTTTATTGATCATAAACTATCCATCTGTATTTCATAAATACCAACTCTCAAGCACATATAGCCAACTAAGGTTAAGGACCAAAAAAGTAAAAGTACAGTACTCTACATTCTGGATACTTTTATGATCTCTAGTAGAAGGATCACTTATACTACCATCATATAGAGATTAATTCCGTTAGTACTCTAATAGATTACCTCATTGGATATCTCTAAGTGGATCAATCCAATTAACCTATTCTCCAACAAACATCAACATACTTTTTTATCACCAAACAATTGTTAATGAGATCAACTACTTTCTACGATAGAACGAAGCATAACATGTGCTAGCCTATCTACATTAACAATGTCCCATCTTGTTAATAGTATGACTAGGGATAATTTAAAAATAATATGTACTAGTTATGAGTAATCTCATTATCATAACTCTTATGATTTCTTCCTTACAAATATCATTCCTAGTACTTTCTCATTTAATACATAAATAGTAGGGAAATTGGCTATTTATATACATTAGCTATTTACTTATTTCTCATTTTATACACAATATTTAATTTTCTGTTTATATACATGAACTATTTACTCATTCCTTATTTTATTCACAATCTTTTATTTTTTCTATTTATATGAACTATTTTTGAACCTTTATTTATATATATATATATATATTAATTGTGATGAAATTAGGGCAACATAACGTCACATCTACCATACAGGCTTATTGGTTTAAGGATAGTTTTAGAACATTTGGTATGTTATCCTTACTTTACCTCACTTAATTTTGTCACGGGTAACGGTGACATGATATGAATAGAGGTTAAAAAATGCTTCATATATATAAATAGAGAAAAATAAAGATTGTGTATAAAAAGAGAAACGAGTGAATAGTTCA
The DNA here is from genome assembly GCA_028651295.1 of Catharanthus roseus. Classification (NCBI taxonomy): domain Eukaryota; kingdom Viridiplantae; phylum Streptophyta; class Magnoliopsida; order Gentianales; family Apocynaceae; genus Catharanthus; species Catharanthus roseus. The sequence goes on from JAPQWS010000016.1 coordinate 11,116,164, forward strand.
TGTATATAAATAGAGAAGATAAAGATTGTGTATAAAATGATAAATGAATGAACAGTTCATGCATAAAATAGCAAATTTTCCTAAATAGTAAAAAAAGATTAAATAACCATATCATCAAATGGTAAATACCCATATCATTAAATTGCATAAATATAATGCATGAATGTGACAAAACATGTTGGGTTTTGCCTATATATTAAATAAAATCTCCCACTTAGACTAAAACTAATCATCCATTTGTTTTAAACCAAATGAATAACATGGCCATTATGTTTTTTTAGAATAATGTTTTAGTCAACATATTAGATGCATTATCATCCATAGGGACTTTCTCTATCTTTATTTCATATCTACCAACAAATTCTTTAATTAAATAGTAGCATCTTTGAATCTGAGTACTTCTAGTTATGCTCCTCCATAAATAAAGAATAATTATGTAGTTAATCAAAGCATTGGCACATAATTTCCCATCAACAATATGTTATCCACAAAATTTATCAAGAAAGCCAGTACAGTCCCACTATCCTTTTTGTATACGTAAGATTAATCTTCATTTTGTATGAAACCAATCGGTTTGATTAGTTCATTTTAAATAAAGATTCCAACTTCTAGAAGCTTGCTTTAGACCATAAATTCATCTTTGTAACTTGCATAGTGATATACACTATATTGTTTACATTTTTTATTTTTTATTTACATTGTTTTATGATATTTTTAATATATAAAATTCATAATTTATATTAATACCCTTTATTCTTATCTTAGTTACTTCTCAGTGAAGAAAACAATAAAAAAAAGCGAAAACAGTCGAAAATAGAGTGAAAACAACGAAACGAAGCCGACGGTACCAAGGAAGGAGACCTACCACCTGTGGTAGGCCTACCTACCGCACGTGGTAGGTCCTGGAGGCAAGAACAGAGAGTGGACAGAAACATATCGATGATGGTAGGCTACCCTTACTGTCGACAGTAGGTCCCGACTAGAAAAAAATAAAAAGAAGACAGAACCCTACCGCGGATGGTAGGGCTCGACCTACCGTACGTGGTAGAGCCCTATTGTAGTAGAGTAATGCATTTTTTAAGCTTTTAAATGTAATTTTTTCATTCATTCAAAGGGAGTTCTGCCATTAAGGCTTAGGGAAGAGATTAGGGCTGAACCTGGATCACCAATTTCCCCTAAATTTAGCCTCAGTTAGATAGGAAATCAGTAGAAATCTTGAGGTTGAAGATTAGAAATTGACGATTGAAGATTTAAAAGGACGACTTTCGGGGGTTTCATCCGGTAACCAGAGAGACGAGCTCAGACGATGTTCGGGATCGGAAATTCGGCCTCAATCATTCCTAACCCTTCTTTCTCTTGTTCTTTACTGATTTTAATTATTAATTTTGAAGTTATTATAATGCTTAGTGGCTAGGTTTTTATGTTTGAATGAGAGTTGAACTCTAGTTCTTGAATGTTGTGATTTTAGTTTAATTTATGGAATTGATGTTTGATTTTGATTGAGTTGTCTTCCAATTGGGTTTTATTGTTGTTTAATTTACGCGAATTTGAAGTCATCGTAAGAGTGTCCGGAACTGAAAAAGGAAGAACGCTCTGGGGCAACCAATTAGGGGTTAATTGGGGCAATTAATTCGAGTTATGAAATTGCACTTTTAGGTCATTGAATCACCTATTTTTATTGCACTCATATTTACTTAGAGAGAGAAGATATTCTCCTCTAAGGGTTAGTGAGTAGGGTGGCTTTCGCCTAGATATAGGGATTGCCCAATCCATGTGTGATGACCCGACTCGAATAATTCAAATATCGGTTTTTATGATTTTTCCGGTTGAACTAGTAACAAGGATTAGGGAATTCCATCATTCAAACTCTTGCTTTTGATAGTTTTAAAATACGTGGGTTTCTTGTTTTGTTTACTTTAGTTGATAAAACTTGTTTTGAGTATTTTACTTATTACTTTCTAAACATTCTTTAGACTAAAAATTAGTGAAAATGATGACTACTTGAGCTTTTACCGTTCCTTGAGATTTGACCACTCGGGTGTAGCTCGATTACTACAGTGATTAGTCCACTTGCCTATTACTCTAGTTTAGTAGTTTACTCCATTTATTAAAATTGACATCATATACATTATGAGAATCTTAGATGTAAAGCCTTCAGGTTGACCTCTTCTTGCAAATATCTATTAAGGATGTTATATTTACATCCATTTGTCAAATCTCATAATCCTGATATGCACTCTAGCAAGTAAAATTCAAATGCATTTTATTATGGCCAAGAGAAAAAGGATTTCTTCATAATCAATACCATATATTGTTGTGAAAAAAACTTTTGTAACAAAAAGTGTCTTATAAGTAGACACATTATCATCAATGCCTCTTTTCTTTTTGAAGACCCATTCACACCCTGTAGGTTTTACCCATTTGGAAGATCAACTAAGGTTAACACCTTAGTATACATGGAATCCATTTCAAATTTCATGGCTTGTAGCCACTTCTCAGAATCCTTATCAGAAGACTTCTTGATAAGGAGTAGGTTCATTATCAATATCTATGAGAAATATATCATCATACCTTAGACAATGATTATTTATCTTACTACTCTTATAAGTAACTTGTGTAACACAAACTTCTTTTTGTACTACATCATCATATAGTGGAATTTTATTTTGTTCCATCTCATATAGCCTAGTTTTTTGTCTTTCTTGAATTTCTTTAAGCTCTACTTTAATCCCAATAGTTTTTTCCCACTAGTTTTTTCTAAACGAAACTTTCTCTAGAAAAGTCGCATGTTTTGAGAAAATAATATTTTCCTTATTGAGATTGTAAACTAATATCCATCTATTTCTTTTTGATAACCCACAAACAAATATTTATCATATTTTGATAGGAATCCTCCCAATCGACAAAAAGAATCACAAGAGGGAACTTACAAGGGGCTGTCAACAAATACCTAGGATCGTCTTCACCACTTTGTGTACCACTCTCTATACCACTTTTCCTTTTATAATATATTTTCCTCTTAGGCTTTATGTTTTTCATTAGGTTATATTAATAAAATATACTAAATTAGGAAGTGGTACAGAGAGTGGTACACAAAGTAGTGCAAACGACCCGAGCCAGTTAACAAGAGCCGTGGCCAAGAAGATTCAAGAGGAGGTTCAAGTACTTTTACAGGTAAAGACTCTGCACTTAGGAGGATGGGATGAGGCTTATAAACACGCTAACCTCTAAATTATCCTAATAGAAGGATCAAAGGGAGAGCCAAAAGAAGAGGACAACCGAACTGACACCACTTGAAAGCTAGGAGATACTCAAAACAAAGAATAGACAACAACCAACGCCAAGAATTCACTATAACCAACTTAGAAGCTAAAGAAAACCTACTCTAGAGACACTGGGAAGTCCAGTTTGGTCTAGCAAGACTTTTTACATTAGTTTTAGCTCAAATCCTTAAGGAATGGCTTTCACTGGATGTCTGTTGCTAGTTCAAAGAGAAGTCCAGCGTCAAACTAACCCTACTTGTAGCTGCACTTTGCATTCTATTTCACTTTTGCTCCAGTTTTAAGTTATTGAAACCTCTATTTTTGCTATTATTAAGTGTAATTAAGAGGATTGAAGTCTCTAAACTTCAATAGCAAGCTTATGGTTGTCATTAGGGTTCACATACTATATCTACTCTCTTTCTCAAGTGAGAAATCAAAATTTTGATATTATGAATGAAATGCTTGAGAATTTGAGAGAGTTACTCCTAGTGTTCTCTTCAAAACCTTAATTTATCAAGGGTTGATCCACCATTTTCATGTCTTTCAACTTGGTCTTTGATTGCTATTAAGGGTTCAAGAGGATCACTTCTCCTCCATCTCCTAGAGGTCTTAGGACTTTTATTCCTAAGGTTGCTAGTTTTACAAGTAGTTAGGGCTTTAATTTCATCTTGTAGGGTTTTAAGTTGTGATTTGGATGAGACAAATTAAGTTTCTTCTTGGGTCCTAACAGATATTTGTTAGGGTTCTTGTTTGAGCTTGTTTGTGTTGACAAAAATTTTCCAGCTTTCTTGGGGATTTATGGATGAAATTATTTCATTAAATTCAACTTATTAGCTTCCCAAATTTGATTCCTATAAGGTTTTGCATTGAACTTATCTGGTACTTCCTTTTTAAGAAAGGTAGAACATCCTTAAACCTTCATATGTGATAGGTTTAGTTTTCTACTATGCCATATCTCATATGGTACATAATTGACACTTTTAGATGGAACACAATTTTAAAAATAGGAGACAATTTCAAGGGTAAAACCCAAAATCATTTTGGTAAATCTACATAACTCATCATGGATCAAACCATATCCAATAGGGTTCGGTTTCTCCTTTCAGACACACCATTTAATTGTGGTGTATATGCATGGAGGACTTTATTGAGAAAGAATCCCATTCTCCTTAAGATAATTTTGAAATTCTTGGCTTAATATTCTCCACCTCGATCAGATTGAAGCATTTTAATATTTTTAGCAACTTGTGTTTCAATTTCATTTTTATAGTATTTGAACTTTTCAAAAGCTTCAGACTTGCACTTTAATAAGTACACATGATCATATCCAGAATGATCACCAATAAAAGTAATGAAGTACGAAAAACTACCTATACCTTGAGCTCCAATTAGACTACATACATCAGTATGTATAAGTTCAGCAATTCAGTAGAACTTTCACCTTTTCCATTAAAAGGAGCCATTTTTCAAAATAAACAAGTCTCACATATTTCATATGATTCATAATCAAATGATCCCAAATAACCTTTAGTATGTATTTTGTTATGCGATTCTCATTCATATGACTAAGTCTACAGTACCAAAGGTATACTGTTTCAGATTCTCAATTTTGAGTCTTTTGGTATCATTATTTAAGATTCAATTTTCTAATTCAAGAATATAAAGACCATTAATCAATGTATCAGGAACACAACATATAGCATTACAAAATAAAGAAGAGTAATTATCATTTTATGTAATAGTAAAACCATCCATGTCCAAATGTGAAATGGCAATAATATTTTTTGTAATAGGTGTAACAACATAACAATCTTTTAATTCTATAATAAATCACTAGGAAAATTAAGAAAATATTTCCTACGGCTAATGCAACAACTCTTGCTCCATTTCTCACGCGCATGTCTATTTCTATTTTGCCAACTCCCTACTTCCTTTTAGATATTGTATATTTTTACAAACATGAGATCCAGATCCAGTATTTAATACCCTAGAATTTAAATTAGAAGCAAAAACATTAATTTTATACATGGATATTGTACTTGAATTTGAAGGTTCATCAAGCTTCTCCAAGCTACCTAAGTAGTCCCTGTAGTTTCTCTTCCGATGGCCATCTTTGCCATAATAGAAACATGTATCTTTGCTCTCTTCATCAGTCTTGATCCCATGTTGAGTTTCGAGGGTGGCCTAGTTAGTCTTCTTGAGACTAGCTTTACCTTTCTTCCAATTTATATTTTTCTTGGTAGAACTAACAATTAAAACTTGACCAGTTTGACCCTTTTCCTTTATCCTTACTTCTTCAACTATCTTAGGCATGTTACGAAAATAAACTAAGGTAGTGGTCTCAACTTTGTTCGTGTGAAAATTAATGACAAACTGAGAAAAGCTTGGAGGTAGGGATCATAGTAACAAATCAACATTTGAATGATGATACATTGTTTGTCGCAAAGTGTGATACCCCGTACCCTTCTGCTAGGTAAACTGTGGTTGAGTAAGGTACCTGAGTGCCTCTCGGCACTGGATTTACAAAAACATAAAGCTAGGATATATCTGAGAGGAACTAGAACGTGTACCTCTAAACTAAACAGCGGAAGTAGAAAGAATAATATAAATATAACTCTATAGTAAAAACTTCCCAAAAATTGTACATCGATTGAAGGCCGTGAGAGCCAAGATCTTCATAGATCAAAGCCTTATCACTAGAGGTGGAGAACCCCAATATTACCAAATCCACTAGGCGCACATTGGCTCAACTAGCCAGATCTGGTGACTGAGTCATCTGAAAAAGAGAAGAAAACATTTGAAAGGCATGAGCGATGGATGCTCAGTAAGTTCACGTGCACGTGTGTCTTCGTGAATTTCCCATAAAGGTAAAATACTTTTTATAAAACGGTTTGTCATGCCAGAAAAGAAATGATTTCATAAAAATATCTTGTATGCAAGTTATAAACTTTCTGAAGGGTTTGGGCGTAGTCGGGAAGTCTGAGAAAATCAAGACACATCGGCGCTGCCGCGACACTCAAACTTTCAAAACCATGCATGTACTATGATAGGCTCAACAGACAATGTCCGGAACCTTAAACGGGGTCATCAGACACAAATTCTGACATTCTGTAGTCAATGCCAGCATGAAACCCAAAGCACACTATACGGACGTTTGATTTTTCATAAACAACCTCAAACGACATTTAAACACAACAGGTAACGATCCCTGGGGGCTCCTACCAGGCTGTCTTGTGCTACCATAGCCGGTGAGCCCCTCTTGACCAACCTTCTAAGAAGTAGCCCCTACCACAGACCATAATACATAGTCAAACGTAATACTGCCTTGGGCCTAACCCTCCAACGGTACTACGCTCTTTGTTAAATCGATCTAGATCAAGAGTAAACCTACCAAACATGTCGTTCAGAATAGGCCCTCATACGAGGACCAGCCATGCACAGTGTAATCCGCTTGATATGTTGATAAAAAAATTATATACGAAGCCCCTTTTTAACGGATTAGGGTTTTAATTCATTTTTATAAAATCATAGGCCATCTCTCGGCTATACAAATCTCTGCAAGTATCCAAAATTCCTATCCGCTAGGCAAAACAACAAACTCGTAACCATGACAAATGTATCATGAATGCAATTCAAATCATGTCTTTGTAAAAACTCATGAAAACATTTGTTTTTCTCAAAACATTTGTCTTTCGAAATCATGTTCACCATGAAAGTATGCATATCTGACTTTAGAATGTAAACTTTAAAACATATTACCGGGCATAAAATAGATCATGTTAATATGCTTTCAAAAAATTATGATAAATATTTCTCAAAAGGAAATTATTAAACACCACCAAAATTTAAAGTAATATATAAATAAAACTTTAAAGAAATATTCTTTAAAAAGAAATAGTAAATATTTTTGAAATCATAATATAAGAATATTTTAGAATAAAAGTATTATAAAAATATTTTATTAATCCAAAGCCTTATAAAAATATTTAAAATATTGAAGTGTTATTTCAAATAGAATTAATAAATATTTTAAAGATACTTTGAAATCTCAAAACCTTATAAGAATATTTAAAATATTTAAAATATTATTTCCAAAAAAAATAATAAATATTTTAAAAATAATTTTTAAAAATAATTTTAAATATCACTTTTTAAAATATTTAAAATATTATTTCCAAAAAGAAATAATAAATATTTTAAAATAATTTCTCAAACTAATTTTAAAACTCAAAACCTTTAAAGAATATTTAAACTATTTAAAAATATTATTTCCAAAAAGAAATAATATATGTTTTAAAAATAATTTCTCCAAATAATTTTAAAACTCAAAACCGGAAATAGAAGTATTACAAAAATATTTAAAATAAAAGTAATGTAATATATTTTACTAACTCATACATATTTCTAAGCTTTTAAAACAAAAATATTTTAATAAGTCAAAACATATTTAGCATAACCCCTAATATGCCGATAAGTATTTTATAAATTTTGTCAAGATACAAAAATGGAGAAATATATTTTCAAGAAATAATTAAATCTTTTGTAAAAAGGAAAACGGTTGGAAAACTCACCTTGAGTTGCGAACCGAGTCATTCCTACAAAGAATATCATTCCAAATTTAACCAAGTAGCTCCATAAAAATATAAACATGACCCCATGATGACCCTATGGTGTACCTAAATTGATTCTAAAGCCAAAATAATTCTAGAAACATCTCCAAAATATTTTCATAATAATTCCTTAAAAATCATGGGTTCCCAAAATAAATCTATAATGATTATATCTTAATTTTATTTATCTTAGAAAATATAACTTAATGAAAAAAATTAAACCTTCTCGTAATAACAAAATAGAATAAATAAAAAAAATACTTACCTTGAGAGAGAGAGAGAGAGAGAGAGAGAGAGAGAGAGAGAGAGAGAGAGAGAGAAGGAAAAGAAGAAAGAAGAAAGAAAGAGAAAGTGGGGAGAGAGAGAAGAGAGTGGGCTGCCAAGAGAGAGGAGAAAACTGAGAGAAGAGGAGAGGAGAAATTAAGGAAGAAAGAGAGAAAAGAGGAGAAATTGGGAGGAAAGAGATGAGAAATTTCAGCTATCCTTTGGCCTTCTTATATAGCCATCCATGCATGGCTTTGCCTTGTGTGGTCAAGACACATGGCGCCGACTTGCCACGTGTCCACAATATATCACCCCACTTGACACCATTAATCCACATAATGGTACTAAAGTCCTCTAAATTTTTAGACTTTCTACGTTGACCCCAAATCTTAAAAATGACTTTAAATTCATATTACACTGAAAATATCAATTTTTAACTTAAAGCGTTAAACACTAATAATTCTAAAATATGCCCAAAAAGTTTTCCAACAAAAATTCTTCCTTAAGTAATCTATAAATTTCCAAATGACCCCTAAATTTTCCATTCTTTATTTAGCAACCCAAAAAACTTTTGTTTGAACTTACTGCGACTTGTGTTAACTTTCAGGTGCTTAGTCGGGACGTTACATCCTACCCTCCTTAAAAAAATTTCGTCCTTGAAATTTTGGGTTCACATACCTCGAATCTCTAGATATTTCCTACATAGAAATGCTTTGGTAATAGCAATTTGTAGGCTACCTTACCAATCCTATCGTTTACTTCAAATGGTCCAATGTATCGGGGCTTAACTTTCCTTTTCTCAGGTGTCTAGGGATCCCATGGTATGGTGTGAGTTTTAAAAAAACTCGATCTCCCACTTCAAATTCCAAATTCCACTGTCCGTTGTCGGCGTAGCTCTTTTGTCGACTTTTAGCTTCTCGTACTTGTTCTTGAATTACTTCTACTACTGAGACGATTTTCATTTTTACTTCTTCGCCCGTTTTGTTGAGTAAGTATCCCAAGTACCTTCGGCATCCCTTCTTGATCAATTTCCTTGCTATAATATTGGAGATGAAATGGTTTTTCTTCTTGCGTTTATCTCCTTGAAAGGCTAGGGTAGATACATCTGGTTGGTTAAACTTAACCATTTTCTTTCAGCAGTCTACCTGGCGTAATGCCTAGATAACCAATCCATTCCTTATATTGTATCATATTCCTCAAAGGATAAGGTGATCAAATCTCCAGGTAATACCACGGTCCTTATGTAAATCTGACAATCGGGATACTTTTCCTCAGTGACCTTACTCACTCCCATAGATGTGCAAACAACCAATTGGTAAGGCATGCTAACAGTGATCTTAGGGATATGTTTTATGGAAGGCATGCTCAGAAGCGAATGCATAGCTCCTGGATCAATTAATACTTTAGCAGGTTGAGAGAAGATACGGATAGTATCTTCAACTACTTTTGCTTAACCGTCCAAGGGTTGCCCATTTAGGGTGTAGGCCTTAGCTTTAACTTGCGGTTTGTAGTTTTCGCCTACTGGCACTCCCACGGCATTGGGTGGTCGTCCTACTCCTTCGGCCGTTACTAAGATTGTTGGCTGTCCTCCAAGGCACTGTCTTGCAAGGTGTCCAGCCTTTCCACACTGAAAACATGTTCTTGTCTTTTTGATAGCATGCTTCCACCATATATCCCTCACGTCCACAGTAAGTATAACTTGATTGAGAGTTTCTTGTCATAAGGTTCTGACAGTTCTCATTCCCCGTTTGGTGATCAGTCCGTGGCTTCTTTGGATATTTGGTCTTCCAACGCCCTTGTCCAAGTCGTTTCTGGTATTAGGATGAAGCACCCGTTGCCATTGCTCTCTGTTTTACAATTTGATCAGTTATTTTAGTTCTTGTGGCAGCTTCAACTGTAGCAGCAAAACTCATTGGTGGTAGAGGGGCTAGTGCACGTTGTAGTTCCACTCATAACCTCTTCACAAACTGGCGGGTTTTATGCTCTTTCGTGTCTATAAGATGCTGACAATACTTAGGTAGACGATTAAACTTTGCAGTATATTGTGCTACCGTAATTTCTTCCTGCTTCGGCTGCTGGAATTCGTCCTCATGGCATTTTCTTATCCAACGGGGTATGTATTCTTGTTTAAATTCCTCTTGAAAGTCATCCCATGTCCTTAATTGGTTTCTTGATACTCGGGCTTCGAAAATCCTTAACCACCAGTCTTTTGCTGCTCCCCAAATTCGAAAAGTGGCGAAGGTTATTTTCTTGGCGCCATCATATTGTAGAGTATCATATATATACATATATCGTTTAACTGTTCTAAAAATAACTTTGTCTTGGCTTCCTGTTCAACTTCGCCATGGAATTCCAGGGGCCGAAATCGCAGGAACCGTTCTAGGACCTCGTCATACCTAGTATTTTGTGTTCGCTCTCCTTTTCGATTTACCAAAGTGGCTTCCAGCAATTCAGTCATTTTTGTCATGAGATTTCCTATTATTTCATAACTTGAATTATCTGTTGGTCCGTGAGGTGAGTTTTCTGGCATAGCTTCATTTTAGTGATTAGGGGAGTGTGGTCCTGACATTTTCCTAAATTAAGGATAAGTTCGAATCTAATGAAAACTTAGGAGTGCTAACCTTGAGTTTGCAGTTATAGCTTACACGTAACATCCTATAATCAAATAGATATCAAAACTTAAAAACAAAATATAATCGTAAGGAAATCATACTTTATTTAGCTCATCCACTCAAAAGACAGAAGCTGATAGCGAAAATCTAACACAAGTCAAGCTAAAAAGTTTCCACCAAATACAAAGATATCAAGCTTATTTACTACCTACTACCCAGGCATCAAGATCATAAAATGCTCTATCAAGAGTTTAACCCTGTCGGGAAAAATGACTACTAAAATACTCTTCTTCGAACCTCAGTTGCTACCGGGGTCTCTTATCGACCTATTCACTGATCTTACCTAACATCATTGAGTCATAACCTACTGTTGAGGCTCAAGGGTTCCTCTCATCAGTGCTACCTTAGCTGTCAACGTACACGCAGTCTCTAACCGTCTAACTTTACAGAATCAGTAAACCTACCAAACCTCCAAGACATAAAGCCATAGTGGTCAGCTTTTAAAGCTCACCTAGCTTCTAGAGAACCTAATGTTGAACCTAGAGCTCTCATACCGCCTGTGATACCTCGTACCCCTCCGCTAGGTCAACTGCAGTTGGGTAAGGTACCTGCGTGCCTCTCGGTACTGGATTTAAAAAAACATAAAGCTAGGATACATCCCGGAGGAACTGAAACGTGTCCCTCTAAACTAAACAGCGGAAGTAGAAAGAATAATATAAATATAACTCTATAGTAAAAACTTGTCAAAACTTGTACATCAGTTGAAGCTCGTGTGGGCCAAGATCTTCAAAGATAAAAACCTTATGACTAGAGGTGGAGAACCCCAATATTACCAAATCCATTGGGCCTACATTGGCTCAACTAGCCAGATCTGGTGACTGAGTCATCTGAAAAAGGGGAGAAAACATTTGAAAGGCAAGAGCGATGGACGCTCAGTGAGTTCACAAGCACGTGTGTTTTCGTGAGTTTCCCATACAGGTAAAATACTTTTTATAAAACTGTTTCATGCCGTAAAAGAAATGTTTCCATAAAAATATCTTGTATGCAAGTTATAAACTTTCTGAAAGGTTCGGGCGTAGCCGGGAAGTCTGAGCAAATAAAGACACATCGGTACTGCTGCGACACCCGAACTTTCAAAATCATGCATGGACCATGATAGACTGAATGTACAGAGTCCGGAACTTTAAATGGGGTCATCGGACACAAGTTGCGTCATCCCGTAGTTAATACCAGCATGAAACCAAAGCACACTGTACGAACGATCGATTTTTCATAAACAACCTCACACGACATTTAAACACAAATAGGTAACGAGCCCTGGGGGTACCTACTAGGTTGCCCTGTGCTACCCTAGCCAGTGAGCCCCTTCTGACCCAACCTACTAGGAAGTAGTCCCTACCGCAGAGCATGATACAAAGTCAAACGTAATACCGCTTTGGGCCTAACCCTCCAACGGTACTACGCCCTCTATCAACTCGATCCAGATCAAGAGTAAACCTGCCAGGCATGTCGTTCAGAAGAAGCCCTCGTATGGGGGACTAGCCACGCACAGTTCAATCCTCTTGACATGTTGATAAAAAATATATACCAAGCCCCTTTTTGCCGGATTAGGGTTTAATTCATTTTTATAAAATCATAGGCCATCTCTCGGCCGCACAAATCTCTGTAGGTATTGAAAATCCCTATCCGCCGGGCAAAACCACAAGCTCGTAGCCATGACAAATGTATCATGAATGCAATTCAAATCATGCCTTTGTAAAAACTCATGAAAACATTTGTTTTTCTCAAAACATTTTGCCTTTCCAAATCATGTTCACCATGAAAGTATGCATATGTGACTTTAGAATGTAAACTTTGAAACATATTACCCGGTATAAAATAGGTTATGTCAATATGCTTTCCAAAAATAATGATAAATATTTCTCAAAAAAGAAATGATTAAGTACCTCCAAAATTTAAAGTAATATATGAATAAAACCTAGAGAAATATTCTTTAAAAAGAAATAGTAAATATTTTTGAAATCATAATATAAGAATATTTTAGAATAAAAGTATTATAAAAATATTTTAATAATCCAAAGCCTTATAAAAATATTTAAAATATTTGAAAGGTTATTTCAAAAGGAAATAATAAATATTTTAAAGATAATTTTAAATCACAAAACCTTATAAGAATATTTAAAATATTTAAAATATTATTTCCAAAGGAAATAATAAATATTTTAAAAATAATTTTTTCCAAATAAGTTTAAATCTCAAAACCTTTTTAGAATATTTAAAATATTATTTCCAAAAGGAAATAATAAATGTTTTAAAAGAATTTCTCAAAATAATTTTAAAACTCAAAACCTTTTAAGAAAATTTAAAATATTTAAAAATATTATTTCCAAAAAGAAATAATAATATTTTAAAAATAATTTCTCCAAATAAGTTTAAAATTCAAAACCCAAAATAGAAGTATTACAAAAATATTTAAAATAAAAGTATTTTAAAATATTTTACTAACTCATACATATTTCAAATTTTTAAAACAAAAATATTTTAATAACTCAAAACATATTTAGCATAACCCGTAATACCCCCGGTAAATATTTTGTAAATTTTGTCAAGATAAAAAAATAGAGAAATATGTTTTGAAGAAATAATTAAATCTATTGTTAAGAGAAATGGTTGGTAAACTCACATTGAGCAGTGAACCGAGTCAATCCTACAAAGAATATCATTCTAACTTTAATCAAATAGTTTCATAAAAATAAAACTATGGCCCCATGATGACCCTAGGGCGTACCTAAATTTATTCTAAGCCTAAAGGAATTCTAAAAACATCTACAAAATATTTTCATAATAATTCTTTAAAAATCATGGGTTCCCAAGATAAATCTATCACTATTAAACTTTAATTTTATTTATCTTAGAAATATAACCCAATAAAATAAAATAAAAACTTCTCTTAATAATAAAATAGAATAAATGAAAACAAGGAAGAAGACTTACCTTGAGAGAGATAGAGAGAGAGAGAGAGAGAGAGAGAGAGAGAGAGAGAGAGAGAGAGAGAGAGAGAGAAGGAAAAGAAGAAAGAAAGAGAAAGTGGGGAGAGAAAGAAGAGAATAGGCTGCCAAGAGAGAGGGAGAAAGAGAGAGGAGAGAAACAAGAGAAGAGGAGAGGAGAAATTGGGGAAGAAAGAGAGAAGAGAGGTGAAATTAGGGGGAAAGAGATGGGAAATTTCAGCCATCCTTTGGCCTTCTTATATAGCCATCCATGCATAGCTTTCCCTTGTGTGGTCGAGGCACATGACACCTACTTGCCATGTGTCCTCAATTGATCACCACACTTGGCACCATTAATCTGCATAATTACACAAGTCTTCTAAATTTTTAGACTTTCTACGTTGACCCAAACCTTAAAAGTGACTTAAAATTCATATTAAACTTAAATATGAATCTCCAACATAAAGCGTTAAAAACTAATAATTCTAAAATATGCCCAAAAACCTTTTCAACGAAAAATTCTTCTTTAATTTTTTTATAAATTACCAAATGACCCCAAAACTTTTTGTTCTTTATGAAACAACTCGAAAACTTTTGTTTGAACTTACCGCGACATGTGTTAACTTTGAGGTGCTTAGTCGGATGCTACACAAAGGCTATATCTTTTTAATGAGACTTATCATCTTCTATAGATGAGATGCAACTGAAGGTCCTTGTACCATTTTGTAGTATAGAGCTAATTAGATATCTCATATATTTTGCTTCTCTTGCGCTTATCATACAATTATTTCAACCATTGCATTATTATGTAAGCATCAAAATTTTTACGCTATTTTTGTAACTCAAAACCATAGAGGCTAGTATGACACAATAAGCTTGTTCATCAGCCTCTTATATTACAAATAGGCACCTTGAACTGCCTTATTAGCATCAGTAAAAGGTACTTTAGGAATAGGAGTATTAAGAACATAAAGGATTGTTTTCATATCTAAGAACTATTTTAAGATTTTTTTTGCCCTTCTAAATGTTTGAACCATTCAGCTTAGTATCATGGAGTAGATCACGTAGACTAACAAGAACAAAAATAATATTTATGTAATAAAAAAATGATCAAACATAAGATATGGATAATGCATATTGATTTTGCTCCCACTATTTATTCAAATTAATAACCATTAAATATTGATTCAGGAATTATCAGATAATTCCTAGTAAGTAGGGATCTCACTAATTATTTTGGCCTTGAGGAATCCCAACAAATTAAAATAACGTGGTAGAGTAGATAATATTATTTATCAATTGCACATATTATAATTCCTAGATCACTAAAGAGATGTTTCTTTTTACGCCAAATCCCAAGAGAGCTAAGATAACAATAAGGATCACTATCTCAAACGAAATCAAGTGAAAGTTACATAATTTCCTTAAAGAAAATATCAAAACACAAGTGAAAAGTAGAGAGAAATAAAATTATTGTTTTGTAGAAGTTATAACTAAAATTTCTTTCATTCTCCATGTTTTGAACTTTAAAATTCTGCACACATGAGAAATCACTAACAAAAAAAGAGTTAGTTTTATTAGCAAAGAAGTTCAATTATTTACTTGGAAGTGAGTTTGTTGTGGACCAAGAATCAAAGAACACTTGAATTCTATCTCTCTTAAGTTCTCACTGCTTTCAAGTTCAACTTGCTGTTTTTCAATTTGCTCTTTGTTTCAACTATCGTATTTTTCAATCAAATTCTTGTGTTCTTTTGTTGCTTCCTCACTTTTCTCATGATCTTCTCCTATCTTTTATGTCAACTCAACATTTTCACACCCTTCAAATGAAGTAAAAATGGAATCAAATACACATAATTCATCAATTAAATTCTCTTCTTTCCTCTTCCTTCTTCACTCTCAACTTCTTCCTCTTCTTTAATGCTTTCATCATTCAAGAAAGTAAAAGAATCTCCATTAGTTGTTCTTTCTTTTTTATATAGATTAGAAGAGTACTCAAGCATCCATGGAGTTGAAGCATGGACCAATGACTAGAGCTCGGATGAAGAAACTCAAGGCTCCAATGGAAATGAGGATAATGGCATGGTAGCTTACATGAGGAAAGCTTTGAAGAACAAGTTTGAAGAGTTTGAAGACCGAGGAAAGGCATCTAAGTTGTTCTCAATTTGCTCAAGTAGCAAGGATCATTCAAGGGAACAATTTGATGGTGAAAATGGTTAAGTATGGGAGAAAATACATCCTACCGTCGTCGATAGGCTTCTACCGAGCATTGCTGGAAAGATCTCATACCTACCGCCGACTGTAGGTTCCCAATACTGTTGATGCTAGGGTTCGGCTTAAGGGATACTTAATGCGATCAAATTGAATGGTTTTTGTTATTTGGTTTGTCTTTTTCGGTTTTTAATCAAGGGTTTAATAGGTATTTTAAGCCATTAAGCTATAGGTTAGCTAGGGTTAGGCCTTAGTCTATAAATATCCTATTATAACTCATTGTAAAATAACAATGATTAATTTGCTGAAATTTGAGAGAGAATTCTCCAAGTGCTTCTAGGTTTCTCACCTTTTTAGACTAGTTTGCTAAGGGTTAGTGTCGTTAGTATTGTGAATAATTGTTGCCTTAGATTGTAGAATCTACGGAACCAATTGATCATTTTTAAATTCCTTTCATTAGTTGATTCATTGAGTTTCCTTTCTTTGAATTAATTGTTGTTGGGTCTTCTAATTGTGTAATTGGGGTTTTGAGGCCTTTATTTCCTCAAGGTTCTAATTATCAATTTAGAAAAGAACTTTAGCCTCTCAATATTAGGTTTATGAGGCTTAGATCCTCATAGGTTTCTTATTGAGATCCTCATAGGTTTCTTATTGAGTGTTAGGTTTAAAATCCTCAATACAGGTTCTTCAAGATAAGGAGGTGATCCTTGGAAAGGAGTAGAATCCAAACTACAATCAAAGCGGTATCAGAACAACCTCAATTTGAAGGTTAATTTGAGTTGTAAGTGGTTTAAATTTGTTAAAAATCATAAAAAAGAAGTACTTGATGATCTATAAAATTCCCATGAAGATCATGCAAAAACTAAGTACAAATTTGATTGATTAATTGCGAAATTTCTTGATGTTTTGTGAAGGAGATGTTCTTCTTTGAGTTAGGATTCAATTGAAATAAGTTTTGCTCAATTTGGTGATTAATTGATTTCTCAATTGGATTGATCTGTGAAATGTGTTTCAGTTTCGTGACTGCAAGAAAAGTGTGGATTAATTTGGGCATATCTTATTTTATACTGATTCAATTCGAATGAAATTTGTAGTTAAATTTATCCTAAATTGGTTCATTTGATTTGGATTCGTAGATGTTGAGATATTGTCGTTTTAGTAAAAGGTTGTCATACTCTATTTTTTAAAAAATATTTTCTTAGTACTCTTTTGTTCTTTGTTTAGTCTAACTATTTGGAATTACTTTGTTTTTTATTTCTAGTCATTTCCTTGTATGTTTCTAGTCTTTTGTTGATGATCAATCTTGTTCATTGTCTCAATTCCATAGATTGCATTCTTTGAAATTTATACACCTTAAGTGTTTGATATTTTCCCTCATTGAATACTTATCCAACTAAGTGATTGATTGATTTACTTGCTTGGGATTGTTGTTTTTGGTTTGAGTTCTCTACGAGGTTGAAGGATATCATAGAGGCTTGAGTGTTGAGTGTTTGAAAACAAAGGCAAGAGGGTGAGCTTATATTGATAAAATCCAATTAAGAGAGTTATATACAAGTAACTAGAATGATCATCAAAGAGTGAAAACACTTAGGAAGTGATTGGGAGGTCCTTTGTTTGTTTTTCTTTGTTTAATTTGCAGGTTTTATAATGTCTATGGAAGGTCAATTGCCCACTCAATCTCATCAAGAAGGAACTAGTGATCCTATAAGGATGAAGCTCAATGAGACTTTGAGGTCTATGCAACAATCAATTGAAGGATGGGAAGATAATTCCATAGTGTTGCTACAGATGCTCAAGAGGGGCAAGAGTAGTTCTACAATGGAACAGAGAGTCGGAGATAATTTCGGAGAAGTTAATTCACCTCATCATCAAGGACCTTATGACAATATATCTACTCAAGGATACCATGGCATATCGGCTCACAAACCTTATCCATTTCATAAAGGTGGGTTTCAAGGAAGACCACAAGCTAGAGGTGGAAGAAGAGGAGGAAAAGGTGGAAGAGGATATTATAAACCACATGAAGAGGTTCGAAGATATGAAGAATAGCATGAGGATAATTTGTTTGACGATTTTGGAGAGGATCCTAATGTTGGCCAAGCATACCATGATGGCTACTATAGTAACCAACAAAGGGATAAGGCTCTAGATAAAATCAAGTGAAAGCTGCCAAGTCAAAGGTGAAAGTGATCCCAATGTATTCCTTGATTGGGACTGACAAGTGGAAAACTTATTCATGGTAAGGAACTATAGTAAGATTGTCAAGGTGAAGCTAGTCATAGCCGAATTTTTGGGTTATGCATTCCATTGGCGGGAAAGAGTTGTCACCCAAAGGTTGAGAAATGGAAGACAACCGGTAGAAACTTGGTTGGAATTGAAGATAATCATGAAGGAGAGATTTGTATCAAAACATTACTATAGAGAGCTTCATTACAAGTTGATGACTCTTAAGCAAGGCAACAAAAGTGTTGAAGAGTATAGGCAAGAAATAGAATTATACACTTTGAGATTGAGTTTGGAGGAAGACAAAGATACTTAAAATCGCTAGATTTCTAAGTGGACTCAATAGGGACATTGCTAATCGATTAGAATTGTACCCTTACACCACTTATGAAGACATGTGTCATTTGGCTACCAAGATTGAAAATCAAAGGAAGAGGATTGGTTTATCTAAAACTAATCTACTTTCTTCAGGGAGAGTGGTGCCTAAACCTCAAGAATCAACCTATAAGAGTTGGCCAAAGAAAGAAGATACACCTAAGGGGGCATTCAAAGATCACTCTAAATCTAAGATGGAAGAAAAAGGAAGGTTGATCACCAATCCAACAAGGTGCTTCAAGTATAATGGCGTGGGCAATATTGCTATAAATTGTCCTATAAAGAGAACCTTGATTTTTAGTGAAGAATTGAATGGTTGGATTGAAAGGGAAGAAGTTGATTACCAAGATGATATTGTTGAAAGGAAAAAGGCATTGAAGATCAAGAAATTGACTCTTTTGAAGCCGTTGAAGAGGGAATGAGTTTGGTGACTATTAGAGCTTTGTCTACTCAAGTCTTTGAGAAAGAAGCTAGTGTCCACAGGGAAAACATCTTTCACACTAAATACTTAGTGGGAGGTAAAGTTGCTAACATTATTATAGATAGTGGTAGTTGCACCAATGTAGCTAGTACATATCTTGTTTTACCTCTTCTTAAGCATCCTAGGCCCTATAAGTTTCATTGGTTAAATGATAGTGGGGAAGTGAAGGTTAATAACAAGTGCTAGTACCTCTTACTAAAGGGTCATATCATCATCATATTCTTTGCGATGTGATTCCTATGCAAGTGGAACATTTGTTGTTGGAACGTCCTTCGCAATATGATAGAAAGGCTATTCATGATAGTGTTAAGAACACCTATACTTTTGAAAAGGATGAGAAAAAATTCATGTTGAATCCCTTGACTCCTAGTCAAGTCTTTGAAGAGCAAAAGAAATTGAGAGAAAAAGAGAGACTAGAGAGTGAGAAAAAGAAAAAGAGCATTGAAGAGAGGAAAAGATTTGATGAAATAAAAGTGAGTGTGAAAAATCATAGAGGAAAAAATGAATAGAGACAAGAAAATGAGTGATCAACTGTAGTGGAAAGAGAGAAAAGAGGTGCTTCTATGCAAAAGAGAGTGAGATCATAGAAGCCATTGAAAAAGAAGAGATGGTTTTACTTCTCTATTGCCAAGGTACTTTTGTGTCTATTAATGATAATTTGTCTTCTTTTTCTAATGCTATAGTGAAGATTATTGAAGAATACAAGGATGTATTTCCCGAAGAGGTACCCCGGTGGACTTTCCTCCTTTGAGAGGAATTATGCATCAAATTGATTTGGTACCCGGAGCAGTGCTTCCAAATAGACCGGCCTATAGGAGATTCACCGAAAAGACTAAGGAGTTAAGGAGACAAGTTTCGAATTTTTTATGCAAGGGGTACGTTCGAGAAAGCTTGAGCGCTTGTGCTGTTTCGATTTTGCTAGCTTCGAGAAAAGATGGTACGTAGCGTATGTATGTCGATTGTAGAACCATCAATAATATTACTATCAAGTATAGGAATCCTATTCCTAGATTAAATGATCTACTCGATGAGTTATGGTTTCTCAAATATTTTCTAAAATTTATTTGAAATAGGGTTACCATCAAATTAGAATAAGGGAAGGGGATGAGTGGAAAACGGCTTTCAAAACGAATTTTGGTCTTTATGAGTGGCTAGTTATGCCTTTTGGATTAACTAATGCTCCTAGTACATTAGTGAGACTTATGCATCAAGTGTTAAGACATTTAATTGGCAAATTTGTTGTTGTCTATTTTGATGATATCTTTATCTATAGCAAAACTTATGAAGATCATTTGT
Source organism: Catharanthus roseus (assembly GCA_028651295.1). Classification (NCBI taxonomy): domain Eukaryota; kingdom Viridiplantae; phylum Streptophyta; class Magnoliopsida; order Gentianales; family Apocynaceae; genus Catharanthus; species Catharanthus roseus. The sequence goes on from JAPQWS010000016.1 coordinate 11,136,483, forward strand.
ATCATTTAAGGCAAGTTTTGTTAGTTTTGAGAAGTGAGAAGTTAATACTAACCTTGAAAAATGTGAGTTTTACTTGGAAAATGTGACTTTCCTAGGTTATGTGGTGAGCTATCAAAGTCTTCAAGTTGATCAAGAGAAGGTGAAAGCAATCAAAGAATGACCTACTCCCATGAATACATCTGAAGTGAGGAGCTTCCATGGATTAGCCATGGATTAGCCAGTTTCTATAGGAGGTTCATCAAAGATTTTAGCAACATTTCTAGTCCTTTGACGGATGTGATTAAGAAGATTAATGGCTTCAGGAGGAGATGCAAGAGAAGGCATTTAAGTTGCTAAAGGCAAGGTTTAGTAGTGCACGTTTACTTGCACTACCTAACTTTGACAAAATGTTTGAGATAGAATTTGATGCCTCGGGTGATTGGAGGAGTTTCGATGCAAAAAAGCCTTTGGCTTACTTTAGCAAGAAGTTGACCAATGCGGCATTGAAGTACACTACATATGATAAAGAGCTCTATGCACTTGTGAGGATATTGAAGCATTGGTCTAGGGAGTTTGTGGTGCACACCGATTATGAGTCCTTGAAGTTTCTTAAAGGATAACAAAAGCTAAAGACGAGGCATGCAAGATGAATGGAATTTATTGAGACCTTTCCATATATCATCTGACATAAGAAAGGTAAAGAAAACATTGTAGCCGATGCATTGTCTACAAGGTACACTCTTATATCTACTTTGCAAGCTCAAATTCTTGGTTTTGAGATGTCTAAGGATTTATATGCTAGTGATCTATATTTTAAAGATATATTTCAGGATTGCTTGTTTGTGCCTAATATAAGTATCTCATACATGATGATTTTCTTTATTATGATGGTAGATTGTGCATTCCATCTTATTCCACTATGTTTTTGTTGGTTAAAGAGGCTTATTATGGTAACTTAATGGGACATTTTGGTATTCTTAAAATTTATGATATGTTGCATGAACATTAATTTTGTCCTCACATGAGAGAGGATGTTGAAAGATTCATTGGAAATCGCTTAGACCGTAAAAGGGCTAAATCTACTACTTTACCTCATGGTTTTTGTAATCCTTTCGAAGTGCCCAAAGTTTCTTGGGTTGACATTTCTATGGATTTTATTCTTGGTTTGCCTAGATTACAAAAAGGGTATGGATTCTATCTTTTTTGTAGTAGATAAGTTTTTTGAAATGGCTCATTTTATACCTTGCAAGAAACAAATGATGCTAACCATATTGCAAACTTATTCTCTACTTGTGTGGTAGAATTTCATGGTATACCTAGAACCAATATTTCGGATCGTGAAACCAAATTTCTTAGTCATTTTTGGCGTGTTTTGTGGAGGAAACTTGGTACTAACTTGTTTTATTCTATAGCTTGCCATCCATAAACTGATGGCCAAATGGAGGTGGTAAATAGGACTGCTTTGCAACTTCATAGAGCCATCCTTAAGAAAAATTTGTGCCAATGGGAAGAATTCATTCCTCATATTGAGTTCACTTATAATAGGGCTAGACATTCTGTTACTTCTTATTCTCCTTTTGAGGTTGTTTATAGTTTCAATCCTTTAACTCCACTTTATTTGGTTTCTTTGCCTATAGATCATGTTGTGAGTATGGATGGAAAATAGAAGGTAGAGTTTGTCAAATCTATTCACGCTAAGGTGCATGAAGCTATTGAGTCCAAGAAAAAGAAATTGGTGGCTTCACGGAATGTTGGAAGGAAATGAGTGGTGTTTGAACCCGGTGATTGGGTTCAGGATCATCTTTGGAAAGAACGCTTTCCTTCTCAACGCACGAACAAGCTTGATGGTTGTGGCAATGGACCTTTCCAAGTCTTAGAGCGTTTTAAAGATAATGCTTATAGAATTAATCTTTCGGGTGAAATACAATGTTAGTGCCACCTTTAATGTTTTTTATTTTTCTCCTGTTGATGTAAGTGAAGATTCGAGGATGAATCTTTTCAAAGGAGGGGCGGATGATGTAGATCAGAAGAGTCAAGCATCCATGGAGTTGAAGCTTGGACCGATGTCTAGAGCTCGGATGAAGAAACTCAAGGCTTCCAATGGAAACGAGGATAATGGCATGGTAGCTTAGATGGAGAAAGCTTTGAAGAACAATTTTGAAGAGTTTGATGATCAAGGAAAGGCATCTAAGTTGTTCTCAATTAGCAAAGATCGTTCAAGGGAACAATTTGATGGTGAAATTAGATAAGTACGAGAGAAAAGGCACCCTACCGCTGACGGTAGCCCTGTCCCTACCATCGCCGGTAGGCTTTACTGGAAAGATCTCATACCTACCACCGATGGGAAGATCAGTATCCAACCGCTTCTCCATAAATATTCATGAATGTGTCTGCACCGTTCAAGGAGCGATAAAGTGAAAGACTCTATGATTAAATTGAACCATGTCTTCATCCAATATTCTACAGGCATAGAACAAGGATAAAAATATTCCTTCCCATTCTAGGTATTCTTTTGAATTAAAACTCGAAGCAAAAGGGGTAACTTCCATTGATTAAAACTAACAGGGCCACACAGCTAGTTTCTGAACATACTTATATTTCTCAAATAGTTATAGCCACTATAATTACAATTAACATTATATCCTTCATATCCCCCACAATTTTCCCCTATAAAACAATATTTATAACCTAGAAAACAAAGGTTAGAAGATGTAGATCCTCTTTGGATTGTAGATTGGATTCCATACCTTTCCAAGATCACCTCTGATAAGTGTTAAGTTGGCTATTATTTTGTATGTTAATTTAATCAATTTTCGGTGATTTTAAGGTATTAAGTGTATATTTGTGTCTAATATCCCCCATTTATGTCGTAGGTGCTTGTCAAATGAAGTACAATAATGAACGAACAAAAATGGCTTAAAACAGAGCGAAAACGGTGGAAAAGAATGCAAGAACGGTGCAACAGCAATCTATCGCCCATAGTAGGCACCTCTATCGTGCGCGGTAGACTCTTGGCAACAAGAGAAGTGGCAGATAGAAGCCTACCATGCACGGTGGGTTCCCCTTACCAGCCACGGTAGGTTTCGGACATCACAGGGCATAATGCAGAAAGAGACCTACCGCGCACGGTAGGTCCCAAACTATCGGCGCCAAAGGTCCTAAGATTTGCCATACTTGGTTATTTTTTAGACTTTGTTCGGCATTATTAATTCCCTAGTTCTTATAGTAGCGTAGATAGGCTTCTAGGAGATGAATTTGGGCAATTTTTGGTGACAAATTTCCACCAGTTCCACAAGGATTGAGTGATTACAAGTGAAATTGAAGATCAAAACAATAGATTCGAGATTCGCAGAAGCAACTTGAGAGATGAGCTCGGCGTAGCTTGGGGATGCAATTTGGCTTCAATTTCCACTACTAAGCATTTTTTTTTTCATTCTCTATTACTTTAATGTATGTTTAATTTCAATTTCATACAATAAATTGTGAGTAATTAGTTTGTTTGGATTCGAGGGTTGAACCCTAACATTTTGGGTATTATGAAATTGACTTGATTTTAATGAAATTGAATGTTATTTCTTATTGAATTATTCTTCAATTGGGTTTTGTTGTGCAATTTAAGCGTCATGAATTTGAATTATCGAATGGGTGTTTGGAATTGGGAAAGGAAGAACACCTGAGGGCTTTCAATTTGAGGATTAATTTAGGTATTGAACTAGAGATAGTTAATACACTCTTAGTTCAATACTCACCTGGGTTCAATGCATTCATAACTTTTAGGGAGAGAAGAGATTCTCGTCTAAAAGTTATAGGGAATAGAAAGGCTTTTACCTAGAAATAGGGACTGCCAGATAACGAATGTGATTACCCAATTCACTAAGGCAACTTCAGTTTTCATTAATTCTTGTTAATTGAAGTAGTAACCAGGTTCGGGGGATCCCGAGATCTAAAGTCTCATTTTATATTTGTTTCTCTTTTTGCTAGTTGGTGCTTAAGTCTGTTTATTTGTTAGCTCACGATCATTTCTACCACGTTGATAAGGCTAAACATTAAGTGAACGACTGAGTAGTTAAGTCTCTCCACCCTTAAGAATATCGACACTCGGGATGAACCTATTCCTACAAGTGTGAGGTCCACTTGATTTTAGGTTCCAGAGAAAAGAACATGGATACAAATAAGGCCATGGAAGCTGGGTTGGAGGCGATTTTAGAATAAGGGATTGAGAACATGTCGGCTATGTTCTAAGGAGACTGGCAAGGGTATGATATGCATCCTCACTAGTACAGTTCGGATTGGAAGACCTAACTGAACGTTCTTTGGGGAATTTATGATCAGTATTCAACATTCAATCACGAACCACTGGTACCTTTATCACCCCCATAACAAAATATTGAAGATCTTGTTTCTAGATATATTAAATCAGCAGATGCTGCGGTAAAGAGCATGGAAGAAATCTACAGAAGCCAAACAACCTCTCTACACAATATGGAGAACCAAATCCAGCTACTGGCAAAGATGATTGCGGACAGACCGCTTACTAGTTTGCCTAATACTACAGAGCAAATTTTAGAGGGAAAGGCCAAGGCAGTCACTGTGCTAAGAGCAAAAGAACTAGCAATAACAGCTCCCATAATTGTGGATGAGGAGGAGGAAATTGATCCAGTACCAAAAGAGTCCACTTTCCCTGAGGAAGAGGAGGCTCAACAAGAAATAACAGAAAGGAGGCATGATGGTCTTCCAATAATCGAAAAACCTCCTCGGGTCACGAGCAAAATTGAAGAAAGTAAGAGAAATGAGTGCTTGTTAGAGAATATGAGAGAAGTTGAGGAAGGCGAGCCAGAAAAGGAAAACAAGTATCTTGTAGAAAGTACGAGAAATAGAGATTTATGTCATCAGAAAGAGTGAGGGAGTGAATTTTATTACTCAAGAAACTAACTTGTTTCTTGCTTGTGATTCTTTATGTATACAGGCACCATGGACGCAATCCAAGGAGAATGACGAGGAGAGGAGAAATCTCATGGAGTTCAAAGAAAAATTTGAGCGCGCTAAGAGAAAACAAGCCCTATGCCATGGAAAAGCGAAAATGAGTTTTTCTTCTAACTTAGTCCTCATTAACATTGTGTTTTCCTTTAAATAATTAAAGCTTTTTGTAATTAGGAGCGTTTTCTTGAGCTCATTTTAAAGTTTGTAATTTCTCTTCTTACTTTGGGGTTTAAGTTTTATCACTTTCATTATAAGAAGGTAGTAACCGAGCATTATCTTAAATCATACTTTGGAAAGAATATGGGAAACCTTCTAAAGGAATCCTTCATTCACCAAAACAACTAAGAAAAAAAAACATCTCTGGCATTTTTTTTGTATGTAAGATGTATTGTTGTATTCTTTTATGTTCACCCTCTTTGTAACTTGTTTTTGCTATCTTCTTGTATGGTATTTTGGAGAGTTGATTGCTTGTTAAGAATATTTCCTCGTGGAGTTTGAACGACCAAGACAAATAGGTGAAGAAACGAGACACACATGCCAAAACGAAGAAAAACGGCTACTGGGTACCCTACTGTGGACGGTAGAGTAGCCTACCGCGCGGTGGGCATTCTTCGGCACCTCTAGTCAGAGACCACCGCGTATAGTAGGTCTCGACCTATGAACGCCGGTATGTCCCAGGTAAGGCTGCAGTCGGGTCTCAGAAGGGCAAATCGGGTCGGGTCGACCCGTTTTTGGACCATATTTTCAACTTTCAATTGAAAAATTCTGCAACTTTTCCCTCTATCCTCACCTCCAAAGTCCCTATATCTTGCCACCCTCGAGAAGATCCACACTCAGGGTAAACCCATTTCTGCAAGTGTGAGGTCCACTCCTTGCATTGTAGCTTTAGGATCCCATTCGCGTTTCATTTTGTACACAACAAATTTTCTTTGTTTATTTCTTTTGATGTTTTGTTTTGTTGTTATTGTAATTTGTCTTATGTTTTCATTTTATATTTTTCTTTATTTGTTTGCGTGGGCATGGCTTTCCCGTGTGCTTTTCTGCTTTATTATCTGTTGGAGCGCCTCCCATTTTTGTTTTATTTGTTTTGTGTGGTTATGACCCCCACATTAAGGACAATATGGTTTTAAGTGTGGGGGGTAATTCTATCTTTTTGTCTTTTTATTGTCCTTTTTCGTTTTCCTTATGAAAAAAAATTGAAAATCTGAAAATTTAAAAATTTTCTTAGTTTTTTTATTTGCAAAAACCAAAAAGATTTTCCTTTATCTTTCTTTTTGCCACTTTGAGTAGAATGTTGGACCACAAGACTGTTGGGATTTTTTGGAAGGGCAAGCACTTGGTCATTTTTGAAAACCTTATTTGCATAATATTCGTACATGTTGATGGTTTTCTTGCACCTATGAGTTTTTTTAGTAGTAGAAACCTAGGAATTTAACGAAATTAGCCTAATGAGAACCCTTCGGAATTTTGCATGAATTCTTGTGTTTTTATTTTCTTTGAAATGAAAAGTCTTAGCTTGAATTGAGCTCAGAAATGATAGTCTTAGTCCTTCATTGTACCGTTTGAGATTTTGATTTGCCTACCCGTGTTTGAAATTAATCCCTAGCTCCCTTATTTGTGCCTTCATACCAAGGGTTTCACTCCCTTCTATTCTTCGTCTTTTTAAACTCTCACTAAATTAAATCTCATTTTGTGGAGCCAATGTTGGAATAACATGCTAGCCATTTGACTGAAAATGAAAGATAAGTGTGGGGGTAAAAGAGGGAAGAAAAGAAAGATGTTGTAAGAGGGGGGTAGTTTAGGTATTTCACTTTTTGGTACAAATTGTTGGGAAAAAAAAGAGAGAAGGGTGGTTTCGTGTTGCTATTGAAAAAAAGAAAAAAAATAAAGAAAAAGAAAAGAGAAAATAAAACAAAGAGGAAAAAATGGTACTTTTGGTTTTGTGAATAATGTGTCATGGAAAAAATAACAGCACTAGTCTGTGTCTCTTGTCAAGGGGCTAAATATTGTAAGTGTGTTGGTGAGGTGTGCGAGAGAAACGAAGTAAAGGTTATTCCAGGGTGAATGAGAAGTACGAACGGTAATTAGAATGTTATTCCTTAATTGTGTCATTTTTGTCTTTTCGGTTGTGTTGGCTCTGTCTTGTTTGGTCTTGCCTCCTGTTACCTTCCTTGGTACCGTTTATGTACCAAGCCCAACATTATAAGCTGGAAAGTCCTACCTAATCCAAGAATGACTTAGGCTAAGACTTGGAATGAATGAGAACCAGAGAAATATGAGATTGTTGTGTATTGTCTTTTGAAGGATTTTATTTTGCTAATTGCTCAGCATCCTTTAGTTTCTATGGAAACAAAACGAGCAGAACACACACACACACACCATTGGCATGTAGTTTTTATTTGCAAGTGTGAAGGACTAAGAGTATCTTGTGTGCCTTCTTCCGTTTTGTCTTGGTGGTTGAGTGGTTGAAGATTCTTTTGAAGTGGCATTGTTCATTTTAGTTTCGTTTTCATTTTTATTTGTGTTGGTTTTACCTTCTTTGGAATTGCTGTTTTATATCTTCTATTTTCCCTTTTTGCTTAACTACTTAAGGCTAGTGTATTGTTCCATTTTTCTTGAACTCTTTATTTGAAAAAAGTTTTTTTGAACTTTTTCGTTCCTTCTGTTTAGTTTTATTGCTTGAGGCCAAGCAACGCTCAAGTGTGGGGATATTTGATAGGTGTTAAATTGGCTATTATTTTGTACGTTAATTTCATCATTTTTCTCTGATTTTAAAGTATAAAGTGTATATTTGTGTCTAATATCCTCCATTTGTGTCGTAGGTGCTCGCCAAATGATGTTCAATGACGAACGAATTAAAACGGCTTAAAATGAAGCAAAAACGATGAAAAATGACACAAGAAGGGTGTAGGCAGTAGCCTATCGCCCATGGTAGGCTACCCAACCATGCGCGGTAGGCCCTTGGCAACAAAAAAAAATGGCAGACAAGAATGGTAGGCTCCCCCCTACCGATTGCCGTAGGTTCCAGACATCACAAGGCAAAATTGGGGTAGAGACCTACGGCATACGGTAGGTCCCAACCTACTAGCATCGGTAAGTCCCGAGAATGGCCATACTTAGTTATTTTTCAGACTTTTCTCGCCATTATTAATTCCCTAGCTTTTAGAGTAGTGTAGATAGCCTTTTAGGAGGTGAATTGGGGCGATTTTTTGTGAAAACTTTCCCCCAATTCTCACCTCAATTAGGTAGATATTAGATAAGAGAACAAGGATTGAGTGATTACAAGTGGAATTGAAGATCAAAACAACGAATTTGGGATTCATGGAAGCAACTCGAGAGACGAGCTTGGGCGCGAATCGGGGACGCAATTTGTAACGCCCTACCCCGGATATAAAAAAAAAAAAATATCTGAAATAAAAATGGAGTTGGTGGACTCACCTGGATTTAGATCTGGTGCTAAGATCCTACAAAATATTATTTAGGGAATAGGATTATTTAATCGATACCCAGGTATTAAGTATTTTTTTTTTCTTTTTTCGCATTATTATTTTGTAGGATCTTAGCACCAGATCTACATCCAGGTGAGTCCACCAACTCTATTTTTATTTCAGATTTTTTTTTATATACTTACAAAATTTTTGCTATTTTTTTTCGAACAATATGTCTCAGCGTGTTTTTGGAGATGTTCTCCCTAATGTGTTACGTGTTTTGTAGAAAAATGCATAGGAGCGGTGCTCCAAATAGGTTTTGTTAAAATAGTAAAAGAAATATTTTTCTTATAACATTGCATGAATTGTTTTGTAAAACGGCATCATCATGATTTTAAAGAAAACACTACCGCACACACACACGTGGACTCACTGAGCGTTCGCGCTCACGTTTTCCATGTCATGTTTTCTTCTCAGATTAGCTTGGAACGGTCAGGGGTTCCGCGAGCCACAGAAGTTTTAGGCCAGGAGTTTTTGGATCAAATCTCCCCGGAAGGGCATAGAATTATGTTTTATCTTTTTAGACTCGAATCGTCTGTAGAGTTTCTTTTTATGTCTATGTAAGTGGTTGATGTAAAATTACTTTTGTGTTTATTATAAAACGGAAATGAGAAATTTTCTTTTATCCTGTGTTTGAGCGCACCAGTAATATTTAATTTACTTAAGTATTCCGCGTACTTTGTGTATACCTGTTAGTATTGTTCTAGGGTTTTGTTTTAGTGTGGAACTTATAAGTTAGTGCCGAGAGGCACGCAGATGCCCTACTCAGCCGCAGTTGACCTAGTGGCAGGGTTGGGGGCATCACACAATTCGGCTTCAATTTCCACTGCTAAGCATTTCTTTTCCTTCTCTGTTACTTTAATTTATGTTTCATTTCAATTTCATACAATAAAATATGAGTAATTAGTTTGTTTGGATTCGAGGGTTGAACCCTAACATTTTGGGTATTATAAAATTGACTTGATTTTAATGAAATTGAATGTTGTTTCTTATTGAATTGTTCTTCGATTGGGTTATGTTGTGCATTTAAGCGTCATGAACTTGAATTATTGCATGGGTGTTTAGAATTGAGAAAGAAAGAACACATGAGGGCTTTCAATTTGAGAATTAATTAGGGTATTGAACTAGAGATAGTTAATACACTCTTAGGTCAATAATCACCTGGGTTTAATGCATTCATAACTTGTTAGAGAGAGAAGAGATTCTCGTCTAAAAGTTATAGAGAATAAAGAGGCTTTTACCTAGAGATAGGGACTGTCGAGTAATTAGTGTGATTACCCAATTCACTAAGGCAAGTACAGTTTTCATTAGTTCTTGTTAACTGAAGTAGTAACCAGGTTAGGGGATCCCAAGATCCAAACTCTCATTTATATTTGTTCCTCTTTTTGCTAGTTGATGCTTAAGTCTGTTTATTTGTGAGCTCACGATCATTTCCACCACATTGATAAGGCTAAACATTAAGTGAACGATTGAGTAGTTGAGTCTTGCCATCCTTGAGAATATCAACACTCGGGGTGAACCCATTCCTACAAGGGTAAGGTCCACTTGCCTTGCACTGTAGCTTTCGGCTCACATTCCCATTTAATTTTTTCAATATCAACCTCTTTTGATTAAGAACCTCTATTAAGGATTTTGTATTTTCAACACTCCAATGGAAAACCTATGAGAATCTAAGCATCATATACTTAATATTTGGAGGTAAAACTCTTTCCTAATTTTATAGGAAGAACTTTAAGGAAACTAATGCCTCAAAACCACAACTACACAAACTAGAAGACCAAGGATTAATTGAATCTAAGAACAAGAATTCAAAGGCTCAATTTAAGAAAGGAATTGGATGATCAATTGATTCTATAGATTCTACAATCTAAGGCAAACAAATTGTTCACAAAACTAAGGACATTAATCCTCAGCAAGCTAACTAAGAAGGATGAAGAATCCTAGAGACTATCGGAATCCTCTCTCAAATTTCAGCAAAATTTATCAAGGTTAGTTACAATGCTTTTATAATGGTATTTATAGGCCAAGCCTTAACCCTAGCTAAACAATTGATTAATGACTTAAAATACTCATTAAACCCTTGATTAAAAGCTGGAAAAACAAGTTGAATAATAAAATCTTGCCTAAAAGATTGCATTGACACTCCTCCAGCCAAACCCTATCGGTGACAGTTGGTCCCTAACGGACGCAGTAGGTTGTGGTCTTCAAAGCTCTGTGTCGGTAGAAGCCCACCAGTGAAAGTAGGGGCCGGGCTACCGTCAGCGGTAGGGTGCTCCTCTTACATGACTTAGTCATTTTCACCTCCAATTTGTTCCCTTGAATGATCCTTGCTAATTGAACAAATTGAGAACAACTTGGAAGCCTTTCCTAGATCTTCAAACTCTTCAAGCTTGTTCTTCAAAGCTTCCTCCATGTAAGCAACCATGCCATTAGCCTCATGTATATCATGAATATTGAGTTTCTTTGCCTGAGCTCTAGTGAGTGGTCCAAACTTCACATCTATAGGTGTTTGACTCCTCCGATCTACATCATCTACCCGCCTTTGAAAAGATTCATTCTCAAGTATTCACCTACATTAAAAGGAGACAAATCAGAAACATTAAAGGTGGCACTAACATTATATTCACCTGGAAGATCAATTCTATAGGCATTACCACCAAGATGCGGAAGAACTTGAAAAGGTTCATCACCACGAGCATCAAGCTTATTAATGCGGAATGAAGGATTTCCTTTCGAAGATAAACCCAAACCCAATGGCCGGGCTTAAACACAACTTTTTTATTCCAACATTCCACGTAGTCACTAATTTCTTGTTTTTGGACCCAATAGCGTTATACACTTTTGCATGAATGGACATGACAAGCTCCGCCTTCTGCTTTCCATCTAAGCTCACAACATGATCTATAGGCAAAGGAACCAAATCAAATGGAGTTAAGGGATTGAAAACATAAAAAATCTTAAAAGGAGAATAAGAAGTAATAGAACGTCTAGTCCGATTATAAGAAAACTCAAATGGAGAAAATTCTTCTTAAGAATGGCCCTAAGAAGTTTCCCAATAGCTCTATTGACCATCTCCGTTTGGCCATCGATTTGTGGATGGCAAGTTGTTGAATACAACAAGTTAGTACCAAGTTTCCTCTACAAAACACACCAAAACTAACTAAGAAATTCGCTATCATGATTCGAAATAATGGTTCTAGGTATACTATGAAATCGTACCACCTAAGTAAAGAACAAGTTTGCAAGATGGCTAGCATCATCGGTTTTCTTACATGGTGTGAAATGAGCCATTTTAGAAAACCTATCTACTACAGCAAACATAGATTCCACTCCTTAGGTGATTTAGGCAATCCAAGAATAAAATCCATAGAAATATCAACCCAAAGAACTTTAGGCACATCTAAAAGAGCACAAAGACCATGTGGCGAAGAAGTAGATTTATCCTTTTTACATTCTAAGCAATTTCCAATGAATCTTTCAACATCTTTTTTCATGCGAGACCAAAAGAAATACTCATGAAAAATATCATAAGTTTTAATAATGCCAAAATGTCCCATTAAACCACCACAATGAGCCTCTTTAACTAACAATAACCTAGTAGAACAAGATGGAATGCACAATCTTCCCTCATCATAAAGAAGGCCATCATGTATGAGATACTTATCATTAGGCACAATCAAGCAATCCTCAAATATATCTTTAAAATCTTGATCACTAACACATAATTCCTTAAGCATCTCAAAACCAAGAATTTGAGCTTACAAAGTAGAGATAAGAGTGTACCTTCTTGACAATGCTTCGACTATAATGTTTACTTTACCTTTCCATAATGGATGATGTATGGAAAAGTCTCAATAAACTCCATCCATCTTGCATGCCTCTTGTTCAGCTTTTGTTGTCCCTTAAGAAACTTCAAGGACTCATGATTGGTGGGCACCAAGAACACCTGTGGCCACTAATAATGTTGCCAATGTTTCAATGTCCTCACAAGTACATAGAGCCCCTTATCATAAGTAGCATAATTCAACGACGCACTAGTAAACTTTTCACTAAAGTAAGCCAAGGGTCTTTTGTCTTGCATCAATACTTCTCCAATGCCAACACCCAAGGCATGACATTCTATCTCAAACATCTTCTCAAAGTTAGGTAGTGCACTACTCAACCTCTCCTTTAGAAGCTTGAATGCTTTCTCTAGACTCTCGTCCTATTTATGACCATTCATATTCTTGATAACATCCGTCAAAGGACTAGAAATAGTGCTAAAATCCTTGATGGACCTCCTATAGAAGCTTTCCAATTCATGAAACTCCTCATTTCGGATACATTTTTGGGAAAGGCCATCCTTTGATTACTTTCACCTTTTCTTGATCCACTTGAAAGCCTTGAGAGCTCAGCATATAACCTAGGAAAGTCACTTTTTCCAAACAAAATTCATATTTTCCAAGGTTAGCATATAAATTCTCACTTCTCAAAACTAACAATACTTTCTCAAGATGATGTAAACTATCTTCATAAGTTTTGCTGTAGCGCAATATATCATCAAAAAGAGAACAAAAAATTTTACCAATGAAATTCCTCAACACATGATGTATAAATCTCATGAATGTATTAGGAGCATTAGTTAAACCAAAAGGCATGACTAGCTATTCGTAAAGACCAAAATTGGTTTTGAAAGCCGTTTTCCACTAATCCCCTTCCCTTATTCTAATTTGATGGTAACCCTATTTTAAATCAATCTTTGAAAATATTTGAGAACCATGAAACTCATCAAGCGAATCATCTAATCTAGGAATAGGATGCATATACTTGATGGTAATGTTATTAATGAATCTAAAATCTACACATACACACTATGTACCATCTTTCATTGGAACTAATAAAACGGGAACGGCACAAGGGCTTAAGATTTCTCTTACATATCCTTTAGAGAGAAATTCCTCCACTTGTCTTCTTAGCTCCTTGGTCTCTTCGGGAGTACTTCTATATACTAGTCTATTTGGCAACACTGCTCCAATTACAAAATCAATTTGATGCTCAATCCCTCTCAACAAAGGAAGTCCACTGGGCATCTCTTTGGGAAAGACATCTTTGAATTCTTCAATAACCGTTACTATAGTACTAGACATAGAAGGCAAGTGAATATTAGTAGAAATAAATGTATCCCTATAATGGAGAAATAAAACTAACTCTTCTTTTTCAATGGCTTCTATGATCTCACTCTCTTTTACATAGAAACATCTTTTCTCTCCCTTGCAACTATCACTTTTTTTCTTGTCTCTCCTCAATTTTTCCTCTCTAGGTCTTTCAACACTAAAATCTTTTTCATCAATTCTTTTTCCCTCTTCAATGCTCTTTCTCTTTTTCTCACTCTCTAGTCTTTCTTTTACTCTCATTTTTTTTTGTTCTACAAACACTTGAATAGGAGTCAAATGATTCAACATGAACCTTTCCCCATCATTTTCAAAAGTGTAGTTGTTCCTCACATTATCATGGATAGCCTTTCTATCATATTGCCAAGGACGTCCCAACAATAAACGCCCCGCTTGCATAGGAGCTACATCATAAAGAATTTCATTGTTATATGACCCCTTAGTGATAGACACTAACACTTGTTTGTTCACTTTCACTTCCCTACTATCATTCGACCAATGAATTTTATAAGGCTTAGGATGCTTAAGACGAGGTAAGTTCAACTTTTCAACAAGATAAGTGCTAGCCACTTTAAAGCAACTACCACAATCAACAATGAGGTTAGCAACCTTCCCTCTCACTAAGCATTTAGTGTGAAAGATGTTTTCCCTTTGAATGCTAGCCTCCTCCTCATGGACTAGGGTAGACAAAGCTCTAATAGTCACCAAACTCATACCCTCTTCATCTGCTTCAAAAGAGATAATCTCTTGGTCTTCACTACTCTCTTCTTTGTCACCAATACCCTCTTTGCAATCATCTTCACTCTTCTAAATCTAACCATTTAATTCTTCACTAAAAGCTAAAGTTCTCTTGGTAGGAAATTGATGGCTATGTGTCCCACACCATTGCACTTGAACCACCTTGTTGGATTGGCGATAACCTTCCTTTCTCTTCCGCCTTAGGCTGAGAATGATCTTTGAAGGGAACCTTAGATGTATCTTCTTTGTTTGGCCAACTCTAGTAGGTAGATTCTTGAGATTTAGGCACCGTACTTCTTGAAGAAGGAAGATTAGTTTTTGAGAAACCAATCCTCTTCCTTTGATTCTCGATCTTGGTAGCCAAATGACACATGTCTTCATAAGTGGTGTAAAGGTGCAACTCTAATTGATTAGCAATGTCCCTATTGAGACCACTTAGAAATGTAGCAATTGAAGCATCTTTATCTTCCTCCAAGCTCAATCTCAAGCTGTACAACTCCATCTCTTGTCTATATTCCTCAACACTTTTGTTGCCTTGATAAAGAGTCATCAACTTGTAGTGGAGCTCCCTGTAATAATGTTCCAGCATAAATCTTTCTTTCATGAGAGTCTTCAACTCTGCCCAAGTTTCTACCACTTGTCTACCATTTCTCAATCTTTGATTAACAATCCTTTCCCACCAATGAAGTGCGTAACCCAAAAATTCGACAATGACTAATTTCACCTTGACAATGTCACTATAGCTTCTCACCATGAATAGGTTCTCTACTTGTCTTTCCCAATCAAGGAACACGTTTTGATCATTCTTACTCTTGAAGCTAGGTACCTTCCACTTGATTTTATCTTGAACTTTATCCCCTTGTTGATTACAACAATAGCCACCATGGTATGCTTGGCCAACATTAGGATTATCTCCATAATCATCATACAAGTTATCTTAATGCCATGCTTCATGTCTTGGAAATCTTGTGGTCTATAGTATCCTCTTCCCCCTAGATATCCTCTTCTTCCAGCTCTAACTTGTGGACTTCATACTATCCACCTTCATGAAAGGATAAGAATTTTGAACCAGTATGTCATGATATCTATAGGTAGATACATTATGAAAAGGTCTTTCATAGTGAGGTTAATTAAAGCCACCAATGTTATCTTCAGCTCTTTGCTCTCTAATGTGGCACTACTCTTGTCTTTTTTAAGCTCTTCAATATCTCTAGCAACACTTTGGAATTGTCTTGCCAATCTTTCAATTGATTGTTGCATAGACATAAAGTCTCAGTTAAATTCATCCTTGTAGGATCACTCGTGCCTTCTTGATGAGATTGAGTAGGTAAATGATCATCCATAGACATTATTAAACCTGCAATTTAAACAAAGAAAACAAAACAAAAGGACCTCCTAATCATTCCCTAAGTGTTTACACTCTATGATCATCACTTAATTCACTCGTGCTTAACACTCTTTATTAGCTTTTATCAAGAAAAGCTCATCCTCTTGCCTTTTCCAAATACTCAAAACTCAATACATATGGTCCTTTAAAATTCTTAAATAACTGAAATGAAGAGAAACAAACCTAAGCAAGTATATCAAGCAAAGCACTTAGTTGGATAAGTGTTCAAAGATGCAAAGTTTCAAACACTTAAGGTGTAAAAATTTTCGAAGAATGTAATCTATGAAAAAGAGCCAAAAAAAATCATTAAGCACTAGCAAAAGATTAGAAACACTCAAGAGAACAATTTATAAATAAAAAACAAGGCAATTCACAACAATTAGGCTTAACAAAGAACACAAGAATACTAAAACAACTTTTCCAGGAAAAAGGGGATAATGGTGCCATGACACTATAACGATAATAACTCGAAAACTACAAATCTAAATCAGATGAAATAAACTCATGAAGATTCCTCACTTAACGAGGATGAATTAAAGCACAAATTTCATTCAAATTGAATCAGTCTAACATAAGATATGCTCAGATCAATCCATACCCTTTTTGCAGTCGCGATTCTGAAACACATTTCACAATTCAGTCAAATGAACTGTAAATTGAGTAAAACTTATTTCAATTGAATCCTAACTCAAAGGAGAACATCTCCATCACAAATAATCAACAAATTCGCACAAAGTTCTTTCAAATTTTCATTTGATTTTTGGATTGATTTTTTTGTACTTAATATTGAATGATCTTCGTGGAATTTTGTTTGATCATCAAGTACTTCTTCTTTTTTATTTTTTTGATTTTCAACAAATTTAAACAACTTAAGACACAAATTGACCTTCATTTGGAGGTTGTTCTGATACCACTTTGATGTAGATCCTCTTTTGATTGTAGATTAGATTCCAAACTTCCAAAGATTACCTCCTTTGATGAAGAACCTCTATTGAGGATTTTGTAGTTTCAACACTCCTATAGAAAACCTATAAGGATCGAAGCCTCATAAACCCAATATTAAGAGGCAAAACTCTCCTAATTTGATAGGAAAAACCTTGAGGAAGCTAAGGCTTCAAAAACTCAACTACACAAAATAAAAGACCTAGGATTAATCTAAGAACAAGAACTCACAGACTAAATTAAAGAAAGGAATTGGATGATCAATTGATTCCATAGATTCCACAACCTAAGGCAAACAATTGTTCACAAAACTAAGGACATTAAACTTTAGCAAGCTAACTAAGAAGGGTGAAGAGCTCTCGAGACAATTGGAGAATCCTCTCTCAAATTTCAACAAAATTCATCAATATTAGTTACAATGAGATTATAATAGGGTATTTATATACTAAGAGTTAACCCTAGTTAAACAATTGTTATTAATGACTTAAAATACCCGTTAAACCCTTGATTAGAAGCTGAAAAAACAAGTTGAATAATAAAATCCTACCTAAAAGATCGTATCGACACTCCTCTAGCCATACCCTATCAGCGACGATTGGTCCCTACCGGACGCGGTAGGTTGTGGTCTTCCCAGTTCTGGGCCAGCAGAAGCCCATTGGTAACGATACGGGTAGGGTTACCGTCGGCAGTAGGGTACTCCTCTTCAAAGATTTAGCCATTTTCATCTCCAATTTGTTCCCTCGAATGATCCTTGCTAACTGAACAAATTGATAACAACTCGGAAGCCTTTCCTAGACTTTCAAAATCTCCAAGCTTGTTCTTCAAACCTTCCTACATGTAAGCAACCATGCCATTAGCCTCATTTACATTATGAGTCTTGAGTTTTTTTGCCCAAGTTCTAGTGAGTGGTCCAAGCGTCACATCCATAGGTGTTTGACCCCCTTCCGATTTACATCATTAGAAGAAGAAATATTATATCTTACAACAATCCCTTGGGATATCCACTCTTGAAGATGATCACTCAACACTAATGTTTAGCATTCTTTTTGGATCTTAATAAGATAAGCTTACCCTATTTACTTTTTCCCAACTCTTACCTCACAAGGTTCTTTGGGTCCTTCAAACTTTTCTAGCATGCACAACCACAAGGAAGATCAACTAAAGTAAGAATCCAATCTATTCACTTAGTTGAGGTAAAAGAGTTCAAAGAAAATTTTGGTCAAACACTTGTGGTACAAAGAGTTTTAATGAAAATCCAAGGAAAATTGAGTCAATAAAAGCAATTGATCAGAAATCGAAGAGGAAGCACACTTAAGAAAACACTTAGGATCATAATTTCAACTATTAAAAAAACCAAAGTAAGCTAATTAAAGAAATTTAAGAGTACTAAGAAAATTCTAGAAATCAGGGACTAACTGGGCCCCTTTACTATTTTTGCAATATCTCATTCAATAATTAACCAAATCAAATAAAGCTTTACCAGAAATATTCCCAACTCGATGAGGATGAAACCAAGGGCAAACTTTCCATGTAACCAATCCGTATAACATGTTTATGGATTAAAACTTAAGCAAAAAATATGCAATTGAAAATATACTGGACACCTTAAACTTTTGATCAAATTCTCCAATCAAATCAAATACAATTTGTTAGATAAGACCCTAAAGCTTCCTAACTTAAAGATAAACAAGCAGAGCACAAATTTTGTATATAATTTACATTTTTCAAATGATTTTCAATCTCTATTTTGGCTTAATTTTCATGGCCAAATTCTGCATTATTCTTTTCTTTTTTTTTTTTATCAATTATTTTTATTAAACAATAAAATGCATGAAATAAACACAAATTAACCTTCAATAGAGGTTTCTCTTATATTAGTTTGATGTAACCTTGGTCCAATTTCGGGTTGTTCTTACAATCATCTTAAAGAATGCCTCCATGGAGGTCTTTGCCCAAATCACCATCAAGCAAACCTAGCAATATGGCTACTAGACCCTCTTGATGATTAGATTCAAACATTTTCCAGAAAGAATAGATCAACAATGGATATATGATATGAATCCTCTTCTTGAAGAATTTGGATCCAATCCTTCCCAAGATCTCCTCCTTGATTTGAAATACCTCTTTTGAGGATTTGAAGCTCCAAAATCCAATGAAGAACCTATGAAGAACAATGCCTCATAAACCCAAGCATTGAGAGGTCAAGGATCTTTTATATATTTATGATTAAAACCTTGAGGCAACAAATACCTCAAAACCCCAAACATACAATATAGAAGGCCTAGAATCAATTGAATCAAGAACACAAACTCTAGACTCAATCAACAAAAGGAATTGAGATGAACAATTGAATTCCATAGAACTAGAACCCTTAGCAAGCTAACCCTAAGAGACCAAATACATTTACTCTTCAATAAATTTCAGCAAAATTTACAATTAGTCTTATAAGGAGGCTATTAAAGGGTATTTATAGACTAAGGACTTAATCCTAGCTTAAATAATGTTCAAGGGCTTCAATACACATAATCCCCTTAATTAAGAGCTGAAAAATCAGCTTGCATAACAAATTCCTGCCAAAAACGGCAGTTATGAAGTTTCCTTCCCGAGGCCTACCGGCGACGGTAGGGTAAGGCCTACCGTCGGTGGTAGGTAGCTTGATCCGAGAACCATCATGAATAGAGAGCTACTTGCATCGGTAGGGTATTTTTCTTCTAAGACTTAGCCAAAATTTGCTCCAAGTTTGTTCCTTGGTTGCTCCTTAACGATTGAGTACTTTGTAAACAACTTGGGATGCTCTCATTGGGCTTCAAACTCCTCATATTTGCTCTTCAAAGCTTCCATATTGCAAACAGGTATGTCGTTATCCTCTTGAAGATGAACTTTCTTCCTTTGCGACCTTGTCATTGGTCCAAGCTTTACTTTCTTGAACGATGGACTCATCTGGTTCATATCATCTGCCCCACCTTTGAAAAGATTTGTTCTTGAATCTTCACCTAATTCAAAAGGAGATAAATCACAAGCATTAAAAGTGGCGCTAATAGTATAGTCACCCAGAAGATCAATTTTATATGCATTATCATTAAGACGCTCAAGAACGTGAAACGGTTCATTGCCACGAGAATCAAGTTTGCCCTTGCATTGAGAAGGAAAATGTTCGTTCCTTAGATGCACCGAAACCCAATCACTGGGTTCAAACACCACACCCTTCCTTCCAACGTTCCATTTTGCCATCAACTTCATGATGTTAGACTCAATAATGTCATGCACCTTGGCATGAATGGACTTGACAAACTCGACTTTCCGATTACCATCCAAGCTCACAATGTGATCTATAGGCATAGGAACCAAATCAAAAGAAGTCAAAGGATTAAAATCGTACACAATCTCAAAAGGAGAAAAGGAAGTAATAGAGTGTTTAGCCCTATTGTAAGCAAACTCAATGGGAGGAAGAGCTTCTTCCCATTGGCGCAAGTTCTTCTTAAGGATGGTCCTAAGAAGTTGGCCAATTGTCCTATTGAACACCTCCATTTGCCATGGGAAGCTGTAGAATACAACAAATGAGTACGAAGTTTCTTTCACAAAACACACCAAAAATGACTAAGAAATTTAGTATCACAGTATGAAACAATGGTCTTAGGAATGCCATAAAATCTTACTACCTAAGCAAAGACATCATCGATTTTCTTGCAAGTGAAATGAGCCATCTTATATAACCTATCTACCACCACAAAGATAGAATCCATGCCTTTAGAAGATTTAGGGAAGCCAAGAATAAAATCCATGGAAATGTAAACCCAAGGAACTTTAGGCACATCTAATGTAGTATAAAGGCCATAAGGTAAAGTAGTAGATTTAGTCCTTTTGCATTCTAGACAATTACCACAAATTTCTCAACATCTCTTTTCATATGAGGCCAATAAAAATGCTCATGTGAAATGTCTTAAGTTTTAGCAACACAAAAATTCCCCAATAATCCACCACAATGAGCCTCTTTAACTAATAACAATCTAGTAGAACAAGATGGGATGCACAATTTACGATCACAATAAAGAAAACCATCATGAACAAGGTACTTACCACTAGGCACAAGCAAGCAATTCTCATATATATCTCCTTAAAATCATGATCACTATCATATAACTCTTTAAGCATCTCAAAACCAAGAATTTGAGCTTGCAAAGTAGAAATAAGAGTGTACTTTCTTGACAATGCATCAGCAAGAATGTTTTCGTTACCTTTCTTGTAACGAATGATGTGTGGAAATATCTCAATGAACTCCATCAATCTCTTGCATTTCTCTTCTGCAACTTTTGTTGCTCTTTGAGAAATTTTAAGGACTCATGATCTGTGTGCGCCACAAACTCCTGCCACTAATAATGTTGCCCATGCTACAATGTCCTCACTAGTGCATAGAGTTCCTTATCATAAGTTGCATAATTCAAGGCCACACCGGTCAATTTTTCACTAAAGTATGCCAAGGGTCTCTTGTATTGCATCAAAACACCACCAATGCCAACACCCAAGGCATCACATTCTATATCAAATATTTTCTCAAAGTTTGGTAGTGCAAGTAAGGTCGCACTACTCAATTTTTCCTTTAACAATTCGAAAGATTTCTTTTGACTCGCTCCCCATTTGAATCCATTCATTTTCTTTATAACATCCATCAAAAGATTAGCAATGGTGCTAAAATCCTTGATGAACCTCCTACAGAAACTTGCGAAACATGGAAGCTCTTCACTTCAGACGCATTCTAGGGAGTAGGCCATTCTTTGATTGCTTTTACCTTCTCTTGATCCACTTGAAGACCTTGAGAGCTCACCATATAATCTAGGAAAGTCACTTTTTCCAATCCAAACTCACATTTCCCAAGGTTAACATATAACTTTCACTTCTCAAAACTAACCAAACTTGTCTAAGATGATGCAAATGATCTTCACAAGTTTTGCTATATATCAAGATGTCATCAAAATAAAACAACAACAAATTTACCAATGAAGTTCCTTAACACATGATGCATAGGTCTCATGAATGTACTAGGAGCATTAGTTAACCCAAAAGGCATGACTAGCCACTCATAAAGACCAAAATTAGTTTTAAATCCCATTTTCCACTCATCCCCTTCTCTCATTCTAATTTAATGGTAACCCGATTTTAAATCAATCTTTAAAAATATTTGAGAACCATGGAACTCATCAAGAAAATCATCTAATCTAGAATAGAATGCCTATACTTGATAGTTATATTATTAATGGCTCTACGATCAACACACATACGCCATGTACCATCTTTCTTATTCTCTAATAGAATAGGAACGACACAAGGGCTTAAGATTTATGTTACATATCCTTTGGAGAGAAGTTTCTCAACTTGTCTCCTCCACTCCTTGGTTTCTTCGAGAGGACTTCTATAAGCCTGTCTATTTGGCAATACTGCTTCGGGTACCAAGTCAATTTGATGCTCAATCCCTCTCAAGGGAGGAAGTCTGTCAAGCATATCTTCGAGAAAGACATCTTTAAACTCTTCAATAATATCAACTATAGCATTAGACAAAGAAAGCAAGTGATCATTAGTAGAATCAAATGTACTTTTGGAATAGAGAAGTAGCATCAACTCTTCTTTTTCAATAGTCTCTATAATCTCACTCTCTTTTGTATAAAAGCATATTTTCTCTCTCTTGCAATTCTCATTCTTTTGATCACTCCATTTCTTTTCTCTCTTCACTTTTTCCTATCTATACCTTTCCAAACTCAATTCTTTTTCCCTCTTCAATACTCTTTTTCTTTTTCTCACTCTCTAGACTCTCTTTTTCTCTCATTTTCTTTTGTTCTATGAAGACTTGAGTAGGAGTCATGGGATTCAACATGAACTTTTCACCATTCTTCTCAAAAGTGTAGGTAGTCTTTGTACCATCATCAATAGCTTTCCTATCATATTGCCAAGGATGCCCCAACAACAAATGCCCCACTTTTGTAGGAGCCACATCACAAAGAGTTTTATCACTATAGGACCCCTTAGTAATTGTCACTAGCACTTGTTTTTTTAACTTTCACCTCCCACTATCATTCAACTAATGTAGCTTATAGGGTTTAGGATGCTTAATAAGAGCCAAATTCAACTTCTCCAAGATAAGTGATAGCCACATTAGTGCAACTACCACTATCAATAATAAGGTTAGCTATCTTACCTCCCACTAAGCATTTAGTGTGAAGGATGCTTTCTCTTTGAATACTTGATTCTTCCTCATGGATTTGAGTAGACAAAGCTCTAATGGTCACTAAGCTCATTCAATCTTCATCGGCTTCAAAAGAGGCAATATCTTGATCTTCACTACTTTCATCCTTGTCCACTATCCCTTCTTGGCAATCCTAATCACTCTTCTCAATCCAACTATTTAAATCTTCACTAAACACCAAAGTCTTTTTGGTAGGGAAATTGATGGCTAGGCCCACTACATTACAATTGAAACACCTTGTTGGATTAGTGATCAACTTTCCCTTCTCTTCCACCTTAGGCTTAGAATGATCCTTGAAAGCAACCCTAGGTGTATCTTCCTTCTTTGGCCAACTCTGGTAAGTACATGCTTCAGACTTAGGCACTACATTCCTTGAAGATGGAAGATTAGTTTTGGAGAAACCAACCCTCTTCCTTTTATTTCCTATCTTGGTAGCCAAATGACACATGTCTTCATAAGTGGTATTGGGATACAACTCTAGTTGATTAGCTATATTCCTATTAAGACCACTTAAACATCTAGCAAATGAAGCATCTTTATCTTATTCCAATCTCAATCTCAAGATGTGCAACTCCAACTCTTGCCTATACTCTTCCACACTTTTGTTTTCTTGTTTAATAGTCATCAATTTGTGGTGAAACTCTCTATAGTAATGCTCCGGTACAAATCTTTCTTTCATAAGAATCTTCAACTTCGCGCAAGTTTCTACCGGTTGTCTTCCACTTCTCAACCTTTGAATAACAACTCTTTCCCACCAATGGAATGCATAACCCAAATATTCGGCCATGACTAATTTAAACTTGACAATGTCACTATAGTTTCTCACCATGAATAAGTTCTCTACTTGTCATTCCCAATCAAGAAACACATTAGGATCCCTCTCACCCTTGAACTAGGCACATTCCACTTGATCTTCTCTAGTGCTTTATCCCCTTGTTGATTACCATAGTAGCCACCATGGTATGCTTGCCAATATTAGGATTATCTCCATAATCTTCATAAAAGTTGTCATCATGACATGCTTCTTGCCTTGGAGACTCTTCTTGTTGTCTATGATATTCTCTTCCTCTTAGACCTCCTCTTCTACCACCTCTTTGTTGTGGTCCTCCTTGATAGACAACTTCTTAAAATGGATGATAATTTTGAACAGGCATGTCATGGTATCCATAAGTAGATATACTATCAAAAAGTCTTTGATGGTGAGGTGAATTGAACTGTCACCAACTTTTTCCTTTATAGTAGCAGTACTCATGCCCTTCTTGCCAGTCCTTTAATGGATTGTTGCATAGAGCTCAAAGTTTCATTGAGATTTATCCTTGAAGGATCACTAAGACCTTCTTGATGACATTGAGTAGACATATGACCATCGGCCGACATGATTAAACTTGCAACTAGACAAAGAAAACAAAAAAAATAGAGGACCTCCCAATCACTCCCTAAGTGTTTCACTCTTGATCATCACTCAAGTTCACTCGTGTTTACACTCTTGTTCGCTTTTATCAAAATAAGCTTACCCTCTTGTCTTTTTCCAAACACTCAACACTCAAGTCTCTTATAGATCCTTAGAACTTCTTATCCAACTCAAACCAAGAGCATCTATCCCAAGCAAGCAAACAATCAATGCACTAGTTGGAAAGTGTTCAAAGAGACGAAAGATCAAACACTTGATGCGTAAGAGTTTCAAAGAATTTAGTGTATGGAAATGAACCAAAAAGTATAGTTGTTCATCAACAAATGATTAAAAGCACTCTAGGAATCATGTAAAGTAAAAAGCAAGTCAAATCAAAGCAATAAAGCTCAACGAAGAACATAAGAATACAAAAACAAAATTTCCAGGAAACAGAGGAGATTTACACCCCAACACTAAGACGTAAAAACTAAAAAAAGACAACACAAAATTGTATGAGAGAAACGCACGAAGCACAAATTTCGATCAATTTGGATCAGTAAAATGCAAGTTATGTTCGAAGCAAACAACACTTTTTCTGCAATCGCGAATCCGAGACACACTTCACAATTCAATCAAATTGATCTAGAAAATGACATCCAAATTAAGCACAACTTATCTCAAACGATTCAAAACTCATAGGAGAATATCTCCAAAAAATTTGATAATCAAATTCGAACAAATCACAACAGAATTGCAATAGAATTTCGACATAATTTTCTATAAATTTTTCAGTACAACTTTTGCATGATCTTTTGTATGTTTTTGTTTGATCATCAAGTACTTTCACTTTTTTTTTTTTCACTAATTTAATTCACTTACAAGTCAATTTTCCCTTCAATGGAGGATGCTTTGATACAAATTGATAGGAATCCTCTAGTGCTTGAAGAATTTGGATCCAATCCTTCCCAAGATCTCTTCCTTGATTTGAAGTACCTCTTTTGTGGATTTGAAGCTCCAACTTCCAATGAAGCATCTATGAAGAAAAATGCCTCATAAACCCAAGCATTGAGAGGTCAAGGCTCTTTTTTATATTGATGATTAAAACCTTGAGGCAACAAACACCTCAAAACCCCAAACACACAATATAGAAGACCTAGAATCAATTAAATCAAGAACACAAATTATAGACTCAATCAATAGAAGGAATTGAGATGAACAATTGAATTCCATACACTTTTCATACTAAAGCATTCAATTGTTCACTACTAAGGACTAGAACCCTTAGCAAGCTAGGCTAATCAAGGGTGAAGAACCCTTAGTGACCAAAGAGATTTACTCTTTAATAAATTTCAGCAAAATTCACAATTAGTCTTACAAGAAGGTTATTAAGGGTTATTTATAGACTAAGGACTTAATCCTAGCTTAACTAATGTTTAAGGACTTCAATTACACATAATCCCCTTAATTAGGAGCAAAAAAATCAACTTTCATAACAAATTCCCACCAAAAATGGCGGTTACAAAGCTTCCTCTCTGAGGCCTACTGGCGACGGTAGGGTAAGACTTACCGTCAGCGGTAGGTAGCTTGACCATCAATATCACGAACAGAGAGCTACCGAGGACGGTAGTGTGTTCTTTAGCAAAACTTTTCTCCAAGTTGGTTCCTCAGTTGCTCCTTATCAATTGAGTACTTTGTAAACAACTTTGGATGCTTTCCTTGGGCTTCAAACTCCTTATCTTTGCTCTTCAAAGCTCTCATTACGCAAACAAGCATGTCATTATCTTCTTTAAGTTGAACTTTCTTCCTTTGCAATCTTGTCATCGATCCAAGTTTTACTTCCTTAAAGATGGACTTATCCGATTTATATCAGTATATATAAAATTCATCACCTATCTAATACATTAGAAGAGATCTAATCCAAGCAACAATCATAATATAATATGATCACCTCTTGGGTAATAGGAATTGTATGATCAATTAAGACCATTTGTCATCCCAGTCCAAGTTTATCAATCAAACTCAATCTAAGATAGATTAAAACTTAAAAGAATAAAGAAGAAGACTAAAAAACTAAGAACACTATAGGCGGAAAACACTCAATTCATAATATTCATCACTACTTATGAATTTCAAGGGAATAAGATGCATTTATAGGCAACATTTGTCTGAAACCTAAACCCTAGTAATTAGCCAATGTCTTAGGGGTAATTTAGGCAATTGGCCACTTAATTACAAGCTCATAATTAAAAAAAAAAAACAAACGAGAATTAAAAATATAAAATATTAAAATTGTCTATCAAAATTCACACAGAAGCTTTTAAGGCTTGACTTTCTAGATCTTGTATGTTGTTGGACCTTCATACTTCAGATTCAGCTCTTGGTGTCTTCATCTAAGTTGTGGTCTTACTGTTCTCTTTCCATAGAAGCTTGAATCATCTAATTCGTGGAAGTGTGCCAAAACTGGAACACAATCCAAGTTTGATATGACCATGGGTATGTACGAATTCTTGGAAGATTCAAGTCCAAGAGATGGAGCTAGAGGAATGGTCGAAATGAATATATTGGAGGCAAACTGGAATTTTTTGACCAGTTTTGAGAAAGCTCTATTTTGGTGATTTTAAAGTCTTCAAATGAACAAGATTTCTTCATGAAGATTTTAGAATACTTCTTGATGTTTCTTGAATGGTATGGTTCAGTTCTATATGAGCTTATTTGGATATCCTATGATGAGCATTATGACAGCCTTTCCATCTTCGATTCTATTGACGATACATTTTCGGAAAATAGTCATAACTTCACTTCTAGGAGTCCGATTAAGGTGATTCAACTTGATACGGAAACTTAAGAGTAAGCTCTACAAGTTCACTGAGGACATGAAGTGCTAACTCGAAAGTATGGACGTCCAGAAATCTGCCAAATCCAGAGGACTACTATTTCAATTCAAAACAAATGAGCAAAATAGGGCTTTAAGTCCTTGGAAACAACCGATGCTAGTCTTTCCTTCAAAACAGGCACCAAACATCTTCTGTCTAAAATTTCTGCACAAAACAGTGAAAGACCAGCACAAGATTTCTCCAAAATCAGTGTTGGACTTCTGACAGACTACTTATGTAGTTATTTTGTTTTGCATTATTTTATGGCCAAATTTCCCTAAAACCTAGCATGTAATTAAGGGCATTTATGTCTATTTCATCCCTTGAGACTTACTTAATTATTAGGATTAGGTTAGAGTTGGGTATTTCCTTTAGATACATCTTATTCTGTCGTTGTAAAACAACTATCGATGAATTATGAAATTATGAGAGTTTACTAACTATGGTTCTTAGTCTTTCAACCTTGTTCTTAACTTCTTCTAGGTTTACTGATAAAAAAAAAAAGCTTCTTCTACGGTTTGATCTTTCTTAGCATTTAATTGATGAACTTGGATTGGGATGATTCAAGGAATTCTAATTGATCATCAATTCCTATTGTTCTAGAGGTGATCATGTATTATGATTGTTGCTAGAACTAGATCCCTTCTATATTGATAGGTAGGTGACAGATTTAATATATCTGTTGTTAATCTAGCAAATTACAGGGAAGGTTAATTTTACTGTCCAACATGTTCTACTTTTAATATAGCTAGGGTTGCTTGTTGGGGAATTCAGTAATCCCTCCTTGGAGACAAGAGCTTTGGTTGATTGTGAAGCTACATCAAATTGAAGCTTATTCACATCAAAATATGCTGAGTTTCTCTAATAATTTGATGTACCAAAAGAGCTCCGACTCAACCAAGCTTTGGCGTTCCATAATCCTTCAAGCGTCTTTTACAAAGTTCATGAAGGCACTTTCTTTGTTCTTGGATAAAAAAGTTGTTAGAAATATATGTGAAGCAAAAGTGTCCCAGTTGTGAAATCCTATCATATCTTTGACCCTCTTCTTCGCACTTGATGTTGTAAATGATCCTTCCACGAGCTCAATCGTTTTGTCTGCTTTTGGGATCATATCATTACTTGTGATCTACTTTATTTTAATGCTTGCATTTCTAGGTACTTACAATTTTTTTCCTTTTGTTGGAAATTATTTGTGCCTTGGTGGTATCCAACTTGAGCATTCTTTGGGGTGATCATAAGTTCTTAAGTATTGTTGAACCATGGAGGACTTTGATGAATGGTGACATTGATTTTGAAAGAACAAGTCTTGAGAAACATCATTTCGTTTCTAACCTTGATTGAGTCTTTTGTGATTAAATTTTATGAGAGTTTGACTATGTTTGAATGACTTGGGAAACATAGAAATGTTGAATGTTTAAATTTTGACAATTTCTCTTTGAAACCTTCTTTTAAAACATCTTTGAAGTATACCATAGATGAAACTTTGTTATGTCATTTGCTTTTTGAGGATTTCTTTTTGAAATGGATATGTGAAAATGAATTGATTGAGAATTTTCAAGTACTACAATCAAGTTTTTGGAACCAAGAGAAGGTTATCTTATAGTGGGATCCTTGTGAGATTTCTTTGGAAAATTTCATTGCCAAGTGTCAATTTTACTATTTACCTCTCAAAGAACTATTACAAGAATGTTATTGTAAAGGAAATGATGAGAAATGTGAAAGGTTTAAAAGTTATCTCTTGGATGTTCAAGTATATTTTTCTTGCTAACTCCCTTTTTTTTTTTTTTTTTTTTTTTAAATCTCAAAACCCTTGGTTTCACAAAATCTTGAAGTATTTGTTATAACTTGAAAGATTGGAATCTTAGAGTCTTACTTCTCTTTGGTTGGCTTTTGAAGTTTGCTGAGATGAAAGCTTGAGTTATGATTTCCCTTTCACAGGGTGTTGTTTTGAAGTGGTTGGTCCTATGTCTAAAGCTAAGTAACTTAGATTTAATTTATATTTATTACCAACATGTTAATGAGCCTAATGGATCACAGGCATAAGAGCAATATCTTTCATTAATTATAAGATAATTGTTAGGGACAAGTCCAACTTATACGAACTTAGTAAAGAGTTAACAAAGAGAACTAGAGATAAGAGAGAGAAAAATATAGACTCAAAGAGTTTAGGTGGTTCGACTTAAAGCCTACGTCCACAGGCGAAGAAGAAAGAACTCTACTAAATAAAAAGGAGATTACAAAAGTAACACTCTCATGAAAGCCAACAAGACAAATAGCTCTCAAATCACTCTATCAAAAGCCAACAACACAAATGGCTCTCTAAACTCCCTCAAAAGCCCATAACACAAATGGCTTCTCAAAATCCTCTCTACTTTCATTCCTCTATAAGTGATTATTTATAGATAACAAAGCTGCCTATGTGACCAAAAATTAAGGCTACGATATGAAGTAGTGAAAGTGAGGGAGAAGTGGTAATCATGGAGGAGTGGTGGTAAAAACATGTACCTTAAACGAACCTTCAAAAACATCTGTGCCACTCCAGTAAGTTAGTGGTCAAATCCATGATACCATTATCTTGATCATGGCCAAACTTCAATGCACCACTAACAATAATAAAGGAATTAATTTATGAGATAAATTAATTCTATGGGCTTATTATTAAATAATTTATATGGTTATTAGGTCTTTGACCCAATCCATTAGATAACTATTATATAAGTTTAAACCACTAGTCCTGAATTTGTGGAATAACCACTGGTACTAGCTGTCATCAACTGGTCGTTGATATCCATGAATTGTTTATTGTGTGGATACCATTAGAGGTCAGACACTTGTGCAGCTTGTGATTGGAGTCACGTACGAATTAGTTGCTGGTGAATCTACTACAGAGGTAATTGGGCTATTCCATTGTTCATATTATTCATAGATTACAAAGTGATTCTAGTATGAAATCAGCCAGTGTTTTATCTATTTCGTTGCATGTAGATCGATTTACTTACAGTGGTATAAATGTGGGGTTTGTTTAACCTGTGTAATATGATTTTATATTTAATTATCAAGGATTTGAATAGTTCATAGGCGTATAATCTCTTGAGAAGTTTTATGAATTCATATTTTTGAAAAAAATGTTTTGGAAAAGAAAAAATCTAACTTTCACTAGTGAACATTTTGGTGAACTTTTAAATTTGATCATATTGATCAATTGAATTCAATGCTGAATTCGTTTGCCAGAATGGATGGCATAATTTAAGTCAATTTTTAACTATGAAGGCGTTGAAAGAAAAACATATGAAAGCTGCAACGCATTTTGATGGTAGTATTGTGTCGTTGTTATCCAATGAATATTCAATCAGATTGGATATTCATTCAAATTCAAAAAATATCATTTTTATGAATAAAGTTCTGGATTAGTATGAAAAATATCATTTTTTTCTTAATAAACTTTATCTACAAAAATTTTTTATATATTATTTTTAATGACAAAACCATAAAGATTATTTATTAATTCAATTGTAGATTTTTAAATTTAGATGTGATTTAAATTAAAGAGAAAATTTTATTTTTAAATGTTATTTAATTTGTAAGTTAATATATTCTTGAACTAACGTGGGACTTTTCAAGTTTACCAAAAGTTGTCTTCTGATAAGACTAGATTTGGTCATACACATGATTTGATATAAAATATGTTTCGAAAATGTAATATTTAATTTTATTAATTTATTACTTGTTAATATGAAACATGATCATATATAGTTGTTATATAAACAATAATTTAATGTGATTATATGATTGCAAATTGTATAGTAATTAATATGTTGCATATTATGATGAGATCATTTATGTCGAAATACCTTAATCAATATTAAGTCATTAGTAGCATAATACTTA
The DNA here is from genome assembly GCA_028651295.1 of Catharanthus roseus. NCBI lineage: Eukaryota > Viridiplantae > Streptophyta > Magnoliopsida > Gentianales > Apocynaceae > Catharanthus > Catharanthus roseus. The sequence continues at coordinate 11,167,533 of JAPQWS010000016.1, forward strand.
TTATTATGAGAATCAGCATGTTCAGATTCCTCAACGTTATTTTATTCATAATATATATTTTCGTATGAATAATGGGCAAGACTTAAAAAAAAATAGGTATTTTCTAGTGAGGGTTAGAAACTCCTTTATCAGTGTAGAGTTAATTGATTACACTTATATTTATATATTTGTTTAGATAATTTAAATTTATGAGAAATTAGATATAAATACCCTCAAACATTTTACGTTTTTCTCTATATACCTAAAATATTTTATTTTATTTCGTTATACCATGAAACATTTTATGTTTTTCTCTTTATATCCTAAATGTATTATTTTAGCTCTTTATGCCCTCAAACAATTTTCAATTTGTATATTATTATAATTGTAGTGAAGGATTGGTGGTGATGAGCACGCCCCAATCACTTGCACACTAAAAAAAGTCAAAATTTTGATTTTTTTTTTAAAGTTTGCACGAGAATGGGGCATGCTCAAAGCAATCAAATTATGATGTATTTCTCTAGAATTATAACAATAGATAGCTAAAAATTTTTGGAGGATATAAAAAGGTAAAATAAAACATCTATTTGATATTTTTTAGTGCGCAAGTGATACTTATAGAATTGCGAATTGGAGTTCTACTTTTGATTTTAAGAACAAACATTGTAATCTAGGCTTTAGCAAAGCCCGTTGCGAGGATTCTATCCGAAGCAATGGTACCAAATAGTTGCAGCTACTGCAGCTTTTATTTGATAATAGGATCGTACCTGCCCGTAAGGGCGTACCCACCCGAAAGGGTGTACTGCAGCCCCCCATTCCAAGGATGGCGAAGGCATCCGAAGGAATGGAACTGCAGGTCATGTAGCTACGAAGCTATGAAAAAAAAGACATTAAAAGTTTAAATGCACGGGATATAAATCTTCCCCCTATTTCCGATTAAGGAAATAGAATAGGGGAAGTACCGCTCTTGCAGCTAATGTAGCTCAATCTCCCCCCGAGGGGGATTAAGGGGGGAAACGATCCTTTACTGTAGCTACTGTAGCTATTGAGTTATTGAGTTAAACTCGTTCCGAGGATTCCAGCTACTGTATGGTCGCCACCAGATTCCGTCTTCCTTCACATAATTTTATAATACGTAAATTGAAAAATATTTGAAGGTATAGCGAGTTAAAATAAAACATTTAGGGTTTAAAGAAAAAAAATATAAAATGCTTTAGAACATAAAGATTTAAAATAAAATATTTAGGGTATAAAGAGAAAAATAGAAAATATTTTAGGGCATTTATAGCTAATTTCTCAAAATTTATTGACACGTAAATCATGTGGCAAGTATCAAATAGAAGACCTGCTCTGCTCTCGATGCAAGGGTACGAAGTTTTATGGGAAAAAGTCCAGATGAAGCTCAGTCAAGTAGTTAGGAAGAGTAGAGCTTACCCTTTAGCTAGCCCCTAGGTGAAAGATAGAAAGATGGCTAGCTATGTGCTTGGCAGAAAGCCTGTCAGTTCTCTTTCGACTTCCCCTGGATTCCCTTCTCTTCTTGGGGAGAGTAACTGAATAAGGCCAGTCTAAGCATCGTAGCAAGATGGTTGCCGCCTTGAACTTCTTGTTGATGAGTGTAGCAGCTTCACAAGTTCCTTCGGCTTGCAGCTGGAGTCATTGATTTGTTTGGTGAGTTTGCCTATAGACGTATAGGATAAAAGGCGTACAAGTTCTGACTTCATGTTCATGACCTACTTGTCTATTTATCTTGGCGGGAAGACTACAATCAGGTGGGAGCACTCACCTCGCATTCTCCATAAAGGATATTGATTTGCTCGTCAAGCTGAGTGGCCGGGCTACGAGTTTTTATTTTTTGGCGACCCAGCTTACGTATGTTCTTACCTGGCAAGCATGAGTAAGTAGACTGCAACTTGTTAACTTATTTCAAGCACAAGGCAATTCGGACTGTTCTCTGCAACTCGGGAATATGAAATTGGAATCACTAGTAATTGAAGATCACTATGCCGCAGTTAATATGTACCCGGGCCCTATACACACTGCCCGTCACAACTTGGGAATTGGTTTCGCTCGAAGCATCGGACCAATGATCACACATTACTTCTGTGTCACATTACTGCCACAAAGGCTTTTCATATGAAAGAGATTAGTTGGCACCGAAGCTTTTCATCCATAGCTTTTCTTTCTCTCTCCTCATGCCAAGTTGATCATGCTAGACCCTTGACTCTCACCTATAAGGTAAGCTACCTCAACCGAAAGGAAATTCCCAAGCAAGACAGCAATTGAAATTATGTTCAATCTTGACCTCGAAGAAAGAAATTGGAAGGAAGAAATAGGGAAACAGGCACTGATATTCTGAGTTTCTCAATTACACGTGTTGTAGGGAGTTGAACATCTTATTCTTATTAGTGCCATATCCTAATGGCAATTTTTAAAGGTGCTAAAATGTTTATGAGAGAAATAGCTCCTTCAAAGTGCCTTAACAAGCCCTTCAAATCTATCTTTAAGCCATTACTGAGAGATAGATGTGTATAAGATGAAGAGGAAGACGAAGACCATTCAACTGAAGGGCAAGAATTGAAGATTCTTAGCCATGGAAATTTCCCAGACTAGGAGGTTACAGAAAAAGTAAAACAAGTTCTCTATTAGAAGGAAAATATTCCTTCATGGAAGAAGTTGCATCTTGTGTTCAAAAGAATCCAGCAAATATGAGTTGGGATAAGATAAACTTAATAGCATGTGTAGGTGTACATTTATCATTGCAAACTTCATAACAACATGGTGTACATTTATTACAAATTAACCTTCATTCTTCGAATAATTCTAAAAAGACGAAAGAACAGAAAGCAGTTCTTGGATCTCTTTCTCATACATCAATGGAGACAACAAGGATATGAAGAGAACTTTTATAATATTCAAGAACGCTATCAAATTACTCTTTGAAACAAGACTTTGGAAATGTGGTTGTCTATAGTTGTAGGAGGAAAATAAGCAGTATAGTAAAAGCACTTTGCAACTGCTAAACATGTGCCCTTAGTTGATCCAGAAACTCCATTCTTTGTACCCATCAAGGCTAACTGAATGAGCTTCTGCATGTTCGACTCGATCTCTACCGTTGTAAGCTGACAACTATTATCATTACAAGAAATTCCCTCCTGATTGAACATGGGAAATCATGGTTGAACTTGTGACACTAAATATAACAAATAAATGACAAATTCTCTAATGTACTAATGTATTGAGAGATGAGCTGTATATATACCCATAAACTATTTTCTCATTTCTATTCATACCCAAAAGCTTTTTTTCCAACATTTTATACCCATGAGCTATTTAAACTCTTGCTGGTATGAAAATTATACTTAATATGGTGGTTTTCGGCATATTTTAGGCATGTTTCATGCACGAGACTCGCGAGGCCCTTATCCAAGATATATTGGTTCTTAAAGTTGGGAATTGTAAACAAAGAATTTTTAGGTGACGTGTAATGGAAAATGATGAAAATGTGTATTTATCAAATGTATCCTTTTAGTTTTTATTGTATAGCTATGACTTAATAATGAGTTTATGTGTAGAGGCATGTCTTAAATATTTCTAAAGTAGCTGGATTTAGTATAATTTTGTCGTACTTGCAAAATTGCAAATAGTTTATGAGTGTAAAACTCTTGAAAAAACATTTTTGGATATGAATAGAAAAACAACAATACTATATAATCTAATATCTCTAATGTATTTATCTTCAGAAAACAACATTGATTATTATCTCACCTTGTTGATGTCACAGAACTCACGAAGCTGGTGACAAACTATATTGCACAATTCCAAAAGCTGCATTAATTCATCGTCATACGGTAGCTTATCTGTGATTATAACACCTCCGCACAAGTTTATTGCACGAATGAGTAATTCACCCTCAGATTCGCATGCATTATTATGCTCTATTAGGAACGTTTTCAGCCAGGCTTCCCACTATGTGTTGAGATCAAATGTACACAATCTCATCTTTAACAAAAATATAAGCACTCTTAAAAGGAAGAATAGGAGAAATATTTACTTCGTTGCATAAGTCAAACCATATATCTGTATTGTGATTTGTGTGGGCATCATTTGAGAGCTCTTTCAGAGTTTTTACGAGTATCGCAACTACTTCACCACTTGTCTTCGAGTTACTGCAGTTGCAAAATAATTTCAATCTCTAAGAGAAGTATAGTCTCAATTTTAATTGACAGATAACTATATTCCTTTCTTCTATATTGTTAGTTGGCATTTTAAGGCTCAATGGAGTCATGTTACTGATCTATGTAATAACATGTTTTGTAGTTTTATCCCAAGCAGTAAAATATAAAACAAAGAACACATGAAACAATACAAGCAATATATAACACATGTAAGTTAGTTAGACTATATCTGTTGAGTCATGCCCAGAAAGGACATATCCAGAAAAACTTACAACAAAGTATATTTGAATATATTTAACTCGTTAACACATATTATGCATGTTTCCTTAGTGGATAGTGTGAAACTCCTTTACAGTGAAGACACATAAAATCCCTTGATTTAAGGCAAGAAGCCTCCTTGCAAAAAAATTGCTAAATTTAATTCCCTTCAAATTCAACCTCGTTTTGAGTAGCACATGCATTTTCCCGAAAAGCGATAATATCTTGGTTGAAATAGAGACACTGAAGAGAGAACACAAATTACTTAGCCAGATCATTCGTTTATGGAATCAATGAGAATGCCATGTCTGATAAATTGCATAAACTGAACTCACCAAACCATAAAAGCTTTAAGAACACTGATAAAAGAAAAACTAAGAGAGTACTAATCTTATAGAAAATTCAAAAAACTCCCTTTTATACTCTAAGGTGATGCCACCATAGTATAACAATTTCCTTATCCAATACAACCACTTTTTGTCATAAAATCGCAATTGATATGAAATTCTCTAATGCCACATATATTTGATATACAGTCTCATTAGGAAATTCATCGTAGAATTCATAAATAATATAGAAAAAACATATCTGAATCTGATAAAAAATCAAAAGATAAATAAGAACGATTTGAAGTAAAACCATATAAGCTTTTCAAATGGTCGTGTTTCTTGTTCAACTAGCTCATGTCATATAATAAATATAATAACACGTCTTCAAGATATGGCGACATACCATATTTCCCGTGTGTTCTAACATATATCACCCATGTTAGAGTTTCTAATGTTTATCATGCACTTTCCAAAACATAATTAAACCAATAAAGACGTACATATTCATCTGTGATTCATTGTTATGGCATAGGAATTGAGAACATTTTTATTGTATTTAATTACAAAAATATCTTTGGTTCATATATAATAGAATATAAATTTGAGATATAAAAATTTTCTTTTCTGATAATGTAATGACATATGGAATCCATTAAAGTACTCTTAGTTTACAGCCTAGACTGATGAAATCAAACAATCTCCAAAACGTACAAAAGACTTTTTAAAAACTTGCAAATGGTGACATATTAATTCAATTAATTTCATTAGTTGCATGCATCTTAAATTACTTTCTGGGGTAAGTTTTTCCAAGGAATTATGTACCTGTCTGGCTGGGTAAGTCCTCCAGACTTGCTTAAGAAATCTTCAACAAATTTTCTTTTCTGCTTAAGTGAAAATCGGTCCTTGCCAAAGCATGCTCTAATAACTTCAACTAAAATTCTTGATTTTGCCCATGCTAATCTCTCTATTGATCTCTCAGGCTCAAAAATATTTGCCATGGCTATAAAGTAAGCATGCAAATTTCTTCTTTCAGTGATTCCAAACTTTTCCAAACCGTGTTCCATACACCAACCGCCATCAAAATCTCTACGTTAAATATGCTTCAGTCACGATTTAAATGTATAGAAGGGTCACATTAAAATTTTATTTTCTTTACTTTCCCATTTTGTGAAAGATAATCATGTCGGGTTACATATGGTCCTCTGGGAAGTGAGGAACTAAGAAATAATGGGGCTAAAAAGTGAGGAGTCATTTACTTTTTCATAGCCATCCATTCTTTTTTATGCAGCTCTTGGCACTTTTTATAATCCAGTTTCGTAAGTTCAAGATAGGCGATGTTGTTAATTTCATACATCCTACATAACATAATATTAGGCTCATTATTACTTTGAGTTGATTCAAATTCATGGCTTCATTTTCTAGACTTCCACCATAAGGTTAATATACAATATGTTTATTATTATTCAATCATATCCCAAAATTTGTGTTGCTTAGAAAAAAATGCGAGAAAAAAACACATAAAAGATTAGCAGAATTATATACTTGAAGAGTACTTTCGCAATCCATGTATCATCTTCTCCATCATATTGCTCTATGTATAGTCTTGTTTCTATACGGGGCAAATTAGCATACCATGGAACCTCAAGTGCGTATGCAACCTTGCAATATATTAAATTGTTATATATGTTCGCAATTTAATATATATAATTTATTTTAGTGATATATTAAAAATCTATTTGAAGATAAAACTAAAAGCTATATATTTCTAAGATATATAATGCCTCTCTAAGGTATATTATTGAAGAAGGGATATATATACATATATATATATATGTTTGTGTGTGTGGAGGAGAGGACAAGGGAAGGGGGAGGGGGGATAAAATAACTTTTACCTCTCCTACGAGTCCTTGCTGATTACCCACTTGTCATCTAAAAGATTATTAGCTTGTCTATCCCGAAGGAAACTATATGTAAATTCCTTTACTTCTTCGAGGACCTTTTCTCCTTTAAATGCTAATTGAGAAGCCCTATATGCATTGTACATTGGAGTTGGAGATTCTGAGCTTTGCCTTGGTAAGCAATAGAATGTCTTTGTGCTTGAAATTGTAAAAACCTCTGCAAGGTAGTGGATATTACTATAAATAGATTGTGATATTTTTATTTAAACTTTAATATTATTATTCAGTTTCTATTGTTATGAAGGAACTAAATGGATATTAGGAGCATATTATATGCAGATGTTTTATCTAACTCATACCTGCTAATATTTCATAGCATGTATTCTAAGAAGTCTAAAACTCATGGATGTATCATCAATATCTGTCAATGGCGAATTTTGAGTAACATAAAGTCCCTGTTCAGTCCAATATCTGCATTCAAATTAACAATATTAGTTGATAAAGAGGAAAATTTATAATGTTTTACAATATAGTGTTTCTTTTCTAATTTACAATGTGGAATTAAATGATTAGTATGCATATCAATTATTAGTGAAATTGATTGCTATCCAAAGCTTATGAAATTAGAAATTCATTTCTACACTTTTATTATTAAATTGAATTTATGTGATTGAGAAAATATTGATCGGAAATCAATTTTCAATCCCATAACTAATCATAGAACCAAACAAAAGACATATAATAAGAGGCTCCAACTCCATGGTGCCAAACTCAACCTCATAGTTATGAACCTCAGAGTTATGAATATTGAAATATTTTTCGTTTTGTGTAGAAAGAATATCGTTCTGCCTTGTCTTTCATTTAGTGGGTAAAAGTGTTTGTATAAGATGATATCCCCATCGAAGACATAGAAAAATAGGAAAACCTAGGTACAGCATATGGACAACTAGGACTATCTACATAATCCCTTTCAATAATACAAGGGATATCTGAAAATATATACAAGATATAAATTATTACTAACACTTCTCCTCAAGTTGGAATCTCATTTATGGTTACAAATGCCCAACTTAGAGTAAGTATGAAAATGTTTGTGTTTAGAGGTGTTGACACCCAAAAGATATAGTTTGGCAAGTTGAGAAGATGGTCGTGGAAAGGTAGTTAAGCTAAGTTAACACCAAGGCAAGCAAATAAGAGCATGGGTGGCCGAGCTAACTCTGGGGCAAGCTGGCCAATTGAATGCGTGACCGACCAAGAGCATACTCGGCAAGTTGATCGACCAAGCTAGGAGGCCGAGATAGTTTCCTATATTCTCGAAGCCACTAGTTGATGTGGATCTTTTATGACCCAACTCTTAGCGAACTTCAGGCTCACTCCAAATATGGAGAGAATGGTGGTAAGAGTGGAGACAAATTAGGAGCTACCAAATATTTATAGATGGACTAAGAAATCAAAAGGCGAACACATCAATTCACATACATACATATATACATATATATTATATGTATGTATATATATATATGCATATGTATATACATATATATAATGTATATATATCTATATATATGTATGTGTATATATATGTGTATGTTATATATATACATGCCTTATTTTAGGTTTTCATTAGTTCTTTTCCTTATTTTAGCTGTTATGTTCTTTAATTCAGCAAGATAATCCCAGTTTTCCTTTTTTTTTTTTAACCATTTCCCATTTACAGTTGTCTTTCAATTTCTTTATAGTTTTCATAGCTAGTTAGGTCGCCATGAATATTGTCTGTTCTAAAAGAGTCACAAAGGTCCTTAAGCTGGTCCTTCCGTTAGTAACTTAGCTTGCATGTTAAGGCCATCGTTAGGTATGAACTAAACATACACAATTCTAGTAAAGATTGTGAAACCGAGGTCTAGCTAGAAATCTTGGTGCAACACTTAATTGGAATGCCTAGTGGGATATTGTTAATTTTTTTTCTTCAATACCACTAAGGTCCAGCAAAAAAATATCCATGGAAGGTGTTTTGCAAGATTCGAACAACCAATCTTCAGGATCTGCTTTTCGACATCTCTGACTGCTTTCCAACAGCAATTCGACAAGATAATAGGGGAGATGATGAACCATTTTTTTCAGCAGGTGGCTACGGTTTCAAGCCAATGCTTCATATGAGATACAAGCTCTCCAAGGTAACAACCACACAATACCTATCCCAGGTAAGAAAACGATCAAGCATAGCTAAGGGGCATAGGATTCTTCTCCAAACTTATCCTCTATGGCAATGTGACAATCACTTGTAAGGGCTAAGGAGGAAAGTTTATGTGAACAGGGAGCCAAATCCCAATCGATCCGGCTGACCTACAATCGGCCAAATTAGTTGGGCAGTACCAAGCTTCTTATGAAGGATTCGCACCACCACGATATGTGATGCATCCTCATGCATCTATCCATTGGCGATTTATACAAATGCTGCAGGCAAGCCATTTCATAGCTCGCCACAAGACCACCATTAATAGGACCATCTAAGATTTAGGTACCACCATCCTATATCCCATTTGGTACCTTTCCTGTAGTGCCCAAAATATTCAGAGTGCTTTATAACTAAACATCCATAGGAATTCCAGCTGTCAAGTTTTAGAATAGGTTCACACCATCTGAAAAATCAAGCAGGAGGAAGTATAATCGTTGTACCAAAACAACAGCGAGATACTGTATATCCGTCGAGCTCTACCCGTCAACTTATCGACTCTAGAGCTATCGCTGATGCCTTGTAGAGGAAGTTTAGTCTCAAAGTCATGGGCTTTGATCGCCTAGCTTTTACGAAGCCATATCAAGAAGGGATTGAAAATATCAATACCTTGCCTAAAAGATGCAAAGTCCCAAATTTCACAACCTTATCTGGGGATAACCTAAAATCTACTGTGGAAACATTAAGAGATTCACTGCCCACTACGGCGAGCTAGGGGCAGTGAGTTTCATAAACTTTAACTTTTTCCCTTATCTCTCACGGAAGTTGCATTTTAATGGCATACCAATTAGCTCCAAAATTTAGCCAACACGTGGACAGAAATGGAGAAGTTATTCCATGAAACCTTTACAAACCTCTTTCTAGATGTATCAGTCGTCATCCTATCCACAGCGAAATAAAAGGCTAGGGAGACGACTACGGACTTTCTAGAAAGATTCCGGCATTTGAAAGGGAAGTATCATACTCTTTTCCTTGGATCTGACTATGTGAAATTGGCTGATATTTGCCATATAGTATTACTTCTACATATATATTATTTTCTTATTTTTTACGATATTTTCAATGTATAAGGTGTATAATTTACACTATTTATATTTATTCTTATCTTAAGTACTTTTCGATGAAGAAGACAAGAAGAAAAGTGAAAATGAGTGAAAACAGAGAGAACAGAAACTGCCGGCACTAAGGAAGATGACCTACCGCCAACAGTAGGCCAACCTACCGCATGCGGTGGGTATTGAAGTGAAAAGAAGAAGAAAAATAGAAGCCTAATATTGATGGAAGGCTAGACCTACCGCATGCAGTAGGTCCCGAGTTTTCAAGAGGATTTTGGACAGAACTCTACTACAGACGGTTGGGCTCGACCTACCGCACGCAATAGGTCCTTACTACAGTGGAAATAATGCATTTTTCTACTATTTTTATGCAATTTTCCCCTTTTTGGACATTATTCAGTTTAGTTTTATAGAGGAAGCATTGCGGGCAAAACTTAGCAATAAAACCCCTTCAAATTCTTCTTCAATTAGATAGTTTTTCATCAATTAACATTAAATTGAAGCTTTTAGGGGAAGACTGTAGAGGTGTTACGGAACAATTTGGAATTTCATCAAGCAATTCGAGAGATGAGCTCAAGTGGCTTTCGGAACCGTCGATTCGAATCTTCTTCATCATATGCTCTCGTTTCTCTTGTTACTTATGAGTAGTATTATTAATTCGATTTCTGTTAGGATGTTTAGTTCCTAGATTTTCATTGTTTGAATGAGGGTTGAACCTAACTTTTGAATGATGTAATTTTTTATTGGATGTTATAAAATTGATGTTTATTTACTTTGGATTGTTGTTCAATTATGTTTTTATGATAATTGATTTGCGAGGAATCGATTATTTTCCATGATTGGTTGGAATTTAAAAAGAAAAATCAATGTATGGCAAATAATTGGATAATAAAAGTTGGCAATTGAATTCGTTGCACTTTGGTAGGTTATTATATCTCCTAATCTAATTGCACTCATAATCGGTTAGAGAGAGTAGAGATTCTCCTCTAAAGGTTAGTGAGTAGAGTGGCCTTCACCTAGAGATAGGGATTGTCGATTTTCCTGTGATAATCTAACCTTGGTTTTCAAACATCATTTTATGATTTTTCCAATTGAAATAGTTGACAAAAGTTAGGGGGATTCCATCACTCAAACTTTTTTTCTCAAATTTATACTTTTTAATTTATTGCTTTCATTTAATTGTTTTCTTAGTAGTTTTTAAAATATTTTCTTAAAGATCAATTTTGTTAGATAAAACATTTAGTAATTTAGCTTATTTATTCCCTAAGTTTGACAACACGGGTGTATCTTTGTTACTACGGTAATAGGTACACTTCACTGTCGCATAATTTTAGTTATACCCCATTTTAAAGACATCAAGTTTTCGTTGCACTTTTAAGTTATTAGATCACTTAATCTAATTGCATTCATAATTGGTTAGAGAGAAAAGAGATTCTCTTCTAAGGTTAGTGTGTAAAGTAGCCTTCACCTAGAGATAGGGATTGAACCAATTTTTGTGTGATAACCCAACTTCGGTTTTTCAAACATCGTTTTTATGATTTTTCCAATTGAACTAGTATACAAAAGTTAGGGGGATTCCATCATTCAAACTCTTTTTCTCAAATTTATACATTTTATTTGATTGCTTTCATTTAATTGTTTTCTTAAGAGTTTTAAAAATATTTTTTCAAAGTTCAATTTTGTTAGACTAGACATTAGATAAAACAATTAGTAATTGATCTTATCTATTCCTTGAATTCGACAACCCAAATGTATCTCTGTTACTATGGTGATAGGTACACTTGCATATCGCGTAATTTTAGTTATACCCCATTTTGAAGACATCATTGACCATTGGTGAATGTCTCCTTAACTAAGAGAAAGCCCAATATTCTCCATGACTTTCCCAACCTATCTTGGCTTACCTTCAAGGCAACTAAATTAGAGAGGTTTACTAAAGAAAAGGAGAAATGAAGAGAGCACGCTTCACTAAAGGTAAAACTATGATATCTGTAATTAAGGATATCCAGAAAAAGAAGAAGAAGAAGAAGAAGAAGAAGAACAAGAAGAAGAAGAAGAGCTGGCTAGAGATTTCATTGGCAACTAAGATCTTGGCTGGGAGCCAGCTCGCCAGGATTACAAGGAGGGTTATTCATTTGTTACCTCCCGAGCTCACTAGAACTTTAACCACCTTCTAGGAGACAAGTAGATCAAACGCACAAGTGGACAGAAGATGCTCATTCTAGAAGAGATCAAGAACAAAAAGTACCATAAGTTGAACAGTTTATTAAGCTATGATAGAAACACTAATAAAAAAGCTATCGAGGAAAATTTAAGTTTATAGAAGAAGAAACCCAGACCTCTTAATGGATTCAAATCTTTTCCTGAATATGGATATTAACATGGTGCCCATGTTTGAAATAAAAGGGAAGGTGAAACAGCAATAGAGAGTGAAATAGACTTATCCTGCAATAATGCCCAGCAATCAATAAAAAGTCATAGAGTTTGCCAGTCTACCTAAGTAATTAGTTGATCTAGAGGATCTACTAAAACAATCTCGAATTCAAATCAGCAAAAAGATAGCTCGACATTAACCAGGGGCACAGCGACCTAAAAAAGATTGCTTCAAATAAACCAAGGAGAAAGCCTGACCTAAGATAGATATTAGAAAGCAAGCCAATGGAAAGAGCGGCTGTAAGCAGAATATGACCTAGTGTAAGGCTGTTACATCTCAATAAAGTGCTTAAATTTCCTAGAGCTTAATCGACTCTAATATTGGCGTAAGTTTCAAGGATGGTATCATTATGCTACTGTTCGTGCTCTCAGTCTTGAGTGGAAGTCAGAGGTAAAAACGCCAACTTGCACTCGTAAGAGGAGGATACAGAGACACTAAGCTGTTCAACGGGGGAGGGATTACCAATTGATTAGTTTCATACCTGTTGGCCTATTGGGCCATTTTTCACATTTTTTCATTTTCCTCTTCAGTCCATTTTAATCCCAATGATGAACAACCTTGTGGGCCTCATTAGAGTGGAGTGGGCTGGCTGGCCTTGATGCCGGGCGGGCCGAGTTCAACCCGACCCGACCCAGGTGACTCGGCTATATATTGTTCTTTTCTTTCTCCAGCCTGCCCTAATCCTCTCATTGCTCTTTTGTTGAGCCGTCGCTGCTTCCACACACTCTCTCTGACCTTCTGTCTTCTCTCTTTCTCTTCTTTCGAACCGTCTGTCTGTTCGTTTTCTTCTTGACCCTTCAGGACTCTATCACCGATAGTCTGTGCCGGTTAACCTTCTCGGTACCGTGCGTGTGGCTTGGTTGATAGAGGAAAGGGCTTTGTTGAGAGAGAGAGAGAGAGCTATTTTCTTGAGGCTCCTTGGCTATTTGAGAGATTCTCCATTGTTCTTCACCGGAAGAACATTCAATAGCTGTTCGTCATCGCACACACTAAAGCCGAACTCGCCGAGCTCGTTCGGTTCCTCTGCTGCTCTGACCGAGACCTGAAGGGTCTCGAGGTAAGGTTACTGTCTTTCTGTTCCATTCTTTATTACTAACCTATCTATCTTCTCTGTTCGAATCTGGCACACACTCAGGAAGACAGCAAGGAAGAAGACCGATTGTAATAGATTAGATCTTTTATTTTTCTGTCGTTCTTTTTGCTTATTTGAGTTGTGTAATAGTAAGGTAGGAACGGTTGTAATAGTAAATAGGTCTGTTTGGTTGCCGGATCAGCGTAACAGTGGTATCAGAGCCACGGTTGTCTGCAACAACCTTCCGGCGACCACTCGATTTTTCAGATCCACGCGGGATCTGACTCAGGGAAGTCTCTTAACCTTCTTTTTCTTTGTTTGTTTTTTGTTCTGGTTATTATTAGACCTGCCGTGATTATACCTATTAGATCTATAATACTGTTATTGTCTTTTCTGTTTTTCTGTTAAAACTGCTCTTGGGTTTGCATTTGCTTCTGTTCTCTTGATGATTTCGTAGATCTGCTCTATTTCGTTGTACCTGCTATTTCTGATTATCTGTTTTGATAATTTCTGGTTTATTGTCCTGTTTATTCGAATTACTGCATTGCTTCAGTTTCGAACGTGTTCTATTATTCTGGTAATTTTCTTAAAATCTAAAACCCAAGCCTGGCTTGAGTCCAAGAGACTCCAAGTATCTGTGCCTTGGAGATTTCCATTACCTATTTACAAACACTGCAATATTCGTGACTGATTGTGTGCTGTGCGGTTGTTTTAGCATTTTTCGCCTTTTTCTGTCTCGGTTAATCTTGTGTACTTCTGCGCTGTTCTGGTTGTAAAAACACTACTGCGTTTCACGTACTTTACTGTGCCGTTTTTCTTTAAAGCTAAAATCCGGGTATTTTATTTGTGTGACAAACTTCCTTTTCAAATCTTTTATTTTTCTAGCCATTGATTACTCTTATTTGCCATTATAATCATGTCTGTTCAAAAGATTGAAACTGACAAATTTGATGGCAAATCTGATTTCTAATGTGGCGTAGAAAAATGAAAGCAGTTTTAGTCCAAAATAAAATCGTACCCGTAATTTGTAGCCCTGAAAAGTATCCGAAATCTTGGAAGGGTGAAGTGCTTTCTGAAAAACTTGGTGATGCACATAGTTGCCTCACCTTGCACTTAACCGATAACGTTTTATGATAAATAGACAAAAAAGATAACGTTTTTGAGATTTGGACAAAACTTGAAAAACTGTATTTGGGAAAATCTTTATCTAATAAGATTTATTTAAAAGAACAGCTTTTTGGATTTAAAATGAGCGGGTCTAAATCTCTTTTAGAGAACATTTATGACTTAAACAAAATAGTTTTGGAATTACAAAACATTGGTGAAAAGATTTCTGATGAAAACGTTGCTGTGATTTTATTGAATTCCTTGCCTGACTCGTTTAATGACGTTAAGTCTGCTATCAAGTATGGTAGAGATGACTTGACTCTTGCTGATGTGAAAAACGCTTTAAAATCAAAAGACCTTGATTTGAGAAAAGAAAACAAATCTAACGGAGAGAACCTTTACGTGAGAGGGAGGGTTGATCGGAGAGAATCTTTTAGTCACCGTTCTAAAAGTAAAGGGAGGTCAAAATCACGAGACAAGAAAGTGAAGTGTTTTTACTGTGGTAAGGAAGGTCATATGAAAAATAAGTATTTTAAAAGGATCAAAGAAGAAAAACAACGTAAACAAGGTAAGGGGAGCGATAAAAATGACAAAACTCACGATTTTGAATCAGATGGTAATTCAATGTATTCTGAAGTTTTGTGTGTATCCCCTTCCCTTTCTCCTGTTTCTGAACACTGGATTCTTGATTCTGGATGCACTTTTCATATGACACCAAACAAGCATTGGTTTTTAGATTTTAAACCCCTTGAGCATGGAAAAGTTTTTATGGGTAACAATCATGTTTGTGAAATTAAAGGAATTGGAAATGTTTTTATTAAAATGCATGATGGTGTGACCAGAAAATTGACTGAGGTGAGATATGTGCCCGACCTCCGTCAGAATCTAATCTCTCTTGGTGTTTTTGACACAAATGGTTTTTCTTACAAATTTGAAAATGGTATTATGAAAGTTTGCAAAGGAGCATTGATCATGCTCAAAGGTTTTAAAAAGGATGGTCAGTACCATTTAATTGGAAAAACTGTTTGCGAAGCATCTGCATTGGTGTCCAAAACTGTTCCTGAAAAGACTTTGTTGTGGCACACGAATTGGCCACATCAGTGAAAAAGGACTACATTGCCTTCAAAAGCAAAATCTTTTGGGTGGTGACAAAATCGAATCTTTAGATTTTTGTGACCATTGTGTTCTTGCAAAACAACATAAAATTAGTTTTTCATTTGGCACACACAAGTCCACTTCTGTCCTTGATTATGTGCACTGTGATTTGTGGAGACCTGAAAAGGTTCCAACTTATGGTGGGAATGTTTATTTCTTATCTGTTGTTGATTATTTTTCTAGGCATGTATGGGTATTCCTTTTGAAATCAAAAGATCAAACTTTTGAAAAGTTTTCTGAATGGAAACGCCTTGCCGAAAATCAAACCGGAAATAAACTAAAGACGATTAGGACAGATAATGGCCTTGAGTTTTGTAACAAAAAGTTTGCTGATTTATGTGCATTGCATGGCATACTGCATCATAGGACTGTTAGGCACAATCCTCAGCAAAATGGTGTTGCTGAAAGGATGAACCGTACCACTATGTATAAGATTAGGTGTCTTATGGTGTCCTCAGGAATCCCAAAACTTTTTTGGGGAGAAGCTGTAAGTACAGCTGTCTACCTCATTAATAGATCACCCTCAACAGCCATAAATTTTAAAACTCCCTTAGAGTTGTGGTCTGGAGAACCACCAAGCCTGTCAAACCTTAGAGTGTTTGGTTGTGCTGCTTTTACACATCAAAAGAAGGGTAAGTTAGACCCAAGGTCAAGAAAGGGAGTGTTTTTAGGCTACCCTAGTGGGGTGAAGGGATTCAAAGTTTGGCTCAAAGGTGAGCCGGGGGTGAGGGTTATTGTGAGTGGGGATGTAGTCTTCAATGAACTTGATATGCCTTGCCTAAAGGCTAAAACCAATCCTGATAGCCCTATTGACATTCCCATAGATGGGAATATTCCTGTGGAGGTAGAGGATACCTCCGAACTTGCACAACCCCACGACCAACCCGAAACCAGTGAAGAGTCGGAACTACCGACTAGTCAACAACCTGAAACCAACACGCCTGAATCTGAAAATTCAGATGATGATGATGAGGATCATCCCGAGGCATAAGCTCAAGCTCTAAGAGACTACCAGCTGTCTAGAGATAGGGTTAGGAGAGAGTCGAGAAAACCGGCTATGTATGGTTATTCCTACATCATCTCATATGCTTTTGTTGCTGCATCCTATATGGAAGAAAAAGAGCCTCTGTGTTTTTCTGATGTGTTAAAGAGCCCTAATCGCTCTTTGTGGTTGCATGCTATGGAAGAGGAAATGTCCTCGCTTCATAAAAACAAAACCTGGATTCTTTTTCAAAAACCCTCAAAGCAAAAATTAATTGATTGCAAATGGATTTTTAAAATCAAAGACCTGAATCTGCCAACGAACCCCCAAGGTTCAAGGCTAGGCTGGTTGCAAAAGGTTTTTCTCAAGTTGAGGGCATCGATTTCAATGAAATATTTTCTCCCGTTGTTAAATATAAAACAATTAGGATAATGCTTGCAATTGTTGCCTTTTATGATCTTGATCTTGAACAACTTGATGTAAAAACTGCATTCTTGCATGGGGAACTTGAAGAGACTATCTATATGCGTCAACCACCAAGTTTTGAAGAAAAGGGTAAGGAAAACAAGGCATGTCTCTTGAAAAAGTCCTTGTACGGAGTTAACCAATCACCAAGGCAATGGTATAAACGGTTTGACTCTTTCATGCTTAAAGCTGGTTTTATTAAAAGCAATTATGATAGCTATTTATATTTCTGTGGTGATAATGTTGAAACTACTATTTATCTTTTGCTCTATGTGGATGATATGTTAATTGCTTGTAAGCATAGAGATAAGATTACTCGCTTGAAATCCTTGCTAAAGTCTGAATTTGATATGAAGGATTTAGGTTATGCGTCTAGAATCCTTGGGATGAACATTAGTAGGGATAGAGCTGACCGATCCTTATTCATATCCCATAAATCCTTTTTGCAGAAAATTGTTTCCAAATTTTCGATGCAATTATGCAAACCAGTTTGTACACCACTTGCGAGCCATTTTCAGCTTTCTGAAAAATCTTGCCCCAAAACTAATAAGGAAAAGAATGACATGGAAAACATACCTTATAGAATGGCTATAGGATCGGTCATGTATTCTATGATATCCACACGACCTGATATTGCTTATTCCATAAGCCTTCTTAGCCGATTCATGTCTAACCCGGGTAGGGATCATTGGACAGCTCTCAAGTGGTTGTTACGATATATTAATAGGACTATTGATAGGGGTCTTCTTTGGTCTGATAATTTTGAACTGGTTGGATATGTAGATTCTGACTTTGCAGGTGATAAAGATGGTAGGAAATCTACAACTTCTTATTTCTTTACCTTAGCAAGCAATTGCATATCTTGGATGTCACAGTTGCAGCCTGTAGTCGCTTTATCGACTACGGAGGCTGAATACATTGCTGCCATTGAGGCAATTAAGGAAGCTATTTGGCTTCAAGGCCTTCTATCTGAATTGTATGTTTTAAATTCTAAAGCTGTGATTTATACTGATAGTCAAAGTTGTCTCCACTTGTGTAAAAATCCTGTTTATCATGAGAGGACTAAACACATAGATGTTAAGTATCATTTCATAAGGGAAAAGGTTTCAAGTGGCATAGTCAATATTGAGAAAATTAGTACTAAAGATAATCCTGCAGATTTTGGTACTAAAATTGTGATAACTGGTAAGTTCTCTTTGTGCAGGGACCTCCTTCATGTAGATGAAGGTTGACTCCTTGAGTCATTGCTGGCTGAAAATTAAATGAAAATATGTTCAAGGTGGAGTTTGTTGGCCTATTGGGCCATTTTTCACATTTTTTCATTTTCTCTTCAGCCCTTTTTAATCCCAATGATGAACAACCTTGTGGGCCTCATTAGAGTGGAGTGGGCTGGCTGGCCTTGATGCTGAGCGGGCCGGGTTCAACCCGACCCGACCCAGGTGACTCGGCTATATATTGTTCTTTTCTTTCTCAAGCCTGCCCTAATCCTCTCATTGCTCTTCTGTTGAGCTGCCGCTGCCTCCACACTCTCTCTCTGACCTTCTGTCTTCTCTCTCTCTTCTTTCGAACCGTCTGTCTGTTCGTTTTCTTCTTGACACTTCGGGACTCTATCACCGACAGTCCGTGCCGGTTAACCTTCTCGGTACCGTGCATGTGGCTTGGTTGAGAGAGGAAAGGGCTTTGTTGAGAGAGATAGAGAGCCGTTTTCTTGAGGCTCCTTGGCTATCTGAGGGATTCTCTATTGTTCTTCACCAGAAGAACATTCAGTCGCTGTTCGTCGTCGCGCACACTAAAGCCGAACTCGCCGAGCTCGTTCGGTTCCTCTGCTGCTCTGACCGAGACCTGAAGGGTCTCGTGGTAAGGTTACTGTCTTTTTGTTCCATTCTTTATTACTAACCTATCTATCTTCTCTGTTCGAATCTGGTACACACTCGGGAAGACAGCAAGGAAGAAGACCGATTGTAATAGATTAAATCTTTTATTTTTCTGTCGTTCTTTTTGCTTATTTGAGTTGTGTAATAGTAAGGTAGGAATGGTTGTAATAGTAAATAGGTCTGTTTGGTTGCCGGATTGGCGTAACAATACCAACAGAGTATCTCAGTACCTATGTTCACAAAGGTTTGGTAAAAGATGTGATGGTGGCGAGCATCCTAAAGCTACATTTGTCACACACTCATATGCCCAGCTGCCACCCATTTCGCTAAGCTATCACGTAACAAATCAAAGTACCTTAAACGTCTGTATGTTAAAGGTGAGTTAAACGGTAGACCTATGGGTAGAGTATTTGTAGATGGAAGGGTTGTTCTTAATGTTATGCCATTAAAGACTCTTAAGAAGATGGGGTAGGATACATCTGACCTAATCTCTTCTAATATGCAAATGGTGAATTTCACTGGAGATTCTACATCCGTATTACTGATGTTGATGGAAAATATCACCATAGGTAGCAAGAAAATATCACCAACGCTTCGAATTCAATTTTGCTTAGAAGATATTGGATTCATGCCAACTAATGTGTGCCATCAACATTGCAAAAAACATTGATGTTTTGGGACGGGGATCAATTTGAGACAGTTAAAGCAAAAAAATTACCAATTTAAAGCTGACATACGATCAGCCGAGTCTTGGGACATACCAATTTAAAGCAAGAAGATATTGGATTCATGCCAACTAATGTGTGCCATCAACATTGCAAAAAACATTGATGTTTTGGGACGGGGATCAATTTGAGACAGTTAAAGCAAAAAAATTACCAATTTAAAGCTGACATACGATCAGCCGAGTCTTTCTTTTATTCGCTACACTTCGTTCCAATCCAAGTTGTTCTAGAAAGACACAATCTCGCTTTAGTAGAGACCACTAATTCGGGGATGAAGTTCATTACGACCGCCATCTCCTCTCGCCAACAATGAGATCAGAAAGCAGAGGTAGAAGCTCGCGCGATCAGTTTAATCAAGTTTATAAGCTGGAAGATCATCTTGAAAGGTTGGATAAGGGACATGAAGAAGGTAGGCTCGTTCGAAAGAAAAGAAACATAAGTAAGGAGTAGGTTCTAGTTGTTAGAGAGCAAGTAAAGGAAGACTTTTTCAAGTTTGCAAGATAGGGTTTCGTCTGAGTCCCAGAATATCACAAGTGGGTGTCAAGCATGGTCTTGGTTCATCGAAAGAATGAACAAAGGGGAATGTTTGAATTTCTCGTAGTTTAATTATGAACATATCAAAGTTGCTCGGGTTAACAGAGTTTCTAATGACTTGTACATAAAAGAAGCAGATCGGTGGGAAGTCTTGTAGGAGACATAAACGTATAAGTTCACAAAGTCCTGAACCATGCTTGCTATTTATGAGAATAGTAGTTCCAGGAAAACAAAAACATCCCAGCTAGGAACACCCTTCATTTAAGAAAAAAAAAAGAGGAAGTTGTTCGCTACAAGCCTGCTGAGATGGCCAAATTTTATTACAAAAGTAAATTATGGCGAGAAACGACAAGGCTGACTCATGTCACCTAATGATCTAGCTCACCCGTTGGTCCGCTCTGCAGGTGGTGTTGGTGTGGAAGTGGTTGGTTGCTACCTGATGGAGCTACAAATCTAGTATTGATGGCCAAAGGTTCCACATGATGTGATCGTGAGGGCTACTGAACTTAACACTTCTCTAGCTTTAACTTGTAATTTAGCCCATTGGGCAAGGACCCTTTCAATTGATCGCTCAACACCCAGGAGGTTCGAAGATAGCATAAGATGGCGACCACTTAGATCATCAATTTGTGGTCGAAAATGTTGAAATTTGGAAAAGATGATTCCTAGTTCTTAATTGAGATCGACAGCATAAGCCCGACTTTGCTTAGACGTAGCCTGGGATGTTTGTTGTTTAGTTTGCAGCCGAGCTATCATGTACTGATTTCCTCGATACGATAGTCTTGATATTTCATGTTCCTCTATGCTCCAAACTATTCTGGTTTACATGCATAAAATGTCTTAGTCAGCTCAAGATCCTGTTTGGATAACTTATCCACAAGAGTCAGGTCAACTTTGGCAAGTTGCAGCTTGTGGGCAATTCATAATCATGATATATATCATGCAATGACTCCTCAAGATAGAAACAAAATTGCCGTAGTTCACTAGACAAATCCTCATGATTAGGAGAATCCTGTACGTATTTCTAAAATGGTATATTTCATGTTCATATGAGTTTATTTAGATGTCCTATCATGAGTGTATTGAAGATTATCAAGCTTCCATTTCATCAATGAGACATTTAGGGAAAATGATCATAGCTGGAGTTCTATGAGTCCCATATTAAAGATTCAAGTTCCTATGGAAAGCTAACATGACAACTTACAATTTGTATGAAGAGACCAAGGTCTCATTTCTAGCGACACTTTTTAACCAAAGCTATTTGGTGCCAACAAGATTTTGTTCAGAACTGCTATGTTTTTCTGAAACTTTTTCGAGCTCTTTCGTAACTTTTCCCTTCCTTGAATTTTCCATGTTTTAGCTTGCTTTTAGGTGACTTTTAAAGTTTCTTCTGCTAATTAAGTGGTCAACCTATTACCATTAGATTAGTGATTAAGGTGAAAGTTACATATATATACGTATATATATACATACAAATACACATATATATATATATATATATCTATTCATCTTACTCTCATGTAAGACATAACTTTGATGAAAATGAATTAAAATTGCAGTTTGTGAAAGTTTTGTCTAGGGTTCTTGGTGTTTCTTCATCTTCTATTTTCTTCTATATATCCTAGCAAGGTTAGTAAACTAGGTCCTTGAATTGCTATTTAAGGGTTTTTTTATCATCAAAATTTGTATTATTCAAGATGTGACTATATTGATATTCTGATTGTTACTTGAATTAGTTCTTCTCTAGAATATTAGATTGGTGGTGAGTTTAGTATACCTATTATTGATCTAGTCTATAGGGGAAGGGTAAAATTACTCATCGAAATGGACAAGTATTTCTATTGCTTGTTTTTGTTTGGTGGAGTTTTGGCGAAACCTCAACGGAGGCAAATCTTTGGATGTTTTGAGTTCTTACATCAAATGAAGGGAGCTCATATCAAATTGGTATCAGATAAAGCTCTAATTGAGATTAATTTGTTATATACGTGAATATTTGATGATTTATTGAAAAATACAAGTGGTGATTGAAAGAAAATTCAATGAAAAAGTGAATTCTCGAGCATAATAATTGATGTTGAAAAACTTGCGTTTAACGCCCTATTCCGTAAGCACCTAGCATGACTTTAAAATTACGGATGTAATAAAAATAGAGTTTTGATCTATATTGGTGTGATATAGTGTTTTTGGCACTTAGTAGTATTTTGGGGATATTTAGGAATAGGAATAAAATTTTATTATATTATTGAGGTTTTATTATTAAGATTTATAACTGCCTTTAAGTGGATTTTTATTTTTAATACCTAGTGTAGTTATTTTACAAATTTAAATACTTGACATTTTTTTCATATAGGGATTTAAAAAAAAAAAAAAACTACTTAACAATTAAGAAAATAGTCACCACCAATACTAGCCACCCTTCACCCCCTCACCGTTTTTTTTTAACTTTTCCTCCTCATTATAATATATAGATATATATACATATATAGTTTAGGTGTATTGTTTGTTTGTTTTATTTAGTATATAGCGGGATTTATTTCTAGTTAGATTATATATATATTTTTTAAGTTAGTTATTTATTTTAGGATTAAATATTTTTAAAAGGATTTTTAGTATATAGTATATAATTAATTACGGTTTCTTGCAAGAGTATATATATATTCGAGTATAGGATTTTCGATCTTTTTAAAGAATTATTATGAGTAAAAATATAAGTATAAATATATGTCCTAAGCTCATTTCGTAGGATTTCGACATTATTAAGGAAATAGGATTATTTGATCGATACCCAGGTATTAAGTATTTTTGTATTATTATTTTGTAGGATCTTAGCACCAGATCTACATCCGAGTCCACAAACTCCATTTTATTTCAAATATTACAAGGCATATATTTTTTTTAACCTTTACAAAATATTGCTATTTTGGAACGATATTTCTCAGCGTGTTTTTGGAGATGTTCTCCCTAATGTGTTACGTGTTTCCTAGAAAAATGCATACGAGCGGTGCTCCATATAGGTGTTTTTTTTAAAACAGACTATTACGGTGGTGCATAAGAAGTTTGTTGTACGCCGGTTTTCGGAAATATTTATATATTGGAAAATGTTCTAGCTTGAAAAGTTACGTAGTTTGATATGTATGAATATAGATCTGGCATTGGCATAATTGTGAAATTGCATAAGCATGTGATGACTGGCGGATGAGGATTTTTGGTGCTCTGAAATGTTTATGACCTGAATCTGTTATTATGGCCGGGCAAATGGCCCTTTGATTTGTAAATATATATGAAAACCTCATTCTGACCAGGGTTAAAGTTTGTTGAAAGTCAAGTGAACGGACGCGTTACCGGATTGCACTGTACGTGGCTAGTCCCCCGTACTAGAGCCTCTTCCGATGACGTGGACAGGTTTTTGACTCTGAGAGTGGATCCACTTTAAGAGGGGCATAGACCGCGGAGGGTGTGGCCCAATCGATCTACGTGGACACCGCATCACACTCTGCGGTAGGGTTCGACCGCCTAGTGGAGAGTCAGGAGGGGCTCGACACTGAGGTTGGTCCCAGGGTGCCCCAGGAATCTTTAGCCTGTTTTGACCAGTGATATGGGAGTGCGGTTGTTTGTAATCGAGCGCTCGTATGTTGTTTGGTGGGTATTGACTACGAGATGTCGGAACTTGGTTCCGATGGCCTCATTTTGGGGATCCGAACTTTGTCTTTGGAGCCCCACTGTTGCATTACATGTTCTTTTAAATTTGGGGCGTAGAAGCTGCGCTAATGTGTCTTGATTCGCTCAGACTTCCCAGCTACGCTTGAAACCCTCATGTAGGTTCAAGCATCAGTTTTGTTAAAATAGTAAAAGAAATACTTTCTTATAACATCGCATGAACTGTTTTGTGAAATGGCATCGTCATGGTTTTAAAGATATCACTACCGCACACACACACGAGTGGACTCACTGAGCGTTCGCGCTCACGTTTTTTTTCCATATCATGTTTTCTTCTCAAATTAGCTCGGAATGGTCAGGGGCCCAGCAAGCCACTAAAGTTTTATGCCAGGAGTTTTTGCATCAAATCTCACCAGAAGGGCATATATTTATGTTTTATCTTTTTAGACTCGAATCGTCTGTAGAGTTTCTTTTATGTTGTTGTGTAAGTTGTTGATGTAAGATACTTTTGTGTTTATAATAAAACGAAAATGAGAAGTTTTTTTTCTAGGATCCTGTGTTTTGAGCGCATCAGTAGTATCTAATTTAGTTAAGTATTCCGCGTACTTTGTGTATATACCTGTTAGTATTGTACTAGGGTTTTGTTTTATTGTGGAGCTTATAATTTAGTGCCGAGAGGCATGCAGATGCCCTACTCAGCCGCAGTTGACCTAGTGGCAGGGTTGGGGGCATCACAGGTGGTATCAGAGCATCTAGGTTCGATACTAGGTTTGAAACGTTGGATTTTAGACAAGCTATATGAGTCAACTGTTTAAACTTTAAAGTTAACCATATGATTAATTGGTTAGTACTGACCCTAAGATTTTGTTTTGTAGGTACTAGATGGCACATCCTTCTCACAGATGGACATACAGGGAGGGCACCCTCGTAGATGAGCCTAGCAAGACTACATCATCATCATCATCCTCATATTCCCTTAGGGAGATCATCACAGAAAGGGAACCAATTCCAGTGATTGACCTTTCTGATGATGAGTCAGTAGAAGGACCCAGAGATGGCACCAGTGGCACTGGGAATAGGACTTGGAACATCGATAGAAGAGGACCCTAGTGAGCCCACGTCGGACTCAGAAATGACGCCCGAACTAGAGAGAGAGGCACCGACAGTCATTGGGGGTATGGGTACCTCTGTAGCAAATACTATGCCAGCAGCAGTATCCCCTACCCCTATTCCACCCGTGGAGTCTGTATCTTCTTTTCCAGCACTACCATCACTACTTCGGGGTGGGTCAGGGAGCATGACATCTGTGGTTATTGCCTGTGTCGTGAGCAACGGGCTGAAGCCGCTGGCCAGCAGGTTGTAGCGTTGAGAGAGGAGATCTCCCGAATGGACGCCTTATTTTACGCAGCACGCCAGGCACGGCGACAGGAGAAGGCGAGGGCCTCCATGTTAGAGAGGGAGTTAGCACAGACACAGGAGGCTCATGCAGCCCGAGAGAAAGAGATTTTGGAGCTGATTAACGAGCGGGACTGGCTCAGGCAGTTTATCGCCTAGTTCCTTAGAACTACTAGAGATTCAGTGGATAGAGCACTTGATGAGCTGGATTCCCGTCCAGGATGTTCTGGTAGCCAATGTCCTTAGGCAGAGTAGGTGTTGGATAGAGTATAGGTAGATGTGCATATTTGGTCACTTGGATAGGTACGAGTAGTATTTTTGTTGGTACTTGATGCAGTAGGCTTAGGATCGTAGGTATGAGGTCCTCGGGTTTTGTATATGCATAGCAACTCGACCATATATTTTTTGGATGGTGGGACCAAGATGATCTGATTGTATCTTGACACTACTTGTACCAAAAATTCTTATTTTGAGTTATATATATGTTTGTATGTATGCATTCATATTTGTGCCTGGGATAAATTCATGTTTACTTGTCGTAGAGTATCTATAACCGTAGATGTTTATTAGTATTGGAACTTTTGGTTTTTAGAAACATGTCAGGCTCACAATCTCCCAACCGTGCGGACGAGGCTATGTCAGAAAGTTCTCAAAATAGACAGTCTGAACCTATGAGAGAGGCCACACCTCGTCCAGGACAAGCCACATACAAAGTAATCGAGAATTTTATGATCAAGATGACAGAATTGTTAGAAACTTCAATGGCCACAAGAAGAAACGAATGAGTACTAGCCACTGGAGCAGATGAAGCACTAGAACGATTTCTTAAGTTTCGACCCCCGGAGTTCTATGGAGACGTTGAGCAAGAAACTAACGCTGAACTGTTCCTTGAGCAGTTGAATGATATCTATGATACCCTTAAATATGAGGATGCCCTGAGAGTAACGTTTACAGCTTTTAGACTTCGAGGAATGGCAAAGGATTGGTGGCTTAGAGCTTCCGAAGCGTGGACACTTAAGAACCAACCATAGACCTGGAACGATTTTCAAGAAGAATTAAAAAAGGGGTACATACCTCGTTGGGTTCGTGAGCAACGAGAGGATGAGTTTCAACAATTAAGACAGGGTAACCTAACAGTTGCCCAGTATACGGCAAAGTTCAATAGGTTGGCTAAGTATTGCTTAAGGTTGATAGATACTGATGAAAATAAGACGCGACAATTTGTGAAAGGATTGAGGGTTGAACTGTAACGGGCATTGGCCCCCTTGCCACCGATGGGATTCGCGGCCGCCGTTGAAGCAGCCACGCGAACAGAGATGGCTGATCAAGCGGTTATACAGAGGAAAACAGCCATTGGTTCAGCGACGACTCCATATAAATGTCCTGGACAAGGACCATGCAAACCTAGAGATTTCAAGAGATCCCGTAGTGAACAAAGGACTGGAAATAAAGGCTGACCAACCCTAACCCCTGGAAGATCCCACAGAATATGTGCATACTGTGGACGAAGTGGGCATGTGGCTGAAATGTGTTATCGGAAGTTAAGATTATGTTTCAAGTGTGGAAAATCAGGACATACCAAGGACCAGTGCCCTGAGATGCAACAAGTACCTCCGGAGATGTCCAGAAAAGCAGGCCGACCCACAGTCATGAGAGGAACAACAGAAGGAAGGAATAATAAGCCGCAAGTAAAAGCTAAAGTTTATGCACTGGATGGATTGCCCGTAGATACTGAAGCAGAAGTAGTTGAAGGTATGATAAAAATCTTTTCTCAACTAGCAAGAGTACTCATTGACCCTGGAGCTACGCATTCTTTTGTGAGTTTGCATTTCATAAAACATATTCCTATACCTCCTGTTAACATGCATTACTAGTTGATAGTTAGCACTCCTATGGGCGTGAATAAGATAACTGAGGTAAAGTGCCCCGATTGTGACATATGTGTCGAGAATGTGGTTTTATCCAGAGATTTAATTGCCTTACCATTGGAGGGATATGACGTGATACTTGGGATGGACTGGTTGTCTAAACATTATGCCCAAGTAGATTGTTGACGGAAGTTGGTTAAGTTTAGCCGACCAAGTATGCCAATCCTGGTGTTCCAAGGAAAGCGAACAAAACGGGAGAATCTCTTTTTGTCTGGCATGAAAGCCAGAAAGTTGCTATGGAAATGATGTCAAGGGTACTTAGCATATTTACTCAACAAACCTAAGGAGGAGGTAAAATTAGATACAGTACTTGTAGTGAGGGAGTTTGTGGATGTTTTCCCTGAGGAGTTGATGATGCTACCCCTAGATCGAGAAGTGGAGTTCGGCATAGAATTGGTACCTGATGCTAAACCAATATCTCGAACTCTATATCGGATGGCACAGGAGGAACTAAAAGAGTTGAAAAAGCAACTACAAGAACTGTTGCAGCAAGGATATATTCGTCCAAGTACATCTCCTATGGGTGCGCCAATTTTGTTTGTAAAGAAAAAGGATGGAACCCTGAGGATGTGTACAGATTACAGAGGATTGAATAATGTGACAGTCAAGAACAAATACCCACTACCCCTCATTGATGAGTTATCTGACCAACTCCGAGGAGCGGGATGTTTTTCCAAATTGGACTTGAGGCAGGGGTATTATCAAGTCAGGATAAGAGAAAAGGATATTCCAATGAAGGCATTCAACACACGATACGGGCATTACGAGTTTGTGGTTATGCCGTTTGGATTAACTAATGCACCTGCGACATTTATGGACTTGATGCATAGAGTCTTTAATCCTTACTTGATAAGTTTCTGGTGATTTTTATTGATGACATTCTTGTTTATTCACCTAACCCTGAAGCTCATGAACAACATCTTCGAAAAGTGTTGCGAACCATATGGGAGCATAAGTTATATGCTAAGTTTAGCAAATGTGAGTTCTGGATGAGTCAAGTTACTTTCCTAGGACATGTTATCACCCAGGAAAGAATCTCGGTGGATCCGGCGAAAGTAGAAGCAGTGATCTATTGGACACAACCCAAAACACCAACTGAAGTACGTAGTTTCTTGGGTATGGCAGGATACTATAGGAGATTCATAAAAGACTTTTCAAGGATTGCTGGACTCTAACCCAATTAACCAGAAAAGCAACCAAGTTTGAGTGGACGGAAAAGTGTGATAGGAGTTTGCAAGAATTGAAGAACTGACTGACGTCGGCACCAGTGTTAACATTACCCGATCCGAACAAGGAGTTTTCATTGTATACAGATGGTTCAGGAGAAGGTCTAGGAGCTGTGTTGATGAAAGACAGGAAGGTGGTCACATATATTTCAAGAAAGTTGAAGGATCATGAACAGAATTATCCGACACACGATTTCGAATTAGCAGCCATCGTCTTTGCACTTAAGAAGTGGCGACACTACTTGTATAGGGCTAAGTATGAGATATTTACTGATCATAAGAGTTTAAAGTATCTGTTTCTCAAAAGGACTTGAACATGAGACAACGTCGATGGATGGAACTGCTGGAAGAATATTGATGCCCGATTAACTATCATCCAGGAAAGGCGAATGTGGTGGCAGATGCATTGAGTAGAAAAGCAAAGATATCAAGTCTTAGCTTAACATCCACCTACAACAGGATATTAGAAGTGCCCAAAAGAGTAATAAGGATTCCAATAGTTTAAAAACCGTGTGGAAGCTAAGGGATTGGAAGATTTTCGAACATTAGAAGCTGACGGGAGCCTGTACTTTCGGAATCAGTTATGTGTACCCAATGACACTGAACTTAAGCGCAAGATTCTAGAGGAAGCCCACAGAAGTAAGTATTCAATGCATCTTGGAGAGAATAAGATGTATAAAGACTTAAAGCAAAAGTTTTGGTGGAATGGAATGAAGAGAGAAATTGCGGAGTATGTAGCGGCCTGTCTTACATGTCAAAGGGTCAAAGCGGAACATCAAAAGTCAGGGGGGCTACTACAACCGCTACCTGTTCCCGAATGGAAATGAGATCATGTGACAATGGACTTTGTCACAGGATTGCCCCGGACCAAGGGTTATAAGGATGCTATCTGGGTAATCGTTGATCGTTTAACAAAAGTGGCTCATTTTATTGCCATTAATATGTCATACCCTTTGGATAAGTTGGCACAGATTTATGTAGATGAGATTGTCCGACTTCATGGAGTACCCGTTGATATTGTATCCGATAGAGACCCAAGGTTTACCTCAAGGTTTTGGCCTAAGTTCCAGGCAGCTATGGGGACTAATCTAAGTTATAGCACCACAGCACTGTTGGAATCCGTAGGCAAAAACAAAAATAAAATAAAACTACGGAAATCCATCAATAGGATCTACATATACTAGAAAAACCGATTGGATAGAAGTTACCTCAATGTTTTGATTATTCGGTGTGGAGGTACTGCTTTTTACGCTTCGCCCACTACTGGTATCCACGTGACGAACTCCTCTGCAAGCGATCGGGATGCTAGCCCCTTCTGTGTTCTAAAAACTGTTCAGAACTGATCCTGACCATCTGGTAATCGGTCGTATTTCAGAGAGAGGAGGCTAGATACTACATCGCCGTTCAAGGGTTTAGGGGTTTTGTTTTTCTTTTTCAGATAAAGGATGGCAACTAAGAAAATGTTAACATAATCTTTTATAGCTGTCAATATCAAAACCCTAACTGTCATCTAATGACAATTTAATCTTGTCCGTCTATTCCTATAATCATCCAACGATTGGATGAGTAATATTAAGTAATTAATTTCATTTATTCGATTAAATAAAATTAATTACTTAATTAACTTACCAGAAAATACAATATGGAATCTCATTCCCCTTTTGTATACATTCAACGAATCTGGACACAATCTAGATTCATTGAACGTGGACATTATGCTCACAAGATCGTCTATGCGTGTGACCCTGTAGGTTCACTTAACGTTGGTAGTGAATGAAAAATATCCTAGACATTTATTCACAAAACATAAGTGGCCTCTAGCAAGACATTATGCTTACCAAAGTTAAGTAAATGTAATAATAACCTAGCATCAGATTTAATATTTAGTCTTTTTGTCATACGATATCCTAATTAAGTATAAGGCATGGACCAAGTCATCCTTATAAAACTTAATTAACCATTTACTTGATCACCAGGCAGACTGTTCCAACAAATAATATTAATAACACCTTATTAATAGTTATTTGAGCATGGCCATGCATATTTTCCAGTCTTCCTTATCAAGGGGCCCATGGATATCTCTCTGTAAAAAGAGAGGGACAAATCCCTTTCACTATCTCCAATATTCAAGCCATGACAAGAAAATAAGCCAACCAATAGTCATAATGATCACCTAATCAAAAGTGATGTTTGACTATGTCAAAACATATTTTCCCCATGCAAGAAATATTAGAAACATTAGGTCAAAGGACACCAAATATAAAACTGAGAAGAAATACTTGTAACTTAAACCCATGCAATATTTCTTCTTCACTTTGGGTCATGTCCAATACAATATTCTCAATATGTATTTATGAATTGATTTTATATCTCATATTCATGATCAGTAAAACTTAACCATCAATCATCTTCACACTAGTTTACAAGATGTAATAAACTAGGGACAAATAAGAATAGTTTTTATTAGCTATAAGGCTTTTACTATCAAGTTACATACTTGATGACTAAGAGCATAAAATACAATTCAAAAAAATACATGCTTCATAAATCATAAATGTGAGTCAATTGGTCTTAGGGCATATACTAACAAGCACATCCCCAAACCGATGGACGGTCTAAAAGAACAATTCAAACCCTAGAGGATATGTTAAGAGCTTACGCCTTAGACTTTGGAAATAAGTGGGTTGACAATCTTGCTTGTGCTGAGTTTGCTTATAATAATAGCTACCACTCTTCGATAAGAATGTCACCATTTGAAGCATTGTATCGTAGAAGATGCAGAACACCTTTGTACTGGGATGAAGTCAGAGTTCGATCCCATTGGAGGCAAAGAAACTTGATGCCAGAATTGGAGGAGATGCAGAAACAAGTTAAGATAATTCAAGACCGGCTTTGGACAGCTAAAAGTAGACAGAAGAGCTATGCCGACAATCGAAGAAGGGATCTGGAGTTTAGTGTGGGAGATCGAGTTTTCTTAAAACTTACACCACATCGCGGGAAGCTGCGATATCCGAGGAGAGGAAAGTTAAGCACCCGATATATCGGACCGTTTGAAATTATTGACAGGATTGGTAAAGTAGCATACCGACTCGCCTTACCAAATGAACTTATGAGTATACATGATGTGTTCCATGTATCACAATTAAAGAAGTATCATCCTGCACCTGATCATGTTCTCAATGATGACCAATTTGAATTACAAGCTGATCTATCATATGAAGAAAAACCAACTGAGATTATAGAACGAAGCGTAAAAGAGTTACGCTGGAGACAGATTCCAATGTGTAAAGTGGTATGGTGACATCATGGGATCAAAGAGGCAACCTGGGAAACTGAGGAGTACTTGAAGAAAAAGTATCTAGAACCTATAGGTACGTAACTATTCAATTTCGAGGACGAAATTCTTTTTAAGGAGGGTAGAATGTAACGCCCTATTCTGTAAGCACCTAGCATGACTTTAAAATTACGGATGTAATAAGAATAGAGTTTTGATCTATATTGGTGGGATATAGTGTTTTTGGCACTTATTAGTATTTTGGGGATATTCAGGAATAGGAATAAAATTTTATTATATTATTGAGGTTTTATCATTAAGATTTATAACTGCCTTTAAGTGGATTTTTATTTTTAATACCTAGTGTATTTATTTTAGAAATTTAAATACTTGACATTTTTTTCATATAGGGATTTAAAAAAAAACTACTTAACAATTAAGAAAACAGTCACCACCTATACTAGCCACCCGTCACCCCCTCACCGTTTTTTTTTTACTTTTCCACCTTAACCGCCTCACACCCTCAGTTCTTTTTCTTTCTTTTCTTTTATGCAAATCATTAAATATATATATATGTATGCATGGCTTATATGCCATTTGTTTGGCAACAAAAAAAAAAAGACACAATCTGAGGACAATTTCATATTAAGGTTAGTTGGTATTTTTTTTTCTTCTCTTATTTTTTTTTTATGTCTTTTATTTCTTTTTCTTTCCTTTGTATTTTCATTATAATATATAGATATATATAGTTTAGGTGTATTGTTTGTTTGTTTTCTTTAGTATATAGTGGGATTTATTTCTAGTTAGATTATATATATTTTAAGTTAGTTATTAATTTTAGGATTAAATATTTTTAAAAGGATTTTTAGTATATAGTATATAATTAATTACGGTTTCTTGGAAGAGTATATATATTTGAGTATAGGATTTTCGATCTTTTTAAAGAATTATTATTAGTAAAAATATAAGTATAGATATATCTCCTAAGCTCATTTCGTAGGATTTCGATATTATTTAGGAAATAGGATTATTTGATCGATACCCAGGCATTAAGTATTTTTGTATTGTTATTTTGTAGGATCTTAGCACCAGATCTATATCTAGGTGAGTCCACAAACTCCATTTTATTTCAAATATTACAAGACATATAAATATGTTTTTTTTTAACCTTTACAAAATATTGCTATTTTTGGAACGATATTTCTCAGTGTGTTTTTGGAGATGTTCTCCCTAATGTGTTACGTGTTTCCTAGAAAAATGCATAGGAGCGGTGCTCCATATAGGTATTTTTTTTAAAACAGACTATTACGGTGGTGCATAAGAAGTTTGTTGTTCGCAGGTTTTTCGGAAATATTTATATATTGGAAATGTTCTAGCTTGAAAAGTTACGTAGTTTGATATGTATGAATATAGATCTCTAGCATTGGCATAATTGTGAAATTGCATAAGCATGTGATGACTGGCAGATGAGCATTTTTTGTCCTCTGAAATGTTTATGACTTGAATCTTTTATTATGGCCGGGCAAATGGCCATTTGATTTGTAAATACATATGAAAACCTTATTCCGACCAGGGTTAAAGTTTGTTGAAATTCAAGTGAATGGACGCGTTAGCGGATTGCACTGTACGTGGCTAGTCCCCCGTACTAGGGCCTCTTCCGATGACGTGGACGTGTTTTTGACTCTGAGGGTGGATCCACTTTAAGAGGGGCGTAGACCGCGGAGGGTGTGGCCCAATCGCTCTACGTGGACACCGCATCATGCTCTGCGGTAGGGTTCGACCGCCTAGTGAAGAGTCAGGAGGGGCTCGACACCGAGGTTGGTCCCAGGGCAGACCTGGTAGGTGCCCCAGGAGTCTGTAGCCTGTTTTGACCAGTGATATGGAAGTGCGGTTGTTTATAATCGAGCGCTCGTATGTTGTTTGGCGGGTATTGACTACGAGATGCCGGAACTTGGTTCCGATGGCCTCATTTTGGGGATCCATACTTTGTCTGTGGAGCTCCACTGTTGCATTACATGTTCTTTTAAATTTGGGGCGTAGAAGCTGCGCTGATGTGTCTTGATTCACTCAGACTTCCCAGCTGCGCTCGAAACCCTCATGTAGGTTCAAGAATCAGTTTTGTTAAAATAGTAAAAGAAGTACTTTTCTTATAACATCGCATCAACTGTTTTGTGAAATGGCATCGTCATGGTTTTAAAGAAATCACTACCGCACACACACACGTGGACTCACTGAGCGTTCGCGCTCACGTTTTTTTTTCCATATCATGTTTTCTTCTCAGATTAGCTGGAACGGTCAGGGGCCCAGCAAGCCATTAAAGTTTTAGGCCAAAAGTTTTTGGATCAAATCTCCCCAGAAGGGCATATATTTATGTTTTATCTTTTTAGACTCGAATCATCTGTAGAGTTTCTTTTTATGTTAGTATCTAAGTTGTTGATGTAAGATACTTTTGTGTTTATAATAAAACGAAAATGAGAAGTTTTTTTTAGGATCCTGTGTTTTGAGCGCACCAGTAGTATCTAATTTACTTAAGTATTCCGCGTACTTTATGTATATACCTGTTAGTGTTGTACTAGGGTTTTGTTTTATTATGGAGCTTATAATTTAGTATCGAGAGGCACGCAGATGCCCTACTCAGCCTCAGTTGACCTAGTGGCAGGGTTGGGGGCATCACATGCGTCGAAAAAAAAATCCAATGAAAGGATTTTCGGAGAATTTGAGCTTTTTGAAAACATTGATGCCTTGGGAATATTTTGAAACAAATATGAGCCAATTTGGAGTTGAATGGACTGAGTTAACAAAGAAATTGATATGAACCGGGATTATCAAGAATCCAAGGATCTCTTTCGAGGACCAATCCCTCGAACAGGGGCAAGGAAGATCAAGGATTATGATGGTGGCATAGCTAAAAGAATGATGGCATTTGTTGAACAAACTATGAAGGATGAAGTAAAGTTCAAGATGGAAGGCTTAGAAGATGGTGAAAAACTTCCCAAGTTGCTCATGATTCATGCCCTAAGCAAGGAGCAACAAATGGAGCAAGTTGGTGGTGCAAAAATTGAAGAATTGTTGAAAACATGACCTACCATCGGAAGTAGGCCCTGCACCTACAATCCATATTAGGATTTTGGTTGGAAAATGCCGGAAGGTTCAACAACCTACCGGCAATAGTAGGCTCAACCTACAGTCTGCTGTAGGGTAGTGTTTTACTTCAATGTATTGTTTTGGACGATTTTTAGCATGTTAACTCTATTTCTAACTTTTAATTAAGGTCTTAATTGGTTTTTTAGTAACCTAAGATCATGGTCAAAGTAAGTTTAAGTATTAAACCTATAATTAAGTCTTAATTAGTCTTTTAGTGACTTAAGACCATGGTCAAAGTAGGGTTAAGTACATCTTATTAGCTCATTTTTTACTAAGTTGGAATATATATGAAATTGAGAGTGTTTGAATTAGGGTTCTTGAGTTCCTCAAACCTTTTCCTAACTTCTATCTAGGTTTGATCATCCTTAGGTTGATTTTATTTGAATCACTTAGATTGAGATGGCAAAAGTTTCTACAATTGATCACAATTCCTTCTCTATGATATATACAATCTTGTAATTCTAGCAATTAATTAAGCTCCAAATTGCCAAGTTCTAAATTCTTGTTTAAAATGATGCTCGTATGTCTTGTTAGGTTTAATCTTGATGAGGATTAATTTAGCACAATTCCTGAGTTTGATTACTGCTGTCTTGTCCCAAGTTTTCTTTGCAAATAAAAAACCTTTTCCATTTTATCTAAAAAGTAATTATTTATGTTATTACTGCACTGTTAATATTATAGTCTTAAGATTATTTTAAATGGGATGCATAGTCTTAAGTGTAATGCTTAAAAATAAAGTTTGTTTCAATTAAAAAGATTCATGTATACTATACCTTTTTCCTCTCTTTTTACTTGAATGTTAATAAGTGAGTAAAATCATTACCTTTTAAAATTATCTATTAAGTTTTGAGTTTTAAGTATGCTAAAAAATATTATTATCTTTTTTTCTTATAGTTTTCATCATGAGGATTTCGATGACATATTCTCCATCATATACACATTAGAGGTACGTGTTCATTTAGTTTAAATTTCGTTTTACGGTGGAGCCCTGACTCTTTAAAGTCTTACGGGAGAGCCTGACTCTTTAAAGCTTTATTGGGGAGCCCTGACTCTTAAATTTTTGTTTGCCTGTGTGTTTGCTTGTTTGAGTGGTCTATGTGCCTGAAAATACAGAGGAAACTCTGCCAAAACTTTTTCAATCTTATAAAAAACTTAGATTTTTTAGTGGTTTTTGTTGAACTTATTGTGTTATGAATTTATGATGCCTTGATCAGGAATGATGCTTCCCAGAGAAGTTTCCTATAGTGTTTTTCTGAGTTTTATTCATTTAGTTAAATAATCTTTAAGTTAGCTTTTGTTTTTGGATCATTGGAAGTTCAAGAATGCATTCATTAGTAGATTATTGATGGCATTTTCTCCTTGTTAAGTTTTATTAGGATCATCAAATGTACTTGGTAGAGTGTGAATTTGAAGCACTTAAGGAATGTGTCTCGGGGACAGGGGGGGGCTTTAAAAGTGTCTCTTGCATAAATGCTACATTGCCATTGTCACAAATTATTGTTCAATCATAAACGCTACATTGTTTCTTTTGAAACTCTCAACTTTTTGATATTTTGAAAATCTCGGTTTCTTGTGTTGTAATTTTGAAACTATCTTTTTTAAAGTATCATATAAAGAAGTTAAAATGGTTTTGTTTTGATTTGTTGAGAAAAAAAAAAACCATCTTAAACTCTGAAAAGTTTCACGAGAGAGCCCTGACTCTTAATTTTTTGTTTCATATGTGTTTATTACTTGTTTGAGTGGCCTGTGCGCCTAGAAAATGTCCATAATATAGAGGGAACTCTGCCAAAAAGTTTTTGAACTTATAAAAAACTTAAACGTTTTAGTAATAACTTAACGTAAAACTTAAAATGAAAGGAGAGGTTTGAACTTTTTAATTATTTAAGAGACACTTTGCTATGCTTACAAAGAGAGGAACCTTGTTTATAAATATTATAAATGATTATAAGTTATATCTTCTTGTTAAGACTATAAGATTATATAAGGCTTTTGAGTACGTCTAAAATTTAAACTTTATAATCGTAACTTAGAAGTTATGGAACTAACAATTCTTTCTCCTAATAATTCTTAGAATATATGGAAAATATATCAGATCGTAGTTGGATGTACAAAGAGCAACTCGTGCCTGGGTTTAAGGGTCTTACAAATGAATTCATTAATGGAGTTAATGGTTTTATTCATGATTGTCTTAAAATGAATAATAGAAGTAAAAAAGAGATGAAATGTCCATGTAGAAAGTGCAGAAATAAGAAATTTATAGAAGCAGATGGTGCGAATGATCATCTTTTGCGGTGGGATTTTGTGCCTTATTATCATAATTGGAAAGGTCATGGTGAAAAAATATGGCCACATGATGAGGGACGTATTCTTGAAGAACGTGATGGTACAATTCGTTCAAATATTAGGGATAGAAAGTTCACGGTGAATGCCAGAGGAAATGAACTCATATCGTGAGATTATAATTGATGCATTCGGTCCGAACTTTATCTCTCATGAAGAAACTAATCATGAAGAACCACCTAATCCTGTGGCAAAAAAAATTTTCGACATGTTAAAAGTGGGACATTGTTTGTTGAAGGCGATGACAGACATTCAGTGTTATCTGCTTGTGAGGAGTTGTTGTACATTAAGTTTGAGAATCAATGGACTCAAAAGTCGTACGATGATTTTTGTGCATTCATAAAGAAGCATTTGCCACCAGGAAATAATATGGTCGAAAGAGGGGTCAGGGACGAAGAAATTGATATCTAAGTTACGATTGCCGTGCAAAGGATTAATGTGTGTCCCGATGGTTGTATGCTTTATTGGAAGGAAGACTCTGACAGAACGAAATATAAGTTTTATGGCAGTCAATGATACAAGATAAGTAGAAAGAAGAGAAGGAAGAAGAGGAGACTTGTGCCGAAGAGTCCGACGAAGACAATGTTTTATTTTTTGTTAACTTCTAGATTGCAAAGATTGTATGCCTCAAAAAGAACTGCCAAACATATGAGATGGCATTCTGAAAGCTCACAGGAGCTAGATGTAATGGGTCATCCTAGAGATGGAGAAGCTTGAAAGCATTTTGATAGGACTTACTCAGATTTTTCGGCAGAAACAAGGAAAGTAAGACTTAGCTTGTGTACAAATGGATTTTCACATTTTCGAATGGCAGGAAAGACATACTCTTCGTGGCCAGTAATGGTAACTCCGTATAACTTGCCGCCTTGGATGTGTATAAAAATGGAGGTAATATTCTTGAAGGTTCTCATCCCGGGTCCAAAGAATTCGTGTATCTACTTGCTTGATTTGGTTTGCGTTCAGTGAAGCGATCCAGCCACCTCACTGCCCCCCACGCGTATTCCCAAAAGGAAGTAGCTTTGGGTTTAGGAACTGAGCTCACTTATTCTGACGAAGAGAAGATAGATGAATTAAATCAGTTGTGGAAGGTCGGAACCCTTAAATTATATAACTTATTCTAATATATTTGCAATGTATTAGGTACTTGCACCATATAAAGAAGACAATAATAAATAAGGCAAAAGTCGAGGGATCAATTTGCAATGTTTACCTAATTGAGAAGGTGCAATATTCTTCGGCTACTACTTTGAAGAGAGCATACCTATACTCCACAAACGATTTATGTGAAATGATGATGTTGGGAATCTCTTCATCAGGGTAAGTTTCTATTAATATACAATACACAAGTAAGAAAATTCCGCGAAATGAATAAAAGATTCTTAGAAGATCGAGAATAGAAAGCGGCCCGGAACTATATCCTCCTTAATTGTGAGGAAGTGGAACCTTACCTTCAGTAAGTTAATCGATGTTCTTCCCTTCATACACGGTTCATATACATATATACACATCTTGTAAACTTTAAATTTACTTATGCGGGAAATACGAATTAGAATTGAGAAATCTCAATTCGAATATACCGGATAATGAAATTCAAGAGAAATAAGCTAGGGATTTGCAAAGTGGTTTACAATTGAAGAAAATTAATCTCTCCCTAAGCATTTAAATTTAATTAACAATGATTGTCACATAACCTTATTAACCTTGTCAAATGTGTATACAGATGCACAAGCCCATGCAACAATATAGTCAACTCCTAAAATATCTATCTTGGGTTCCTTAAAAAAAAAGTTAAGACTTGCACAAGATACATTATCAATGGTACACAAGAGATAGGGTGAGGAGGGAGAAACTTATAATGATAGTGTGTATGTGAAACCAAACTATTACAATGTTTTAAAAGTAATAGTGAGGTAGAGTTGACTAGAACACTAATCCAAAAAGTTATCTTGTTTCATTGTCATTGGTTTGATTCTTCGAATAGAGGAATGAGGATTCACCCTCAATATAAAATTGTTGATTCGCACAAAGATCGGAGGTGTGGATGATATGATCCTTTCGTGTTAGCTCATCAAGCCGAGCAAGTTTCATCCCTCCCATATACTTACTGTAAAAGACCAAGGTCTAATTAGGTTAGTGTTATGAAATCTCAACCCCGCCTAAATGTTCCTACCAAGATGATGTGTTCCAAGAAAATGTAGACATTCACGAGGGTTCGGCAATAGATGTGACTATTGAAGACGTAGGACCTCTCGTCTACGAGTCCCGTTCGTCGGAAGAATTAGATATCATGGTCGAGACATATTTCGAGGAAGTTCAAAATGATGAAAGTGAAATAGAATAGGATTTTGATGAAAATTCTTATAAAGAGACCGACGAAGATTTCGACGTTGCATCCGATAATGATTCCGAGAGATAGAACATTGTATGAGCAACTTTTATTGCACTAATATTATTGTACTTGTGTTATCATTATAATTATGTTTATTAACTTCTTGTCATCATACACATGATATTTAGATCATTTATAATTATATTTATGTTTATTATCTATAACTAATTCTATCCTCCTCATTTATATGACAGGTT
The DNA here is from genome assembly GCA_028651295.1 of Catharanthus roseus. NCBI lineage: Eukaryota > Viridiplantae > Streptophyta > Magnoliopsida > Gentianales > Apocynaceae > Catharanthus > Catharanthus roseus. Next base: position 11,207,358 of record JAPQWS010000016.1, read on the forward strand.
GATGGCCCAAGGATGTAAGAGAAAAGATCCACCGCCCTCCAAGCAGCAGGAGCCATCATCGATGATACAATAAGATTCATTGACTCTGGCATAGCAGGAATCCACAGACACGTACAGATCAAGATATACTGAAACAGACACAATTATCTGCAGGTTCTGACGCTCTGGCTTCATATTCCGCACTGACCATACAGCCGTCATCATCTATGGCTCCCTTTACATGTCTTGCGGCTTGGAAGCTATCTCACGGTGATACTCGATAGTTATTGATCCTGAATGTAGATCGGTAATTTCAGTAAACATAAAAAACATATCATTATAATTTCTAAACTATAATTAAATGTAATATATAATAATATTAATGTGTACAGACTACATTCATCTTCGAGAAACGCCACACATATCTCAGCTATCATGCAGAAATGCTTCATTAGCCCTTATCACCGTTGGTCTGAGGTCCCACTGAATATCCGCAATATGTGGTGGGGAGAGTTTTAGGTAAATGAATCCAATATTATAGTTGTTTTACTTTGTCCAATTTATACTTATAATATTTTGAATCAATTTTTTTGTTATTAATATATTTATAGAAATATTATTTTCTAATGTTAGATGCGTATGGGATCCGACATTATCCATGACAAAGATGTGGCATGCATAGGAGGTCAAGGTCGGCAACCGGATGAGAAATTTGCTTTGCGATGCTCACCCTCGAGGAAGAGACACGTTTGGATTTCTGAGATGCGGTGGGAGCAGATGATGAAATATTGAGAGAATCCTGAGTACAGAACATTTTGTGAACGGAATAAAAGGAATAGAAATGAGGTACCGGGAGGGGGGGGGGGTTCACGGAGCCGGGAAGCATACAGGTGGTTCTATCTCCTTCACAAATCATCAGTTGAACAGGGTAAGAACTCTTTGGTTTTACTACTTCATTTTGTTACTTCATTATAATGTAATTAATAACTGTGTTTTTTTTTTTTTTTTTGCAGTAAGCGAATTTAATAGAGAGGTTCTCCAAGAACAGTCACTTAGATTTAAGAGCTATTGTTTCCAGTGTCTGTGCTACCTTCGACAAGCACATGAGGCATGCTAAGCACAACCACTTGCCGTGCATCCCTATGCCACCAATGATGGACATCGTCAAAATTGCTATGATTGTCGTTCCATCAACATCTTCATCCCGGGCTGCAATTGTGGAGACCTCAGACACAAGAAAGACCATCGGTATACATCATCGGGCTCACAAATAAATAGATAGATGTCGGCGCTACTGTCGGTATAGTTTAGCAGTGGAAAATCGGTACTGTCAGAAAGGCCGTTGGTATGTGTTACCGACAGAAGAAGAGCATCGGCTCCTGACGTACCACAAAAAAATGAAACTCTGTCGGTAATGTTGTCGAGAATACGAGTTACCGACATCAAGGAGACGACGGTCACTTAAGTACTTTTTACTGACGGGACATCGATAGCGATGACCGTCGATGTTTGCTTGTGCTTTTGTAGTGGCGTACATGAGTGAAACTAGTGCTCATCACAAGAGCGTATACACTTAGGGAGTGATTGTGATGTGAACCGGTTAGACATACAAGAACATCAAGGAGTTGTGATAAGAGCCAAGGCAAAACAACTACAGTGTCACAAAGATAAAATTGAGCAAGAGAAGTTTCAAGGCTTAAATTTTGATATCCAAGACCTTATGGGGCTTAAATTTTGATGTCCAAGACTTTATGGGGCTTAAATTTTGATGTCCAAGACTTTATGAGGCTTAAATTTTGATGTCCAAGACTTTATGGAGCAATATTCTAAAGTCCTGAATTAGTTAGAAATTGAAAATTTACCTTGGTAGATGGTTGGAAGCGCTTTTGCCCAAGTTGGAAAATTGCCTCCTATTTTTGGTAAGGTGTTGACGAGTGCTCTAGAATAGTCCAAATGCAATTAAAACTCCTCTATTGTCTTATCAAGTGTATGTATAGGTGCTATTATCCTTTGGGCTGAAAATATGAGAGGGAAAAATTCCTATTTGCTCCCTCAAGTCTCTATAAATATGTAGCCTTCCATTTTGAATAAGCTAATGAAGAAATTTTTCAAGACAAAGGTTCTTCTCTTAGTATTCTTAGTTCTTAGCTTAGCTTTTCTATCTTCTTCTAGGGTGAACTTCCTTGAAAGAAAAATCACTTTGAAGACTTGTTGAAAGTTCCAATAGCTTCAAGGTTGATTATCAAAATTCCTTGATACTAGTTACTACACTCTTGTAGAAAACTAGTCTTGAGGTCGTCTTCTTGTTTCATTGAGGTCTAAGGTTCAAAATACCTTAGGTTGCTTGAACTTTGAAGAAAAGATTTTTTTTAACCCTTCTTGAGTTCTTGGATTTAACACATCCAAGGTTTCTAGAAGTTTAACATTTTCAAGTCCTTTCAAAGGCACTTTTCTCTCTTCTACTTGTTACACTTGTTTTGTTTGTTCTCTCCTTCAGTTCTTGAAATTTTATGCTCTTGAAGATCATTCCGCATCATTTGCTATCAGAGCCACCTTCAAGTAAGTGTTTTTGAAATATCTTACATACAAAAAAGAAAAAAAAACACAAAAAAAAAAAAAAAAGATAAAAGAGACAAGATTGCTGGAAATTGGCAACACCAAAATAGAGTGCTTGAACGACCTGGAATATGACTAGAACTTTACAATATTTTTACATAGAGTTATACTAAATTGAGTGGGAAACAAATGAAACAAGTCTCATATAATTTTTACTTCATTTGGTATCTCAAAATAGTAAACAACTTGAAGGTGCATCTGGCTTTTCCGCAGACAAAAAGTGTTGAAATGATCTAAGCATATCTTCTATTTTACTAATGCTTTTTCTTTGATTCTTGAGCCTAAACTTAAGAATTTAGAGTGAGGATTCTTTCTAGACAAACCTAATTCAATTTAGACTTGTGGTTCAATACCATTTTTCAAAACAAGTCGAGTATGTCATCCACTCTGCTTGCTGGAAACTTTTGTTGTGTATTCTTTTGTGTTTTTGAAGTATCCTAGCTTTGCGTTTGCATTTGTGGTCGGATTTTTTTCCTTTTTCAGTACTTGTTTCTTCATTTGGTCAATCTACCATTATTGACTTAAATACTCTTGGAAATGTTGTTGAACTTCCTTTAAATGAATGGATGACTCAATATCGTTTTCCTTGCTTCTCATATTTCTCAACTAGTTTTTGTTTGTGACTTTTTGTTTTATTTTGGTTGTTTTAAACTTGAGTAGAGGTGTTCAATCTTTGTTAAGAACTCATAGAACTCTTTGAGACTTGAACCTTAGAAAAAGGCAAGAGTTGTGAGAATATCCTCAAAAAAGCCAAAGAGAGTTAAATAAGAGAGTTTTGTGAGGTAAACACTATCATGATGTCAACCCAAGCTCAAGAACCAACTCCTTTTGGAGAAGAGTCTAGCAACTCCCAACATGATGACCCTTTGAGGCTCATAATGCAAGAGTTACAATTCCTAAGAGATGAGATGAGGGATATTAGAAGGGATATCACTAATCAACAAAGGGAGGTTAGTCCTCATGGTAGTCTTAATGTTACTACCCCAAGGAACAATGGACCATTCAATTTCTCTAGGACAACCGAGTTCCACCAACCTCCACATTTTGATGAAGAACTTCATCCACCTCCTTATAGTGGTAGAAGAGGCGATTTTGGAGGAAGAGGCATGCCTGGACAGTTTGAAGAAGCTCCAAGACCACGAGCTAGGTATGGAGAGCCATTGTATGATGATCATGAACATGTTCCATTTGTTGCCAACCGTGGAAGAGACCAAGGTGACAAAACCTTGGAGCGAATGAAGTGGAAGCTCCCTAGTTTTTCAAGAGTGAGAATGACCCTAACATTTTCTTAGATTGGGAGAGGCAAGCAGAAAAAATGTTTATGTTGAAAAATTGTAATGAGTTCTTAAAAGCTAGACTTGTAATAGCCGAATTTTCTGATTATGCTTTATACTAGTGGGAAAGGGTAGTAAACCAAAGAGTTAGAAATGGTAGACCACAAGTTGATAGTTGGAGAGAGTTAAACAGTTTGATGAGAGAAAGATTTATGCTCGAGCACTAATATAGAGAGCTTCATTATAAACTCATGACTTTAAAACAAGGTGCAAAAAGTGTAGAAGAGTATAGACAAGAGCTTGAGCTCTACATCTCGAGGTTGAACTTGGAAGAAGACAAGGATGCTTCAATAGCTAGGTTCCTTGGTTGTCTCAATAGGGAGATAGCCAAACAACTTGAGTTGTATTCACATACAACTTATGAAGACATGTGCCACCTTGCCAATAAGATCGAATCCCAAATGAAAAGAAGTGGAATGATGCGATCCACATTTCTCGATCGGAGACAAGTTGCAACAACAAAACTACCTACTTTTAACTTCAAGCCATGGCCAAAAAAAGGAGGAGGCTCCTAGAGGTACTTTCCAACTTCCAACCAAACCAAAGGTGGAAGAGAGAGATAAAATCATTTCTAACCCTCCAAAGTGCTTTAAATGTAATGGTGTAGGACACTATGCAAGTAGTTGTCGACAAAGAGAGCTTTGATCTTTAGGGAGGATTTTAATGGTTGGATTGAGAAGGAAGAGGATGAAAGTGGCAAATGTGTTGAGGGTGAAGAAAGTGGTGAGGATGATGAACATGTTGATTTGAACCCTTTAGAAAGTGATGACGATGTCTTCAGCATAATTACCATAAGAGCACTAAGTGCTCAAGCTTTTGATGATAACATGATTGAACAAAGAGAAAACATCTTCCTTTCTAAATGTAAGGTTGAGGAAAGGATTGGCAACCTTATCATTGATAGCGGTAGTTATGTAAATGTGGCTAGTGCTTATCTTGTTGAGAAGTTGAAACTACCTACTACAAAACATGATAAACCCTACAAACTCCATTGGCTAAATGATAGTGGAGAAATTAAAGTGTTGAGACAAGTTGTGCTACCAATAGAAATGGGAGTTTACAAAGATGAGATACTATGTGATGTGGTGCCCATGAAAGCATGCCATCTCCTCTTGGGAAGACCTTGGCAATTTGATAGAAAGTCCCTCCATAATGGGGAGAAAAATACTTATTCCTTTGTGAAGGATGGAAAAACATTCACTATGAATCCTCTTACACCTCAACAAGTGAGAGATGAACAAAAAAAGATGATGGAGAAAGAGAGCACTGGAAGTGAGCTCAAAAGAAAAAAAAAATTGAGGAGGGAAAGAGAGTTGAGGAAAAGGAAAGAGTGATGAGAAACAAGAGTGAAAAGAAAAAGAGTGACCAAAAAAAAGAGAGTGAGATGAAATAAAAGAATTGTTTATTTGTCAAACCTAGTGAGGTGATTGGAGCAATTGAAAGAAAAGAAGTGGTGTTGCTCTTGTATTGTAGGGAATCTTTTACTTCATCTAAAGAACCTTCACATACTTTTTCAAGTGAAATTTTGCAGGTTATTGAAAGTTACAAAGACATATTTCCCGATGAGACGCCCGGGGGTCTTCTACCAATTAGAGGAATCGAACAACAAATCGATTTTGTCCTCGGAATGGTCTTGCCAAACGGACCGGCCTATAGGAGTTCAACGGAAGAGACTAAGGAGCTAAAAAGGTAAGTTGAGGATATAATTTCAAAAGGGTATGTGCGTGAGTCCATGAGTCCTTGTGCGGTTCCGGTTTTACTTGTTCCAAAAAAAGATGGTACATGGAGAATGTATATAGATTGTAGAGCCATAAACAACATTACTATTAAGTATAGGCATCCCATACCTAGACTTGATTATTTACTTGATGATTTGCATGGTTCTAACTGTTTCTCTAAAATTGACTTGAAATCTGGATACCATCAAATTAGGATGAGAGAAGGGGATGAGTGGAAAACCGCTTTTAAGACTAACTTTATTTTGTATGAATAGATGGTGATGCCCTTTGGATTAACTAATGCTCCTAGTACATTTATGAGATTTGATAAATCATGTATTGAGGAATTTTATTGGGAAATTTATTGTTGTATACTTTGATGACATTTTGATCTATAGCAAAACATAAGAAATGAATGTTCAACATCTTAGGGAAGTGCTAAATGTCTTGAGAATTGAAAAACTTTTTACTAACCTTGACAAATGTGAGTTTTGTTTGGAGAAAGTTACATTTCTAGGTTATATGGTGAGCTCACAAGGACTTCAAGTAGATGAAGGTAAGGTCCAAGCAATTAAGGAATGACCAACACCGAAAAACGCATCAGAAGTGAGGAGTTGCCATGGCCTAGCAAGTTTCTATAGATGGTTCATCAAAAATTTCAGCACAATTGCTAGCTCTTTGACCGATGTGATCAAGAAAACTGAAGCATTTAAGTGGGAAACAAGGCAAGAGCAAGCATTTCAATTGTTGAAGGAAAAGTTGTGTAGCGCACCCCTTTTGTCACTACCAAACTTTGAGAAAACTTTTGAGGTGGAGGGTAATGCATCCGGCATTGGTATAGGTGGTGTACTTATGCAAGATGGAAAGCCCTTGACCCATTTTAGTGAAAAGCTTAATGGGGCAGCCATGAGGTACTCAACCTATGACAAGGAACTTTATGCTTTGATAAGAACATTAAAGCATTAGCAACACTACCTATGGCCAAAGGAGTTTGTTGTGCACACCAATCATGAGGTTTTGAAGTTTCTCAAGGGCCAACATAAACTCAATAAGAGACATGCAAGATGGATGGAGTTCATTGAAACATTTCCATATGTCATCCGTTACAAGAAAGGTACGGAGAATGTGGTGGCCGATGCTCTATTTAGAAGGTATACTCTCTTATTCACCCTTCAAACAAAAATTTTGGGTTTTGAAATGCTTAAAGAAATGTATTCTAGTGATCATGACTTTAAGGAAATTTTTGAGAAATTCTTGCTAGCACATTTTGGAAAATATTTTTTGCATGAAGGATTTCTTTATTGTGAAGGTAGATTGTGCATACTATCTTGTTCTACTAGAATTCTACTTGTCAAAGAATCACATTGTGGGGTTTAATGGGACATTTTTGTGTCATAAAACCTATGAAATTCTTCATGAACATTTTTTTTGCCACATTTAAAAAGAGATGTAGAAAGATTTGTAGGAAGTTGTATTGAATACAAGAAAGCTAAATCTAGAACTCTTCCACATGGAGTTTATACACCATTAGAAGTTCCTAAAGAACCTTGGGTTGATATTTCTACAGATATTATTCTTGGTTTACCTAGGACCTCTAGAGGTATGGATTCTATTTTTGTTGTTGTGGATAGGTTCTCTAAACTGGTACACTTTATTCCTTGTAGGAAATTTGATGATGCTAGTCATGTAGCTAACTTGTTCTTTACTTGGATAGTTAGATTCCATGGAATTCCAAGGTCTATTGTGTCGGATAGGGATACCAGATTCTTGAGCCATTTTTGGAGAGTTCTTTGGAAGAAACTTGGTACTAACTTGCTTTATTCTACAGCTTGCCATCCACAAACGGATGGACAAACTGAAGTGGTAAATATAATAATTGGCCAACTTCTAAGGGCTATTTTGAAGAAGAACTTGCGACAATGGGAGGAGTGTTTTCCACACATTGAATTTGCCTATAATAGGGCACCTCGCTCTACTACTTCTCATTCTCCATTTCAAGTTGTTTATAGTTTTAACCCTCTAACTCCCTTTGATTTAGTTCCTTTGCCTAAAGATCAAGCATTAAGCAAGGATGCCAGCAAGAAGGTTGATTTTGTGAAAGAAATTCATGCAAAGGTCCATGAAGCCATTGTCAACTCCAACAAAAAGCTTGTCGAGAAAAGAAATGTGGGAAGAAGAAAAGTGGTATTCAAACCCAGTAATTGGGTTTGGGTACATTTTAGAAAGGAAAGGTTTCCTCAACAAATAAAGTCTAAGCTTGATGATGGGGGAGATGGGCCATTTCAAATCCTTGAGAAAATTAATAACAATGCCTATAAAGTTGATCTTCCAGGACATTATAATATTAGTGCCACTTTTAATGTATCCAATCTCTCTTTATTTGATATAGGTGATGGAGATTCGATAACGAATCATTTTCAAGAGGGGGAGGATGATGTGAACTGGTTAGACATGAAAGAATATCAAGGAGTGGTGACAAGAGCCAAGGCAAAGCCACTAAAGAGTCACAAGGATCAAATTGAGCAAGAGAAGTTTCAAGGCTTAAATTTTGATGTCCAAGACTTTATGGAGCTTAAATTTTGATATACAAGACTTTATGGGCAAATATCCTAAAGTTTTGAATAATTTAGAAATTGAAAATTCACCTTGGTAGATGGTTGGAAGCCTTTTTACCCAAGCTGAAATATTGCCTCCTATTTTTGCAATGTGTTGACTAGTGCTCTAGAATAGTGCAAATGCAATTAAAACATCTCTATTGTCTTATCAAGTGTATGTATAGGTTATATCTATCTTTTGGGCTGAAAATATGAGAGGGAAAATTTCCTTTTTTCTCCCTCAAGTCTCTATAAATATGTAGTCTTCCATTTTGAAGAAGCTAATCAAGAAATTTTTCATGACAAAGGTTCTTCTCTTAGTATCCTTAGTTCTCAGCTTAGTTTTTCTATCTTCTTCACGAGCGAACTTCCGTGAAAGAAAAATATCTTAGAAGACTTGTTGAAAGTTCCAAGAGCTTCAAGTTTGATCATCAAAATTCCTTGACACTACTTACTACACTCTTGTAGAAAACCAGTCTTGAGATCTTCTTGTTTCATTGAGGTCTAAGGCTCAAAATATCATAGGTTGCCTGAACTTTGAAGAAAAGATTTTGTTTAAACCTTCTTGAGGTCTTGGATTTAATATATCCAAGGTTGCTAGAAGTTAAGTTTTCAAGTCCTTTCAAAGGCACTTTTCTCTCTTCTGCTTGTTACACTTGTTTTTTTTTTTTTTTTTTTTTTTTGTTCTCTACCTCACTTCTTGGACGAAATTTTATCCTCTTGAAGATCATTCCGCATCAAATTGTGAGGTCCTTTTGTTGGTCTTTATTGTTAATTTCCAGGATTAATCATTTCTATAGAAGCTCAACTCCTACCCCTTAAAATGAAGGAACTAGTGAAAGTCTTCATTCTAATTTGGATCCAATGAAGGTTATCATGCGAGAGATTTAAGAGATGAGTAAGGATATGTGGGATATGAGAAGGGACGTCACCATTCCATCTATGGAGCATAGAGGTCCAAGTAACATTGAAGGGCATGTCACACCTCATATTCAAAGGGGTTATGGCAGCTACAATCCTTATGGTCCATATAAAACACCGATTCAGTACACATCAATTCTATGACGGTGGTAGACACACAACTCCTAGAGGTGGAAGACATGGAGGACTAGGTGGAAGAGGATTTCAAAGACCACATCAGGAATTCCAAAGGGGTGAAGCATGCCATAAAGATAGCCTTGGTGTTGAAGAAGATGGATATCCAGATGAGGGTCAAGAATACTTTGGTGGTTATTATAGTTATCAACAAGAAGACAAGGTTCAAGAAAAGATTAAATGGATGGCGCCTAGCTTTCATGGGGACAGTGATCAAAATTTCTTTCTTGAGTGGGAACAAAAAGTGGAAAACCTTTTCAACGTGAGAAATTATAATGAGCATGTCAAGGGTAAATTGGCAATTGCCGAATTTTGGGGTTATGTACTTCATTGGTGAGATAAGACTACAATTCATAGACGTAGAATTGGAGCACCTACGGTTCAGACATGGATCGAATTGAAGATGCTCATGAGACAAAGATTTATTTCAGAAATTTTTCGTAAAGAACTTCATTACAAGTTGATGACTCTCAAGTAAGAAACCGAAAGTGTTGAAGAGTACAGACAAGAATTGGAGTTATACCTTTTGAGATTGAGCATGGAAGAAGACAAAGATATAGCCATGGCTAGATTTTTAAGTGGACGCAATAGGGACATAGTTAATCAAATTGAGTTGTACTCTTTCTCCACTTATGAGGGGATGTGCCATCTAGCGGCTAAGATTGAAAGTCAAAGGAAAATGAGCGGATTCATGAAACCTGTCTCTCTCCTTCAAGAGTCGTTGTCACTAAACCTCAAGCGTTTACTTTCAAGGGGTGGCCGAAGAATGATGACACACTTAACATACCTTTCAAGTATAATTCAAAACCTAGGGTGGAGGAGAAGGTTAGATTGATGACTAATCGAACTAGATGTTTTAAGTGTATTGGTGTTGGTCATATAGCCATAAATTGTGCTACTAAGAGGACTTTTATCTTTCGTGAAGACTTGAACGGGTGGATTGAAAAGAATGAAGAGGATTGTCTTGAAGATCTTTTTGATGAACAGGATAACTATGATAATGAAGTCACTGGAGACACTTCGCTAGAAGCAGAAGAAGATGCCTTGAGTTGGGTTACTACTAGGGTTTTTACTACATAAGACATTGATGAAGATTCAAGCATCCAAAGGGAGAACATCTTTCGTAGCAAATGCAAGGTGAAAGGTAGACTTGCTAACCTCATCATAGATTGTGATAGTTGCACTAATGTAGCTAACAATTCTCTTGTGGATAAATTGAAGTTACCTACTAGAAAATATCCTAGTCTATACAAATTGCATTAGTTCCATGATAGTGCCAAGATTAAAGTGTCGAGGTAAGTGAAAGTGCCAATTTCTATGGGGTCATTCAATGATAAAGTGTACTGTGATGTTTTTCTTATGCAAGAAGCCACTTACTATTTGGTTGTCATTGGGTTTTGATAGGAAAGCCATCACCATGAAGAAAAGAACAATTAGACCTTTGTAAAAGATGGCAAATATTACACCATGAATCCCTTATCTCCTCAATAAGTTCGTGAAAAGCAAACAAAAATAAAAGAAAAAGACAGAGCTAACAATGAGATGAGGAAAAAAGTGTATAAGTGAGAGGGAAAAGGAATAAAGGGACAATATGTGAGTGAATAAAAATCAACAGAGGAAAAAGTGAAGAGTGGAAAGAAAATGAGTGATCAAAAGAAAGACAGTGCTATGAAAGAAAAGAGATGTTTCTACACAAAAGAGAGTGAGATCGTAGAGGCCATTGAAAAAGAAGATTGGTCTTACTTTTATATTGTAAAGGTACATTTAATTCTACTAATGATCATTTGTCTTCTTTTTCTAGTGTTATAGCGAAGGTCACTGAAGAGTTCAAGGATGTCTTCCCTGATGAGATGTGATAAATGCATATTTGTCTATATTTTCCATATGTCAATTTCATCGCTTTCGGTGTTTTTAATATGTAAAAATATATATTTTAGCTAAATATTCCTTATTCTTATCTTAGGTGCCCTCCAGAAGTGAAAACGATGAAAGAAACGAAAACGGAGCAAAAACAACGAAAATTAAGCCGTTGGAAAAAATTTAGCAACCTACCACGCGAGGTAGGCTAACCTACTGTAACTGGTATGTTCCTTTGAAAGCAGTATGCTGGCAAGGGGTGGTTGAGTTCAAAACAAACTCAATTTTCTTCTGTTCCAATTTCAACTCAGTTTTCTTGTATTTTTCACCTCTATATAAGGGGTCTTTTTACATCTATTGTGTACATACTTAGACATGCTTAGAGATACTTAGAAATTCTTAGATAGTGTAGTTTTAGATTTTAGAATAGGTTAGGTTAGATTAGGTTAAACACTCTTTTATACATTCAATTAGTTAGTAATGTCTCAAGATTTCTGCAATTTAGTTTCTTGGATTCAAGAATTGGAGACTTTGATTCAAGATTTTGATCTTTAACTTGAGGACTTGAAAGGCGAGCTTGGAAGACGTTCGTATTTTTAATTGCGGCTTAGACTTTCAATCCTAAGCTTTCTTTTTCTTTTCTTGTTGTTGAATTTTATGTTAATTTTCAATTTTAGTTACAATGAATAGTGAGTAATTCTTTTTGTTTGGATTGGGGTTGAACCTTGATTCTTGATTATGAAGTTCTTGGTTTAATTTCTTGATTTAGATGTTTGTTTTAAATTAAGTCGTTCTCCAATTGCATTTGTTTGCAATTTAATTATCGCGAGATTGGATTATTCGCAAAGTTGTTTGGAATTGAAAAAGGAAGAACAATCTAGGGCAACCAATTGGGGGTTAATTAGGGCAATTGACTAGAGATACGATTTTGCACTTTTAGATCTTTAAAATCACCTAAGTTTATTGCACTCATAATTTGTTAAGGATAAAGGAGATTTTTCTCTAATGGTTAGTGAGTAGGGTGGCTTTCGCCTAGAGATAGGGATTGTCCAATTTGAGTGATGACCCAACTTAATTAATTCAACATCATTTTCATTAAAGTTTTTCCAATTGAATTAGTAACAAGGATTAGGGGGATTCCATCATCCAAACTCTTATTTTATTAAGTTTTTAAAAACCGTTTTTTATTTGCTTTCTTTAATTATTTCAGTTTTAAGTTTTTATTTTCTCAATGACATCATCTTTTATTATACTAAACATTAGAGACATGATTAGTACTTGAACATTCATCCATCCTCAAGAGATTCGACACTCGAGTTGAAACTCACATCTATATTTTTAGATCCACTTGCCTTGCATTGTAGAAATTAGGATTCCACCCCATTTTATAACACATCAACTTTTTGGCACCGTTGCCAAGGACAGCAAGTTTAAGGAATATTGTTTTGTTTTAATGCTTTAGTCATAGTCTTTTTTTTTCGTTTTCTCTTTTTCTTGTTTGAATTGATTTTTTTTTTGCACCATTCTGTTATTTTCAGTTTATATTCTTAAATTGTACTTTGTGTTTGTAGAGCTAATCAAATTTTTCGATTTTTGCAGATTGTTTGGTATGAGTTTATGCCCAAAAAGAAAATGGGTAAGTTAGTACCATTCAATCCTGAGCCCGAACGTACGCTATGGGGTGCTCGTCATACCCTTCAGTTTGAAACGGCTGGCACAAGTGCAATAACACCCATTGTTAAGGCAAAAGAATAACCAAAAGCCCTTCCATTCAACAACCTTCTTTTTTAATCAACACATCCAATAGTGGTACAACTGGTATCGGAGAGAACAATGGCAGATTATGCTCGACTGTCCATCTTGGGGACGCAGTCGAGTATAGCAAGGCCAAGGGTAGAGGTAAATAACCTTGAGATTAAACTGAATATAATTCAGATGTTGCAGAATCATGTCCACTTCGACGGACTTTGTGACGAAGATCCCAATGTGCATATTGGGAATTTGTTAAAGGTGTGTGATACCTTTAAGATTAACGGAGTATCAGAAGATACAGTTCAACTCCGTCTTTTCCCGTTCTCTCTAAGAGGAAATGCGAAGTCCTGGCTAAAGTCCTTTCAATCGGGGTCTATTACTTTATGGGACTCATTAGCAGAGAAATTTTTAGAGAGATACTTTCCTCTGGGGCGGACAACATAACTAAGACAGAAGATTCTATCGTTTCAATAAATAGATGGAGAAAGCCTCTATGAGGCATGGGAGTGATGAAGGGAGTTGTTAAGAAAGTGCCACTATCATAGGTTGGATTCGGGGATTTAAATACAAAGTTTTTGTAATGGAGTTTCATTTAGGGCTAGGAAATTGATAGACGCCTCGATTTGAGGGTCTATAGATCACAAAACTCCTCAACAAGTATATGATTTAATAGAGCAGACTGCGCATAATAGTTATACTAAGGGAGGACATAGAACAAAGACAAGGACGCTTGGGGTCCATAATGTAGACGCTGTATCAGCTATGGAAGCAAGATTGACATCGATTATCGAGAATAAAATAGGAAACTTGGCTGGTACATCAACAAGTAAGAATAAGCAAAAAGCCATGTTTTTTGATTTCTATAATGGGGGGCATTCCAATCAAGAGTGCCCAAGTATAGGAGGCCAAGTAGAGCAAGTAGAATTTGTGCAAAGGAATCGACAAAATATTCCCTACTTAAACACGTACAATCCAAGATGGAGAAACCACCCCAATTTTTCTTGGGGTAGTCAAAGACAACAAAGACAAAATCAACCTCCGGGCTTTCAGAATAGAGGTCCTCCACTGCCATTGCCTTACGAAGCAGGTCCACAAAAAACCATCCTCCACAAAATAAGACAAATTTGGAGGACTTAATGATAAAATTTACGAATGCAATAGAAAGTAGAAGAAATACCATCGAGGCAGCCCAAAGGAGTCAGGAAGCCTCCAGTAGGAACTTAGAGAAACAAATTGGGGAATTGGTAAAAATTGTATCTGAGAAAACTCCAGAACTCTTTCAAGTAATACCGAAGTAAACCCGAGAGAGTATGTACATGCTATGTCAATGACCATTAACGAGGAGATTCCAAGGAAAGAAGGGACGATCATGGAAGAAGAATGTTCAACCCTTTTAATCAAGAAGGAGACACTACCATAAAAGATAGAAGACACAGGGAGTTTTTCTTTTCCTTGCACTATTGGTAGTTTTAAAGTAGATAGAGCTTTAGCACACTTAGGTGCAAGAACTAATGTTATTTCTTTATCTATGTGTGAGGGTCTAAGGACTTGATGTCCAAGGTGCGAATCGACGGGTATCAGCTTGATTGGATGACTACTACACAGTATACGAGTGTTCATGATGAGGCGGGAGGTGGCATAGTAGACCGGTTGTAGGGGCGTGATGGCTAAGGGCCTGGCAAGCACACTGGCGGGTCTAGGTCTTTCAATGATTGGGTAAGTCAATTTCGTTTCCATATTTAATTATTAGAAGTTTTTTAAACTTATAACTATATTTTCTTCTAACATATAGTCTTTTAATTACCTTTATATTTGAAAACTCATTTATGTTTGCAGCAGGAGAAGATGGGCGAGGCCTTCGTACAATCAGAACTGTATGTCCTACTGCATCAACAGAAAGGACAGTGGGTCGATACACGATCCGACCAATTTTGGGTAAGGTTGTTTAATAGTTTTAAACCAATTCTCATATTATCATTTATTACTCTATACTTCTTGTATATTGCTTAACAATAACTTGTTAATGTCTTTTTTGTGTAGGTCAAATGCCAAGAGTTGAAAGCGAACATGTAACGCCTTCATATTGAGACCAGCTCGCCTATTCTGACTGATGAGCAGTTGATGTTTGAGGCTGCTGGCGGAAGCAATATGGGCCATGTCTATGGTTTTTGCTCACAGTCTGCAACAGTTACTGCGGAGTGCCAGGGACATAGCAGCAGCTCCATGTCTTCGGTTCCTTCAGTATCTTTCGTGGCAGGCCATGAGGCTTGCATCAAGATAGAGATGAGGTTGTGGGGATACATGGAGCAGGCACAGGGGAACTTCGTCGACTTCATGACATCATTTGCATCTCAATTTAGAGGGCAGCTAGATTCGGTACCCACTCTCTTCCCTCCTTTGTCGCCACCGGATGATGACACCACATTTTAGCCACTGACCGGTCCTCCCTCCTCTAGCCCACCTCTGTCTCCACCCACCTAGAACTTATGATATTTTTTATATATTTTACATTTGATATTATATTATGTATTTTTTACTTTTTATATATTTGTATTTGATATATACACATATATATGTATGTATTCTAGTAAAATTTAGTTGATTGTATTATAGACGTTTTTGTTGATTTTATATTATTTGTGGCTGTTGTTGGTTTTTAATTTCAGGTGGATAACTATAAGTGTGAATAAAAAATTTAAAAAATAAAAAGTAAAAATTACAGCCGATATTCGGTTGGTAAATAATTATTTTAAAAAAAAAACTTACCGACTGAATTTCGGTCGGTAAATAAAAAAGTTAGCGACTGAATAGTCTGGTCGGTACCTACGGAAAATAGGTCGATAATTTAATATTTAATTTACATTTTGTAATGAGAGAAATAAATTTACCGACCGATAATTCAGTCGGTAACTTCAGAAAATTGAACATTACTAACCAATTATTCCGTCACAGCCAGTTACAAACTTTTTGGTTGGTAATCGGTCAGTAACTGACTCTTACCGACCGATTACTGACAGTTTGGTCAGTCGGTAAAAGGTCAAAATCTTGTAATGTAGATTAGATGATTTACGTAAAGAGTTGCATGGTTCCCAAATATTTTCGAAGATAGATTTAAAAGTGGGTTATCATCAAATTCGCATGAGGGAAGGGTGGAAAACGACTTTCAAAACTAATTTTGGTCTATATGAATGGTTAGTCATGCCTTTTGGTTTAACTAATTCACCTAACAAATTCATGAGATTCATGCATCGCGCTTTGAGAGATTTCATTGGAAAATTTATTGTAGTATACTTTTATAACATTTTGATTTATCGTAAAACTTATGAAGAACATTTCCATCATCTTAAGCAAGTTTTGTTGGTTTTGAGAAGTGAGAAACTCTATTAACCTTGGTAAATATGAGTTTAGTTTGAAAAAGGTAAATTTTCTAGGTTATGCGGTGAGTTCTCAAGAACTTCAAGTAGATGGGGACAAGATGAAAGTTATCAAGGAATGGCCTACTCCAAAGAGTGCATCAAATGTAAGAAGTTTTCACGATTTAGCAAGCTTTTATAGAAGATTTATCAAGAATTTTAGCACTATTGCCAATCTTTTGACAGACGCAGTAAAAAAAGAGGAATAGTGTTAAGTGAGAAGATAAGCTAGAAAAGGCATTCAACTTGCTGAAGGAAAGGTTGAATAGTGCATCACTACTTATACTACCTAACTTTAAGAAGAAATTTGAGATTGAATGTGATGCTTTAGGAGTTGGATTTGGTAGAGTCTTCATGCAAGACAGATGACCTTTGGTATATTTTAATGAAAAGTTGACTGGTGCACTAAACTATGCTACACAAGGAGTTGTATACACTAGTAAGGACATTGAAGCATTGGCAACACTACTTGTGGCCTAAGGAGTTTTCTATTCACGCCGATCATGAGTCTTTGAAGTATCTCAAGAGACAACAAAAGCTTAATAAGAGATATGTACGTTGTGTGGAATTCATTGCAACATTCTCTTACATCATATGTTACAAAAAAGGTAAAGAAAACATTGACGCCGATGCTTTGTCTAGGAGGTACATTCTTCTCTCTACTTTCCAAGCTCAATTACTTGCCTTTTAAATGCTTAAGGAATATATGCTACTGACCATGATTTAATGATTGTTTGATTGTGCCTAATGACATATATCTCATACATGATGGTTTCTTTATCATGAGGGTAGATTGTGCATACATTCTTGTTCCACTAAATTGTTGTTGGGAAAGAAGCACATTGTGGTGGTTTAATGGGTCATTTTGGTGTTGCTAAACAATATGACATATTTCATGAACATTTCTTTTGTCCACAGATACGAAATGATGTCGAAAAGTTCATTGGTAATTTCTTCGAATGTAAAAGAGCTAAATCTACTTCTTTGCCACATGGTCTTTATGCTTCTTTGGAAGTGTGCCTAAGGAACCTTTGGTTCATATTATCTATAGATTTTTCTTAGTTTATCTAGATCTCCTAGGGCATAAATTCCGTATTTATTGTAGTAGATAGGTTCTCTAAGATGGCTCACTTTATAGCTTGCAAGAAAACTGATGATGCTAGTCATGTTGCAGATCTCTTCTTTACTTGGGTTGTGCGATTCTATGGTATAACTAAAACTATTGTTTCGGATCGTGACACTAAGTTTCTTAGGAATTTTGCTGTGTTTCATGGAGGAAACTCGGAATTTACTCGATGTATTCTACAACTTTCCATCCACAAATCGATGGTCAAACGGAGTTGGTTAATAGAACCATTGGACAATCATCCTTAAGAAGAACTTGTGCCAATGGAAGAATGTTTACCGCATATTGAATTTACTTAAAGTAGGGCTCGTCACTCTATTACTCTGTACTCTCTTTTTGAGGTTTTTATGAGTTTAAACCTCCAACTCTATTTGATTTGATGTCTTTACCTATAGATCATACCTTGAGCTTGGATAGAAAGAAAAAGGCCGAGTTCATTCGGACTATTCATTCCGAAGTCCATGATGTCGTTGAAGCTAATAACATGAAGCTTGTAGCCAAGAAGAATATGGGAAAGAAACGTGTGGTATTTGAACCTAGTGATTGGTGGGTCCATATTCGTAAATAGCATTTTCATTCTCAAAGGAAAATAAAGTTAAATGCTCATGGGGATGGTCCCTTTCAAGTTCTTGAACACGTTAATAATAATGCTTATAAGATTGATCTTCCGGGTGATTACAATATTAGTGCTACCTTCGATATTTCTTACTTGTCTTTATTTGATCAGGTAGAGATTCGGGGAAGAATCTTTTCAAATATGAGGCGGATGACATGAACTAAGATGATCAAGATTACCTAAGGATGATAAAACCCCCAGATAGAAGCTAGGAAAATGCTTGAAGAACTTAACAACCTTAATTGAAACACTCTCAATTTCATATATATTCTAACTTAGTATCAAATGAGCTAATAAGAAACATTTATAGAGTTTAGAACTTAACCCTACTTTCACCATAGTTTTAGATATAGTTTTAGATCACTAAAAGACCAATTAAGACCTTAATTAAAAGTTAGAAATAGAGTTAACGTGCTAAAAATCGTCAAAAACAACGTATTAAAGTAAAACACTATCCTACCGTGGACGGTAGGTTGAATCTACCTTTGGTAGTAGGTTGTTGAACCTTCAGCCGTTTTCCAACAAGAATCCCATTGTGGACTGTAGATACAAGGCCTGCTGCTGACAATAGGTCCCATTTTCAGCAATCCTTCAAATTTTATACTTCCAACTTGCTCCATTAGCTGCTCCTTGCGTAGGACATGAATCATGAGCAACTTGTGAGGTTTATCACCATATTTTAACCTTTTTATCTTGAACTTTACTCCATCCTTCATAGTTCCTTCAACAAATGCCGTATAATCCTTGATCTTCCTTGCCCTTGCTCTAGTGGTTGATCCTTAATAACTTGGATTAGGATGATCCAAGGTTTCTATAATTGATTATAATTCATTCTCTATGATATACAATCTTGTACTTGCCTTAGATCAAGGTTTTCTCTATACAAGCTAATTACGTGTTGGGTTTAGTAACCTAATATTGAATTAGAGCGTAGGGAAAGATTAGTTGCATGAATTCAAGAAGTCTTAGCTTCAGTATGGCTATGGTTGCTTGAGGATGGAAATAATTAAGTCCTTGTTGGAGGCAAAGGTCCTTGGGATTTAAAGATTGGAAGAATTTGATCAATTGCACATCAAATTCCATATCGTAAGTGTGAAGGATTCTAGACTATTTTCAGGAATTTGTTTTTGTACTCTTGATTTCCTTGATTCCGAGCTTAAATTGTCATTGTTTTTAGTATGATTGCTTCATCACTTGGTTCTTAACTGTGTTTTATGTTTTTCTTGTGTTGATGAACAATTTTATTCACTCCAATCCCTTGAAGATTTCTTGGAGACTCTGGCATTATAAGTGTTTGATAAAATACCTCTTAGTTCTTTGACTTCTTATTTTTTGGGCTTCTTATTGTTAGCCTTTCGTTTGCGATTCCTTGTTGAATTGTTGAAAAACTTGAGACCATAAAGAACCTTAGAAGGAGAGAAGCCTATCTATAAAAAGCCATAAGAAAATTTATACACGAGGGAGGAGTAAATATAAAATCAAGTGCAAACACTTATGAAGTGTCGTGAGGAACTTTTCTTTGTTTTAATAACTTCGTTTTGCAGGTTTTTACATTTTAAAATGTATGGATACGAAAGAAAGAATGTTGGTTATGACTATCATGGATATAACCTGGGTTATTGTCGGAAGTCAAGATATAGGCCGCCAATTTCTGGGTGGGCTGCAAAAATCATGAGAGCCATGAGGGATCAACATTGATAAAGGTGTTTCGCTCATGGATAGCATGCTTTTCCACATTCTATTCAATTGGGATTTCATCAGAGGTGCTAGTTTCTCTTGCCACTTCTTTACTCATGGCGGCGTTTTTCTCTGATATCATGAAAATATTTATCATTCTTAACTTTTGACCTTAGATTGAATTTTCCTAATTTTGAGAAACAGAATAAGAAACAAATTCCAAATTCTATAAAAATTTATGACAAAGGAATTGGAATTCGGGGCTTGATATGAGGATTTCATACTCTATAAATTTTTTTTCAATGTTGAGCTTATAGTGTAGAATTTAAATTTTCAAGGGTTTGAACTCCCATTCTCTCTTGTTCATAAGAAGGAATTTGGGATAAATAAACACTAAAGATGGTGTGACTCGGGATACATGAGAGACGATGGACTTGTTCTAAGGACAAGTCAAAAGAGCGATGGCTAAGAGGAAGGAAGAAGAACACAAAGGGATGGTAGCGATTTTTTGCGAAGATGATTCATAACTTCATGTGGCATGTGCTAAAGGAACAAGGAGAAGACTCTAGAGGTTCCAAAACCTTCTTATTATCTAAGATGCAAGTGGAAAAATCCTAAGAGGCAAGCTTGGAAGGTTTCATAGCTTCAAAATCAAAGGAGGAAGAGTTTCTGGACCCTACCTTAGCCGGTAGGGTACACCCTATCGTCCACGGTAGGGTTCTGGCCCAAAAGGAGCAAAGTTCACTTAAGCTACTGCTAACGGTAGGTCTACCCTACCGTGGCAGTAGGGTTCTGGAATAGAAGAGTTTGAGAAGACAAACCTACCGCTCAAGGTAGGATGGGACCTATTATCGCCGGTAGGTCTCGGCTGGTGAAATTTTTTGATGTTTTTAACTTCCTTGACTCTTCAATTTCATTGTAAACTTATTTTGACTTATACTTAAGAATTCTAAGCAACCCATAAATTCTTTTAAGCTAGTTTCATGACTAGGATTGAATGCTAATTGTGTAGCAAACTATATAAACTCTTGTTGCAGCCATTTTGGCTAAGTTTTTGACATATGAGAAATATATAAAGAGAGAAGAATTAGGGTTCTTGGGTTTCTTCATCTTTCTTGTATAATTAAGAGTTTGCATTGTATAATTCAAGGCAAGGAATTTATTGAATCATCAATTCAAGAGTTCTAATCTAATTTCCAAGTCCTACTTCTTCCTTGAGGTGCCAACTTCTGTAATTGGTGTTGCTTGAGAATTTAGGTCCTTCCTGAAAGTGTGGAGAATAGGTGAGACTTTCCTAAACCTTGTTGATTCTCCCCTAAATATAAGGAAGTTTTAATTGTTTTCTCGCATAATTGTTTACCTGTAATTTGTTCTTTATTTTTCAATTTCTCCAAAAACAAGCCTCAAGAATTCTTCTAGAAGAGAGTTGGGTTTTAGGAGCAAGTGATCCTCAATAAAGGTTAAGGTGGATCACTCCAAAAGAGGGAAAAAAATAAAATTTTACACACTTGGAATTGAGTAATGCTCCTGGTATGTACGCAACATAGCTAGGTTGGAGGAGTCTGGCATTACCTATGTAAAGCATTACATAACGAGAATGAACTTCCTCTATCCAATCATTTCCAGTGTTTTGTTTCTTTCAACTTCTAAGATGATTTGCTGAATTTCTATTTACTTGGTGAATGATGAAATCAATATTTATTTATGAGAACAATGTATTGATTTGGTTAACAATTCTGAATTCCTTAATTGTTATTTGTTTTTTGTTGTTCTTGAACAATTAATTATGTCAGCTCTTGATGTCATTTGTATAGGTCACTTGCAATTCATGAGAAATGATGGGTACTGTAGGGAAACATCATGAGTTCTTTAAGAATAAGCTAATTCATATGCATGTAAGTTGATACCTGTACAAATAAGCCAAGCACTGCTTTATTTCACGGCTAAAATACCGAGAGATGCCAAGACGTTGAAGTCGATCAACTGCCCAGCTTCGGGCAAATATTTCCACGGGATAAACATTGGGCACTGTATTTGAATAATCTAATCAAACCATGTTAAAACTTCAAATTTAAAAAGTCAAAATGGACAATGAAAAAACCTAGACATCTATGAAAAATTTACCTCCTCCATTAAATTTTTCAACAACATCAGTTAAATATTTTAAACAATTTTCATCCCTTGTATGGATGTATGCATATGCAGTGGCTGCTGGAGAATAAAATATAGATCCATCTTCACATTGAAGTTTTAGTATCTTTTCCCAAACTACACCTTTTTGTCCTTCCAAGCTGAAAAGCAATGTCGTGAACTCGTTTTGTAGTACTTCCTTTGGTATTCTGGAAAAAAAGAGATAAATGAGGGTGTTAGTTATCCTAACTTATTGATAGGATCCTGAGTTCATATTCTTGATATATGTTAACTTCCTAAATGTTCAAATTTTGTATCGTAATCTTAAGAGTTTGTATTTAGGAATTTTCTTACAAAGTATATGTATGAATGTCTTCCTTAATAGATAGATGTTGGGAGTTTCCCTACTATGTTTTCAATTCTTATTGTCCAATTCATCTGGTCCAAAGAGATTCACAAAATATGTGAAATGATTCAAAAATCACCATTCCCGATTTTTGTTTAGAAAACAAAATATCCTCTCCATCTATATAAGTAAATGTTCACTTTCTTATTAAAAAATAAGCATCTAATTCAGAGGTAAATGGGGAAGCATAGAAAAAATTTAAGTCTAGAGTCTAAAAACTTGTATTAAAATTAGCCCCACCAGAAAATAAAACTTTTAAATAGTTAACATTAGGCCTATAGACATATATTAGTAAAATAAACATCTAAATCTGATAAAAATTTGTATTTTAATAATGTATGTACGCATAGATTATTAAAACAGTTGTAATACTTAGAAAGCTTTAGCTTTCTCTGGGCATATATATCTTGAAGGATGGGAGCATCATAAGGAAGTTCAATTTGCAACTCTTGGGCCATCTCAAGAAGAATAGGGAAAAGAACTTCGAATCCAACTGTCATATGATCAGTTATGTCATACTCAAGCTTGTTTATGTTTTTTTCCACAAATGATACACCTGCACAAATACTAAAACGTTAATTAATAATCATATATCTTGTACATCAGCATTCTATCATATTTTTGTTTTAAGATTGCCTTGTAAACATATAAATTTAATTTGTTCAAATACACCAAAAGTTCCAGCTAAAGACCCATTATTTACTTCCTCGATTTAAATGTTCTCTTCTAAATTTTTTTCAAGTAAAAAAAATATATATTTACGTTCATATATTTGACTCGAGATAAAAACAGTATACATATAACAAAAAATATATATGTTATGATACCTTTATCTGCTTTATCAGTTACAAATTCCATGTCTTCAATGCAATAACACATCCTAATGTGTTAAGTAACCGATCATGGGCCAAGAAAAAGCTGTGAAGACCCCAAGAACCATCAGAATGCTGATTATCGGCGATCCACTGAAGACAATTTGGGAATTGGGGACAACCATTTGCGTCTTTGTTTGGTTACAAGAGCTATCCATGCAGTGTCATATGGAGATTCACTTCTTCTTCCGACGTCCATGGATTCTAATAGCCATTGGATGTACTTTACCAGTTCCTGAATGTCATCTACTTTGAAACTCTAGTATGGAATAAGAAAGAGAAAAAGAAGAAAGGAGGTTTAAAGTTAGTTGGTAGAAAGTAAAATTAGAACCATCGGTTACAATACCTTCTCTCATAAGTTCCATGCTACAAGTTTTTGAGTGTTGAAATGAAACTTAGTTTATGTTAGAGTTGTATTATTAAACAATCTTAGTCAAGATTGGGGGATAAACTTCCTTTTTTTGAACCACATTATTTTTCCTTTATAATTACTCTTGTATGTATCTTCCTATATAAACTCATAAAGAAGACCAAGTTATGCCTCTGTAGAGTGTGAAATATATCCAGTTTAGGCTTACTCAGTTATTTTGGGGAAGTACTTGTAGTTGGTCTTTGGCCGATGAGAGTTTAAGAGATTTTTCTTTATCTTTTAACTCTTCATATTGTATTAGTGTATTTACTTATTCTTTAACGTAGATCAACTGATCGAACCACGTTCGTTTCTATGACTTCTATTTATATCTTGCATATTATTATTGAATTCTATTTCCTTTTATTATATTAACTCAACAAGTTATTAAACTTCTTATGGAATCAAGCATTTAGAAAAATAAAAATCTTTAAGTTCTTTTAACTCGATGAGCCATAAATTAATATTTTTATGAAAATTTCACGTTAAAATAAGTAACTTTCTTAATTCAATTAGGTCAGTTTAAAAAAAAAAGAATTTTCTTTAAAGCTTTAAAGGACAAAAAATACAAGTCCTATTTATTTCGATCATAAGCAGAGTTAAAAAAACATAAATAGAACTCTTATCTTGTTCTAATTAACTAAAAAGACGAAACTCTTGTGCTAATGTAGCATTTCTTTTCTAATAAAATTCACAAAGTTGACTTGAATTTCAAAGACCACTTAATTGGATTTCTAATCTCCATTTACAAAACACAAAAGACATTCACAAAACCAAACTTACTGCTTGGCCAGAAAACAACGTCATATCATTCATAGAGATGGCACAAACTTCTTTTTTTTTTCGTCTTTCGTAAAATAACAATTTCAAAACTTGATAAAATTATTTAAAACTTTCAAATTCAATATCTTTAAAATCAAATGATATACTATTAATCAAATAATTATACACAAATCGATAAACATTTATCTTTGACTCATTCCATAAATGAACGTTATATTAGAATTTTTTGACTTTAACTAAGGAGTACTCCACTTTGATGAACCTCAAACTTTGATAAATTAGACATTTAACCTTAACATTCAACTGTATGATAGTCTTAAATATTTACACCACACAAAACATCATCCTTTATCTTTCAATTTAAGACTTGATTTCTATCTTAAAAAGAATAAAACTTTTCTTTAAAAAAACCATAAACATTCAGAGATTGCAAACATCATCATTGAAAATTTTAATTTCTTATTCCTTTTTGCAAAAAGAATAAAACTTTTCATTAAAAGAATAATCTTGTCAGATACGTTATTCTAAAAAATATTACAGACAAAGACAAACTTTTTAATTTTCCTTCTTGACACCCTAACCTTTCTCCCTTTTCCGGCGGTTTCTTCAATATCTAAAATAACTATATATTTTACAAAGAGTCTTTGGATATAATTTTTTAACCTTAGGGTTAAGTAGGATGTACTCTTATTGCACTTACTTCCTCAAATTTTTCCTTTTCTTAAAAAGCTAAACCTCTATTTAGTTTAGAGATTTTGACGTAGAAAAGAAAATAGTTTTCTTCAGAAAAGATTCTCCTCTGTTTGGTAATGAGACAAAACAGTAAAGAAAATTGTAAGAAAAAATTACTTATTTAAATGTGGAAAATTATTTTCATCACAAAAGTGTGAGGAAAAAGAAAATGAAAAGAAAAAGAAAACAATATTTCTTACCTTCACACTCTTCAAAATTTATGGTCACTGTCTTTCTAGAATGTACGACACTTTCTCACTCTAAAATTCATGCTCACTCTCTCTCTCTAGAATTCACGACACTTTCTCTCTCTAAAATTCACGCTTACTTTCTTTCTCTAAAATTCATGCTCACTTTTTCTCTCTAAAATTTATGACATTTTCTCTCTCCGAAATTCAGAAACACTTTCTCTCTCGTAAATTCACGACACTTTCTCTCTAAAATTCATGACATTTTCTCTATCGAAAACTTACTGCACTTTCTTTACCTAAAATTCATACTCACTTTCTTTCTCTATAACTCACGCTCACTTTCTCTCTACAACTCACAACATTTTCTCTTTCTAAATTCACAACACTTTCTCTCTCTAGAATTTACGAAAATTTCTCTCTAGAATTTACGACACTTTCTCTCTCTCTCTCTCTCTCTTTCTAAAACTTACGACACTTTTTCTCTCTAGAATTCACGATAGTTTTTTGTCTAAAATTCAGGACACTTCCTCTCTCTAAAAATTCACAACATTTTTTCTCTCTAAAACTCACACTCACTTTCTTTCTCTAAAACTCACACTCACTTTCTCTCTCCAAAATTCATGCTCACTTTCTCTCTCATAACGTTAATTTTTAATATCAACTTAATATTATAAAGTGCCAATAATATTTTGTTAACATTACAAATAATCCTAAATATATGGATATATTCTTTGTACTATTATACTTCTTCTCTTATTTTTTCTCTTTCCGTTTCCATCTTAAAATCCATAAATCAAACAAGAAAAATTGTATTTCCTTAATATTTTCCTCATCTTACCAAGCAACATATAGATTTCAGTTTTCTAAAAATTTTATTTTCCTTTTCCACACCAAAATTCTTGAACTAAACAGACCTAAACCCTCAATCAAAATCTTATTAGCATTAAAAAACTAACTTTATAACAATTAACTATTTTAACCCTAATAAAACTTAATTATTTAAAAGGCTAGGGGTTTACAAAAGCGAAATGCACTGATCACATCAGCCAACATCCTAATTACTTAATCATTTGTTTTTAGCCATGCATTATCCGAACTATCATCGTTGGCAGACCCAGAAAGAAAATTAGGTGATTATCTTTAAAAATGAATAAATGTGTTACAAAAATATTAAATATATAGTGGATGTTCAAATACGTTCCCTAAAAAGAATTAAACTCCCAGAATACAAATCCTAGCTGGATTCATAATATCTCCATTGATTTAGTTATATTCTTTTAGGATTATGTAATATATTGTATCTTGAGCGTATAAATAGGCCATATGTGAGACATTAATAAGATAATTTATACTTAATTCTTGAGTTTTACGTTTTCTTTTTTGTACTTTTCTTTCTTTATATTTTTTATCTTTATATTAATTATTATTTCGAGCAATTTTTCGGATCATCAAATTCATGACATATTAAGCATGATTGCATGGACAACACGACTGTTTGAAGAACGCGACTCTGGAGGTAATTTTTCAAAGTTCACTAAAAGTAAAAAGATTCTTGAAGTTTCTTGAGGTAAGAAAAATCGAATATTTTCTTTGTTTTATGTTTTATTTTTCATATATTACTTCATATCATGGAAAGATCAAATCTTTCATAATAGGTTCTTGTATAAATCTATTTTAAGTCCTGAAGACGCAATTGAGAAATTATGATTATATTTCTTTCCTCGTTAATTTATGAGGCACTGAAAGCTCAATTTAAGAAAGATTTTGACAAAATCTAAAAGGAACACACAATTACCAGAAGATGGTTATTTTGCCGATGTAATACCCATATTATCTGTGGCTGCAATATTTTGATCAATTTATCAGTATGCAATATTATATTTGATATAGATTCTTTCTCAATTAAAATAATATAGAGATAATATTTCGTGTTACATATCTCAAATATACTCATATAGTAGCACCATTGAGAGAGAAGATCCCAAAGTTATTGATCACATTTTGAGACTGAATAAAGGATTGAATTATTATTGATGGAATATTATGACATCCTAATAATCTTATGTCATTTCCTGAAGTGAATGCAATTAAAAATTTTATTTTTATAATATGTTATATTCGTGATTATAATTATTTATAGTAATTTGTAATTATTATGACTCATGAACCTAATATCTAAATTATCACCAGAAGTGATAATAATGAGAAAGGAAAAGGGAATATATAATCCCAAATAAATATTATTGATGCAATATAATAGAGAATTTGTAGCATACCTGCAGTATGTCAATTTTAAATATATGATGAGTATTGATTAGAAAGGAAATATAATATATTGGAGTTTTTTTTACTCTCTATTTTATGTTATTATTGATCTCATATATTAATCATGTCTATCGATGTATAGACTTGTTAATATAGCCAATTCTTTAAAATAATTAGAAGAAAAAAAATTATTTTTTGTTTGTGATTTTATGAGTTCTTGCATAATATATAAGTGCCCCTTGATTTATTATTCGAGAATAGTGAAAAAGATATATATTGGGAGGATTAATGCTAATATAAATTAAAACTCCATAGAGTTAATTATTAGGAATCTCCAGAAGAGCTACTACATTGAAATTAAAGCTCCCCAAGAGCTAATCAATAAAAGGTTTTGAAAGAGCTAATATTTTAAAGATCTCCAGGAGAGTTAAATATCTAGAATATATCTATAACATCTAAAGATATTTAATTAAAGCTCTAGAATAGCCTATTTACTAAAGACTCAAAAGAATTAGTTAATAGAAAGTTATAGAAGAACTAATTATTTAAAGATTCTAGAAGAGTAAATTTACTTAGGAGGTCACATGATAATCGTGTTATATTATCATGATTTATAGACTAAATGTGAATTACATACACTATCATATTCTCTCATCGTAATTTGAAATTTGCAAAAGTTTATCCAATTTAATGCATCATTAAGTACCCTGAAGTTTACTTATTCAAAAAATAGTTAATATATTGGCATGACCGGTTACATCATCTTGGATCATTAAAATACGAATTATCATAAAAAATTTGTTACAATATTTTTATGGAACTAGAAGTTTCTGATCACGAATTTATTTGTATTACTACTTTTCAAGCAAAATAATTTTATGGATACCATCAATATATTATGTTGAATATGTTTTGGGATGAATATATTGTCGATACATCAACCCATGGTCACAATATATTGCTGACTTGCAACCTGAACTTTGCAATTATAATGAACTCATATTTTACATTCTCCCATTAACATAATTTGTCCTAATATTATTGATCATGTTGCACTATTTGCATATAATTGAATGTTCCTGCAGAACATGTTCATAAACTTAGTAAATAGTTTTATAAAATCATAAGTACCTTAAAAATTGATTTATGTATATTTTGTAGTAGTACTTATTCGTATTTTTCCAAAATATTATTTTTGTTCTCCTCATTGTAATTGGTTCATCGTGAGAACCAAATATTTTGCCATTTTAAGCATTAAATATGTACTATAGAAATATAATATTCCAGCACAATATTTAAGAGAGGTATTGAAAACAGGAGAAAATTATTTAGTCGGATAAAGATAAGTTATGTGTCTCATTTTGATTCAAAAGATAAATAGCCAGGCATGTTCATTGACAAAGGAAAATCCGACAAAGAATACTCCTACTACTTAATGTCCCCAAAGGATAATCTATCGCTACATATGATTTTGAGACACATCTAAATGTGATAGTCCGACAAAATCCTTGCATATATAAAGGAGTAATAATTTAAGATGGTCCTATGTGGTTAAGTCGAGGAGATGAAAATTCTAGCTGAATTTTTCATGACATGAGTTTATGATTATTTCCAGAAAAAATACAAATACCTGAAGTTATAATAATTATGACATCTCATTGTATCATGTCATGATATGAAATAAATAGAACCATAAAATAGCACAAACGTCGATGATATTTATGTATATGTTATTTAATAGAATGAAGATCTTGAATTAAAGTCTGCAGACTCAAGATTCAAATATTATAGAAATATTTGGTAAAATAGAATATAAAGTTTGAATGAGAAAATATGTAAAGTCCGGATTATTATTAAGTACACTTGACGTGTACATGTAGTCCCTAAAGGAATTATATACCTAACTATAATCCCATAGGATAAGAATTAATAAATAAAGTGTGAATTTGTATAAATTATTAAATAAGATTCTTCGTAAAGTCCTGGGAATATTGATACGAAGAAATAAAATATATGGTGGTGGATTGAGTTTAGATAATAGCGGCACTAAACTCTAAGAATTTATATAAAATTCTTAAAAGACTCAATAGGCATGCCCAAAGTATTTGTAAATAATTTTTGAAGAACATAACATCATTATTGTCTTAGTAATTTTTAGTTTAAAGAAAGATATAATGATCGAAAATATCCATGAAACTTTTCTTAAAATTTGTTATGCATGCCACCTATGATTCTTCATCTACTTTTAATATTCTCCACATTAGGGGAGAAAAATTAGAATTCAATATATAAGTATCTTAATCTATATACAAGTATTCGTGAATTAGAATTTCTATATATTATTTATTTGCTAAAGTTGCAAATTTATTTGATATTTTGTTAACTCTAGAAGAGTTAAAAAATAATTGATTTAATATTTATTGATTTAGGGTTTAGGGTTATTTTATAGGGTTTAGGATGTATAATCCCAGAATGATTAAAAGT
Source organism: Catharanthus roseus (assembly GCA_028651295.1). NCBI lineage: Eukaryota > Viridiplantae > Streptophyta > Magnoliopsida > Gentianales > Apocynaceae > Catharanthus > Catharanthus roseus. Next base: position 11,237,407 of record JAPQWS010000016.1, read on the forward strand.
TGTTTTCTATATAGGGTTTATGATGTTTTTATGGATGTCCTAGTAGGATATAAGTTTTGTAACTAGCAATATTAAATCATTCCTTAGTGTTATCAACCTTTTATTTACAAAGATTTTTGAGAAAAATTATTAAATATATGAATTATTCCTCCTGAAGAGTTTATGATTATCAAGCAAATACTTGAAGTAAGAATTTCAAGATTTTTGCTCTGATTTACATATGGAATATCCTTAAGATGAAATTTGATCATAAAAGTTGTACATGGATATAGTATATTGTACATCATTATCCAATTGTCATTTAATCATTAAATATTATTGAATACCACATGTCTATATAAGAAAAGGTAATGGAACTTTTTGTTCCTGAAGTACCATAATACTACATAATTAGTGCACTAATCCTTCTTTACATGACTTCTGAGATAATATTATATTAAGTATAATTTATCTCGAGTTATGGAAAAAATCAACTCTGGATGAGTTAGATAAAGCAACAAGTTGCTTACTTATATTATCCATTTGAAACACATTCTCAAACAAACAAGTTATGCATATGTGATATGAAATTATCATATAAAGTTCTAGTTAACTTTTATATGGATTACTAAGAATGTGTATAATCATTATTGATAGTTAATTCCGAGATATGCATATAGTATCCTGGAAGGAAGAAATTACAACTATATTATTAGGTTGTAAAATTTGAAGACATGTTTGGAGAGATGTGACAAAATAAATTTTATCAAAATTTCTCTATAAGAAAGGTGAAATTACTGTGCAATACTTTCAATCAAATGTGATATGTAATGTGGAAGATTTATTTACAAGACATACCAATGTATTGGCTTAATGATTTTTAAATAGGGGAAGTATATAAATATAAATGAATAGTGTACTCTTTTTCTTCACTAGATGTTTTTCTCCCACCGGTTTTTTTTTTCTAGTAAAGTTTTATCGAGGCATATTCTTTATGTTATGGGGGAGTGTTATGAAAGTAATAAATATATATAGTGGATATTCAAATACGTTCCTTGAAGAGAACTAAACTCCCAGAGTACTAATCATAGTTGGATTCATGATATCCCCATTGATTTAGTTAGATCTTTTTAGGATCATGTAATCTCTTATATCTTGAACCTATAAATAGGTCATATGAGGGATATTAATAAGATAATTTATACTTGATTCTTGAGTTTTATGTTTTCTCTCTTGTACTTTCTTTCTCTATATTCTTCATCTTCATATTATATTGTTATTCCGAGCAATTTGTCGTGTCACGATCATCAAATTCTTAAGAAAATGAGTATTGCTAGATTCTTTTGGCATGACATGACTTTAGGTCACCAATGTGACCGCCGGAATTCCACTAGTCTTGCATTGGAAACACTATTTGGGAAAGTAATAATCAAGAGAGCATGAATTAATGATTTTTTTCATTGCAAAAACATTTTTGCTCAATTATAGACCTGAATTGATGACAACATTAGCATCTCCTTTTGAGTTTTGAGCATTTTGAAGCGCACCAAAAATATTTTAGCTCTGGAGTACTAATGAATCCTTATGCAAATAGGAGTATTTTTTACTTGCTTTCTTGATTTGACAACCTCAAAGGGCTCCAAACTTAGGGATGGCAGTAGTACAATTTTCATTTTGATTACATGACCGATTATATAACTGATGGTTAATTCATTAAAGTTTAGTAATTCCTAAAGTTAACCGATACTAAAATCAATAAGTTTTAATAAAAGCGTCTCACCAACATAAAAATCCAAAACAAATGATATTGTATGTATATATATGTTACTTTCTTGATTTGACAACATCAAAGGGCTCCATATCTAGGGATGATAGTGGCAATTTTTGTTTTGATTACATGTTTTTGTTTTGATTGCATGACCAATCATATAACTGATAGTTAATTCATTAAAGTTTAGTAATTCATAAAGTTGACCAATACTAAAATCGACAGGTTTTAGTAAAAACGTCTCACCGACATAAAAATCCAAAACAAATGACATTATATATATGTTACTTTCTTTATTTGACAACCTTAAGGGGCTTCACATCTAGGGATGGCAGTGGCAGTTTCTGTTTTGATTACATGACCAATTATATAACAGATGGTCAATCTATTAGGGTTTAATAATTCCTAAGGTTGAACGTTACCAAAACTGATGGGTTTTTGTAGCGTCTCACCAAAATAAAAATTAGATACAAATGACATTATATATGCATCTATATACTTATGTGTGTGTACACACATATATACATATATTTGTGTATGTGTATATATATATATATGGTTGTCCTTGTTGGAGTGAAGAAGCGGTAGTTGCAAGTGGTGGAGTGCAGAGAGTGGAGCTGATTTTTCAATTTCAAGATTATGGGGCTGGGAGTGAATATTATATTTGGCGATTCAAAACAAAAAATTGTTTTGTTAAATGGTATTTAATGAACCTACGTCGTTTCACTAATGACCATCTAATAGAAAAAAGTTTCCTTTGTCTTATGCACATCCCAGGAACACATGCCCTATTTTTCCTCCTCTCCATAGTTTTCACCGGAATCACTGCACCTTCTGCACCTACTGTTGCCCTCTGTTCACTTTGGCTAGCCATTGGAATACACTTATTTGGGGTATTTTCTGGCCAAATGGGGGGTAGCCCTCTTGCCTCAATGCCGACGACGGCCACGATAACAACAATTGTCAATGGTGGCTGAGATTTGGAGATGAAGAAGAATTTACTTTTGAATTTTTTGATACAGGTGAAATGCATATTTTAAGTTTAATTATGTATATTACTGGTCCCAAAAAATAACTTGTATATGTACATTTCTATTAGTATGCCTGCATATTTTAACAAAAAAGGTGGGCTAATTCAAAATTCGTCCATGAAAATTTGACGTTTGTCCCATGTACGTCCTTTAAACTTTCAGAAGTATCCAGTGAATCCCTGAAAAATACATTTGCATCTCTAGTCCCTCCCACCTTGACCTAATGAAGACTAACAATAGACCTGATGGAATGGTTTCCAACACAAAAATAAGATATTAGAGGGTAAATATAAAATTAAATTAAATTTCATCATCCCAAAAAAAAAGAAAAAGAAAGAAAACCAAATCCCTACATCTGCTTCTCCACAGCCACACCACCTAATTCTTACTTCCTTACCACTCTGGCTTCATCACCGCCACCTCCGACACTACTATACTCACATCTACCTCTGTCTCTCTCTCTCTCTCTCTCTCTCTCTCTCTCTCTCTCTCTCTCTCTCTCTCTCTCTCTGTGATTACAATATGAATTATATCTATGATAGTTGGTCATTTTAGATAGAGCAATTGGAAAAGTAGTTAGGGTCTCAAGTTTTCAAAATTACTTATCTTTTCTAATGCTTAGAAAGAGGACGGTCTTGGAGCACTTAGCCTCGACTTGGACTCTTGCTTGCCAACCCTATTGCAGGCTGCTAGTAGTGGAGAGAAGACCCCAATAGGTTTTTTGTTGTATATATTTGGGCTTCTCTATTAGTTTTTGGGTTGTGAGGACTTTTGATCAGCTTATTTTTTATGGTGTTTTGCACTCGGAGATGGTCAGTTGCCGCATTCTGCTGCTTGGGTAACACTTGCATAATTAGGGAGAAGGCTGATGAACATAGGTGCTACTTTGACGATGGTGAGAGTTGTGGGTTGGATGTGTAGTGCCATGACGGTTGATGGTTCTAATTCTTTGGCGTTCTGGTTGTATATGTGCTAGTTGTCGGCGCTCTGGCAAATTCATCTTCTGGTCGGGTAGCATGCTTCTAGTTGTTATGTTTTCTGTTAGTATCGCTTACTTACTGTTTCCTTTTAGTTTGTTCTATTTATTTGTTCTGCTTTGCTTCTGGGTTTCCTCTTATCACCACAAAAAAAAAAATATCATAAATTGCGAATGCAGTTTGCGACTGAATATTTTGATAGCAATTTTGCAACCGAATAGCGACCAAATATTTTGGTCAACTAGATTATGACTAAGCTTGGGACCAAAACTCATATCGGTCACTATTTCTAAAAACATTGCGACCAAATAGTGATCGAATAGACCGGTCACAAAATGCTTTTAAATGGCGACCGAACCGGTTGCAATTCAGTCCCTGCTAGGTGATTTATGGACAAAAACCCTAACCTCCCCCTCCCATTTCTCTCTTTTTCCCCCTGAAATATGCATTTCTCTCCTGTTGACCAGCTACTCACCCGAGCAAAATATCCTACTTTGCTGCCCCCTCCCCCTGACGTTGTTTTCACTACTCACTCTCTTCTCTCTTGCTCCATCTTTTTCCTCTTCCCTTCTCTCTTTTCTTTTCTCATCTCTTCCCCTATTCTGTCTTTTTTGCTACAGGACAGATGCCGATCTACCGATGTCACACCATCGTCATTTGCAGATTGTTAGTAAGCTTTGCACATATATTTAAGATTAGGGTTGTGTGCTCTGGTGTGTGTGTGTTCCCTTCACTCTAATTTCTCACTTAAGAGAGAGAGAGAGAGGAAGGCATATTGTAGTAGTGTCAGAGGTGGCGGGGCAACAGTCGTAGTAGTGAAGAAGTAAGAATTCTGTGCTGGGGGATAAGATACAGGGATTTGGTATCTTTTTCTTTCTTTATGGAGAAGATGAAACTTTAATTTTATTTTGTTTTGGCCCTCTATTTTTAATTTTGTGTTTGAGTCTTCTATTCAGGTCAACTGTTAGTATTCATTAGTTAGACTGAGGGACTAACTTGAGATACATATGCCTTCTTCATGGATTCTTTAGAGACATTTGAAAGTTTAAGGACATACTTAAGATGATGGCTATTTTTCAGGGACGCTTTAGAAATTTAATCCAAAAGAATTTTAAACATTGAATACTGGTCAAAATAATCTGTTTCCATAAAAAAAAAGATTGAAAAAGATAACAAAAACATGTTGAGTATAAAATAATCAAATTACTTATTGAAGACGAAAAGTAGAAAATGAAATTTTGTCATGTACTAAGGAAGAGATTAGCTCTAAAAAGTTTATTATTATAATAAGTCAACTCGTGTTTCCTGCTTGTCTAAACATCAATATCCATGAATTCGTAACCAAATATCAGTGAAAGGTGGTCTGTGAATTCACCAAACTTGAGGAGGCTATTGTTTCCACCTCCGAACTGGGTGGGAAGTATTATAAATTCTAACATATTTAAACACAACATAAAGAAGATGAACCTCAACATCAACTGGAGATGGTGTTGGGATCAAAGACGCAGCTTCTGACGCATGCAAAAATGAAAAAAAAAAAAAAACAAAAATGCTTCAGATTGAGTACGTGAGATCATAACTGAACACATTGTAAATTATCTATAGTACGAACCTTTACTCCATTTACATAGTTTACATGTAACTTGCAGTGATTTTCCAGGATTAATTCGTCTATCTTTAATAAATGAAGTCCCTAAAAAAGAAGAAGTTAATAAATTGCATTTGAAAGTGTGCTAGCAAGTTATAAAAAATATTACCTTTAAAATATATCCATTGAGGTTTGAGTGTGATTGGCAAATGTTTCGTCTGAACAGTTTGACCAAAGGGGTGAGTAAATGCAGATAAGGAAGACAAGATCTCTGAGTTATAATGGCAGGAAATGGAGAGAGATTTGCAAAAATAACGAAGTATCCTTCTCTCTAGTCTCTTAATAATAATTGTTACTAGTATATAGTATTACTCATCTTTTGTTTTGTTTTACGGTTAGCTTATTATTACTAATCAAGCTACGTATTTAAGTGATAGTTTCTGATTAAATAAACAAGTTATGTATTATACACACATTGTTTAGTACGCACAAAGATGTCTGTATGAAGACCGCAGAGTTGGTATCAGGGTTTGTAAAGTTAGTACTACTAAGGACTAAGGTTCTGGGGTTGTAGATTTAGTACCAAGGACCAAGGTTCAAATTCTGACTGCGGCCTTGTGAGAATTTCAACTCTTTTCCAGTGTGGGGGTGGTTCCTTGTGCGCACCAATGCCTGGCCTTCAGTTTACAGGACCGTTGAGTCATCATAATTTACATTCTCTACCTAAACGTCAGACAGTCTAATAGAGATTTTGTGGGTAAAGAATTTCATATTTTGATATCAAAGATGTCCATATGAAGACATGCATTTATGATATATTTGAGCAACACATCCATGTTATTTGCATATTTTAGAAGGAAATCTAGTCAGTTATTTATTATTACATGATAAAAGAGTTATCTTGTCGGCCATCTATAGTCATATATACTTGTGGATAGAAAGATGGTGCTATCTAGTCCCTTAATAAATTAGATTTATTCATTTTGGTTATTTTATTTTAATTTCAATCATTTTAATTTTTAAATAATTCACTTTCATTTTTTTATTATTTTGAACAAATTTATCCTTATTAATATTTATTTTTCTCAAAAAATCACAAAGATAATTCTATAATTTTAAATATATAATATTAAAAAAAAATCCCCAAAACTCACCATTTTTATCCTCCTCCTTTATTATGTAAGGGAATTACAGAATTATCTTCGTGATCTTTTAGAAACAAAAATCTGAATTTGTTCAAAATGACAAAAAGGACAAAAATAAATTATTTAAAAATCAAGACAACTGAAATAATTGAAGGAGCAAAATGAATAAATCTAATTTATTTGTAGATAAAGTAGAGCAATCTTCTTTTTAGATAACTAACAAATTAAGTTGTCTCTCTACTTAAATTCCATTGGTTTTTCTGCGTTTTTCAGTTTTCAAAAATTTTCAATCAAGCTTCTTTTTGGGTTAGCTTAGTTATTATCACTGATCAAGTTGTGTACTTAAGTGATAGTTTTTTACTGATTAGCTTTTATTGTTTTGTGGCTATGCTACTTCGTTTATATTTCCTCTCCTTACATGCTTTACATCTTTGTTTTTGTTAGAAATGATTTTGCTGTTTATTTTTCGGTTGAAAAAGGTTTAACCTGTATTTTTCTTCTGAGCCGCATTATATCATTAAAACAAGCTAATGATTTGAATGATAGTTTTTAACTTGGTGAGGTTTTACTATTTTATTGTTAAGTTATTACGTTTCAAAATACCTTCCTTAAACTTTGAAAAAACACGTGTTTTTAGAGAAGCAAACGATTTTAGTATGTTTAATTCGCTTAGGTTTAAGTCGCCCTTTTCTTGGACTTAAACACATCTACAACCCCGTGTTAAGATAAGAAAATTGAGAAAAATATTTTAGGATTATGTTTCTCATATTTTTTTAGTATTAAGATTTTCTCAATATTCTATTAGGAGTATGATTTCTCAATCCCACATTGATAGTTATCTTAGTTTAGATTTTTTGTGCTAGGTGTGGGTGCCCAACTCACACAAGGGGTTGAGAGTTGTCTTGAGAAGGTTTTTAATTTTTTCCTTGAAAAAATTACATAGTATAATTTACTCTTTGGGTCGTCGATGTATGTCTATGCTGAGAGATCAAACCACGTAAAACATTCTGCTGTTTGTTTTATCTTTTTCTCTCTATATATTTTTTTGTGTGCTTTCGCTACCCGTTCCCTAACAAATGGTATTAGAGCGAGGTTGGATCCCAACAACTAACATCATAACAGGTGTGGAACTCAACAAGTGGTTTCAGAGCAAATGGTTTCATCCTGGGAACACGCACGAAGGTATCCGAGCCAAAGGTTCAACCCAGAGGATGCACTATGTAACAATGTCCCTTCTCAAGGGTGCACTATTAAAGTTAAAACAATTTAAATGGTAAGTAAGCATTTAACATTAAGAACAATAATAAGACATTAATTTTATAATCAAATAATAAAACCAAATGAAATAATATAACAAATAAAATTAGCTAGCTATATTATGGCCTTAGCCAACATTATCATTATTGAAAATAACAAATTTAAAATAAAGAAGATAGTTATAGGAACATCCCTGAATCAAATAATTATTCGATACTTTAATAAAAAATTTTGTCTTCAATATTCATTGAATTAAGCTTCAATCTTTGTCCCTAAAATTACAAAATTAAAAACCAAAATTTATGAAAGAAGACTATTGTAAAAACTAACCAAAACTACTCTAAAACAAAATTACACTACTCTAAACTAAGAACTTATCTAAAATTAGTTAGCCTATGGCAACTCTTCACCAGGTTCAGTGCAATCCACTTTAGTCTCTCAATTTTTTAAAATTTTTATTTTTCTCCTTAAATTTTTTTAAATTATATTTTGATCTCTAAAGTTATATTTTATCTTCAAATCACCGCTACAAATCAAAATAAGGATGCAAAGTGTTATTTGTTCTAATTAAACTAAATTTACACTACAATTAATACAAAATACCCATCAAGTAAAGCTTATTTTCTAGTAGCAAATCTCATATATAAAACTCCCCCACACTTAATGATTTACTTGTCCTCAAGTACAAGTTTACGGAAAATATAGAATAACTCAAATCAAGTACCTTAATCAAAATCTCAAACTCATCGAGATAAAAAAAAAATTTTATAACTTAAGTTAACAAGACAATTATTCAATTATCTTCCATAAATAAAGGAAGACTTATGTATAAAGTGTGATCATGCCCACAAGAAAGTACAAAATAAATACTAAACTAAATTTCTAAATTACACATAGAAGATAAATCTCAACAAATACTCGTTCCATAGAATACATCTCGTACCTTCTCTCCACTAATCGAGGCTTCCCAAACTCAACTTAGATTAGGTAGGACTTTATAGCTTATAATGTAAGGCTCGGGCATTGGTTAACAAAAGAAGGATAATGATTCAAAATCAAAGAAGAGAACTTGCAAAAATCAATCAAAACCACAACAAACTTCATAACTTTTTTTTTTTTTGCTCCCAACTTTTTCGATAAAAGTTCATTAATCGAAACACTTTATAATAATATCTCTTCATTTACATTGAACAAAAAAAAAAAATCTCTTCATTTACAACACTTCTTTTTTTCAATTTTTTTCATATATGCTTTTTTTTTTTTTTATTTTGCATTTTACATATTCTGGCCTTCTTATGTTTTTTTCTTCACTGTAATTGTATTAACACTATATAACATATTTTTTTCTTTCTTTTTTTCACTTCAACACAAATCATAATGTTTATTTTTCTTCTTCGCCTTTTTCAAAGTCACTTATTCTCCTTCCAAATCACAAAAACATCAACCCAATAATGAAACACAAATTAGAATGTCACATTAAACTCTTTACAAGATTAAGGGGTTAATATTTATGTAGTTTAAAGAAAGAAATTAATATGTAAATCTCAAGAGAGTACAAAGGTAAACTATGAGAATTAGTAGGCTGAAAAGGCACAAATAATTCAAAGAATGCCTATGACCGTCGTTTCTAAGTCAAATAAGGGAAAACTTTCTATTTCGCTTCAAGAGATACTCAAGTAAGTTCTTTAATGTATGGAAGACACTCATCAACTTAATGTAACTCAAAGACAATAAAAGATTTATTAACCACTAACATGGCCATGTGCTCGAACGAAAGTCATGCAATAGTTATAAAAGATATAGAATACAAGTCTCATCAATAAAGTCTTAAAACAAGAAGTTAGACACTCTATCTCAACTTATTCAATAAATTTTCGAAAAGTACTGAAAAGAATGATCCTTAAACCAAATCATATTGCATTTTGTCTTTTCAAAATAAAGAAAAAACATTTTTTTATTTTAGAAAAAAACATTTTTTTATTTTAAAAAAAAAGAAACTAAAATGAAGTTGCTCAAGAATTTCTTTTGAAATAAAACTAAAATGAGAAAAAATTTAAAGAAACGAAAAATTGACACAAAAATGGTAGCACCTCCCCTACACTTAAATTGAACATTGTCCTCAAGATAGAAAAGAAGTAAATGAAAAGGTAAAGAAATTTATAATTCCCTTTTGGAGAGCAAAATTTGTTTCGAAAATGCGCCACCTCTCCATGAGGGAAATCCGACCACTGTTTATGACATTAAAAACTAAACAAAAAAAATGAATTAACACAAAAAAAATTAAAAAAATAAAAATTAAGAAGAAGACTCTCTAACGTGAGAGTTTTATACATACAATAAGGTTGAAAACCAGGAAAGGAGTCGGAGCCTTCCTTAGGGAGTAGCGTCATCCACTTTTTATGTAACGATGCATTTCATGAGTGGTACCCCTCCATAATCCTCAAGCTTATGCTTGTGAGTTTTTATTATGCATTTGTTGTTACTTGACATCCTCGCCAAAGCCCTTAAAAAAAGAACGTTAGTATACAATAACTTTAAAACCTCAATAAACTTGAAAACTGATTAGGAAATATTATTGTTTTGCACAAAGTTCTCGAGAGAAGAGAATAGGGAGAAAATAAGATTCAAAAAGGTCTGTAAGATTTAGAATCTCCCTTTTTTTCATATCGTCCTCCTTTATCCTTTGAAATTCGTCCTCCTTATTCTCCTTTACAACCATGTTAGTGCTTTCCATCTCTTGGAGTTGAGTATCATTCACTAGGGTCACTTCAAGTCCGTGTTCCTCATCATTCCACAAATTTTTTAGTTGACCAAATTGTACCTCCATGTTTTATATGGACGCTTGGAGATGTGTGCGCAACTAGTTCTATTTTTCACTCCAATTTATAAATATATTGCATCACCCCTCCAAAAGATTACTTTCTTGATTAAGGGAAGGCAATGTTGGAGGATTACTATGTTATTCCAGGTAGGATGCCCATTGCTCTCGAAAACCGGGAGGTATTTGACTTAAATTACCTTGACTTCTTCAACAAAAATTTGAATGATATGTTTGATCTTGATTTTAAGTATTGGTAGAGAGATTTTTCCAATAGTTTCCTTATCTCTTGAAGCCCATGTAATTAACATTGTTAAATAGAGATGGAGCAAAGCCTGTGTTCATATAATTATTAGACCTATAATCATTAAAATCACAGGATGCATATATAAAGCTCTTCTACCATCTCTAGTCATCATTATGCTACTCCTTATCCAAAATGAAATAAATAAATAAATAAAGACTAAGTTTAAATCAAATTCATAATTAAAATATGAATTAAATCAAATTCTCCAGTAACGATGCAAAAAACTTGATAAAAAAATCGAGCACACTAGCAAGTATATTAGATGGTAATAGAATAAAAGAGGTCATCCCACAAAAAATGATATTTAAACTACTTCAATTATGAATTCAAAATTAACTTAGTCAAAGAAAAGCAATTAAACCCAATGTTGAGGATTTTTTATTAAACTAAATATTTAAACTAAAATATCGTAACTTTCTTAACAAATATTATGAATTGTAAGGTACATGAGTTCACTAGCTATCGATTATATAACCACAATGATTCATTATTCTCAAATAAATTTTGCTAATCGATTGATATACAAAATTGTTCAACAACTTTTCTCAAAGGTTACCAAACATATCATTATAAACAAATCAACTATATCTATGTGTTGATTTTAATTCGTAAGAAGACATTCGATTATGACATCACAAAGATCACACAAACCGTAGAGGTATATCTCTATCTTGCATGCAGTTTATGACCAAATTAATTAACACATTACCTATACCGTTTCTCAAGGATGGACAGTTAAAGTTATAACAAGTTAATTAGTAGCTAAGCATTTAAAATATTAAGAAAAGTAATAAGACATATTAATTCCATACAAAACTAACTACAACATGGCGTTGGACAAAATATTAGCACATATTGAAAATAATAAACAAATTCAAAATAAGGAAGAGAGTTATAGGAATCATACCTCAAAGAATATTTGTTCAATACTTGAATAAAAAATTGTCTTTAATATTGCATCAAATGAAACTTCAATCTTTGTCTTGAAAATTACAAATAAAATTAAAAACTATAATTTATTAAAAAAGAATATTCTAAAAACTAACTTAAACTACTCTAAAACGAAACTACATTACTTTAAACTAAGAACTTAATTAAAATTGTTTAGCTTTAATGGCTTTCAAAACCCACTCTTTATAGAGGTTTATTGAAAAGAAATTAGAAGTTTACGTAAAAGAAATTACCTAAAAAAGAAAATCCTAAATTGAAATAATGAAATATTCTAAATAAAAACTAAAGACTATCAGCAACGGTTGACGAAGTTCAGCGCTATCCACCACTAATTCGCTGCTTTGGTTTTATTTCCCGAAATTTCACTTTAGTCCCTCAACTTTCTAAAATTTGCATTTTTATCCTTGAACTTTTGAAATTTGTACGTTGACCCTTGAAGTGTATTTTATCTTCAAATCAGCTCTATAAATCAAAATAAGGATGGAAAGATTTATTTGTCCTAATTAAACTCAATTCATACTAGACTTAACACAAAATACTTATCAAATAAAGCTGATTTTCTAATGTAAAATCTCATATTTCACTTTCACTAAAAAGGTTGAGAATAATTGATGGAAGAAATACCTATAAATATGTTGTCTTAGTTTAGTTTTTTTGGCCAGTTATAGGTGTCCAACTCATACAATGAATTGTCTTGGAAAAATTTGTAATTGTTCTCCGTGCAAAAATTACGTAGTAGGAGAATTTTACCCAATAGGAATTTACCCTTTTAGTCATAGATGTAGGTCTGTTTGAGAGACCAAACCACGTTAAATTATTATGTTGTTTGTTTTATCTTTTCTCTATATATTTTTGTGCGATTTCGGCTGCCTATTCCTTAAAGAATATGATATTAGAAAAAAGTTGGATCCTATAACCCTTCTTTTCTTCCTGCCTTATTGCATTCGAACTGTTACTTGAAACTGGTAATTAAGCTACCCTTACGACAAACAATATATATATATATAAGACCAAAAAACAAAACTTGTCAATTCAAAAATATTTGAAGCATCACCAAAATCTGGGTGGCTTACGAGTATGATATTCTTCCTACTTTTCTAATTTAATTGTCCAAAGGGCTGTGAATCGTCATATATAGTGACTTCAATTCAGACTGATCTGTTCAGTCTTTCCTTTGGATTTGAGTTAAAATACAAAACCCTTTTAGTTTTCTATTTTTGACTTATATTTTTTCTCACGAACAATTTATTTTTTACAAAAATTGATTTAAAATTCTGAATTTTTTTATTTTTAAATCCAAGAAAAATTCTCTAAAAATCTCCCTATACCATTTACTTATATAAGATTTTACAACTGTACTCATTTTTTATTTTTTGTACTTGTGAACAAGAAATCATTTGCTAAAAGTGGCCCACCACCCTAAAAGATCTCAAATGCTAGCCATAGGAGAGGATTTGGAAGACTTTCAATCCTTCAAAATCGCCCCAAAATACTATTTACCTAAGTTGCATTCTATCTCTTTATTATATATATATATGTATTTTGCCCTTGAATTGAATTTGCGTGTCAAAAAGTACCCATACAAATTTCCCATGTGACTAGTATGGTAACTTTTGAGGGTGTCTTCAACACATGTATGGATTTATGGTAACATTCCACTTCTTGGCACATAATTTTAGTTCAAGAATGAAAAAAAAAAGTTAAAAAAATTATGACCTAAGGAAATAGTATAAGATCATTAGTAAGGAGTTCCCCTAAATCCAATCATGTACCCTAAAGTATGCACATTAAAATATTATCATGGATGCTAAAATCTAACCCACATAGACATGGTTTTTTCTTTTTATTTTATATATATATATATATTTGATTTTCAAATTCGAGAGATAAAGATTAGGATCTAGGATATTTTAAAACAGTTGTCGATTTGGTCCTAAAAGTTATAACACATTATGGTTCTAAACCGCTTTTTCTACCATTATGATTCTTAACAAAGGTTTAATTTTTGCTATTTGTCTAACTTTCATTAAAAATGATCACGCGCTCTTGTGTGACTTACTTTTATGATCCTATTTGATATTAAATGATATGGGCATGAAATATTATGATTTTAGAACTTCGCTGTCTTTCATTACTGTGCTCAAACAAGTTACAATCAAAACTAAAGCTAACACGTTCTAATTGCTATTGTTAAGGATTTTCACCTTAGACCGTGTTGTGTAGGGAAGCACGGACAATGACATGGGCCCACTTGAAGTTAAGGTAAATTATGTTAGCTTTGTTTAATGATCTAGAAGATAAAAAAAGTTGGGATCTTTAGAGATTGAGCAAACCCTAGCTTCATTGTATATACTGCACACAGTTTAGGAAATTGAAACCCTAAACAATTCAAGACATGTTTATGAAGCTAAGCTAAGTAAGGAATCAAATCTCGTAAAGAATTGATTTGTTAGGCAAAGGAGAGGATTTCACTACAAGAATTTTCCTAATGAATGACAATTGTAGTTGTCACCATGAAGCATATTGTGACACTTAATTTTTATTCTTACATTTAAAAAGTGTCACTGTATGATGTCATAATGGCTCTCCGACATAGTGTCACAATCTTTATGTCAAATATCGATTTTGTGTCCTATACCTATAAAATACTTATAAATTTTAACTGCAATTGTTTATGTCATGAAAATATGCGACGATCCAAAATTTTAAATAATTTATGACTATACGGATGTTACTACATATGTATACTCTAACATATGTAAACGTCATAATAGTTTTGTATAATGACAATTCTAAATGCTTAATACAAACCTATTTCATTTCTAAGTGACAGGATTGCGACATCCTAAGTGTCATGAATCTTGATTTCCTGACACTTAGTAATATTTTTCAGTGACGCTTATTACGCTACTTTTTGTCATTGAACAGATCTTTTACAACACTAATATATGCCATTAATCCTCACATTTCCCACATATGTTCATATTATAATTACACATTTATATGACAAAATAAATTGTCATTAAAAGTAGTTCAATGACAATTATAATATGTCAACAGCAAAAACTACTACCTGGAGAGTAAAAAAAAATCTCTATAACACTAGACGTCAATATGTCACAAAGGTAACACAAGACATCAATATATAACAAAGTTGAATCCACTACTATAAATAAATATTCTTCTTCAAAAACAAATTCATAAATACCACAAATATTCAAATGCTAATGCTACTCTAAATATCCAAAAAAATTGTCTATATAAGTCTAAATTTAAACAAAATACATCAAATAAATATAAGAATCAACTCTCTTGAAAGCTACTAGCATAATAATTCTGTAGCGCCCTTGGTAAAACAGGGATAAAGTTGAGCCAAAATAACAAATGCAACCCAAATTTTTTTCATGTACCACATATATCCAAAACAATTTTATTTCAAGAATAGTAAATCAAACATTTTTATACCATTTAATACTTACCATTTGTACCAACTTTCATGGCTAATCAATACAAACTCCAAGTGCATACCAATAGTTTGCAAAATAGAGAAAGGTCTAATCAAATATTCTTCTCTGACAATTACAACTTGTATATTGACGTCCACAAAAGGAGGCCCTAATTCATGACTTCCCACTATCTTAGTTGGATTTGAGCTCACTAAATATCCCGTAGCAACAGTTTTAGTAGGATATTCAAAACTCTTCAAACATACATGAGAACCAACCAGATTCAAAAAATAAAGTGAGGGAATACAAGGAGAGGGGGCATATAGAACAAAGATTCATGGAAAAGACTATATATATGGGATAAAGCAGCAAAAGAGAAGAATTAATAAAGTACACCAAAAAATATTCATGGAAAGGACAATATATTTATGGATTTTAACTCATGGTATGAAGATGAGAAAGTACAACTAATTTCACCAAAATAGTCAAATTCAGATAAAAATATCGCTTTGAATTTCAGACATTAGTAAATTCAAGACCATATTGTCATCATTGCAATAGAAGGTACTCATAGCATATATTTTGTATTAAAGTCACATACCCAATTCTAAAACTAAGATAACACTCCCAACAAAAAAATGATTGTTTATTGACCTTCCACTTCGCATGAATATAAACTAGAACCAATACAAATTAATTCAAGCACCAAAAATGAAACATTGCTGAAAAGCCCAAGGATACCAAAAAACATAAATAAATTAGATAAAACAGAAATAATAGGCTAGAGTAGTTCCCTACCAAAATATTTTTGGAACGAGGCCATTGACATCGCTTGTTTTAAGAATACTCCTTTTGAACTTATTTTAACAAAACTCCCTCAATTGGCTATTTCATAGTTTTTGGATGTAAATGTTTTATTTTAAACACCAAGGACAACATTGGAAACTTTGATAGAAAATCCGATGAGAGAATTTTTCTTAGTTACTCTTCAAACAAGAAAGCTTATAGGGTTTACAACAAAAGAACTTTATGTGTTGAAGAGTCGATTCATGTGAACTTTGATGAATCTAACATTTTTTAAAAGAAAGTTGATGATGATACACATAATTCTTTGAAACCAACCATTGTACACTTAAGCTATGGAGGAACATGCAAAGGAGGAAGAGGAGATTGAGAAACAAGAGAATGATCAAAAACTCAAAATCTTCCTCAAAATATGATATATCCAAAGGACACTCCAAGGATCAAATCATCGGTGATGTATCGCAAGGGGTAAGAACAAGGAAGTACTTCATTGATAACTTTGCTTTAGTATCTCAAATTGAACCTAAGTTTATAGGTGATGCTTTATGCAATGAGTTTTTGGATTATTGCAATGCAAGAGGAACTCAATCAATTTGAAAGAAACAAAGTTTGGACTTTAGTCCCGAGACCTCGTGATCACCCCACTATTGGTACAAAATAGGTTTTAGAAACAAACTAAATGAATCCAAAGAAGTTATAAGAAACGAAGCCAGACTTGTTGCCCAATGATTCAATCAAGAAGAGGGCATAGATTTTGAGGAAACCTTTGATTCGGTTGCTAGACTTGAATCCATAAGAATGCTTTTAGCTTTTGCTTGTTTTAAGGGATTCAAGCTTTTTCAAATGGATGTTAAAAGTGCATTTTTAAATGGTGACATTGAGGAGGAAGTTCATGTTGAACAACCTCCCTGTTTTTTACATGAAAAATTTCCAAACAATGTTTATAAACTTTCAAAAGCATTATATGGTTTAAAACAAGCTCCAAGAGCTTTGTATGAAAAACTAAGTTGTTTTCTCCTTTCAAACAATTTTTCAAGAGGTGTGGTGGACACAACCCATTTTACAAAAACTTCTAGTAACAATGATCTTCTACTTGTCCAAATTTATATGGATGATATTATTTTTGGAGCTACTAATGTTTATTTGTGTGAAGAGTTTGCCTCATTAATGTAAAAGGAGTTTGAGATGAGCATGATTGGAGAGTTAACTTGTTTTCTTGGACTTCAAATTAAATAAATCGAAGAAGGTATCTTTATCAACCTAGAGAAGTACACAAAGGAACTTCTCAAAAGGTTTGGGATGAACAATGCAAAAGGAATAGAAACTCCAATGAGCTAATCGTTAAAACTCGAAAAAGACGAAAAAGGTAAAAAGATGGATAAAAATTCTATAGAGGTATGATCGGAAGCATACTTATTTAACGGCTAGTAGACCAAATATTATGTTCGTCATTTGCTTGTGTGCTAGATTCCAAGCTTGCCCCAAGGAATCTCATTTAATTGCTATTAAGCGTATTTTAAGATATTTAATATCTTCTTTTGATTATCAGTTATGGTACTCTAAACAATCTTGCTTTGATCTTATTGCTCACACCGATGCGGATTATGGCGGATGCAAGGTAGGAAGAAAGAGTACTAGCAGAAATTGCTAATTCTTAAGGGTATGCTTAGTGTTTTGGTACAGCAAGAAGCAATAATCGTGTCCTTATCAACCGCCGAAGTGGAATACATAACAGCATGTTGTTGTTATGCTCAAGTACTTTGGATGAAGCATGCTTTACTTGATTTTGGTTTTGATTTAAAAAACATACCTATTTTATGTGATAACACAAGTGCAATAAATCATTCTGTAAAACCTGTGCAACATTCAAAAACAAAACATATTGAAATCAAACATCATTTTATAAGAGATCATGTTGCAAAAGGAGATGTATTTTTAGAATATATTTGCATAGAGGATCAAATTGTTGATGTTTTTACAAAACCTCTTTCTGAAGATCGCTTTTGTTATTTAAGGAAATCACTTGGCATTGGTAATTCCATGACTAATGTGTGTTTTGAAGTTTCTTTTCTTTCACATGTCAAGCCGAGATTTTCGGACTACAAAATCGGACGCATCCAGAGAAAATCGGACGTCGGACTTTTCTTGTTTTGATTTTTAAGTTTTCTTTTTTCTTCACAAAAAAAAAAAGGCAAGAGTTTTGAACTACAAAATCAAATGCGTCCATAAAAATCAGACGTCTGATTTTCTTTGATTTCAAAATTTTCGGACGATGAGAGATTTTAAAAATCGATCAACCTATTTTTCTATTTCCCGTCAATAGGTATTTTATAAAACAAAAAGGGGAGAGAAAATCTCTCATTTTTTCTTTCACTACTCTCTCTCTCTCTCTCTCTCTGTAAAAACCATCATTGTCCATTTCTCTCTCTATCCCTCCCCAAACTAATCCCTCTCAATCCACTCATCATCATCCCTCTCTCTCTCTGAAACCCTCACTGTTGACTCACTCTCTCTATCAAAACCACTCAACTTTCTTTCTCCTTAAAACTGAGGCTCGGTTCTTCTCTCTTTGAAAGATAATCAATCTTCTACTCAAATTTCTCTAAAATGGTGAAAGTAAAAAATGCAAATGTTGGACAAGAAGAAACTTATGAAAAGGAGGAAGTAGCAGAGGTGGAAAAAGTGGAAAGGGAAAAGGGAAGAAAGTGGCAAGTGAACTGAGACTTCCAGAGAGGTTTATTTCAATCAAAGAGGCTGCAAATTTTGAAGAATGGACAAGAAAAAGGAGAAAGATTGCTCCAAGGCACAGAGTTGATTTATCTGATATGGAAGGTATGGAGATTATTCTGAATCTTTTTGAGAATATTGGCTGGGGATCTTTGCTTACAGTTAATGAACTCTACTATCCTGAGATGATTTATGAATTTTATGCTAATTTACACAAAGGAAGAGTTCAAAAGCAAGGAAATATTACTTATCCATAGGTTACTTCTAAAGTGGGTGGTAGAGATATCTCTTTTGATGATAGAATGTTAAACATCGTCCTTGGAACACCAGAAAATAGTATGAGATTTTATACCAAAAACAAGAAATGCTTTGATCTCAACCTTTATAGTGAGAAAATATTTGAGGAATTATTTACAAAAAGAGAATTTCTAGAGAGGCATGATAACAGAAATGTTAATAAACTTGATGCTTATGGAAGATTATTGCACTAGATGATTTCCAACATAATTATTCTTAATGTGGGTCACAAGTCTTCTATCACAAACATCACTCTTTTGTTATGCTAGCTTTACATGAGCATAGAAGGATGAATTTTAGATTTATGGCCATTGAACATATTCTAGCTACTCAAACCTCCTCTGCAAAGTGTTTGTCATATTGCTGTTTTCTCACTAAAGTTTTTCAATACTTTGTACTAAATTTGGTTGGAGTTTGTTATCATATTGGTATTGGGAAAATCTATAACAAACATACATTGAAAAGAATGGGATTTTCAAGAAATGAGGAAGGTATGTTGGTGAGAGGAGGAGAAGAGGATACGATGAAAATAATGATGAAAAAGAAGAAGAAGAAGAAGATAACGGGCAAGATGCTATGAACATTGATGAAGAGATTAGTGAAGAAGAACATGAAGAGGAAACCTTTA
Organism: Catharanthus roseus; assembly: GCA_028651295.1. Lineage (NCBI taxonomy): Eukaryota > Viridiplantae > Streptophyta > Magnoliopsida > Gentianales > Apocynaceae > Catharanthus > Catharanthus roseus. The sequence continues at coordinate 11,257,130 of JAPQWS010000016.1, forward strand.
GTAGAGAGATGGGACAGAAAAAGAGACAGGAAAGGGTTGAAGAAGGGCAATCATCTGGGGTTATGTCTCAACTTATGGAGATGATGTCCTCTATGCAAGCCTCAATGAATAGCCGGTTTGATGCTCTAGATGGAAATTATTAGCTATTCAAGAAAGGGTGATGAGGTTAAAAGAAAGAGGAAGAGAAGAAGACAATTGAGGTAATGTGAATCTCCAACAGAGTGAAGAAAGTAAACAAAAGGGGAGTTCAAAGTTTATCAAGCTTATGTTTCATTCCTTATGTTTTAAAGTTCTTAAGTTTCGTAGCTTATGTTTCTTTTTGGTTATTGACTTTTTCAGAACTTATGTTTCATTGCTTATGCTTTATCTACGAAGCCGTGTTTTATCTTTGCTTATTGTCTTATTTTTGGAACTTGATGATGAAATTTTACTGATGAAAGTTCCCTTGTTCTATTTCAATGATCCTTTAATAACTTATGCTTTTTGATTTATGACAAAAGAGGGAGAAATATAAGGTGATGCATTGAGGAAAAATATAAGATCCATATTGTTGATATTGTTGGTTGATATTTTGTTGATATGGTCTTAATGCCTTGAGTTGTGTTGTCTTGATGTTTTGAGTGCCATGATGCTTTGTGTTGGCAATATACCTTGAGTTGTATAAATCTTTATGCTTTAAGCCCTGTTACTTATATGACTTTGAGTTTTATTGAAGATGTTTTGGGGCCATATTTCTTGTATAAAGCATTTCTTAAAGGGGAGCTTTCAGTTTTCTAATTGTTTTCCAAAACCTTGGCATGTTTTGAAAATAACAAGGCGAGTTCTTTCTCTCTCTCTCTCTCATGTTTTTTATATGCTTTGAACTTATTGTTGATCATCTTTCATTTTTGTTTGTCATAATCAAAAAGGAGGAGATTGTATGCCCTAAGGGCATATTTGTTTAAAGTGTTTTGATTATGATTAACTTGTGCTTTGTGATAATAGAAGTACTTTTTGTAAGAAGAAACAAAAGATGCATAAAAGGCGTCTCAAAGATGATCTACAAAGAAGCAAAAGATCATTCAAGATTACAAGACTTACTGAAGATAAGTGATCAAGTAAAAGACCTTGAAGACAAGAAGAATGGTTAGGGATAGTTTTATAAGGTATTTATGCAAAAATCCCTAACTTGTTTCTTTGATTTTTAATCATTTATGTTAGCTCCTAGAAGAAACATTTTTTGAGAAATTATCCTTAAAAAATTAAGTGCTCTTGAAAACGCTTTGAGGATTTAAAGTTGTTAGTTATTATAAGTCTTTGCATCAAGAATACATGTTTTGAAAGTGAAGGAAAATTTGTGTTTTACAAACATTCCAAAGTCTAAAAATAGGAAAATAAGTCATCCAATTCTTAAAAACGGTCGTCCAAATTGTTTTTGAAGACTCATGAAATCGTCACCTGATTTGAAAATTTAGACATCTGAATTTCTTAAACCTTTTAAAGAAATCGGTCATCCTATTTTTGTCCTTTATAAAAATCGGTCATCCTATTTTTTGTTCCCAAAATAATCGGACAACCTATTTTAGAGATCGGACGTCCGAAAATTTTAAGTATCATAAGAAAACCGGTCATCCAATTTATAAATAGAACGTCCAAAATTTTAAGTTTCACAAAAAAAATAAAAAATATCGGTCATCCAATTTGCTGTTCCTTAAAAAAATTGATGATTTGATTTTCTGTTCTTTAAGAAAGTCGGACGTCAATTTTCAAAACCAGTCGCCCAATTTCTATTTTTATTGTAAAAAAATGACTATTGCTGCTGACAGTAATGGCTAGTTTTTTTTTTACCTTCACATATGAAAGAGCTATTGATCAGCCATAAATGTAGAGTTAATGAAGAAGTTTTATTGAACACATTTAAGAGCATTAAAGAGTACATTTTCTATCTTCTATAAAAATTCAAAAGAAAAAACTTCTTTGGAGCTATAATGTTTGATCATTTTTCAAAGAGGAAGAAGGGAAGCTTGTATAGCACTTCACAAAGTTGTAATCTATTCATCTCAAGCTTCTTTGGTAATATTGTTCCAACTCTACTCTCACATCTTATATTTTAATCAAAGGTTTTGTGAAAACCCTTTGGGTGATCCTTCGATATTTTGATAATCTTTTATTATTTTTTTATCTTTGAGGTTTATGTGCACAACCCTTAAAGGGTGATCCTCATTGTGGTGTTTTGTAAAGATTTGTGACTATTGGAATTTGTGAAATGCTTGATAAGTCTCAAAGTAGTGGATGTTGCTCTATTGAGAGAGTGAACCACTATAAATTCTTTGTCTCTCTTTTTGTGATTTTGTTATCTCTATGTTTATTGTTTGATCATTCTTTATAAAAGAGATTTTGTTTGGTTAAGAATTTTTATAAAAGAGTTATTAAATTTTTATTCAAACAAATTTGAGGTTCTATATTTAAATTGTGCAAAAGTTTTTTAATTCACCAAAAAACTTATTCACACCCCTCTAAGGTTTTTCATTGACTAATCTACTCTATAACTAATCTATCTAAGAATCTAATCCTATCTAATTATATATATTGATCTCTACAATAGCTGTAAAAAGACCCCTAATATATAGGGGAAAAATACAAGATAACCAAGTTGAGATTGGAACAAAATACAAGAAAATCAAGTTTGTTTTTTACTTAACCGTCTCTTGCCAACATACCCTACCACCAACTGTAGGGCGAGGTCTACTGTGCATCCTAGGTCTCTGTTGCCAATGCCCTTTTGTCCCACAGCACCTAACGGCGACGGTAGGTTGCGCCATAGGTTGCTGAATTTTTGCCGACGGCTCTGTTTTTGTCATTTTCGCTCTGTTTTCATCCTGTTTTTGTTTCCTTTCATTGTTTTCACTTTCGGAGGGCACCTAACACAAGAATAAGAGATATTTAGCTATGCTTTTACATATTAAAAACACCAAAAATGATGAACTTAACATATAAAAAATATAGACAAAAATACACTTATCACTCCCCGATCAACAATTATAATAACAATAAAAATAAACAATTACCTCTAGTAACAATTTTAAATTTTTAAATATAAAAATATGTCATTGAAATGCTTATAGTGAACTCGATTTGCCACATCTCTTTTACTACTTCCGGAACTTTATCCAAGAAGCGTAAGGCCCATGAAATGCTCATGAAAAATATCCATGACGCATCATGTAAAGTAAAAAATGTGCTGGACAAAAGGATGTTGAATGACTAAAGAAGTTTTGTCAAGGTAAGAGAAAATAAAAGACAAACTTGAACATGTGAAGGACTCTATAGAAGTGCTATTTCATAATGCAATTTAACTTACAAGCATGCATTTTACTAACATAGAAGCGCTATTTAAAACACCTACGACAATGTTTCAATTTATAACACGATCACAACAAATGTTTTGAAAGAGACAACAAGATTTTTAGAAGAAGATATATACTTATTTCCCCGGCCATATCTCTAACACTAAGCACATGTCCCTAGGTATCTACCAAGGCTCCTATCAAGGCAGTGGATGCTAGAATGTGTTACGTTGTCCACGAGCTGAGTTGGCCCATCTCTGAGATGAGCTGGTACGTCCACATGACGAGGTAAGCTGTGCTTAACTTGTCTCACCCTGGACCGCAGTCGAGGACTGCGAGGATGGGGAGGGCGATGTAAGCTGCATCTGCAATTATGCGGGTGCGGGAGGTAGCTATAACTAAGTCTGCAAGGGTGGGGCCCCAAATCCGAGGTGGACAAGGCTGTAGAAGGTTGCGTGGCTCTATGAGTCAATGAGTCTGAGGGCAACGTACCCGACAAACTTTCCTTCATGCTTCTATCCACGAGTTTTATCTACAATGGCATTTAAAAAAATAAAGTTAGTTAACAAAATCATACAAAAAATATTATATAACCTAAACCAATTGAAATTATAACCAATAACTTGCAAAAACTATAAATTACAAGGAGTCACATTTATAACATATAAACTGATAATGTTTAACTAAAACACTTTAAACTCACAAATTTGACAAGTTGAATCATTTATAACTCATTAATTACAACAACATTGTTGCAACATAAGTAATAACAACTATTCAAGAGTCAGAATAATCATCAATTGATTTGTATTCCTCTTTTCATCTGCTTCGTCTTCTGACTCCCACTCCACCTCATCCTTGACAAAATTATCAGTGACTTCATGTTCTTAGAGAATGTCTACATTATCGAGTTCGCCTAACTCATATGTGAGATGTCCTACTTCTTCAATTCTGCGAACTATGATCTATTATCGAAGTCTCGTTGATTTCCACATTCTCTTCAAATGTTAGCTAAACCACAGGGACATCAAACACTTGAGTTCTTGACTTCATTAGTGCCAACCAATTTCTCATTTAGCACCAAGATATGTGATATAAGAGACTTGTTCCGCTTGGTAAGCAAAGATGAATGGATTGTAAGCAGGGTATCTTTTCTTTGAGTAAATCTCCAAGAGTTTATACTAAGAATGTTTCATTAAACCTTTATCTGAAGAATAAAATCAGACACACTTAAAGAGTGTAGCTTTCTAAACAAGTCCACCCATGAACTCAACCTAAATGACATCATTTAAAGTCCCGTAATAGTCCCTCTTCACCCGTACACCACAATTATTTAGTACATTTTCCGGAGTCATACTCTCGTGTATTCAATCTGAAATCGTCGACAATATAAATATTCCAAGTCTTCACATATCTAGACGGACCATAATAGAGGTTTCTAAGTAGTTGGTGGTGACTCTCAACGTTGGAAAGTTTGTGCATCTGAAAAAAGTATTATTATATACATTTCGTAAAATACTTAAAATTCTTAATTTAATGTACTTCCTTCATCTTTAAACTATTTGTCAAATTCATCATTGATTATTTCCTTTAAATGGTCTTCTGTAATACTTGGATAACGGGTTCTCATTTCTAATGAATACTTCCTACCTTTAATAAGTCATGTTCAACCATATTTCCAATCAATTCAACTTAATTCAGACATAAAGGAGCAAATTGATGAACTTACTCGATAAAAGGTTCAACCTTCTCTCAATTAAGTAGGATGTAGTTTGTTATTGCCTTAAGGTCTTCCCTCATCCAAGATTCTCTTCTTCATCTTACTATATGGTCTTTCTAGCTCATTACAAATAGAAAGAACAGACCCTTGTTCATGAGGCTGCTCACCCTCATCATTGCATCCTACTTCCCTACTTCTAGTGTCAATGTCTGGTTCAAAGTAGTATCTAAAGAATGTGCAGCCTCCTCAATTAAGTATGTGTTACATATCGAACCTTCCACCCAAGCCTTGTTCTTCATCTTCTTCTTTAGATGGTTCAAATGCCTAAATGTGAATATACTTTAGTAAATGCATTAATTATATAAAAAAATATTTAAGACAGGTTTTCTTGTTCTTACCTCTCAAATAGATACATCCACCTATATTAGATTGGGCCACAACTCTAGCCTCGTACAGTAAATGAACAATTAAGTGTTCCATTACATCAAAGAACCCTGAGGTCAAATTTTTTTCTAGCTTGCATAACAAAACTGCAATGCTAATCTCCAATTGATGCATAGGCTTCTTGCTAATCTTCGGTACACATAAATCACGGTAGAAAAGGCTCAGTTTTGCCAAGCCGCTCTAAACCTTTTGCTTAAGAATCTCTTTGAATGCAATTGGTATTAATCGTTCCATGAACACATGATAGTCTTGGTTTTTATCCCGAACATTCTCAATTCTTTCAAATCTACACACCTTCCCAAGTTAGAGTATACCCATCTGATAATTTTAACTCCTTTACACACTCAAGAATAAGCTTCTATTGTTCATATGTTAATGTGTAACATGCTTTCAATCAGCTTTGACCCTTTCCCTCTGGCTTTATTACGGATTGTCAACATAGGTCGGTTATTGTACCGTTCTATATCTTCTCTAGCATTGACATTATCCTTTGTCTTTCCTTTGACATCAATTAAAGTGTTGAATACATTATCAAACACACTTTTTTTACTGTGCATTGCATCAGTATTGTGACGAACTAGAAAGGTACGCAAATATAGAAGATTCCAAAATATACTCCTCTTTGTCCAATTATGGTTTATACCTTTACCATCTACCCTACAGATTTTGGTGCTGTTTTTGTAATTTTTAGCAACCCCTGAATTCTCTCCCACAACTGTTCACCAGAAAGGCGCGGTGGCTATAAAGAGTGAGCTTAGCCCTTGCCTTTCTGAAAAGATTTTCTATCTTTTCTAAATGGATGGCCCTGTGGTAAGAAACATCAATGACAGTCAAACCAGGATTGTTTCCCCCCATTTTGTAGTTGAAATGACTTTGTTTGTTCCATACAATATGGACATACAAGTGCACCTATAGTACTCCAACGACTCAACATTTCGTATGCTGAGAAATCACTAACCGTCTAAAGAAGGGCAGCCCACATGTTGAAGTTTTGTTTCTTAGATATGTCATATGTGACGGCACTGACATCCCACAAATTATTCATCTCTTCAATTAACAGTTGTGAATAGTATCCACTTTTCTTTTCGGAGTCTTAGGACCGAGAATGATAACAATAAAAAACATAACTTTTTTTTAAAACACATCCAAGGAGGCAAGTTATAAGGAGTCACAATCACTGGCCAAGAAGAGTATTGTTTCCCAGCCATTCCAAAGGGAGAGGAACCATCTGTACACAAACTAAGCCTTACATTCCTTGATTCAGAGACAAAATCAAAAGGCATCCTATTAAATTGTTTCCATGCTTCTCCATCCCTAGGATGGCTCATGATGTCCGCTTGCTGCTCGCTTTGTGAATGCCATCTCATGTGCTCGGCTGTTCTTTTTAATGCATAGAACTTTTGCAACCTATGAGTTATAGGGAAGTAATACATCTTTTTGTGTGGTACCTCCTTTTCTTTATTAATTTTAGTATTCTTCTTCTCATACCGTTCACAACCATAGAACTTGATCTCCCTTCTATGACTATCTTCCTTCCAAGAAAACATGCAACCATTAAGACATACATCAATCTTCTGAACATGAAATCCTAAACGAGATATTTTCTTTTTGGTAGAAATCATCTTCTCCTTATTCTCCTCGGGAAGTAAGTGCTTCACATATTGTGCCACATGATCAAATGACTGTTCAGACCAATTGTTCTCAGACTTCATAAGCGACAACTCCGCAGTCGCAGAAAACAGTGAATAACTACACCCTTCATACAGTGATATATCGACTGCTTTTAACATATCATAGAACTTTTGTGCCTCTGGAACAGGTGCTTCCTCATAAGTATAGCTAGCGGCTTCAGGGTTGAAGTTCGGTCTAGCAGCATCAAATATCATCTCAGGAATCGGGCCTCTTTCTATAGCTCTACTCGATCTTGTTTCCTTTACAGTACTCCTATTCATCCCAACATTTACTCCGCAAGGTGCTTCTACATGGCATTTCCAATTATGATAATTTTAGACTTAAATCCCCATATAAAAATATGTGACCTTAAATCATCCACAGCTATTAACTTCTTAATTTTGCACGTTGCACACAGATACCTTATCTCATTTTCCTCATCATTATTTTTTGAATGATACCAATCTATAAACCGATGTATCCTGTTGACAAATTTAGTATTCAACCCCTTAATCCTTGGTCTTGTATACATCCACTTCCTATCCTGCTCCATAACTTTGCTACATTCAAGATAATAGAAGGATTAGTTTACAAATGGGAATAAGAAGGAATCAAAGACGAATGATTTGTTGAAAGGCACAACTTGCATATATTTTTTTTAAGTTAACTTCCAAAAGATGAAAAAATAGAAAATCATTTTTTGATAAATTGGTAATAAAGTAGTATAAACACTTGCTATTTTTCGTTTTTCATAACCTAGAAATAAAGAAAGAGTAGAAGTACAAACACTTCTATTAACTCTTCATAATTTAGACATAGAAAAAGAATATAACTACAAACATTTCTACTTTTTGCTTTTAATAGCTTAAAAAAGATTTCTACTAAAGAAAGAGGAAAAGTAAAAGTATTTGTATTTATCGCTTTTGACAACTTGGAAATGAAGAAAGAATAGAAGTACAAACACTTCAATTATTCGTTTTTATAAACTTGGAAATGAATCAAGAAATTGAAGTACAAATACTTCTATTTTCTGCTTTTAGTAACTTCGAAATGAATCAAGAAATAGAATAATAAACACTTTTATTTTCTGTTTTTAGTAACTTGGAAATGAATCAAGAAATAGAGGTACAAACGCTTCTATTTTTTTCTTTTAGTAACTTTGAAATAAATCAAGAAATAGAAGTAAACACACTTCTATTTTTTGTTTTTAGTAACTTCGAAATGAATCAAGAAATAGAAGTACAAACAGTTCCATTATTTGTTTTTAGAAACTTGGAAATGAATCAAGAAATATAAGTACAAACACTTCTATTTTTTTATTTTAGTAACTTCTCAATGAATCAAGGAATAGGAGTACAAACACTTATTTTATTTGTTTTTAGTAACTTGCAAATGAATCAAGAAATAGAAGTACAAATACTTCTATTTTTTGTTTTGAGTTACTTCTCAATGGATCAAGAAATAGAAGTACAAACACTTCTATGATTTGTTTTTTGTAACTTGGAAATGAATCAAGGAATAGAAATACAGAACACTTCAATTACTTTCTTTTATTAACTTAGTAATAAATCAAGAAATAGAAGTACAAACACTTCTATTTTTTTTGTTGTTAGTAACTTGTAAATGAATCAAGAAATAGAAGTACAAACACTTCTATTTTTCTTTTTTAGTAACTTGGAAATAAATCAAGAAATAGAAGAGCAAATACTTCTATTATTTGTTTTTAGTAAATTGGAAATGAATCAAGAAATAGAAATACAAAACACTTCTATTATTTCTTTTTAGTAACATGGAAATATATGAAGAAATAGAAGTACAAACACTTCTATTATTTGGTTTTGTAATTTGGAAATGAATCAGGAAATAGAAATGCAAAACACTTCTTTTATTTCCTTTTATTCACTTGAAAATCAATCAAGAAATAGAAGTACAAAAAACTTCTATTATTTGCTTTTGATTACATGGAAATGAAGATAGAATAGAAATACAAACACTTCTACTTTTCATCTTTCATAAATTAGAAATAAAGAAACAACAGAAGTACAAATACTTCTAGTTTTTGCTTTTGGTAACTTAGAATAATACTTAGACACCTAAGTATCATTCTCTAAGTTAAAAAATTTTTAACGGAGTCTCCTCCATAAAATAGAAATTTTCCACACAGAATAGTCACCCAAACACAAAATTCAATCGTTAAACAATTAAACAAAGAGTCTGGGCTCCCTCATAAATAATCAAACATTAGGAAACTTATGACTTATAGATTAAAGTTTAAAGTTTGTTACTTTTATTTGTTTGTAAAATATTACATTATCTATATTATGCATTCTATATTTATGTTTATTATACATTCTAAAGTATAAGTTAAAAATTTTAATTCTTATTTTTATTTCAACAAATTAATTGTTGCAAGACAGTAGCAAAACACTTAGCAAAAAGGATAATTTTCACAATTCATCAAGCATAAAAAGGGAAATCACAGCCCCAAAAACAACAAGAAAATAGGGGAATCATAGCCCCAAACTAAGCAGAAAAATAAAAAGTTCATGGCCCACACACTATTAAAAGGAAATAGAAATTAAAAGAACAAACGATAAGGAGCAATAGTGTACCGAAATTCAAGAGAAATTGAAAGACCAATTCATAGACAGCCCACTATATTCCGTTCAAATTTCTGGCCAGAAAACCTGCAGTGAAGAAGTTATAATCTATCAAGTACGAAGATAAATGTAAGCTTAGAAATGCAATATATTTAGACGATATATCCAAGTTGAGCCTTAAACTTTTTAAAACTACAATATGACCTCATATTTGCTAATAATTATATTTTGATCACTAATGTTTTTCAAGTTCACACCTTTGGCCTAAGGGGTTTGAAATTTTCTTAAATTAGAATCTGTCTCCAAATAATCAAACATACCAAATCCATCAAATTTGAAACCAAATAATGTTGTATTATCATCACAATATGACAAGTAAGAAAAATACAGAATTGATAAAATCTTATAACTATAATAAAAACAGAAGAACTTCACAAATCACACAGTAGGAAAAATGTTAGAATTGTGCACTGCTTTTGCATGTAAGCTTTAAAGAGCCAATTCATATGACCAATAATATGTCACATATACAACGACACCTAACAGCTTCATTCCCTATCATATGCAAACTTAACTACTACTTTTAATCACTCTATTAGTTGCTTATGTTGCTTCATTCTCCAGGTATTATTCAAGTCTTTTTTTCAATGTATTCATTTTATTCCATAAAAAAAGGGTGAAGATAAGCCAAGAAAGAGAAGGCGTTCGTAGGGAATACAATAATAGTGATAATATAAAATGTTTAAAGCTCAATAAGAACTCAGAAAATGCATATCATACTGCTAATATTAGATATATTTTATCGATTAAATCCCCTATGATTTTCTAATTTCAGGAGATAATTTTCTCTAAACCTCTGCATCTAAAATGTTACAATCCCATAATAAGCTCATTTCTCTGTCCTGTTTTGTTTATAACATATATTACCATGTAAATGGTATAAATATCAAACATCTCTTAAACTATGGGCAAGGGATTTTTCAAAGACAAATGCAGCAATTTAGGAAAATCTTACCATCGTCAGAGTGAGTAGTGTCAAGCTCCAGCTTAAGCAGCTTCAAGCTCTAGCATGAGCAATGTTAGTCTAGCAGAGGAGATGACAAGTGTGAGCTAGAGACAAAAGAAGAGAGAAAAGAGGGAGAGAAGAGAGGCGGCAGTGAGGTGGTGGTGGAGAGGCGGTACTGGTAAGGGGCGTTAGTGAGGGGGCAGCATTGAGGGTTCAACAGAGAGGAGGAGTATTAGCCAGGTTTTTTGAGAAAAAAAGAGTGTGAGAGCTTGGTCGGTTTTTCCCCAATTAATATAGAGGTGGGCGACGTATTTGCGACAAATCAGTCGCAATTTTTAAAAAATGGTTGCGATGAATTTTTTCTATTGCTAACTGGTCGCAATTTTATTTTATTTTTCCGTCCCTAGAATTGTGACTCAAATATCGGTCACGATTTCTTCTTTTTCTTGTATACTGGCTAGGGTATGTTATTGAAAAACACACCTTATGACACATGATGTAAATCCTCTTTTTATTGTAGATTGAATTACATATCTTCCCAAGATCACCTCCTTTGATGAAGAACCTCCATTGAGGATTTTGTAGTTTCAACACTCCAATGGAAAACCTATGGGGATCTAGGCCTCATAAACCTAACATTGAGAGGCAAAACTCGTTTCTAATTTGATAGAGAGAACCTTGAGGAAACTAAGGCCTCAAAACTCCAACTACACAAATTAGAAGACCTAAGAGTAATTAAATCTAAGAACAACAACTCTAAGACTCAATTAAAGAAAGGAATTGGATGATCAATTGATTCCACAATCTAGGGCAAACAATTGTTCAAACTAAGAACATTAACCCTAGCAAGCTAACTAAGAAGGGTGAAGAACCCTAGAGACAATTGGAGAATCCTCTCTCAAATGTCAGCAAATTCATCAAAGTTAGTAACAAATGAGCTTATAATTGGGTATTCGTCAAAGTTAGTTACAATTGAGCTTAGGTCTAAACCTAACCTATCTAGTGATTAATAGCTAAAAATACCCATTAAGCCTTCATTAAAAGATGGAAAAATAAATTCAAATAAGAAAATCTCACCTAAAATTACAAAGGTGTATTTTCCACCCGAACCCTACCGGCAACAATGGGATGGAACCTACCGGACGCAGTAGGTTGTTATCTTCCAAACTAATTCTGTCCAGAGGCCTACCGATGATTGTAGGGGCATGACTACCGTCGGCTATAGGTGTGTTCTTCTCCAATACTTAGCCATTTTCACATCCAATTTGCTCCCTTGAGGGATCCTTGCTTCTTGTACAAATTGAAAGCAACTTGGAAGCCTTCCCTTGATCATTAAAACCTTCAAGCTTGTTCTTCAAAGCATTTTCCATGTAAGCAACCATTCCATTATCCATATTTCCAATATTATCTTTGATCTTCTTCGACCTTGTACTAGTGAATGGTCCATGCAATAAATTTTTAGCTTCTTGGTTTTCCCAATCTACATCAACATATTACCAAAAGTGCTATTGATAAACCAAAAATCAACAAGCTAAACCAACAGGCAATATTGAGGGAATATTTTAGAAAGCAAACTTAACTTATGTTGAGAAAAGAAGATTACATAATAAGTACAAACCAAAAAGTCCACCTATTGTGTGTGGGTATCGCGGGATGTTTGGTCATGTTTGGCATCAATACAACCATAGAAGCAAGGACCTTAGGCAAGGCAGAAAGTTAAAGACTTTTGTACAGAGCTATGCTAAGGGTGAGAGGATCACACGGCGGATTTAGATTAAGAAGGATAAGCTGAGGGGAAATGTTGCACATCTGTCTCTATCCGTCAATATGAGTTGTATCTAGTATCTGGGCAGTGGGTGTTCCACACATATATCAGGAAAAAAGGAGTATCTCACAAACTATGTTGAAAACAGATCAGGAACTGTTACTTTTGGAGATGGTGTCAAAAATAAAATTGTAGGATATGGCACGTTGAATAATGAAGAAATGCCAAAACTGAAGAAGGTAATACATGTAAAACTAATGAAAGCAAATTTGATCAGTGTTAGTCAATTGTGTGATGATGATGTAGATGTATGCTTTGACAAAAGACAATGTTATGTTGTTAAAGATAATGGAGAACGAATAATAATAAGGAAAAGGAGTTCTGACAGCTACTATCAAATGAATATTATAATAGAATCAATGTGCTTGGAAATAAAGTTGCATGATATGGAACTGTGGCACAAAAGACTTGGTCATGTCAACTACAAGCTATTAAAACAACTTAGAAGCAAGGTTATAGTAGGAGGCATACCCATGTTTGGTAAGTAGAACAAAGTTGTGTGGTGGTGCTTATAAGTTAGGGAAGCCTACTGATATGTGCTTAATTGTCTATATTTATGTATGTTATTTCCATCTTTTTGCGGTGTTTATAAAATGTAAAAAGGCATATTTTGAACTAATACCCTTTATTCTTGTCTTAAGTGTTTTTAAAAAGAGAAAACGATGAAAGAAAATGAAAATAGAGCGAAATCGACAAAAACAGAGCCAACAACATCCACGAATTTGACCTACCGCCAGAGGTAGGCCAACTTACTGCTGACAGTAGGTCTCGACAGCAAAGATGGATATTGTGGGCAGAACCCTACTGCGAATTATGGGGCCCGACCTACCGTATGCGGTAGGTCTCGACTGGCAATTTTATTCCTAGTTTAACTATAATTTGATGTGATTTTTCCCTATTAATAAGTTATTCTGCTATTAGAGAAAGAGAGCAGCAGTTAGGAGTAGTTAGTAGACAATTAGAGATAGATTTAGATTAGCCAATTCTTTAATTTTTACATTCAGTTAGTTAGGTAAACATTAGATTTACAGTAATTTAGTTCTTGGAGATCAAGATTTGAATATCCGATTTTCATATTTCGAGGTTCAATTGGGCGACTCGAGAGACGAGCTCGGGAGATGTTCAGGACTATGATTGCGGCTTTAATTTTACTCCTAAGCTTTCTTTTCTTTACTTGTTCCTAAATTTAATGTTTAATTTCAGTTTTATGATAGTGAATAGTGAGTAGTTCTTTATGTTTGGATGAGGGTTGAGCCCTAGTTCTTATTTACAATGATTTTGGTTTGATTTATTGATCTTGATATTTGTTTTTAATTAAGTTGTCTTCTAATTATGTTTGTTTGCAATTTAATTGTCGTGAGATTAGATTTATAGCAAGAACTCTTGGAATTGAAAAAGGAAGAGCGTTCTACGGCAATCAATTGGGGGTTAATTGGGGCAATTAACTAGAGATACAATATTGTACTCTTAGGTCTTTTATGTCACCTAAATATTATTGCACTCATAATTTGTTAGGGAGAAAAGAGATTTTTCTCTAAGGTTTAGCGAATAAGATGGCCTTCGCCTAGAAATAGGGATTGCTCAATTAGATGTGATGACCCAACTTAATTAATTCAACATCGTTTTCTTTAATGTTTTCCAATTGAATTAGTAACAAGGATTGGGAGGATTCCACCATCCAAACTCTTGCAATTGTAAGTTTTCAAACCTTAATTTTATTGCTTCATTTCTTTAGCTGTTAAATCGTTTTCAGTTTTTAGTTTAATTCTTTAAAACCAACTTTTCTTAGACTAAACATTAGAGACACGAGTACTTAAGCCTTTATCGTTCCTCAAGATTCGACACTCGGGTATAACTTGCTTACTACAGTGATAGGTCCACTTGCATGTTGCTTAGTTTAGTAGTCATTCCCTTTTTTTTTAAACCCCACACACCACCTACCAAAGTTCCACACTCTCAGATAAAAGACATCACTACAACACAGGTCTTGGGGCTCATGCACATTGATTTGTTTGGTCCAACACAAACTGAAAGTGTTGGAGGAAAGAAGTATGCACTAGTGTTTGTAGACGATTACTCAAGATTTACATGGATAGAATTTCTTATTAACAATTCTGATCCCTTCTCTGCCTTCAAGAGAATATGCTTGTGTATTCAAATGGGAAAATGATCAATTCTCAAGTGCCTAAGGAGTGATCATGGCACGGAGTTTGTGAGCAACCTATTCTCAGATTTTTGTGAGAGCTATGGTACCAAGCATGAATTCTCAGCACCTAAGACACCCCAGCAAAATGGGATTGTTGAAAGGAAGAATAGAATAATCTAAGACATGACTAGAGTGATGTTATAGATAAAAAAAACATGGCACACAGCTAGTGGACAGAAGCAGCTAACACAACAGTACATATCATAAATAGAGTTTATCTCAGACCACTCACAGAAAAAAACACCATATGAGATCTGGAGAGGAAGAAAACCCAGACTCAGTTACTGGCAGTAAGTGTTATATTTTAAATGACGGGGAACAACTCAAAAAGTTTAATGTATGAAGTGATAAAGGACTGTTTCTGGGATATTCCCTAAACAGTCATGCTTATCGTGTGTTCAAGAAACGAACAAGTGTTGTGATGGAATCAGTGGTTGCTGAATCTAATCAAGATAAAAACAAGAACAAAAGTATTAAACACAATACACTATGCCTGACACAACTACTTTAGTGAGCAACAATCAAACTAGTTAGAATGACGATTTAAAAGTAGATAACACATAGGGTAAGAGGGTTGTTGAACAAAAAATGGCTAAGTCTAGAGTGAATAATCATTCTATAGATATAATCGTTGGTGATATCTAAGAAGGAAGGAAAATAAGAGAGAAGAGACATATTGACTACAGTGAAATGGCAGGAATGATTGGTCAGGCATGCTACACCTCTACTCTAGAACCAAAGAACATTAAAGAAGGTATCTTGGATTAGTACTGGATCGACGCCATGCAAGAAGAACTTCATCAAATTTGAAAGAAATGATGTTTTGGAACTTGTGTTTAGACCAGATGGAGTAAATATAATTAGGTGGAAGTGGATTTCAGAAACAAGACAGATAAAAATGGTAATATTACAAGAAATAAAGCAAAACTAGTTCCTCAAGGATATACATAAGTATAGGGCATTAATTTCAAAGAAACATTCACCCCTGTTACAAGACTTGAATCAGCGAGATAGTTTGTAGCCTATGCATATACAAGAAACTTCAAGTTGCAATAAATAGATATCAAGAGTGCATTCTAGAATGACATTCTACAAGAAGAAGCATATGTTGAACAACCAAAGTATTTGTTGATCATGAGCATCTCAATCATGTTTACAAGTTGAAGAAAGCTTTATATGGTTTGAAGCAAGCCCCAAGGGCATGGTATGAAAGACTAACTAGCTACTTGTTAATCAAAAGATATAAGGTGGAGCTGACAAAACTATATTTATAAGGAAGCCAATCATATGTTGATAGCAAAAATCTATGTTGATGACTTAGTGTTTGGATCAACATCACACAAACTCACTAAGGAGTTCACCAGGTCCATACAAATCATATTTGAGATGAGTATAGTTGGAGAACTAACTTTCTTTCTTGGTTTACAATTCAAACAAATGAAGGATGGAATTTTTCTATCTCAAGCCCAAGTATGCTCACAATCTGGTAAGACGTTTGGCTTGGAACATGGTAAAGTGGCTAGAACACCTATGTGTTCAACCTTTCAGATCATTAAAGATGATAATGGGACAAGTGTAAATCAACATGAGTATAGAAGCATGATAAGTGATCTACTATACTTGAAAGCCAGTCGAACAAATACAGCCCTTAGTGTAGGAGTATGTGTAAGATAATAGGCTGATCCTAAGGAGTCTCATAAGAAGACTATCAAACTAGTTTTGAGGTATGTTAATGGGACCACACATCATGGGCTATTGTACAAGAAAGATAGCATAACACACTTGGTTGGATATAGTGATGCAGATTGGGCAGGAAAATTGTGATAACATAAAGAGTACTTTTGGAGGTTGCTTCTATGTTGGAAACCACATGGTGTCATGGTACAATTAGAAGCAAAACTGTATTTCACTCTCTACAACTGAATATATTGTTGGTGGGGCTATTGTAGATAAATATTGTGGACGAGACAAATGTTGAATGATTATGGCATAACACAGCAACAGCTAATCATATACTCTGATAATACAAGTGCCATCAACATCACCAAAAATCGTTTTCAACACAGCAAAACCAAACATATTGATATTAAACACTACTTCATCAAAGAGGTTATAGAACAGGGGTTTTTGAATTTGGGATATATGTCAACAAAGAAGCAGATTACAGACATTTTGACAAAAACCCTTGGATTCTTTGGGGTTTGAAAAACTTTCACAGGCCTTAGAAATTTGTGTTTTCTAATCATGCTCTATATACTTCCTGTTTTTGTGTTACTCATATGTTTGTTGTATGTGATAAACAGAAAGATTACATATAGGCTCTTAATATTATTACTACAGATTGTTCCTTTTGTATTATGGTATTCTCTTTTGTTAAGACTTGCTGGATCGTGTGATGTGGTCAATAACCATATCTAACACAACACAACTTCCTTGTGCTTCGCGGGAAGAAAATAGAGTCCATCTTGGTACTGGATCTGAAGCCAAGAAATATGGGCTCTCTCTCTCTCTCTCTTTCTCTCTCTCTCTCTCTCTCTCTCTCTCTCTCTCTCTCTCTTTCTCTCTCTAATTAAGTTACTTACGGACCTTCCGAATTCTTATCAATCAAATCAATTTGAATTCTGAGAGTATCAACTCAATCTGCTTCCCAGAAAGTCTTAGGTTTTCTCATTTAGAAGAATGCCTTCTTTAGTGAACAAAAAAAGAAAAGTTCAACCTTTCCTGAAAGCATATTATCTCTACTCTCTACAATGGCTATCAAACAACCTCTGAGACCCAGTCACTGTTTCTCGGCCAGAAACTCTAAGAATGCTCCACTACAAGTTCTAGCTTATGCATCACCTAGTTATTCTAGCACTACCACTTCTATGGCAGCATCATCTGTGGCTACAAAAACTTCTCTTGTAATACCCCCTGTCTTACTCTTAGAACTTATCTTGGTAATGGAGATTTCTTTTTGCTATTCTATTATATAAGTGTAGTCGGAGCTAGGGTTTTTCCTGCTATGAATCTTATGAAAGTTTTATTGTTCATTTGTTTGATTTCCAAGTAATGATACATTGTTATATACACACCTTTATGCCTGCTATCATTAATTTGAATTCTGAAGTTTTGTCGTCTGATACTCATCCTGTGTATCACATTTCTGATGTCTTTGCTTCTATTATCGTATTACCTCCTATGAATGAGGAACTTTCTCCTATTGTCCCAATGGAAGAAGAACCTAAAGGTCAAATCCCCGAAGAAGATGTGGCTCAATCTTATGAGTGTAATGTTGAAATTACCGGTACTACTTGTGATGTTGCCCATGATCCTGTAGGGAAAGGAAGGAAAATAACAAGGGCTTCCCATCATCTATAGACCTTTTCCTTTATCCCCAAGAAAACAAACTCTAAAGCCTCGGTCTCCCATGCTAATCAATCTCAAGTTCCTATGAATCATCACTTTCAAGGTCATGAAGTTGTCTTAAGGACGAAGGACACTGAGTCCAAAGGGCTTGCAGCTGAGAAGAGGATAGATCAGCAGACTCTAACTATGTTTAACACTTTGGAGATTCTTAATGGCATGTTTTGTGTAGAAATGTCTATGTATCCTTCCAAGTATAATGAAAATTTGGTATGAGAATTTTATGCAAACTTATCTAATTGTGTTGATGATAGTACTAAGCATGCTTTTGGGGCTGTGTATGAGAGGGGCATACCTATTGCCTTTACCCCCAGCAACATTGCATTATTTATAAGCTTTCCACATTATGAAGAAATAAAAGGCACCAACCTTGAAGGGGATGTTGACTGGAACAAGGGAGCTCGTGGACTAACAAGGACAAGAAAGCAACATGGCTAGCTAACAATAGACTTGCAGCTTCCCCACTTCTTCCAAGCTGCAATGCACTGTTCAAAATTTGTTACGGGATTTGGATGCCAACCATAAATATAGTGTTAAAAGAAAGAGCTTATCTTCTCCATGCTCTGATCACCAAGGAGAAGTTCAACCTTGACACGGTGATCTTTAAGAATATCATGAGGCAGTTGGATGAGAAGAAAGCTAGAACTCTTGCTTTGGCCTCTCCATGTCTAACCACTAAATTTGCTTTGGGATGTAGAGATCTATCATTGCCCTCTAATTCTTAGTGTAGAGAGCTTGAATTACTAATGATACCAAAGACTCTACCATCTAGAGTTATGTCATCCTGATGTGGAATGATCTTCAAGAACATAAAATTTTGTCCAAGAAGTGAGGGAGAGAACAAACAAAACCAGTGTAATAAGTAGAAGAAAGTGCCTTTGAAAGGACTTGAAAATGTTAAACTTCAAGCAACCTTCGATATATCAAATCCAAGACCTCAAGAAGGTTTAAACAAATCTTTTCTTCAAAGTTCAAGCAACCTAAAGTATTTTGAACCTTAGACCTCAATGAAACAAGAAGAAGACCTCAAGACTAGTTTTCTACAAGAGTGTAGTAACTAGTATGAAGGAAATTTTTTTTCTATAATCAACCTTGAAGCTCTTGGAACTTTCAACAAGTCTTCAAAGTGATTTTTCTTTCAAGAAAGTTCACCCTTGAAGAAGATAGAAAAACTAAGCTAAGAACTAAGAATACTAAGAGAAGAACCTTTGTTTTGAAAAATTTCTTGATTACTTCTTCAAAATGGAAGACTACATATTTATAGAGACTTGAGGGAGAAAATAGGAATTTTTCCCTCTCATATTTTCAGCCCAAAGGATAGATATAACCTATACATACACTTGATAAGACAATAGAGGTGTTTTAATTGCATTTAGACTATTCTAGAGCACTAGTCAACACATTGCCAAAAATAGGAGGCAATTTTTCAACTTGAGCAAAAGGGATTCCAACCATCTACCAAGGTAAATTTTCAATTTCTAACTTATTCAAAAATTAGGATATTGCCCCATAAAGTCTTGGACATTAAAATTTAATCCCCATAAAGTCTTGGACATCAAAATTGACATCAAAATTTAAGCTTTGAAACTTCTCTTGCTCAATTTGATCCTTGTGACTCTTTAGTTGTTTTGCCTTCGCTCTTGTCACAACTCCTTGATGTTCTTGCATGTCTAACCGATTCACATCATCCTCCCCCTCTTGAAAAGGATTCGTCCTCGAATCTCCATCACCTATATCAAATAAAGAGAGATCGGAAACATTAAAAGTGGCACTAACATTATAATGTCCCGGAAGATCAACTTTATAGGCGTTATCATTAATTTTCTCAAGGATTTGAAATGGCCCATCTCCCCTATCATCAAGTTTAGACTTTCTTTGTTGGGGAAATCTTTCCTTTCTAAAATGCACCCAAACGCAATCACCGGGTTTGAATACCACTTTTCTTCTTCCCACATTTCTTTTCTCTACAAGCTTTTTGTTGGAGTTGACAATGGCTTCATGGACCTTTGCATGAATTGCTTTCACAAAATCAGCCTTCTTGCTTGCATCCTTGCTTAATGCTTGATCTATAGGCAAAAGAACCAAATCAAAGGGAGTTAGAGGGTTAAAACCATAAACAACTTGAAATGGAGAATGAGAAGTAGTAGAGTGAGGTGCCCTATTATAAGCAAATTCAATGTGTGGCAAACATTCCTCCCATTGCCTCAATTTCTTCTTCAAAATAGCCCTTAGAAATTGGCCAATTGTTCTATTTACCACCTTGGTTTGTCCATCCGTTTGTGGATGGCAAGCTGTAGAATAAAGCAAGTTAGTACCAAGCTTCTTCCAAAGAACTCTCCAAAAAATGGCTCAAGAATTTGGTATCCCTGTCCGACACAATAGACCTTGGAATTCCATGGAATCTAACTATCCAAGTAAAGAACAAGCTAGCTACATGACTAGCATCATCAGATTTCCTACAAGGAATAAAGTGTGCCATTTTAGAGAACCTATCCACAACAACAAAAATAGAATCCATACCTCTAGAGGTCCTAGGTAAACCAAGAATAAAATCCATAGAAATATCAACCCAAGGTTCTTTAGGAACTTCTAATGGTGTGTAAAGTCCATGTGGAAGAGTTCTAGATTTAGCTTTCTTGCATTCAATACAACTTCCTACAAATCTTTCTACATCTCTTTTTAAATGTGGCCAAAAAAAATGTTCATGAAGAATTTCATAGGTTTTAGTGACACCAAAATGTCCCATTAAACCCCCCACAATGTGCTTCTTTGACAAGTAGAATTCTAGTAGAACAAGATGGTATGCACAATCTACCTTCACAATAAAGAAATCCTTCATGCAAAAAAATATTTTCCAAAAGGTGCTAACAAGCATTTCTCAAAAATTTCCTTAAAGTAATGATCACTAGAATACATTTCTTTAAGCATTTCAAAACCCAAAATTTTTGTTTAAAGGGTGTATAAGAGAGTATACCTTCTAGATAGAGTATCGGCCACCACATTCTCCTTACCTTTCTTGTAATGGATGACATATGGAAATGTTTCAATGAACTCCATCCATCTTGCATGTCTCTTATTGAGTTTATGTTGGTCCTTGAGAAACTTCAAAGCCTCATGATCGGTGTGCACAACAAACTCCTTTGGCCATAGGTAGTGTTGCCAATGCTTTAATGTTCTTATTAAAGCATAAAGCTCCTTGTCATAAGTTGAGTACCTCACGGCTGCCTCATTAAGTTTTTCACTAAAATAGGCTAAGGGCTTTCCATCTTGCATAAGTACACCACCTATACCAATGCCAGATGCATCACACTCCACCTCAAAGTTTTCTCAAAGTTTGGTAGTGACAAAAGGGGTGCACTACACAACTTTTCCTTCAACAATTGAAATGCTTGTTCTTGTTTTGTTTCCCACTTCAATCTTTTGGTTTTCTTGATCACATCGGTCAAAGGGCTAGCAAGTGTGCTGAAATTTTTTATGAACCACCTATATAAACTTGCTAGGCCATGGAAACTTCTCACTTCAGATGCGTTTCTTGATGTTGGCCATTCCTTAATTGCTTGGACCTTACCTTCTTCTACTTGAAGTCCTTGTGAGCTTACCACATAACCTAGAAATGTAACTTTCTCCAAACAAAACTCACATTTGTCAAGGTTAGCAAAAAGTTTTTCAATTCTCAAGACATTTAGTACTTCCCTAAGATGTTCAACATGCATTTCATATGTCTTGCTATAGACAAAAATATCATCAAAGTATACAACAACAAATTTCCCAATAAAATTCCTCAACACATGATTCATTAATCTCATAAATGTACTAGGAGCATAAGTTAATCCAAAGGGCATAACCATCCATTCATACAAACTAAAGTTAGTCTTAAAAGCGATTTTCCACTCATCCCCTTCTCTCATCCTAATTTGATGGTATCCTGATTTCAAGTCAATTTTAGAGAACAGATTAGAACCATGCAACTCATCAAGTAAATCATCAAGTCTAGGTATGGGATGCCTATACTTAATAGTAATGTTGTTTATGGCTCTATAATCTATACACATTCTCCATGTACCATCTTTTTTTGGAACAAGCAAAACTGGAACCGCACAAGGACTCATGGACTCACGCACATACCCTTTTGAAATTAGATCCTCAACTTGCCTTTTTAGCTCCTTAGTCTCTTCCGGTGGACTCCTATAGGCCGGTCAGTTTGGCAAGACCACCCCGGGGACAAAATCGATTTGGTGTTCGATTCTTCTAATTGGTGGAAGACCTTCGGGCATCTCATCGGGAAATACGTCTTTGTAATCTTTAATAAACTGCAAAATTTCACTTGAAAAAGAGGGTGAGTATTCTTTAGATGAAGTAAAAGATTCCCTACAATACAAGAGCAATACCACTTCTTTTCTTTCAATTGCTTCAATCACCTCACTAGGTTTTGCAAAGAAACAATTCTTTTCTTTCATCTCACTCTCTTTTTTTTTGTCACTCTTTTTCTTTTCACTCTTGTTTTTCATCACTCTTTCTTCACTCTTTTCTTTTTCCTCAACTCTCTTTCCCTCCCCAATTTTTTTTCCTTTTGAGCTCACTTTCGGCCCTCTCTTTCTCCCTCATCTTTTTTTGTTCATCTCTCACTTGTTGAGGTGTAAGAGGATTCATAGTGAATGTTTTTCCAACCTTCACAAAAGAATAAGTATTCTTCTCCCCATTATGGAGGGACTTTCTATCGAATTGCCAAGGTCTTCCCAAGAGAAGATGGCATGCTCGCATGGGCACCACATCACATAGTATCTCATCTTTGTAGGCTCCCATTCTAATTGGTACCACTACTTGTCTCAACACTTTAATTTCTCCACCATCATTTAGCCAATGGAGTTTGTAGGGTTTATCATGTTTTGTAGTAGGTAGTTTCAACTTCTCAACAAGATAAGCACTAGCCACATTTACACAACTACCACTATCAATGATAAGGTTGGCAATCCTTCCCTCAACTTTACATTTAGAATGGAAGATGTTTTCTCTTTGTTCAATCATGTTATCATCGAAAGTTTGAGCGCTTAGTACTCTTATGGTAACTAAGCTCAAGACATCGTCGTCACTTCCTAAAAGATTCAAATCAACATGTTCATCATCCTCACCATTTTCTTCACCCTCAACACATTCGCTGCTTTCATCCTCCTCCTTCTCAATCCAACCATTCAAATCCTCCCTAAAGATCAAAGCTCTCTTTGTCGGACAACTACTTGCATAATGTCCTACACCATTACATTTAAAGAACTTTGGAGGGTTGGAAATGATTTTACCTCTCTCTTCCATCTTTGGTTTGGTTGGAGGTTGGAAAGTACCTCTAGGAGCCTTCTCCTTTTTTGGCCATGGCTTAAAGTTGGAAGTAGGTGGTTTTGTTGTTGCAACTTGTCATTGGTTGGGAAATGAGGATCGCATCATCCCACTTCTTTTCCTTTGTGATTCAATCTTGTTGGCAAGGTGGCACATGTCTTCATAAGTTGTATGTGGATACAACTCAAGTTGGGTGGCTATCTCCCTATTGAGACCACTAAGGAACCTAGCCATTGAAGCATCCTTGTCTTCTTCCAAGTTCAACCTCAAGATGTAGAGCTCAAGCTCTTGTCTATACTCTTCTACACTTTTTGCACCTTGTTTTAAAGTCATGAGCTTATAATGAAGCTCTCTATAGTAGTGCTCGGGCACAAATCTTTCTCTCATCAAAGCTTTTAACTCTCTCCAAGTATCAACCGGTGGTCTACCACTTCTAACTCTTTGGTTTACTACCCTTTCCCACCAATGCAAAGCATAGCCGGAAAATTCAGCTATTACAAGTCTAGCTTTTAAGAACTCATTACAATTTTTCAATATAAACATGTTTTCTACTTGCCTCTCCCAATCTAAGAAAATGTTACGGTCATTCTCACCCTTAAAACTAGGGAGCTTCCACTTCATTCGGTCCAAGGTTTGGTCACCTTGGTCTCTTCCATGGTTTGCAACAAATGGAACATGTTCATGATCATCATATAATGGCTCTCCATGCTTAGCTTGTGGCTTGGGAACTTCTTCAAAGTGTCTAGGCATGCCTCTTCCTCCAAAACCGCCTCTTCTACCACCGTAAGGAGGTGGATGAAGTTCTTCATCAAAATGTGGAGGTTGGTGGAACTCGGTTGTCCTAGAGCAATTGAGTGGTCCATTGCTCCTTGGGGTAGTAACATTGAGACTACCATGAGGACTAACCTCCCTTTGTTGATTAGAGAGATTAGTGACATCCCTTCTAATATCCCTCATCTCATCTCTTAGGGATTGTAACTCTTGCATTATGAGCCTCAAAGAGTCATCATGTTGGGAGTTGCTAGACTCTTCTCCAAAAGGAGTTGGTGCTTGAGCTTGGGTTGACATCTTGGTAGTGTTTACCTCACAAAACTCTCTTGTTCAACTCTCTTTGGCCTTTTTGAGGATATTCTCACAACTCTTGCCTTTTTCTAAAGGTTCAAGTCTCAAAGAGTTCTATGAGTTCTTAACAAAGATTTAACACCTCTACTCAAGTTTAAAACAACCAAAATTCAAAAAAATCACAAACAAAAACTAGTTGAGAAATATGAGAAGCAAGGAAAATGATATTGAGTCATCCATTCATTTTAAGGAAGTTCAACAACATTTCCAAGAGCATTTGAGTCAATAATGGTAGATTGACCAAATGAAGAAATAAGTACTGAAAAAGGAAAGAAATTCGACCACAAATACAAACACAAAGCTAGGACACTTCAAGAACACAAAAGAATACACAACAAAAGTTTCCAGCAAGCAGAGTTGATGACATACTCGGCTTCTTTGGAAAACTGGTATTTACCCACAAGTCTAAATTGAATGAGGTTTGTCTAGAAAGAATCCTCACTCAAAATTCTTGAGTTTAGGCTCAAGAATCAAAGAAAAAGGACTAGTAAAAAGGAAGATATGCTCAGATAATTTTAGTACTTTTTTGTCTGCGGAAAAGCCAGGTACACCTTCAAGTTTTGACTATTTTGAGATACCAAAAGAAGTCCAAATTACATGAAACTTGTTTCATTTGTTTCCTAGGTCAATGTAGTATAACTGCATGTAAAAAATATTGCAAATTTCTAGTCATATTCCAGGTTTCACGCATTCTATTTTTGTGATGCCATTTTCCAGCAATCTTGTCTCTTTTCTCTTTTGTCTTGTATTTTTGTATGTAAGATATCTCAAAAACACTTACTTGAAGGTGGCTCTGATACCAAATGATGTGGAATGATCTTCAAGAGCATAAAATTTTGTCCAAGAAGTGAGGCATAGAACAAACAAAACCAGTGTAATAAGTAGAAGAAAGTGCCTTTGAAAGGACTTGAAAATGTTAAACTTCAAGCAACCTTCGATATATCAAATCCAAGACCTCAAGAAGGTTTAAACAAAATCTTTTCTTCAAAGTTCAAGCAAACTAAGGTATTTTGAACCTTAGACCTCAATGAAACAAGAAGAAGACCTCAAGACTAGTTTTCTACAAGAGTGTAGTAACTAGTATGAAGGAAATTTTTTTTTTATGATCAACCTTGAAGCTCTTGGAACTTTCAACAAGTCTTCAAAGTGATTTTTCTTTCAAGGAAGTTCACCGTTGAAGAAGATAGAAAAACTAAGCTAAGAACTAAGAATACTAAGAGAAGAACCTTTGTCTTGAAAAATTTCTTGATTACTTCTTCAAAATGGAAGACTACATATTTATAGAGACTTGAGGGAGAAAATAGGAATTTTTCCCTCTCATATTTTCAGCCCAAAGGATAGATATAACCTGTAAATACACTTGATAAGACAATAGAGGTGTTTTAATTGCATTTGGACTATTCTAGAGCACTAGTCAACACATTGCCAAAAATAGGAGGTAATTTTTCAGCTTGGGCAAAAGGGATTCCAACCATCTACCAAGGTAAATTTTCAATTTCTAACTTATTCAAAAATTAGGATATTGCCCCATAAAGTCTTGGACATAAAAATTTAATCCCCATAAAGTTTTGGACATCAAAATTTAAGCCCTGAAACTTCTCTTGCTCAATTTGATCCTTGTGACTCTTTAGTTGTTTTGCCTTCGCTCTTGTCACAACTCCTTGATGTTCATGCATGTCTAACTGATTGACATCACATCCTCTCCCACACAGAATGTTCCAACTCCATCTGCCTGCACCACACGCCAGCAATCTCTAAGAAGATTACTCCTCCAACTTAGTCCACCTCTACTGCTCCAACTCCAGAGGTATCTTACAAAAGGTGGTTCCTTCTCCTCCATTCCATATTGCAGCTCCTGAATCTTCTAGAGCCAGGGAGTCCCTTCTCCTATTTAAAGATTTTGACCTACCAGAAGCAGTCAGGAAGCTTGCGCAATTGGAGAATGTTTTTGTAGTTGTGAGCACCAAGTTCTTCTGGAAGATGGATGATTTCACTAAGCAAATGAACAATCTTATGGTCACTGTTATTCACCTCTAGTTCAAAGTCCAGAAGCTCAAGGATAGGCTTCCCCTGGCATAGTTTGTGAGACAACACAGCAGAGGTCATGATAAAAGGGGAGCTAGTTGGCTGGTTTGGTACTCAACTTAGTTTTTTTTATGCTTGGTTAACCTTGTAAGGTTTTTAAACATATTTGGTGATAGCATGTCTGTTAGGCCTTGGATATTTTGTTTTTGCTATGGTTGGATAATCTGGTTTCCTTGTGTTTCTTTTCTGGTTTATGCTGTTCTACTTTAGTTGTTTGGATCTTCTTGGTATTTTGTTATTAATGTTCTAAAGAATAAAGATCTATTGTATGCATATGCAGCTTGGTGCCTCTATGTGCTCATGATAACTGTTATGTGTGTGTATTAGATTTGCTAAAAGACAATGAGAAAGGGGGATATTGTTAAGGATTTTTGCGTTAGACCATGTTGTGTTGTCCAAGTAAGTGTATCGAGAGAGGGCAACACGGACAACGACATGGGCCCACTTGAAGTCAAGGTGAATTATGTTGGCATTGTTTAAGGATCTAGAAGATAAAATTTTGACCTATCGAGATTGAACAAATCCTAGCTTCCTTATCTATATTTCACACAGTTTATGAAACTAAATCCCTAAACAATTCAAGACCTGTTTAGGAAGCTGAGCTATGTAAGGAATTAAATCTCTTGAAGATTAGATTTGTTCATGCAAAGGAAAGGATTTGGATTCCTTATTGAAGAGAATAACCCTATGTATTTAAATACACTATGAAGACAATTTAGGATTAGCCGTTTGATGCAATCAAAGGTCATAGCACTAAGCTTTTGACGGTAATACTTGAAGTTCCAGTCTGTGCATTCATAGATTGAGAAGTTCATGGACTTAATTATTCTTGCATAAAAACCTTTCTTGTCTTGTGTTAGAAGACTATTTTAATAACATTCAACATTGGGCCTTTCATTGAAGATCATCTTGCTTCTTGGGAAAGAAGCAGCATTGCTATTCAATGGAGGTGAAGGGTTAAAGGGAGTTCAAGCCTAAGCAGTCATATTCCAAGGAGGAGCTTTGATGGATTGAAGGGAGTTCAACTATTTTGTGTGCAAAGGCAATTTGCATCATTCACTAGGGAATACACTAGATGTGTTAATGAGTTAGCTCTTTTTGTACTGTGTTATCAGTTTATTGTGGAATCTCTTTTTGAGCATGGCCCCGTAAATGTAGGCTTAGGCCAAACTATGTTATTACTTCCTGTGTTATTTTTATTTATGTTTTCCAGCACATATTATGTATGACAACTGAATACAATACGATACTTACTACACTCAACATAGTTCAATATGCATAATCACCAAGTTACAACTATAATTTACCTAACCTTCAACTACGAAAATATGTAGACTTAGAGAGGTACTCTATGTATAATACATGTACGTAATCTTTTCACGCCCTCAAAGACACACTTTGTCTTGATCAAATTCGTACAGTTTCCATTTTTATGCTGAATTTTTCGAAAAAAAAAAAAAAAAAGGTCATATGTACAACTTCGATGCACATTTACTTTACATAAGCTTTACTTACCTTAAGTAGAAAGTTCACTTGAATGATTGTGTTTCAAATAAGATATAGAGTATTATTACTTAATATACAAGTAACTTTGACATTGGTGGTTCGACTGAGTAGAGCATTTATTAAATAAAAGGTCATTGCATGTAGTTTCCTTAATATAGACTTACTTTAGGTCAAGCGATGGTTTTCTCATGACTGACAGTACAAGTGTACTTAGAGTACAGAGAGCTAGACCACGTGACAGTAGTTTCTAAAAATATACTATGAAGTAAATAAAACATCACATCTACAAACGTGGAGGAGTATCATATGGTTGGATTAAAAATTGGCGGTCTAGAGAAATCATCTATGAATCTTCTATGGGTCTCACATATTTACTCATAAACCGCTAAAATTATTCATCAAAAGGGTCAAGTAACTCTATTGCTTAGTTGTTTCGTGGAGTTTTGGCAAAGAATTCAAGGGAGGCAAATCCTGGGAAGTTTTGAATTTTACATCAATTGAAGGGAGCTCATATAACAATTATTCATCTCAGTAGGTCTTGCTCGAGTTAGCTTGCAACTGGTTACTTCTCAGTTGACACTGCTCTCCTGTTAGACATATATTTAAAATAGAATTACTATTAATCCTAAACTGTGTATAATTGTGTTTCCTAGTTGTATTTAGTTAAGACTTCTACTTCTAATCTGCTTAGGATTTGTCACTTGGACAAATCTATAAATCGTACACTATTCTCACATTAATGGGACAGAAAACACAAGATTGTTTTCCCCACTGGAAACTTTCATGGTATTAGAGCCAATTGTCTGAAATTTCTCAAAATGAGTAACGACAATATTGGCAATGTTGATAATCACATGGTGGAAGAAAGCCATGTTCACAGAATAAAGAAAGATGCTTATTATGTGGCATCCAGTGATGGACCTAGATTGATTCTAACAACGGTCCAGTTGAAAGAGACAGAAACAGATAATAATTATGCAGAATGGGCAAGAGCCATGCGCATGGCCTTGAGATCGAAGAAGAAATTGGGATTCATTGATGGAATAATTCCAATTCCTGAAGGTGATCCAGATAAAGAAGAAGAATGGTGGGAGATCAATAATCTTGTAAACTCTTGGATTCTCAATACTATCGAACCCTCTCTCCGATCCACCATATATCATTCTGAGAGAGCTGATGAATTATTGATAGACTTGAAGGAACGATTTCTAGTTGGCACCGGCCCACGAATATATGAATTAAAAGCAGCATTGGCAAATTGTAAGCAAGGCGGTGATTCAGTACACGTGTATTTTCACGTCTAAAAAAGGTATGGGACGAACTACAAAACTATACTCAACTTCCGCCCAGCACAGACACAGATCTGTTGAATTTTATCATAAAAGAAAGAGAAAAAGAGAAGGTTTTCCAATTTTTAATGGGATTAAATAGTGCAATTTATGGCACTGTTCGTTCCCATATGATCCAACAAGAACCTATACCCAAATTACGTACCGTTCTTGCTCAAATCTGTAAAGAAGAACAGCACAAAAATTTGACACGAAAAGAAGATTATTCTGGAGATGGCGCCGTCGGAGCCGCCGCCGCCGCCGGAGCCGCCGCCACCGCCAGAACCGAAAAAATTCGCAGAAATTTTTCTGCCTCAAATTTCTGCTCCTACTGCAAACGCGCCGGCCACGATGTCACCGGATGTTTCCAGCTTTTTGGTTATCCGAATTGGTGGCCTCGGAATCCTCCCAAGCTCGCCGGCCGCGGCTTCTCACCGGCGAATGACAGCCCTTGGCGAGGAGGCAGATCTGGGCCTGGGCGAGGCGGCAGACAGCCAACGACGATGCCCAGACCGCGCGCCACCGATGGAGGAAGATCGACCGAGGTGTGGGCCTATTCTGCAACAACCGCGGCGGCGTAAAATCCCAGCAATCACCGGCGCGCTGGAGAAGAAGAAGACCACGGGCCGGGCGGGCCGATCTACAGTGCCGGGCTGGGCATCAGGCCGAGCTCCAGCAGAAACGGGCCGGGCAGTGCCGGGCCCCTTACCAGCATTGACTGTTGACCAGTGGTCAACCCTGTTGACTACCCTCCAAACCTTAAATAATATGCAATCTGAAAAGTTATCTGGTATGGAAAATTTTTGGATTTTAGATTAAGGGTGCTCTAACCATATTACTGGTAGGAAATTCTTTTTACAAAATATACATCCTATTTGTCCGCATATTGTTGAACTACCTAACGGTGCCAAAACTTTTGTTGTGCACGAAGGAATGGTCTCTTTAAGTTCTACATTACAACTCCACAGAGTGTTGCTAATTCCTGAACTCACATACAATTTAATTTCTTTGTCTCAATTGGCAAGAGATTTGCAATGCTTTATCACACTCTCTGACAAATTTTGTTTTATATAGGACCGTATCTCGATGAGGCCGATTGGAGTGGGTGAGTAGAGGAATGGGATCTTCTTCTACAAACCTATGGAATTGAAGGAATTATACACCTTTTCTAGCACAGTCCTTGATTCAAGCACACTATGGCATATACGGTTGGGACATCCTTCAGATTATGTCGTCAATCAATTTTTGGGTAATTCTAAAGACTCTACAACTAGAACATCACCTTGTAATATTTGTCTACGTGCCAAACAAACTCGTGATTGTTTTCCTCTTAGCATCAATAAAGCATCTACAATTTTTGACCTAATTCATTGCGATCTATGGGGCCCATATAAATCCAAATCCACTATAGGTGCTTCATATTTTCTTACTATCTTAGATGATTATTCTAGGGCTATTTGGATATATTTACTGTCAGAGAAAAGTGAGGTTGCCTCTATTCTTCAAGATTACCTTACCATGATCAAAACCCAATTTCACAAAACTGTCAAGACAATCCGTAACGATAATGGGACAGAATTTGCACCCCTAAAGTCGTATCTTGCTAACCATGGCATAATCCACCAAACTACTATTGCTGGCACACCACAACAAAATGGAAGAGTTGAACGCAAGCATCGCCATATCTTAAATGTAGCTCGGGCATTACGATTTCAAGCAAATTTACCTATAAAGTTTTTGGGGAGAATGCATTTTGACTAGCTGGCTATCTCATTAATCGAACTCCCTCAAAAATTGTTACAAGGTAAGACTCCTTATGAATTGCTATACGATAAGAAACCATCCTACTCTCACATCAAAACTTTTGGGTGCTTAGCTTATGTTCATAACCACGATATCCCAAAAGATAAATTTCGAGCCCGCAGCAAACCGTGTGTCTTCCTTGGCTACCCTCTTCATAAGAAAGGATGGAGATT
Source organism: Catharanthus roseus (assembly GCA_028651295.1). Lineage (NCBI taxonomy): Eukaryota > Viridiplantae > Streptophyta > Magnoliopsida > Gentianales > Apocynaceae > Catharanthus > Catharanthus roseus. The sequence continues at coordinate 11,288,678 of JAPQWS010000016.1, forward strand.
TTATGACCTGCAAACAGAAAAATTCCTTGTGTCCCGAGATGTGATTTTTGATGAAACAAAATTTCCATTCCACGAAAAATCAGGTACTTCCATTTCTACAGACTTCACACAATCTTACAATTTTGGGGAACAAGTTTTGGGCTCCAAGCAACATAGTATGCAAGAAAGGGGGAGTTTAGCACATAAAACACCTAGCCCAGATCAAATAAATCCTACCCACAGCCCACCTGCAAACCCAGATCCACCAACCCCTTCCCGCAACCCACTAACCCACGGCCCAGCTCCACTATACCCTTCCCACAGCCCACCTCCACTTTCACACCCTGATCCACACCCACAACCCCGCAGCCCAGTTCAGCAAAGCCCACCACCAGCCTCTCCCGCAACCCCACTCCAAACTAGCCCAAATAGCAATCCACATACGCCTTCTTGCGACGAACCAAACATTGAGCCAACTTATAGCCCACTTCCAGATGATAATCCTGCCAACTTGCCGCAAGACAATCCGCCAACTCATGCACCAAGACAAAGCACTCGAATTAAAAATATTCTGACTCGGCTCCAAGATTATGATTGCAATGCCATATGGAAGTCCTCTATATCCCATTCCTCCTCTGCTATCTCACCCTCTTCGGATCTCTCAGGTATGTCCCTTTATCCTATAACAAAATTTGTGGACTATAGTAAATTTTCTAATACACACAGGTAATTTTTAGCATCTGTAGCAACGGAATCCGAGCCTACCACTTATTCTGAGGTAGTTTCTAATCCTCTCTGGCGCACTGCTATGCGTCAAGAGATTGATGCTCTTGAACAAAATGGTACATGGACTTTAACCTCCTTGCCCCCTGGAAAACGTGCACTGGGGAGTAAATGGGTCTACCGAATAAAGTACAAAGCCGATGGCACCATCGAGCGATATAAAGCCCGCTTGGTAATTTTGGGAAATACACAAATGGCAGGTATTGATTTCACAGACACCTTTGTTCCCATTGCTAAAATGGTCACCGTTCGTACTCTCCTTTCCGTTGCCACTGCTTGCAACTGGCCTATCCATCAAATGGATGTTCACAACGCATTTTTGCATGGAGATTTACAAGAAGAAGTATATATGCGACCACCTCCAGGATTTCGTACCTGTTACAAAGGACAAGTCTATCATTTAAAGAAATCTTTATATGGTCTTCGCCAAGCCCCTCAATGTTGGTTTTCCAAACTCACCACCACTCTCCGTAGGTATGGTTTTTCTCAGTCTTATGCAGATTACTCTCTTTTCACATATTCTCGAGGGAATATTTATCTATGTGTTCTTGTTTATGTGGATGATTTACTCATTACTGGAAATTCCCTATCCACACTTGAAAAATTCAAAGCTTCATTACACAAGTGCTTTTACATGAAGGATTTGGGGTCGCTCAAATATTTTTTAGGCATAGAAATTGCGAGAAACTCCACGGGATTATTTTTATCCCAACGAAAATACACATTGGAAATTCTCTCTGAAATGGGTTTATTAGGTGCCAAGCCGGCATCTACTCCTGTGGAACCTAATCATCAGCTGGCCAAAGCATCTGGATCATTGTTTGACAACCCAGATCGCTACCGAAGACTCATAGGCAAGCTAATATATCTCACACTCACTCGGCCCGAACTTGCATATGCTGTACATACACTTGCTCAATTTATGCACGCCCCTCGTCATGCTCATTGGGATGCTGCTATCCGAGTTGTACGTTATCTGAAAGGGAGTCCTGGACGTGGTATTTTTCTTTCCTCTAATTCTCCTCTTTCGTTAACTGCATATTGTGACTCCGATTGGGCCACATGCCCGATAACTCGAAGCTCTCTCACTGGTTATTTTATCTCTCTTGGTGGGTCCCCTATTTCTTGGAAGACAAAGAAACAACATACTGTTTCTCGTTCATCTGCCGAAGCTGAATATCGCTCTATGGCTATGACTTTATGTGAACTTAAATGGTTATCTATTCTCCTGCGAGATCTTCATGTCCCTGTCACTCGCCCCATTCTATTGCATTGTGATAACCAGGCTGCTCTTCATATCGCTGAAAATCCTGTTTTCCATGAACGTACTAACCACATTGAAATAGATTGTCATTTTGTTCGTGATGCTTTTCAAGATGGTTTTATCTATCCTGCCTATATTCGAAGTGAAGAGCAACCTGCCGATATTCTTACTAAAGCACTTCATCCGACACATTTTCATCAATTAGCTTCCAAGTTGGGCATTTCTGACCTTCATGCTCCAACTTGAGGGGGAGTGTTAGACATATATTTAAAATAGGATTACTATTAATCCTAAACTGTGTATAATTGTGTTTCCTAGTTGTATTAAGTTAGGACTTCTACTTCTAATCTGCTTAGGATTTGTCACTTGGACAAATCTATAAATTGTACACTGTTCTCACATTAATGGGACAGAAAACACAAGATTATTTTCCCCACTGGAAACTTTCATCTCCAGTTCCCCAGGGCATGTGTATTTTGGGTGTTGACAAATTTCAATTTCAAAATTGTGAAAATCAAACATAACCTAAATAATTGAAGAAAATCTCGGTAAGCTACCAATACCTCTCCATTGGATATGTTTGGAAGTTGAGATAATAACAAAGATCATTTAGGGTTTTCATATGCCTTTCATTTTTACTATCCTTTCTAAATAGAATAGGTTGAACCGTTAGGAATAAATTAATTTTGACAGAAAAAATAAAAAAAGATCTTATACAAAGTTAAAAAGTTAGTTGAAGATTTTTAAAGTTAAAATTAAATGTAGAAAACTATAACTAAAAAAGTTAAATTTGTTAACTAAACATGACATTTATTCAAAATTAAAACATGAACAAGTTTGAACCAATAATGTTTCTTTTGGATCACTCATAGTTATCTATCTCGAAAACATTAAACATTGAGAAACCAGAATTAGAATTTTGCAAAACCGTTCTCTCTTCTTTAGTAATATAGTACTTTTTAGTTTTTAAACTCGTTATTTGGCTCTTACTTATATTTAAATATTGAAAATAAACTTACTCTATTTCTTTCCGACCATGATAGTTTGGACATATTAATTTGAAAATAGTGTTAACTAAACTATTAACATATTTTTTACGTTATCTTCCGCGTTATTTTACTCTCTTTTTTAAACTTCCTCCACTCCTTCCTTTATTAAATTAATTAATTATTAGGAGAGAAACCTAGTGACATATTTCCTCCGGGTAGTAAAAAATATGAATCCTTGTTGAAAATAAGATAATTTTTCAATTAAAATATCTTTATGTGTTTAGTAAATAAAAAAACAGATAAAAAATAAAGATAACTTAATAAATAAGGGATAGATAAAGATATAAAGAATTATATTCCCTCTATTTTTTATTAATCATCACGTTTTAGACATTTTAGATATTAAAAAATGCGAAACACTAACTAGAATACCCTTTAAATTAACTTCCTTCTTCATTATTATTTCTATAAGTTCCAGCGTTAGAAAAGTTGAAGGATTGAAATTTGTTTCCTATATAAGGGTATAATGAGAAATATTTTATTAAACATTATATTATTTTCACAATGTGACAAGTAAAAAAATTGACACAATACGACAAATAAAAATAACGAAGAGAATAATAAATACTTATTACTTATACTCTGACATATCTTATATTTCTGATGGGAGCTAGTATATAGTAGGTAGTTGTTGAATCTCGACCATAATATTCACTTTCATCCATCTCCCAACCCCAAATGGATCTTCAAATTTTTCCCTTCAGCTTTATCTCAATCTTCCTTTTGATATCCTTCATAGTAATATTCATCAAAGGATGGAAGAAATCGAGAATATTTAACCAAAAGACGAAACTACCTCAAGGGCTATGGAAGCTGCCTATCATTGGAAGCATTCATCATTTGATTGAAGGAGGTTCCGTTCCTCATCAGGTTCTCCGTAATTTATCTAAAAAACACGGTCCCCTTATGCACCTTATGTTCGGAGAAGTGCTTGTAATCGTCATTTTATCGCCACGTTTAGCAAAAGAAGTTCTAAAAACTCATGAGCTTGCCTTTTTAAGCAGGCCAGATATCGTAGCATTAAGACTCATATCTTATAACTACTCAGGTATTGGATTTAGTCCATATGGTGACTACTATTGTCAAATGCGCAAAATACCTGTTTTACAACTTTTGAGCAATAAAAGAGTTAAATGGTCCCATTAGGAAAGATGAAGGTTCTCGTTTAATTGCCTTGGTTTATTCATCTGTTGGAAAACAAATAAACTTAAGCCAGGCAATAAAATCTTATACAAGTTCAATGGTATGTAGAGCAGCGTTTGACAGATCTGTAAATGGAAATGAGCTTTTGCGGTTAGTGGATGAAGTATTAAATTTAGCTGGAGTTTTTGGGTTAGTAGAATTATTTCCATCCTCGAGAATTCTTCAACTTTTATGTGGTTCCAAGTCTAAGCTGTTAAAAATCCATCGCACAATTGATGGGATGTTGAATGAGATTATTGATGACCATTTAAATTGGTACGCCGATTAGAAAACCAAATGACTAATTACTATTACACCACACCCACCTTTACTATTACACAACTCAAATAAACAATCGGAAACACAGAAAGTAACAGATTCTATCTATTACACAAGATTCTTCTTCTTCCTGTCTTCCCGAGTGATTTCAGATACAGCTAGAAAGGTAGATTGATTAGTACTAAAGAATTGAACGGAAAGCCGTAACCTTACCTCGAGACCCTCACGGTCTCGGCCAGAGCAGCGGAGGGAACCAAACGAACTCGGCGAGCTCGGTTTCCGTGTGCGCGGTGACGAACAGTCACTGAATGTTTTTCCAGAGAAGAGCAATGCTGAATCCCTCAGCAAAACCCTTTCCTCTCTCAACCAAGCCACACGCACAGTGCCGAGAAGGTCAACCGGCACAGACTATCGGTGATAGAGTCCCGAAGGGTCAAGAAGAAAAGGAACAGACAGACGGTTCGAAAGAAGAGAGAGAGAGAAGACAGAAGGTCAGAGAGAGCATGGAGGCAGCGGCGGCAGAACAGAGCAAAAGAGGAGATTAGGGTAGGCTGGAGAAAGAAAAGAACATTATATAGCCAAGTCACCTGGGTCGGGTCGGGTTGAACCCAGCCCGCCAGGCATCAAGGGCCAGCCAGCCCACTCCACTCTAATGAGGCCCACTCGGTTGTTCATCATAGGGATAAAGGGCTGAAAGGAAAAAATGAAAAATGTGAAAAATATGGCCCAATAGGCCAACAAACTCCAACTTGAACATATTTTCATTGAATTTTCAGCCAGCACTGACTCAAAGAATCAACCTTCATCTACATGAAGAAGGTTCCTGCACAAAGAGAACTTATCAGTTGTCACAATTTTATTACCAAAATCTGCAGGATTATCTTTAGTACTAATTTTCTCAATATTAACTATGCCACTTGAAACCTTTTCCCTTATGAAATGATACTTAACATCTATTTGTTTAGTCCTCTCATGATAAACAGGATTTTTACACAAATGGAGACAACTTTGACTATCAGTATAAATCACAGCTTTGGAATTTAAAACATGCAATTCAGATAGAAGGCCTTGAAGCCAAATGACTTCCTTAATTGCCTCGGTGGCAGCAATGTATTCAGCCTCCGTAGTCGATAAAGCGACTACAGGCTGCAACTGTGACTTCCAAGATATGCAATTGCCTGCTAAGGTAAAGAAATAAGAAGTGGTAGATTTCCTACCATCTTTATCACCTGCAAAGTCAGAATCTACATATCCAACCAGTTCAAAATTATCAGACCAATTATGATAAAGAAGACCCCTATCAATAGTCCTATTAATATATCGTAACAACCACTTGAGAGCTGCCCAATGATCCCTACCCGGGTTAGACATGAATCGGCTAAGAAGGCTTATGGAATAAGCAATATCAGGTCGGGTGGATATCATAGAATACATGACGGATCCTATAGCCATTCTATAAGGTATGTTTGCCATGTCATTCTTTTCCTTATCAGTCTTGGGGCAAGATTTTTCAAAAAGCTGAAAATGGCTCGCAAGTGGTGTACAAACTGGTTTGCATAAATGCATCGAAAATTTGGAAACAATTTTCTACAAAAAGGATTTCTGTGATATGAATAAGGATCGGTCAGCTTTATCCCTACTAATGTTCATCCCAAGGATTCTAGAGGCAGAACCTAAATCCTTCATATCAAATTCAGACTTTAGCAAGGATTTCAAGCGAGTAATCTTATCTCTATGCTTACAAGCAATTAACATATCATCCACATAGAGCAAAAGATAAACAGCAGTTTCAACATTATCACCACAGAAATATAAACAGCTATCATAATTGCTTTTAAGAAAACCAGCTTTAAGCATGAAAGAGTCAAACTGTTTATACCATTGCCTTGGTGATTGTTTAAGTCCGTATAAGGACTTTTTCAAGAGACATGCCAAGTTTTCCTTACCCTTTTCTTCAAAACCTGGTGGTTGACGCATATAGATAGTTTCTTCAAGTTCCCCATGCAAGAATGTAATTTTTACATCAAGTTGTTCAAGGTCAAGATTATAAAAGACAACAATTGCAAGCATTATCCTAATTGTTTTATATTTAACAACGGGAGAAAATATTCCATTGAAATCGTTGTCAACTTGAGAAAAACCTTTTGCAACCAGCCTAGCCTTGAACCTTGGGGGTTCATTGGCAGATTCAGGCTCTTTGATTTTGAAAATCCATTTGCAATCAATTAATTTTTGCTTTGAGGGTTTTTGAACAAGAATCCAGGTTTTGTTTTTATGAAGCGAGGACATTTTCTCTTCCATAGCATGCAACCACAAAGAGCGATTAGGGCTCTTTAACACATCAGAAAAGCACAGAGGCTCCTTCTCTTCCATATAGGATGCAGCAGCAAAAGCATATGAGACGATGTATGAATAACCATACCTAGCGGGTTTTCTCGACTCTCTCCTAACCCTATCTCTAGACAGCTGGTAGTCCCTTAGAGCTTGAGCTTGTGCCTCTGGATGATTCTCATCATCATCATCTGAATTTTCAGATTCAGGCATGTTGGTTCAGGTTGTTGACTGGTTGGTATATCCGACTCTTCACTGGTTTCGGGTTGATCGTGGGGTTGTGCAGGTTCGGAGGTGTCCTCCACCTCCACAGGAATATTCCCATCTATGGGAACATCAATAGAACTCTCAGGATTGGTTTTAGCCTTTAGGCAAGGCATATCAAGTTCATTGAAGACCACATCCCTACTCACAATAACCCTCACTCCCGGCTCACCTTTGAGCTAAACTTTGTATCCCTTCACCCCACTAGGGTAGCCTAAAAACACTCTCTTTCTTGACCTTGGGTCTAACTTACCCTCCTTTTGATGTGCAAATGCAGCACAACCAAACACTCTAAGGTTTGACAGGTTTGGTGGTTCTCCAGACCACAACTCTAAGAGGGTTTTGAAATTTATGGCAGTTGAGGGTGATCTATTGATGAGGTAGACAGCTGTACTTACAGCTTTTCCCCAAAAAGGTTTTGGGATTCCTGAGGACACCATAAGACACCTAACCTTATCCATAATGGTACGGTTCATCCTTTCAGCAACACCATTTTGCTGAGGGTTGTGCCTAGTAGTCCTATGATGCAGAATGCCATGCAGTGCACATAAATCAGCAAACTTTTTGTTACAAAACTCAAGGCCATTATCTGTCCTAACTGTCTTTAGTTTATTTCCGGTTTGATTTTCGACAAGGCATTTCCATTCAGAAAACTTTTCAAAGGTTTGGTCTTTTGATTTTAAAAGAAATACCCATACATGCCTAGAAAAATCATCAACAACAGATAAAAAATAAACATTCCCACCATAGGTTGGAAACTTTTCGGGTCCCCACAAATCACAGTGCACATAATCAAGGACAGAAGTGGACTTGTGTGTGACAACTGAAAAACTAATTTTATGTTGTTTTCCAAGAACACAATGGTCACAAAAATCCAAAGATTCGATTTTGTCACCACCCAAAAGATTTTGCTTTTGAAGGCAATGTAGTCCTTTTTCACTGATGTGGCCAATTCGACGGTGCCACAACAAAGTCTTTTCAGGAACAGATTTGGAAACCAATGTAGATGCGTCACAAACAGTTTTTCCAATTAAATGATATAGACCATCCTTTTTAAAACCTTTGAGCATGACCAGTGCTCCTTTGCAAACTTTCATAATACCATTTTCAGATTTGTAAGAAAAACCGTTTGAGTCAAAAACACCAAGAGAGATTAGATTCCGACGAAGGTCGAGCACATATCTCACCTCAGTCAATTTTCTGGTCACACCATTATGCATTTTAATAAAAACATCTCCAATACCTTTGATTTCACAAACATGATTATTACCCATAAAAACTTTTCCATGCTCAAGGGGTTTAAAATTTGAACACCAATGCTTGTTTGGTGTCATATGAAAAGTGCATCCTGAATCAAAAATCCAGTGTTCAGAAACAGGAGAAAGGGAAGGGGATACACACAAAACTTCATAATACATTGAATTACCATCTGATTCAAAATCGTGAGTTTTGTCATTTTTATCACTCCCCTTATCTTGTTTACGTTGTTTTTCTTCTTTGATCTTTTTAAAACACTTATTTTTCATATGACTTTCCTTGCCACAGTAAAAACACTTCACTTTCTTATCTCGTGATTTCGACCTCCCTTTACTTTTAGAACGCTGACTAAAAGATTCTCTCCGGTCAACCCTCCCTCTCACGCAAAGGTTCTCTCCGTTGGATTTGTTTTCTTTTCTCAAATCAAGGTCTTTTGATTTTAAAGCGTTTTTCACATCAGCAAGAGTGAAGTCATCTCTACGATACTTGATAGCAGACTTAACGTCATTAAAAGATTCAGGCAAGGAATTTAATAAAATAACAGCAGCATTTTCATCAGAAATCTTTTCACCAACGTTTTGTAATTCCAAAACTATTTTGTTTAAATCATCAATGTTTTTTGAAAGAGATTTCGACCCGCTCATTTTAAAACCAAAGAGCTGTTCTTTTAAATAAATCTTATTAGATAAGGATTTTCCCAAATACGTTTTTTCAAGTTTTGTCCAAATCTCAAAGGCGTTATCTTTTTCGTCTATTTCTCATAAAACGTTATCGGTTAAGTGCAAGGTGAGGCAACTGTGTGCATCACCAAGTTTTTCAGAAAGCACTTCGCCCTTCCAAGATTCCGGATACTTTTCAGGGCTACAAATTGCGGGTACGATTTTATTTTGGACTAAAACTGCTTTCATTTTTCTACGCCACATTACGAAATTAGATTTGCCATCAAATTTGTCAGTTTCAATCTTTTGAACAGACATGATTAGAATGGCAAATGAGAGTAATCAATGGCTAGAAAAATGAGAGATTTGACAAAAATTTTGTCACTCAAATAAAATGCCCAAATTTTAGCTTTAAAGAAAAAACGGCACAGAAAGGTATGTGAAACGCAGTAGAGTCTTACAACCAGAACAGCGCAGAAGTACACAAAAATTAACCGAGACAGAAAAGGCGAAAAATCTAAAAACAGCCACACAGCACACAGTTAATCACGAATAATACAGTGTTTGTAAACAGGTAATGGAAATCTCCAAGGCACAAATACTTGGAGTCTCTTGGACTCAAGCCAGGCTTGGGTTTTAGATTTCAAAAAAAAATTACCAGAATGACAGAACACATTCGAAACTGAAGCAGTGTAGTAATTCGAATTAGCAGGACAATAAACCAAAAACAGGTAATCAGAAACAGCAGATACAATAAAATAGAGCAGATCTATGAAATCGTCAAGAAAACAGAAACAGATGTAAACCCAAAGCAGATTTAACAGAAAAGACAGTAACAATAATGTAGATCTAACAGGTATAACCACAGAAGATTTAATAACAGCCAGAACAAAAACAAAACAGAAAAAGAGGAGGTTAAGAGACTTCCCTGAGTCAGATCCCGCGTAGATCTGAAAATCCGAGTGGTCGCCGGACGGTTGTTGCAGACAACCGTGGCTTTGATACCACTGTTACGCCGATTAGAAAATCGAACGACTAATTACTATTACACCACACCTACATTTACTATTACACAACTCAAATAAACAATCGGAAACACAGAAAATAACAGATTCTATCTATTACACAAGATTCTTCTTCTTCCTGTCTTTCCGAGTGATTTCAGATACAGCTAGAAAGGTAGATTGGTTAGTACTAAAGAATTGAACGGAAAGCCGTAACCTTACCTCGAGACCATCACGGTCTCGGCCAGAGCAGTGGAGGGAACCGAACGAGCTCGGCGAGTTCGGTTTTCGTGTGCGCGGTGATGAACAGTCACTGAATGTTCTTCCAGAGAAGAGCAATGGTGAATCCCTCAGGTAGCCGAGGAGCCTCAGGAAACAGCTCTCTATCTCTCTCAGCAAAGCCCTTTCCTCTCTCAACCAAGCCACACGCACGGTGCCGAGAAGGTCAACCGGCACAGACTATCGGTGATAGAGTCCCGAAGGGTTAAGAAGAAAACGAACAGACAGACGGTTCAAAAGAAGAGAGAGAGAAGACAGAAGGTCAGAGAGAGCGTGGAGGCAGCGGCGGCACAACAGAGCAAAAAAGGAGATTAGGGTAGGCTGGAGAAAGAAAAGAACATTATATAGCCAAGTCACCTGGGTCGGGTCGGGTTGAACCCGGCCCGCCCGGCATCAAGGATCAGCCAGCCCACTCCACTCTAATGAGACCCACTCGGTTGTTCATCATAGGGATAAAGGGCTGAAAGGAGAAAATGAAAAATGTGAAAAAGATGGCCCAATAGGCCAACCTAAACAAGTTTCAAAGTGGCAAGGGTGATGAAGATATGGGGGAAAAGGACTTAGTTGATGTCCTTGTCCAAATTTTTTAAACCGGTTAACTTCAATTTCCATTCACCATAGAGAATATCAAATGCTTCCTACTTGTAAGTACTGCTACTCCTCTTTCTTATACAATTACCACTCATTAGTTTTGTACAAGACCTTGGTTGGGATTTGATTTTAAAATTTATATCTTGGGATTTGATTTTAAAATTTATATTCATAATTTGGGATGATACATTATTTAAGCCAAACTTCACCTTTTTATATAAAAACGCACAAAATTCATATAATTATATATATATATATATATGGATTCAAATCTCTTACATATAAATTTTATAGAGAAATTGGTAAAATTGGTCCCCAAAATACTCCGTTGTCTTAATTAATCTTAAAAGTATTTTTTCTTAATTTTAGTCTTAAATTTATATTTTGAAGAAAATATTGGTCCTTATCATCATATTTGAGATGAAATTTATCAAATTTTTACCAGTATTGAGAAAATCGGACCGGACTGGTTGAATCGAGAACCAAACTCTAGATAGGTTTGATTTTCTCAAAAACTCAGTTAAAAATTAAATTGGTCAAATTTGGTGAAAAATCAGTTGAACCGACCGGTCATTTGAATCGATTTTATAATTTTTTTTAAAAATTTATTAAAACTTGTTATTTTCTATGTATTTTTTGAATTAATAAGTTTATAATATTCTTTACTTTTATATTTCTAATTATATTTATTTCTAATTAATGTATGGTATATATGTAGATAATTATTAATATATATTTATAATATTTTATATATTTATTATGTTATCCGTTCGACTAGTGATTTAACTAGCTGAACTAATAAATTAGTGAATCAATAACTTGACTGGTTCGATTTCATATTCGATTTTTTCAACCTTACTTAATATATCTACACACATGTCCTATCTATTTTCACATTATTCAATGCATTTAGGAAGAAAATGTTAGAAATTGGTCATTTTCACTTTATCAATGACACATAATGAAGAATACAAGTGATAAGCATAACAACTCATGGAGTTCCCCTTAAAAGAAGCAATAAAGATGAATATTTTTAACAAAAATAATGTTTTCGAGACTAAAATTATAGAGAAAAATAGTTTTAATAGTTTTGAGGACTATTTTTCAAATTAATCCCGTGAAAAAAAATAGTTAAAAAAATGTTGCATTCTTCTTTATGGAAGAATAATTTTAAATGACGACTCATTATATTTAGGATCCTTAAATTTTAATATTGTAAGAAATGAAAGAAAAAATAGAGTACGACACATAAAAGTGTCTTTTAACTGTTACTAATGGAATTTCAGGACCTGTTTGCTGGAGGAACTGAAACTTCATCCAAAATAGTAGATTGGGGTATGTCAGAATTGATGAGGAACCCACATTTAATGGCTAAGGCACAAACAAAATAAGGGAAGCCTTCAAAGGTAAGAAGAATATTGAGGAGGCAGACATCCAAGGACTAGGATACCTAAAGTTGGTGATAAAAGAAACTCTAAGATTACACCCTCCTGCCCCTTTATTAATCCCCAGAGAATGCAGTAAAGATTGCTAAATAGATGGTTACGATATTCCAAAGAAGACAAGGGTCACTATCAATGCTTGGGCTATTGCAAGAGATGAAGAATATTGGATTGATCCAAATAGTTTCATCCCAGAAAGATTTGAGAACAACAATAATATTAATTCTATTGATTTTTCAGGTAATCATTATGAATATATACCATTTGGTTCAGGAAGGAGGATATGTCCAGGAATTGCTTTTGGTTTAGCAAATATTGAACTTCCCTTAGCTTTATTGCTCTATTATTTCAACTGGAAACTCCCCTATGGACTTGAACCAAATGATTTGGACATGACTGAGACTTCTGGATTAACTACTTCAAGAAAGAGTGACTTCCTTTTGATTCCTACCATATATGACCATTCCTTTGATATGTCCGGCATTCTAAGCTAATTCCCTCAGCACTGCCTTTAATTTTAGTATCTCAAATCACATTGTGTTGCTAGCTTTTTCTCCTTCTAAAATAAGAATTCTTCTCTTATATCATGTATTAATTAATTTTCGTGCTTTTATATCAATTTTCGTTATTAAAATATTTTAATTTGTGACAAGATAATACTTCAATGGTAAAGAACTTCTTACAATGTCAGAACTTCTAGATTCCAATCATATTGTATTGCTTCTAGTGATGTATACTAAAAAATAAAATTAAAAAAATTTGTTGAGTAATTTAGTGAAGATCTATATACATATATATATACACACACGTAAGACTCTTATCAATCTCCAAATAAAGAATTAATTTTATATTTATTTTAAATATGTCTTTTAATTTAAACTTTTATCAATTTAGCGACCATTTTTCACAATTGACAATCAATTGTCAAATTAATTAACGCAGACCGATTTAGGGATTTAACCGGCCGGAAAATGCATGACTCTCATTTCGAAAGGGTAAAAAATTATCTTTTGATAATATGCAAGTAAAACAAAAAAAATAATATATGTATATATATATTACATACCAAAGAAAAAATATATATATTTGGAATCCAGAGACCTGCTGGATCCTGGTTTGAATTTTACAGTGGGAAAGGAATGATTGCCGCATGGGGTGAAGAGAAAGGCCAAAAGAAGACACTTTTTCTTTAATGTATTTTAGCTCAAGGTAAATTGGACTTTCGTTTTCAATTGGATGGACAAATTTCAATTCATCATTCTCTCATTCTGTTCTCCCTTACAAACACTGCAAGAAAAATACAAAATAGGCACAGAAATTTGGGATCAACTGCGTCGATTCCATGTTTTAGCACAAAATTTGGGACGGATGTGCAGAACAAAAGAGATGGTCCCTAATACCAGACCTCAATTCGTCCATAATCATTAAAAATTTTTATTCTTATACGTTATAAGTATTAGCACAACATTTAGGACCGCAAAAGACATAATTTCTAAGTTTCAAAGGCCGTCCAAACAATCATCAAACTTTTAATATTTAAAAATAGTCTTATTTCCTCCAAATTTTGGAACGATCTTTTAGACAAACTTATAAAGTATTAAATTATTAAATTATAAATTATTGAGACGCATTTTGGCATCAATAAAAATGGCATCATGAATGTTCGTCTCAATAGTAGTCCTAAACAATGCCATTATTCTATATATTTAAAATGATCCTGCAGTTTTTTATTAATGTTGGTAGGTGTAGCAGTGCATACTATTAAAGGTGAACATTGTTTGGGACGGCTTAGTGGACGAACGTTTTACTAGGTATCAAAAGTCATGTCAAAAGTCGTGCCTAAAATTCTTTGATTCTAAAATGAAATAAAGACCAAAGAATAGCTTATGCTCATCGGTGAGTAAAAATTGCAGAAAGCCTTCCCCTTCTTTTTCAGTTTACAACCAAATAACCACTTAAAAATTTAAAAAATTCCCTCATTACATTTGAAGTTTATATATGATGAGGAGAAAGTGACAAGCTCTTGCAAAAATGCCATATAAAATTAATTAATATAACATGTTAATTGTATATTTTGTATAGGTCCATCAATCACTTAAAGAAGAAAGTGAACAATAACGCACATATTGAGGGTATAATTTATTAAGCGTACACTCCAAAAAAATTTGCGATTTTTACAGAGCATTACTTTGAGACTAAAGTCAGATGCAAAAGTAAGACAAGAAATGACGTCGGAGTCGGAAATATTGAGAATAGCCGTCAAACATCTTTATTGAATTATCCAGGTAGATTCCATGGTCGTCCAAGGATTAGATGGCTAAAGGATAAGGAGTTACACGTAACTCACACATATCTTACGAAAATGTCTAGAAATTCAACTATTTTTACTGTAAATATAATTCAACATGTAAGAAATTAAAATTTTTGATGGAACAGATCAAATCTTTGCTGCATAGATTGTTGTCATAGGAAACTATTGAATCCCAATATAAATTACTCAACGCCTCAACCAATAATATGTGTATTTTGTACATATTTGTTTGTTGAGAATATGTTTTGAACTTTCAATAAAAAAAAAATATGTTTAGGACTATAAAAAAGTTGGATATTGGAGCTTGTAAGCTCATTAGTGGTCTTTTTCAGGATAATATTATTAGTTTTTGAGTATATTTTTAGAACAATGGCAAAGATCTTTTTAATTATATTTAGATTATTATTAAATTTTTGACATGTCTAACTTTTCTTGTTAATATAGATTTTAAAATATAATAACAATATTATTGTGAAATTGGTCCCAAAATTTTATAAAAGAAATGGTCCCAAAATTAGTCCTGAAGTTTTAGCAAATGGAAAGAAAATCATCCCAAGGTTGGTTACAAAGCTTAATCAAAAGAAAAAAATCGTCCCAAACTTGGTAGCAACCCAAAAAAAGTAAAATGAAAATTTGTGTTAAAATCGGTCTCACGTTATTTGGCATGGAAAGAATCGGTACAAAGTTGAGAAGGAATTGGAGTCTTGATGAACCAACAATTTGCTCTGAGATAGGGACGAAAATTTTCCGTGCAAAATATTTGGCATGAAAAATAATCGGTCCCAAAAGATTTGGGATGTGCACTGTAAGAACGGAAATTAATTTTGTCCCAAAATTGGTCACTTACCAAATTTAGAACAGATTTGGAGACGAATTTTTTTAGTGAAATGAGGCAAAAAAGAGTATTTAAAAAAAACACTCTAACTCCTCTCTTAAAAGTTAATTAGTGTTTAAAAGATTTAATAACGTTTAATAAAATTAATTACTCACCTAACTCCAATAAATGTTTAAAAGGACTAATTAATTTATAATAAAGTCAATTACAAGAACAGAAAATAAGAAAACAAAAAATTAGAATAAAAATAATTAAACTAACCAATTCATAAGTCCAAATTCATGAACTTCTTGGTTTGTATTGAGACACATTATCATCAATAAAGATAAGAAAAAGTGATGTATTAAAATTTGAACTTTGACATAATTTATCCGAAAGATAAAAAAAGAATTACTCAAACCTTATATAAATAATTTAGTTATGTTTTAATTAGTTGATATGGAGTTGTCAATCACTTACCTTGGCATGCCTTTCTCCGGTCTAGCCAACTCTTTCCCCAGCATACTTGCCCTCTTGTTAATAAAGTGCATTAATTGAACATATAGAATAAATTTGGAAGAACAAATTTTATTTTACAAAAATTCTTTCACTTTCATCGTGAAAAGCTTGCGCCATATTTCATAGAAAACTTATGTATATGCTGCTATTATTGTAGGAAAGAATGACAATAAGGAATCGCAATCAATTCCAGATCATTTTCTCTCCCAACTGTCAACCCAAATTTCTCATTCATATCCAATTCTTCTGGCTTCGCATCATTTGGGAGCTTCCAATCAAAATGGTACAATAGTTGCGCAATTGGCAGCTCAACGTTTGGTAGGGCAAATGATATCCCAGGGCAAATCCTTCTTCCAGCACCAAATGGAATATACCAAAAGTATGTACCTTTAAAATCAATTTCAGAATCAAGAAATCGCTCGGGTTTGAATTTATGAGGTTCAATCCAATGCCTTGGATCTCTACCAATAGCCATTGCATTTATAATAACACTAGCCTTCTTTGGAATGTCGTAACCATGAACTTTGCATTGAGCACTGCATTCCCTTGGAAGTAGTAAAGGAACAGCAGGGTGAAGTCTCATTGTTTCTTTAATAACTGCTTGCAAGTACTTTAATTTGTGTAAACAAGATTGGTCAACATTGCCTCGGTCACTAAAGACTTGTCTTACCTCTTCTTGGGCTCTTTTCAATACTATTGGATTTTTAATCATTTCAGACATTATCCATATTGATGTTGTGGCCGATGTCTCTCCACCAGCACTAAAGATATCCTGACGATCATACACAATTTGAATGAATCACGCCGGAAACGTCATATTCCCAAAGATAGTAGTGCATTAGAAAACAAATATTTAAGGATAAACCTTGGTAGCACTAAATTTGCCCCATACCCCACAAACTTTGCCATTAACTTGTTGCCAACAATTTATTTTACATTTTCGTGGACCCTTTACTTGACTTTCTATACATCACTCTTCTTTAATTTTAATTGCTTACTAGATATGGATAATATAAAAATTTATCATTTTGGATCTTATTAATCATTCGTTATAATATTTTCTTTCACACCCCTTTTTATTTAGGATTTTTTTTTTAGAAGTTTGTAAAATTAGTTTTAAAACTATAAAATGTTTTCATTTACATCTTGTTTGATATATTAAAATGGAAAGAAATGGGATTCAATTTTTATGTTCAGGTCATGTTCTCCATTGCTTATGCTTTTTCTTAAGTAATTATAAAAAAAGTTGTTTTAAAGAAGTAATATAATATTTTTTTTAATAATATCAATGAGTAGAAGTAACAACTTTTTAAAAGTAACTTTTTTCAACTTTTTTTTAAGCTAAGAACATATATATATATATATAAGTTTTAAAACAGCTTATAACTTAAAATATGCTAAAAACTGTTAATTTTAAGCAATGGAAAGCAAAACCTTAGTGAAACTGTTGGAATAGAATAAAATTTTACAATGTATGACTTAAATGTCCTTATAGTATAATTACTAAATATTAAAAAGATTAATAGTTAGAATATAGACGTCAATCAAGACATAAATATGCCATAAAAATATAAACAAAAACTAGCAAAAGATTGAAAAAATTGATGTATTTGTTAAAAGTTAATGTTTTGTTATGAATCTGTATGAGACTAATTTTACTATATGTAGAATTAACTTATATAATTAGTTTAAGAATTTCGGATTCTACCGTTACGGCTTGGACTATTTAAAAGAACTGAGTTATAAGACTGAATTCAGCAAAAAAATATGAAGACTGAAATTTATATAAATTAAATTTAATTGAATTGCTTGATACAAACAAAGTGGTTTTGTAATCATAAGTAGTTAATTGGTTCTAATTATAAAATTAGAGCTAAATAATTTTTTTAAGATAGAGAATCTTAAAGGAGTTTTTAAAACAAACAAAACCTTTAAAGGAACTATTTCTGCCATTTTTACTCAAATATTTTTTGGGTTGAAATATTGAAGAAAAAATGTTGAAAGACGGGATTAATAAATGGGGAAAAAGTTATATGGACTTACAAAGATTACTGCTTTGATTTTGTCATCGGTAAGTGGAAGTCCAAAAACCTCATTCATTTGAACATCAAGAAGAACATCAACCAAATCCTTTGCCTCTCTCTCTCTGCTTCTTGAGTTTCTCCTTTCTTCTTTATGCTCATCCAAAATAGTTCCCATTATCCGGTCTATTTTACTATGTATTTTCTCTAACTTATGTCTCAATCCACTAATCACTTCAACTATCTTAAATGAAGGGTACATATCAGCTATGCTAATTCGTCCAATAATCTTCACTACATCCTCCATTACCATTAGAAATTCGTCTTGGTATTTTGTCTTTTTACCAAAAGCAGCTTGAGCTGTAATCCCATATGTCAATGAAAAAATCATCTTGCTAAGATTTACACCAGATCCCTCATAAGTAATTGATCTAATCATGTTTAACACTTCATCTTCCCTAATTGATCTGAAGCCTTGTACTCGCTTTGCAGTCAGAAGTTCCATTGTGCAAATTTTACGAATTTGTCTCCAATAATCTCCATAAGGAGAAAAAGCAATATCTGAACGATTATAGTAAAGTATCTCAGAAGCAAGAGTATAAGGTCTGTATGCAAAAATGATATCATGATCACTCATGATTTCTTTTGCAACCTCTGCAGAAGAGACAACCATAGTTGAAACTTCACCAAGTTTCAGGTGCATTAGTGGTCCGTATATGTTGGCTAAGTCTGCCAGGATATGATGTAATAAGGGACCGGAAAGCTGATGCAAATTTCCTATTATAGGCAGTGTTCTTGGACCTGGGGGGAGTTTCAAAGAGATGGAATGTTTTCCAGTTTTGAAAAAGAAATAAATGAGCAGTAAGAAAGCACTGAGAAAGAAGATGATTTCCATGAGGGAGTTTATGAAGTGATAATGTTTAACTTGCTATAGAGATATGCTTTTAAATACTATTTTTCGCATTTGCTGGATTACAAATTTTACCATAGTAATCATCATATCGCATGGTAATTATGACAGAACAGAGACTTTTAGCGGCCGTATATAGATGATATAATGATAATCACACTACTGAAAATTCGTATGTGCTCCATGCTCCCACTTGCGTACAACTTAGCTAGAATAGGCCATGATGTACAACTTGCCATTAGTGACATATTATTAACTAAGTGAAGGGAAATGATAAACTTTAGAAAATGAAAACTTGAGAATGCAGGAATTGAACTCAAGGGCCCACATAGGATTTAATTCGTAGTATAGCGTCACATTTCATTGTTCATTTTGTTACGAAACAAATCGAAAAAGAAATTCTTTTAAAAGAAAATTATAGTATATAACTTGTTTAAAGGGATTATTTTATTTCAGGTCTCATTAATGTATTGATATTCAAAATCGAGCTGACTACAAGTATATTAGATCGTAATAAAATAAATGAGGTCATCCCCCGGAAAATATGATTAAAACTATTTTAATTATGAAAAAAAAATTAACTTAGTCAAAGAAGGCAAATAAAACTAATTATTGAGTGAGTTGTAATTAATTAAACTAAAAAATTAAATAAAAGATCATAACTTTCCTAATAATTATTATATTTCAAAAGGTCTAACGTGCATGAGTTTACCAGTTACCCGTTAATCTTGAGTGTATTTCATTAATCAATCGACATTCAATATTGTCTAGTACCTCCTAATCTAATCTATCTAACCTATTCTCATAAACAAACCGACCATATGTCTATGTATTATTTTAATTTAGAGAATGCATTTGTATATGACGTCATAAAAGATCGCACAAGCTATACAAGTATATCTCTATCTTGCATGCAATTTATGAGCTTAACCTATTTTAATTAAGTTCCTCTCCGTCAAGTTTATTTAATTAATGTTAATTCAATTTGAATGGTGATCAGGCACTCAAAAGCATTAAGAATAATAATAAGATATTAATTCCATAATACTCTCAAATCACGAAATCAAAAGAAATAATATAACAAATTAACTAGCTACATCATGGCTTTAGAAAAATAAATTAGCACGTAATGAAATAATTAACAATAATAATGTAAAAAAGCAGATAATACAAAACATTATTGTTTTAATTAAATCTTCAATACTTCGAGTCGTAAGTAATTTCTAAAGCACAAGAATGAAAGTTAGAATCTGTTTTGGAAATTACTAAAGTCGAAAATAATATTATGAATAAACCTTAAACTCAACTAAACAAGGGCTAGCCTCCCTAATGGTTGCTAGAATTCTTTATTTATGGAGGTTTATTGAAAAGAAATTAGAAGTTTAATTGAACTTAAAAAGAAATTATAGTTAAAAAGGAAGTTTAATTGAAGAAAATGGCTAAAGTGTAAATAAGTAAAATACTAAAAGAAACAATTGAGATGGAGAGTCAAAATTGACTCTTTGGTCAAAATCGGCAGCTGCAAAATTAGCATTCGAAACTAGATCTGCCCAACTAAATCCGACACCGATTTTGTTAAATTTGGCATCAGTTCCTCCTCGTTGAACCAAAAAGGCGTTACCGGGGGCCAGTTTCCTGCACCGAAAACTCTCTGAAATTAATTTCTTCTCAAAATTTTCACAAATCGGCGTCGGTTCAGTCTGATCTGCCCCGAAACCAAATTTCTTATCTTTTTCTTTGTCTTTTGGTCCTCTAACTTCTTTTTTCTTCTAATTTCATCCCTACAAATCCAAATAAGTAAAAGAAGGAGTTTTTGTTCATTTTAAACTCAATTTTCACTAGAATTAACCTAAAAAACTCATCAATATATTAAAGCTTATTTTCTAGTTTAAAATCATATATATGATGTGTGCTCCTAGAGAAAATGTTAATATGGACAAAATATATCATATATAAATAAAACTCACCGTAAATGATAATTAAATCTTATAAAATCTAAAAGTCGCAACAGAAATTGTTGAACCGTAATAGAACTTATAAATAAAATTGGATAGTTAATCGATATTAATGTAGGGCATGCTGACAAACTCATTCATGTAGATAAAGAGATGTATATTTTTTATATTTTTTGTGCCTGAGAATTCTTTTTTTTTTTTTTTTCAAATATTAGAAGCGGAATAACCTAGGATCACCCTTCGTTCAACTTCTAACATCAACTCTTGCCACTCGAAGAGGGCTCAATAACAGTCCTGAAAGAACGTCCTTTATATATAATTGATATGTGCCATTTAGTATTACATTTATAGATATTATTTTCGTCATTTACGATCTTTTTAATGTATGAAATGAACAATTTACACTATTTACTTCTATTCTTATCTTAGGTGCTTCTCGATGAAGAAACGAAAAATAAAAGTGAAAACGGACGAAAACAGAGTGAAAACAGAGAGAACGGAAGCTACCAATACCAAGAAAGAAGACAGACCATGGACAGTAGGCCAACCTACCTCACGTGGTAGGTATGGGAGTAAAAAAGAAGAGGTTAAATAGAAGTCTACTATGGCCGGTAGGCTAGACCTACTAGATGCGGTAGGTCTCGAACGTTCAAAGAGTTCCTGGACAGAACCATACCGCGGACGGTAGGGTTCGACCTACCAAACGGGGTAGGTCCTGACAGTTGCATAGTTAATGTATATTTTCCCTCTTTTTCAGAATTCAAGAGCTTTAGATTAGAGAGGAGGAGTTAGAGGCGAAAATTAGCAACAAAAACCCTCTCTGTTCTTCTTCAATTAGGTAGTTTTTCATCAATTCAAATTGGAGCTCTTAGAGGAAGATTGAAGAGATTTTCAGAGCAATTTCAGATTTCATCAAGCAAATCAAAGACGAGCTCAGGTGGCTCTCGGGACCATGGAGTCGAATCTTTTCAGCCTAAGCCTTCTTTTCTCTTATTAATTATGAATACTACTATTAATTTAATTTCTATTAGAATATTTAGTAGCTAAATTTCTTATTGTTTAAATTACGGGTTGAACCCTAACTTTTGGATGACATAAAGTTTAGTTGGATTTTACGAATTGATGGTTATTTTACTTTGGGCTGTTTATTTATGTCTTTATGATAATTGATTTGCGCTGAATTGATTATTTCGCAAGATTTGTTGGAATTGAAAAAGGAAAACTAATCTAGGACAACTAATTGAATAATAAGAGTTGTCAATGGAATAGAGATATTCGTTACTCTTTTAGGTTACTAGATCACTTAATTCTAATTGCATTCATAATCCGTTAGAGAGGGAAGAGATTCTCCTTTAAAGGTTAGTGAGTAGAGTGGCCGTCACCTAAAGATAGAGATTGTCCGATTTTTGTGTGATAACCCAACCTTAGTTTCTAAACACCATTTTATGATCTTCCAATTGAAATACTTGACAAAAGTTAGGGGGATCCCATCATTCAAACTCTTTTCCTCAAAGTTATACCTTTTGAACTATCGCTTTCAATTAATTGTTCTTAGTAGTTTTGAAAATAATTTCTCAAAAATTAATTTTTTAGATTAGATTTAGGTAAAATGGTGAGTACTTGAGCTTATCTGTCCCTAAGTTCAGAAATCCGAGTGTATCCTTGATATTACAGTGAAGGTACACTTACCTGTTACTTTAATTTTAGATATGCTGGTTTTAACACGTCAAGTTTTTTGCTCTATTGCCGAGAAAGAAAACTTCAAGAAAACCGTTTTTCTTGTGCTTTAGTCATTTTTATTTATCTTGTCTTTTTGTTTTTGTTATGGACTATTGATTATTCTTGCAATTATTGGTTTATTTTTTGCTTATATCTTGAAATATGTTTTATTATTTTTGGAGCTTGACTGTAATTTGTCAGTTTCAAGTTTCGGTAACTAGTTTATGTCCCAAATTCAAATTGATGAATTAGTCTCATTCAATCTAGAGCCCGAGCGTTCGCTGTAGAGCTTGCCGTGCTGTTCAATTCGAGACGATGAACAATAACGCGATCATTGTTGTTGATAAGATAGAAGAGGATCAAGAAAATCCACCGTTGATAAATAGGTAGTTTGTACTACCACCATAACCATAAATGGCGGACTAGACATTGGCAGACTATGCCAAACTGTCCATTGCTAGGTCGCAATTAAGCATAGTCAGACCACATGTAGAAACAAATAACTTTGAGATCAAGCCGAACATGATCCAAATGTTGCAGAATAATGTACAGTTCGATAAACTCGTAGAGGAAGATCCCAATTCGGACATTGACAATTTCTTGGAGGTGTGCGATACATTCAAGATAAATGGAGTCCTAGAGGACGCTATTAGACCTCACCTTTTCCAATTCTCTTTGAGGGGGAAGGCGAAATCATGGTTAGAGTCATTACCTTCCGGCTCAATTACATCATGAGATTCATTAGCCGAGAAAGTTCTAGGGAGGTACTTTCCTCCTAGTCGTATAGCCAAGCTTCGGAACAAGATCTTGTCGTTCCAGCAGATAGATGGAGAAAGTCTATATGAGACTTGGGAAAGATGGAAGGAGCTGCTCAGAAGATGTCCCCACCATAGCTTAGACTTGGGGATTCAAATTCAGCCCTTCTACCATGGAGTATCATTTGGGGCCAGACAATTTATAGACACCTCTGCTGGTAGTTCTGTAAATCATAAGACTCCTCAACATGTATATGATCTTATTGAGCAAATAGCTATAAATAGCTATACCTTGGGAGGATAGAGATCCAAGCCCAAACTTTATGGAGTACACAATATTGATGCTATCACTGCTGTGGAATCTAGATTGGCAATAATGATAGAGCAAAAGATAGGAAACATGACTATTACATCGCATAATATGAATTCTCAATATGTGATGTGACTTCTGCAGTGAAGGCATCCAAATCATGAGTGCCTGGGCATGGATACCCCTATGGAACAAGTAGACTTTGTGCAAGCAAAGTAACCCCTACTCCAACGCTTATAATCAGGATGGAGGAATCACCCAAACTTCTCTTGGGGTGGACAGAGACAGCAACAACCTCCAGGATTCCATATTAGAGGTCCCATTCAACCTCTACCTTACAATGCTCCAGAGGCAAATGGAAGCTTCCCAACAAAATCAAGAAGCCTCCATACATAATTTGGAGAACTAAATTGGGCAGCTAGCGAAGATGATCTCTGAAAGGCCCCTTGGCGCTTTACCTAGTAATACCGAGAAGAACTCAAGAGAGCATGCGAAGGCGGTCACCTTGAGGAGTGAAAAAAACTAATGAAGACACCTCCTATGATTGTGGATAAAGAAAATGAGAGTGTTCAAGCACCAGAAGAGTCCACTTCCAACAAAGAAGATGAGGTTCAACAACGAAAATGAGAAGGGAAGAACCCTGATAGAGTCGATTTTTAATACAAATAAACACCTTAAGTTTTAATTATTAGTCTTTGAAAATATTTTATTTATTTATTAGTCATAATTATTATATTTAATTTTATTTTATTTATCTTTGTGCAGATTTCTAAAAAAGAATGGAAAATAAAGATTCTATATAAATTTGGTAAACGGAACCTGCAGTATTTAAATCCTTTAAGGATTAGGATTTTAGTTGAATCATTTAAGGATTAGGATTTTGCTTCTCTTTTGTCTATATATAGAAGAGCCACACAAGAAAGGTGGGGAGGGGAAGATCAAGAAAAAAAAAGAGAAGAGCTGCGGCGACTTTTCAATTGGAGAAGAAGAAAGCTATGATCTACTCCAAGAAATTGGTTCCTTCTTTCCCTTTAACCATGAACTAATTTTCCTTTTAGAATGTTGATGAAACGCTAGCCATGTGACTTTGATTTATTTTATTTTGGGAGATTGATTATTTTATTTATGTGATTACATATCTTGGGATGTTTCTTGGTTTGATGCAATTAATTCTTTGTGATTGTTCTTGTAGAACAATTGTTTGGTTTAATTGATATTTTTATCCATGCTTGATTCTTCTAGTCTTGAGTATGAGAGATATGTAATTTTTGCAAGTATATTGTGGGTTTTAAAATTGAATAGTTCATGCTAATTTAGATGATTTATGTCATAGGAATGAATAAGTCATGCTAATGGTTAGATGGATTATGTCATGCATTTAAGGACAATATATTTTTCTAGTGAATCAAAGCTTGTAGCCTAGATCACCACATGAATGTTTAATATTTTCTCCTAAATAAAATTAAATCATTGTTATATAGGTTAGTGGTGGATTCAAGGTTCTAAATCATCTTCTTTAGTTAATCTCCTGTTAGTTTCAATTTATTTATTTTATTCATTAGTTTTAATTAATTTAGGAATAATAATAAAATCTCATTCTTATTTTTATAAAATTAATTTATGAAGATAGTAATTTTAGTAGTTAAGCCTTTCTCTGTGGTTCGATACCCTGATACTTCCGTATTACATTGATCTTGTGCACTTGCAAGTATTGGGTTAAGGCGAAGCAAAATGAACAATATGGTAAGTTTTTGGAAATTTTTAAACAATTACATATTATGTTTCGATGCAGATGCCTAAATACGCAAAGTTCTTGAAGGAGGATATTTTTGGAAAGAAGAGGATGGAAGACATCTCTTCCGTGATGATGAGTGAGGAGTGTTAGCCATTCTCAATCCCAAGGAGAAGCTTCCAGACAAACTAAAGGATCCAGGGAGTTTTACTATTCCTTATACTTTAGGTGGTATAATTGTATCTAAGGGTTTACCTGATTTAAGTGCTAGCATAAATTTAATTCCCTTTGATTCCTTTAAGAAGTTGGGAATGGAAGAGCCAAAACCTACTAGGATGAGTATTCAACTCGCAAATAGGTTTATTAAATATCCTAGGGGTGTTATTGAGGATGTCAAGTAGAGGATTTGGTTTTCCCTGTTGATTTTGTAGTGATGGATATGAATAGAGACATTGAAGTCCCATTCATTCTTGGTCTTCCCTTCCTCACCACTGCTAAGGTTTTAATTCATGTAGGGGAAGGGAAATTGACCATTAGGTTACGGGATGAGAAGGTTATTCTAAAAATTCCTGATGTTATGCATAGATCTCTAGATCATTATAATACTTGCTTTATGATTGATGTTCTTGATCCTGATGTTTCCACTCAAGTGTAGGAATTTATTCAAAAAGATTCCCTTGTGATAGCTCTACAACAAAATAATTATGACAAGGTAGATTCTGAGAAGGTTCGAGCATTAGTGGATAAATTGTATAAACTTGCAGTGGAAAAGAACACTACTGCAAAAGAGGACTTAAAGGCGCCCCCTAGGCCTTCTTAATCCTTACTTGAAGAACCTCCTGAGTTAGAGCTGACACCGTTGCCAGATCACTTGGAGTATGCCTTCCTTGGGAAAAAGTCAACGCTCCCGGTCACCATTTCCTCCGAGTTGAGTAGGCCTAAAAAATGAGCTTTGCTTCGAACTTTGCAAAAATGCTATCATATGGAAGATAGTAGATATTCAAGGAATAATTCCATCCTTCTGCACCCACAAGATTTTACTTGAGGAGGATTCTAAGTCTGTTATTCAACCTCAAAGGCGGTTGAATCTGAATATCCAAGAAGTGGTGAAGAAGAAGGTGATCAAACTCCTAGATGCGGGGATTATATATCTGATATACGACAGCATCTAGGTAAGTCTGGTGCAAGTGTTACTAAAGAAAGGTGGTATGACGGTAGTTGCGAATGAGAAGAACAAGCTAATCCCAACACGGGTAATCACTGGATGAAGGGTATGTATCGACTACAAATATTTGAATAAGGTGACAAGAAAATACCATTTTCCCCTCCCATTCATCAATTAGATGCTTGAGCGGCTAGCAAACCACTCTTTCTATTACTTCCTAAATGGGTTTTCAGGCTATTTTCAGACTCCCATTGCTCCAGAAGATCAAGAAAAGACCATCTTGACCTGCCCATATGGAACATTTGTATATAGGTGTATGCCTTTCGGTTTGTCTAATGCTCCTGCTAAATTTCACGTTGCATGGTTGCCATATTTGAGGGTTTGGTGGGGGGATTATTATGGAAGTTTTTATGGATGATTTTTCTATTTTTGTGAACTCTTTTGATGCTTGCTTGTCTAATCTTGAAAGATTTCTAAAAAGATGTGAGGAAACTCACCTTGTTCTAAACTGGGAAAAGTGTCATTTTATGGTCCAAGAGGGGATAGTTTTGGGTTGTAAGATTTCTAAAAATGGAATTGAGGTTGATAGAGATAAGATGGATGATTGAAAGGTTACCTCCCCCTTCTTCTGTGAAGGTGGTTAGGAGTTTCTTAGGGCATGCGGGGTTTTACAGGAGATTTATGAAAGATTTTTCAAAGATTACTAAACCTCTTACTACTTTACTTGAGAAAGATGTGCCTTTTAGTTTTCATGATAACTGCTTGTCTGCTTTTACTTTGCCTAAGGAAAAGCCAACAAATTCTCCAATTTTAGTCTTTCCAAATTGATCACTCTCTTTTGAACTTATGTGTGATGCTAATGACTATCCAATAGGTGTTGTTTTGGATCAAAGGAAGGATAAGTTCTTCCAACTGATATATTATGCGAGCAAGACCCTCACAGACTCCAAGGCAAATTACACAACCACAGAGAAGGAATTGCTTGCAGTAGTCTTCGCATTTGATAAATTTCGCTCTTACTTAATTCTTTCTAATGTCATAGTTTATACTAATCATTCTGCTCTGAATTACCTTCTTTCTAAAAATGATGCTAGGCCTAGAACGATTAGATAGGTGATTTTATCATAGGAATTTGATTTGGAGATCAAGGATAAGAAGGGAGTTGAAAATCTGGCGGCCGATCCCCTCTCTCTAGTAGAGAATCCTAGCTTGGAACCACTGGATGGGGAGCGAATTGACAACACATTCCACTGGATGGAACAACTTTTTTTTGTAATGCTATTGCTAATAACTCACTTTGGTATGCCGATATAGCTAACTATTTGGTTGCTAATGTTTTACCTTCAGGTAACATTCAAAAGAAGAAGAAGTTCTTTGTCGACGTAAAGTACTATTTTTGGGAGGACCTGTACCTTTTCCATCTATCTGCTGATCAAATCATCTGGAGATGCATGGCATACCCTGAAATGGAAGATATCATATGCCACGAAGCCTAGGAAAGACAGGATGCAGCGAATTGGCTTTCTCAACCATCAGTAACGGGAGGACATAGACAGAGTCAAAGTCCTCAATAAATATTAAAAGTCTTTCAAGGCTTCTCTCTCTCTCTCTCTCTCTCTCTCTCTCTCTCTCTCTCTCTCACATAAAAGAAGGGAAGCAAGCAAGAAGGGTGCTGAAACAAAGCTTTTGGTCATGTATCTGAGAGGAACTTAAATAAAAGAAGGGCTTTCAGTTTTTTGCACGTCGTTTTGGTCTTGCGGTAACGAGCTGAAACAACCTATTCTTTCTGAATATCTTGATTCAAGGCCAAAGCGGGTGCGTTTCAAAATCCCAGAGAACCAGTATTAAATTTTTGGGTTTTTGGAATCCGAGAAAAGCTGTCAAGAAGAAAAGCCAATAACGGCTTAGAAGCAGTGGCCGCTAGATCATTTCCCGAGTAGAGATATAGAATCAAAAGAGAGCACTCCAACTCCTAGGTCACTTAGAGGAGCAGGTCTAGTGAAACTCTTCTTCGGATCAATTCTCGTTCTGGTAAATCTCATTCTTTTGAGGGGTGTCGTTGCTACAATGCTTCATGCAAAACCTTTTCCTTCTGTCAAGCTTAGGGCTTTACCTACTTTTTTGCTAAGGTGAATGCCTAAGGTGGCGGCAGCTGCGGCATGGATTCTCAAATCAGAATAAGACTGGCCTTAATTCACTACTCCCTTAGTTACCTACTGTCAAGGAGCTAGGTATATCACCATTATAATAAGGACCCCACAGGCGGACTGTTATCAAGTAAATAAGACTGCTCAAAAGGTAATCGAGCCGGGTTTTTTTTGGCTGACTTTGTTTAAGGTAGGTACATTCTGGAATATGATAATGGCTAGTGTACATGTAGCATTTCCAAAAGCAATACTATGCCTATATCTACTTTTTAAGCTTGTGAGGTGTTTGACTGTTGGGGTATAGACTTCATGGGCCTTTCCCTAATATTTTATTAAACAATATATCTTGGTGGGTGTTGAGTACGTGTCTAGGTTGGTTGAGGCTCAAGCCTTACCTACAAACAGTGCTAGAGTTATTAAGTTTTTAAAACAGTTCTCTTGCTTTGGCATTCCTAGAGCTATTATAAGTGATAAGGGTACTCATTTTTGTAACTAACAGCTCGAAAAAGCGTATAAGCGATAGGGACTTACTCATAAGCTAGTTACTCCCTATCATCATCAAACTAGTGGCCAAGTTGAAGTAGTGAATAGGGAAATCAAGCATATCCTCGAGAAAATTGTTGATAATACCCGTAAGGACTGGAGCATTAAGTTAGATAATGCCATTTGGGCCTATAGAACAGCTTAAAGACCTCCATAGGTTTTACTCTGTTTCGTCTTTTATATGGGAAATCTTGTCATTTACCTGTCGAAATTGAGCATAAAGCTCATTGGGAGATTCAATTAGTTAACTTCGATTATGTTCGTGCAGGTAAACAATGGGTACTCCAACTCAATGAGCTTGACAAATGGCGATTGCAAGCATGTGAAAACTTGAGCATGTATAAGGAAAAGACGAATAGGTGGCAGGACAAGCACTTGATCAACAAGGAGTTTAAGGTAGGGGATTCTGTCCTCCTCTACAACTCCTGTCTTTGTCTATTTCCTGGGAAACTCAAGTCCCGATGGTCTGGACCGTTTACAGTAAGTAAGGTATTTCCTTACGGTAAGTCGAGGTAACACACCTTACATAGGGTACATTTAAGGAAAACTAGCATCGTCTTAAATAGTACATTGGAGAGGATGTGGGAACCCTTCAAAAGGATTCCCTTGTTCTCCAAAATGAGTGAGCTTAGTCCTCTTTTGAATGTTGTATTCTGTAATGGTACATTTGTATTTTGGTTTCTCTCCTTTTCTGCTTTGATCATTTTCTTGTTTTTGTTGTCGCAAGGTGTTTTGGAGAGATGATTCCTACTTTATACTCATTTTGAGCTTAAAAAGAATTCACAACTTTAGCAGGCATGAAACGGGGCTGAAAATTGAGAAATAGAAAAAAAGAAAATTCGGAGTTCAAGCAGAACCCTACCGCGAACGGGAGGCTCATGGCATCCAATTTCTCGACAGACAGAAGCCTACCGCATGCGGTAGGTCCAGACGTAAACTTTCTTCGACGCACAAAAGCCTATCGCGAAAGGTAGGCCTTGACCTCCCCGATGCGGTAGGTTGGTTTTCAAGTTGCAAGTTGGGGCAACTTACAAGTAAACAGTCGGATTGACCCAATTTCACTTCAAATTCCATCTTTTTGCCCCGATTTTCTGCAAATTTTCCCAATTTCCCTCATCAAATCCCAAACTCCAAACCTCTTTCTCTTTTTCTTCTCTCTCTCGGTTTCCTCCATCTCCCTGTCCCCCATCTCCGCGAACTCCTTCCACCCCACCACCATCGTTTTGTACTCTCTCTCTCTCTCTCTCTCTTCTCTCTCTCTCTCTCTCTCTCTCTCTCTCTCTCTCTCTCTCTCTCTCTCTCTCTCTCTCTTGTTCTTCTTCTTTTCTTCTTCTTCTTCTTCTTCTTCTTCTTCTTCTTCGATTCTTTCTCACACCACCAACCATCACCAACTTCTGTTATTCGCTCTCTTTCTACTCCACCAAACTCCTCCCTTCACTCTCCCACCTCTACCGTTCAAAACAATTCCCCTCCCGTTTGCCCTGTTTCTCTCTTTTCTTTTATTTTCCTTACTTTTTCTTATTCTTGTTATTTCTTCCTTTCCTAACACTTGTGTTATCTTTCTTTTTGTTTTTTCCAACAAAAATTTGCAAAAAAAATAAAAAAATCAAAGGCCAAAAAATTTTTCGGCCACATTTAGGTAACTCGGGCCAAACTCCGACGGCACACCTTTCGAGACAGAGTGTGCATTTCAGTGGTATTACAGCGACGGTTTGTTTGTTCAAACAAACCAAGGCTACCTCTCATACCCTTTGCTCCACTTTTGTCTAGCTAATTTTAACTGTCAACTGTTTTCGTTTTTTGTTTGTTTTGTACTTTATGATTTGATTGTGTTTTTGTTATTACTGTTACTTCGTTATTTTTACTCATTTTTTTGTTCGTTTATCTTGTGTCACATTTCATCATACACGGGCAACGTACAGGACACTTAACACAAACGGGCTACGTTAATTTTGCTATATCATTTGTCTGTTTATTATTTTAGCGATAACCTTAGGTTATGGTCTTTGTACTTTCCTGTTTTGTATCTTTTATTTCCTTCCTCCATGGTACCCAAAAACTTCACTACCTCCTCCTCAAAATGAAGAAACACTTCCAAAAGGGCTCGGGTTGATGATTCTGCACCTAACTCCACAAACCCTGCCATTCCTCCTTATCCGAAGCGTCTCTCTATGGCAGCTCGAAAGTATATAGCCGATAGAGAGCACCTTAAGCTAATAGTCGAAAAAGCCTTTGATGCTCCTGTTATCGGACACTTAGGTTTAAATGCTCTTTTTGGTGGGTTAGGATAGGAACCTCTTTTGCATATCTCAGGAAACTATCTCCCGAGCTTGTCTGTGAGTTTTACACTAATATATGTTATAAAACGGACAAGGACCTTTCTACAATCATTTCCACAATCAAGAGAGTGAGGATAGTTTTAGATAGAGAGTGTCTTGCTTTTATCCTGGGGATTAGGGATGAGGGAAACACTATCACTGTCGATTCTAATAAAAAAACCAACAAGGACCCGGACTAGAACAGCGAGGCGACTTGCGATCACCTCGAGATCCGCCCACATCCGGGTGATCGACGACGGATTCTTCACAGGGGTGATTTTCTCGAACCCTTTCCCCGAGTCTTTACTTATTTCTTTGGCCAGACTTTGGTCCAAAAAAAAGGGTGGACAGAGCGATGTTAGGATTCGCGATCTTTACATGATCGATAAACTCCAAAAGCAATCCCCTTTTTCCATAGCGTCCCTAAATATCACACTATGCACAACATTTGTTGTGACACTACTTGTACACATGTGTTCTGTTACCCTATGAAAAAACTTTCACGTATATTTGTTGTTTTCCCTGTGGATTTTACAAGTGAACGAAGAGCGACGACTGGCAACCACAGATTATAAAATTCACTACTTTCAAAAACTGCGGCTACGCTTGGAATGAGGCCCAGAAGATTTGGACACCTTTGGCTGAGGAGGATCGGTTGAGGGAATGCAACATTGCCAGTTTTCGAAAGATCAAGAAAACCACAAAAACCAACATTGGTGCGTCCTCCTCCTAACCTACCAATAATGAGAGTGAGGATGACCTCGACCGAGGATGCACCTCCCACCGTCCCAATGGACGCTTTTCAGGCAGAGATGCGGGCTACTTGTGAACAGCTCTGCCTCACAGAAGACATCCATGGAGGCCAGCTGGCGGAGATAGTGGAGTCTACCAGCTACTGTGCAGACGAGTTGGCCCATTAGAGGGCATCCATAGACAGCTAGAGGTGATTTTGTCCAGGTGTACAGTCGATTCCTACTTGATCAGGACAGCAATGGAGGCAACGACGCGGACTTTGGTCTGTAATGAGGGATTCTTTCTTATTTTCTTCCTTTCGTATTTTTACATTTTCCTTATTTTCTTTTCTTTTCTATTTTGTTTATATTATCTTTATTGTTACTTGTTTCCTTTTCTATCTTGACTTTTCGTGGGGATTGCTTCTCGATATGCTTACATGCTTTATCTTTGCAGGATTGCTTCCCATGTATGTGTCTTAATTGTTTACACTTTGTTTCGGCCCCCACACTGAGGACAATGTGGTTTTAAGTATGGGAGTATTTATGTCTTTTGCCTATTTCTTTTTGTGTTTTACCTTGTATTTATACATAGTTTTGTTACAGTCTATGGCGCCATAATTTTCCTTTTCACATTTTAAAAATCCAAAAAAAAATTAGAAAATTTGAAAAACCTAAAAGTTTTTCCGTCTTTTCCCTTTTTCATTCTTCTTATATTCAGAATAATCCAAAAAGATTTTTTCTTTTGTCACATTCATTGGGAGTCTTGATTGCAAAACCTGTAAGATTTGAAAAAGGTGTTTAACTTGATCAATTTGAAAACCACACTTGCTTTTTATTCTTACAAAATCAATGGTTTTTATGCACTTGTAAGTGTCGGTTAGTAATAAAAGCATTAGAATCTTAGGGGATTAGCATAGTGAGTACCTTTTCGAGTCTTTGTCTTCACTCTTGTGTGTTTCTTTGTTTTGAAGCGATAAGGTTTAGTCTAGGCTAATCCCATAAATGATGGTCACAAGCCTTCATTGTACATTTCGTGCCTTTCTTATCTATACCT
The DNA here is from genome assembly GCA_028651295.1 of Catharanthus roseus. Lineage (NCBI taxonomy): Eukaryota > Viridiplantae > Streptophyta > Magnoliopsida > Gentianales > Apocynaceae > Catharanthus > Catharanthus roseus. Next base: position 11,322,048 of record JAPQWS010000016.1, read on the forward strand.
TATAAAAATCAAACCATAGTTCCCTTTTTGCGCTTCATGCCAAGGGTCTTAATCCCGTCCATTCTTTTCTTTTTGAACTCACACTATATTAAATCTAAATTTGTTGAGCTAATGAATGAGTATTTTTTAGCTGTTTTGAGTGAGAAAAATAGATAAGTGTGGGGCATTTGTGTAAAAAACAAGATTTTTGTAGGAAAAAAGGTATTGTGGGAAATCTTTGTATGTAAGAAATATGCAGGGGTTGAAAGAGAGAAATCTAAGTGATGGTTGTTTTATGAAAAAAAAAATATCAGAGAAAAAAAGAAAAAAATGAATATTTGAATATTTCTTCAATTTATCTGTAAATCTCTCTCTCTCTCTCTCTCTCTCTCTCTCTCTCTCTCTCTCTCTTTCTTATACCTGAAAAATATGTGGTTCATGAGAAATAGAGAATTATTAGGTGGATTGTACGGTATTTGAACGAAGTAAAACGTTCAAGATAGATGGAAATGAGTGAAAAGCGGCTAGAAAATGTTCAAAATTTTATATCTTCCATTTCAGTTGCATTAGCTCTATCTCAATTGCTTTTGTTTTTCCTTTCCCTTCGTTTGACACCCTTCATGTCCCGAGCCTAACATTACAATCTAAAAAGTCCCACCTATTCCGGGAACGACTTAGAATAAAACCTAGAGTGGAAAAGTTTTGGAAAATCTAAGTTGTGTTGTGCATTTTCCAATAAAGTTTTTCACTATGTTAATAACCTGATATTCCTTGTTTTCTTTGAAAAGCGACATGAGCAATTCACACACATATATACACAACGTTGATTAGTAAGGATATTAGTGAGATAGCGGTGGAACGGTTAATTCTCGTGATTCGTCCTTTGAATAGTCCTCTTGTAGTTGAGTGGTCATATCCCCATTGAAGTGACTTTTTAGTCGTTCTTATTCTTGTTTTGCTTTTTATCTTTTTCGTTTGTAGAGTCTTGCGCATCTTTGGTCGTTTGTGTTTTCTTTCCGTGTGTCGCTTTCAGTGAAAAAACTTAGTGCACTTCTCTTATTATGTTTTCCAGTTTTTGCCTAGATTTGTGTTGCTTGAGGACAAGCAATAGATAAGTGTAGAGGCACTTGATATGTGCCACTTAGTATTACATTTATATATATTATTTTCATCATTTACGATATTTTTATTGTATAAAATGAACAATTTACACCATTTACTTCTATTCTTATCTAGATGCTTCCCGATGAAGAAGACAGAGAATAAAAGCGAAAACAGAGTGAAAACGGAGATAACGGAACCTGACAACATAAGAAAGAAGACCTACCGCAGATGGTAGGCCAACCTACTGCACGTGGTAGGTATCGGAGTCAAAAGAAGATGTCAAACAGAAGCTTATTGCGGACAGTAGGCTAGACCTACTGGACGCGGTAGGCTCAGAGTGTTCAAAGAGTTCCTGGATAGAATCCTAATATAGACAGTAGGGCTCGACCTAGCAGACACGGTAGGCCCCGACAACTGCGCAGTTAATGATTTATGTAATTTTTTCTTCTTTTACAAGATTCAAGAGTTTTAAGTTAGAGAGGAGAAATTAGGGGGAAAATTTGCAACAAAACCCTCAATTCCTCTTCAATTAGGTAGTTTCTCATCAATTAACATCAAATTGGAGTTCTTGGAGGAAGATTAAAGAGATTTTACGGAGCAATTTTGAATTTCATCAAGCGAATCGAGAGACGAGCTCGGGTAGCTTTCGAGATTGTGGAGTCGAATCTTCTTTAGCCTAAGTCTAAACCTCTCTCTCTCTCTCTCTCTCTCTCTCTCTCTCTCTCTCTCTCTCTCTCTCTCTCTCTCTCTCTCTCGATTTTCTTCTTTTCTTCCTTTCTCTTCATCTTCTTCTTTTTCTCCCTGTCACTCTAGCTCCCTCTCTAAAATGGTGAAGCTGCTCTGCTACCACTTCCCGCTGTTCGTCGTCCATGTCGCTTGCCGCTATTTCCCGGAAAGGCCCCTCTACAATTTGTTGTTTAATTAAGGCTGAAAGCTCCTTTTATTTAATTATTGTTTAAGATGTATTCTACTTTTAGGTTTATTTATATATTAAGTTGTTTTTTAGAAGTTTTGAACTTTTTTTGCTTTTGTGTTTCAGCAACTAGCATTAATTTTGCTTATGTTTTCAGTTTTAAAAAGTTTTAAAAGAACTACTTTTAATTATATTATAATTCTTATGTATTATTTTGTGTAGGTTTCAATTCATTTTAACTTGATATAGTTTAAACAAGTATGAACACTCATCGAATGAAATAAACTCCTATTGCAATTTTCTTGTAATAGAAGTACAACTTGTATGAAAAGATTTTAAATTTGAATGACATTTTCTCTTTTTTCATTTTTTTGATAAAAAATTAACAACTCCTATTGATGTATTAAAAAAAATTGAGCTTTCTTCTACTACTAATAAGCCATATCCTTAATCCATTGACATTATTAGTAATTTTTGTAATAAGTTAATTTGAAATTCAATAGTGTTTCTATTCTTATGAACAAGCTAATGGACACTTTGATTTTGATTTCTCTAATAACTTTTTTGTATAAACTGTTCATTGTTTTGTTTATTTAACCTTTTTCTGTCCTTCACTTCTTGCGAGTTTTGTTCTATTGTCTACTGGGCATCATTGAACACTTTCCATACTTTTATTATTATTTGGATCTTTCACCATTCATAGTAAAAGGTTAATATATTTGAAGGATTCTAGCAAAAATACGTAGTAAAGATAATACGACTGTTTGCTTAATTCTGATGAACATACAATTATTATTTTTAGGAATCTTGACTTACAAAGTGAATTACTTTAGCAAAAAAAAATTCACAAAATGAAATTTAAAATATAGAGTTAATAAATACATCAATTCTTTCTAGAATCGTATAACGCCCTATCCCATAAGTACCTCTCACATGATCTTAAAAGTGCGAAAGTCATGAACATAGAGTTTAGGATCTAACGTAGTGGAATAGAGGATTTGTGAGTAATCGTAATTTATGAGTACTCTTAAGTAAATTATTTTTAGTATGCTTTGCATGCACATTTTTTATATTTAAATACTTGACATTCTCGGATTAACGTAACAAATTTAATAAAAAAGATTGAGTCTAAAAAAATATTTTAAAAAATACCATTAAAATCTTAATATAATTTGTGAGACAATGCAACTAAAAAAATATTTTAAAAAATACCATTAAAATCTAAATATAATTTTTGTGATATAATATGAATACTCTTAGACATTTTTTTTTACAATGTTTAGAATAGCTATTATTATTGGTATTGTTTCTACCTTTAATATTAAAATTATTGTTGTTAATGACCTTTATTACTTATGCATACTGCATATGCACATAAACGTAGTATCATTTAGGATAAGGCCACTAAATTTTACTTAACCCCCAAGACTCTTCACCTCACTGCCACCTCCGCTTCCACCCGTCACCATCTCGATTTTTCCTCCCTTTACCACCATCATATTTCTCCTATAAATTTGAGAAACCTTAACTCTTAGGTTTTTCTTTTTTCTATTCCCTCATTTTGGCTTCTCCCTTGTGTGAGCTTAAAGAAGACTATAAGTAAGTTTTTTTTTTTACTACTTTCTTAATTAGACCCAGATTTCCCTTTTCTTTGGCTCATTCTACATTCACTTTATTTTTTTTCTTTTCCAATTTTTCTTGTTTCCACGATAATATATATATATATATACATACGCTTATATATAGGTAAATCCTTATCTTTTTCTTTGGCTTATTCCCTATTTAATTGATTAGAGATAAGATTTGATTATGAATTCTTAAGATGGTATATTTTTTAAGGGTATAAGATTTTGGATCTTCTTTAATAACTACTATATATCTGTATATGTCCTAAGATCGTAAGAAAATAATTATATTCATTGACTAATAGAAATATTGTGATTTTTAATTAAATGTATTTGTTACCTTATGTTGGAGATATCACATGAGTATGTGATTCTTCTAGATTATCTTGGATTCTATAAGAAATTATTTGGTTAGAATCCTATATCGATTATAATTAGGATATTTTGTATTATAGTATTATTATAGCACTATTCTTTATTAGTGATTGATTAGAATGCTATATTAATTCAAATTAGAATATTTGTAGCTTATAAATAGTATATCATAATGAATAAGAAAAACGATCAATTGAAACATTCTACATTATTCTTCTCTGCGTCCTAAATTTCTTAACATGGTATCAGAGCCAGAGCCAGGTTTGAAGAAAAAGAAGAAAAAAAAAAGAAGTTTTTCACATCTATGATTTCATTCTCTTTTAATTTAGCTTGAACAATTCTTTTCGTTCAATTTGAACAAGTTTTTTTTTAGGTTTCTAATATTTCTTCTAATTTGCTTTAATAAATATTTAGGAGATTATATTTTTTATAAATCATATTCAAGTCAGATAGCTTCATCGACAAAAATTTGAAGCGCCTAACTTTAGAAATTGAAATTAGACATTGATAGATGCTTTATCGAAAAAATTCTAAAGCGACATCAAAGGAATTTTTTATGATGGATTACGGAAGCCACTGCGACTGATGGAATAGGACCACAACGACTGCGACTGATGGAAGAAGATCATAACTACTGCGACTAATGGAAGAACCACAACGAAAGTGATTGATAACAAACCATAGCGACAACGAGTGATGGTAAAGACCACAACGACAGATGGTGGAAGACTACCATTATCGACAAGTTTTAATTAAAAAATTATGGCAAGTTGGGCATGCAATTTTACACGTTCCAACTTGAGAGAAGGTGTTGGAGATATCACATGAGTATGTGATTCTTCTAGATTATCTTGGATTCTATAAGAAATTATTTGGTTAGAATCCTATATCGATTATAATTAGGATATTTCGTATTATAGTATTATTATAGCACTATTTTTTATTAGTGATTGATTAGAATGCTATATTGATTCAAATTAGAATATTTGTAGCTTATAAATAGTATATCATAATGAATAAGAAAAACGATCAATTGAAACATTCTACATTATTCTTCTCTGCGTCCTAAATTTCTTAACACTTTATTTGTAGGATCATAGTACTTGGTCTACTCATGTGAGTCAACAAACCCTCCCTCAATGTTTTAACGGTATTATTGCTGTTTCTTGAAGTGTCTATAATTTCCAACAACTAAGATTTATAAAAAATATTTACTGCTTTTGAGGCAATATAATATGTTTTTCTTTTAAATTAGAGGTGTTCACCACAACATGTTTAACTTGTGCCTTAGAAATACATAGGAGTGGTGCTTCATGTAGGTGTTTTTACTTCAAAAAGAATTTTCATTGCTTTGTAGAAGAGTTATTATTATAAGTTGGGAAATAATTTTAAAGTTGTTTAGTTGCATGGTTTAACATACTTGAATCTGAACTTGACATATTTATAAAACTTGCTACGTATAACCTGACTGGCAGATGGGAATTTTGTTATTCTAAAATGTTTATAACTTGAAGTATGTGGACAGTCGAGTGAGTGGCCTTTTGATTTTAAAATATATATGGAAACCCCATTCCAATCAGAGACAAAGTTCTTGATATGATTATATGCTCAGAAGTGTCATAGGATTGCATTGTAAGTGGCCAGTCCCTCATACTAGGGCCTTTTCCAAGGACGTTGATGGTTACAACTTTAGATGGTGGATCCACTTAAAAGGGGGCAATAATACCATTGAGGGTTTGACCCAACCGGTACTGCATCGAACATCAAATCATGCTTTGTTGTGCAACAGTCACCTAATGGAGAGTCAAGAGGGGCTCGAAACTAGGGTTGGTCTCAGGGCGAATCTGGTAGGTGTCCCAGGATCTGTAGCCTAGTTTTATGTGCTTGGAGAGTGCAGTTGATATAGAAAGTGAGTGCTCGTATGGTGTTTAGCTGGTATTGATTACGAGATGTCGGAACTTGTTTCTGATGATCTCCTCATGCATTCTGGATTCTGCCTTCGGGTGTAGAAGCTATACTGATGTATCGTAATTTGCTTAGGTTTCTCAGTTGCGTTCAAACCCCTCATATAGGTTTATGTATCTTCACTTTCAAAATAACCAAGAAAATGTGTTCTTTTGACATTGCATGAACTTTTTATGGAAATCACATCATTATTTTAAGAAAAGTATGAAAACACACACGTGGACTCATGGAGCGTTTTCGCTCACGTCTTTAAATGTCATTTTTTCCAGAAGACTTGGGACAAAAGGCAGCGTAGTAAGCTTCTATAGTATTTTGTACGGAGTTTTTGGGACCAGGGCATATTGTGTATAGTCATTTTGGGAAAGATGTTTTGTACTCTTTATGCTCAACCAATTTAAAAATTTTTTGGTTTTGTAGAATATTGTTTATGTTAGAATTGCTATAAGAAGTTTCTCACACTTATGTAATTCGCTCTATCTGTATCCAATTTTTCCATTGCTTAGTATATGTAAATGTTCTAAGTGTTTCTTAAGGTTTTGCATTAGTTTAGATATTTATAGTTTAGTGCCGAGAGATATGTTGGTACCTTACTCAGTTGCAGTTGACCTAACAAAGGGGTTGGGGGTATCACAATATTTAATAAATATCTTCATAAGTCACTTACTTTTAATTGAGTGTTAAAAAGAAGAAAAAGTTATGAGAGTTTTAAAAAATGCAAATGTAAATCCGTATTTAATTTCTCTTGTTTAAAGTAAGTTTAATGTATATATATATATAGAGAGAGAGAGAGCTTTCGAAAAGTAGGGTTAATTCAAGGTTTCCACTATTAAGCTTTTGGACTTTTTTTTTTCATGATGCTTCCCCTTTATTATATTTTTCATGAAGCAACGGAAAATTTGAAATGATATTCTTCTTCCTCTTCTCTTCTTATTCGTTTGTGGATCATTTGGAGAAATGTCGCAATCAAAATGAGAAATATTTGTGTTTATACTATTCTTCAATATCCTTGGATAAGGAGAAATACCTCTTATCCGGTTCGAAAAATAAGGTCATGAATCTTTTTACTACTTTAAGTTAACTTGTTTAAGTAGTACTTTACTAGAAAACTAGTTTACTACTTTAAGTTAAACAGTTTATGTTTAAGTAGTTTAAGTTGTTTAACTACTTTAACTAGTTTACTAAAAGCTAGTAAACTAGTTTACTATTTTAAAAAAGACTTGAAACTATAATTCTACAATATTTAAAATTTAATATTATTCTTTTTTTTTCTTATAGTTTTGTTCAGCTCGGATCGTCTGTACTACTTTGTATATCACTCTTTGTACCAGTTCCTAATTTAGTATATTTCATTAATAAAACCTCTTTAAAAAGATAAACCCTAAGGGAAAAATATATTATAAAAGGAAAGTTGTACAGAGAGTGGTACACAAAGTGGTGCAGACGATCCTGGGTGAGTTTCTTTGTGAGGATTTTTGTGGCATATTTTCTATCATATGCACAGATGCATATGTGTTTATTTAGTTTAAATGTTGTTTTACAGAGAAGTTCTGACTCTTTAATTTATATATATAGTTTTATTGGGGACCTCTACTCTTTTGTTTATATGTATAATTAATTTTATAGGGGAACCTTGACTCTTTAATTGTACTTTATTGTTTAATAGGGGAGCTTGAACTCTTTAATTCTATATTTGATTGACGTTTTTGCTTGTTTAAGTGCCCTTTGTGCCTAGAAAATATTCATAATACAAGGGAAACTCTATAAAAATTTTCTAGTCTTATACAAAACTTAGATTTTTATTTAATGATTTACAGCAAAACTTAAAATGAACTATGTTTACAACCTTATAATATTAAACAAACTAAGATTTCTTATATTCTTTAAAATCTAAGATCTTGAAGTACGTCTAAAATTTAAAACTTTACAATCGTAATTTAGAAGTTATGAAACTAAGCATTCTTTTTCCTAATCATTCTTAGAAGCTTGGAAATGCCAGACCGTAGTTGGATGTATAGAAGAAAAGGGCTCAGGATTGATTGTCTTACTATTGAATTCATTCATTGGGTTAAATTTTTAGTTCATTGTTGCCTTGAAATGAGTAATAGACATGAAAATGAGATGAGGTGTCCGTGTGCAAAGTTTGAAAATAAGAAACATCAAACTGCCAAAGCTATGAAAGAACATCTGAGAGCTCATAGTGAAAAATGATGTCCACACAATGAGGAACGTATTTTTGCGGAATGTGTTGATACAATCCGGTCAAATATTAGGGGAGAAAGCAACGAATATTGTAAGATGATATTTGATGCAGCCAATCCAAACTTTTTCCTTCAGGAAGAAACCAATCATGAAGAACCACATAATCTTGAGGAACAAAAGTTTTTTAACAAGTTAGAAACAGCAGAGACACTGTTGGATGAAGAAGATATACACATTCAGTTTTATCTGCAACACGAAATTGTGGTGTGGTTTTGCGTGTCTATCGATGTAATATGGCAAGGAAAGTCCCCGACATGTCGATCTCACGGGGCGAACTAGAACTAGTAATAACTATGTCTGTACTGTCTAATCAACAAAAATGTTTAAAAGAGATTTTGAAAAGTAAAAGAAAACAATTAATGAGATAATTAGCAAACTGAGAAAACAAGTAAAAAGTTTGAATCAAGTTTTGTAAAAAGATATTCCAATGGTGGAATCCCCCTAGAACAGTTAGCTAGTTCAATTAGAAATCTGTAATTAATTATCGAAACTCATTGCTTGGATCTCTCTCAAACGGTTGGATTAACCCTATCTCTAAGTGAAAATTTGTTATTCACTTAATTGCTTAGAGAAGAATATCTTCTCTCCTGAGCTCAATTATAAACAAATTATAAATTAGGAGTGATATTAGTGATCCAAAGATCATTGTTTCTCTAATCAACTACCAATCCCTATTATTCAATTAAAGCCCTAGGTTATTCTTATTTTCTCAATTCCAAATAACATTGCAAAATTACCAATCTCATGAAAATCGGTAAAGAAATCACGACAATTGAATAACAACCAAACAAGAATCAATAATAAAAACAAGGAATTCATTGAAAACAATAACCAAGTATTCTATGGTTCATCCCCATTCAATCACAAAGTAAATTAGCCACTAAACATATTTCTAAAACAAAAATTCATCGACAAATTCGTGAAATAGAAAGAGTTTAGGGAGCTTAGGAGAAGTCTTGAAGATTTCACAGTTTTGATGTATATTTGGGCCCCTCTCTAGATTCGCCCGAAGAAAATCCGAAATTACTTTCGAATCGAGTCTTCAAATTTTCTTTACAAATTAAATTAAAGAATTTAAAACCTAAGATATCAATTTATCTAGCTAATAGGTGGTTTTATAGGGATTTACCCTTCTAAAAACACCTAGTTCCTCTCCTCAAAAGAGTTGGAATTCAAATACAAAAGAGAAAAGAATATAGAAGTCTAAAAGGAAAAATTGCAAAAATTTACATATATGCCCTTGCTCCCAACATTCTGGACCAAGAAAGCCTAAAATGAAAAATTGCAATAATTTAGTCATTTTGCTCCCAACATTCTGGACCAAGAAAGCCTAACTTTTCATTTCCATCAGCCATAATCACAAACTTTGTAGCCCTATTTTCCCCTATTCAGGCCAAAGTTCTTGAGAAAAGATGAACACAAAAGGTTCTTCAAGTTTTTAAGAAAACAGTTTAACAATTCCAATCCAGAAGGCCTTAGAATCCTATGAGATTGATGAGTAATAGTAGGATATTGGCTGGAAAGATTGTCAAAAAAATCCATACTCAATAGAAGCGAAACCGGCTATGCATTTTTCAAATAGCAATCGTTTAAAAGTACGCTCCAATGTTAGATCCTTTATTTTACCCTCCTTTTGTCTTCCTCTGCCCCTCTATAACAATTGATGTGGTATCAGAGTGGATTCACCTAAGTAGCATGCTACTTTATATGTTAAAAAAACCCGAAAAAGTGATTTTTTTATCCTTTGCTATTTTTTTTTTCGATTTTGATTTTGTAAACTGTTTTTGGGGGATGTTTGTGCCATTTTACTCCATCTCTTGGGATTATATTTCATGGTAACCTTGGGGTTAGAGGTTTAGGCGATTGTTATCTTTTTATTTCTTTTAATTTTAGCATTTTCCACTAGAAAATTGATGTGCACCTCTTGAGTGCAGGTATAGGCTGTGTAAGCTTTTTACTATCTTTTTATTTTTTCTGGCTGGTGGATGGATGGGATTCAAAGCTAGATTAAGGATTGAGTGAATAAAGAATGACCCCTAACAAACGCCAAGACAGCTCACTATGCAAGCTATCTGGGAACCATCATAGTGGACTATGTTGGCAGTTCACATATTGTTTGGTTGTGCCGAGGCTGCCCAATCTTCGGGTAGTAGGTTTGGCACTATTTTGGTCCTCTAATGGACCAAGGTTGAGGGATCATGGACTTTTTTAGTGGCCGGGCCAAAACAAAGGTGTTCGTGGGCTTGCATCGCCAATAGTTCAAAAGAAAATCCGTGAAGTTGAAACTTTTATAATAGATAGTTTTAATTGATTTTGTTTTATTCCGTGAGATAGTTTTACTTGCTTTCTTATGTGCTTATGCATGTTTAGAAAGCTAATTTAGGATAAAAGGACATATTTGTTTACTTTATTCTTTTATCCGTTCTTTTTTGTTGGTCACATAGGTTTAAAGGAAAAAAAACATGTAACATTTTTATTGTTGCTTGTTTTTTCCTTGTATATTATATATTTGTTTAAAACATGGAAGTTCATCTGATGAACTTCGGTCAAAATTTTTTTTTTTAAGAAATTCTCTTTAAAGAATGGTAACAAGTTTTCTTTAAAGGATCAAACCTTGGAATAGTAAAACTATTTTAAGTTACTAATTTTCTAAAAGGTTTTAGAAATGGAACATTTTGACAAAAAACCTATTCTAAATATAATATTGAGTGGGAGAGGGATTCCAACGTCCCATGGCTTCCATTGCTGGTTCAAGTAACTAGTCTCAGATTTTCTCGTGTTACCTTGGTCATGACCACTTATAGAATGCTCTTCAGAGGTTTAGATGTTACAATTTGAACTCACAACTAAAGTCGTGGATATGTGTTAGGCTTGGCCAGCCTTTAGTTGGAGGTACTAACACTAGATTGTCCATAGTTCGTATGAAGTAGCGGCCAGCCTGCAGTTGGAGCTATCCTTGAGGTATGAGCTATAGCTGTTTGGTCAAGTAATGGTTATACACTCAGCTTAGGGGATATTAATCCTCCTATAGAAGCTCTGATGCTCTCTCTAAGAGCCAAACATGGTCATTACGTACTGTTATGTCACAACAAAGATCAAAACTTAAACCACAATGTTATGGATCATATACTAGGGTTATCTTCTGTCCAAGATAATATGAAAAGAATAGTGTTTTTATGAAACATTATATATATGTGTTTAAATACCTTAATCCAAACTATTTTTATTCCAATTCTATTTTACATTTTATGTCTAGTGGAGGTTCTTTAGTCTTTTGCGGGTATTTCTCTTTGAGAATAAGCATACCAAGCCTAAATGACAAGGACTAAAAAGGAACTTGGACATAGTACTCAAATTCATCGAGTATAAGTATGTCCGGACAAACCCCTGTCCAAAGATTTGGGATAATCCACTTAAGCAGAGCACAAAGCTACATAGACATGGAAGGACACTAACTAAAGATTCTAAGACTCTGTGTTAGCTTCCATGTGTACTACTCTAATCCTGATGTCTAGGCACATTGCCATTGTACATGAACTTAAATAAACTCTTAGAAAGATGTCTTTGCCCAATAGATTCACATCTATAGCCCTTATCTCTTGTCATTTCTCTTCTAGTACTGAGATTAATACCTAGAAGTTATAAATAGAGTTACATGTCAAGAGTAAGAGTAAAATAAATGCTCTTCCACCCAGTACTACGCCCAAAGGGAAATGTTTCAAGTGTGATGTAAAAGTCACAAGAAACAAGACTATCTCGAGCCAGCTACAAACATTACCGCTGTTACAATTATCTTTCTTGGGTCATGTTATGTTGGTAGGATCCCCATCCACAAAGATAGTATATTCTTGAGCCTCCAGCTGAGTCCATAACTCTTTACATGGGTTTCGATGAAAAAAGAGACTCAGTAAAAAGAAGCATAGTCTGTGGGTTTGTACTGAAAGCTCATGTATGGGCTTGTGCAATAGGAGATTATGCTTTTGTTTTTAGTTTAGAGAAATATATTAGTGTAAAGATAATTATATTGGTGCATAGTTTTAATGTAAATATTGGACTCTATTTCCCAATTCATAAGGGATGGGTATTTAATGAATTTTTATATTGATGTTAATATCAATAGAAATGGAAAGTTCATTTTCTAAGGTAGTGCATATGGAAAGTAATACATCCTATCTCAAACCAAATAAATAACATAGAATTGGAATTAAAAGTGTTATTCTAGATGACTTGTATTTATGGCACCTAAAGTTATGATATCGAGACTCATCCAAGATGAGCCCTTGGGGTCATTGGAACTTAAATAGTGGTCTCAGTATGAATCTCAGTACTTAATATAAAAGATTTCTAGTAGACTATTTACCCATAAAGCATTAAGGTCCAAGGAAATACTAAGTCATATTCATGTATGAAGTATAAGGCTACACCAAGTACATGAGACTACAAGTACTCCATCACCATAATAGATGATTACACAGTGTTATTTATACTTGATAAGACACCGGTCTAACTTGTCTTGAAGTTCAAGGCTTAAGTGGAGTGTAAAACAGGTAAAGTAATCAATGGACTGAGATCACAATGTGATGGAGAATACATCTTTGGTGAGTTAAGATTACTTGGTATATCATGGGATAATATCTTAGCTTACCATGCAGGATATACCCTAGCAGAATGGTTTAGTGGAGATGAGAAACAAGGAAACTTAAGGAAAAATTAAAGGAGCATGAGCTCTCATGAACCTCTACCTATCTCTTTTTGAATATGCCCTAGAAATTGGGGCATAAATTCTAAACTTGGTGCTTTCCAAGTCAGTATCCAAGACACTATATGAGATATGAACTGGTCGTAAGCCCAGTACGACTTATCTTAAGATATGGAGTTGTCTTGCTTATGTACTGACTAAAGGAAGCAAGCTAGATCCAAGATTAGAATCATGCTACATTGGATATCCAAAAGGTTAAAATAGGAGAAGATTTCTATCATACTAAGAAGCAGAAAGTGCTTGTTAGGACTAATGATAGATACTTAAAGGATGATTAAATTATTATCTCCCAAGGGTTCTGGAAAGGTGCATTTTAGAAATTAGAAAGTCTAACTCTAGACTTCTAAACCCAGTCTAAGTATTAAGCGATACAACTGTCTAAGCACCACAAGCGATAAAGCCACATTGTTGCGGGAGGGCCATAAAGGCGGTGATTAAGTCTTTTAACTTTAATCAAGTCTGGGATCTTGTCCCAACACATGATGATATAAAACCAATTAGGTGCAAGTATGTTTACAAGATGAATAAAGGTATAGATGGGAAATGTGCAAACTTATAAAGCTAGGTTAATGCAAAGAGTTTTACTCAGAAAGATGAGGTATCTATTATGGGGAAACTTTTGCACCGGTAGTCATGCTTAAATCTAATCAGCATACTTCTTCCAATAGTGTGTCATTTATGAGTATGAGATATGGCAGATGGATGTCAAAGAATGCCTTCCTAAAGTGCATTCTTAGTAAAGATGTCAAAATAGAGTAACTAGACAAGTTTAATACCAGAGGCCAGGAATACTAGGTCTGTAAGCTTAAGAGGTCCATCTATTGACTCAAGCAAGCATCTAGATCATGGAACATATATTTTGATGAGACTATCAAGTCTTATGGTTTTACAAAAAAACGTGGATGAACCATATGTCTACCAGAATTGGATGGAGCTAATGTATCTTTATTGATATTTTATAAAGATGATAATCCTACTGATTAGGAATGAAGGAAGAATGTTGTCATCTATAAAAGTTTGACTATCTTGTCAATTAAGTATGAAGGACATGCGAAAAGCTAATTATGTTCTCAGTATCATGCTTTTTAGCATAAAAAGCAGAACATTATATCTTTCCAAAGTCATTTATTAATATGATTTTTGTTAAAGTTTAGCGAGGACCAGTGTAATGGAACTTCCATTCCCTTTAGACATGGTCTAACTTTATCTTCTAGAAATGTGCCTTTTGACATAAGAAGTGAAAGAGAGAATGAGAAGGATTCCATACGTTATTGCAAAAGGAAATCTCATTAACACTATACTTTGTACAAGGGAAAATATCTACTTTGCTATCAAAATAGTTAGCAGATATTAGTCAAACTAAGGAGGAACGTAATGGCTAATTGTAAAGCATATTCTCGTATACTTGAAAATATGAGAAATTATATGCTAGTTTAAAGAGCCAATGGCTTAAGACTTTTTTAGCTATATGGATTCTAATTTCAAGATGGATAAAGTGAAGCAGGCTATGTCTTCACTTTGCCTACAAGAGCTATCTCATGGAAAATAATCAAGCAGGCTCGTATTGCTGATTCTACCATGTAATTAGAGTGTGTAGCAACGTCAAAAGCACCCAAAGAGGTGGTCTAGCTTTGGAAGTTCTTACCGGAACTTATAGCAATATCTAACATGGACAGAATAATGGTTATGTTCTGTGACGAATGCAGAGCAATGTCATACTGCATGAAGCCTATAAACCACAAGATAGACATGCATATTGAGAGGATGAACCACCTGATTCAGGAGATCATCAAGAAAAATCAAATAACAGTGGAACGGATCTTTTGGAAAAGAATCTGCCGTACTTACTTTCCAAGCCTTGAGAAGAGAAAGTGTTCAAGAAACTCCTTGATGCTTTAGCAGTAGGGAACTAAGGGCTAGATTAGTCTTTGTTATGCAAGTGGGAGTTTATTGGGAACTATGCCCAAAATACTTCTATTTGATATAAAACTCAATACGTAGTGGAATTAATATGAAGTAATTTTTAGAATTATGTAATCCCTCCATCCCACAAAGATAGTCCTGTTTCAATTTTCATAGAGATTAAGAAAGTTAATTAAAGTAGTAAATCTTATTTTGATTTATATTTTATACCCTTCCTTAATATTGAATGAATTTGACTTTTTTTCTTGAAACTTGTATGTAGTTATTAGAATGGTGTGTGATGTGTACGTTTTAAAAACAAGGGAATGACTACTAAACTAAGTGACAGGCAAGTGGATCTATCACTATAGTAAACAAGTTATACCAGACTATTGAATCTCGAGGAATGGTAAAGGCTTAAGATATGGTCGCGTCTCTAATGTTTAGTCTAAGAAAAGTTGGTTTGAAAAGGAACTAATCTAAAAACTGAAAATGGGTTAGCAACTAAAGAAAACAAGCAATAAAATCAAGATTTAAAAACTTATAAAACCAAGAGTTTGAATGGTGAAATCCCTTAATCCTTATTACTAATTCAATTGGAAAACTTTAAAGAAAACGATGTTGAATTAATTAAGTTGGGTCATCACAACTACTAGGGAAATCCCTATCTCTAGGCGAAAGCCACCATATTCACTAACTCTTAGGGGGAAATCTCTTTTCTCCCTAACAAATTATGAGTGTATTAAATTTAGGTGATTTAAAGGACCTAAAAGTGTGATATCTTATCTCTAGTCAATTGCCCTAATTAACCTCCAATTGGTTGCACTAGAACGCTCTTCCTTTTTCAATTCCAAGCATTCTTGCGATAAATCTAATCTCGCAATAATTAAATTGCGAAGAAAAAAATTAGAGAATAACTTACTTAAAAACAAACATCGAAATCAATAAATTAAACAAAAATCACTGTAAGCAAGAACTAGGGCTCAACCCACATCCAAACATAAAGAACTACTCACTATTCATTGTCATAAAATTGAAATTAAACATTAAATTCAATAACAAAGTAAAGAAAAGAAAGCTTAGCAGGAAAATTGAAGCCGCAATTGCAGTCCTAAACGTCTCCCGAGCTCATCTCTCGAATCGCCTAATTGAAACTCGAAATCTTGAAATTTGATCTTCAAATCTTGATCTCCAAAACTAATTTACTAAAAATCTAACATTTACCTAAGTAATTGAATGTAAAAATTGAAGAATTGACTAACCTAAATCTAACCCTAATTGTCAATTAACTACTCATAAATACTTCTCTTTACCTTAATGGCAGAATTAACTATTTATAGGGGAGAAATTAAATAAAAACCGAGTCAAAATCGAACTAAAACTGCTCCAGTTAGAGCCTACCGTGCATGTCGGGCCCTATTGTCCGCAGTAGGGTTCTGCCCAAAAAGTGCTTCTCGACGTCGAGACCTACCGTCTCTGGTAGGCGTAGCCTACCATCTTCGGTAGGGTTCTGTCCTTAATTCACTTGTGGCTCCGGGACCTACCATCGGCAATAGGTTAGCCTACCTCCGGCGGTAGGTCAACTTCATTGATGCCATTTTCGTCATTCTTGCTCCATTTTCGTCCGTTTTTGTTTCCTTCCATCATTTTCTCTTCTTAAAAGCACCTAAGAGAAGAATAAAGGGTATTAGTACAAAGTACGCATTTTTACACATTAAAAACATCGTAAAATGATGAAATTAACATATATAAAATAGACAATTAAGTACATATCAATATCCCCACACTTATCCGTTGCTTGCCCTCAAGCAACACAAACTAAAAAGACAAAACGGAGGAATTTAAAAACTTTTTAATAAGGAAAGACAATACAATGAAAACTGAAGAAACCAACTTAAAACAATTAAGATCATAGAATGACCATAAACAACAGTAGCAGAGATAATCACAAAAACAAAACAAAACCAAAACAATAACAACAAACAAAACTAAGAAAAACTAAGGACAAGACCACTTTAGCAGAATATTTCGCTACCCAACTCCAAAGGCCAATCAAAATAAATGAATGACAAGAATCACGAAGTCCACTACACGTCTCTAACAATTGTTACAGATCAAAGGTGTGTATATGTTTGTGTATTTTACTCATGCCACTTTTCATAAAAGAAGAGGAATGTAAAGTAATTAACACAATGAAGTACTTTAAAGGAAAATGCATAACAAAGTTATATTTTCTATCACTTATCCAGTCTAACCCATTCTAGGTCATTCTTGGATTTGGTAGGACTTTTCGGCTTGGTGGAATGAATCTCCTTACGCTCGAATGAGATCTAATTTGCTCCCAAGAATCAACACTCTACAAGAGGCTCCATTGAACACAAGTGATGAGAAACTTGGCACTTCAAGAACAAAATGCAGCAAAATTTGAACAAAGAAACCTTCCTATTTTGGAGGGAGAATTAAATAAGCTTAAGAAAACCTCACATATTCCCCACATACTCAAGAAGGACCTAATTTTCCAAGCAACACCAACTATAGAAGTTGGCACATTAAGGAAGAAATAGGATTTGGAATTAGACAAGGAACTCTAGAATTGACTTCAAGAATTGATTGACTAGATTATACCATGGAAAAGATTTTCCCTAATTTACAATGGAAGTGGAAGAACTCCCAAAGAACCCTAGGTTCACTCTCTCTATTTCAATCAATTTATAACTTGTCCAAGAAATAGGTGCAATAATACATATATATATATATATAATGTTCCAAATCATTAAATCCAAACCCTAATGGCTAATCTTGATTAAGATAAGTTGATGGCACTTAGGCCACTTAATTACAAGACTGGATAAATTTAACATCTAAATAATGGGTCAAAGGAATTAAAATCTATCAATATCTTCAGCTTCCCGAGACCTACTATTCACAGTAGGTTGGATTCTCAAAACAATTTGGACCAGAACCCTACCGGAGACAGTAGGGTAGAGCTACTGTCAGCAGTAGGCCTTGGGCTACTTTCCTTTGGCTTTTATAGCTTCAAACTCTTCCAAAATTATTTCTTTGTGTTTCCTCTTCTATCTTCCTTGCCCTTGACCTTATAACCGGTCATTGGAAGCTCATAACCGATCCTTGGAAGCTCTCCATGTTCTCATGCTTATCCCGGGTCATACCATCCACCTCTCCTTTGAAAGGATTCGTCCTCGAATTTGTACCTTCAAATAACCATAAAAAAGGGGCAACATTAGAAATGATATTAACTAAAGGATGAATACTATGAACAATTTCAAGAAGAAATTGGTAAGTAAAAGCAAATGATCGTCTAGAACACAAGGAAAACAAGCTTTGCAACTCTTTCTTAAACGGTTTATGAAATGCAAAAGTGGCATATATAAAGAAGTTCAGGGACGAATTATCCACGGAATAAACATACAAATGCCACCAAAGAATACCAAAAATTCTTTGAAAATGAACATAACTGAAATCAAAGAAATCTTGTAGTTTTGGCCCTTCATCAAATGTTTCCAAAACTTCTTTAGAATGATGATGAAAATCAAAGGGTAAATGTTGGAAAAAATTGACAGATGAAAGAAAATAGAACCAAATATTCAAATCTGCCTTGAAGGGTCCATGACACTCATAACAAGTATGCATCAAGGAGTTCGAAATATGTTTACTCAAGGAAAATGTAGAAACAAACCACAATAGTTTTACATGATTTCAACAAGATAGGCACAAAGATGAACAAGGAAATCATGTAGATGTACCCACGCAATAACATCTATTCTCACAATTCTTTAAATGGAATATGATAGTAGAAACTTAGCTCTTGAAAGGATTGAAGAGTTTAGAACAAGAAGTTAGAGAATCTTCAAAATTGCAAACAATGAAAGTTTCTTCAAGAATTTGAGAAAAGAGGTTTAAGAAACAATTTCTAAAGAACACACTTGTTAATAATGTTTAGAAGCAAGCAATAAAACCACAACCCTTAAATGGATAACTAAATTGAAAACTTTCATCCTTTTCAAATCCTAAAACCCGTCCATGAATTCCCATAATATAACTCTTCATCTCTTTAAAAGGAACATGGGAGTTCAAACTTTCATTTTCCAAGTCTTTTAAGAGAGAATCGTGGATAACAACATAATGGCGCCTCATCTAATCAAAATTCTTCTTAAAATTCCAAGAACTCTTCAACTCACAAGGTCTAGCAAAACCAAAAGAAAGTTCAAGGATGCTATCCACATAAAGACAAGTTCAAAATAGGTAAGTTATCCAAGATCAAATTTGAAAGACCTCTCTTCCATGAGGACTTTGGCATGAAATCTAAGAATTCATCAAAGAACGTATGAGATTGATTATTTTCAAAATCCCAAGACTTTCCAAAGTTCTCTTCACATACAAATTTCTCAAGAACTCTTTGAAAGGTAAGTGATACAACAAGGTGCCACTAAATTCATGTTTCATAGAAATAACAAGTGAGTTCTTGTTTGGAACTACCAATCCATCTAGAAAAACATCTTTCCAAAGGATTTCAATGAAAGTTTTAAAATAACAAAGATGTTTCTCAACAAAATTCTTCAAAAGTAGTTCCAAAAATTCTTTTCTCAAGATGGTTTCCACAAAAACTCTATGACAAACTTTAAGTACTCCAAAGCCAATTTCTTCTTGTTTTCAAGAATTAACAAAACATAGACTCCTTAAAATGCAAAGAGTAGAATTGAAAACCAAGAATATTTTCAATTAAGAAAGCTTTCAAAACTTCCAATCCATTTAGGAACTTATGGTCATCACAAGGATTTTCAAGTTGAACCTTCACATTCAAGAAATGGTTTTCGGAATGACCAATTCCTTTAAAGGCAATCACAAAAGTTCCAAAGGAGGGTATCATATAAAAATAAGTCTCAACAATTCTCCTTATAGACTTATCAAGAAGATCTTCAATCAAAGAACATAAATACCCTTCAACTTTCTTAACAAGAAGTTTTCCAACAACCAAATCAAGAATGTTAGGAATCATGCCCCACATAGGTGCCCAAGAAGGAAAATAATCAACAACCATAAAAACAACATCAAGAATATCATGCCAACACTTAAGATCAAAACAAGATTGTTCAAGTTTAGCATCTCTAGTTAACAATTGATTCTGAAGAGAGTTATGAAAAGAGAAACATTTAGACAATTGAACATCAATAAGGCATAGATCACAAGTTCAAAAGGTAGCACATGAAGCTCTAACTATGATCTCATGTAAAGCATAAGCATTTAAGAATAACGTCAACTCCTTAAAATAGAATTCAACGTAAGAAGGAGATGAGTTTGTAAGAAAGCTTATTGAAGAGTTCGCTTTACTTAGAAGCACTCCTTTTCCACCACTCTTTCTTTGTTCTTCTATTCCTAGCACAAAAGAAGCTTCACTAGATTCCAAGAACTCACAAACATTAGTGTCACTCATTTTAAAATAAGAACCCATTTGGTTTTCAAACTCCTTCGACAACAAGAACTCCTTATAATGCACATGAAAGAATTGTAAACCAAAATCCCTTTCAATTAAAATTTTAAATGATATCTGAACAAAGAGAAATTTAAGCCTATCCCACAAATGCTCAAGTAATCCCGTCACAACCAATAAAGGTTTTTCTTTTGCTCAACAAGATTCTTCATATAAGTATCAAGAGAGGTCAACACATATTGAAAATGTTCAACTACTTCCTCCTAAAACTTAACACAATGATCACCAAGTAAAGAAAACAAGGAATCATCAAAACCCATAAGAATTGCTTCCAATAAAACCGAAGGTATGATGGTTAGCAACCCCTAAAGAATCATAATTATTCCATGGATCAACATCGTGTGACATAGAAACAAGAATAACACGAAACAAGTCTTTAACCACTAAGAGATAAGTTCTCTCTAGATCGTTAACTTAATATGTCACATTAACAAATAAGGAATGATCCCCTTGTTCCATGGCATCACCAAAGAGCAACCTATTTACCTCATAGTAATAATAAGAAATGTAACGAGAATGGAAGATAGAACATTTATTATTAAGCTCAAGAAAATATTTCTTTTCAAGTAACGTTCCAAGTGAGTTAATGAAAATGAAATCATCTCCATTTTCTATGAGAACAAGTAAGAACAACTTAATTTCCTTAAAATAAATCTCAAAGCACAAGTAAGAATTCGAAAGAAAGAAGCTTATTGTTTTGATGGAGTTGTAGCCAAGTCTTCCTTCTTGATTCTTGTTTGGTTCTCCAAAATTCTACACAAAAGGAAATTCACTAACAAGATAAGAGTTAGTTTGGTTAGCAACGAAATTTATGTCCTCACTCTTTTCAAATACATTCAACTCCTCTTTTGAAGTCACTCATTTTTCTTCACTCTTTTGTTCTCTCATTTTTCTCAAGATCATTCTCTTCTTCTTTAGAGCTCTCATCTTTTTCACACTTCTCACCTAAAGAAGAAATAGAATCAACAAACTTGATTTTTCAACTAATCTCTCTTTTTCTTCCACTTTATCTTTATTTCAATCTCAATGCTCTCCCTTCTTCAAAGCTCATGTCACTCATGGAATCACAAAAATCTTCTTTTGACATTTCTTCTTCAACATGCACCTCCACACTTCCTTCAATCTCGATTTTAGCTTGAATGCCTCTGGAAGATTCTTCAACTCTTGATGCTTTCTTGATTTGCTCCCTTTTTAGCATCTCATGGCACCTTCTTCCATTGGATCCCCCTTCATATTTTTCCTCCATATGAACATAGTCACTTTTCTTGCACAAAGGATCACAAAATTCTCCAGCGGGTGTTTCCACTTCTTGATAGTCAAGAATCCCAAAGTTATCCCTTAAATCACACTTCAACAATTCCCAAGATATGATTGGTCTGCTCCTATTTCTCAACCTATGTTCACAAATGTATTTCTACTAAGCTAGGACCGATGAAGTAAAGGACTCTATGACTAGTTGACCCTTGCCTTCTTCAGATATTCTATAGGCATAGAACAAGGCTTCAACTCCTCCATCCCAATCTAGGTATTCTTACAGATCAAATACTCTAAGAAAAAGAGGTAACTTCAATTGATTATAACTAAGAGGCCACACATTTCGTTTCTCAACATACTTACGACCTTTATAAGTATTTCTCCTATAGCTGTAGTCACCATAGTTATAATTAACATTGTATCCTTCAAATCCCCCATAACTTCTTCCTCCTCTATACATTTTAAAACATTTAAAACCTGTGAAACAAATGTTAGAAGAATAAATAATCTACCTTCCCACTCCGTTAGTGTATCCACCCTTGAAGATGTTCACTCAACACTCGTGTTTATCACTCATTCTCTATGCCTTTTGTGAAAATAATCTCGCCCACATGCCTCTTACTATTCCTCACCTACTAGAGTTATTTAGTGATTTCTAAAACTTCCAAGTTATAGGGAAAACCCCGAAGTAAATCAAGCAAGCAATTCTCAATAGATAAGAAAATGAAGTCAAAGAGGAATTTTATCAAACACGTAGAGCGCAAAGAGTGCCAACGATAAATTCAAGAGTATTAGTCAAAGAATGGAGTCCAATTCCCACAAAGATACAGGCAAACACTTAACAATATGTTCAAGAGAAGTTTCAAGTTCAAAACAAAGACAATTGAAAGATCAATTCAAAGAATTCATGAGTTCTAGGCAAAAATTCCAGAAAACGAGGTAGCAAGACATTCCATCGCAAAAATCGCAATAACTCAGTGATGATAGCTCCAAATCAAGTCAAACCAATTTAGACAGATGTAGAAGTCGAAGAGGATGAAGTTAAGCACAAATTTCTCTTTGAATGAGTATAACAAAACACATAGACAGTTTAATACACATGTTCTCAATAGTCGCGATTTCTAAATAGCGTGCAAGTTTGCATTCAATTAACCCACCACATAAAATCCAAATCAGGTCAAATTTGTTTCCAACAAACCCAAACTCAACAAGGATTCAAATTGGACAAATTCACATAATTTTAACCTCATTTTCTATTCTTTCCATCTCAAAATTTTCACATGTAATTTTCTGTCTGAAAATTTCAAATTACTTTGCCTTTTTCACATACTAACAATTGGCTTTTATTATAACTGAAATTTGACAATCAAAACACATAAATCTTCACCTCAAAGAGAGTTTTGCTCTGATATTAAATGGTATGAATCTCCTTAGGCTTGAATGAGATCTAATTTGCTCCTGAGAATCAACTCTCTACAAGAGGCTCCTTTGAACACATGTGATGAGAAACTTGGCACTCCAAGAACAAAATGCAGCAAAATTTGAACAAAGAAACCTTCCTATTTTGGAGGGAGAATTAAATAAGCTTAAGAAAATCTCACATATTCCCCACATACTCAAGAAGGACCTAATTTTCCAAGCAACACCAACTATAGAAGTTGGCACATTAAGGAAGAAATAGGATTTCGAATTAGATAAGGAACTCTAGAATTGACTTCAAGAATTGATTGACTAGATTATACCATGGAAAATATTTTCCCTAATTTACAATGGAAGTGGAAGAACTCCCAAAGAACCCTAGGTTCACTCTCTCTATTTCATTCAATTTATAACTTGTCCAAGAAATAGGTGCAATAATACATATATATATAATGTTCCAAATCATTAAATCCAAACCCTAATGGCTAATCTTGATTAAGATAAGTTGATGGCACTTAGGCCACTTAATTACAAGACTAGATAAATTTAACAATCAGAAGAATGGTCAAAGGAGTTAAAATCTATCAATATCTTCAGCTTCCTAAGACCTACTATTCACAGTAGGTCGGATTCTCAAAACAATTTGGACCAGAACCCTACTGGTGACGGTAGGGTAGACTTATTGTTAGCGGTAGATCTTGGGCCACTTTCCTTTGGCTTTTCTAACTTCAAACTCCTCCAAACTTGTTTCTTTGTGTTTCCTCTTCTATCTTCCTTGCCCTCGACCTTGTAACCGATCCTTGGAAGCTCTCCATGTTCTCATGCTTATCCCGGGTCATACTACTTGAGACATGTATAGGGTAACAAATGAAGGTAAAATGAGAACAAAAACAACTGAGATAGAGCTATGCAACCAAAAGAATAGATGGCAAAATCAAATAAGCACTTTCTAACTATCTTTTTCACTCTTCTCACTCACCCTTAAACATCCTACTTCGCTTTTTTAGTGCACACCCTATCTAACAACATTCTTCTTAAGATTTTCATGAAAACCAAGTATAAGATGGAGATGCTATAATTTTTTTTTCGATAATTTTACTATAAAAATAAAATAAGCGCTCATATTTTTTCTTTGTTTTCTTAAATTTTTTCATGTTTTTCAATTTTTTAATCTTTTTCACATTTTTTTCCTTCTTTCAAGCATCAATTTCTTTTTCTTTTTCTCTCTTTCCAACAGCCATAAGCATTGAAAAACTTGAAACACCTAAAATACACTTTTTCAAAACAATTTTCTTTCTTCACTCCATTACCCCCACACTTATTTGTTTTCCTCACTCATAACAGCTAAAAATATATACGAACCATTAGCTCCACGAATTTTGGGTTATTTGTATTGTGAGATTAAAAGAACTAAGAAAATAAGGGTTTAAAACCCCTGGCATGAAGGCACAAAATAGGAACTAGGAAAGTTATATTGTGGTTGCTTTAGCAAACAATCTGTGTCGGCCTCTGGACAAAATTTTCAAAACGCAACTGCCAGGGGACCTTACCATGTGCGGTAGGTTAAGCCTACCGTCCTTGGTAGGCTTCTGTTCCTCCTCGGTTGAAAAACATCGTCGGACCTACTGCCGGTAGTAGGTCAAGCATACCGTCCAAGGTAGGCTTCTGCTTGGGTGGATGATCTCCAAAAGTGACCCTACCGTCGGAAGTAGGTAACCTACCATTTGCGGTAGACTTCTGTTGGTTCTGCTAGAAAGTACCTTCTTGGGTTTCATTTAGCCCTGGTTCCGCTCTTGACCGATCTAATGATACTTACTATGTATAATGTGTAGCCTAAGCACATTGATAACTCTCCCAAGGGACTTTTACAATACCAAAGATAAACGTTAAAATAATTCAACTAAAATAGGGGAAATAATGATACAATTACAAATTACAACATTGTATCACGGCCAATCTTACTCGCCTAGAAAAGCAAGAGATTACTTACAAAGGTTTCCCACGTCCTTAACAAAATATGGTTTAAAGCGATGGTTGTTTACTTTAAATATGCCTTGTGTAGAGTGTGTTACAGTGGAAAGACTTTGCTTAAGGAAAAACTTCGCTTACAGTGGACGGACCAGACAACTGTGATTTAAGCTTCCCAGGAAAGAGGCGAAGAGGAGTTGTAGAGGAGCACGGAATCTCTTTCCTTGAATTCCTTTTTGACCAAGTGTCTGTTATGTCATCTCTTTGTCTTTTCCTTGTATAAGTTCGAGTTCTCATACGTTTGCAATCGCCATTCGTCGAGCTCGTTCAGTTGGATAATCTTTGTTTACCTGCACGAACATAGTCAAAATTAACTCATTAAATTTCCCACTGAGCTTTATGCTCAATTTTGACAAGTAATTGACACAATCTAGTTTGAGGATGATAGGGAGTAGCTAGCTTATGAGTTACTCCTAATCTCTTGAGCACTTTTTTGAGTTTTTGGTTATAGAATTGAGTACCCTATCATTTATGATATCTCTAGAGACACCAAAATGAGAAAATAACTTTTTTAAGAACTTAACCACAACTCTAGCATCATTCGTAGGTAAGGCTTGAGCCTCAACCTATCTAAACAAATATTCGACAATGACCAAAATATACTAATTACCATAAGAATTAAGGAAGGGACCCATGAAATCAATACCCCAACAGTCAACACCTCATAAACTTGGAATGTAGACATATGGCATAGCATTACGTTTTGAGATGTTACCTATGTGCCTTCAGCGCTCTTCTTGGGAATAGGACAGAAGGTCTGTATAGTGGAGGAGATGACTTCCTCTTTTCTACTTCCTTTTGCTGAACCTCCTTTTCCTTAGAAGGAGTAGACTCCTATTGTACTTAAGCAGTCCCCTTCTCCTCTTCCACAATCGTGGGAGACGTCTTTACTAGTTCTTTTCCGCGTCTCAAGGTGATCACCTTTGTGTCCTCATTTGATTTATCCCCCGTGTTACCCGATAGATTACTAGGCGGGTTTTCAGTGATCATCCTTGTTAATTTCCAAATTTGACTCTCCATGTTATGGAGAGAACCAGTGTGCTTCTTTGGACTGCTTCCATGCTCTTTACCCCAACATTTTCCGAATTGACGTATTTCTAAATGAAATCTTCTAAGCTAGGCAATGGAGATGATGGATGTATTGGTAGAACAGGATTGTAAGGTGGATATTGATTGAAACTTCTATTCTAAAAGACGAGAGGTTGTTGTCTTCTCCTTTGCCTTTCACCTTCCAAAGTAGCACCCGATTGACTCTCCACCCCGAACTGTGCTGATTAGGATATGTGTTGTACTGCAAATTTTACCGTAACATGGCCTACTGTGATAAGTGCATTGGGGTTTAACGGCCATGTTCTCTATCTCTTATTCAAACATTGCAGTCTACCAGTATCATTGGCATCAATATTTTATTTTTCAAAACCTGAAACAAATAATTAAATAAGCACTAAACACAGGTTCCAAAAGTAATAAGCCGAATTCCCAATATTCATACCACGAACACCCAACAAAACGAGAACAATAAACAAGGTAAACAATCAAAATGAAAAGAACAAAGATAACTAAAGCACTAAATAAACGACTTTTCATAAGTTGTCGTTCCCCTGCAACGATGCCAAAAACTTGATGTGTACATTTTAAAAACAAGGGAATGACTACTAAACTAAGTAACAGGCAAGTGAACCTATCACTATAGTAAACAAGTTATACCCGAGTGTTGAATCTCGAGGAACGATAAAGGCTTAAGATATAGTCACATCTCTAATGTTAAGTCTAAGAAAAGTTGGTTTGAAAAGGAATTAAACTAGAAACAAAAATGGGTTAACAACTAAAGAAAACAAGCAACAAAATGAAGATTTAAAAACTTATAAAACCAAGAGTTTGGATGGTGGAATCCCCCTAATCCTTGGTACTAATTCATTTGGAAAATTTTAAAGAAAATAATATTGAATTAATTAAGTTGGATCGTCACAACTACTCGGGCAATCCCTATCTCTAGGCAAAAGCCACCCTACTCAGTAACCCTTAGAGAAAAATCTCTTTTCTCCTTAACAAATTATGGGTGCGGTAAATTTAAGTTATTTAAAGGACCTAAAAGTGTAATATCGTATCTCTAGTCAATTGCCCTAATTAACCCCCACTCTTCCTTTTTCAATTCCAAGCATTCTTGTGATAAATCTAATCTCGTGAAAATTAAATTGCAAACAAACACAATTGGAGAAATTTAATTAACATAAACATCAAAATCAATAAATCAAACCAAAATCATTGTAAACAAGAACTAGGGCTCAGCCCTCATCCAAACATAAAGAACTACTCTCTATTCATTGTCATAAAACTGAAATTAAACATTAAATTCAATAACAAAGTAAGGAAAAGAAGGCTTAGGAGGAAAATTGAAGCCGCAATCCCAGTCTCGAACGTCTCCCGAGCTCGTCTCTCGAGTCACCTAATTGAAGCTTAAAATCTTAAAATTGGATTTTTAAATCTTGATCTCCAAGAACTAATTTACTGAAAATATAACGATTATCTAACTAATTGAATGTAAAAGTTCAAGAATTGACTAACCTTAATCTACCTCTTATTATCTATTAACTACTCATAACTACTTTTATTTACCCTAATGGCAGAATTAATTATTTATAGGAGAGAAATTACATAAAAATCAAGTCAAAATCGGACTAAAACTGCTCCAGCTAGAACCTACCATGCACAGTAGATCGGGCCCTACCGTCCACAGTAGGATTCTGCCCGAAAAGTGCTCGACGTCGGGACCTACCGTCAACGTTAGGGGTAGCCTACCGTCTCCGGTAGGGTTTTGTTCTAAATTCACTTGTGGCTTCAGGACCTACCTTCGGCGGTAGGTCAACTTCGTTGATGCAATTTTCGTCATTTTTACTCTGTTTTCATTTTTTTTCATTGTTTTCTCTTCTTAAAAGCACCCAAGACAAGAATAACAGGTATTAGTCCAAAATATGCATTTTTACATTAAAAACATCATAAAACGATGAAATTTTTAAAAGTTTTTTTGTAAGGAAAGACAATACAATGAAAAGCGGACTTTAAACAATTAGGATCACAAAATAGCCAAGACACAAGCGAAAGTGACTCCAACTCCTTCTAAGGCTCCTACTGCATCTACCTCGACAACACAGCTGACTCTTCTTCTACGGCTCCTGAGACGGCTCCTCCGGCTTGGAAGCTAGCTCCCGATAATACTTGGAAGGTCTTTGAGCTGAATGGCGATCATTAAGACCACTTCTAATGTGAATCAACTTGTAGAAGCCTGATGTTCAATCACATGCCAAGGATCACCTCCAAGCTTGAAGAATTTCTATTGAAAATTTGATAATCCACACACTCCACTGTAAAACCGATGGAGAACTGAGCACAATAAACCCCATAGTGAAAGCGAAGATTCTTTTCCAATTTGGCAACAAGAACCTTAGAGAAAAGTCTTTTCTTTCAAGTGTTCCTGGGAGGATCTAAAGGAAGTCTTCAGTGTATAGTTTATTTTAAGGTTAAAAATTCTATATATAAGCGAGTTAATTTATAAATTTTCAAAGTGGGTAGTTTGAAATTCTTTAGAGTTGTGATTTCTCTTTAGTTCATGTTCGCATTGCTATAGCTTGCTTTATTGATGAAATTTGAGGTTTGATTTAGATTCGAATATGGAATTAGGAATAGGATTGAGCAGTGATTTAAACTATGAAATTATGAAGAAAGTCGATTGAGTATTTTGTTACTTAATTTCTAGGAAACTTGTCTTCTCCATGAGATATGATTAGCTACCCTAACCAATTGAGTTCTCAAACTAAAACTTACAAGATTTTCAGTACCAAGGATATTTTATAATGAACTATTTGTTTTAAGAAGAAATAACTACAAATATTTTGAAATATGCTATTTTCATTAAAAGTGATTCTATTTTTTATTCAACAACTTAATTTTAATTGAAGTGGTTCTCCAAAAGGTATTTTACATTTGCATTAGAAATACATAAGAGTAGTGCTCCGTATAGGAATTTTTATCACTTTGCTAAAAATATTCTACATGATATTCTACAGGCTTTTTTAACAAGTGAGTTTCGGTAAAGTTTTAATATCTGAAAATTAAATGATTTTGAAAAGCATATGCACTATCATGTCATATTTGTGAAATCTGCATAAGCATGAATAGACTGGCGGATGGGTGGTTTTACTATCCAGGAATTTATATGATAGGACTTGGTTTTAATAGCTCGTTTGAGAGGCCTATTGATTTTTAAAAGAACACGAATTAGATTTATAAGGATGGCCATTTAATGTCCTTTTAATTTGAAAATATGCATAAAACCTTGTTCTAGCTAAATTTGATATGATCACAATTTTGTTGCCAGAAGTGTCAAAGGATTACGATATATTTGGCTAGTGCTAGGTTCAATGGCATCAATGGTCTAGGCTCTTGATTTTGGCACTTGATAGGGGGTGTTGTGCTAGGGAGGGCTCGACCCAACTTTTGCTACGTCTATTTTGGAGGACATCGTATTTGTGGTGTCTTGGGTGCTCTGCTATGAGTCAAAAGGGGTTCAGAGTTAGGGTTGGTCACCAAGTACGTGCTGGTGGGTGCCCCAGAACCTCGTAGCTTGGTTTTTTTTTATTTTTTATTAGGCTTAAGGTATATGTGAATCGATTATTCGTATAGTTTTCCCGTTGTTATTGGCCAGGAGATTGCGGACCTAGTTCTAATGTGCTCGTAGATTTGGCATGATTTGAAACTTAGGTTTTGGATTTGCATTGATGTGTCTTAATTCGCTCAGACTCTCCAGTTGCACCCAAAATCCGACATGTGTTTTATATATTAGATTTCGTATTTGAACAAATAAGAGCTAATTTTTGCATAAGATACATTACTAAATCTACATGGTCATTCACTTTACTAACTTTCAAAACTCACCGACACACACTTGAACTCATTGAGCTTTCTTGCTCATGCTCTTTTATTACATGTTTTTAGATGATCTAGAACAGGAGACAGAATAGAGATTTCTTGGCATCCCTCATTCTAGGAATTTAGCTAATAAATTTGATGTATAAGCTTTTGAAAACCTTCCTTTACAGTTTCTGGTCTGACCAAGAAAGTATTATGTAATTTTTCACCTTTAATCCTTGTTTTGAGTAGTTGTATTTTTTTTTTTTTTATACTACTATGGATCTACTTATGTAAGATTTGATTTTTGATTTTGCTTACAAGGTTTGTAGCACTTTTATTAGCTTATGTTTCCTTAGACATGACTAGTATTCAAATGTTCTAACGCCAAGAGGCACATTGGTACTTTACTCAACCGTAGTTGGCCTAGCGAAGGGGTTGGGGTATCACAGAAAGTATCAATCACTGGTGAAAAATGTATAACACAAACCATTCAATTAAAAACAATCAACATTAATTCAACATATTAATCCATAAATCCATAGAAAGAAAGCTAAGATTATTTAGGGTTCAACCCCATTTAAATACAAAGGTAAACCTAGCTACTAAACATCATAAAAATCATAAAATTCAATGTCAAATTCATAATAGATAAGAGTTTAGAAGGCTTAAAAGATTAAATTGAAGGATCCACGATCCAGAATGTCGCCCGAGCTCCTCTCTCGATTCGCCAAACAAACCCCGAATTTTTTTCGAAAAAGCTTCAATCAATCTACCAAAACTTGAATTTAAAAACTAAGGATCTAAGGAGACTAAAGGAGGTTTTTGTAAGAAATTTCTCTCGAAAATCTCCTCATTCTGCCCCCTTAGAACCCTAAACCGAAGATAGATTGAAATTACACTGAAAGCATTAAATAGAGAAGCTGCAAATTACATTTTAGTCCCTAGGCACGACCAGCCAAACCTGGTCGAACCTAGTCAAAATGTCCTCCTTTGGTCTTCATGTTGGCCGGACATGGTCAAATGGGTGGCAGGGTCCGACTGACTACTGGGAAAATATTGGGTGAATATTCCATTTTAAATATAAAATACTTCGAAAACCAAAGATTAAATCAGTATAAAAACGTATAAAAATTGACATATCAAACTTCCCAACATTTAACGTTGCTTGCCCTCAAGCAACACAAACTAAAACAACAACTCAGAATGCAAAGACTGAAACACAACTTTCCAAGAAAATCGACAAAGATTCAAAACAATAAAACAACTAAAGTAAAATAAACACTTTAAAGAAAACTACATCACCACATTTAACAAGTCTAGACTTCCATAAGAATCAAAATCGATAACACAAACAATTCAATTAAACAATAATCAACATTAATTCAACATATTAATCCATACAACCCATAAGTAAACAAAGCTAAGATCATATAGGGTTCTACCCTAATTAAAGACAAAAGGAAACCTAACCACTAAACATCATAAAAATCATAAAATTTAATATTGAATTCATAATAGATAAGAGTTTAGAAGGCTTAGGAGATTGAATTGAAAGATCCATGATCCAGAACACCGTCTAAGCTCCTTTCTCGATTCGCTCGAAGAAACTCCAAATTTTCTCCGAAGAAAAACTTACTTCAATCTACCAAAACTTGACTTTAAAAACTAACTAATGATCTAAGGAGATTAAAGGAGGTTTTTGGGAGGGATTTTCTCGCAAAATCATCTCTTTCAACCCCCTTAGATCCTAAACAAAGATAGATTGAAACTACATAGAAAGTCTATTAAATAAAGTAGCTAAAAATTACATTCTGGTCACTGGGCGCATCCGGCCAGACCTGGCCTAACCTGGTCAAAATGTCCTTCTTTTGTCTTCATGTTGGCCAGACCCTGCCGTTGGGTGGTAGTGATGTGAATCGGTTAGACATGCAAGCACATCAAGGAGCTGTGACAAGAGCGAAGGCAAGACAACTAAAGAGTCACAAGGATCAAATTGAGCAAGAGAAGTTTCAAGACTTAAATTTTGATGTCAATTTTGATGTCCAAG
Organism: Catharanthus roseus; assembly: GCA_028651295.1. NCBI lineage: Eukaryota > Viridiplantae > Streptophyta > Magnoliopsida > Gentianales > Apocynaceae > Catharanthus > Catharanthus roseus. The sequence continues at coordinate 11,354,094 of JAPQWS010000016.1, forward strand.
ACTTTATGGGGCAATATCCTAATTTTTGAATAAGTTAGAAATTGAAAATTTACCTTGGTAGATAGTTGGAATCCCTTTTTACCCAAGCTGAAAAATTGCCTCCTACTTTTGGCAATGTGTTGACTAGTGCTCTAGAATAGTCCAAATGCAATTAAAGCACCTCTATTGTCTTATCAAGTGTATGTATAGGTTATATCTATCCTTTGAGCTGAAAATATGAGAGGGAAAAATTCCTATTTTCTCCCTCAAGTCTCTATAAATATGTAGTCTTCCATTTTTAAGAAAAATCAAGAAATTTTTCAAGACAAAGGTTCTTCTCTTAGTATTCTTAGTTCTTAGCTTAATTTTTCTATCTTCTTCAAGGGTGAACTTCCTTGAAAGAAAAAAATCACTTTGAAGACTTGTTGAAAGTTCCAAGAGCTTCAAGGTTGATCATAAAAAAAAAATTCCTTCATACTAGTTACTACACTCTTGTAGAAAACTAGTCTTGAGGTCTTCTTCTTGTTTCATTGAGGTCTAAGGTTCAAAATACCTTAGGTTGCTTGAACTTTGAAGAAAAGATTTTGTTTAAACCTTCTTGAGGTCTTGGATTTGATATATCCAAGGTTGCTTGAAGTTTAACATTTTCAAGTCCTTTCAAAGGCACTTTCTTCTACTTATTACACTTGTTTTGTTTGTTCTCTCCCTCACTTCTTGGACAAAATTTTATGCTCTTGAAGATCATTCCACATCATTTGGTATCAGAGCCACCTTCAAGTAAGTGTTTTTGAGATATCTTACATACAAAAAAAAATAAAAAAAAATACAAGACAAAAGAGAAAAGAGACTAGATTGCTGGAAAATGGCATCACAAAAATAGAATGCTTGAACGACCTGGAATATGACTAGAACTTTGCAATATTTTTACATGGAGTTATACTACATTGACCTGGGAAACAAATGAAACAAGTTTCATCTAATTTGGACTTCATTTGATATCTCAAAATAGTCAAAACTTGAAGGTGTACCTGGCTTTTCCGCAGACAAAAAAAGTACTGAAATGATCTGAGCATATCTTCCTTTTTACTAACCCTTTTTCTTTGATTCTTGAGCCTAAACTCAAGAATTTTGAGTGAGGATTCTTTCTAGATAAACCTCATTCAATTTAGACTTGTGGTTAAATACCAGTTTTCCAAACAAGCCGAGTATGTCATCTACTCTGCTTGCTGGAAACTTTTGTTGTGTATTCTTTTGTGTTCTTGAAGTGTCCTAGCTTTGTGTTTGTATTTGTGGTCGAATTTCTTTCCTTTTTCAGTACTTATTTCTTCATTTGGTCAATCTACCATTATTGACTCAAATGCTCTTGGAAATGTTATTGAACTTCCTTAAAATGAATGGATGACTCAATATCATTTTCCTTGCTTATCATATTTCTCAACTAGTTTTTGTTTGTGATTTTTTTTTTATTTTGGTTGTTTTAAACTTGAGTAGAGGTGTTAAATCTTTGTTAAGAACTCATAGAACTCTTTGAGACTTGAACCTTTAGAAAAAGGCAAGAGTTGTGAGAATATCCCTCAAAAAGGCCAAAGAGAGTTAAACAAGAGAGTTTTGTGAGGTAAACACTACCAAGATGTCAACCCAAGCTCAAGCACCAACTCCTTTTGGAGAAGAGTCTAGCAACTCCCAACATGATGACCCTTTGAGGCTCATAATGCAAGAGTTACAATCCCTAAGAGATGAGATGAGGGATATTAGAAGGGATGTCACTAATCTCTCTAATCAACAAAGGGAGGTTAGTCCTCATGGTAGTCTCAATGTTACTACCCCCAAGGAGCAATGGACCACTCAATTGCTCTAGGACAACCGAGTTCCACCAACCTCCACATTTTGATGAAGAACTTCATCCACCTCCTTACGGTGGTAGAAGAGGCGGTTTTGGAGGAAGAGGCATGCCTAGACACTTTGAAGAAGTTCCAAGGCCACAAGCTAGGCATGGAGAGCCATTATATGATGATCATGAACATGTTCCATTTGTTGCAAACCGTGGAAGAGACCAAGGTGACCAAACCTTGGACCGAATGAAGTGGAAGCTCCCTAGTTTAAAGGGTGAGAATGACCCTAACATTTTCTTAGATTGGGAGAGGCAAGTAGAAAACATGTTTATGTTGAAAAATTGTAATGAGTTCTTAAAAGCTAGACTTGTAATAGCCGAATTTTCCGGCTATGCTTTACATTGGTGGGAAAGGGTAGTAAACCAAAGAGTTAGAAGTGGTAGACCATCGGTTGATACTTGGAGAGAGTTAAAAGCTTTGATGAGAGAAAGATTTGTGCCCGAGCACTACTATAGAGAGCTTCATTATAAGCTCATGACTTTAAAACAAGGTGCAAAAAGTGTAGAAGAGTATAGACAAGAGCTTGAGCTCTACATCTTGAGGTTGAACTTGGAAGAAGACAAGGATGCTTCAATGGCTAGGTTCCTTAGTGGTCTCAATAGAGAGATAGCCAACCAACTTGAGTTGTATCCACATACAACTTATGAAGACATGTGCCACCTTGCCAACAAGATCGAATCACAAAGGAGAAGGAATGGGATAATGCGATCTTCATTTCGCAACCAAAGACAAGTTGCAACAACAAAACCACCTACTCCCAACTTCAAGCCAAGGCAAAAAAAGGAGGAGGCTCCTAGAGGTACTTTCCAACCTCCAACTAAACCAAAGATGGAAGAGAGAGGTAAAATCATTTCTAACCCTCCAAAGTGCTTTAAATGTAATGGTGTAGGACATTATGCAAGTAGTTGTCCGACAAAGAGACCTTTGATCTTTAGGGAGGATTTGAATGGTTGGATTGAGAAGGAGGAGGATGAAAGTAGCGAATGTGTTGAGGGTGAAGAAAATGGTGAGGATGATGAACATGTTGATTTGAATCCTTTAGGAAGTGATGACGATGTCTTGAGCTTAGTTACCATAAGAGCACTAAGCGCTCAAACTTTTGATGATAACATGATTGAACAAAGAGAAAACATCTTCCATTCTAAATGTAAAGTTGAGGGAAGGATTGCCAACCTTATCATTGATAGTGGTAGTTGTGTAAATGTGGCTAGTGCTTATCTTGTTGAGAAGTTGAAACTACCTACTACAAAACATGATAAACCCTTACAAACTCCATTGGCTAAATGATAGTGGAGAAATTAAAGTGTTGAGACAAGTAGTGGTACCAATAGAAATGGGAGCTTACAAAGATAAGATACTATGTGATGTGGTGCCCATGCAAGCATGCCATCTTCTCTTGGGAAGACCTTGGCAATTCGATAGAAAGTCCCTCCACAATGGGGAGAAGAATACTTATTCTTTTGTGAAGGATGGAAGAACATTCATTATGAATCCTCTTACACCTCAACAAGTGAGAGATGAACAAAAAAAGATGAGGGAGAAAGAGAGGGCCGAAAGTGAGCTCAAAAGAAACAAATTGGGGAGGGAAAGAGAGTTGAGGAAAAAGAAAAGAGTGAAGAAAGAGTGATGAAAAACAAGAGTGAAAAGAAAAAAGAGTGACCAAAAAAAAGAGAGTGAGATGAAAGAAAAGAATTGTTTCTTTGCAAAACCTAGTGAGGTGATTGAAGCAATTGAAAGAAAAGAAGTGGTATTGCTCTTGTATTGTAGGGAATCTTTTACTTCATCTAAAGAACACTCACCCTCTTTTTCAAGTGAAATTTTGCAGGTTATTGAAGATTACAAAGACGTATTTCCCGATGAGATGCCCGGAGGTCTTCCACCAATTAGAGGAATCGAACACCAAATCGATTTTGTCCCCGGGGCGGTCTTGCCAAACCGACCGGCCTATAGGAGTCCACCGGAAGAGACTAAGGAGCTAAAAAGGCAAGTTGAGGATCTAATTTCAAAAGGGTATGTGCGTGAGTCCATGAGTCCTTGTGCGGTTCCGGTTTTGCTTGTTCCCAAAAAAGATGGTACATGGAGAATGTGTATAGATTGTAGAGCCATAAACAACATTACTATTAAGTATAGGCATCCCATACCTAGACTTGATGATTTACTTGATGAGTTGCATGGTTCTAATCTTTTCTCTAAAATTGACTTGAAATCCGGATACCATCAAATTAGGATGAGAGAAGGGGATGAGTGGAAAACCGCTTTTAAGACTAACTTTGGTTTGTATGAATGGATGGTTATGCCCTTTGGATTAACTAATGCTCCTAGTACATTTATGAGATTAATGAATCATGTGTTGAGGAATTTTATTGGGAAATTTGTTGTTGTATACTTTGATGATATTTTGGTCTATAGCAAGACATATGAAATGCATGTTGAACATCTTAGGGAAGTACTAAATGTCTTGAGAATTGAAAAACTTTTTGCTAACCTTGACAAATGTGAGTTTTGTTTGGAGAAAGTTACATTTCTAGGTTATGTGGTAAGCTCACAAGGACTTCAAGTAGATGAAGGTAAGGTCCAAGCAATTAAAGGAATGGCCAACACCAAGAAACGCATCGGAAGTGAGAAGTTTCCATGGCCTAGCAAGTTTTCTATAGGCGGTTCATCAAAAAATTTCAGCACACTTGCTAGCCCTTTGACCGATGTGATCAAGAAAACCGAAGGATTTAAGTGGGAAACAAAACAAGAACAAGCATTTCAATTGTTGAAGGAAAAGTTGTGTAGTGCACCCCCTTTTGTCACTACCAAACTTTGAGAAAACTTTTGAGGTGGAGTGTGATGCATCCGGCATTGGTATAGGTGGTGTACTTATGCAAGATGGAAAGCCCTTAGCCTATTTTAGTGAAAAACTTAATGGGGCAGCCGTGAGGTACTCAACTTATGACAAGGAGCTTTATGCTTTAATAAGAACATTAAAGCATTGGCAACACTATCTATGGCCAAAGGAGTTTGTTGTGCACACCGATCATGAGGCTTTGAAGTTTCTCAAGGGCCAACATAAACTCAATAAGAGACATGCAAGATGGATGGAGTTCATTGAAACATTTCCATATGTCATCCATTACAAGAAAGGTAAGGAGAATGTGGTGGCCGATGCTCTATCTAGAAGGTATACTCTCTTATCCACCCTTCAAACAAAAAATTTTGGGTTTTGAAATGCTTAAAGAAATGTATTCTAGTGATCATTACTTTAAGGAAAATTTTTGAGAAATGCTTGTTAGCACCTTTTGGAAAATATTTTTTTGCATGAAGGATTTCTTTATTGTGAAGGTAGATTGTGCATACCATCTTGTTCTACTAGAATTCTACTTGTCAAAGAAGCACATTGTGGGGGGTTTAATGGGACATTTTGGTGTCACTAAAACCTATGAAATTCTTCATGAACATTTTTTTTTGGCCACATTTAAAAAGAGATGTAGAAAGATTTGTAGGAAGTTGTATTGAATGCAAGAAAGCTAAATCTAGAACTCTTCCACATGGACTTTACACACCATTAGAAGTTCCTAAAGAACCTTAGGTTGATATTTCTATGGATTTTATTCTTGGTTTACCTAGGACCTCTAAAGGTATGGATTCTATTTTTGTTGTTGTGGATAGGTTCTCTAAAATGGCACACTTTATTCCTTTTAGGAAATCCGATTATGCTAGTCATGTAGCTAGCTTGTTCTTTACTTGGATAGTTAGATTCCATGGAATTCCAAGGTCTATTGTGTCGGATAGGGATACCAAATTCTTGAGCCATTTTTGGAGAGTTCTTTGGAAGAAGCTTGGCACTAACTTGCTTTATTCTACAGCTTGCCATCCACAAACGGATGGACAAACCGAGGTGGTAAATAGAACAATTGGCCAACTTCTAAGGGCTATTTTGAAGAAGAAATTGAGGCAATGGGAGGAGTGTTTGCCACACATTGAATTTGCTTATAATAGGGCACCTCACTCTACTACTTCTCATTCTCCATTTCAAGTTGTTTATGATTTTAACCCTCTAACTCCCTTTGATTTGGTTCCTTTGCCTATAGATCAAGCATTAAGCAAGGATGCAAGCAAGAAGGCTAATTTTGTGAAAGCAATTCATGCAAAGGTCCATGAAGCCATTGTCAACTCCAACAAAAAGCTTGTAGAGAAAAGAAATGTGGGAAGAAGAAAAGTGGTATTCAAACCCGGTGATTGGGTTTGGGTGCATTTTAGAAAGGAAAGATTTCCCCAACAAAGAAAGTCTAATCTTGATGATAGGGGAGATGGGCCATTTCAAATCCTTGAGAAAATTAATGACAATGCCTATAAAGTTGATCTTCCGGGACATTATAATGTTAGTGCCACTTTTAATGTTTCCGATCTCTCTTTATTTGATATAGGTGATGGAGATTCGAGGACGAATCCTTTTCAAGAGGGGGAGGATGATGTGAATCGGTTAGACATGCAAGAACATCAAGGAGTTGTGACAAGAGCGAAGGCAAGACAACTAAAGAGTCACAAGGATCGAATTGAGCAAGAGAAGTTTCAAGGCTTAAATTTTGATGTCAATTTTGATGTCCAAGACTTTATGGGGATTAAATTTTGATGTCCAAGACTTTATGGGGCAATATCCTAATTTTTGAATAAGTTAGAAATTGAAAATTTACCTTGGTAGATAGTTGGAATCCCTTTTTACCCAAGATGAAAAATTGCCTCCTACTTTTGGCAATGTGTTGACTAGTGCTCTAGAATAGTTCAAATGCAATTAAAGCACCTCTATTGTCTTATCAAGTGTATGTATAGGTTATATCTATCCTTTGGGCTGAAAATATGAGAGGGAAAAATTCCTATTTTCTCTCTCAAGTCTCTATAAATATGTAGTCTTCCATTTTTAAGAAAAATCAAGAAATTTTTCAAGACAAAGGTTCTTCTCTTAGTATTCTTAGTTCTTAGCTTAATTTTTCTATCTTCTTCAAGGGTGAACTTCCTTGAAAGAAAAAAATCACTTTGAAGACTTGTTGAAAGTTCCAAGAGCTTCAAGGTTGATCATAAAAAAAAAAATTCCTTCATACTAGTTACTACACTCTTGTAGAAAACTAGTCTTGAGGTCTTCTTCTTGTTTCATTGAGGTCTAAGGTTCAAAATACCTTAGGTTGCTTGAACTTTGAAGAAAAGATTTTTTTTAAACCTTCTTGAGGTCTTGGATTTGATATATCCAAGGTTGCTTGAAGTTTAACATTTTCAAGTCCTTTCAAAGGCACTTTCTTCTACTTATTACACTTCTTTTGTTTGTTCTCTCCCTCACTTCTTGGACAAAATTTTATGCTCTTGAAGATCATTCCACATCAGGTAGTGTCCGACTGACTATTGGGAAACTTTGTTTCTTCTCTTTTTTCATCTGTTCTTGCTCCGTATGCTCTAGTTTCACTTTATTCTTTCTTCTAACTCATCTGGGATATGCCTATAAACAAAAGAGAGGAAACGATGGGTAAATATTCTATTTTACATATAAAATACTTTGAAAATTGAAGAGTAATCATTAAAAAAATATGTAAAATGAACATATCAATGAACATCTTCAGCCTCCAGAGAAGAAGAAGTGCTATTGAAGACCGGATTCGTATAGTTAAAAATTGGACTGTCAGCAACCTACTCCTGTGAATCCTTTTCTATAAAAGCTCTTGTCGTACTTCTTGTGATGGGTTTTAAGTAGCCAACTGGTGCAATCAGAGTTGTTTTTATCCCAATAGATGAAGCCTTAGAAGAAGTATCCTTTGAGGTGTTGTTGGTTGAAGACATAATGTTTTCACTTGAAGAGAAGGATGAACGGCAAAGATTGTCCCACTAGGCTTGCCACAAATTTGTTTACAAAGGACTTTTGCCTGCAAAATATTAAAGCAAACAAAGAAAATTGGTGACAAATAATATTTTTATAAATTTAAAGAGTAGTTACAATATTTGGGTAATCCTTGCCTAGAAAATAAGATCCGCTGATTCTTCTCTTCGGATTTGTTTCGAGGGCGTCCGAGCTTAATCCTAGATTTGTCAACGAACTTCTTTACTTCTCGAAGAAGAACTCAAAGAACTTCTAGCCTTGAAATTGAACTCTAGTCTTGGTTTGGAGAACTTGGAAATGGAAGGAGACGCTTATATTCAAAACTTCACCACTTCATCAGATCAAATTTCTTGTGTGACCTTTTCTCTAAGCCTTGGCCTCTATTTATAGGTAACTTGAGAGAAATTAAAACACTTTTGAAATTCAAATAATTTTATCTCTGACATTTAAGAAATAAATAAATATATATGTGAAAAGAGAATTTCTTGATTGGGCAAGTCTTTTGCTATGAGTGATGTGGCGCGATTTTATTCCTCAAGCTACTGCTTGAATTTTATTTGTTGGAACTTTCTAATCCCAACATTAGTCCAATTTTGATTAGTCAAGAATTATATGAATTAAAACGAAATTCATATAACATATGGGGAATCTACTTGCAAATTTTATATTCTTACAACAGTTAAAACACATCTAGACATTATAATTTAGATAAACTTAGAGAGCTAGAGTTCATTATCAACTTACCTCAAAATGAAGAAAAACTTATAATTGTTTGAATTATAGATTCTCGAACCTTCCAGCTTGATACTCCCAAACCTTAACCAAATTAATAAAAATTCTAAATCAATTAAAACCTCAAAAGTTCGACCTCAAGAACTCCAAATTAAACCTAATTATTTATAAATAAATGATACAAGAAAGAAACTACCTACATCACTATACAAAAAGGAAGTGAAGAGAAGAGAGAAAATTAAGTTAAAGACCTCTTAAAAAAATGAAAAGAGAAAAGAAAGGAGCATTTATATATGTCTGTAGTTGGAAATCTCTCTCTCTCTCTCTCTCTCTCTCTCTCTCTCTCTCTCTCTCTCTCTTATATATATATATACACACACACACACACTAGCCTGAAGACTCGTGCAATGTACGGAAAACACCTTATTAGAAAAAAAACAAAAAGTAGTTATGTTTAAGAAAAAAAGTCAAATATAATGGTTTGGAAATGTTACAAACTTAAAATATTAATAAAAGATTATAGTAAATGTCTTGCTATGTAGATACATATTATTATATTTTTAAGAAAAAGGAAAATATTATTTAATTAAAAATAATAAATATATTTAATAATAGACAGAAACATTTCTTCTTTCTTACATTTGAAAAGTTACACAAAGATGATGTGTTTAAAAAAAATTAAGAAAACAATGAAAGAAATTTAAAAAATATATAAGTATTCATAATACTTACGTTTTATACTCCTAGGAATTAAGCAAAATTTTTTTAGTAATATCTTGAGAAAAAAAAAAAAACACCCTTCTTCCCCACTCCCCCCTCCCCCCCTCCTACCCTAAAAAAAATCTCTCTTCCCCAACTCCATCCTCGTACACCACTCTCTCGTCCCCCCAAGCCCCCCCCACCTCCCCAAAAAAAAAGAGTAGGTATAAACAGATCAACTAATTCTAGTGGCTCAATGAGAGCAGAATAGTCTTTTTCGCGTGAAAGATCATATACCAGCAAGGGGGCTAAGTGTACATTTTCCTTATTTTTTCAATTTTGTCCCTCATTGAGCCACCGTATTTGGCTCATTGTTGATCCGCTTAACTTTTTCCTAAGGAAAAGGCCCTTCTTCCTCCTATCCACCACCACCCTAAAAATTAAAAACAAATTAAAAAAAAAAAACCCTTCTTCTTTTCTACATTTGAAAAATTACACAAAACTTATCTGTTTTTAAAAAATTAAGGAAAATGAAAGAATGTGGAAAAAAATATATAAGGATTTGTAATACTTATACGTTTTCAAATCTTAGGAATTAAGAAAAAAATTTTGTTACCATAAAAAAAAAAAAAATACACCTTCTTTCCCCCTTCCTCCCCCAACAAAATAAACCCCTTCTTTCCCTTCCCCCCATCTGACAAAAAAAATCCCCCTTCCCACTCCATCCCAACACACCTCTCCCTACCCCCCTCCCCCCACCCCTCCTAAAAAATTAATTAAAAGAAAAACCTCTTCCTCCAACTCACCCCCACCCCTAACCAAATAAAACAATAAAAAAAATAAAAACTCTTCCTCCAACCCATCCCACTAACAAAAAAAAAAAAAAAAACTCCTCTTCCCCAACCATTCCAAGGCTGTGATGGCATTTTTTATCCCATTTTCCATTGAGTAAATAAATAATACTTAATTTTCATCCTTTGTAAAAAAAATGATATAAAAACGATTAATTGATCATGTAAAAATTCAAAACTCAAAATCACATAGATCCTTTATTGCTATAGAAGAATAGATAATATTGATATTTACTTTTCTTCTCAATCTCCACAAAATTCACATAGATATTTTACTTTTCTTGCTAATCTAAAAATTGTATTGAGTAAGAGATGAAAAAAGCCTGAATTATACATATACTTTGAAAATTAAAATATATTCAAATAAATCAAAAGATCATTTTCACGTTAATCTTCTCTTGGTCCTTCCCCAATGGATCCTTCCAAGTATCTTTTCTAAAATATATACTTGTGAATTTTTTATATGGTATGCTTTTAACGACGTGCTTACCACATGTATTCTTCTAATTACATAAGCAAAACAAACAAAAGAAACAAAAAAAAAATTTGCCATCAGTAGTTTACTTGGATTATGCTAATTGGGTCAATCAAATTGAGAAAAAGAGGTAGATCATGAGGACATGGAAAGGAAAATTGAACTACTGGCTTTTTTACATGAAGGAAAAATCACCTTATTTTTTGTGATTCCAATTTCCACCAATTGTGGTATTAGTATTGATGCTCTCCTGCATTACGGGTTCTAACGATTGAGAGCAAACGTAATTCGAGAGAAAAAAAACTACAAGAATGTGTAAATAATATGAAACCAAATCAGATACTTAAAATCACAATGGATAACTGAAATATAGTAATCCCCAAGAATAAATTGAAAAACCTACATCTAAAAATCCAAATGCATTATCTTTCCCGTAAAAAATTCTAAATAATTTTAGGGGGGAAAAAAAGGAAAAGTCCCTTTGATGCGACAGAGAGGAAGACAAATCATTGTGGCTCCAACCAGGTTGACTCACGTTGTTCTCAAGGGCATCAAATCAGAACAAAAATAATTACAAGAGATGGTTAATTTACATTCACAATAATTGCTTAGCCAAAAAAATCTCAATAATTACTTTTGCCTCGTGTTATACTCCAATGATGGATAACTTCCTATTGATACCTGTAAAAAAATAAAGAGTGAGGGAATTAGTGACAACACACTGAAGAAGTAAAATGTATCGGTGATTAAAATGAAAGAGAGGGATAAATATGAGAGGAGATAGAGGAGGAAACAACAGAAGAAATGGAGAGAGTATGGAGATGAAATAGAATTAGACATGTATTTGAATGAGGATATTGGGGAAAGAGAGAAGTTGGGAGGAAGTTAAAAAGGAAGTTGAGATTAGGAAAAATGTATTGAAACTTTAAAACTTCAGTAAGTGGCATGCAATTAGGGATTTTTTTTTTGGAAAAATGAGAAGCTTATATTATGTCTGTTTGAACAACAGAAAGAGATAGAAAGTGGCCCCACCTCCATCCAAACATTGGAGGGGTATTAGCCTTAGCATCCAATGGATCAACACATTCGCACTACATCGTACAAAAGATTAAAAAAAAAACATTAATCCTATCAACTAAAGAGAAAATCGGTTTATGAATATGCCCCAAGGAACCAAGAGCTCCAGATCGAGACTTGAGCTGGTCAATAACTTTTTTATAATCACTTTCAACAATAAACCCAGAATAACCGAACCTCTCTGCCAAACGAAGACCCTCATGAATAGCTATTGTCTCGACATGCTCCGGTGAGGCCACGTACGCTAATTTCCTTGTAAAAGAAAACTAAACCTGCCCCTGTTGATTTCGAATAAGGCCTCCAGCACATAAACTATCCACATTCCATGCAGCATCAACATTGAGCTTGAACTTTCTCGAGTCTGGAGGCCTCCAGTGACATCTATCAGATGAGAGTGTAACACTGTCTCCAGACAATTGCCCGTGAACCCTAGTAGGCTCCATATTTACTAGGAACGCTCAAAATTGCATTCCCTTTGTCATTTTGAAGAGGAGCATTACTACCCAACACTTCAACCGAAGATGAACTAGCGGTCAGGCTATCTCCTATCAGATGATGCAATCAGAAATATTCCTCTGAAATCCCAGAAGCCTGCAGGATAGTATTTGATGTAGTTGCTAAAAGATCAAATTATTCCTACTGTTCCAGATACACCATAAAAATAGGCGAACCCAGTATAGTAAAATCCGACCACTCCATTATCTGCTCAAGAATAGATGTAGCAGAACCATGCAACAAGCCTAACATATGTGAGAATGGCGAATGTAACCATGTTTCCTCAACTAGCCGACACTTAAAAAAGACATGTTCAGTATCCTCCATATGATCTGAGCATATAGGACAGCAGGGCTGAACAGAAGGGATCTTTCTATGAAGGCTTTTACAAGCAGAGAGAATATTATTATACATTCTCCAGAGGAAAATCCTTACTTTTGGGGCAACACGTAGCTCCCACATCTTAGTCCAAAAATGTGTGATGGAAGAACGATCCCTATTTCCTGAACTAGTCTTAGACTAAAGAACAAGTCTATAGGCCGAGCGTACAGTAAACTGCCCAGACCGGTTATAAGCCCAAATTTGCTCATCCCTGGGCTAGACATCACATGATGGTATCTTGAGTATTTCTTCTGCCTATGAATTAAAATGTTGTCAGATAACATCATATTTCCATTCCCCACTCTCAAAATCTATGAGATGAGAGACTTTCGGGATACGGTCAAAAGCTGTCATATTAGCTGGGGAAGAGAGCTTAAGACTGTGGGGAATAGTAAGCCACTTATCCTCCTAAACTCTAACCATGCATCCATTTCAAATCCGCCATCGCATTTCTTGTAGAAGGTGGGGTCCAGTAGCAAGAATACTTCTCCAGACATAGGAAGGCCTACGACCAAAAGGCTCTAAGAAAAAATTACCCAACATATAGTACTTTGATTGCATGACTCGAGACAATAAAGAAAAAGGGTTTTTCATAATTCTACATCTCTATTCACAAAGGAGTGCATGGTTAAAAGACTCCAAGTCCCTAAATACTAATCTCCATTTGGTCTTTGGCTGGCAAAGCTCCCCTTATGCTTTCCGACAAATCTTCTTGTGTCTATCATCACCTTCCCACCAAAAATTGCAAATAAGCCCCGTAATAGAACATGTGATAGAGTATGGAAGAAGAAAAATAGACATGACATGTGTCGGGATAGCTTGCACAATTGATTTGATTAACACCTCTTTCGCAACTTGAGACAAGATCTTCTCTTTCCAACTGTTTAATTTCTTCCACACTCTATCGTGGAGATAGTTTAAAATCTCTTTCTTTTATCTTTCTATCATGAAGAGGAGACCCAAATATTTATTACTTCCCCTACCTTCTGGGATCCGAAGAAAAGAACAAATATCCTGCCGCAATGGGCTCATTTGATGAAAAAAAGTTTGATTTGTCATAATTGATTGTTTAACTAAAGCAGTCCTCATAAATAGCAAATATTTCCTTGAGTTTTGCCGCCTGTGACATGTGTGCTCGTGTAAATAATAATGAGTCATCCACAAAAAGGAGGTGAGAAATTGAGGTTCCTAATTAGGGATGTTACTCTCATTTTTTTCAATTAAAAAATACAAAGATTAGGAAAATTAGAATCTAGAAAAGGAGAGCTCAAAAGGAGGGAGGATTCTTCTTTCCCCTTCTGCAATATTATATATATGTATACATATGCATACATACATATATATATGTGTGTGTGTCTGTGTATATATACTAGCCTAACAGCACGTGCTATGCACGGGTATATATAAAAAATATAATTTTAGAAAAATATTAAGAGAAAAAAGTTATTGTTAGCCCTAAGGACATTGTTGCATAAGATTTTGATTATGATTAACATATGTTTGTGTGATGATTATAAGCTTAGTTTCTATAAAACAAAAGAAGCATCTTTGAAGTCTCAAGGGTACACTACATAGAAGCAATCAAGGCATAATGAAGAAGAAAAGATCAAGCCATAGAAGACCTTGAAGACTTATGTCTTAGTTAGGGATATGCTAAGGTACTTTGTAAAACTCCCTAGCTTTTATCTTTGATTTTTTATCAAGTATGGAAGCTCCTTGAATGAAATATTTCTTACAAACTATACCTGCAAAACCTAAGTACCTTGATGAGATTTTGATGAGATTTTAAAATCGGTGATTTTTCCAAGGGAAAAGAAAAATTGGACGTCCTATTTTAAAATCCGTTGTCCAATTTTTCTAGCTTTAGAAAAATCAGTCATCCAATTTTTAAAGGGGATCATCCGATTCTTTCTGTAAAACAAAACCAGTCTTCCTATTTTAAAAAAGAGTCATCCAATTTTAAAATCGATCATCCGACTTTTCCAAGGAAAAAGAAAAATCGTACGTCCTATTTTAAAACTAGTCATCCAATTTTTCTAGCTTTAGAAAAATCAGTCGTCCAATTTTTAAAGGGATCATCCGATTCTTTCTGTAAAACAAAACTGGTCTTCCAATTTTAAAAAGGCTTCATCTGATTTTCCTTTTACAAGGAAATCGAACGTCCGATTTTCTAGTTTTACCGTTGAAAAATTACCGTTACAAACAGTAACGGTCACTTGTCTCCCTCCTCTATAAATTGAGCCTTGATATGCAGTAAATTCACTAAGTTGCTGAAATCTAAATTGAGATCATTTAATAACTTTTAAAGAGCTTTAAGGTTTATTCTTCAAACATATTTATCTCACAAAAACTAAAAGAAAAATCTTCTTGGAGCTTCATTATTGATCATTCATCAAAAAAGAAGAAAAGAGGAGCTTGTATAAGCATTCAATTGTGTTGTATCTTTCCTTCTCAAGCTCATTTGGTAACTTTGTTCCTTACTCATCTCTTTCTCTATTGATATAAATGGTTTGTGTTGAAAAATCCCTTGGGATATCCTTTGATTGTAATTGTGTTATAGATTGAGGTTGCTTGTAAAACCCTTAGTGGGTGATCCTCAAACTTGTGATTGTCGTAAATTTTGATTATAGTGGATTTGGAAAATCCTTGTGTGTTGACTCAAGGTAGTGGATGTAGCCCTTTGAGATAGTGAACCACTATATATTGTTGTGCCTCTTTATTCTTTAAAGTTTAATTATGCTTATTGCTTGATTGTCAAAACTATAAGATTTTGTTTGGTTTGGAATTTTATTAAAAAGAGTTTTAGAATTCCTTCTCAAACAAAATTGGAGGTTTAACTTTTAATCACATAAAAGATTTTTATAAAAAATAGCCAAAACCTTATTCACCCCTTCCCCCCTAAGGTTTTTCAGTTATAATATGTTATTATAGTATTTATTTGTACTTTTCATAAGATGGTTTTTTAATTTATGTACTATTCTTTATTTATATAAAAAGTGTATAAAATTAAAAGGAACAGAATTATAAGAAACTTAGAAAATATTTTTAAACATAGATAAGTTATTATCAAATTAAGATGTGATTACTAAAAAAATAAAGTAATTAGGATATAATTTTTGCTTATATCACTTTTACATTTTTCAAAAAAAAATCCCACTCAAAAGATTATTTTATTTCATACTATTGAGTATTAAACTAAAAAGTTGAAAGGAATATAAACTTCTCAAATTAATTAATAAATCTACATATAAAAAGTTACATAATGATGAATTTTTGGAGTTATAATGAACAAAAACAACAATGAATAAAAGTCTACATATAAAAAAGCTTCTAAAACTTGAGTTATAAGAGTTTGAAAGTGACCATAATAATATAGCTTCTAGAATACGACAAATATTTGTATGCTTCAAAAAAAATATTAAGGGGGAAAATAAAATTTTCATATTATTCTTGTATGGTTACATCTCACTTACATTATTTCTCCTCATTTTCCTTACGTTTTCTCACAATCCAACATATTCCTCTATTCCTCCCCTTCTATAGAATTTTTACAACAAAAAAGGCATCTGTTATTTTAAGACAATAGAGTAACACTACATCTTACTTTAAATATTTCTCTTCTTATTTTCTCTGAGTTTTTCTTTCGATCCAACATATTCCTCTTTTCCTCCCCTTTTATAATAAATTTTTATAGAAAAAAAGTTTCTATTAAAACGGATCTTATTAATATGAAACTAAATATGAATATGATTCTTAATTTAGGTATAAATAACATGTAAGATGAGGTATAATAAAAATCCTCTATATTCCTTGGATATTCCTTGAGGGAAAAATTAATAAAAAATATTATCATATTTTATATTATAAATAAAAGCAAGAATTGTTTCAAAAAAAGAAAAAAGAGCAAGTGTTTTGTAAGGAAAAAAAAATACATAGATGTTACAATTTTCCACCAGAACTCATTTTTAAGTTCAAGTTTCTATTCCAATAACTTTGCCTTGGCCATGATTCTTTCCACAAGGGGATGAAATCATCCTTTTCCTTCACCCCATTTTCTTTGATTTTTCGTAAATGACTCAACCTGTACAACAATGAAAAAAAAAAATGTCATTAAACCACATAACAAAATTATAAAAAATATATATATATCAATTCAGTGATACCAAGAACACAAAGAACAAAACCTTTTAAGTTAAAAGAAAAAGAAATTGAACCAAATTTGGAAAAAATAATAAGTAAAAGAGATGAACATTAGAAAAATCAAACACATACAGTAAAAAAAAAAAAAAAAAAATCAGGTACACATAATTGATGCATGCTAAATGTTTTTATGACTCTAAGAAGCGATCATAGAGAGATAGAGAGATTCCGGACTAATCAAGAAGGCAATGAAGAGAGAGACGCTCCCTGTTACTTCCTCTCATTCTCTTCCCTCTCTTTCTAATGGGAAGAAGAAATGGGAGAGGAAGAGACTGAAGTTGGAGAGTTTTGGAGAGTTGGAAACCAACTCAATATGATAAGATCACTTGAGTGTTTTGAGATAATCAGTTGAGTTTCAACCAATAAGAGTTTTCCTAACTAATCAAAAAAATTTAAATTTAGAAATTTAGAATCCAACTCTCTAAAGCATCAAAAGAGGATAGAGAGTAAAGGATGTATTTCAATATAATATAGTATAAATGTGATACCCCGTACCCCTCTGCTAGGTCAACTGTGGATGGGTAAGGTATCTGCGTGCCTCTCGGCACTGGACTTACAAAGAAAACATAAAGCTAAAATATCTGGGAGGAACTAGAACGCGTCCCTCAAAACTATGTAGCGGAAGAAGAAAGAAATATATAAATATAATTTTATAACCAAAGCTTCTCAAACTTATACATAGGTTTAAGGCCGTGAGGCCACAATCTTCATAAATCTAAACCTTATGGCTACAGGTGGAAACCTCCGATAATACCGTATCCAGTGGGCCCACTATGGCTCAATTATCCAGATCGGGTTACCAAGTCATCTGAAAAAGGGGAGAAAACATTTAAAAGTATGAGCGATGGACGCCCAGTGAGTTCACGTGCACGTGTGTTTATCCGTGAGTTTCCCATATGGGTAAAATACTTTTTAAAAATCGGTTTGACATGCCATAAAAGAAATAATTTCATAAAAATTTCTTATATGCAAGTTATAAACTTTCTGAAGGGTTCGAGCGTAGCCGAGAAGTCTGAGTGAATCAAGACACATCGGCTGCCGCAGCACCCAAACTTTTACAACTATGCATGCACCATGATAGCCTCAACGAACACAGCCCGGAACCTTTAACTAGGGTCATCGGATATAAATTCCCACATCCCATAGACAATACCAGCCTGAACTCCAAAGCACATTGTACGAATGTTCGATTTTTCAAAACCTCAAACAACATATACACCAACAAGTAATGAGTCTTGGGGGTACCTACCAGGCCGCCCTTTGCTACCCTAGCCGGTGAGCCCCTCCTAACCCAACCTGCTAAGAAGTAGCCCCTACCGCAGAGCATGATATACAGTCAAATGCAATACTTCTTTGGGCCTAACCCTCCAATGGTACTACAACCTCTGTCAACTGGATCTAAATCAAGGGTAAACCTACCAAGCATGTCATTCGAAAGATGCTCTCGTACGGGGGACTAGTCACTCACAGTGCAGGTCCTCTCGACATATTGATAAGAAAATATATATCAAGCCCCTTTTTGCCAGATTAGAGTTTTAATTTATATCTATAAAATCATAGGCCATCTTTCGGCCACACAAAACTCTTCAGGTATCGAAAAATCCCTATCCGCCGAGCAAAACTTGTAGTCATGACAAATAAATGCAATTTTGTAAAACTCATGAAAACATTTGTTTTTCTCAAAACATTTATCTTTCAAAACCATGTTCACCATGAAATCATGCATATGTGATTTTGAAACATATTACCGGGTATAAAATAGGTTATGTCAATATGCATACCAAAAATCATGATAAATATTTCTCGAAAGGAAATTATTAAATACCACAAAAATTTAAAGTAATATAAGAATAAGACTATAGAGAAATATTCTTTAAAAAAGAAATAATAAAAATTTTGAAATCATAATATAAGAATATTTGGAATAAAAGTATTACGAAAATATTTTAATAATTCAAAAAGCCTTTATAAGAATATTTAGAAAATATATAAAGTATTATTTTCAAAAAAGAAATAATAAATGCTTTAAAGATAATTTTAAATCTCAAAACCTTATAAGAATATTTAAAATATTATTTCAAAGGAAATAATAACTATTTTAAAAATAATTTTTCCAGATAAATAATATATCTCAAAATCTTTTTAAGAAAACTTAAAGTATCTAAAAATATTATTTCCAAAAAGGAATAATAAATATTTTAAAAATAATCACTCAAAATAATTTTAAGTCTCAAAACCTTTTTTTGAAGATATAAAATATTTTTAAAAAATATTATTTCCAAAAAAAATAATAAATATTTTAAAAATAATCCCTCAAAATAATCTTAAAACTCAAAACCTTTAAAAGAATTTAAAATATTTAAAAATATTATTTCCAAAGAGAAATAATAAATATTTTGAAAATAATTTCTCAAAATCATTTTAAAACTCAAAATCTAAAATAAAAGGATTGTAAAAATGTTTCTAGTAAAAGCATCATGAAAATATGGCACTAACTTAAAACATATTTTAGTACCATAAAAGAATATTTAAAACATAAATATTTTAATAACTTACCACATTTTAGCATAACTCGTAATATACCACCAGTAAATATTTTGTAACTTTTTGTCAAGAACCAACAAGAAAGAAATATGTTCTCAGGAAATTAATTAAATTTTCTGTAAAGAAAAAAGGTTGGTGAACTCACCTGGAGCTGCAAAACAAGTCAATCCTACAAATAATAACAATTCCAAACTTAATCAAATAGCTCCATAAAAATATAACAATGACTCCATGATGACCCTAGGGTTTACCTAAACTTATCCTAATCCCAAAGAAACTTTAAAAAAACAATTCCAAAATAATTTCATAATAATTTCTTAAAAAATCATGGGCTCCCAAAATAAGTCCATAATTATTAAACCTTAATATTATTTATCTTAGAAGATATAACCTAATAATAAAACTATAAAAACAAAACAAAAACAAAAATAAAGAATGACTTACCTTGGGAGAGAGAGAGAGAGAAGAGAAGCGAAGAGATAATGGGAGAGAGGTGAATAAAAAGACTTCCTATCACCTTATATATATAGCCAAGTATGCATGGCTTTGACTTATGTTGTCAAGACACATGGCACAAATCACCTCCCTAGTTGGCACCACTAATCCACATAATTGCACTAAAGTCCTCCAAATTTTTAAACTTTCTACGTTGGCCCAATTCCTTAAAAATGACTTAAAACTCATTAAACTTAAAATCTCAATCTCCAACTTAAAGCGTTAAATACTAATAATTCTAAAATACGCTCCAACAAGTTTTCGACGAAAAATTCTTCCTAAAATTTTCTAAAAATTACCAAATGACCCCAAAACTTTCTATTCCTTATAAAATAACCCCAAACCTTTTGTTTGAACTTACTGTGACTTATGTTAACTTTGAGGTGCTTAGATGGGATGTTACATTCTACCCTCCTTAGAAAAATTTCGTCCTCAAAATTTTAGGTTCACGTACCTAGAATCTCCAGATGCTTCCTACGTAGAAACTCTTCGGTTTCGCACGTTGCCTCCTCAATGCCGTGGTGTCTCCATAACACCTTGCACATCGGAATTTTCTTTCCGCGTAATTCCTTTACGTTTTGTTCCACAATCTCACTAAGCTTCGCCTCTTATGACAAGTCAATGTGCAATAGCAATGGGTCGTCATTCAGAACATGCTCAAGCAATGGTTGATATTTCTTTAACTGGGAGACATGGAAAACGTCGTGAATGCCTGCTGACTCTTCCGGTAACATCAGTCGGTAAGCTACCTTACCAATCCTGTCCCTTATCTCAAATGGTCCAATGTATCGAGGGCTTAATTTCCCTTTTCTTAGGTGTCTGGGGTTTCCACGGTGTGGTGTGAGTTTCAGAAAAACTCGATCTCCCAGCTCAAATTCCAAGTCTCCTCATCAATTGTCGGCGTAGCTCTTTTGTCAGCTTTTAGCAGCTCTGAACCATTCTTAAATTACTTTTACCCATTTTTGTGCCTCTTCTAACTCTGGCATCCAACTCTTCTGCCTCCAAAGGAAGCGAATTCCAATGCCATCCCAATATAAAAAGCGTTCTACATTTCTTCCCATATAGAGCTTCAAATGGTCCCATTCCGATTGAGGAATGATAGCTATTGTTGTAAATGAACTCTGCCCAGACCAAGTTATCAATCCATTTATTTCCAAATTCTAAAGCACATGCTTGCAACATATCTTTCAAAGTTTGGATTGTTCTTTTTGATTGTCCATCAGTCTGGGGGTGTGTGGCGGTTCTATAGCTTAAATTAGTTCCCAGTGCGGTCTAGAACTTAAGCCAAAATCTCAAAGTAAATCTCAAATCTCGATCTGACACAATGTCCACAGGTACTCCATGAAATCTTACAATATCTTCCCCATAAAGCTAGGCTAGCCTTTCCAAGCAGTACGTTATGTTGATAGCAATAAAGTGTGCCACCTTCGTCAAATGATCAACTATGATCCAAATGGCATCCTTGTAACCTTTTGTTCGCGGCAACCCAGTGACAAAGTCCATCGTAACACAATCCCATTTCCATTCGGGGATAGGTAATGGCTGTAAGAGTCCTGCGGACTTCTTGTGTTCTGCTTTCACCCTTTGACAAGTAAGACAAGTGGCCTCATACTCTGCCGCATCTATTTTCATTCCGTTCTACCAAAACTTCCTCTTGAGATCTTGATACATCTTGTTCTCACCAGGGTGTAGGGAATACTTGCTTTTATGCACTTCTTCCAAAATCCTTCGTTTAATTTCCGCCTCATTCGGTACACATAACTAATTTCGAAAGTGCAAGCTTCCTTCAATACCCAAGACTTGAAAGTCGTTTGATTTCTTTGTCTCTACTTGAGTTTTAAACCTTTGAAATTCCCAATTACTCCTTTGTGCTTCCTTAATCTTTTGTTGCAAAGTTGATATCAAAGTGAGGCTTGTTAACTTCGCACTTCTACTTAAAGCATTAGCTACCATGTTTGCTTTCCCGGGGTCATAGTTGATTAGGCATTGATATTCTTCAAGCAATTCCATCCATCTTCATTGCCTCATGTTTAGATCTTTTTGGGAGAATAAGTACTTTAAACTCCTGTGATCGGTAAAAATCTCATATTTAGCACTATAGAGGTAATGTCACCACTTCTTAAGTACAAATACTATGGTCGCTAGCTCCAAGGCATGTGTTGGGTAATTTTTCTCCTGATTTTTCAACTTTCGGGAAATATAGGCAACCACCTTCCTGTCTTGCATTAGCACTGCTCCTAATCCTTCTACTGACGCATCGGTATATAAGGTAAATTCCTTATGCGGATCAGTCAAAGTTGGCATTGGTGCTGACGTCAATCGATGCTTCAACTCCTGAAAACTTTTCTTACACTTCTTTAACCATTTGAACTCAACAACCTTTCGAGTTAACTATGTTAGAAGTCCGGCAATTTTAGCGAAATCCTTAATAAATCACCGATAGTATCCAACTAGCCCCAAAACACTACGTACTTCTATAGGGGTTGTTGGTGGTGCCCAGCGAGTCATAGCTTCCACCTTGGCTAGATCTACAGTTATGCATTCACGTGTGACCACAGGTCCTAGAAAGTTCACCTTCTCCATCTAAAACATACATTTACTGAACTTAGCGAGCAGTTTGTCTTCTCGTAAGGTTTGCAGCACACTTCGAAGGTGTTACTCATGTGTCACAGCGTCTGGTGAGTAAACCAAGATATAATCGATAAAAATAACCACAAACTGGTCCAAGTATGGGCAAAAAATTCTTTGCATCAAATCTATGAATGTTGTTGGTGCATTGGTCAAACCAAAAGGCATCACCACAAACTCATAGTGCCCATACTGAGTGTTAAAAAAAGTTATTGGGATATCTTTTTCTTTTATCCATACTTGGTAATACCCTTGTCTGAGATCTAACTTGGAATCATAACATGCTCCTCGAAGTTGGTCAATTAATTCATCGATTAGGGAAAGAGGGTATTTATTCTTTATAGTGACACTATTCAACCCTCGGTAGTCGATGCATATTCTAAGAGTTCCATCTTTCTTCTTGACGACCAATACTGGTGCACCCCATGGCTATGTGCTCGAGCGAATGTAACATTGCTATAACAATTCTTGTAGTTGATCCCTTAGCTTCTTCAATTCATCCTGAGCCATTCAATATGGTGTTTGGGATATTGGTGCAGCACCAGGTACTAGGTCTATGCCAAAGTTTACTTCTCGTTCTGGTGGTTAGGTTGTTAATTCTGCGGGAAAAATATCCAAGAATTCTTTCACTACTGGGATAGTTTCTATTTGTACTTCTTCTCTGTTTTTGTTGAGCAAGTACGTCAAATACCCTTGGCATCCTTTCTTGATCAATTCCTTAGCCTTAATACCAGAGATCAAATGGTTTTCTTTCTTGGTTTTATCTCCTTGAAATTCTAGGGCAGGCATATCCGGTCGGGTAAACTTAACCACTTTCTTTCAGCAATCTACTTGGGCGTAATGCTTAGACAACCAATCCATTCCTAATATCACATCGTATCCCTCAAAGGATAAGGTGATCAAATCCCCAGGTAATATCGCGCTCCCTATGTAAATCTCATAATCGGGGTATTTTTTCTCAGTGACCCCACTTACTTCCATAGGTGTGCAAACAATCAATTAGTAGGGCATGCTAATAGAAATTTTAGAGATATATTTTATGAAATACATGCTCACAAATGAATGCGTGGCTCTTGGATCAATTAGTACTTTAGTAGGGTGAGAGAAGATACGAATAGTACCTTCAACTACTTCTGCTTCACCGTCCAAGGGTTGCCCCTTAAAGGTGTAGACACTGGCTCTAACTTGCGGCTTGTTATTTTGGCCTACTGATGGCCCTACCTTATTTAGTGGTCGTCCCACTCCTCTGGGCGTTCCTGAGATTGTTGGTTGTGTTCTAGGACATTGTTTCGCAAAGTGTCCTGCCTTTCCACACTGAAAACATATTCCTGTCTTTTTATAACATACTTCTACCATATGGCCCTCACGTCCGCGGTAAGTACAACTCGGATGAGGGTTCCTTATCATAGGATTTTGACAGTTTCCATTCCCCTTTGATTATTGTTTCGTGGCTTCTTTAGATATTGGGGTTTCCAGTGTCGTTGTCTAGGTCGTTTGTGGGGATGGGATGAAACATTTGTTGCCACCATTCTCTATTCTGTCATTTGATCAGCTATTTTAGTCCTGTAGCAGCGAAACTTGTTGGTGGTAGAGGGGCTAGTTGCACGTTGTAGATCCCCTCATAACCCCTTCACAAATTGGTAGGTTTTATGCTCTTTCATGTCTATAAGACGCATACAATACTTTGCTAGACGATTGAACTTTGCAGAAATTGTGCTACCATCATCCCTTCCTGCTTCAGTTGCTGGAATTCGCCCTCACGACGTTCTCTTATCCAGCGGGGTATGTATTCTTGTTTAAATTCCTCTTGAAGGTCATCCCACATCCATAATTGGTTTCTTAATATTTAGGATTCGGAAATCCTTAACCACCAGTCTTTTGCTGCTCCACTAAGTCGAAAAGTGGCAAAGGTTACCTTCCTAGCACCATCATATTGCAGTGTATTATAAATATCATTTAACTGTTCTAAAAATAACTCCGCCTTGGCCTCTTGTTCCACTTCGCCATGGAATTCCGGGGGCCGAAATTGAAGAATCGTTCCAGAGCCTCGTCATTTCTAGTATTCTGTGTCCGTTCTCCTCTTCTATTTGCCAAAGTAGCTTCCAACAATTCCGTCATTTTTGTCAGAAATTCCTATTATTTCATGACTTGCAGTATCTGTTGGACCGTGAGATGAGTTTTCTGGCATAGCTTGGTTTTCGTGATCTGGGGAGTGTGCTTTTGACATCTTCCTAAACTAAGGATAAGTTCGAATTTAATGAAAACTTAGGAGTGCTAACTATGAATTTGTAATTATAGTTTACACGTAACATCCCATACTTAAAAAAGATATCAAAACTAAAAACAAAATATAACCATATAGAAAGCGCACTTTATTAAGCCTATCCACTCAAAGCCACGAGATGATAGAGAAAATCTAATAGACATCAAGCTTATTTAGTACCTACTACCCAAATATCAAGATCATAAAATGTTCTGTCAAGAGCTTAACCTTGTCGGGGAAAACGATTACTGAATCCTCTTTGATGAGTCTCGGCCGCTGCTGGGGTCTCTTACCGACCTATTCACCGATCCTACCAACGTCATCGAGCCGTAACCTACTGTTGAGTCTCAAAGGTTCCTCTTATCAGTGTTACCTTAGCTGTCGACCTACCTGCAATCTCTAACTGTCTAACCAGATAGGACGAGTAAAACTACCAAATCTCTAAAATATAGAGTCAAAAAAGTCAGTTTATAAAGCTCATCAAGGATTTAGAGGAGCTCTGATCCCACCTTGATACCCCATACCCCTCCACTAGGTCAACTGTGGCTAGGTAAGGTATCTGCGTGCCTCTCGGCACTGGACTTACAAAGAAAACATAAAGCTAAAATACATCTGGGAGGAACTAGAATAAGTCCCTCTAAACTATGCAGCGGAAGAAGAAAGAAAGATATGAATATAATTTTATAACCAAAACTTCTCAAACTTATACATAGATTTAAGGTCGTGAGGCCACAATCTTCATAGATCAAAACCTTATGGCTACAAGTGGAAACCTCTCATAATACCACATCCAGTGGGCCCATTATGGCTCAACTAGCCAGATCGGGTTACCAAGTCATCTGAAAAAAGTGGAAACCTCCCATAATACCACATCCAGTGGGCCCATTATGGCTCAACTAGCCAGATCGGGTTACCAAGTCATCTGAAAAAAGGGAGAAAACATTTGAAATGCATGAGCGATGAACGCCCAGTGAGTTCTCGTACATGTGTGTTTTTCCGTGAGTTTTCTATACGGGTAAAATACCTTTTAAAAATTGGTTTAACATGCCAGAAAAGAAATAATTTCATAAAAATCTCTCGTATGCAAGTTATAAACTTTCTGAAGGGTTCGGATGTAGCCGGGAAGTTTGAGCGAATCAAGACACATCAGCGCTTCCACGGCACCGAACTTTTAGACCCATGCATGCATCATGATACGTTCAACGGATAGAGTCCGAAACCTTTAAACGGGGTCATCAAATACAAATTCTAGCATCTCATAGTCAATACCAGCCTAAACTCCAAAGCACACTGTACGAACGTTCGATTTTTCAACTTCACACGACATATACACCAACAAGTAACGAGCTTTGGGGGTACCTACCAAGCTGCCCTATGCTACCCTAGCTGGTGAGCCCTCCTAACTCAACCTGCTAGAAAGTAGCCCCTACCGCAGAGCATGATACAGAGTCAAAAGTAATACCTCTTTGGGCCTAACCCTCCAACGGTACGACGCCCTCTGTCAACTGGATCCAGATCAAGAGTAAACCTATCAAGCATGTCATTCGGAAGATGTCCTCGTATCGGGGACTAGCCACGTATAATGCAAGTCCTCTCAACATGTTAATCAAAAAATATATACCAAGCTCCTTTCTGTCGGATTAAGATTTTAATTTATTTTTTATAAAATCATAGCCCATCTCTCGGTAACACAGAACTCTTCAGGTATTGAATAATCCCTAACCGCCGGGCAAAACTTGTAGCCATGACAAATGAATGCAATTTTGTAAAACTCATGAAAACATTTATTTTTCTCAAAACATATATATTTCAAAACCATGTTCACCATGAAATCATGCATATGTGACTTTGAAACATATTATCGGGTATAAAATAGGTTATGCCAATATGTGTACCAAAAATCATGATAGATATTTCTCGAAAGGAAATTATTAAATACCTCCAAAATTTAAAGTAATATAAAACCGTAGAGAAATATTCTTTAAAAAAAGAAATAGCAAACATTTTGAAATTAAAATATAAGAATATTTGAAATAAAAGTATTATGAAAATATTTTAATAATTCAAAAAGCCTTTATAAGAATATTTAGAAAATATGTAAAGTATTATTTCAAAAAGAAATAATAAATTCTTTAAAGATAATTTTAAATCTCAAAACCTTATAAGAATATTTAAAATATTTAAAATATTATTTCCAAAGGAAATAATAACTATTTTAAAAATAATTTTTCCAAATAAATATTATATTTTAAAATCTTTTTAAGAAAACTTAAAGTATTTAAAAATATTATTTCCAAAATGGAATAATAAATATTTTAAAAGTAATCTCTCAAAATAATTTTAAGACTAAAAACCTTTTTCGAAGATATAAAATATTTAAAAAAAATATTATTTCCAAAAAGAAATAATAAATATTTTAAAAGTAATCTCTCAAAATAATCTTAAAACTCAAAATCTTTAAAAGAATTTAAAATATTTAAAAATAGTATTTTCAAAAAGAAATAATAAATATTTTGAAAATAATTTCTCAAAATCCAAAATAAAAGTATTATAAAAATGTTTCTAGCAATAGCATCATGAAAATATGGCACTAACTTATAACATATTTTAGTGCTATAAAAGAATATTTAAAACATAAATATTTTAATAATTTACCACATTTTTAGTATAACCCATAATATACCAACGGTAAATATTTTATAACTTTTTTGTAAAGAACCAACAAGAAAGAAATATGTTCTCAAGAAATTAATTAAATTTTCTTTAAAAGAAAAAGGGTTGGTGAGCTCACTTGGAGCCGCGAAACAAGTCAATCCTACAAATAATAACAATCCTAAACTTAATCAAATAGCTCCATAAAAATATAACCATTATCCCATGATGAACCTTTTTCCAAAATAATTTCATAATAATTCCTTAAAAAATCATGGCTCCCAAAATAAATCCATAATTATTAAACCTTAATATTATTTATCTTAGAAAATATTAACCTAATAAAACTATAAAAACAAAACAGAAACAAAAATAAAGAATGACTTATGTTAATTTTGAGGTGCTTAAACGTGATGTTACAATAGATATGTGTATATGTATATATATAAGTTGAAGAAGAAAGATATGTATATTACCAAATAACCCCAAAACTTTCTATTCCTTATATAATAACCCCAAAATTTTTGTTTGAACTCACCGTGACTTATGTTAATTTTGAGGTGCTTAAACGTGATGTTACAATAGATATGTGTATATGTATATATATAAGTTGAAGAAGAAAGATATGGGAGTGACACCTATATATTGTTAGGAAGAATGTCTTCTTATTTTGCCGTAAGTAAAAGTTTAATTTGATGAGTAAAATGCCAGAGCTAATAATATAAATATAAGTCATAAATTATTATGAAATATAATATTGTATATAATACTTAAGTATATAACTTTAATTTATAACTATAATTTAAAATATAGTTTATTTTATAACTTATAATCGGATTGCTCTGAAATGTGTAATCAAATTAATGTTTTGGAATGACGAAGTGTTTAAGAAGTTTAAGAGGTGTTGTCGAATTATATCTCATATTTATTATTTATTGACCATTATCTACACTTGTATTATAATATTAAGAAAGCATGGAAGGCTTTAAAAAATAAATAATAAAGAAAGCATGCCAGAAAGGAGCATTCTGCCGTCCGTTCGTGTGAGTGTCCAATCTGATCAAATCAGAGTTTTGGGGGGAAATTCTACTCAGTAGGCACTAGTTTTTTTTTTTTCCGTAATAATGTAAATCTCTCTTTTTCTTCTCTTTCTTTTCATTTCCTTCGAATCTAGTCTTCTTCTTCTTCCTTTTTTTTCGTTTCCTTTGAATCCGAACTTCTTCTTCTTCTTTCATTTCCTTTGAATCTGGCTTCTTCTTCTTTTTGTCATTTCTTTTGAATCTAGGCTTCTTCTTCTTTTCTTTTTTGTTTCCTTTGAATTCAATCTTCTTATCTTTTTTCCTTTTTTTCTTGTTTGAATAATTGTGATGCTCACATTGAATTGATGAGTTTAGAGTTTTTAATATTCTATAAAAAGTTATGATTCTTGAAATTTATTTTTGTAAATCATGAACTTTGCTTTGAGGTATCTGGAGAATTTGAACTATTATTTTGTTTTAAGTAAAAATATTGGAATTCGTTAATAAACTCTGATTTGTGATAGTTCATAATACTTTAATATTTATTTTAAAAATTCTGAATTATTTTAAAGATTTT
The DNA here is from genome assembly GCA_028651295.1 of Catharanthus roseus. Classification (NCBI taxonomy): domain Eukaryota; kingdom Viridiplantae; phylum Streptophyta; class Magnoliopsida; order Gentianales; family Apocynaceae; genus Catharanthus; species Catharanthus roseus. The sequence continues at coordinate 11,382,901 of JAPQWS010000016.1, forward strand.
ACTCTAATATGATTTGATGATGGAGAAAATAATATCTTGAGTGAAACTTGGATACCTATGCTGGGCAAAAGAAAAGAGAATGAAAATGAAAAAAGGGAGTGGTGTTACATAAATATAAAGGAAAATAAAGAAAAGGAAAGAAGAAATAAAAGGATAATATCAATAAATTTTTATTAGTTGCATGAAAATCATTTGTATTTAATTCATATAATTTTCTTAATTCACTAAATTATATTATCCTATTTTGGATCTGGTATTACAATTACAAGTATTAATTTCTTTTGAAAGATGAAATCTTTTCTCGAATTCATTTTGTTGTTTTCTTTCCTCGCATATGAGAAAAGCAACAATATATCAACAGACGAGTTTAAAATCAATTTTTTTTTACTTACTTATAGTTGTAGAGTTATCAATATTACTTCTCATAATCGGTAACTAAACAACATATCCCCTTCTCATCGGTGACATGGCTGCATCAACACCTTTAAGTGTCAGTAATAAAAAAATTATAGGAATACACTACAAAAGTTTTTGCATGTTATATATTTTATCGTAAAAGCAATATTTTTTCTTATGAAAATCCACATAATACTCAATAGTCATTAAGTAAAGCATATATATACATAATATACAAGCTATTAGTTCACCAACTTGTTCAAAAAATTAAAATAAAAAATAGAATATTAGTATCAATTGAGACTGCATTGAAACGTTCAAAAATAAGAAAAGAAAAAAAGTGTCCCCTTCGCAAACTATCCGAACAGAGCTAGGCAAAATGAATTGCTTCAGCAAGTTTGACTTGAATTGAATGGTAGTTAAATTGAGAAAAGTAAATTGTTTTTGTGCGGTGCATAGTTGAATTTTGTGAAAGAAAAAATGAAATCCGCACTAAATAAATAAATAAAAAAAGAAAGCGATTAAGTTTCTGAATTGGGTAACAATCCAAATAGACCCTTGGTTAAGGGGAAAAAAAAAAATGGAAAGCACTAGTGCAATGCACAAACACAAAATACCACATCAAAAATCATATCGAAAATCAAATCGATTTAATGACTAATTTATTAGTTCATCCGATTGGTCTAATCGAATCACATCATAATATATAAAAGTTATAAATATATATTAATAATTTATTTATATATACATCACACATAAAATAACACTAAACATAATTAAAATGTCTTATTTAAAAATAGAGTCGATAAATCTAACTCGAGAATATATGACTCGAGATCGTCTTTTCGTCTCATAAACTTTGCCATTATAGATATATATAAGTTTTAGTAAGTAAGCTTTAAATAAAGTTTGAAAAATTCTAAAATCGGGTCAACTGGATCAATTGACTCATTAGATTAATCTAATTCATCGATTCAACTGATGTTTTAATAGATCATCAGCTTCTAGCATTTTGAAAGAAATCAATTGATTTATGATTTGCATCTCGACTCATGACAATCTCTATATATCAACTTAAAAAATATAAAATAAAAAGGGGAATAACGTGCTTGGGAGAAAAAGAAAAAGAAAAAGCATCTATCTATCTATATTGCGGCATATTCTACATTTTTACCGAGATAGTTTAATACTTTTTTCCCTCGGAAAGATAATTTAATAATACTACTTATATAATTTTACTAGAATTATTTACTCTTCCGACCTATAAATATGGTCATATATATTAATTAACATGTTAAATTTTTCTATACCTACTATTATTTTACATCTTAACTAATAAAAATTTTACTTTTCAAAAAATTTTAATAAAACACACACTATCTTATTAACTTTATACAAGTTTCAACATAAAAAATTAAAATTCATTTAATATTAGAAAAGAATAAAAAATCAAAACAAAATTTATTAATTTAATTAACTTTCTTAATCTTTATGAGACGAAACCATCTCGAGTCATATATTCCCTAATCTTAATAAAATATATACATATATTCTCTCTTTTTCCTTTTCATCTTTTTTCCTACCTCATATATAGGTATATATTCTTTAATCTCAACCTATATTAGGTATCAAAAATAAATATTTTTTCCTCTAATTTCTTTTCAAATACATTAACTATGGATGATGTGAAATGTTATAAATTTTGATAGTGTGGGATGTGATTCGAAAGGTTAAAAAAACCCTCCTACAAATAATAATAATAAAAATACAAATAAAATAATAATATGTCCAGAGTTGCTTGTGGATTTTCTGTTCTTTTTGGTATTTTATTTATTTATTTTTTATGAAGCCTTATATCAGTATAATATACCCAAAGAGAAACTTAAGTCTACAGTGCTGCTGGCGTGCTGCAAATTCATTTTGACGACGTCTCTACTCAGAAGAAAAAGGAAAAGCAAAGACGACAAGAAGGGGAGGGATGCCGGAAGAGTCGACGGCGATTGACTACGTCATGGAGAAGGCCTCCGGTCCGCACTTCTCTGGATTGCGCCTGGAGAGCCTTCGTTCTTCTTCTCCATCTTCCTCTCCTCGCGCTTCTTCTACCCCGACGGTATCTTCGGCTTCTATCCTTTCCGCCGAATCCACCGCTAAACAGCCGTTTGTAATTGGTATGGATAACCCGAACTTATTCTGACAATTAATGTTAGTAGATTGCAATTTCTCAATTCGCAGCGGATATGCTTTGAAATTTTTTTGTCAGGTGCATTATTTGTTGATGTACAATTTTAGGTTTATTTTCCATATCTATAGCTCATTCCCGTTGCCTTATTCTTTCTTCCTTCTTTTGAATTGTATGATTATCTTCTGTTTTCCTTGGAGCAGGGGTATCCGGAGGTACAGCGTCCGGTAAGACAACGGTGTGTGATATGATCATTCAACAACTTCACGATCATCGCGTTGTGCTTGTCAGTCAGGTTTGTCGGGGATTTTATCACCTGCGTTGTGGTTCTACTAGTATTAGAAAATACTTATACCATGATCAGCTAAAATTTTAGATGCTGTTGTTTTTGCCTTTTCACTATTCAGAAAGAGTATTTGCTTATTTTCTTGAGGTCTTTTGAGTGGAAATTGAATGTTTGGACATCATAATATCAAGTTTCTGGTCAGATGATGGTGACAAAATTCGAGATGGAGGAAATGTTAGGGAACTCGAACTTGAAGTGGAATTCTCCGAGCTCAGCCAATTAATATACTTGCTTTCCATCATGGCATTTGTAACATGTTACAAAAGCAATATGAGTGAAACTAAAAGGAAACAGAAAGAATGCTGTTGATTGCAGTTCAGATGCAAGTAAAATGCAGCCGTGGTTATGTGCATAATTTCATTCTAATATCACATGGTTGATCATGGGTGCTAATTACCTATTTAAGCATCCACTTATCCCTTGTCTAGAACACACGGTTCCAGTTCAAATAGCCTTATACATTGCTATTCACTAGGTGGGGGAGTGTCTCCATAATTTGGCACTTCCATATGGCTTGTCAAACTTTGAAGGAAGTTGTGCATTATGGTTATTTAATATTACATCCACTCTGTGTTCCCCCTATATGTTTCCTATTTGAAGTACATAGCATCTATAAGAAAATATAGAGCATTATGTAAATGATCCTCTGCAGGATCTTTAATTTCCCCTTTTCCATTCATGAGTTTTTTATATTATACTATTTTAATCCTCTGCAGGATCTTTAATTTGCCCTTTTCCATTCATGAGTTTTTTTATATTATACTATTTTAATCCTCTGCTGGGTCTTTAATTTCCCCTTTTCCATTCATTAGTTTTTTATATTATACTATTTTGATGTGCAAATAGCTCTCATACTTGGTATTTGTAGGATTCCTTCTACCGAGGCTTGACGGCAGAAGAATTGCAACATGTGCATGAGTATAATTTTGACCATCCAGGTATTATGAGAGTGTATTAAATTTGTCTTCAAATTGTGTTGCTGGTGATTTGAGTTGATTAGCATTATGTGCACTCCTAGCCAATGTGATCATGCAGTGCTTTCATTGCAGATGCTTTTGACACAGAACAGCTTGTTGAGTGCATTGAGAAGCTCAAGTGTGGGCACTCTGTTCAGGTTCCAATATATGACTTTAAAACTCACCAAAGGCGCACAGACAGTTTCCGACAGGTACTACTTTTTCCAAGTAATGGGATGACAACTTGTTCTGATGGTCTTCAGTTTTATTCCTCTTGTATAAAATAGAAGTCTTGTTTCTTCTCCTCATCCTCCTCCCCTTCCTTCTGTCTTTGGAAATCTTTTTTCCTTTTTACATAATAGAATAGATAAAGAGCTTTTTACTGTACTGCATGAGCACCAGGGTCTTACAGTTTTCAGATGTGTAGCCAAGAAGAAAGAGTTTGTGATATGAATCCTCCTTTGATTGCTTCAAGAATTCAGACCACCCCTAAGATTGCCTCCTTGATGAGGTCTTTGGCCTTATCTCCTACAAACAACCCAAGACATATGAAACCTTGAACTTTTAAAGAGAGAATCAGCCCTTCCCCTAAAGATTAGGAAAACATTGGGTATGTTAAACCCAACACATTCCTAAACACTCCAAAAGAGACCTAAGTCAAGCAACAATCCTAATAGAATAGGATCACTTCTTGAATATAGGAATTAGTGGTGATTAAAGAACTCTTGAATATCTAATTCAAGGTTCCAATTCAAGTCTTGCAAGGGATGATCAATCCCAAGAAGAAGAACAAGAAAAAAGACACTTAGAACCCTAGAGAAACACTTCTAAAGTCTGAAATTTCAAATCATATATCATTCTATCAAAGTTGTCAAATAACAATATTTATAGTGAACTAACTCTCTAATGAAACACTAGCAAATAAAATAGGTCTTAAGGGGTCTAAATTACTGAATTACAAGTTTCGGAAATGATTAAAATTGCTGAAAATTAAACGGAACCGGAACGTTCATGATGACCTGCTCTAGAATTGCCTTAACCGGAATCTGGATTGAAGGTGAAATTTAAGGTAGCAAATGCTGGAATTGGCTCTTGCGTCCTTCACAAAAGTTGTAGAACAGGCTCTTAGCTTTCCGGAGTACTTTGAATCAAGTCATTTGGATGTCTTTATCCCGAGTTATGTTCAATTTACCGGAGGATGTCAAGACTGGTACAAAATCCAGGTACACTGATTTGGGGCAAACTTTTGGAGGAGCAAACAAAGTCGGATTGAAACAAGATATGTATATATATATCTGTAGAAACTTCATGATCCTCTTCAATTTTCGTGAAGGCCTCTTCTTTATTTGCAATGTCTAGTATTGCCACTTCACTTACATTAAAAGTGTCCTGTCTTTCTCCTTCTATCAATAAGAGTTTGTAGCCTTGGAGCAATTGTAATGCTTTGGAACTTCTTCAAGGTCTTCAAACTCTCTCCATTAACACATTGATCAATATTTTCATGTAAAGAGTAGAAACTTCTTCCTTCTTCTTCGCTTTAGATCTTGAAGTTGGTCTCATCAACCACCCATCGATCTTCATGGTATACCAGGTCATATCAGTTAGAAGAAGAAAAGGGGAAACTGGTACCTGTATCTTTTAGGAACTGAAGCCCCTTAGTTATAATTTAGTGGTCTTACAATCTTTTCTTACTAATTTCTATTGAGAGTTCAACTTTTATTTCTCCTATCCTTTGGTAAGAAAAGATAATTAGATTTCTAGAAATTAAAGCTTACCCACTGTCAGAAGGTTCAGATAATGCTGGTCTTATCATGTGGGTTTGCTGCTAAATTGGTTAGAACTTGATGAGGACCTCGTTAACCTGTGAATCCTGTGGAATGTAGAGGAGAAATTTATCACTCATTGTACTGACAGGTTCACACAACTTTTGTTCACCCATACTTGTAACTGTCTTTCCTGGAGAAGATTGATAACGGCTAGATGTCTTGTCTGCATATTTAGTATGATTTACGTTTGCTCTAAGCTTCCGTTCCAATGAATTTTAAAATGCTTAAAACTTCTTTAGGTAAATGCATCTGATGTAATCATCTTGGAGGGAATTCTTGTTTTTCATGACCAACGTGTCCGCAATCTGATGAATATGAAGATTTTTGTTGACACAGGTTCTACATCTTTACTCGTCATTGTTGCTTTTGCTGTCACATGATTTGCTGGTACCTTTTTTACTTGCATCGTCATCTTGGCTGGTTTATATGATGTTATTTTCTGATAATGTGCATGTACAAATTGTTTAGTGACTCATTCCGATATTATATTTTTATTTAAAATGGAGTATTGCTACCATAGTGATCAGCCTCACCTTTCTCCTCACTCTCATTAGAATTAAATTTTGTTTCAATGGCATATTTGTTTTGATTGAGATATATGGTTTCATCTCTTCTATTCTCCCAATGATGTAATGATCTATCCTCCTCTCCCTCCCCCCCCGGCCCGGGCCTCCTCTTCATCAGTCTGGTTCAGAAAAATAAAAGGGGAATTAAATTGGATATTTCCAATTACAACTGCTTTCTGTATTTGAACACTTACTAGTTGGAATTCTTTTATTTTGTACTAATTAGAAACCTATTTCAACTTTTATGCCCCTCGTGTTAGTCTCTTACAGATTCCCTGTTTGTTTGGATGCAAGATGCTGATGTGAGGCTTGTTCGTCGAATAAGGCGTGATACAGTTGAGAGGGGCAGGGATGTTAATTCAGTTCTTGAACAGGTGACACTTCTGTTATTACTAATTTGCAATCCATCTTTATTTAGAAACAGTATATTGAGAAAAATTTTGAAGTTTGGCAAAAAGCGTCAAGGTATCATGCCCGATTTATGGCTGCATTGATCTTGATTTCTACGAACTTTTATCTAAGATTAGCGTTACTGCCACAGTCTACGTGGAAGCAGCTTGGTATGGTCTATTGTTTTACTTTAGCAAAAATCAAAGACTAATATTCATATATGGTCCTCAAAGTGAGACAAATACATGCAAAAAGTAGTTCTTTATACAGAACCCAGCCTACTTTTACTTCTTGTGTGAAATATCATTATTTTTCTGTATATATCAAGAACTTTGCACACTTTTGTTCAATTATTTTGAAGGACGCCTTTTTTCCTCCCAACTTTTGATTTGGAGCTGCATATTTCTGTCTTTGTACTCCTCTTGTTTTACCTGCAACTCTACTACTTTCTCGACAGTTTCAACAATGTTTTAGCCATGATGGATGAATGGCCTTTTTAATGTGTTGATTGTGCAGTATGCCAAGTTTGTCAAGCCTGCTTTTGATGATTTTGTTTTACCATCGAAAAAGTATGCTGATGTCATCATTCCCCGAGGAGGTGATAATCATGTTGCAATTGATTTGATTGTTCAACATATACGGACAAAGCTTGGCCAGCATGACCTCTGCAAAATTTATCCAAACGTTTATGTTATTCAATCAACCTTCCAGGTGCTTCCATCTTGTTCTCTGTTCGGGGTTTTTTATGCAATTTTATGTTGCTGATGACACAGCAAACTAGCATGGCAGTCAGGATCTTTTTATTTTTACGTACCCTTTCTGTAATTTGTCAATCATCAGTAATTTAATAGTTTTCTCTAAGCTTTGGCCACATGGTGATTAGCTGGACTACTGGAAAATTTACTTCTAAAAAGTAAAGGAGATAAAATGAGTCGTAGGTCAAGATAAACGCATGTGTTTACTACAGATGCTGGACATTATTGATTTGTCGTGTTAACATGTATGAGTTTATTTATGCCTATTTTGCAGTTGCATTATGAAGCCATAAAGCTGTGATTTATCTGTATTGGTGTATTTTGAAGTACGAGAACGTGTATTTCTTCCTATTTATGCTTAGTTTATTGTCCTTCTGGATTTGTTTTGCAGATTAGAGGTATGCACACTTTAATTCGCGACCGAGATATATCGAAGCATGACTTTGTCTTCTATTCGGATCGGCTTATTCGTCTGGTCATTCTCTACCATTCTCTGATTAATTTACTGATCTATAATTAGTTTTCTTGGAGATATAACTAAAATGTTAGACATAGATTCTAATGTTAAATACCTCTTTAGGTTGTTGAGCATGGTCTTGGCCATCTACCTTTCACTGAGAAGCAGGTGGTCACACCCACAGGTACATTTAATATATTAAAAATGCTACTGAACTGACAGAAATAAGTTGTTAGATTTTATGCAAAGATGCATATCATTTGCAGTCGATCATACTTACCTGTTTGAGTTCAATTAAGCTTGATAACATTCAGGCTTGTTTGTTTCAAATTTCACCTGGAATTTAATTTTCTTACAACCTTTGTTGCAATTGAATGTCCTGCCTTTTACCCGGCGTGAAGGTGTGGGAGAGCAAGGAAAAGGAGGAAGTGGTGTCCTAATTTTTAGCCAACCTCTCTCTTTTAGTTCACCAACTTCACCCTGAAACAAAGAGTTAAAGTCCTCCACTCCTTTTGTATACGGGTATAATGGAGTCCAATGAGGACCATAGTCTGTTCTGTACTTTTCTTGAGTCTCTCTGTTTTGGGCTTCAATATCAGCTCAAAGGCCTAGATTCAGCACGTGTGCAGCTTGCTAGATGTTTCTATATTTTTCTTTACCTAGTTCTCCCATACTTATATACTGTAAATGTGAAACTTCCTACTCTTTTATCTCAGACATATGGAACAATTTAATTTATTGATTACTGCTGTATGAGAAAAGTTGGCTGTATGTGTTTCACTGTATAAATTAAAACCAATGATTTTCAACTTTCTGAAGCCTTCTTGAAATTGTTTTGTAGGATCTGTATATACTGGTGTTGATTTTTGCAAGAAACTATGTGGAGTTTCTATTGTCAGAAGGTGAGGTTAAGTCAGGTGTTACTGATATTTTACTTCGTCAAAAACAATTTACCCGAGCTGCTATGTGGCATCGATTGTAAGAACATTACATGCAACTTGAGCTTTTGTTTTATGGCAATGGGGACCTGTTTAGATTGTTTGCTTTTATGTAAAATTTCATTCTCTAGAAAAGATAAAATAGTAAAATTTCTCTGTTGCAAAATATTCGCCATTTATTTGCTGAAATGCACAGGATTTTCTGCAAAATTTCAATTGAAAGGAGGAATATTAATTCTTACCTTGCCTAGCAGCCTCTTCCTTTTGTTGCTTTTGGCTCTCAGCCCATCCTTTGTGCTATTGCTCATGTCCATCCATGTATTTGTCTGTTTTGTGGTACAATTTTATTGTGCATCATTGGATTTTCATCGATAATACTTATATGGTTTCGTTTTTCGTATCTGGAATCTATTTTAAAGTGGTGAAAGTATGGAAAATGCATTACGTGCTTGTTGCAAAGGTATTAAAATTGGGAAGATTCTGATCCATCGTGATGGTGACAATGGGAAACAGGTTGGTGATTTTACTGTGATTCTTTCACCTGCTGTTAATGCTTTGCTCTGAATTTGAATGAGAGATTGCAATACTTCACGCATTATGCTTATTCTTTTTCCTGAGCACAGCTTATATACGAAAAACTCCCAAAGGATATTTCTGAACGTCATGTTCTGCTGCTGGACCCAGTTCTTGCTACAGGTAATGGCAGCAATGATATTCCTTCTTGTATCCTCTGTTGTTTTGGATAGGCCGATATTATGTGGTATGCAAAAGTGAACCCATGCCTCTAGAAAGACTTAGGAGGGATTGTTGGCTGTTGCGTTTGATAAGTAGAAGAATAGTAATATAGTCACAATGACTAATGCAGGGTTTTTCTTTCTTTCCTTTTTTGGGTTATAATTAGGAAGATTGTTCTATTTAATCCCCAGATAGATTAGGTTTCTCCATTTTGATCCTTCAATTTTAATTTCAGCCATTTGATCCCCAAATAATTTACTTTTGTCCTTTTGGACAAATTTCCCTTGTCAAAATTCAAATTTTTTTCTCAAAAGATCACAAAGATAATTATGTAAAATACATAATATTAGAAAAAACCCACCATTTCCCTCCTTTGTTCTGTATATGAAATTATAGAATTATCCCTGTGATCTTTTGAGAAACAAAATAATCCGAATTTTGATGGGTAAATTTGTCAAAAAGGACAAAAGTAAATTATTTGGATATCAAAACGGCTGAAATTAAAATTTAAAGACTAAAATGGAGAAATCTAATTTCTTTAGGGACTAAATAGGACAATCTTCCTTCATAATTACTTATTATATCACTATTCTTCTGATTACCAAATGAGGTAATACATATTCTATTTTGTTCTTTCAAAAGAAAGCAGAACATGATGTATCTTTTCTCTTGAAGGTAACTCTGCGAATCAGGCGATTGACCTGTTGATACAAAAAGGTGTTCCAGAATCTCACATTATATTCCTAAATCTCATTTCTGTAAGTTTTTTCGCCCTCTACCTCAAAAGATTTATCCTTTTTTTCCCTCTTAGATTTCTTCTGTGGATATCCTGACAGTTGATGTTTGGTTTTAACTGTATTAGGCACCGGAAGGAATACATTGTGTTTGCAAACGTTTTCCATCCTTGAAAATAGTTACGTCGGAGATTGATCAGGCCTTAAATGAAGAGTACCGTGTCATACCTGGCATGGGAGAATTTGGTGATAGGTACTTCGGAACTGATGACTGATAGGCACGACCTTGGAAATACTTGACCTGGTGCCTGATATTTACACTTGAACTAACCTGTGAAATCTATTGTTTACTCGTATCTGTCTGATGAAATACATGATCCTTGAATCAGATGACTTCATGTAAAGAATTTTTAGATTGAGAGATTGCAAATGAAGAGAAAGCTTTGTTCAATTTTATGCAGTTGAACTTGTAAATATGGTGATTTGTGTGCCTTCTTTAAATGTGAGTCTTTTTTTTAATCTGAGTTGCCCTTGGCGTGCTCTGTGATTTCTTAAAATGGTTTTCAGAAATTTGAAACATGTGGATCCATATGGTCTTCGAGTTTACTTCTAATCTAGTCTGCTACGATACTGAAAACTTTCACTAGTAGAAATCTCTAGGGAGTTATAGGTGGGATTGAAGTTGTTTCCATTTCTTTTCTTTCCATTAAACTTAATACTTCTTTCTCTCCCAAACGTAAAAAAGAACGAAGCTAAATTACATATTGAAATGTAATCGCCTCCCTCTTTTCCCTTTTATTATATTATATATTTGTTGGTCATAATATTAGCATGTGTAAAGTGCAGATTTCAATCCACCGTATTTCATCATATGAGTGGTAGTTGGAGTTGAAAAACAAGAAAATAGAGAGGAGACGTGAACACAACTTTTTTTTTTATTTTTAATTTTATTGTGGCCATAAGTACACATTGTGTACGTTATCTTTAATGATAATGCATATAGTGTGTGCATTATTGCTAATCTCTATTGATGATGTGGCTATGAACATGGTAGGCAGGTTGTGAGGTGGATAATAATGCATATGTGATGTGCGTTATTTCTAAGAATAATAACGTACACTTTGTATGCGTTATCAATGAAAATAACAAACACGACAAATGCGTTATTCTTACTGATAAACGCACATGCTGTGTGCGTTATTTCCATCAGGAATGTTTAAACCAACGAAATCCCCGCGATCATCTTCATTTTCTTCTTCTCCAGAAATTCGCTGCTACTTCTCTTCCTCCTCCACCGCGGCTTCTTCTTCTTGCTTTCCTTCTCTTCTTCTCTTGCTCTTCTCCTTCCTTCTCTTTTTCTCTTTCTATTCTCCTTCCTTCCTTCTCTTCTTTTCTTCCTCTTCTCATTCTTCTTCTTCTTTGCTGTGTTGCTATGTCGAGCTTGAAGGACCATGGACTACGAAGATTTTTGGGTTTTGGGGTGGCGAACGGTAGAGGAAGCTCTACCAGATAACAACATTTGATTTCAGTTTGCTTGTTGCTATTGATAGACTTGTGCATATTTGGAATTGGTTCACTTCATTACAAACAATAAACATGAATGCCACTCACTCTATTAGAGTTGTATTATTTTGGGATTCGGAGCATTCCAGAAATGCATTTGGTCCTTATTTCACCAAAGCAGCAAAGAAAATATGGACTTAAGGGAAGAAAGCTCATAAGTAGAGCTCCTCTTGCGGGAAAAAATGTGTTTTCTAATCTGTTCTCGAAAGAGATGAGGAAATAAAACATTTTTAGACTAATGAGTGTAGCGACTTAGCTCGATAGAGCGAGCACAAGACCGGGCACTCGACGCAAGAAGGGGAAGGCATGGTTTTATTCCATAGGAGCGGAGTAGCGAAAGATGGAGTTAGACGAATTAGAACATAAAAATAGCATAGAATAACAGTTGAAAGCTCTTAGCCTAGGGCAGCGTAACGTGAGATTGTGAGAGATGTTCCACTAGAAATATTCTTGTTATTACTTCGACTCATATTCCCCAAAAAGTGGATCCCGCTCTAATAGCTCCGAATAAATTCAATACGTGCATTAAGATATGAAAGCTTATTATTCCACAACAACAAGAGCACCTTTTCACTCTTTCATATTGTGATGCCCCCAACCCTGCCACTAGGTCAACTGCGGCTGAGTAGGGCATCTGCGTGCCTCTCGGCACTAAGTTATAAGTTCTACACTAAAACAAAACCCTAGAATAATACTAACAGGTATACACAAAGTACGCAGAATACTTAAGTAAATTAAATACTACCGGTGCACTCAAACACAGGATAAAAGAAAACTTCTCATTTCCGTTTTATAATAAACACAAAAGTAATCTTACATCAACCACTTACATAAACATAAAAAGAAACTCTACAGACGATTCGAGTCTAAAAAGATAAAACATAAATCTATGCACTTCCGGGGAGATTTGATCCAAAAACTCCTGGCCTAAAACTTCAGTGGCTCGCAGAACCCCTGACCGTTCCAAGCTAATCTGAGAAGAAAACATGATATGGAAAAATGTGAGCGCGAACGCTCAGTGAGTCCATGTGTGTGTGTGCGGTAGTGTTTTCTTTAAAACCATGTCGATGCCATTTTACAAAAACAATTTATGCAATGTCATAAGAAAAATATTTCTTTTGCTATTTTAACAAAACTAATGCTTGAACCTACATGAGGGTTTCGAGCGCAGCTGGGAAGTCTGAGCGAATCAAGACACATCAGTGCAGCTCTATGCCCCAATTTTAAAAGAACATGTAATGCAACAGTGGGGCTCCACAGACAAAGTCCGGATCCCCAAAACGAGGCCATCGGAACTAAGTTCCGGCATCTCGTAGTCAAATACCAACCAAACAACATACGAGCGCTAGATTACAAACAACCGCACTCCCATAACACTGGTCAAAACAGGCTACAGACTCTTGGGGCACCTACCAGGTCTGCCTTGGAACCAACCTCGGTGTCGAGCCCCTCCTGACTCTCCACTAGGAGGTCGAACCCCACCGTAGAGCATGATACGGTGTCCACGTAGACCGATTGAGCCACACCCTCCGCGGTCTACGCCCCTCTTAAAGTGGATCCACCCTCAGAGTCAAAAACCCGTCCACGTCCTCGGAAGAGGCCCTAGTACGGGGGACTAGCCACGTACAGTGCAATCCGCTAACGAGTCCGTTCACTTGATCAACAATAAACTTTAATCTTGGTCGGAATGAGGTTTTCGTATGTATTTACAAATCAAAGGGGCCATTTGCCCGACCATAATAACATATTCAAGTCATAAACATTTCAGAACACAAAAGAAAATCCTCATCCACCAGTCATCACATGCTTATGCAATTTCACAATTATGCCCATGCCAGATCTTCATTCATGCATATCAAAATACGTAACTTTTCAAGCTAGAACAATTTTCAATAATAAATATTTCCCAAAAAAAAACCTGCGTACAACAAACTTCTTATGCACTACCATAATAATCTGTTTTAAAAGAAACACCTAGTTGGAGCACCGCTCCTATGCATTTTTCTACAAAACACGTAACACATTAGGGAGAACATCTCCAAAAACACGCTGAGAAATATTGTTCGAAAAATAGCAAAATCTTGTAAATGTAAAAAAAAAAATATTTGAAATAAAATGGAGTTGGTGGACTCACCTGGATGTAGATCTGGTGCTAAGATCCTACAAAATAATAATGCGAAAATACTTAATACCTGGGTATCGATTAAATAATCCTATTCCCTAAATAATATCGAAATCTTATAAAAGGGACTTTGGGATGTATAGAAATATACCTATATAATAATACGTATACTTATATAATTCTTTAAAAAGATCGAAAAAAAAATCCTATACTCTAAAAAAAATATACTCTCCCAAGAAACCATAATTAACTATATACTAAAAATCCGTTTAAAATATTGAAAGCTTAAAATAAATAACTAGCTTCAAAATATATCATCTAACTAGAAATAAATCTCACTATATATTAAAAAAAACAAATAAACATATATACTATATATATACATATATATATATAACCTAACTAACTAAAACAAAAGAAAATAAAACATGCAAACATGCAAATAAAAGCTCACTTGAGAAACATGCAAACATGCAACCATGCAAATAAAAACTTACTTGAGGCTAGAACTTGGCTGCCTTTTTTTTTTTATTCAAGGAAGGAAATGATAGGTTTATATATATATATGCTCAAGATTGAGGAAATTGCCTAAAGAAAGAAAATGGCTTGAAATGGCTTGCATGCCTATATATATATATATATATATATATATAGAGAGAGAGAGAGAGAGAGAGAGAGAGAGAGAGAGAGAGAGAGAGAGAAGGAAATGGCGGCTCATGGCTAAAAATAATTCGGATCAGAGACGGAACTACACACCTCGGGTGGGCTGGAGCCCACCCGGGAAATTTTTTTTTTATAAAAATTTTATATTGTTTTATATTTAAGCCCTCCAAAAATTTTTTTTTTCAGTTTAGCCCCCACAAAATGTAGGGACATCATTTTATAGACGAAATTCTGGCAAAAATTTTTTTCCTCCAGCCCCCCCAATCATATTGTTCTGGTTCTGTCCCTGATTCGGATGATGGCAGGTGGAAGGCTAGGTGGCGGCCTTCCTTAATTGTGAAGTTTTGTTTTTTGTTTTTTTTTTGTTTTTTTTTAAATTCCTATATGAAAATGCCAAGTATTTTAAATTTCTAAAATAAATATACTAGGTATTAAACTAAAAATCCACTTAAAGGAATTTATAAACCTTAATAATAAAACCTCAATAAGATAATAAAATTTTATTTCTATTCCTAAATATCCCCAAAATACTACTAAGTGCCAAAAACACTATATCCCACCATATATATCAAAACTATATTTTCATCACGTTCTTAATTTTAAGGTCATGCTAGGTGCTTACGGGGTAGGGCGTTACACATATACTAGGGGATTTTACTTGGAAAATAAAATGTTCCATACTAATGGATTCGGGTCTATAACCATGGGTTCCAATGCAGGAGATATTGCACTTACCAATGAGGTCCTATCGAGTAGTATTACACAGAAGAAATCGATTAGAGGCACTAATATAATTAGATCCGCTCTTCATAGACAAACTTGGGATTTGCGATCCCAGGTAAGATCGGTTTAGGATCATGGGATCCTTTTCTATCAGATAGGAAGGGCTTTAGCACAAAAGGTACTTCTAAGTAATTGCCCCATAGATCTTATATCTATCAATATGATGAAGAAATCTTTTTCTATCAGATAGGAAGGGCTTAGCACAAAATGTACTTCTAAGTAACTGCACCATAGATCCTATATCTATCTATATGAAAAAGAAATCGTGTCATGAAGGGGATTCTTATTTGTACAAATGGCACTTCGAACTTGAACGAGCATGAAGAAATTAACAATACTTCTTTATCTTTTGAGTTGTTCTGCCAAATCGGTCACTCAAGACCTTTGGTCTCTACCCGAACCAGATGAAAAAAATGGGATCACTATCTTATGGATTCGTTGAGAATAATTCGGATCTAGTTAAGTATGGAGTACAGAAAGCAAGTTTAGTTTACCCGCATGGTGACATAATCACTTGTTAAAAACATTTTTAAGCATCAAGGAATGCATCCAAATCAATGGCATGTTCGAATAATAATGAGGATACATTCATTTTATAAAGAGTATCAAATGTTTAATTATACTTTGTATAACATGAACAACGATGATGAGATGCGTTACCTTTGGACTATTAGACCTGATATATCTAAGGAAGGCATTCACGTTCTAGTTGAATTTGCACTGATCCAGTCTCAGACATTTTCAGATGTTCAGTACACTCATGTATAGATGCAAGAGGATCAATCAAATATTCGTCAACATACCATCGCAATAACACCGATAGTTCCTGATGAACCATCAATGGTGTACCCAAACGTAGAGGAAGATGATGAGGACGATGACGACGGTGACGTAGATTATGACGTATCAAGTGCATCTGACAAAGACAATGGTGATAATGATTAGGAAGATGACATTGGCACTCCTCTAAACCCTCTATCTTTAACTAAGTGAATCAATAACAAAGTAGTCAATGGTTCAATAACGCTCCGTATGATTATACATCATCTCGAGTCTTTCTAGATATGGGTTTAGAAGAGCAGATAGATGATCTCATTGAATCAGACACTATCAGATTACTGGATTGGAATGATGCAATGAGGTTCTTTGACAAAATCTTGCAGTTCAAAAGTGGTCTATTTGGATAGGACGAGAGTTTGGAGTTGTTAAAATTAAGAGCGATCAATAGACAACAAAATGTTATCATCACAATGACTCTAATTTTTGTCTATGGTATATCCGAATAAATAAGAAAGCAACCCATGGTTGTTGGGAGATAACTAGATTCACCAAAGAACACGTATGCTTTGTTCATGTTACTCAAAACAAGCATCGAAATATGACTTCAAAGTTTATTTCAAAACTAATATCGTATCTTGTTGCCAACGATCTAGAGATCCCTATTTCAAACGTCATCCAAGAAGTTCAAGCATTACTCCAGACGGGTTGTACGTACAAGAGGGCATGATACGTTCAGAAGTTTACAGTAGAAACGGTGTTTAGAAGTTGGGAGATAACTTTTCCAATTCTACCCAAATATCTTCAAGTAATGAAAAATTCTAACCCGGGAACTGTGTACGAGTGGTTGCATCATAGAACAAGTTTTTCCCCAGACTATGTTTTCAAATTTCTTTTTTGGTGTTTCGAGCCTACTATAAATGGATTTCAACTATTAACCGGTGATTTCTGTGGATGGCACTCATCTTGGGGGACCATATAAGAGTGTACTATTAATTGCAAGTACGTTAGATGCGAATAACCATTTGTTCCCTTTAGCATTTGCAATTATTGATAAAGAGTCGTCCAAAAGTTGGAATTGGTTCCTCAAACTTCTACGGGAAAACGTTGTTAAAGATTGGCACGTTTGTTTAATATCGATCCCACAAATGGATTTTATCTGCTATGCAAAATTAAGCTTTGTGGCAACCTCTGCCAGCATAGGTTTTGTCTTCGCCACATTTGGGCAAATTTTATCAAGACCTTTAAGAACAACGAATTAAAAAGTTTAATGTGGCAGGCTAGAACCGAAGTTAAGCAATGGAAATTTAAACGTGTCATAAATGAAATGCAAAGCAGAAATGTAGAAGCTTACATTTTTTTAGCCAAGATATCCCTGGAGAAATGGACACTCCTGCATGATGGTGGGCACAAGCACAGAGTGATGACAACCAATATTTCAGAAACACTTAATAGTGTCTAGAAAAAAGCTAGGGTCTTACCTGTCATAGTTGAATTAATATTCAGCAAACCTTTTAAGTACTTCAACCAGCACCGTCAAGAGGCCCAAAACTGCGTGCGTCCATTTTTAACAAGAGTTTTTTTACAAGCTTTTCAGATTGAATTGAAATCAAGTGAACTCACAGTTACACCGTATAATACACGAGTTAGTATTTACATGGTTAAATCTTTGATATGGGTTGATGGTAGCGGCAACAACGTTTATACTTTAAAAACGAATGAAAAATCGTGTAGTTGTGGTAAGTGACAAGAATATACATTGTGTTGTTACTCTTACAGTTTGTAAATATAATAGTACAAGACCAGATGCTTATGTGCTAGACATATATTCGCGAGAAACTTACAGACAAAAAATACCAATCTAATTTTTATCCGGTTGGGCATGAGGACTTTTGGAGAGAAGCTCCTTACAATTTAACATTTTATCCTCTAAATATGAACAATCAACGGGATCGAAAATGGGGTACAAGGTTTCAGGGGGAAATGAATTATCGAAATTCGGATTCTCCTCCAAGATGTAGCAGATGTCGAATGCCCAGGCATAATGGAAAAATTGTAATAACCCCCATTTAAGCAATGCATAAGTTTCTTTTTTCTCAAATTGTTGTAATATTTTAGGGTTTCTATTAATGCTATTCCTTTTTTAAATTTCTTCTAGGTACTTTTTTTTATAAATTCTTTTACTTAAATCGATTATAAATTATCATATTAAAATTTACAACAAGTAACAGTATATAAAATACTTTAAATTACTTCTTCGTATTTTTTTTATAAAAATTTTCCTTCTTAAAATGGTTATAATTATTATCGTACAAATGTACATCAAATAACATAAATAAAAGAATACTATCTTTTAAAAAAAAAATTATAAGTTTTGCCAAAAAAAAATATGATAGACAACGCATACGGTAAATGCGTTATCAAAGAAGATAACGCACATCTAGTATGAATTATCTGCCACATCGGATAATTAACTATTGTTTAGTGATAACGTAAACAACATGTGTGTTATCTTTAATGATAACGCACACACTATATGCGTTATGGCCACAATCAGGTTAAAAACAATTTGCGACCATTTTAGTGGCTTTTTTAAAAAAACTAGCCAAATATATCAAAAAACCTAATACAGTCTAGTCAAGGTAAATGAAATACAAATTCAGACAATTGTCACAAGGTAAAAAAACTTTGTTTTTGTGGTGAAAGTTTGTTAGTTCAAAGTGCCTATACCGCTTTTTGTATCATCTTCCGTGTATTTTATAAATTTTAAAAAAAAATATATCGTAAAAGAAAGCGGTATATTATAAGATAATGATAAAGACCATCCAATATCTTGGGTGGAATATTTGAGTCAAATATGTACGTCATTACCACAAAAGAAAGAAAAATCCAAAACCATTCTTCTATATTGGATTTGCTCCCTTAATACTGATTATGCTTGAAAATGAGTCTAAATAGGTTTGAAAGAAAGCTTCTCATATTCATATCCAATTATGTACCGGAAGACCAAATCTAGATCCGCTAATATCATTTTAACATATCCGTGTTTGTTCTCAACAAATTCAAATCTAAATCTCAGCAGACCTACTTTTTTTTATACACGTTATAATTTTTTCATCTTGATTAAATATTTTTAGTAGCAATATATTAATAAAATGAACTAAACTTGTAAATTCTAATATAAATTATGTAATTCATAAACAATACACAAGTTTTGATAAAGAAAATTAAACAAATATAATAATAAATTAATACTCATAGAATCTAACATAATAGTCTTTAATATTAAACTCAAATTATTAAGCAATCTGGTAAAACTTTAAACTCTAAAACTTAAAATTTCACTTTGCTAAAAATATAAATAAGTATAAACATATATAATTAATAATATATATTAGATTTTAAACGAAATCGGCGAAATGATCCATCTTAGATTTGAATTTGTTTTAATATTAAGAATTGGATTTGAATTTGAATCTGGGTAAATGAACAAAATCCTTATCCTAGTACCATTAGTTCGAGTCTAGATTTAGATTCGAGTAAATGGGTCCTATTTCAGCGTGGTTGTGGAAAGTACCGGTGGCGCTTCATTTGCGGATCGCTAGGCTACAAGGAGGCTTCTTTACATAGCCCAATTTGTTTTCTGGGCCACAGAGGATATCAGTTAAAATAGAAAATTTCAAGTGAAAGCGTTTCAAAGTAAAGTAAGGAGCTTTTGTAGTTGGTCCGAGATTATTCCGTTCCCGCCACCTAAAGCGACTGTATGCGTTTGGAAGTCCTTCAATTGGCTAGTGAGTGCTCAACCTCCTCTGCTCTGCTCGGAGTAAGAGAACTAAACTTCAATGGCGACATTCAATCTCATTCCTCTTTCTCTCTTGTCTCTGACGCCACCCATCCCTCTCTCGCTTCATTTGTCCGCCGTACACATACAGAAATATCCACAACTACTGACGTCTATTCCACCCGCCGCCGCCCGCGCCCCCCCAAAAAAAAACAAAATCGTAACCCTTATCCAAACTCCCCGCTCGGCCTCCTTATCTTGTGCCCTTCACTGTTCTCACTTCCAATAGTACCCAAACTCTTCCTCTGTCTAATTTCTAGTAACCCTGACTTTACTGCATCCAGCATTTTTATTGTTTATAGAGAAATGAATTGTGGGGTGCTCGGGTTGTATCCATGAGTATAAACTATTCCATGAATATAAACTATACCATTATGCTATTGTTGATGAGGCCACTGATTTTTTCTTGAGAAGCTTGAGGTTTCTAATTTCACCTTTGACAATTGTAGACTCGTAATTTTTAAGATTTAATTGCCATTTCGATTTTGATTATTTTTTCTTTCTGTGCATATCGGACTATAAAGTGTTTCCTCTACAGTGGAAATGGAGATGCAGTGCAAAACTTGCTGTTCAGGGTTCATTAAGTAAGCCTCTGATTGGGCTTTATCAATAGGGCACTCACAATGTTGTTGATATTCCCGACTGTAAAGGTCCCATATCTTATCCGAGTCTCTCCCTTAAAGCCTGAATGCCTGCCTTGCTACTTACGAGTGGAGTTATTGTTGATGCAGCTCACCATCCAAGCATTATTGCGGCTGTCGAACTCCTGAAAAAAGGCAAGTCTATTCATCATTATCCTAAGTTAGCCTCAGATTTTAAGTCTTGGTATCCATAAGGGCTTGAAATCCCTTTGCAAGAATAATAAAAGTAAATGTTGAGCCTTGTGTTGAAGAACAAGGCACTGGTGAACAGAGATACGTTCCAGTGATTAGGGAGAATGGCAAATCGATAAGATCTCTATAATCTCTTTCGACCTACCAAAGATATGGGAATAGTAAGTATGGTATGCGGACAAATATTATATATATGATCGCATCTCTTGTGCTTCTTGTGGGATTGAATTTCAGAATTTAGAACGGGTAAGAGTTGTCTTCTAATTTAGCACTATTGCAGGTAAAGTGTAGGCTTCTTTGGTTTGGAATTCTAGAAATGCAAACTCCCCTAGTTCCAAAAATTTGAATGATTTTGGTTTATTAACTTATTTAGTTTTAATGTTTTATGTAGTAGTTGTCTCATAAGTAATTTTGGTCCATGAATTGCATCTAGTTCCTGAGAAACGATGGCCCAAAGGTGAAATGTCAATGAATAATATGAGTTCATACTCTCTCTCTCTCTCTCTCTCTCTCTCTCTCTCGCATACACTGCACAAAGTCCCAAGCAATAACTTGTCATTGTGGTTGACTGCCCTAGAAAGGGCCTTGGACCTTCTTTGGTTAGTGCACCCAAGCTATGTCAACAAGGGAGCTTAAACACAAGTTTTCTGAAAGATAGGCTCAATGCGATTACATCAAATGATGCAATCTCAATGAAAGTGTGGCACATGAAAGGAGGATGTTTATGTACTTACACTCTACTTATAATTATACTTCATTTACAAAAGCAAAAGGTGAAAAGAGACCATGGATTCTGCGAGCATGAGAAGTTCCAATACAGTACAAAAGAATAACTGCAGAAGAGGAGTGGTTATCACCTCCTCATATGCTTATGTGAGTTGTGGATGACACTGTTTTAAAGAGGTAGACGGATTTCAAGCTTGAAACCTTTCCCCTCTTTCCTTCAAAAGATAGCCATATAGACAAATATATAACGCCACATTTGCATTGCAGGATTGCATGTCACTTGCATCCGGTAAGAAATGGCGTGTGGAGAAAGAACATTGCTTTAATTTCTTTCGTGGCACACCAAGGTATTTCATATTATATTATTGTTTTGGGAAGATGTCTTATTTAATCCCTAAAGTTTAGAGCTTGGCATATTGTGGTTATGTTATTTTTTGCTGTTATGGTCCCTAAACAATTTATGACAATCCTAGAAGATCCTTTTGCGCCAAACACCTAACGTCCTTAACGAAAAACCACAGGAGCTGCTTACATGAGTTACTATGAAGTGTAGAATATGTATTATGGTAACCCGTTCCCTCCAAAAGCAAATCATGTGAGGCTTAGCTTAGGGGAAAACAATTTTCCTTTACTTGAGTTTGAAAACTCTGCTTATTTTGCGAACCAATATAATTTGGAATTTGCAATTTATTTCCATAAATGAAAAAGAGAACATTAGAATGTAATAAGCTTCATCCTCTCCTTTTCGCCTCCTCCATAACTGTCATTTTTCGAAGCCAAGTTGCCACCATCCAACAGCGGAATCACCATGGTAAAACGTGTGTTGCTTTTGGAGGGAACGAGTTATAATATTTATTTTACCCTTTAGATTAACTCACATGATCAACTCATGTGTTTTTTTTTTAAAATTTTTTTAAGGAAGTTAGTTGTTTATATGCAAAAGAAGATCTTGAATTGCCATAAATTGTTTAGGGGATAATAATGACAGAAAATAAATTTTAGGGACCATCACATGTTAAGGTTTAAACTTTAAGGACTAAATTGGTCATTTTCCATATTGTTTTATCATTTATAAGGAACTACATGACATTATCATGCATCCTGGAGCATATTAACCTCTCATCTGATCACTGAACTAAGAACAAAGAATAGCAAAGATATTAGGTTGAACTGTTTAAACTGCAATGACTGAAGTTAAGAAGAATAATTGGAAATGTAAGATTAAATTAGATATCTCAAGGAGAGTTGAATCCCATCAAAGATAGATCTCATCGTTTTCTCCTAATAAGAATCATTCTTAATGCTAGTATTATTATTTTTTTTCTGACAATTTAGGTGAAAAGAATTAGTGTGAGCTTCTAGGTTTGATAATATATATAACCTCTGATATTTGAGGACAGCTCATTTAATATATTATTACATTCATGTAATTCTCAAACGTTCTACTACAACTACATATTGCCTGCTTTCCTAATAATGTAGCTACACTTATTTCTAAATATAATATTAACCTAACATTGCTCATTTTATTGGTTGTGAATATGCTGCTTTAGGTAGTTTAGGTTGCTATTACATTTCACTAACTAATTGAGGCATTGCATTTGGATTCAGGATTGAGATTCTAGTTGTGTTTAAAAGAGGATCAGCAGCAACATACAAAGCAGGGAAAAGTAAGAGATGCTAAAAAGTGTTTAAGAATGTGAAGCTCATGTTGATTGTGGAAGCAGAAACAAGATGGAAAAAATAACAGGTGTTCAGAAGATATGCAACAAAAGTAGTTATCAATATGATAGTCCTGTATTTATCTTGTCCGCAAAGACAGATTTGGCGATTTTGAAAGTAAGGAAATCATTTACTGTTCTATATGTGCTACACAATCTCACCTTTGCAAAATATTTTGCACACTTGTGGTTCACTCTTTGTGTGAAAATTGAAAAGAATACAATTTTGAAGAAGAAAAGTTCAAAGGGATTTCAAAAGAATGGCTTGTAGAAAGTAACAGCTTGTATATTTTCTCTGGAGAACCTCAGTGTCTCTTTTTTCCCTTCTTTTCCAGATGAGGGAAAGCAGTCAAAATGTTGTGGGCCCTTAAGTCTTGCCTGGTCAAGATTCCCACCACAGGAGACACCTATAAGAAAGAAGAACTTCAGGTCACTGATTTGATTCTACCAAATTTTGTTCATACAATTCGTTGACTGTTTTTCCACAATATATTCCGTTATTTTTTTGCTTGTGTTATGTAATGCATTCTCTTTATAAACATGGCAAACGTTACTCAACAATAGAAATTGGTGAAGGAGGAGAAGTAAAAGGTTCAGTAAGAATGTTGCATTATATAAACTCACCCCTGCTGCTTGATACTTTGGTACGATGAGCATGTGGCGTAATCCCACCTGCCGGAAGAGTACCATTGCCTTTGCTACGGACATGCTTTCGACCACTGTATAAGGAGTTGTGTTTGTAAGAGGATGTAAGTCAACATACATCTCCATCTCCTCCTTTGTGACAGTTATATCATCAATTTTGCCCCACCTTTGTGCTAAATCAACTGAGGTAAATTTCTCTCTCACTTCCCATTCCTCCGTTCTTCTTCTTTCATGCAGGAACCACTTCCTTTTTAATACTAAAAGAAGATGAACTCTGAGGACCAGTCCGTGCAGTTCAGTTGCACCAGATGGCAGCCCTGCTGGTGGGACTATCCCTTCATCTACAACAGGGAACCCATTGTGTGTCGTGTTCCTAAGGACCTCCACAATACGACCCACTTTCTCAATTCCACAAAGAGTAACTACTGGTGGCTTAACATCAGCTAGCTCACCCACAGTTATATTTCTCATCCATGGCTCAGGATGTGCATCCAAGAACGGGAGTCCTTTCAATTCTAGTATTATTTCATATATGCTTGGGTTGAAGCAGTCTCCTACAGTTTTTGCGATCAAAAGAACTAGCATTGTTATGGGTAGCAAGAGAAGGTTGTTTGTGAGCTCTAGAAATATGACACAGAGGGAAACCGTCATTCTCATTGAACCAGCCATGAGGGAGGCTGCACCCAGAACGGCGAAGAGCCCTTGGTCAATCTTTGTGTATGGTCCCATGGCAAGGCCTAGCATACGGCCATAAGCAGAACCCATGAGTATGATGGGGAGGAAGAGACCAGATGGAACAGCAATTCCAAATGTGATGAGTCCTAGAATGCAATAGAGAACAAAGAAGATACTGAGGGAGAAAACATCGAACTCTGCTGGAGTGTTTATGGAGAAAATGTTGCGGACAGAATCATCATTGGTAGTGAGCAGAGTGGCCAGGTCATTGTAGTAGCCTTCTGGGCAGTTGAATTGCTTGAAGTTCCCTGCTCCTCGTGATGTGGGGCAAATTTCTGGATTGGAGGAATCACAAGGTTTACAGCTTGCGAGAAACGGAAGTCCATATATGCATACAGAGGTGAAGAGGGAAACTGAGAGAGCAAGCAGAAGTTTATGAAATTTGCCCTTCCTGCAACAATTTTAGTGTTGTTTTAACTGGATTGGTAAATCTTCAAAATGGATGATACTATTATGGACAGGATGGTACAAGAGACAAAAGAGAGCCATGAAAATAAATAAAGGATACATACTCATTAATGAGATTATAAACTCTCAAGACCTTATGGAGAAGATAATTGTAGAGGCTCCCAAGAAGTCCACCAATGACACCGATAACAATCACTGGGATTAGGTCTACAACATGGTACCTCACACTAACACCGCTTACATCAAACATGATTAGTCCTCCTCTCCCAAAAAGTCCACAGTCTCCAGATTTGCAGTATTCAATGAAGGCCCTGAGCACTACCACTACAACTGCTGTGCTGAAGAAAGTTCTCCATAGGAGGGCACTTCTCCACCATGTTGCCACCTCCTCCAGAGCAAAGAGGACACCACCAACTGGTGCTCGGAAAGCAGCACAGACCCCTGAAGCTGCACCACAGGTAATGAGATCTCTACGGTCCCGATCATTATTAAAGTAACGAAGCCAGCTCCATTTAATACGATAATTGTCTGGCCCGCCTTGTCCTAGTAAAGAGGCAATGCAGGCTCCAATGTGCACAAGAGGACCTTCTTTGCCTAGGTCTAAGTTAGCAGCAACTGCTCCTATGCTTCCTATGATCTGAAATAAATTGAGGAGGTTAAATGCATTTTTCACATGGATGCATCAAAACCTATTCCATTGTTAGGCATATATTGTTGTTAATCAGAAGCATTAGGCTGATATTTTTTCAATCCATGATTTGGTTAGTCATTTTGGATGGGTAGGCAGGCTATCTGGATTTCATCATAAAGCAGATCGTCTTACTTTAATTTTTTTTCATTTTTGTGCGCTCGTGCAATATAAGTCCAAATTCGAAAGTACTTTGTAAATAGGATGAGAGCACCCACCTTGACAATCAATGTTGTAGCTCCATACATATTGGGAGTGTCCACACCATTGAGATAAGCTTTGATTTCAGGTATTCCAGGTCCGGCTGCTGTTGGTGCAAAAAACACACAGAGAAGGGCAGCGACGAGTGTAAGAACAAAATTTGTGCCAGTAAAGAACAAGAGACCAGCTAAGTACCTGTATCATCCAGCAAACCGAAACAGAGGTTAGCGTCATCATCTTTGAATTCTAAACTTAGTCAGACTATCAATGATCTAAATAACTGCTGAGAAAGCATGAGGATATCAATAGATGGGACTAATTAAGTGAACCTTTTTTCCTCTATGTACTTGACCACATAAAGTACTTTGTAGCCGGCAATGTTTTCAATTGCCAGATTGATTAGGCTGGCAATTAACCCTGTTAGAAGCCCGACTAGGAATGCCAAATTCCATTTCAAGAAGATGTACTGCAAGACTTGGACTTTTGATCTGCTTCTCCAGTCATGCTTGAATAGATCATTTTCGTTGATCCTATGCATGGATCGAAACACCAACTGAATAAATGTTGTCTGGGGATATATTTAGTCTAAAAAAAGAAAAGAAAAATGGATGGATGATTGGTGTATTTGTTTCTTACTCATAGTCGAGGCTCTCAATGTAGGAAACTTTGGCTCCAACCATAGCAAGGGGACTGGATGAAAGCGTCCTGTTCCTCTTGAGGAGAGGCTGATGAAGGGAGTTGCTCTCCGGATCCCTTTCTTCATCATCTTGTTCTACTGGGACATGGTTATTAGTTGCAGCTTCTGCAACTTGATTGGATAACTCCTCCATTAGTATGGGAGAAGTTTTTCACATTAAAGGGAGGGGAGAGGGGGAGGTGTTAGGGAGCCCTCCTGAGTTGTAGACTTGAAATATGGAAATGAAAGAAAATTGTGTCTCAGTTTTCTGGTTTATAAGACACAGGAGAGCAGAGTTGGGATGGGAGAGATGAAATGAATGATGAATTCCTAAATCTCTCTCTCTCTCTCTCTCTCTTTCTCTGTGTTAAAGTCGTGTAAATTAAGATTAGTAAGAATACTGACTGTTAGATCATAGATGTGGTGAAAAAGTATAAGAGAACAGAGAGCGGTGAAAGGAATAGGACCCCAATGATAATTTTGGTTGAGTAGAAATGTGAAAAAATAAAAAGAGGACAAAATAAACAGACCACAAAGACAAGAAAAGAGAGGGGTATCTAGAGAAGGTAGGGGCTGTTCTGGGGCCCCGACTTGAACATGATTGACAATCAATCCGGAGGAAGAAACGGTCCTCTCTCTCCCCCCCTTCTTTTGTCATTTGGTAATTCAGTATTTTAAAATTCTCAACTAATCTCTTTAAGATTCTCAAACAGCAATACAAGGTTGGCATGAGATATTAACTCGTTTTTTGGTAATTCGAATTTAACACCTCTCACTTAGCGTGTCAGATGAAAGTACTTTAGTGAAAGAGTCTCGTTATCGGATCACACACCTCTGTTTTCCTCTCACTGCAGTAAACCAAAAAAAGATTAAAAAATAAATTGTGAAAATGGTGTTATGGTTCTGAGGGGAAATAAATTTCAGGATGATGCTGTCAAAAAAAGATAAAAAATAAAAAATAAATTGTGAAAATGGTGTTATGATTCTGAGGGGAAATAAATTTCAGGATGATGCTGTCACCTTTCAAGATTTTGGTAAGGTTAACATTATTATTTCATTATTAGACTGGTGAGTCTATTTTTACTCCTTTTTCTGATGAAACATATCAGTAGTAGGAGTAGTTGTATTCTTTAATAGGTGATATATTTGGGGATATTTGGAGGGTAGGCAATTAATTTTCCAGGCGTCAACATTACAATAGTGGGGATTCTTTTCTTTTTTAGGTGTTACTGGTTTTTTTTGCATACGTCTCGTGATAGCTGCTGCAACTTTTTATTCATCAAGATCTCGTTGGCTTGGCGCCGTGATGATTTGTAAGTGTTTTTTTTAGTAATTTTTAAGCTTTACCATACTTCTCCAATTGCAATTTGCCGCTAGTAGTTTTCTAAAAAAAATAGAAAGTATTGCAGCAAGTGTGGGGGGAGAGGACAGGTGTACGGTGGAGATGGGAAAAGAGAGATTGATCCTAGGGATGATATAGTCACGACCTTTGAAGCAAGTGATAAGTCATCTTATCCAAGCTACGTGGCAATATGCTGATTCATAGTATTATTGTTATTAATAATGAATGTTGTTAATGTAATATTTGTATTTGTATGGAGGAGGAGGAAGAGGATTCTTTCAATGATTAACCCATTGATGAATTTTGTTTTTCATATATAATTAATAGTAGTAAAGAAAAGATAAAAGAGGTTGAATAATGGAATAGCAGAAGAATGGATTATGGATTTGATCAATTTCAATTCATGAGCATGATGGATGGATGGTGGGTGTCCCCACGCCTGTTTCCACATGTCCACACTGTACCCATCCAACTGGTTCATAAAATATTCAACTTGCATATGTCTCATGTGCTTTGCTATCCTCACCTTCACAATTTCTTCTTTTTTCTTTCTCCTTTCCACCATAGGACAAACTTCCTCATTTGCAAGGCATTCTCCAGATTTGTGAATGTCTATGTGTAGAATGTAAATTATAATAATTCAACAGTCATGTAAATTAGGGAGGTTGAAATTCTCACAAGTAATTAATATGCGTTCATATAGGCTTCTTTTTTCTCTCTTCTTCAAGTGATGGATTTTTATTCATTTGGGATCTTATTTTGACTATACGTAAACTCTGGGAATCCAAGAAAAAAAAAGGAAATAGATAAATATGAAATAGAGGATGATGAGTTAGTTATATGGGGTTGAGTCTGTGTCCAGTGGCAGCAGGGAACCGACCGTCTCACCGGACATAAACCCCAATTTGATTTGATGATGATGATGATGGGTGATGAACTTAATAGCAAATGAGTGGTACTATGATATGATATTCCGTGGTCGAGGCGCCAATTCTATCAACCTACCAAATGACACAGGTGAACGTCCCACAACCACCAAAAACCAAGGGAACCAAAAACAAAAAGAACAAAAAAAGGAGAAACTATTTCTTACCTCTGTTTCATCTTACGATATATATATATATATATATTGAAGTTTTACAACATATTAGTGTATGGTAATTTTTTTTAAAAATTGTTTTCGGATTATACTCATCCATCCGTTTCAAAATAAGTATTACAACATTTTAAATAAATATTAAAGTTTTGAAATCAAGAAAAAATATGATTTTTTAAAGATAAAAAATATATATTAAAGAAATAAGGAATGAGATGAGATAAATTAAGAAAAGTATAATAAATGATCTTTAAAAATTATTTTTGTTATTTTTTTATTTGATACATTTTGGATATCATGCTGTTTAAGAATCAAACGAAATTTTAGATTTTTTTTTTTTTTGCATTGATTAGAACGTTCTTCATAATTTTCTCTCTCCTTATTATTTCGCTAATTTCCATATTAGAATAATAAAAAGAGGTTGGAATTCATTATTAATTGGAAGGTATTATAGGCAAAAATTCATTAATGTTTTTTTTGTAATTGCAATGTGAAAAAAATACGAAAATTCTCACAATATGTCAAGTAGAAAAAACGGGGGAGTATAAAATACTTATTTTGAATGGAGAAAGTATTTTTTTAATATAAGAAGTGCCACGTATAGTGAAAATTGATCATAATAGTTGTTTAAGCATAACCTTACTATCAATATCAACAACTTAGAGAATTTTTTTTAATATAAAAGGTGTAATACTTGATAGGAATTACGTCATAAACCTATCAAAAGGAAAAGTAAATCTTATATTAAAGAAAATCAATTCGAAGTCTTGTTTTATTAGTAATTATACTTATCTTTATTTAGACTTCGTGTCTAATAGTTAATATTTATCAAATATTAATACATAAATCTTTAATTTTTGAACAATATATAAATTTTTTAGTCAGTTTTTAAAATTACTTAATTATTTACTTAATCTTTTAACCAATCTAATAAAAAAAATTTAACTTTTTTTTTCAAAAATCTCTTTCTCCCTAATTCAATTTTATCCTTTTCAAAATAAAGACATTTAAAATATTTACTGATTTTGAAATTCTTATTTTTTTTTGGCTAAATGTTTTGGAATTCCTTTTTACTCTATAAAAACTTCAAAATATTTTATATATTATAAAACGGGGAGATCAATAGTTTTCCTAATCTATATCGCGGGGCGGACAGAGCATCAACAACAACAAATGGGGAGGTCGGAGCCACGTTGCACCGCTCCTACCTCGTTGCTTGGAATTCTTTAATTTATCCTAGTCAGATCTCAAGTGCGTTTCCATTTCAGTTCAGTGGGTACTTCAAAAGTCAAGAAGACATATTATAGATCATAAAACCCCATCAACCTCTTAAACTAAAACGCCTCTTCTTCAATTATAAAGAGCACCATGTTTCCAAAATAATAATAATAATAATAATAATAATAATAATAATAATAATAATAATAATAATAATAATAATAAAAATAAATAAATAAATAAAAGAAGAAGAAGAACGAGCACCAAACCAACGCCATGATCACTCAATGATATGATAATTCAGGGGCCCTTTATATGAGGCAAAGGGTCCTTAGGCTCATTTTTCCACTATTTCAAAGGATATATCCAACAATATTCTTTACGCCATTCACTTTTATAATTATAATTAGAGGAATGCTATAGAGATCAATATGGATATAATTAATTATGAAAAAAAGTATAAAAAATTTCATTTAAAGGAAAAATACTTTTATGGTGAAAAGTACAGTTTTTTTTATCTTAATTTTAATTTTCTTTTGAGACAATTAATTGAATCATTATTGATCCTTTATAACTTTATTTTTATAATTATTAAAAGAGAAATTAGCTATAAAAACTATTGTCGCTTTCTATTCATAGTCAAAATTTTTTTTTTCCAAATTAATGAGTTTAGAGTCTCGATTATGGATATAAATCACTTGCAAGACCAAACAAACAATCACCAAGGCAGAATTGATCCCTCGTTTTACTTTCAATTCTTAAGTCAGTAGATAATCGAGCAGAGTAAGGATTGTAAATGTATATCGCTCAGATAATAAAGACGAACACAATACCTCTTTGTATTAGGTTTCTTCTTAGGCATCTTCAAAGACATCTGATGTGGGATTAATAAAACTTGACTTGTTTGACCTCCTAAACTCCTCCTTATCTTTTTAAGTTTTTTATGAGGTTATTGGATTGGACCAAATAAAGAGAAAATATATTTCTTTATATTAATATTTGTTGTGTCATAAAAATTGAGCCCAAATAAAAAAAAATTTGATGGGTTGCTCGCTTCCATTATAAGTCTCCTGAAAAGTATCATAAATGGCTTATGATCTTTTTTTTCCACCCATTTTCTATTTCGGGCGAAATTTCAAATTAGGGGTTTTTTTGGGTTAAAAACCCTATTTAAACAATTTTGGTATAACTGTGTACTTTTCTTACTAAACTTCTTCTCCTTCAAATATATATCCTCACAAATAATTTATTCTTGCAGACATCTCATTATTATTGAAGATGTCGACTTCCAAAAATTTGAAACAAAGTGCAAAGAAGCTTTCAAAAATAAACCTTTCACAAGAAGTAGTTCTTTAAAACCTAATGTTAGAATTATTCGCACAACTTCTAATTCTATTCTTGGTGGCTGGAGATATTCAATAGGGAATTACAATATCTTGTTTCCACCAGTTGATTCCGAACAAATCATGGCATTTATGAAGAAACATATCTGTGCCATGAAAACTATAATAAATTATGATTCTGATGATACCGTTGATGTTTTTGATTCTCGGTGCCGTGCTATATCCTTCAAATATATGTCCTGTGAATTTAGAAATTATCCAAAAGATGTTTAAGATTCCATATAGTTTCATAATGGTAGAAATTGCTTGCGGATGATAGGGCCCATCTGTCCACAAGAGGGAGCTTCACAGTCTACCGAAGCAGCTAAAAGTGGGTTTAAGTTTCTCATTACATCCTTTTTTTGTAGATATCATGATTTATTGGGGAATTGAGTTAGGACAACTAGCACCAAATGGGATACAAGAAGTAGTAGCTTTCATATTAATTTGTAAGGCTTTTGGGATACCCACAAATCTGGAAGTGTTTAGAAGTATATTTGATGTAAAGCAAGTAGAAGAAGGTCCACAGTGGCATATATTTCAAAAGAAAAATGTGGCAGGAAGTTTCATAGTAAAGTTACCAATATGTATTCATGATTGGAATGATGAGTTATTTTTTCTCTCAGATGGGCAAGAAATTACCTCAAATCCATGGAATATGAGGAGAGTGTTGCCAAATTATAAAGTAGAATCAAAACGAGGATTTATAGAAGAGTCTATGAAAATAGATTAATACAATATTCCTTTGGAATGATACTAAGAGAAGGATGTTGGAACGAAAAGATTATTGCAAGTGCGGGCTTTTACTCGCCACAGGAAATTGACTTACATGAATTAAGTTAGCGTTTTAGATTAAACAAGTAACTGTGATGATAATGTTTATGTTGTGGCTATTAATTTGTTTGTGTAGAACCATATATTTTTATTTGTTTGCTATGGTTGTGTAGGAACGACAATGTTGATTGGTATGATGGACACTACCATTAAGATGAAGATGACACTACAAGGAGACAAAACTATGGAGGAAGATGAGGATAGAATATGTAAATGTATCGTTATAGATTATAGAGAATGACTAATCTAATATCGGGACTCTGTATTGTGTTTATAGTGCCATCAGAGGCAATAAATGTTTCCAATCTGGAAGCAAGGAGTAAAAAGCGAGAAGATCTTCATTAAACAAAGAGAAACAAATGGTACATTAGAGTCAGGCCATGCTTACAGATAGACTCGAAGGAGCAAAATTCCAAAGGCAAAATAGGATTGGGAATGGGGGAAAAGAAGAAAGTAGCCAATTTCATCCTAATACAAGTGTTACCGGAATTTCTTCTCTTCCACCATTATGGAAGAAGGCGCTTCAGACGAAGGGAATATGAATGTGGTCTTAGAAACAAAGGTAATTGATAACTGTGAGTTAATGTTTCCAAGTTGGTATGTGAGGATGAAAAAGCGAAGAACTTCGTCAAAGAAAGAGAAAGAATTAATGGGTGTGAAGGCCATGTTGTCCGGAAATGAAACAACGACAAATTGGTCGTGGGACTAGTTGATGGATAGTTCTGCGTTGGCTTCATTCCAAGTATTGTATGGGAATAAAATGCCGTTGATAGAGACATGCATATTAATCGACTCTATAGAGTGTTCTAAGATAAATCTATTATACATGTTGCAAATTGAATATTGCTAATGAAGTAGCTCATAGGGTGTCTGTAATGAATTCAGCTCAGCAAGAATTATCTGACAAATATGAAGTTATGAAGGAAGCTTTAGAAAAAAAGAAATAGGAAAAGTTGCACTTATAGGAAGATGTGAAGGGATTGGAACAAGAATCTCGGAAAGTAAAGTAGAAAAAGTGAGACTTGCAAGAGATCTTGAAGAAAAGGAAGAAGAGCTAATGTCTCTGAATAAAATGTTAAAATATGAGTAATTTTCCAATATTACTCAAGAAAAGACAATTATGAAGCAGAATTGAGAAATTGACATGTTGGAGTGCTCTTTGTCAGAGCTGGTGGATAGCAAAGGAAAATATAGAGACAAGTTTAAAGATGAAATTATCCAGGAGTTTTGCGAAAGTGATAGCAGGAAACATTGGTTTTTTGGGTTTGCAATGCCCATGTTATCTGTGCAGTAACCAAGTTAGTGAGAGAGACTCGCAGGACAAATCCTGGTGTAAATTTTTCCCAAATAAAAGATTTATATTATAAGGAAGATACAAAGTGTTCAAAGTTTCCTTAGGATCGTCGTGTAAGGCTAAATTTGAAACAATATTAGCAACCAATAGTGAAGATGATCGAATTCCAAGACAAGATGAAGGTATGGGCTTAGAGGGTCGGGAAAAGTCAATGGAACTAGGACAATGAAGAAGGTGATAATCAGGTGTCTCAGGACAATGACCAGGAGGGAGCACATTAGATGATCACTTAAAACTAGTATCCCAAACACTCCATCTCTGACTATTGGAGATGACCGATATGTTGAAGTAGCAAGTGTGCACTCGAAAGCATGCAGCCGTATCACTGATCCTGTCGTAAATATACCAGGAGGGGAACATCTCCTGGGACAAGTAGTATCCGAGATAGTAGGGCCACCCGTGTTGAAGGACAACGGGAGGTAATAAGCATAGGCAAATGAGAATGAATGGAGCCCAAATTACGAGCAGTCCAAGATAGGTGAAGAAGTGACATCTCCTCGTGGAAAAAGAAAGAGTACTTCTCCTAACAGGAAAGAAAAAAATGGCAAATAAGCCCAGTGGTACGCATGTGGCTGATTGTGTATGAACTTAAGAATACTTATGGGAGTATGAAGCCTTAACCATCTCCCTTAGATAAACTTGGACTTTGGAAGTTTGTGTTTTGAAGTTATCATTTTGTATAATGAAATTTGTGATATTACGCGTAATTTGTTAATGGATTTAACTTGTATGATTAAATCAAATGGCAGTCTTTATGAGATGAGCCCATAATGGTCATGAAAGGAATAAGTCCTTGTATAATCCTTGAGTGTATTGTGTAATTTAAACATGGGCCCGTAAAGAATTAAGCATCCGCGGGCTTGGGAACTCGTAATAGATTTTTGAAAAGGCCAAGAAAATGTATAAATAATCTACTAAGAAAACTTCATATGAAAACTCCTTGAGATATGATGTAATGTACAATAGTGGGTCGTATAAAGAAGATACATGCACAAACCTTTTCTTGCTTGCCCTTTGAGATTCCTGAAGTGCATTTAATGAAGGTGCAGATGCCAGTATTTTCTAAAAAATTGCAAAGAGTTATCCCTTTGTCTCCTACATTTTCATGGTGGGCAAGAATATATTTGGGTTCTGCTGCTTCCCATTAACAAATGTTATTATGCTTTCTCATTTGAAAGATTCATAAATATGCTAAAGATGAATCTGGGACTCTGGGGAGGAGCAGTGGAAGTGGATCTGCACGAGGTAAGTTACGAGATCGACATCATCAAGGGCCGGTTTGTGGAGACTATGGGAGATGCGTATGCTCTCCAAGAAGCCGTTGAGCTATTTTGCTGGATTTTTCCAAATGTGTATCTCCACTCCCTTTATTTGGACAAGTATGTGTACCTAAAGACAAGGGCCATACTAAGGGAAGACTACTAACAGAAGGAGAGAGAATTGGATATCAGGAAGAAGCTCTTGGAGGCATGTGAAGCTACTCTGAACACCCATGATGGTGAAGAAGACAGTTAACTGGGCCTCTGAAAAAAAAATATTAAGAAAAATAGAAGTTTTTGTGGATGACAGACCCCCTGCCAAGTAGGGGTGGTAGGACATGGGACTTATTAGGAATGGCCCCTGATAAGTATTTTTGTCAATTTTTGCTTATTGTTGGCCATATAAGGTACCGGGAATGGTGTTCTGGTATCTTCTTAAAATGTAAGCCCCAAAATATCTTGTTGATGACTATTTTGGAATATATATATATATATATATATATGAGAGTAGTATTTAGATCAAATTTGTTTTTATACTTTATGTATTTTGAGTCTTTGAATTGATTTTTAGCATCAAGGCCAAAAATGGGAGAATTGTAAATAAAAGTTATTAAGAATGTTTTCTGATGAAAATCAATAAATATTATACGTATAAATATATGGAAAGAGTAGAAGAATAATCAACTAGGTCTTTGTGAATAATTGAGATATGTTATAGATGATTTGGAATCAACCAAACATTTGTAGACCATGAAATATAAATCATAGAAGATGTATTTGATATTTGTAATATACTCAAATACACGATAAGTTATGTGAGATAACTTTATTTAAGGATTTTTTTTTTGAGATTAACATTGTTCCAAGTCGTTGCTAAAATTTTCCCAAAAAAATCCTGTAATTTGTAACTCCCATTTTTATTTCATTTGAAAACCTGATATGTTCCTTCCCAAGTTGGATCTAACTTTATGCTTGGATCAATTCTACTGACTTCATTTTTCGTAAGGACTAGATCTCCTTCTTTAATTGTTGAGGGTTTGACTTTGGCATTGTGATATCGGGCCACTTGTTTTTTTGTAGTGTTCATCTCTTTTAGCAGCTTGTTCACGAATTTCATTTATAAGTGTCAGGTGCTCATGCATCATGTGATCATTTGTTTGCTCATCAAATGCAAGACTTAGTAGAGATTTACTACCAATCTCAGCAGTATAAAAACATCTACTCCAAAACATAAAGTGAAAGGAGTTTTCCTAGTGGCTGTTCTTGGAGTAGTTCTGTATGGCTAAAAAACACTTGGAAATTCTTCCAACTATTTTCCTTTTAAGTCCTCTAACCTCTTTTTCAATCCTTGTAAAATAGTCCTGGTAGTGACTTCAGTGGCCCGATTTTACGAAGATAACCTAAAAATGTAAACCTTTATTCAATTCCCAACTCTTCACAAAAATCTCTAAACTCCTTGGAATCGAACTACTTTCCATTATCTGACATGAGGATTTTGGGAATCCTAAATCGACAAAGTAAAGTTATTCCGTAGCTATCTCATTTTATTTTACTCATATAAAGAGTTAGAGCAATTATCTAGCTAAGGCAGGCAAGGCTTTTTTTGTCTTGCGGAAAAAAGCTTAGTAAGCCGTTCTTCGAGAAGATCCAACTTTCGAATCAGACTAAAAGGAAAAGGTATCCTACGGTGAGCTACAGTTCCATTCCTTCGGATTCCATCGGGCTGGAATCCTCGGAACGGGTTTAACTCAATAACTCAATAGCTACAGTAGCTACAGTACAAGATCGTTTCCTCCCTTAATCCCCCTCGGGGGGAGATTGAGCTACATTAGCTGCAGGAGCGGTACTTCCCCTATTCTATTTCCTTAATCGGAAATAGGGGGAAGAATAGCATCCCGTGCATTTTAACAATTAATGTCTTCTTTTTCATAGCTTCGTAGCTACATTAGCTGCAGTTCCATTCCTTCGGATGCCTTCGCCATCCTCGGAACGGGGGGCTGCAGTACACCCTTTCGGGTGGGTACGCCCTTACGGGCGGGTATGATCCTGTTATCCAGAAAAGCAAGAATAGCTACAAAAAAGCCTCCAATTCGCAATTCTATAAGTGATGTTCGAAAACGCTCTACATCCTCATTAAAGAATTCTTTGACTTCTTTGCAGGATGCTTGCCAATGCTTTGACTTCAATCTAATGGGTGAAGTGGTCAATACAACTACTAGGTAATTTTTTCCAGCAAGAGCTTTAGGGAAATGGTCCTAGGAGGTGAATACCCCATTGAGCAAAGGGTATCATGGTACCGAAGGTGCGGTAATCTAACATTGGGATGTGACGCTCAGTAGCATGTTTATGACACTTTGTACAAGTTTTGACTAGACTAACAAAGTCTTCTTCAATAGTGAGCTAGTAATAACCATATCTTAGAGCTTTGGTTGCTAGTGCCTTAGTTCCAATGTGAGAACGACAAATGCCTTCATGTACTTCCCTTAACACGTATTGCATTAACACATTTTAAAAAAGTCCAATTACTCATGGTTTTGTACAACTGATCGTCAATGAGGATATATCTGGCAGCAGTTGTGCGGATTTTCCTAGCCATTTTCTCATCATTGGGCAATTTTACTTCTAAGATGAAGTCTTTAATTGGTTGTGTCCAATCTTCAACAATATTTGTGATACAAACATCTTTGGCGATACTCTTTTCTTGGAGAGACTCTAGTCACGTTCCTTCCATTGGTTCACTCGCACTAAGTTTAGATATCATATCATCTCGTACATTCTCTTTTCAGGGCACCTTCTCAAAACTGATTTTTAGAAATTCCGAAGTTAGTTGTTAAACCTAAGCTAAACATTTCTGAATATTGTCCCGTTTTGCTTCGAAAACACCGATAACATGTCCAATGACCACCTTTGAATCACTTCGAACGCGAAGGTGAGTGATCTTAAGACTCTGAGCCATTTGCAATCCTATCAAAAGAGCTTCATATTCTGCCTCATTGTTACTATTAGATAACAAGAATTTCAGGGCATATGCATGTTGATCACCATCGAGATCTTCTAGAATGAATCTAGCTCCTTTATATTTCTCCCCTGTGGAACCATCAACAATGAAAATCCATGTGGGGGCCATGACTAGGGTAGAACAGGATTTATCATTGCTAGAGGCATCAGGAAGAGTGCATTCCACTATGAAATCAGCAAGGGCTTGACCTCGAATGATCTTTCATGAAGAAAAGTCAATTTGATATTCACTTAGCTCTAAAGCCCATTTGGAAGTTTGTCTCGATATGTCTGGTTTGTGTAGTATATGCCTCAAAGGTATGTTGGTTAAAACATTAGTTGCATGTGCTTAAAAGTATGGTTTTAACTTCCGCGTAGTTATAACTAAACATGAAATGTGTTTTTTCAGAGAACTATAACGCTCTTCTGACAAACTTAAAATACGACTCACATAGTAAATAGGTTTAGTTGTATTATCACGCTTGGAGCAGAGTACATATATAATAACTTTGGGAGTGACTGTTAAGTGTAAATACAATGTTTCATTACCTATAGGAGTAACTAATAGGGGAGGGGAAGAAAGATATTCTTTGAGATTTTGGAAAGCTTTACTAGCTTCCGTTGTCCAAGCAAAACTTGGTTGGATCCCTTAAAATCTGATAGAAAGGAAGACCAGTTTCTTCTGCTCTTGTCAAAAAATTACCTAAGGATGCCATTCTCCATGCTAGTCTTTGTACCTTTTTTTTACTATTTTAGGCTATGAATATCTTGAATAGTCTTGATTTTTTTTGGATTACCTTCAATGCCCCTTTCTGAAACCAAATAACCCAAACATTTACCAGATAGCATTCCGAATGTGTATTTCTTTGGATTCAGTTTCATCCCGACCCACGAACTCGATCAAAAACTTATCCCAAATCCTCTAGGGCAGTTACTTTTTTCTTAGATTTGACAATGATGTCATCCACATAGACTTCAATACTTTTCCTGATGAGCCCCTCGAAGGCCTGACTCATGCCTTCCTGAAAGTTAGCTCCAGCATCCTTTAACCTGAAAGGCTTTCGCGTGTAACAATAAATGCCATCATCTGTGACAAAAGCTGTCTTAGCCATATCCTCACTCGCCATCGGGATCTAATGATACCCCTCGTAAGCATCAAGGAAGGAAAGTAATTAGTGTCCTGCTATAGAATCCACTAATTGATCAATTCGCGGAAGAGGGTAAGGCTTTTTCACGATTGCTTTATTTAGATCTGTGAAGTCTACGCAAACATGCCAAGCACCTTCCAGTTTAGCCACCACTAGCGGGTTGGATAGACATTCAAGAAAATCAATTGGTTTGATAATCCCAGCTGCTATAACTCATTGACCTCTTTACTAATAACTTTTTGTTTGGCTTTTGCAAATGCTCTTTTCTTTTGAAATGTTGGCTTTGTTCCTTATGGAATTCCTAACATGTGTTCAACGATGTGTCGGGGTATAGTATCTAAATCTGAAGAGGACCAAGCAAAGATGTCTTTGAATTCTACCAAGATTTCTGCTAATTTTGTTCTCAAGGAAATTGGCAGATGCTTACTAATCCTTACAGTTTGATCTGGTTTCTTCACATCAAGAATGAAGAGTTTAAAGTCTCCATCGGGTTCTAACTTGGGAATTTTACCTTGCTCTTCAGATTCCTCCTCCACTTTCTCCATTTCTTTAACAATGACAGAGTAACACCCCTATGCTACCTTTTGATCACTGTAAATCATTTGTAATAGGCCACAAGTAGACACCTTGGCTTGAAGTTGATTCAATGCTGGACGACCCATAATACAATTATATGGGTATGGTGCAAAAACAATTATGAACTCTATCACGCGAGCACTGTCTCTCACATAAATGGGGAGGCTAATCTTGCCATCAGATTTGATGGTTTGGCTGGTGAAACCCACCAAAGGTGATGTATATGGTAGGACCTTATCCCAGGGAATGTCCATTTGCCAAAAAGTATCTTTGAAGAGTACGTTAATTGAACTGTCAGTATCAACAAGGATACGTTTACCAAGGCATTGATCAATGGTCATGGTAACAACAAAAGAATCATCAAAATGAGTTTCTTGCGATCACTTTCGGGAAGCTAGAAGGCCAACGTCTTGTATGACCTTAATAACTTTTATCTTAGATGACGAAGTATCATTTTTAACATGTTTCTTTTCCTCTAGCAATGGTTTTTCACAAAATCACTACTTGAAGTTCTCTTAGAAGAAGCATTGTCAATGAATTCTTTAATTTCTCCTTTCTTGATCGTGTTTTCTATGGCCTTTTTCAACTTATTGAATTGTTTGGTATCATGGTCATGGTCTTAATGAAAACAACAATAATTTGATTTGTTTCACTTTTCTGGTAGAAACAACATCTTTTTAGGATGTTCTAAGATCTCCAAATATTCAATTTGTTGTAAGACTTTGGGGAACTAATATGGGATGTAATCATATCTGGGAAAGTCAGGCTTCCGGGGACCTAATCGGTCCAAAATTCTTGGCTTGGTTTTATATCTCTTGGTTTGGATTTCTTAGGATGCTAGTACTCCTTAACTTCATCGTCTGATTCCCATTTCCTTCATACATATTCATCCAAATGAATAAAACTTTTAAATTTTAGCTAAAAGAGCATTGACAATGGATACTTTTTTTTGGGGCTAATTTTCTTGAAAAAGTTAGGTTTATGAACCCATGTCTGTAAGCTTGATGTATTCTTTTTTAGCGAGATGGGGAATTTCTTGAGCCGCCTGGTTGAATTGAGCAGTAAAATCTTTGACAGATTTTGACGGTCGCTGCCAAACACTTAGAAGGAAGTCTGAAGTAGGCTAAAACATGGGTTGGGAAAGAAAATTTTTGATAAATTTGTCCCCATAATCTTTAAAACAACTGATGCGTCTTGGTGGTAGATGAAGATACCACGTTAGTGCCTTCCTAGTTAGAGAACTTTGGAACATACGGTAACGTGCTTTTTGAAGTGTTATAGACATACATATGAGAGGTAAGACGCAACATGTGTTGTGTGGGATCAGAAGAACCATCATAAGTTTCAAGTTTCAAATGAGTAAAATGATTTGGCACGTGTGCACAAGTATAAGACTCGATAAAGGGATTGTGTTGCAGAAAATCCTACCCCCATCGGGAACACTAGTGGATGGGGTCATATGTGCAAGTTTTTTATTAACTAAATCATGGATGGTTTGGATTTGGGGAATGGGTAAGTCCCTTTGAGAAAGGACATCCCGACAGCAACATTAGAAGGGAAGGAAGGAGATGGAAACTGCAGCATGGTAAACTGTGGTCGGGGAACAGAAGTGGTAGATTCTGGGATGGAGAGTATGGTTTGTCGGGTAAACATGGTTGTAAGGATACTAATAGAGCTTGCAATTGAAGGATTTGTTCTTGTTGTAAGTTAGTAGTTGAAGTACTTATCCCAGAAAAGGGGATGGAAGATTACGATGATTGTGGAGTAGGCATAGGAAAAGGGAATGGGAAGGTGACAATGGTTGGTGGTGCAGACCAAATAAACAATCACCAAGGCAGGGTTGATCCCTCGTTTTACCTTCGATGCTTAAGTTAGTAGATAATCGGATGGACTAAGGTAGTAAATATATATCACTTAGAGAATAAAGATAAACAATACCTATATTTGTATTTGGTTTCTTCTTGTGCATCTTAAAAAATATCCGATGTGGGATTAATAAAATTTGACTTGTTTGGACCTCCTAAACCCTTCTCATATTTTTAAGGTTCTCATGAGGTTATTGGATTGGACCAAATAAAGAGAAAATATATTTCTTTCAATTAATATTTGTTTGGTCATAAAAACTGAGCCCAAATAATAAAAGCCAATGGACTGCTCCCATTACAAACTCTAATACCCATAAACTATTCACAATCTTACAAGTATGGTAAATTATACTCAATGTGGCGATTTTTAACATATTTTAGTCACGCCTCTAGACATTACCACTTATTAAGTCATACCCACGCGATTAAAACCAAAAGGGCAAAAGTACAATCTAAGTTTTATAAAATTTAAAATAAAAATTTTTGAATTAAATTCTATTGAAGGCAAATAATGGGGACAGTGGGGTGGCTATTAAGGGCCCTACACAGAGGGGCTAAACCATGTGCAGGTAAAGAGCGCATGTACATATGTAAATGTCCTGGTTCTTGTCACGTCTATTTTGGACTATTCTACTTGGTCAAGATTATAGTAACGATATAGTATATAAGGTACTACTATTGGAACCCTTGTGATCCCTCAAGAGTTCCCTCATTTTCTTCTCCCCCTCCCACTCTCCCCCCTCTTCCCCCCCAAATAAACAGATGCAATCGAGTGGAGTACTCATTGAAGAGGTGTTTATATTGATTTTTGGGATAGAAAGAATATGGTTGTAGTAAGAGAAATTAGCTATATGACCTATAAATTATTCACTTTTTTTTTAATTTATACTAAAAAATTTATTTTTAAACTTTTATATTGTTTACAATTTTGTTGTTATGACAAATTATATTTAACGTGGTAATTTTTATTACATTTTAGGAATGCCTAATATTCGTGAGTCCTTTATTAGAGACATTTTGACTTAAAATAGTGAATTGTAGATAAAATTTTATGTGATGTATGT
Organism: Catharanthus roseus; assembly: GCA_028651295.1. Lineage (NCBI taxonomy): Eukaryota > Viridiplantae > Streptophyta > Magnoliopsida > Gentianales > Apocynaceae > Catharanthus > Catharanthus roseus. The sequence goes on from JAPQWS010000016.1 coordinate 11,425,696, forward strand.
ATTGAAAGATAATGAAGATTGTCATTAGTGTTATAAATTCAATATAGCTGAATTGCTATTATAGATTTATTTTTGGGGTCGATAAATTAAGTGTCCGATAAATTAAGTGTCCAAATATAAAATTTATGCGCAAAAAGTTTTCTTTTTCAACTAAACATTATTTCTCTCTTCTCTAGGTTCTCTCTATACCTGAAAACTTCAAACGATGATATGCTCAAATCTAACCGTTGAAAAAAAGATTAGTATATTGTTCTATACTTTTTATTTATGTTTTTAGCCATTTAAAAATTTTACAAAATGTACGGGAAATGAAAAAATAATGCTTGCTGCGAGTTGAGGGTTAGTGGCGCCAAGCCCTAACACGGATTGAAAGTACCTCGTGCCAAGGTATGGCGTTGGGTGTCAGACGGTAGCGCCAAGGCTTGGCGCGGACGGTTTTCTAAAAATTTTTTAAATGAATTTTTTATTTAATTATTAATATTATATAATTTTTTATATTAATTATTTTTATACCATTATGTTAATTTTTTAATTAATTTTATATTATAATGTGTATATGGTAGTGTTGATTAACTTGTTAATGTCCTAATTGTTTATATTATGTTTCTTGTTAGTTTTATTAATATTTATGATTACTTTACACTGCCTATGAATGATTTAATTGTTAATGTTTTATTTATTATGAATAATTTATTATAAATTATTTAATTACTTATTTAATTTTTATATGATTACAATTATTATTTAATTGTAATTAGTTTAGGGATTACCTTTAAAAAATTAAAGATGAAATAATAATAAAATAATGGAAATTAATTTAATAATATTTAAGGAGAAATAATAATTTTAGTTATTTAACCCTACACTATAAATTGAGTGTAATTTAATTAGGTAAATTTGATAATATGATGATAATGTGATACTTCCCAATAAGAAAAATATTATGAGAACTATAATTAATACTTTAATTATTTAATTTATTTCAATTGAATAATTTTATTTTTAACATATAATTAATAATACAAATTATAATAATATGACAATTTAATAATAAATAATAAATAATAATTATTTATGGTTATTTTAAAATTCATCTAGATGGATCGTGAGCAATAGAGATGACAGAGAAACGAAGATTTAGGGCTTATAGCAAACAGGAATGGATGTACTCATAGTCGTACTGTCACAGCTTCATCCCGAGGATTTAGGGGTAGGCATTGCCTATTTGACATACCTACTACTCTTGCCCCCATTGGTCTTGTTGGTCTGGGGTATTCAATCCGGCGTCCTCCTATTCTGAGTAAGGTTCGTACGCCTCACGATCTTTATACACCACCTACCATATCATTCATCAACACAACCTTCTTCCCATCGCCCACACTCATTTTCTTATTACTCGTATGAGTTGGATACATCTACTCATCCTAGTTATTACCACCCACCGGTACAGCAGCCAGGTATTACTGGTACTAGTAGTTTAAATCTATAGTTGGGTTCGTCATTCGTAGATGATTTGTTGTCAAGATTTCCAACTGTTTCCCCTCTATAACAGCCAATACTTGGATTATTATGGGAGCTCTGGACATATTTGCCTTCCTATACACCTAGGTCGGAAGAGCATGGTAGGGATGAGAATGGCAAGGAGATAGTTCAAGTAGGGGGAGATGGCATGGATGTTCAGGGAGATGAGTTAGAGGATGAGTCGGAGTATGTAGAGGGCGAGGGAGCGGGAGAGGAGGACGTGGATATAGGGAGGGTGGGGGAATGATTGTCGAGGTTCCTCCTCCATCATCAGTGAATAGGCCTGGCAGAGGGAAAGGAGTCTTGTTTATACGAGATATAGCGAGATCTGTGATGAGGTTTGCAAGGGAGTCCAGACCACTACAAAAAATTAGCCATTTATCAACTACACTCACCTACAGACCAAAATAACCGTCGATAACCCAGACATCTTACTGATGGCTTTCCGATAGAGTGTGTAATATCACGAAAGGTTTATTAATTTTGCCAAAAAAAATTGGAGGATTACGTACCACAAATTAACGGAAGTTACCAAAGGAGTGTTCTATCGGTAATTACTTCTAAAATAGCGACGCTGTTGTTGTCGTTGGTAAATTATTTTACTTACCAATGCGCTTACTGACCACTCTTCTGTCGGTAAGGAACAACTTAAAAATGCCGACTGACAGTAGGCCTTCGGTGTTTTGTCGGTAAGTAAAGACCAAAAATACAAAATCGGGCAAACCCTTCTATTCTACCAGAAAATTGAAATTGCAAAAACCTTTAACTCGAAATCCTTTGCATTCCCGCCCTTTGCCGATGAAGGCCACCGATGGTGCTGCAGTTCGGCCATCCGCAGGTGCCACCGTGTCTCAGATAAGAATTCTCTCTCTCTCTCTCTCTCTCTCTGCTGTCACAGCTGGTTCTTTTTCTTCTTCTTTTTTTTGTCTCTCTGACTCCTCCTCTGATTTCTGTTGAAGTTCCTCTGCTCTTGTTATCTTCCATTCACCGAAAAACTGCTGTGCCATTTTTAGCCGGAAAACAGAAGGTTTGTGAGTGTCGTTTTTTCCCCAAAAAGCAGTTTATAACTAATCATTTTGATATTAAGAGAAAGATTAGGAAAAGCAGCAGGAATGTAGTAAGTTTGGGGACTTTCTTTCTTTATTTGTGGTCAGTGAAGTGTAGTTTTGCAACCTCTGTATCTTAGTTTAAAGTAAAAAATTTATATTTATATTTAGATATAAGGTTCTCTATTGGAAGAAATGAAATTGATTGCTTCCATTCTATTCTATTCTATTCATTGTATTTATGATGAGGAAATTATTAGTATGTCTACTTGGGCATATATTATGTGCTAACGAAGCCTTGAATCTTTCATTCATACTTTTGCTTTGTTATTTCATTTTTTTGGGCTTGCTGCTGCAGAATTATAATGTTTCCAGTTTAAGGAAAGCTATTCTTTTAGTTTTGTTATTCTCTTTCAAATGGTATTTATTGTGATCTTTTGTTGTTCTTTTATTTTCTTGATAAAACCTTTTATCAATGTGTAAAGAAGCCAAAATTTTTTATTATATATATGTGTATGTATAATTATTTCGATAATTAATAGTTATTTTAAATTTTTTATTGCTAGAATTTTGCTACTTAATAATTATTTTTATTTTTTATTTTTTATATATACTGCTGGAAATTTTATAAAGAAACACTATTAGAGGTTTTTATTTGCTAATTAATATTTATTGCTGGAATTTTGTTAGTTCATAGTTATTTTGAGTTTTTTAGTGAAAATTAATAGTTATTTTGGTGGGAAAGGACCTTTTTCCATCAAATTGGTAACTAAACTAATTTTTTTATTAAAGTTTAATTTGTCCCTCCTAACAATTTTCTTTAAGTTTATCATAAATTTTTACTCAAAAGGATTTTTTTAATCATAGTTTCGTACATTATATTAATGGTAGCACTTTATAAGAAAATATGTGTAATATTAATAAGGTGATCTCAAAATTTATGTATCAAAACTTATGTTAAAAACCTTTTCTTTTTTGAATAGTTGTTAAAAACTCTTTGATACGGGAAAGAATTTTAGAACTTCTTCAAGAAATAAGAACTTTTATTTTTTCATGAAATTAAGGGATACATGTACATTATTATATGAAAATTCCTCATAGTATCAATTTTGGTTCTAAGAAGTTATTGTACACATTTTTTTTTTTTTTTTATAGTTTTGTTCGTGAGGAATTCGGTGACATATTCTCCATCATATACACATTAGAGGTACGTGTTTAAATAATCTAAATTTTACTTTACGGGGGAGCCCTGACTCTTTAAAACTTTATGGGGGAGTCCTGAGTCTTTTAAGCTTTATGAGGGAGCCCTAACTCTTCATAATTTTTTTGGTATGTGTTAGCTTGTTTATGTGGCCTGTGTGCCTGGAAAATGTCTATAATACAGGAGAAACTCTACCAAAATTTTTCTAAACTTATAAAAAACTAAGATTTTTATGTAATGAGTTACCATAAAATATAAAATGAAACTATTTTGATGATGATAAACTTGAGAAATTCCTTCAATTTTTTGAAAGAATTTTGTTTAACTTCTCTTCTCATACGTTTCTAAAGATAATAAACGATTGAAAGTTTAAATAATTGTTTCTAAAGATAATAAGATTTTGTGGTATGTCTAAACTTTAAAGATTATAATCGTAACTTAGAATAAAAAATAACAATATTCCTTCTCCTAATGATCCTTAGAGCTATGGAGAATATACCAGATCGTAGTTGGATGTATCGAGAAAGAGGTTTCAGGGTTAAAGGTCTTACAAGCAAATTTATTAATGGGGTAGATTGTTTTGTCCGTTTTTGTCTTGAAAGGAACAAAGGACGTGAAAATGAGATGTGGTGTCCTTGTTCAAAGGTAAAAATAAGAAGTTTATACCTTCCAAAGGTGTGAGGGAACATCTTTTGAAGTGATATTTTCTGCCTTTATATCATAATCGGACAGCCCATGGGGAAAAAATGTGGCCACATGATGAGGAAAGTCTTCATGCAGAATTTGCTAGTACTACAAGATAAAAAATTAAAGTAGAAAGTTCACGTTCAATGTCGATTAAAAGTAACTCATATCGTGAGATGATCTTTGATGCAGCCGATCTGAACTTTTTCCCTCAAGAAGAAATGAATCATAAAGAACCACCTAATTCTGAGTCGAAAAAGTTTTTTGGCATGTTAAAAGTGGTGGAGACATTGTTGGTTGATGGTGACGATAAATATTCGGTTTTATTGTACATTAAGTCTGAGAACTAATGGACTCATAATTGGTACGATGATGTTTGTGCATACATAAAGAAGCATTTGCCGCTAGGCAATCATATGGTCAAAGATTAGTATGGACGCAGAAATTGATATCAGGCTTGGGATTGCCCTTGCAAAGGATTGACGTGTGTGTCAACGGTTGTATGCTTTATTGGAATGAGAACTCTGATAGAACGAAATGTAAGTATTGTGGGAGTCACTTGTACAAGATGTTTAGGGAGAAGAAAGGGAAGAAGAGGAAAATTGTGCTGAAAAGACCGGTAAAGACAATGTTTTTCATTTGGTTAACTCCTAGATTGTAAAGATTGTACTGCTAAACACATGAGATGGAATTCTGAAAGCTCACAGGAGCCGAATGTGATTAGTCATCCTAGGGATGGAGAAGCTTGAAAGCATTTTGATAGGATTTACTCTGATTTTTTAGCCGAAACAAGGAACGTTAGACATGGCTTGTGTACTGATAGGTTTCCACCTTTTGGAATGCCTGCAAAGACATAATCTTCATGGCCAGTAATGGTAACCTCGCATAACTTGCCGCCTTGAATGGGTATGAAAAAGGAGGTAACCTTCTAGACGGTTCTTATCCTGGGTTCGAAAAAATTCGAAAAGTAATTTGGATGTTTATTTGCAACCGTTGATAGAAGAATTAAATGAGTTGTGGGATGTTGAGACCCTTACTTATGACATATCGAAGAAACAAAATTTCCAAATACGGGCCGCACTTCTTTGGACGATTAGTGACTTCCCTGCATTTGGTATGTTGAGCGATTGGAGTATAGCGGGGGGAGTTGGCTTGTCCATATTGCATGGAACAGACACGGTTCTTTCATTTGCAAAATGGTGGAAAGTAATCTTGATTCGATTGTCATTGATGTTTCTTGCCACCGGGTCATCAGTTTAGATGAGATTCAAGGTCTTTCAAAATGGATAGAGGTGAAGACCGCTCGTCATCGCCACTGAGACTTTCGGGAGAATGGATATGGGAAAGGGTCCATGATTTTTCAAACATCACCAATTCAGGAAAGAAATTGGGCAAGGAAGATAGTAGAGAGAAGGATCACAATTGGACAAGGAGGAGTATATTTTGGGATCTTCCTTATTGGCCTAACCTTTTACTTCGCCATAACATTGAAGTGATGCACAATGAGAAGAATGTGTTTGATAATATGTTCAATACTGTTATGAATATTAAAAGGGAAGTCAAAAGATAATATCAAGGCTAGAGAAGACCTGCGTTTGTATTGCAATGGACTAGAATTGTTAATGGAAGAGAGCGGCAGGGGTAAGTGCTCAAAGCCAACAACATGTTATAGCTTGACTAAGGAACAAAAGAAAATAGTTCTTGATTGGGTTAAAGAACTGTAACTGCTAGATGGATAAGCATCTAACTTGGGCAGGTGTGTTGAGTATAAAGAAATGAAGTTGACTAGCATGAAAAGCCATGATTGTCACGTGTTCATGGAACGACTGATGCCTATCGCTTTCAGAGAGCTCCTTCTGGCGAAAGTGTGGAGTTTTTTGGCCGAGTTGAGTTTCTACCTAGACTTGTGTGCCCCGAAAATAAGTGAATCTCATGTGCGTAAATTAGATGAAAGCATTCCCATTTTGATATGTAAGTTAGAATGCATATGTTTTCTGAGCTTTTTCGATGCTATGGAGCATTTGATGATTCATTTTGCCATATGAGGCGAGGGTATGCGGTCCCTCCAATACAGGTGGATGTACCCATTCGAGAGGTAAAAAGTGAAACTTTACTTAAATTTAACGTCATTTTTATTAAATTATATAATTAATTCATGTATACTTGAAATATATTAGGTACTTGCCCCATATAAAGAAGACAATAAAAAATAAGGCAAGAGTCGAGGGATCAATATGCAATGCTTACGTAATCGAGGAGGCCGCAATATTCTTCAGCTACTACTTTGAAGAAACTGTGCCTACCCTCCACAAAAGAGTATGACGAAATGATAATGTCAGGAATTCTCTGTATGAGGGTGGGTTCTATCAATATGCAATCAACAAGGACGAAAATTTGATGAAATGAAAAAAAAAAAAAATGTTAGACGATCAAGAATTTAAAGTAGTGCAGATTATATCCTCCTTAATTGCGAGGAAGTGGAACCTTACCTTCGGTAAGTTAATTAACGTTGTAAAGTTAATACACGTTAAACATACATATATATCTTGTAAAGATTTGATATAAATTTGTAAAATGTAGGAAATACGAATCGGAACTAAGAAATGTCAATTCAAATATAACGGATGATGAAATTTAAAATAAAATAAATGAGGGATTTGAAGATAGCTTTAGACTTGAAGTAAGTTAATCTATTTGAATGCATTCAAATTTAATTAATCTTATTAACTCATTTAATTAACAAATGTGTTTCGGTTTATATAGATGCACAATCCCACAAAATAGTATAGTCAACTTCTGAAAAATCTATCTTGGGATCATTCTAAAAAAGTTAAGACGTACATCAGTTACATTGTGAATAGGTTTTAGTTTTATACAAGAGATAGGGGTGAGAAGGGGGAAACTTATAATGATGGTGTATGCATAAAACCAAATTATTATAGTGTTTTAAAAGAAATAGTTGAGGTAGAGCTACCATTTACACCAATTAAAAAGATTGTGTTGTTCGTTTATGATTGGTTTGATTCTTCGGATCGAGGAATGAGGATTTAGTCTCAGTATAAAATTATGGAGTTGAATTGGAGATATGGAGGATACGATCCTTTTGTTTTAGCTCATGAAGTAGTGCAAGTGTCGTTTCTTTCCTATCCTAGCTCCAAAAGACCGAGGACCGACTGGATTAGTGTAATGAAATCTCGATCCCGAGTAATAGATGATCTGGTCCAAGAGGATGCATTCCAAGAGAACATGGACGTTCACAAGGCTTCGACAATAGATGTGATGATTGAAGACGTAGGACCTTTCGTCCATGAGTCTCGTTCATCGGAAGAGGTTGATATCAATGTCGAGACATATTTCGAGAAGTTACAAAACGATGAAACTAAGATAGAATGGGATTCAGATAAAGATTCTGATGAAGAAATCGAGGAATATGATGATAATGATTCCGATGATGATTCTAATGATCATTCCGATACCTAAAACATTGTATGATTTCTATACATATATAATGGTCGAGTTATGTTTATACTTATGTTATCGGACTTTAAGCATTTTACTTTTACGATTATACTTATGTTATTACACGTTAAGCAGTTTACTTAATCAAATTCTCTTTTTTCTTATAGTCTTACATGCGAGGAGTTTGGTGAGCATATTCTCTATGTCATAAATACGGTTGAGGTATGTGTTTTAGTTTAAATATTGTTCTACGAGGGAGCCCTGACTCTTTAAGTTTAAATAATGCTTTACGGGGAGCCCTAATTCTTTAAGTTTAAATATTATTTTATGAGAGAGCCCTGACTCATTCATATTGCGAATTTGTGTTTGTTGCCTGTTTGCGTAGCCTGTTCCTGGAAAATATCCATAATACAGGGGAAACTCTGCCATAAAAAAAGTGAATCTTAAGATTATGAAAGTTTATTAAAATTTTATTATGTCAGATATCGCAAGTCCGATGGCACGTGGACAGAAAAGAAAGTATCCTGAGGATGCTAGCACATCGTGAGATGAGCTACTAGCATCTACTACTCCCACGCTATCTATCACACCTAATGCAACTGTGTTGCCTTTGCCGCTTCCTTCTGAGTTCCTCACACCTCTACGACACAAACGAAGCCGGAGTCCCTCACAACCCCCTCCGACACAGACGGAGCCGGCCTCCGCTTCAGAGATTCCCACGGCATCTACCTAGCTATCCACACAGCCATCCACTTCTCCCCAGGCTCCTGTAGCTTGGAAGAAGCCTCCCTGTGACTCACGGGACCAGTTGAAGCTGAATGTTGATCAGTACGTTTAATTTATTTTATTATAATTGTTATTATTATACTATAATATATACTAACCCTATCTCTATGTAACAGATTGCATCCATCTTCGAGAGCCACTGCTATCACCTCTATATTCCATGAGAGGTTCATGCAGGAGGGGGGAGGGAGTGGGGGAAGGAAGGGATGGGGGGGCGGGGGGGGACACTGTACATGGAGTCAGATCCCTCCGGAGGTTCGGGTTTTGTGGTGGGGAGAGTTCCAGGTAAATGAAGAAAATTTCAAAGTTTTCTTTATTGGTTTAGTTTTTTCTAATAATAAATTTAATAATCTTATGATTTTTCAGTAAGTGCAGAAAAAATGTGTATAGGACCTAGCCTTACCCATGTCAAAGGTTCGAGATGCTTGGGAGGATAGGGCAAGTATTCAGATGAGGGATTTGATGGGCAACATTTGGAAAGATGGTAAGCAGCCCTCTTGGATTGAAGAGAGACATTGGCATACAATGTTAAATTATTGGAAAAGCCCGCAGTTTCTAGCCCTATCCCAGTAGAATAAGAAGAAAAGGAATGAGGGATGGGGGGACGGAGACCCGGGAAACACATTGGTGGGTCTATTTCCTTCACCGAGTCTCTCGCGAAGAAGGTATTCAATTTCATTAATACTACATCTTTTGATTAGTTAATTGTAAATCACGTTACTTAATAAATTGTTGTTTTGCAAGAAGCGAAATTAGTTGATAAATTTTCGAAGAGCAAGGAGTTGGAGGAGCTGCACAAGTATCAGTCAAGAGAGAAGGAGGGGGAGTATGTGGATTATCATTCAGAAGAGTTCTGGGTATGTTAGTGAAAAATTGAGTTTATATAATGTTTTAATACTTTAAAGTATATCTAATTAATATTATATAAGTTATTATTATCTACCTAACATTTTATATTGTATTAGAGATTTTATGAGGCAAAGAGGAAGCCGAGGAGGAGGCTGCAGCAAAGGGCATAGCTATGCCTAATGATCTTGCCTTTATGGCCATAATAGCGGGAGGCGTGAGTTGCAGACGTGTCTATGGAGTTGAATCGGAAGCTGTCTATCTGATAGCTGAGGGCAGTCGGGTCCCATCTTGTAGAGGATTAGCTCTAATCGGGCCGTGCTGTACCGATATGCTGAGGAGGGTGGAGGCTGCCGTTTTGATCGTCTCCGAAGCTTTCGATGAGTATATGAGGTGGTTTACAGAGTATAATTATTTGGTGTACATTCCTTCGCCGCCTATGTTGGACCTCGTCAGAGCGGCTATGGGTATCGGCGCCTTGAAATCTTCACCGCTTGCACCTGTTACAGACTTAGAGGCCCCTGCCCCTGCTACGGACTCGGAGGCTCCTGCCCCTTATGGTGTGGTTCGATCTTTCTCTTCTCCCTCTCCTGCTATTCTGCTCCCAGCACTAATGATGCCCTCCCGCCCTCTAGTGATTTTAGGAGAGATCAGGATATTTGATTTATTACCACACATTAATTTTATATATTAGAATGTTTTATATATGTATGTATATATATGTTATGTTTAATATTATACATTACTATGAACGTTTAGTATTTTATATCGAACGGTGTTAATTATGTTGAATGTTTAATATTATTGCTTGTGTTGGGATTTTGTTTTTTTGTTCTTCAGGGGGTTTTTACTCGTTTTGTAAATAATATTAAAAAAAACTTACCAATGGTCTTACCTACGGAAAAGCCGTTGATAATGTGTTTTATATTTTTATTTTATTTATTAATTTTCTATCATTAGGACCGTCGGCAAACAAAATACCGACGACTATAATAACCATCTTTAGGACCGCAGGGAGTAAAAATATCGACGGCACACAGTCTGTCGGAAACATCTATCGTATTATTTATTGACGAAAATAAAGACATGAACGAAACTTTTTAACTATGCCGACATGTCACGAGAATTCCGTCGATACTCTATCAGAAAATGAAGTTACCGACGAAAATGGTGTTGGAAATGGATTTACCGACGTGAAATAGTCGACAGGGCCATTTCTGTCGATGTTCCGTCAGTATGCGTGTATTCATAACGGAATACTACGGGAACCTGTTGTCAGTATTAGAGTATATTTTTGTAGTGGACCTTTATTAGGGCTACGTGTTGAGCCCGACGTTGCTGAGGCTTCGAGTGCTGGGAGGAAGAAGGTAAAGAAGGTTGATGAAAATTCTTGGATACATAGAGGACTTGCTCCTGGAGGTCCACATGATCTAGAGATCATGCCCCCATGCGATGGACATGTTGCCGTTGTCATTTGGCACAGAGAGGTACATTTTACAATTTTTTTTTCTAATATTACACTTCATTTTACAGTGTTTTAATTAATTAAATGTATTATCTTTAATTTTATAATGTATTTTTGTATATATTTTTTATTATTATAATATGTAGGAGCACCCTACCTTGAGGTTATGTGGCCATTATTCCACATTTACCTCATGGACACCGAGTGATACTAATGTGAGACAGCGACAACTACGCTAGGACTTGTCTATCTACAATCCTGCATGGTCCAGCCCGAGCACAATGCGCTTTTGAGCGTGTTTGTTAATAGGTGGCAGCCAGATACCGACTCATTCCATATGCCTTCTGGTGAGATGACTATCACTTTTCATGACGTAGAGCTCATACTCGGCATACCTGCATATGGTGATGCTGTTATCGTTGAGATGATATCATAGGTGCAGCTTATCGCGTTAGTGAACCGGGACCTTGGCATCAGTCTCACTGGTAGAGGTGATTCTCAGGGTGGGATTCCACAGACATCTATTTCAGTTACTAGTGATGATCCTCTTCCTATGGATATTAGAGCATGTTGTTATGTACTATCCATAGTCAGGAATTACATATTCACTGACAAAAGTGCCTTGAACATACTTCCTTACCATCTATGACCTTTAGTGAAGAACCTTCGGAGGTACAACAGGATCGCTTAGGGGTGCTGCAGGTTTTACGTGGCTTTACAGAAATCTGGGTTAGACATCAAGCGCTGATGCAAGAGACTTAGGGGGCTGTTACTCATTGTTGGAGGTATGTATCTTGATTTATTTAACATTATAAGGCTTTGACATTTTATAATTTATATGTGTATTATATTTATATTTATATGACCTTTATTTTATAGGCATGGATATACTTCTATTTTTCTATGTTTGCATCACCAGTGAGACCTGGTGCAGCTGTTCACAGTCCTTATATCTAATAGTTTGAGCTGTTGGGGACGACACGTGGCAATTCCGTGTTAGACTATTGGTCACGGTTGGATACCATGAGAGCATGTGAGGTTCGGCAGACACCGTACACGGCTCAAGAGATAGACAGAGTACGATTTGCCACATACAATAGACACTAGCCTTCTTCGACACTGTGAAGCTGCACATGCTTGAGAGGTGTATATGGCAGTTCGTTAAGTTGCATGGTATTCCCACTCTTCGTATCATCACGCCACGCGAGCATCATTGACCGCTAGCACGAAGATTAGGTACGTCGTGGAGTACACATTTGTAGTGGCCTATTGGAATGATGTGGCGAACCACTGTATAGATCCGGAGTATATGAGACGGCTTGCAATGCCTCCTTATGCTACTATGACTGCCTACATGGACTGGTGTCTATTCCGGACCTACCCACAAATTCAGAATCCTGATAGACTTCCTCCCGGCAGAGTTTTCTCGTCACTTTCTCACATTCCAGCTTCTTTGGACTTGATGCATTAGATCCATATATTAGCGATGGTGATCCTGAAGATGTGGGTAGTAGTCATGCGAGATTCATAGAGATCTCTCGGATTGTCCATATGTATCGAGAGTTTCGCTTTTAGAATTCAGCTTTATCTATTGCTGTCCTTTATTATGCTTTTCTTATTACGTGTGTATTTTTGTCCAGATTAGTTGCATACTTTTTGTATTATTGTCCTTTAGTATATATTTGTTATTGCATATTTATTTTTGTTCAGATTAATTATATACTTTTTCTATTATTACAAAAAAATTAAATAATGCAATGAGTAATAATAATTATAACATCAATATCACAAGTACTAGGGCAACAAGTAACATCATATGTTCTATTAAATATATTAACAATTAATATCTCAATCAATTACATTTTATCAGGAGGACCATATATTATAGGAGAATATTCACTAACATACAATTCTTGCCACTCTGCTAAACGATTTCTCAAAGGGACACAACAGCTACTTACATTACCCTGATACCACCATGGCCACTGTAGGCATATAGGTGACAAGGAAAAGTTATTTTTCATGTGTAGTTGCAACACAAAACAAAAGAATAAATAATAAAGATGTTAGTCGTCCGGGACAATTTAATTATGAATTAAAGAACCAATCACAAAAGAACAAAAATTTTAATGAAAAAATTACTGCAATGAAGTGTTCAAGATCTGCCAGATGTCTGATGATAATCGTGTCTTGCACGTGGTTCAATGTTGAATAAAAGGGCAAAATCATGCTGCTATCCCGTCTTGCAATTAGGATGATGCATAAATTGAAAGAGTTTGCTGCAATGATGAGATGATCAGGCACATCCATCCAGCATTGCCTCGATGTGAAACCATCCCAATTCGCACAACCGGGAAGAATCTGGTAGAACCTCTGACTACCACCAAAGAAATTCAAGTACAACTCCCGTTTATCGTGCATCTCATTTCACATATGTCTACGCACTTCCAGCTACAGATGTTCATTGCCGTATAACAAATAGGATATCACCCTAAACCCATAGGTTCCATCTCTTTCTACACTTTTCTAGTCTACAATCAAATGGTAAACGAATTTGTAGAAAGCACCTTTGTAAAAGAATGCACAGGAAATTGACGCATTCTCGATTGACACAGATGACAGTTCCGAGTACTGTCTCCTACTTCAGCCTCTACCTTGAACCCCAAGAGCATGGGGCAGCCTCCCTCTTCCACAGGAACTCACACCAGACCTTGATCCTGAACCATTTATCAAACAAGCATCCTAAGAACCATTGCATTCTACGCCACTTGGTTTTCAATTTTTCCAATCTCTCATTATACTCCTGCTCATTGAAGGAGTTAATTAATCTGTGCCATGTAGTATTTACAAACAATTCTGCTCCATCCTTTCTAATCTTCAGAGTTGACTTTCTAACAATACTTTGGTTAATGTGTCTTCTGTAGAGTATGTGGTAAGAATTATTGAATACTAAAGAGATAACTGTCATCAAACCTTACTCCTTGTCAGTTACAATCACGATAGGTTAGAGAGATTCAAAATATAAGTTCTTAAGCTGTTAAAGCACCCATTCATAGGTTTCAGCTTTCTCATTCCACATAAAAACAGTAGCTATGATGAAAGTTTTTCTTGTAGGAGTCATCAGACAGCCTCAAAGAGCAGCATATTATACATAATTAATGCAATAAAATATAATATAAATTTAAAAATAAGAAAATAAATTATTTTATAAATTAAATATGTATTTACTTTTCAAATACAATACCAAGTAAAACAATATATAAAAGAAGATCAACTGAACATACTAATATAAAACCAACAACTAGCATAAGAACACACGTGCAATTTTGTGAATATGCTATTAAAGAAGGGGGAACTCACTTGTTCATTTTATACGTCGTGTCCATTATCAAGACAAAGGCCTATGTCCTTATCATAAGAATGGATACCAGGTATGCAAAAACAATATCTATTAGGACATTTTTTTCTTTGCAGTTTCTCTAGTAACATCTATATCCCCGCTTATTACATTGCTGAAGTACTTTTTCTACTTTGTTGCGTCCCTCCATCTTATTCTTCTTCAACTTTGCACGGACATTATATATAGTTTGCTTATTGCGAAAATAATATAAAGTAAGTTAATAAATTGCAAGATCATATGAATCTTAAATAATTAAGCCAAACAACAAAATATTGATCTTACATACCTCACAATACAATCTGAATTTATTTTCTAGCAAACTTGCCATAATATGCCGAGAAGCGAATTGATACCTACTAAATTCCTCAGTGAGCTTTAGCTGGTCATCCGTCAACCTTGCCGCTTGAGCTTGTGTGTGAGGATAAACACCTATCTTATAGTAGTGTCTCCCATCTTTTACATATAATTTCAACTTATCTCCAATGACCGATTTCTCGCCTTTCAATTGAAATGGGCAATTACACTTCTTCGTTCCGTATAGACCCCTACGTTTAACTTGGACTTCTTCTTCTTCGTCTTCGTCATTGTCATCCAACCTTGCTTTCTTTTTCCTTCCCTCCTTACGTTCGCAACCAAGAGTCACGTACGGTTGACGATCGATCTTCTTTTTGACATGTACCGAATAATAATATGATATGTATTCATTGTCTTTTGCTCTTTTTCTTGCCCAATTAACCAAATTCGTTTTCGAATCAAATAATATATCTGTTTCAAACAAATAACTATGTTCCATGTACTCTTCTTCTCTTCCTATAATTTCCTCCAACGTTTCAAGATCTACATCTTCTTATTATGCAATAATATTACGACTTTGTTTTAAAAAAAACTAAGACAAAAACATAATTATAACTTTATTAATATAACTTTTTAACTTAATGACATTATTAATTATTATTCATATTTTTTTAACTATTCAGTTATTAAGTTGCAGTTCTTATTATTTATTATTACTTTTTAGGTTTTCATTTTAACTACATATTTGGATATTGTATTACTTAAGCATAACTTAAATAATTATAATTTTTAAAATTGTTATTGTATTTTTCAAAATATTAATTAATTTATTATTATTTAATATCTAAGAAACTTAAATATGTTAAAAAGTAACATAAACAAATAATTATATAATTAAAATTAAAAATAAATTAAAAGCTAACATATACGTATATATTAACATAATCTAACTCAAATTTATAATATTAAAATAAAAATTAACATAATCGTATATAAAATATATTAGAAATAATTAATAATAATTTAAAAAATTTAAGAAAAGGGGTAAAAATTTTTTTAAAAAAAAAAAACCTTTTGCCCTACTCGAGCCATGTCCTAATGCGAGTAGGGGTGACTTGCGCCAGGCACTGGTGCAGACCTTGAAATGGTCGCGCCAATACCTGGCGGGAGGTTACCCTACTCACGCCAGGACATGGCTTAAGTGGGGCATAAAGGTTTTTTTTTTTTTAAAAAAAAATTTTACCCCGTTTTTTGGTAATTTTTACCTTAAAATTGATCGTATCGTGTAGATAATATTAAATATTATCCATATTTCATTTTATATTCTTCAAATTTCAAATAATTATCACAATTTTTAGAGAGAATGAGAGAAGTTAAGCATATATAGAGAGAAAAAGTGTTTGGGGGAAAGAAATTATTTGAAAATTTTTGCTCATTAATTTTATATTTGGGCCCATAATTTATTAACCCCTCTGTATTGTTTGTCTATAACGAGTAGTTGTTCATTTAATGACTTTTCTAGGGGAACTCAAAAGTTACGAGCGAAAAAAATTCTCTTTTTCACTATTTCTAGATTGAAAATTCTCTCACTTCTCTTTAAGACTTCAAGATCTTCAAACTTAAATCTACTCAAATCAAACCATTGAATATTAAAAAAAAAGTTGTACATTGTTCTATACTTGTTTATTATCATTTAATCTGTTTAAAAATAAAAAAATAGATGAATAAAATATAAAGTTGCTAAAATATAGAGAATTATCGGCCAAAGAGCCGAAATTCCTCAATATTTCTGGCCATTGATCCGAAAATATTGAGAAAATTCGGATCCCAAGACCCAAAAAACCAAAAATCCCCTACAATTTGGGTTATATAATTGTTTGATGACTTATATATGCATGTCTTCAACATTTCACCTTCACCTTGAGTGTGTTCTCCATTATTTAATATCAGCAACTTTTTAACTTATTTTAAGTTATAAGCTGTTTTGAAGTTGTTCTCGACTACTTATTATATCTATTTTTAATTTTAAAAAAGTTAAAGAAAAAATTATTTTTGAAAAGCTACTCTGAAGATACTTTTTAGGATTACTTCTTCTTATTAATTTTTATTAAAAATAAATTTACTATATTAATTTATTTGAAAATAAATTTTTATAAATACTTATTTTTAATTACTTAAAAAAAATCATAAGCTACGGAGAAGAGAACCCTTTTCTTTTCTCCTTCGCTGTTGAATGGGATAACCAACAAATTCAAATTCAAGCCATTCCTAGGAATTCAACCAAAATAATAATACTTCATCAATTAAATTATTGGAGGATTTCGGTTGCTCGAGTCAAAATTCTTGGGTTTTTGGATTCTTCCGGGAGAATGCTCTTCAGTCCATTTTTTTTTAAATTTTGTGCAATTCTTATCTTAAAATCGATATTTTTTTATTATAAAATCTTCAAAATCATCTGTATTTTACTTCAAATTCTTCAAGGATTTCAAGAACATTAAAGAAATTTTTAGAAAGCTAAGAGAAAAAGAATATAAAGAAAAAAAGTGACGGAGGAAAATGAAAATTTTTAAAATTTTTTACACATATTTTTTAAATTCTCACACGTATTTTATCATCCCAACTGTTCTATTGGCATTTGCTTCAAAATGGTACTGTCTATTGCCTTTGTGCCCGGCCTAAGAATTTCTCTTTTCACTATGCATTGTAATTTGGGGTTTCAAAAAAAAAAAAAAGATGAAATTTATGTTTGGAATTTTTTTTTCAGACTGGCCCCGGAATCGATTTCACTAGCTCCCCCACAAAAAACATTCTTATGAAATGGGTTAATTAGGTCATTAGAACTAAAACAACCTTGAATCTTTTTTTAAGTTAGTGAAAGAGAGAAGTCAAGAGATTTACGCAATTAGAGCTTTAGAGTACATATTGCTACATCTGTTTCGTAATATAAGCTTAAGTTGTCATATTTGTGGTTTCATAATATATTGTTAAGTTTCCTTTGTAGACTTTTTTTTTTAAGAATACCCCTACTCAACTAACGCATCACTAATTAGTAATTCTCAAAACTTAAACTCATTCACATTTAATAAAGTCTTGAAATATAAAAAGAAGAGAGAGGAGAGAAGAGAGAGGAGAGACAATATAAACTCTTGAAAGAGTTGACTAATTACTAATAAAGGGGTATTATAGTATAAAAAATACATCGATTTTATATTTTCTTAATTTTTGTGAAAAAGTAACTTAACTTTATATTATGAAACGGAGGCGATCTCTCCGTTTCATAATTACTATTGTTGGAGCTTCTTGTTCAAATATTAATGGTTTTGAAATCAAGAAAGTTGTTTACTCCTATACTCTTCATAAATATAAAGAGAAATATAAAGAAAGAGAGATAGAAGAAATAAATAAGGATAAAGAATAGGATAAAATTGAATAAGAGAAATTAGATATTTATAACAATAAACTATTTTTCTTCTCTTTTTATAGTGAAAAACTTTGATTTTATCTTTTCCTAATCATGAACTATTTTTTTTAAATAATCATGAATTATTTTTTAATTTCACGTATAACAATTTATTAAATTCATAGTATAATCCGATTTATTTTAACATGTGGATCGTACGCGCCGACGTCCTCAATATTTCAAAAGGTACATTTTTGTCCATTCAAGTTTATAGAATCCATCTAATCCGATCCATGATTTAGATGGATTCTAATGTCCTTTTGAAATATTGAAAACGCTGGCACAAGCGACGAACTAAATTAGTATGTTTGAGAGTTAACAAATAGTTCATGATCAGAAAAGAAAAAGATAAAATTAAAATTACTAACTATAAAAAGAAAAATAAAGATGACTTATAATTATAAAGAGTCAATTTTTTTAATTAAAAAATATATAATAAATGATATTTAAAAATTGTAAAAAAATAATTATTATAAAATAAAATATAAGGTCTAAAAGAACACATTAGTACAAGTCACAATTTGATGAAAATCTACTATGACCAAATGGGACAGAGAATTATCCATATATACACACACAAAGTACGTTATCTTAGAGTTCAAGCAAGAAAGTCCAATTTTTACCCTAAACAATCCTCTTACCCTAAAGAAAATTCTAATTTTTCTTTTCTGAAAAAAGGAAAATTCTAATGAATCCATAGATGAATCGAGAAGCCCGCGACAATATGATATCCTAATTTCTAGTATTGGAAGTGGTTTGAATATCCCAGCAAAAGAAAAAAAAAGAAAAAAAGAAGTGATTTTGAATAAAAAAGACACGAGGCCCCCACCCCATTGGCATTCCGTCACTCAACCCATCTATGTGCACGTTTGTTAATGGGAATTCAGGTTAATTGCTTGACATTACAAACTCCCGTATATAATACTATAATGAAAAACAAATAATAATAATACATAAATCCGCCATCTTCTTTAAAAAAAAAAAAATGCACGCCAATTGTTTGTATAGGGAAAAACGTTAATAAAACCACAGCAATTTGCTCTACAGCTGCATCTTTAATGAACATTTGAAACTTACAAATTGTCAACTTGATATTTCTAAACACAGTTTCCACTCGTAGTAGCCTCAAATAAACGCGACTCTCAACCACCAAAATAATATAGAACTCATATTCAAATCCTGAGTTGCTATTGATGTATAATAGACAAGAATGACCGGTAGTTATATCTTCCAACCGGATACACTTGTCGGCGCAAAATGATGCAGTCCCATTAAAAATATAATAAGCCAAAAAAATCATTTCAATTGCAGATAAATAAGTCATCCACGCAAGCATTACTTCTTTGTATTCGGTTATTATGCATGTTTCATAACTTTGTTATGATCAAAGTACCATGAATTTTGTATTAGCAAGCTAAAGAAATTTTATACAAGTTTCATGAAAATAGTATACTACGTGTTTTCTTTTCCATTTTTTCTTTTTAGATTTCAATATTTTATTGTAATGAGATTTCATGGAAAAATAATTATGTTCCATGCTCTTTGTCAGAGATTCATGAAAATAGTATTGATATTCTATGGTTATGTGTTAATCTTCAATTATAATATGACACATGTTCTGCGAATTTTTTATGTTAGTGTTTCATAAAAATAGTTTTAAAATTTCATGGTTATGTGTTAATGTTTCATAGAAATATAATGTCTATTAAATAGGTTGTCTGTGGGTTTCCATAAGTTTTGTGCTAGGTTTACTTTGTTGTAGTGATGTTGAAGTTCAAGGAACAGTAACATATATTATCACCCACATATACTAAAAAGAAAATACACCACGTCTTAATATTTCATGAACGGTTACTTATGTAAACATGAAACTACTATTATAGAAACATGGAACTAAAGCAATTGAAATATGAAACTCCAGTGACGTATAACTTTAACAACCAGAAAAAATATCAATTACACAAGAAAAAATAATTCTTCATCCTCATCTACAATATAATGATTTTTACACAATCCTCCATAAATTTACCTTGTACAATACATTGAAAAAATAAAAATCATGTAAAAATACAAAGAAATAATTAAACAGTTATTGTCACTGATGATACAAAATGAAAAAATAAATGCTAGTATTACTGTTAGAATCTACTGTAGGTGTTGGAATTAGGGCTGTAAACGGGTCCAGACACTCAGGGTACTCTCAAACCCAGACCCGTATCCTTATAGTGAAACTTGGACCCAGACCCAGATCCATATCCTCCAGGTATAAAATTTCTGGATCTAGACTTGACCCTCCAGGGTCAAGGGTAGGGTCTGGTACCCGTATGGCATTTTTCAATTTTTCCCTGTTAAACAAAAATATATAAAACAATATATAATCCTAAAATAAAAATTTTAATATGATTAACATAATCTCCTCAACATAAAATTTTTAACAAAACTGAAACAAAGACTGAAACAGAAACAGCAAAAAATATGTTAAAAAATTATTTATATTATTTACTTGTATTGTTGTATAATTATATTAAAAATTATTTATGTTAAACATATGTTGTAAAATTATTTATATTATAGCAAAAAATAAAAGAAAGCAACACAGAATACAAACAACTTGTATTGTAATTGGTAAAGAAATATGTTAAAAAATTTATAAAAGACACTGACCATCTAGCCAAAGCAGCTATGTACTGAAATAAGTTCGCATTTCTACTCGGATCATTTTTTGATTTCTAGAAAGTTTTACTTGCAAGATAAAAATAAATAAAGGTGGGAGAGATTTAAACACAAAGATAATGATGTTCATGAAAGCCTACTTCAACATATTAATATAAGATAATATATATAAATAATATAATATATATAAATATTATTATTTTATTGATATGGGCATATGGGTATACGGGTCTGGGCATCATCATACCCTGTCCAGACCTATATAGCAAAATAAATACGAGTACGGGTACGGGTACTGGTCTGCGGGTATCAAATTTAAACCTTGCCCGATAAAAATAAGTATATACCCGCGCAGGTACGGGTAAGACCCGCCTCGTTTACAGCCCTAGTTGGATATTGCTGCTTCCACCGTAAAAATCATTTTTTATAAGGAGACAATAACGATGAAGAAGAGGAAGAATGAAGAAGAGGGAGGATAGGAGGAAAAAAGAAAATCGTGAAAGAGTTGAAACATATTAATCCTTCAATAGGGGTCATTTTGCACAAAGGGTGCACCTTGCAAGGTGTACCCTGGTACAAGATATAGTTTGCGAAGAATGATAATTTTTTATTTTTTGGTAGAAAAGAGAAAAGCATTAAAATTAATTGCAAGTGTTACAAATAAGTCTTACACAAGAGAAGCCTCTTGGGCATCATAAGTCACCACTTGGATTACAAAAATGGAGGGGTGGTGTGGGGTAGGGGGAGAATGGAAACTAAAAAGGGAGGTTTCTGTAGTAAAACCTCCATGTCTAGCAAGCGCGTCAGCGCACACATTTGCTTCCCTATAAATGTGACTAAGTCTAGCTTCTCTGTGAATGAACACATCAGAGATCTGCAATTAGATATAATAAAAAAGTAAGGGTGAGAAGAAGGGATAAAAAGACTCCATCAAGCAAACTACCCGTTTAGAATCCACTTCAATCAAAATATTTTTAAAATTCCAACTCTTAGCAATTTGTAATCCATCCCTCAAACCCTATATCTCAGCTGCAACACTAGTGGAAACTACAAGGTCACTGGAGAATCCACTAATCCATGCGCCAATATGATCTCTCAAAATACCCCAGCACCAGCTGAACCCGGATTCCCACAAGATGATTCGTTCGTGTTCAACTTCACCCATCCTTCTGCCAACGAAATCCATTTCATCTCAATAGGAGTCTTAGACTGTGAACTGTTCTGCTTGGGACCTAAAGGAGTAAATTCAGTAGTCCTATTAGTGGTTATATGCAAAGGTAAGGGATGTTTTCCTTGTGGCTCAAAAGATATTTTATTTCGAAATATCCATAAACTCCAGCAATTCACTGCGAACAAAGTATCCCAAGGAAGTCCTGTAGTACTTGATGTTTAGCTTGCGTAGCAACCTTTCCTAAGCCAATCTGCAAAATTTATATTTCTCAACATAAGCATAATTCGATGTAAAATGTACTGTTGCCAAAGGTTCTGTGCAATATGACAATCTCAAAACAAGCTGCAAGAACTCTTCATGAGTAAGGAAATGATAACACATTCAATCAATGTTTACTTTTATCCTATGTAAAAGACTCTTTATAGGGAGAGCCTGCACTTCTAAACCAGCCATAATAAATATTTTACTCTATTGCTGTAGTTAAGTTTCCATATCTAACACCATTGTTTGCCTAGAAGATCGCAGATAGTGTCTGGCAGTCCAGAACAAGAATGTGAATGGTTTGATCAAGGAATAAATGGAAAAGGAATGGGAAAAGAAATGATTTCCAAATTCCATGTCTCATTAACACCAAAAAGTTCCTTGATGAGAGCCCTTCTTCCAAGTGAGTGAGTGGCCCTTGAATGAGCTCACGAATTGGACCAAGTCTAGTCCAATTATCATACCACACCCGAATAGTATTACCATCTCCCAGATTCCAAGCCAAATTTCTGTTGTACAACTCTGATCCCTGGACGAGAGCTTTATAAGTAGTTGAACCTCTACATTTTTTAAAAAGAACTTTATCTTTTTCTTTGAGCTTTCCTCATCAATATAACGTTTAACACTCCTAGACCAAAGGTTATCCTTTTCCTTACAGAATCGCCAATTCAATTTAGAAAGAGATAAGATTAATACGTAATACAAGGTGCTGCTTGCTTTCTCTCAACTTCGAGCAAGAGCCCAAACGGGGGAGGCGAGAAGATCTTGATCGAAAGCTCCACTGTTCTGAAGCTTTGCGTAGCCCCAAGCCTCCAAGTTGTTTCTGCTTAGCGATTTCCTCCCAACTTACTAGACTCAATTTCTTTCTCTTAATTTTCTCCCCAGAGAAATTGATGGTGTTCTTTGTCAATTTTTTCACAGACAGATGCTGGATAGCTAAAAATTGAGAATAGTAATTGAGAATAAGCAAGGAAGCAGTAATAGTTTTTCTGCCCGCCATAGACAAAAGGTTCACTTGCCAGCCACTCAACTTAGCTTGTACTTTCTCTAGGATGAATTGAAAATCAGAAGTCTTGAGGGAAACATCTCGTATAGGGAAGCCCAAGTATTTTTCAAAAGAGAAGGTATGAGGAATGCCGAAAGCTTGCTCTAACTCACTAATTCATTGTGGGTACATGTTCTTTGAGGTACAAAAATGAGATTTAGAAAAACTAATGGTCTGTCCTAAATATCACAGAAATTATGGAGGACACGTTGAGTGGTTTCTATAGTTTGGCCATCATCCATACCAAAAAGAACAATATCATCGGCAAATAGACTATAGGTGATATAAGGGCTTTACTTCCTATCTTAATAGCTTTCCAGCAACCAGATCGAACCTCTTGTTCAATAAGAAGGGACAGATACTCCATACAGAGAATAAAAATATACGAAGACATAAGATTACCTTGTCGGATACCCTTGAAGGAGTAAAAAAGTCTGTTTTGTTTTAATTATCTAGAACAGCCATGCGGGCAGAACAAATACAACTCATAATAAGTGAAATGGTTTTCTTAGGAAACTGGAATAAAAGAAGAGTTGCACAAATAAAACTTCATTCTAATTTATCATACGTTTTCTCCAAATCAATTTTTATGACAAAACCCCTTTTATTTCTAGAACAATGACGAAGTGTGAACATGG
The DNA here is from genome assembly GCA_028651295.1 of Catharanthus roseus. NCBI lineage: Eukaryota > Viridiplantae > Streptophyta > Magnoliopsida > Gentianales > Apocynaceae > Catharanthus > Catharanthus roseus. The sequence goes on from JAPQWS010000016.1 coordinate 11,449,646, forward strand.
TTTCTTGCACTATGATAATTTTATCGGAGCATTAATGACCTGGAAGGAAGCTTCTTTGTATAGGGGAAATGAGAAGTTGAAGAAAGGGTCGGATACGATTGACTAAGATTTTTGACACAAGCTTGTAAAGAGTGTTACACAAACTTATAGGTCTGTATTGATTGGTGGTCTCAAGTTGAGAGGATTTAGGAATGAGGCAAAGAAGAGTGTCAATGGCATTGTCTTGAATAGCATTACTATAAAAAACTCTTTGAACCCAAGAGATCACTAAAAGATTCACTATACCCCAGAATTTTTGGAAAAAACGAGATGAAGATCATCTGGTCTCGGGCTTTTATGAGGTTTAAACTCCTTACGAGCAGAGCTAATTTCAACTAGCGTACGTATATTAGTAAGACTATTTAAAGAAAAATCAGTAGGTAGGGGTGAAGAAAAAGGAAAGGGTCTCAGAGTCTATCCTAGGCAGAAAAAGAAGTAGAATAGAGATCTGAAAAGTGTTTATAGATAGAAGTCCGAATAAGATTATAATCAGTCATCCAATTCCTAACCAGCTCTTTTAACGTTAGTGTTTTATTCCACTTCTGTGAGTTAAGACTGGATGCGTTTAAAAATTTAACGCTCAAGTCGTCCCAAATGAGCTAATATAATCTGGATTTTAAAGCCCAAATATTTTTTTCTTGGATTAAGATAGAGTCAAGTTCAGTAGCCAGAGATTTTTCCGAATTTGTAGCCAGAGATTTTTCCAAATTTAAGAGAGAACGAGAATGACCATAATTAGGGGATTTTTGTTACCTAGAATCCATGCCAGAAGACATTTGTTTTTTAAGAAAACATTACCAAAATTAGTTTTATTCTAGAGGACTAGAGTTTGAAATATAGAAAGAGTTTATCCATATCATGCGACCTACTCGCTACAAAAATACAAGCAAATACCGACGGTTGATGCTGTCAGCGTCCCACGGTACAATGTTATTACTGATGGTAAACTGACAATTACATGACCGTCAACCACTTGACATCAGTAACAATTTGTACTGACAATTGATCGGCGGTAACTACTATTCCTGACGACCTTTCCGACGGAATTTTATTTTTCTGTAATATGTCAGCAGCCCATGCCCCTCTTCCGATGATGTTACCGATGACAAGGTCGACGGTTATCTTTCCATCGTTGAGGTCGATGAATTATACCGATAGAATGTGCTGTCGGCAATGTTTTTTTGTATATAATTTGTAAAACAGACCTGAAAACTCCCTAAAATGCCAAAAACCAACAGCAATATTATATATTCATAAACTCATACTTATACATAAAACATCAAACCCATAAAATATCCATAAACTAAAATATCCATAAAACATAAAATGAACATCCTTGGGATCTCTAACATTACTAGAGGCCGGGGGGAGGGGGGAAGGTTCAAAAGTGCTGGTGCCCGGAGCATCAAGAGAGGGGGGATGGGGAGTAGAGGAAGATACTCTGGCATCTAAGGTCCCCGCAGCAGCAGTCATCCATAAAGATGTCGATGGAATGGCAGTAATAATAGCTCTGACGATGTCCATCATTTGTGGCATAGGGGTGTAGGGCAAGTGGCTCTTCTCGGCAAACCGCCTCATGTGCTCGTTGAAGGCAATACTGGAAACAATAACCTTAATCCATCTCATGATCCTCTACTCCATTTCCAAATAACAAGGTGGCAATCCAGTTGCATCAAGATTGCTCTCGGCTCTGAGATGAGCTGTCTTTAAACCAGCTCCATATAACTGGCCATGCTTAATCCACTAGATACAGTGGCCATCAACTAGAGATCATAGGGCATAGGAGCGCTCGTGGCTGTAGCTTCCTCCTCGGCCTTTTGTAGGGCCTCGTGAAATTTTGTCTATAATGTGAAATGTTAATTGGATCATAAGTTATAAAATATTATATAATATTTAAAGTTATAAGTTATAAAACATTGCATAAACTTAAGCTATAAATTTCACTAAACTTATGCAAAACTCATTTGAAATGATATCCATATACTGCCCCTTCTTATCCCCTGTCTGATGCTTGTAGAACTCCTCCAAGTGTCTGCTCTTGGAGAACTTCTCTGTTAAATCCGCTTGTTGCAAAAAAATAAAAAAATAAAACAACACAGTTATTAATTACATTATAATGAAGTAACAAAAAGAAGTAATAAAATCAAACATCAGTTCTTTCCCTCTTCAACTGATGCTCTGTGAAGGAGATAGAACCACATGTGTACTTCCCCGCCTCCTGACCCCCTCCCTTCCTCATCCCTCATTCTTGTTCCTTTTATTTGTTCACAAAATGCTTTGTACTCAGAACTCCCCCCAAAATTTTATCATCTGCTCCAGAACATCTCAGGAATCCAAACAGGCCTCTTCCTCGACGCCCAAGCATCGCCAAGCAAGTCTCTCATCTTGTAGCCAACCTTGACCTCCTATGCCTGGCTCATCTTGGTCATGCATATTGTCGGGTTCCATACGTATTTTTTTGAAATTTCAAAACATTAGAAAATAATATTTGTATAAATATAAGTATAACTAGTATAAGATTAAAAAAAATTGATTCAAAATATTATAAGTATTAAAGACTTGTAAAAAAATTAAGGCAAAGTAAAACAACTGTAAATATTGGATTCATTTATATAAAACTCTCCCCCCAACATGTCGTGGACATCCAGCGGGACCTCAGACCAATGGTGATAAGGGCCGGTGAACCGTTCCTGCATGATAGCTGAGATATGGGTGGCAGCTCTCAAAGATGGATTTAGTCTGTACATATTAATGTTAGTATATATTATATTTAATTATAGTGTTATATAATTATACCGATATGTTTTTTATGTTTATTTAACTTACCGATCTATATTCATGGTCAATAACTATCGAGTATCATTGGGAGGCGGTATTTTTTGTTAGTACTACTCCATGCTTGTTTCACAACTCCTGACAAACCAGGGTGGGAGAGCCACATAGTCTCAAATCGAAAGGGTTTTTTTACCTATTCACGGGAAGGAATAAGTTAAGTGAAGAAGAATAGGGGTGTGGTATGATCTCACACCCCGCAAATGGAAAACAACAGCATCAAGAAAACACTCACGCCACTCCCAGTTACATAACACTTTGTCCAGTCTCTCCATAATCAGAGGTCTAATATGTCTTTTATTACACTAGGTAAAACGAGGGCTATTAAACCCAACATCTAACAACTGACAGTCATCTATGGACCTCTTAAATTCAAAAATAGATTGGCATGAATAGGACTACCCCTAACTTCTCATCAGAAGAAGAAACCTCATTAAAATCACTAATTAACATCTAAGACAAGGAATTAGAGCTAGCGGTATGCAAGTGATCCCAAAAATCTAAACGAGTACTCAAGCAAGAGCTAGCATAGATACATCTAATAAGCAGCAAAGGAGATAAACTAACCTATGACACAACATGAATAACTTGTGGCCCCTTATGACTGATGGAAATAGTCATTTCCGTTGAGTTCCACGAAATCTCGACTTCATCTTTGAACCCCATTGAATCAGCAATAGCGAAGTCAGTGAAGAGAAGCCTCCAGCAAATATCTTTAGCCAGTGGTATAGATATCTTAGTCTCTGAACAAGATTTCCCAATCAGTGAGTATGTAGCATTTTAGACATATGATCCAAAAACTGAGGTTGTCCTGCACTACGGGCGTTCTAAGAGAGGATCCTCATGATACTAGTTTGAGTTGTCGTGGGAATAGAGTTCTGGGGGAATTTCCTTAGGGAAAAGCTCGGTGGAAGAGATTATGGTCCCTTCTCCGGTATGTTCGGCACCACTTGAATGTCGTAATCCCTCCCCTCCCAACTCTCTATTGAGGTGAGGTAGAGCCTTATGTCGCTACAAATTAGTCTAGTCGAAAGAGCATGGCTTTTTCCCTTGTGCTTAAAAGAAGAATTTTTGTGGGGGCAATTCAGAGATTGATATGTTCTACTTTGAGGCCCAATACGAGTGTGCTACTCTTGAGTCGTGTTCCTGCTATTTTGGGCACCAAAATTGCCATGGTTGCCCCCTCTGACTCGATCCTGATAAGGTCGGGTTCCATTGATTCATCTGCAAAGCCCTCGAAGAAGTCACTAAATTTTGATTCTCCCATGTCTGACTCTGTTGTTCCAACCAATTTCTTATCCCAATTGGGTAAAGATCTATAGTACTTGCAAGGGCATTGTTGGCTGTCCAGATATTCAATAGACCTACTGAATTGTCCCCGAAGGTGGGTTGGTCGAGTTGCATCCCAAAGCTTCAGGAAAGATCAGTTGAGATCCCCACCAACCCCATGGAATTGTTTGAGAAGTTTTTGGTGGTGTGTGCCTCCACTGAACCTAATGGTTGGAGCTCTCCATGCCCGATGGGAGAGGAGGTGAACTAAAGTTTGGCCGGATGAGGACCTTTAGTGCGGAGAGGACTGTTGTCGCGAGATGCTTCTCTTCTTGAATTGGAGTATGTGTTCTAGAGCAACAAAATTTCTGGCTTGAGTAGCATTTAAATTACCCAAGGAAGAAGAGGAATTGCCAGGGGAGAGAGAGGCAATCGATTGAACAACTCCAGTCTCTTGCATAGCAGCCATCACAGTCTGCATGGAGGTTAGGATTTCTGAGTAAGAGCTAGAATTGGTAATAGACTTAGGCTTTGTGTCATTTGAGGTTGGAGAGGCTACAATAGATTTCCCTATTTTTAGGGATTCAGGAAAATTAGGAGAAATCTCGTTACTTGTTTGGAGTTTTTACCTCATTACCCATCACCAACTTGGCCTTACCCTTTTTAGTGGGGATATCCTTCTCATAAGCATTAATTACCTAAGGGTGGGTGTTACCAAAAGGAAGAGAATGAATAGACTTGGGTCTCCACACTTGATAATGATGTGTCAAAGTTTCTTTGACATCACGTACTGCATCGATATCCACATATTTGACTGGTATCCCATAATCAATTCCTTCCCCTGCACTTTTGACTAACGGCTGATGAATTTTTCGGGAGGGGGTACAACGTTCCACTCCCGATAATTTTCTTTTTCCAGTTTATTATTTTCCACCTTCGGAGTAGATTGTGGACTAATCTGTGTTGGATTAACTAGTAGAGACAATCATCTGTGTATTTTTCTTCTTTTGGCTACAAGTAGATGAATTATGCCCAATAAGTTGGATGTGTTGTATGCAATATTTACCTATACGCATCGCCAGGACTAGCGGTTGTTTAATATCAATTTGGATGCACACTCTTGCATACCTACTCCTTTCACTACTTAGAGTTTTAACATTAATTTTTAATAGTTTTGAAGGTTATTCCCAATCGTTGTAAGGATTTCCCTATCATAATAGTCCAACAGTAAGCTGGGAAGACGAGTCCAAATTGCTGTTGTTGTTCTTTTTCAGCAGCTGGATTGGAATTTGGTTGCCACAACCATATTGTCAAATATTGCCCATTTAAAAACCATGGGCCGGCAACAATGATCCTAGAAAAATCCTCTTCTAGTTAAAAGTTGGCAAGAAAGAAGTCATGTCCCAGATCAATAAGATGTAATGTTCAAATCGATTTCCAAATATGCTTAATTTTGTAGTCTAAAAATCTGTAAGGAACAAACTTTCCATATGGTTTGATTATTATCGAATTAATCCAAACCGTGTGGATACGTAATTTATCTTCCCATGAGAGTTTGATTTTCGGAAGACCATCATCTTCCTTGTCTTCCATATCAAATTTTTCCAAATCAATGACTTCTTTCCAATTGATATTTTTTGCATCCTTCCCACACAATCTTTGAGATTGGATAAGTTTGTCTTTATATGAAAGAATTTTCGAAGGTTTAGACTAAGAAATTACAGGAGGATCCGATTGATTGGTCTGATTATTTATAGCCAGTTCTTCCTTGATGCGCTCGGTACTCCGTTGTAAGGATCTGCTTCTTCTTGAGACATCCCCGTGGTAGGGTAGATGTCCGTTGAGAGAGAACTCGAGCTAGCCATCCTTTAAACCAAATTAGGAGTGTTAAAATTGACAACTTTTATTGATAGTAAAATAGAAAGTTTACAAATGTTACCCAAAAAAAGGTCTTCAAGTCATGAAGCGATTTTGAACACCTTTCTTCTTCCATTTATATTAAATTAATTTGATGTTCAACTATTTTTACAGTCACAAATATTAATTTTCTTCGACAGATGAAATGTTTCCGCATTGATTTTGCCACCAACTTCTTTCGTGTCTAAAAAATGCAAAATATGCCACACCTTCTGAGCTTTCATTGACTTTTTTTATTCACTTATAGGGTGTTTTTTAACTCACTCATTGACTTTTTTTCACTTATAGTGTTATCGGGATTACCTCCCATAAGCATGATTACCAAAATAATCTATCTCTTCTTATAATGGGGGTGAGTACATCAATATTCTTGATGACTATGAATAGACGAAAATTGATAGGAATGCACTACAGAATTTTCCCTAATTTCGTAGCATTTTTAACTCTGTTCTTTGTAACTTTCATTCATGCTGCTAAGACTAAACATATTTCTATTCGTTTAATGCTTAGACATCGTTGACAATGAATAGAAGAAAATTTATAGGAATGTACTACAAAATTTTCCATAACTTCGTACCATTTTAACTCTGTTTTTTGTAATTTACATTCATGCTGCCAAGACTAAACATATTTCTATATCTTTAATGCTTAGACATCATTGAAATTAAAATAATGTTAAGAATTTGAATCCTTAAAAAGTAAATTCAAATAATGTGATTCTTTTTTTTAGTGCAAGAGGTGCCACACTATTGGTGGATATTATAACAATATTAATCTAATTAAGCAAAACACTACTAAAGGCAGCAATAAACCTTTTACAGACAGAAATAAACTTTATAAAAGGTAGAAACAACATGCACAATGCAAGAGTTGAACTCCTGACCTTCTAGCTGAGGGACCTTATCTAAGCTCTTGCCATTCGGACAAGACCTCAGGGACAGTAATGTGATTCCTAACACATTACTTCATATGTTTGATTGAATGTCTCAAAAGCATGTTAACGAAAATAATATAAAGTAAATTATTTGTTTTCTTTTGACATGTAAAATAAATTAAAAAAACTTTTTTTAATTTAAAATATATCTATTGTACAGTTAAATTTTTTATATAATTATAAAGTAATAAAAAATAAATATTTAATTTTAATTTGTTAAAAAATAACTGCCTAATTTCCTACATATATATCTTCCCTAGTTAACCTCTTTGCAAGGTCTACTAATACATGGATCCTGTCACCAATGTTGAAAAAATGGAAGCGGAGATCGAACCGGTCAAGCTATTGGGACACTGATTCATTAGTTCAATCGGTTGATTTAGTGGTCCAATCGGATAACATTATAAATATATACAAATTTTAAATAATATATTGATAATTCATCCACATATACATTATATATAAATTATCACTAAATATAATTAGAAAGTATAACTAAATAACATTATAAACTTTTTAACTTAAAAAATATACAAAAATATAAGTTTTAGTGAGAAAGTTTTTTAAAAAAATTCAAACTGATTTTGTTTATTTTTAACCAAGTTTGATTGGTTCATTCTTCTATTGGCTTTTTGAGAAAACTAGATTGATCTCTTGTCCGGTTCCCAATCTAACTGGTTAGGACCAATTTTTTCAACACTGCCTACCACTAGCATATTCATAGATATTATTCGGGATTTGCTATTTGTATCCGTAAACTTCTCCTTCAACTATTGCACACATCATTTTTCACTTTCACTCTCTCTAAAAAAAAAAATTTCCCTCAAAACCTTCAATTTCTATCATCAAATCAAAGTAATAGGATGTGAGTATATCGATCTTTAACTGTATTATTGCATTTTTCCTGATTCAAAACATCAAAATTGACCTCCAAATGAGCAAAATCAAAAAAAATTATATGGATGCAATTTTGGACCATAACCTAGTGTAATTCATGGTTGTGATCCAAGGAGGACCATATGGGATTTGTGGTCATTTCCAAGAATAATCGTATGTGAAGCACAATGTCCTTCAATATGAACGACCCTATCCTTCATATGGTTATTCTTAGACCACGATATGAATGACCATGTCCTTCAATGTGAAGGATCCTTCATATGGTTATTCTTGTTTTCTTTTTCTTTTTTATTTTAAAATCTTTTAATTATTTTTAGTTTACTATACTTAGTTATTATTAATTATTCATGTTAATTATTTATGTTATTTATTTAGTTTTTGTTTTATTTGCTCTTGTTATTGTTTTAGTTACACTTGCTATGTTAATTTAATAATTTGTTTGTTATTATATAAGATTTGTATGATTTGATATTTAATATTTAGGAAAAAATGTTTGACATTTCATATCTATTTTTATTATTTATTATTTTGTACTATTATTTTTGTTTTTTTTAATTATTTAATATTATTTATGTTTTCTTTAATAGGTTATTTTTTATTATGTGAGATTTACATTTTTTTTTTGTTTAATAGTTTAATAAAGTATGAGATGTATTGTTTTATATTTGTTACCAATATAGACAATAATATTTGTAAATATATCTTGTTTTAACCATGGATTAATTATAAATAATTAAATAAAGAACTAGAAGATAAATATTAATAATTAAATAAATAGTAGATAAATATAAATAATAAACCAATAATTAGAAGATAAATATAAATAATTAGAAGATAATATAAGTAATTAAATAGATAATTATAGTATAAATATAAATGATTAAGTAAATAACTAGAAGAAAAATGTAATAATTAAATAAATAAAAATTAGATGCACGAATGTTGTTTTTTATTCTCTCTCACTGTGAGGCGATTTAGGAGTATATTCCCTAGATTTTCAATTCTTCTTGTAGCACATTACCTTCCTCCTCTTATTTAACTCTTTCTTGCTTTTGCTTTCACTACTATGGAGCTTGATTTTCTTGTGAATTTGCGTGAGGTTTCGATCAAATCGAAGCATAAACTAAGAATGAATTTTACGGACCCTGAAGTTGAGGATGGGTGTAAAAATACAATCTTTGTTGCTTGTTTCAGGTTCATGCCACCAAGGAGGTTCCTCAACTGATTCTTCACGAGGCTATGCTCAATGTGTGGACTTTTGCACGTCCTAAGCTTGAGCGTATTTGCTCGAATTGCTGTAAAGCTTTATTTTCTTCTTAGGAGGAGATTGCCCATGTATTACAAACGGTTCTTGGAAATTTGAAAATCATTTGACGTTGATTGTTCGGTGGCGCCTAGCACCGAATATCTTGGATGACGAGTTCCATATTGTTGATTATACTGGGCAAGTACATGGACTACTGAAATAGCCTATACATAGTCGGTGGCTGAACAGATTGCAGCATGCTTATCTAGCAAGTCTTCGATCCAGGTACAGACTCTTCGTGGCAAAAAAAATTTTCCTGTTAAGGTGACACTTGATATTTCAAAGTTGTTATACCAGTTGTTCCCATGAGGTTTCCAATGTGTGGATTGGTAGATGCTAAGCTTCTTATAAGAATCACTCAAGACAAGAATTAGAAGTTAAGAAATTCAAGAACCAAGAAATTTGTAGAGAACACAAAAGAACCTTAGAAGAACCAAAATGAAAATTAAACTTCGCCCAAGAACCCAATAGAGCTGGCTATTAGAACCCTTGAAATAGAAACTAGTTTCTTCTCCAATTTCAGGCTAGGAAGCCTAGAATATTTGAAGAACTTGAACCCCTAAACTAGAAATAAAAGGCACCCGAAAACACTCGTAGAAGGAACCCTAAGATAGCAAGAAACTAGAACCCCTTTAGAGAATGGAATATATTATACAAGGATTTTAAAGACTAAATGCAAGAGTGGACTAAACCCATTGAAAAGGTTTGCAAGAAGAAAAATAGAAACCTATCTACTCTCAAGTTTTATCAGAAAGTGCTTACAAAAGAGGGGTATTTATACACCCCAACCCCTAGATAGGTTAGAGTTAGGTAATTTTATGTTTTGGGACTTAAAACCCACCTAAATAAGCATTAAATGAGTTTAAAACTGTTAAAAATTGATAAGGAATTCAAAAATTCTGGGCTAGCCGAACTGGATCCAGCATCGGATTGGGAGAAATTGGCGCCATATTTAATTTGAATCCATTCCAGTAGCTTTTGGACATGAATCTGGCGCATGTTTCTCTAGACCCGACCTTGTTCTATTTTGAGCATTTTAATGACCGATTCAGCTTTTGATGTCTTATAAAAGTTGTAGCTCATTCTCTTAGCTTTCTGTAGCAACTTGAATAACTTCATTTGGACTTGTAGAACTCAAGTTATGATCGTTTTACCAAGATGTGTCAAACCTTGAATGCAATCTAGATGGCCTGAGTTTCTCTAAGGATTTAATGTACCAAACGAGCTCCAATTCAAACAAACTTTTGGTATTCTAGAATTCTCAAAAAGTTTTCTACAAAGATGAAGTCTCGGATTTTAAGGTTGTGAAAAATATGTTTGAAGGAAATGTGTCCAAGCTGCCAAGAAGTGCAAGATTATATTATTTTGCTCTTGAATTCAGACTGGTAGTGTGAACATTCGTATGGCCTCCCCTTCTTTAATTATATTCCTATCATTTTCCCCTTCTTGAAGATAATTCGTCCATGAATCATCACCTTCAATTACGAAACAAACAATAAGTTCAAGAGAAATATAGGTGTGCCAATTACCATGTAATACATCATATTTATGGCCATTTCCAAAAAATCTCAAGGACCAATAGTAACAAATAGAGATATCAAGATTCCACATGTTTAAAAGTGTTCGTTGGCAAACAATGATTAAAGCAAGGGAATATTCATCAATTGAATATGAAGACAAATGAAGTATGCAATGCACCTTCAAAGAAATAAAAGTATCACAAGGAAAGGAAGCTTCAAAACAACACTCCTTAAAAGGAAAATGATAGCTCAAGCTTTCATTCTTAAAATACTTCAAAGGCCATTCAAAAAGAAGTAAGACTCTAAACTTCCAACTATCAACTCATAAGGAATAATAAAAAATTTCATGAAACCAAGAGTTTTGAGATAAAAAGGGTAGTTAGCAAGAAAAATATGCTTGAACATCCAAGAGTTATCTTTTAAACCTTAGACATTTCTCATCACCTCCTTTAAAACAACATTCTTGAAAAATAGCTCTTTCGAAGGTAAATGGTAGAATGCATGCTTGTCAATGAAATCCTTCAAAGAGATCTCATAAGAATCAATTCTCAAGCTACTTTTCTCAAGGTTCAAAAAGTTAGATTTTAACAATTGAAAATGCTCGACCACTTCAGGTCACAAATAAATCTCAAAAGTAGACTTTGAAATGTAAATGGTAGAATCGATTTTCATCAATGTTTTCACTCTTCAAATATTCTAAAGATTTTGCATCACTTAAGAACTTAAGCTCATCACAATGAAATTTTAATTGACCATTATACAAAAAACATTTGTCAAAGAAAGCAAGGTCACAAAGTTTCATCACAAAACCTTTTGAGAAGTTAACAAGTGATAAAACCTTTCAACAATTCTTCCCTTAAACGTAACATGAAGAGTCTTGCAATAAGAAAAGGAGAAACCTCTCCGCTCTCGAGTTTTTCATTCAAAGTACCAAATCTGAAAATTCTTACAAAACCCTCGATAGGTTAGAGTTATGTAATTTCAAGTTTTGGGACTTAAAACCCACCTAAATAAGTATTACTGAGTTAAAAATCGTTAAAATTGACAAGAAATGCAATAATTCTGGGCTGGCGAAACTGGATATAGCACTGGATTGGGAGAAACTGGTGCCAGATTCGATTTGAATCCATTCCCGTAGCTTCTGGACATGAATCCGACACTTGTTTCTCCAATTCTGGCTCTGGTTTCATTTAGATCCTTTTAACGATCGATTTACTTTTGGTTTCTTCAAGAATGTTGTATCTAGTTCTCTTATCTTTCCATAGAATTTTGAATCACTTCTTGTAAAACCCAAGTTATGATTGTTTTACCAAGACGTGTCAAACTTTGAATGCAATCTAGATGACCTGAGTTTCTCTAAAGATTTGATGTACCAAAGGATCTCAAATGCAAGAAAACTTTGACATTATAGAATCTTCAAAGAGTATTCTACAAATTTGATTGAGGTTTCATCTTTGTTCTCATATTTTATTGTTGTTAAAATATGTACGAAGGAAATGTATCTAAGTTGCCAAGAAGTGCAAGATTACATTATTTTGCTCTTGTATTCAGACCGACGGTGTGAACACTCGTGCAACCTCCCACTTCTTTAATTAGATTCCTATCAAATTCAATATGTGAAAGTTCCATTCATATATTACACATGCAGAAGGATAGGACATACAGCCAACATGTGTTCATCATCACCCTCGGATTTGTGTGAAGCACAGGTCGCCCTTCCTTTTGGGCTCAATTTTAATTTTGATCCTTGAGCCTCTAAATTGTTGGCTAAATTTGGTGGTCCTGGCAAGCTAGAGATGAGAATCTTAGAAAAGGGCAAGGGGCGACTAACAATTCCAGTGGAGGAGTCTAGGCAAGATGTTGGAGTTAAGCAGTTTCAGCCACCGCGTTGGTTAACTTCCGAAGTACTCTCTGACCAGCTCCATCACTTTTCTTACTAGCTACTCAACTTTTTCCTAAGCCGTCTATCATGCCAGGTGTAATGCACGCAATTGATATGGAGGAACAGGTGTCAACTACTTGGAATTATAAGGCCCTTAGTTGACTACTCATGCTCTGAAACTGTGACTCTCACATTAGAAGATCAAGCTGGGGTAGGTTCTCAAGCTTTGGATAAACTGAAAAAGTTGGGCGCTTATTTGGAGCCCCAGAAATCGGCTCATATTCGTCCAACCAAGCCCAAGGAGGGGACCATTGAAGCCAACATCTCAACACAAGTACAAATGGCCCAATCTTTAACCTACTAGGAGGCTATGCAGTTTTCGACCAGAGCCCTATATTGCACCTAATAGCCCTGCTTTGAAGGTATATGGGAGGCAAAAGCCTGCTTTGGTTTGGCTCAAGCGAATATCCCCTTCCCCTTGGCCTTAAGAATCCAAACAAACATCTTGAGGGAGAAGGCTCTACTATTGGGCTTCCAAAGGTGGGTCGCAAGGAAAAAAGACCACATCATTTCATCAACAATGCTTGGGCTTTACAATATAGAATTTTGAGGTATTATATATTATTTCTTAAATTCAATCATATATTAGTTTTATTTTTACATGCTATTTATCAATACATGTTGTCTTATATTTTATTGTTGTTTTTAAAATAGGTTTATCTATGTCCCAGTTCCATACACAAATGCGTATTAAAGTTTTGAATGAAAGTTTAATTGATTGGAACCTTGATAGTAAGCTATCTTCATTGACAATTGATAATTGTGCCACAAATGATGCCATCATTGAAGATCTTTTGTGTAGTCTTCAACCTAATTCTCTTTTTTTACATGTAAAGTTGTTTCATATGAGGTGTTCTACCCACATCTTAAATTTGATTGTTCAAGATGGATTATCTGTGATACTTGATGAGATTGAAAAAGTGCATGATAGTGTTATATTTTGGATTGTATCATCCAAAAGAGAGCAAAGATTTGAGAAAGGTGGGCATTCCAAAAAGTTAGTTTTAGGTTGCAAAATGAGATAAAATTCGACTTTTTAATGCTTTCTATTGCTTGCTATATAAAGATGTTTTTGCTTGACTTAAACATAGAGAAAGATTGTATATTTGTTTGCCAAATTAGGATGAGTGGGCGATAGCGAAAGCAATATGTGATCATCTTAGAATATTTTATAATGCCACAGAGGTTTTTTCAAAGAGTAATTCTCCCATCACAAATGTGTTTCTTCCTATTGCTTGCTCGATTAGGCACATGCGCCACTTAAAAAAGCAACAAACATAATCAAACAAAATGAAAGAGTTAGGGCTCCCTCATAAAACTATATATGTAAAATTAAAGAGTCAGGACTCCCCCATAAAGCTATATATATAAATATATATAACAAAAAGAGTCAAGGCTCTTCCAAAAAAATAATATATATATAACTTAAGGACTACCCCGTAAAATAACATTTAAACTAATTAAACACATACATCTACTGTGTATATGATAGAGAATATGCCACCAAAATGCTCATAAATAAAACTATAAGAAAAAAGAGAATAATATAAATCTGTTAATAGAAAGATATACTCCAAACAAAAGAGGACTAAATTCACTATTGTATGTATTCACATGTTCAAGATTTCTTTATTGGCATTTTTTGTTTGGCATTTTATGTTGCTTCAAAGTTCAAATGTCTTCACACTACTAAATCAGAACCAAAACCTAATTATTTAATTAATTTGATTGGTTAACAGATTAGGCTTTTGTGGAGCGAAAACCGAAACTAATTCTTCATATTGGAATAGCTCAATCTTTGCTCTAACGGTTGGATTTGTTAGAAGAATATGAGTATCCAATAAATAAATATAATATAACAAATGGAACTAAAATAATCTACATGAACATAAAATTCGAATGTATCAATAGTGATTCACTTCATCTTTTCTCTTCTAAATTCTAACTCTCTTCACATCATGTTTATGTATAACTAAGATTATGGCATAACATACAAAACTAGATAGGTGTTAAGCACATATTGTTATTAGTACTCATATTATATTGGGGGAACAACTTTTGAATATTTATCTACTTGTTAATCATCATCTTAATCTTGTTTTTTGGTCAAGTTAATAGACTTTTGATGTATTATACTTTTAAGTTTTATTGATGATGACCACAATTTTTCCTTCGTAGACTTCATCACAATTAATCATTATAAAGCTCATGGATATATGACTTTCTGCCCTATCTCTATTAATATAATTATGCATATCATGAACCAATATATAAAGGCGCATCATTGGATGTTTATGATTTTCTCTTAGGTGAATATTAAAAATAAACTTGATCAATTACAACTTGCACAAATTTATGTTATATTTAGGAGTTTTTTTCCTTTTAGAAAAAAATCTTATTTTTGGCAATCCATAACAATAGTATTTGCACAAGGGTTTTTTAAATTAGGTCTATTAAGATGTTTTTTTCAATTCGAAAATTTTAAAATTTATCATATCTTTCTCTATAAATAATTTAAATGTTATGATGTTAATTTAATTACTAAGTGATTAGACTTTCTCTTCTTTCATGTGATTTCTTTTGTAACCATTATTCTTATTGCAACAAATTAATTATCCCTACTTGTTTTTCTTTTTTTAATGCGAAAGTAGTATATTTAAATTGGTCTTAAATTTATTTTTTTTATTTCGTGTCATACTTCTCATTTGTTTGGGAGGGAATGACATATATTATTAATGTAAAAAAGAATAGCATGAGCTATATCAGAAGGTATATTTCTGGCCCATACCACAGGTACATCAGTATTAAGAGCAAATTTTACTAGAAGATGAGCTGGGCTATTCCCAGGTCTACAAACATGTTAAAAAGAAGTGGAGGTAAGACATATATTATCAAGAAAAGTGAGTTACCAAAGCTTCCAATTCAGAAATATCTTCTTCATGAGAATTGAAACAATTAACGGCTTTGAGGGAATCACTTTTTACAATCAATAGATTAGAGATAGAGGATCCAGATACATAACCTTTAATAATGCCAAGCAGTACTCCATAGTCCACAGGAAAATGACCCAAATGGGGAATAGCTTTTGCAAATAGAGGTAACATAAATGGTTTCATATCAAGATGTTAATACCAATTTTGCCATCAGTAAAAGCCACATCAGTATTAACTTTTAAGAAACCATAGGTCGTGGGCTTCCAAAAGCACAAATGAGCTGGGGCAGGACCTAGATGTGTGGTTGAGGAAGAATTATCATGGAGACTTGTATACTCAGCAACACGGTGAAGAGTTTGGGAAGCAATAAGGGGTCCACTAGAACAGTGTCCTTCATAACGACGTTTGCTACGGGCATACCATAACAAGCAGCAACACGTTGCATACACAACAATATCCTTTTTTTCAAATTGAAGAAAAATAGAGTAAAGCAAATCTTTGAAGCTTGAAGCTGGAATTCTCCTCCATTTATCAACAAGTGATAAGAAATTTCAAGCAGCTTTTGAGAAAACATAGTCAAACAAGAAATGCCTGTCATGTTCATTATGAAAACCGCATTGAATAAATGCAATACCATTAGCTACACCTCTTCTTGAAAGAGTCATAGCTGTAGGGAGAATTTTCTGGACAGCTCGCCAAAGGAACATCTGAATTTTAGGCTGAATCTGGAGCTTATGTATGGAATTTAACAGGAAAGTATCAGGAGAATGTTTTGAAGTTTCCTCGACTTGTCAAAAAGATCGGAGAGAGTTAATTCCTGTTTTGTATCCCGATTTTACAGTGGAAATTGCGTTGGTCATAAAATGCCATATAAGTTTGTCACTAGGCCAAGCTGGATTAAGTGGAATCTGAAGAATGGCCTCAGCTTCATGGTGAAGGAAAAGGTGTCGGACTCTGTCTTTCTGCCAGCAGCATTGATTAAAATCAATGAGGTCTATCACATTCCTTTCAAGCCCTCTGGAGAGGAAGTAAGGGGTTAGAGAGTAACTATTAAGGGAGGGGATCCACTTATCATGTAAAATCTTAGTAGAGAAGCCATTTTCTATTCAGGATCGCAGCTCTAAGGAAAAAAGGTTCCTTCCTTCAAGTAGACTTCGCCAGAGATAAGACGGTCTCTGAATAATATTAATAGGCAAAAGAAAACAAGACATAGCATAAGTTGCGATGGCTTGAACCATATTTTTTTTGAGAATTTCTTTGTCTGCTTGAGTTAAAACATTTTCCTTCCAACCATTTAACTTTTTCTAAACTTTATCTTTAACAAATTGAAAAATATAATTCTTGGACCTCCCAATGAGACATGGCAATCCTAAACAGGTAGTTTCCAGAGGATGTAATCTTAAGCATAGAGGATATAGAGTTTTACAAAGATAAGGGAACAAATTTATCAAAGAAAATAGAAGATTTTTTGAAATTGATTTCTTTACCCAATAAAGAAGCATAGTCCTGAAGAACTTTTTTAATAACCTTAGCTTGTTGAACATTCGGTTTACCAAAAATGATACTGTTATCTATGAATAAAAGGTGAGAAATAGAGGGGCATTCAGCATTAAAACTTAGACCAGAAAAGAGCCCTTGTCTCTCAATGTACCGGGTCATGGAAGAGAGATCCTCAGCACAAATAATGAACAAATACGGGGAAAGAGGATCACCCTAACATATGCCTCGTGTGGGGGAAAAATAAGCAGAAGGGACACGATTTATAAGAATAGAGAAACAAACTGAGCGGATACAACACATAATAAGGAAAATTAAACAAGGAGGGAAATGCACGCCATGCAAAACAGATTCTAAAAAATTCCACTCTACTCTATGAAAAGCTTTGCTTAAGTCTATTTTAAGGGCAAAGTGACTAGAACCATTTC
This sequence comes from Catharanthus roseus, assembly GCA_028651295.1. Taxonomy (NCBI): domain Eukaryota; kingdom Viridiplantae; phylum Streptophyta; class Magnoliopsida; order Gentianales; family Apocynaceae; genus Catharanthus; species Catharanthus roseus. Next base: position 11,467,160 of record JAPQWS010000016.1, read on the forward strand.
TTTTACCATGATGCATAGAGTGAAAAGTTTCAAACACCACAATGACATTATCAGTAATGAGTCTTTTTTCAACAAAAGTACTTTGGCTGTCATCGATAACAGAAGACATAAAGAGCTTAAGCCTATTAACAATAGTTTTGGATACAAGTTTGTAAATGATATTGCAAAGACCTATAGGTCTATAATCCTTAACCATAGTAGGGGATTTGATCTTAGGAATTGAAGCACTGTTAGTATCATTAATAGCACTAATATCCTTACCGTCATTTAGGATCCCAAGAACCATGTTGATTATCTTAGGTCCCAATATATTCTAGTACTTGTGTAGAAAGCAAGTTTGTAATCTATCCGACTCAGGCGTTTTGCTACCTTTCTCCTTTAAAGTTTTAATAACATCATCTGAAGTGTATTGTTGCTCTAAAGAATGAATTTCAACTTCACTCAACACTTTGTCCATCATGCCATCCTGAAAAGTACAAGAGGGATTATTAGATGTGTAAAAAGACTGAAAGTAGTGTAGAATAGCATTCTCTATTCCTGCTGCATCTGTGATAGTAGTTCCATTGAAATCTATGATGGAGCGAATAGAGTTAAGCCTATGCCTCTATGATGCTTTCCAGTGAAACTAAGTAGTATTTCTGTCTCCTTCCATAAGCCAGTCCGCTTAGGACCATGTTTTGCAATGCACCTCCTCTAGGGATAGCAATCTTTCCAATTCACACTCTAACTTGGCCTCCTCATACACTGACCAATCAACACGAGTCCTTAGGTAATCAAATTTTTGTCTCACTCTTTTGATGTTGAAAGTGAGATTGCCATGTTTTTTCTTACTCTATTCAAGGAGAAGGTCCAGGATAGAGCAAAAACACGAGCTACATCTGCTGTTAGAGAGGAGTCAGGAATGCACAGTTTATCAAAAAATTCAAAACACTTTATATCTTTGATCCAATGCGGCTCAAAGCATTTTAGTATACCTTTCCTGTGTGTAAGAGTGTTAGTGACAGATGATAGTTGGATAAAAAGAGCAAGATGATTAGGATGACCAGCGGAGATGTTAAAGACAGAAAGGGAGAATGTGCAAAAAAGAAGCCGAGGCAAGATCGCTATCCAATCTAGCACATACATAATCATTTGAAGTCTTTTGCCCTTTCCATGTTTATTTTTGGGCCTTCAAAGCCTAAATCGAACAATCCTGTATTAGTCAAAACATCCTGAAAGATATCAATCTGCCAAAGATTTGTCCCTTCCTATTTTTTCATCAGGAAAAAAGATTTCATAAAAGTTTCCTGCAACAAGCCATGGTAAACTAGACATAAAATGTAGGCGCATTAAAAGATCCCAAGAATGCTTTCTAAGCTCAGGCATGCGATTTCCATAAAATCCCCTAAAATAAAAAGTAAATGAATTAATTAAAGAAATGGAAATATCAATATGGCCAATAGAATAACCAAGCAAAGAAACATTAATATCATTATTCCAAAAAATACCAAGGTCCCCTGAAAGGTCAACTCTGTCTACCAAAAAACGACAGTCGAAACCTAAAGAAATCCTAACATGGTCCATTTTATTTTTAAGACACTTTGGTTCAGAAAGAAAAATAATTGAAGGTTTCGCAGCATGAATAAGACTGGAAGAGCTCGATTGCTCGAGGGTTGTTAAGTCCCCTGCAATTCCAACAAAGTAAACTTATTGATCTCGACGGAGCTGATTATCATCAGCCACCACCGCTGGTAAGGAAAGAGGTGAAAAACCAACGTTCTTAAAACACTTCAAAACTTCAAGAACCACAGGTGTATTACGTAATCTCCTCTTAAGATAGAGGGGAGCCGCCATCTTATTTCCAATGGAGGCAAGAGGCTCTCTGAGCACTGAAAGAGTAGAGGTTGTAACTGACGAACTTGCTACTTTAATTTAGAGGAATTCTCGATCTGTCTTGGAAGGTACTCAACTGCGCTTGCCACTGTAGATGAAACATGAGTTGGTAGAAGAGAATGAGCAAATACACCTGCATTAGGACTAGGAGACTTGTGTTCCAACAAATCACCAAAACACAAGTTAGAAAATAACTAAGAAAAATCGAAAATAGGGTCATAATCAATAAATTTATATTGCATGTAATCCCAAATGGAAGGAATCCAACCTGCAATAACATGAATGCCTAAGTTTATCGAGGTAGCATCCTCGTCAGAAGAGAAAATAAAATAATCAAGCAAGAGTTGAGGCAAATCATGTTCAAGAAGGTGAGTGGAACTATCTCCTTTATGAAAGGGCAAATTTTCATACTCATTAGCATAAGAAAAATGATCATCTTCAAGAATAGGATAAAATATTTTTAGGATCTAATTACTATTACACACTCTAATTACTATTACAAACCAGTAAAAGAATGAAAATGCAGCGGAATAAATAAACCTATTATATTGCAGAAAAACTTCTACTTTCTCTTCCTCTTCATCGTCGATTCAAGCCGATCGGCAAGACCGAAATCTGCACACAACAACCGTTAGCAAAAACTGAACCAACAATGGGTAAGAGATACTTACCTCTTGCCGCAGTGTCGGAACTGCCAGCGGCACAGCAGAAAGACTGAGACCGAACGGCACCGAGCAGCGCCGTGAAACGACGACCGCGTCGAGGCGCCGACGGTAAAAGGTATCGGCTTTAATCGGTAAAAGCACCCTCAGACAATGGCCTCAAAACAGAACAAGAAAATCACCAGTGTTCTGCCTCTCTCTCACCCTTATGGCTCACCCTCACAAGAAAACCAGAGATGATTGAACAAGGATCATCGTAATACGACCGCTATCAGAGACAGGGTCACAGAAGACCCAAAGAGGTCACCAGAGGAGAGCAACAGACGCGGTAAGCCGCGGTAAACAAAGGGAGAAGAAGAAGAGACAAAGACGGCACCGAGAGGACAGAGAGAGAGAGCTGCAGAAAAGAGTGAAGAGAAAGAATCGAAGAGCCGGCTGTGTAGAGAACCGAGAGGAAGGCAACATAAATAGGTCAAAGCCACAATGGGCAGCCCGGGCTGGCCCGGTCCGACCCGGCATCTCTTACCAGTTCAAACTTCCTATCTTAGTTTGAGGCCCATTGGGTTCATCATTAGGTTTAAAAATAAAATTGGGCTGGAAAAATGAAAATATTGGGAGAAAATTGGCCCAAAAGGCCTACAATCTCCACCTCGAACATTTTCTCATCCCTTGAATGACTCAATTAGAGTCAACCTGCGTCCATGTGAAGGAAATCCCTGCAAAACGTAAACTTGTCAGTGCTTACAATTTTAGTACCAAAATCTGCAGGATTATCATTCGTACTAATCTTATCTATGTTAACTAAACCACTAGAGACTTTTTCTCTAATGAAATGATATTTGACACCTATATGTTTTGTCCTTTCGTGATAGACAAGATTTTTACATAAATGTAAACAACTCTGACTATCAGTATAAATAATAGCATTTTAATGTAAAACATGTAATTCATTCAATAACCCTTGAAGCCAAATGGCTTCCTTGATGGCTTCCGTACCTGCAATGTACTCAGCTTCGATAGTTGATAAGGCAACTATTAGCTGTAGTTGGGATTTTCACAAGATGCAATTACCCGCAAGGGTAAAGAAAGAGGACGAGGTAGATTTTCTACCATCCTTGTCACCTGCAAAGTCAGAATTGACATAGCCAATTAGATCAAAATCATCAGACCAATTATGGCAGTGTAAAACCCTATCTGTAGTTCTGTTAAGGTAATGCAATAACCACTTGAGAGCAGCTCAGTGATCCCTTCCCAGGTTAGACATAAATCTACTAAGAAGGCTTATGGAAAAAGCAATGTCTGGTCGAGTAGATATCATCGAATACATAATCGAGCCTATGGCTATTCTTTAGGGAAAATTTGCCATATCTCTTTTTTTACTCTCGGTTTTAGGACAAGTCTTGTCAGAAAGTTTGAAATGGCTCGCAAGTGGAGTAATGACGGGTTTACAAAGATGCATGGAAAATTTAGAGACAATTTTCTGAAGGGAGGGCTTCTGAGATAAGAAAAGGGAATCATTAGTTCTATCTCTAGTAATACTCATCCTGAGAATCCTAGATGTGGACCCCAGATCCTTTATGTTGAATTCGAACTTTAGCTGAGATTTCAAATCATCAATCTTCGCTTTATGTTTGCACGCAATTTACATATCATTTACATAAAGCAGTAAATAAATAGCACTATCAACGTTATTTCTAGAGAAATAAAGACAACTATCATAATTGCTTTTCAAGAAACCAACTTTTAACATAAAAGAATCAAACATCTTGTACCATTGTCTCGGAGATTGTTTAAGTCCATGTGAGGATGTTTTCAAAAGGCATGTCATGTTTTCCTTACCCTTAACCTCAAAACCCGGAGGTTGACGCATATATGGTCTCCTCGAGATTACCATGCAAGAAAGCGGTTTTTACATCAAGTTGTTCAAGATGAAGATCATAGAAAGCAACAAGAGTAAGCATAATCCTAATCTTTTTGTATTTAACGACAGGAGAAAAGATTTTGTTAAAATCAATGCCCTCAACTTGTGAAAAACCTTTCGCAACTAACCTGACCTTTAACCTTAGAGGTTCTTTAGTAGATTGAGGCTCTTTGATTTTAAAATTTCATTTTTTGAGTTGAGGTTTTGGAACAATAATCTAGGTTTTATTTTTGTCGAGAGAAGACATTTCCTCATCTATAGCATGCAACCATAAAGAGTGATTAGGGCTCTTTAAAATATTAGAAAAAGACGTTTTTTTTCTTCCACATAAGATGCAACAGCAAATGCATATTAGACAATATATGAATAACCATATATAGTGTGTTCCTTAGGCACTTTTCTAACCTTATCTCTAGTCAGTTGATAATTTCTAAGGGCTTGTGCTTGTGCCTCAGGGTGTTCTTCTTCCTCATCAGAACCTTCTAACTTAGGCTCGTTAGTATTAGGAATACTAATGGTACAATAGGTTCTACTTAGGTTTCTGGCTCAGGAGGTGGTTCCTGAGATGGTTCGGGATTAGACTCCACCTCTATTAGAATACTATCTATTATGAGGACAAAAGATATACTAACAGGCTCAGGTTTATCCTTAAGACAAGGCATCTCATACTCATTGAAAACCACATCCCTGCTTATCACTATCCTCACACTTGGCTCACCCTTGAGCCAAATTCTATAACCCTTCACTCCACTAGGGTAACCTATAAAAACACCTTTCCTAGACCTAGGATCTCGCTTACCCTCTTTTTGATGTGCAAATACAGCATACCCAAAAATTCTAAGGTTTGAAAGGTTTGGAGGTTTACCACACCACAACTTTATAAGAGTTCTAAAATTTATGGCTATTGAAGGGGATCTATTTAATGAGCTATATAGCCGTGCTAATAGCTTCACCCTATAAGGTTTTGGGACACATGAAGAAATCATAAGCACCAAACTTTATCCATAATGGTACAGTTCATCCTCTCAGCTACACCGTTCTGCTGGAGGTTGTGCCTAACCATCCCATGATGCAAGATGCCATGATATGCACATAAATCAGAAAACTTACGCTTGTAAAACTCAAGATCATTATCTGTCCTAATGGTTCTTAGTTTATTTCCGGTTTGATTTTCGGCAAGGCGTTTCCACTCACAAAACTTTTCAAAAGTTTGATCCTTTATTTTTAAAAGAAAAATCTAAATATGCCTGGAAAAATCATCAACAACAGATAGGAAATAAATATTACCACCATAGGTTGGGACCTTTTCAAGACTTGTGTGTTAGTTGAAAACCTGATTTTGTGCATTTTTCCTAAAACACAGTGGTCACAGAAATCCAAAGAATAATCTTGTCACCACATACAAGTTTTTGCTTTTGTAAATGATGCAGTCCCTTCTCACTTATGTGGCCAATCCGACAATGCCACAACAAAGTCTTCAAGGACTATTTTGAAATAAGTGTAAACAAGTTGCAAATAGTTTTTCCGATGAGAGTGTATAAACTCTCTTTTTTAAAACCTTTTAGCATGACCAGGTTGCCTTTGCAAACTCTTAAAAGTCCATTCTTTGATTTGTAAGAAAAACCATTTGAATCTAAATAACCAAGGGAGATAAGGTTCTGATGGAAATCGAGCACATATCTCACCTCAATGAGTTTTCTAGTCATGCCATCATGAGATTTTATGAAAACATTACCAATACCTTTAATGTCACAAACTTGGTTGTTACCCATAAAAACGTTTCCCTGATCAACTTGGTTGTTACCCATAAAAACGTTTCCCTAATCAAGGGGTTTGAAATCTAAAAACCAGTGCTTGTGAAGTGTCATGTGAAAAGTGCAACGTCAAGGATCCAATCATTAACAACATTAGAAGGGATAGGGTACACACAAAACCTCAGAATACATAGAATTACCATCTGTATCAAAATCATAAGTTTTGTGATTTTTATCACTCTCTTTACCAAATTTACATTGTTTTCTATTTATGATCTTTTTAAAACACTTATTTTTCATATGACCCTCCTTGCCACAATAAAAACACTTCACTCTATTCTTGTCTCGTAATTTGGACCTCCCTTTACTCTTAGACCTATGACTAAGAGATTCCCTCCGGTTATCTCTCCCTCGCACGTAAAGGGTTTCTCTGCTTAGTTTATTTTCTTTTCTCAAATCCAAATCTTTTGACTTTAGAGCATTTTTGACATTCAATAAAGACAAACCATCCCTACCATATTTAATGGCAGACTTCAAATCATTATAAGAATTAGGCAAGGCATTCAACAAAATAACAACAATGTTTTCATAAAAAATTTTCTCTGTAACGTTTTTGAAGTCCCAAAACAATTTTGTTTAAATCATCCATATTTTCTAAGAGTGTCTTCGACCCGCTCATTTTGAAACCAAAAAATTATTCTTTTAAATAAATCTTGTTTGACAAATATTTTCCTAAAAATAATTTTTCTAGTTTGGTCCAGATTTCAAAAGCGTTGTCTTTTTCGTCAATGTCTCGTAAAACATTGTCAGTTAAATGCAGGGTGAGATAGCTGTGTGCATCACCCAATTTTTCAACAAGAACTTAGCCCGCCCAAGATTCCGAATACTCTTCGGAGCTACAAATTGCGGGTGCAATGTTATTTTGGACTAAACCACATTTATTTTTCTTCGCCACATTACAAAATCGAATTTGCCATCAAACTTTTCAGTTTCAATTTTTGGAATCGACATGTTCAAAATGGCAAATAGGTGTAATTTATCTGCTAGAAAAAGCGAAAGTTTTTCTTAAAAAGTCACACAAATAAAATACCCGAATTTTTGCTTTGAAAAATGGCGCATACAAAAAAATGTGAAATGTACGAATCTCACAAACAAAAGACAATGTAGTAGCAATATAATAACCCCAGACAATGCACTTTACAAATATGGGCTGCATGGCAGCTTATCATCAAAAACAAAAAAAGACAAAATAAAATAATGTTGCAAAAAAAGCTTTGAAAAACTGAAAAAAACGCGCCAAGACATAGCTACTTAAAATCTCATGGACTCAAGCCAGGCTTGTGTTCTGTATAAATTTTTTTTCTTCAAAACAGAATGAAATCCAAAAAAACGAAACCAACAATAATGCTATATCACCAGAAAACAGAAGAACAACAATATATCACTAGAAAAATAGAAGAACAACAGAAGCAGAATGAACAGAAAAAAAAATTAAGCCAAAGAACTGAACCCTAACGCGGTTCAAAAAAACAGAACAACAGTAAACAACCCACAAAAACAGCAGCAAGCCAAAATAGAAAAACAGAAGCAAGAAAAATAATAATCGAAAAAGAAAAATAGGAGTTTAGCTATACTTCACTGACCAGTTCTGAGGAACTCAAAGTTCCCTCAGATCTAGGCTTTCCGTGGTTGCCGAATCTGCCGAGAGCACCGAAAAACAGGTAGATTTCCGAGCTCTGATACCACATGTTAGGATCTAATTACTATTAGACACTCTAATTACTATTACAAACCAGTAAAAGAATGAAAAATGCAGCGGAATAAATAGACCAAAATCTGCACACAACAACCATTAGCAAAAATTGAACCAACAATCGGTAAGGATTCTTACCTGTTGCCGCGGTGTCGGAACCGCCAGAGGTGCAGTAGAAAGGCCGAGACCAAGCGGCGCCGAGCATCAGCGTGAAACGACGACCGCGTCGAGGCGCCGGCGGTAAAAGGTATCGGCTTTAATTGGTAAAAGCACCCTCAGACAATGGCCCAGAAGGCCTACAAATATGTACACATCAGAAAGGCAATCACTTTCAAAAGAAACACAACTATCAATTTGAGACTCAAGAGATGATTCATACTCTAATTCATGATCTAAATTAAGCAAAAGAAAATTAGACCCTGAATCTAGAGAAAGAATATTAGATTGTTCATAAGAGGCCATAGCAGAACCATCAACAATGATAGGGAAAGAAAAAATGAAAATGTTTCACATTTTTCCAAAAAGAGAGTAGAGCGCTCAATCGCTTTCACCACATTAATATCAATCAAATTAGGAGAGCCATATTCCTTATTATGGTGCATAAGAAAAGAAAGGGCATTAATCCCTAAGTGCATGTCCAGAATGGGACTAATTTTTACAAAATCAAAATTATAAGCATAGTTTACAGATTGAATATAAAAATTAGAAAAATCATAGCCCTTATTATTGGATTGGAGAGAAAAAGAAATAACTTGATCAAGGGCTTGGTCCAATTTAAAAGCAGTAGCTGGAGGCCTATTATCAAGCAGCTCAAGGAACTGCTTGGTCGGGTCAAGTCCAACAGAAAAAAGAAGGCTAAAATAATTAGAATCAGGAGAAAAATGTGTGTTATTCCTCAAGTAGACTTCTTCATCAAAAAAAGGGTTTGTGGGATGGGTTAAGAGTAACAGTTATGAGAAGAGAAGGGGGAGGTCTAAATCAAACTCGTTGGAGACATGCCTTATGGACACTTCGGACACGTAGCCTCAACAGAGAGAAGGGGACTGTACTTGGTATCGTCAGTAGTGGGGAGCTTGTTATGGCGATAGCGAGGGATAGAGGTGGGGGTTGGATGGTAGGGATGAGGAGAAATTAGGGTGGGGCTTGGGCAATTATGCGGAGGAATCGGTGAGACGGAAGGTTGACGCCTGTGTTGAGTGCGACAAATGGCTAGAAGGGGGAAGGGAGGTGGTGGTTGACAGACGGTTGGTTTTTGGATTTGGTGCTGATGGCTGAGGTGAGGAGTTGTTGGGGTGGTGGCGTTGCATGTTTGGTGGTAGCAAAAAATAGTAGAATTAAGGATGGTTGATGCTTCATGTTTTATGTTTTTGTTACAGGTGAACGGAGGAAGAGGAGGAGATGGTTAAATGTAGGTTAACATAGGAGGGGGATGACTCTATGATTACTAGGGAGTCGGTGGGAGAAAGAATTTCAGAGGAAGGGGGAAGACACAGGTTATAGTGGGCAGTCAAGGGATGGAGGGGTTGAACAGGGCTACACTCTGGGTTGATATTGTGATTTCAAAGGTAAGGGGGGTTGCGGGATGGTGCGTTAGCCGTGAGGCATAAAGGGGAGGTAGGGGAGACAATAAATCATACCAAAGTAGGTAAATACCTTGGAACATTGAGTAAAAGGAATCACAGAAAAACAGAGTAGATACCGAAAGAAGACAAGGGGGCAGTAGTTTTGTGTACCTGAGCAGGAACAAATGAGCAGTGTTGTTCATTATTTTAGTCAATTAACATAGCTGAATCTGGTGCTGAGATTTCTTTGGCCTTAGGATCGATTACGAAAGTGGTATTACCTTGCATTTTTCCTGAAGACTTCTTAATAGATATTGTGATAATTGGTGGGGATTGTCCTTTTTCTGATCCCTTATTTGAGAGCACAGGAGTAGTAGGTGATTTTCCACGATTTATGGGATTAACAGGAAGATTGGTGGAATGATACATTAGATGGATTGGTGGCATGTTGTGAATCAGGTGTGGCACTGAGTGACGAGGAAGACATGCTGCCTTATTTGCTCCTGGTATTGATGATAGATGGTGGATTGTTGTCACAACAGAAGAAGCAAAGAGGATAAATTTTCCTTATAGATTATAACTAGATTACCTTTTCTAGGTTTGTAAGGAAAATTCTGCAATTCGGAGTTGGTCGCTTCTGGAAATGCTGTTGTTTTTACCTCACATTAAGGGTAACGGTGTCCAATCCAACCACATAAATAGCAGAAAGTGGGCAAATGCTCATATTGGACTCCTGGTATATGAATCATAATGCATCTTCTGAGCAGTTTGTAAACACGAAGCATAGCCCGGATATGAAAGATCCGTCCAATTCTATCAGCCCAGTTACATATTTCGAACCTCTGGTTGTCTTCAAGAATAGATGCCAGTCTGCGTCCGTTTTCCAACGTATGATACTACGCAGGAAGATCGTACACACGAACCAAAGATGAGTAAGGTAAAAAATCTCTAGAGGATTAGGTGATTCTCTAGTCCATGGTTGCATAAGAATGAGTTTGTTATCAAAATTAGAAGGCCCTTCTTTTAGCACATAATTTTTGTGAGCTTGGGAATGAAACACTATTTGGAGGAAATTGTCTGGTAGACGATGTAGGACAAAGGGGTTATTTTCACATCTCCATGGCCTTAACATCGCGTTCTTGAAACCAATCGCATTAATTTCACCTCCACCATAAACAATGGCGAAAACACTACGATCTGAGGTTTCTTCTCGGGATTCCACCTCAGTGTTTGAGAGACCAACATAAGAGGATTCCTCTTCATTAAGGGAAAAGGAATCAAGTTGTTTGGCAATATCATCTTCCATGATCAATAGGAAGGGATCAGCGGGAGATGAGAAAGAATGAGTATTGGTCTGGAAATAGAGCAAGACAGAGAAAGATTAATGATCAAGTCTTAGGGTGAATAACAATGATGAATTTTGGTGACGGCGAGAAGAGGAAAGAAGACTCCTAGAAAAATAGGAGAAGTATCTAGTATACCTAGAGAGAAATTCTCAGAAGAGAGCAGAATTGTACTTCTACTCTTATTATTTTCATTGAAATCAAATAAAAATTAATCACTTTTTTTACTTTAAAAATCACTCTCCAAGTCTCTACTTGGATTGAATTTTAGTTTGAAAAAAAAGGTAATTTTTTTCTTGATTTTGCAATAAATAAATAATTTTTGGAGAAGAAACCGTGAAATGGAGAAAAGTTCTTACATTTTGAAAATTCAAAATAGAAAATAGCAAATATAATTCAAAACAGAAAAAACAGAAAATTGTACATAATTAGCAAAAACAGAGGGGAAATCAGCTGAAAAATAGAAAAAAAACAAAGAGACTCACCTTCTGTAATTCCGGCAACTAGCAGCGGCGGCGTGCGAGCTAGATAGAAGAAGGAAGAAGGAGAACCAAATAAGAAGGAAACAAATAAGAAGAAGAGACAGGAGAGAGAGAGAGAGAGAGAGAGAGAGAGAGAGAGAGAGAGAGAGAGAATACCTATCGAACTGCGGAAGTGAACGTCCATGCTGGTCACAACCTTGATGGCGTTGGTGATTTTCGTCGCCAAGGGCCAGGGCGGGTGGTTTTTGCCAGGGATGGGGAGGGTTACATTTGTTTATTTCTTTTGATTGAATTTGAGGGGGGAGGGGAAAGGGAGGGTTTCCTGATTTTGTTATTTCTGGGAATTATGTACCGACAGCATACTAACGGAAAAAAATTCAGGTAAGTTTTCATGATTACTTATCGACAGAATAATCGTCAGTAAATCTGTCGTTAACAAAATTACTTACCGACATCCAAAATTGTGTTGGTAAGAGTAGATACTGACAGACGTCTCCGTTAATAACCACCGTCACTTTGTGGCGCACCTATTCCCTCCAATTTATAGTGTTGGAGTGACGGATTATGTGTGGAATTTTTATAATTGAGAGAATGGCTTAAAAAAATGGCACTAAAGTTTGATAAATATTGGGAGGATGTTCATGATGTTCATGGGCTTATGAGTGTGGTACAATCTTGGATCCACAATATAAGTGACTTTGGTAGATTATGTTTTTCCTCAAATATAAGCTGATAATGCTGCAATTAAGATTGAGAATGTGTTGCAGGTCTTGTGTTGATATATTTATTGAATATAAGTCAAGATTTGAAAAGTAACTAAGTAGATAATCGAATTCCTCGCCATCTCAGGTTCAGTCTTCTTATTTAGGGAAACGATCATTTAAGGAATTTTCTTGTGTGGAAAACAATGCTTTTGCTCCTATTTTAAATGATTTAGAATCTTTCTTGCAAATAAAAGAAGTATGTAGAATGTTAAATCGGAGCTTGGTAGATATTTAGATGAACAAGAATTGCCATCAAGTAAGGATTTTGATATCTTAGGTTGGTGGAAGACCAATGGAGCAAAATATCCCATTCTTCAAATGATTGCTACGATAATTTTTTCTATTCCTGTCTTTATTGTTGCTTCAGAGAGTGCATTTAAGGGCTTCGTGCTTCTTGAAATTTTAATGTGTGGTAAGAATTAGTTAGCAAATAATGTTAAAGATAAATGTAATTAAAGTTGATTTATAAGTTTTTGAAATGATTTTTTTTGAATGATTTTTTTTACAAGTTCTCCTGTCCAAGATGGAGAATATGGCTCTATCATGTTAAAAGGGATGGCAAATAACAATCCATTTATTATTTATTATTAAAGTGTGTTAGTGCCCCTTAAACTTTTTCATTTTTTTTATTTTTGATCTTAAATTTGAAAATGATAAATTCGTGAGCTTGAATTATTAAAACGTGTAAAATGATAATTTTGGATGTTAATATTTAAAGAAAAGGGAACACATAACTGTCATGTGAGCATGAATAAACAAAGCCCTTCGTTCCTCTCTCAAAACTCCAAGCTCACCTCATCGATCACCGTATCTTGTGAACACTAAATCACCATCACCTGCAATCAACTCCAAGAGAACAACTTCAAAGAGCATTACAAATTGTTTTCTACAACCTCTCTCTCTCTCTCTCTCTCTCTCTCTCTCTCTCTCTCTTTCAAAAAGGATCAAACGCACAAACACTCTCCTAAAAAAAACAGCAAAACTGAAATCATCCAAGGAAGAACAACTTACATTTGGAAAAATCACCCATGATTTCCAAATGGAGCAAAATTTCTGGTGATTGCCAAGAAATTCTAACACACGGTGCACTGTGTTCTTCATGTTGAGAAAAGGCATTTCCAAGGGAAAATTAATAATCTCTTCATGCTGAGAAATCTGCGGAAAAGCATTACAAAATCTCATGTTCCTCCCCATACATAATTGGGTAGTGTCGGTTAATTGCAGAACAACCCAACTAATTTTCCCAATTTCCATCTTCCGTTCCATCTACAAGTGAAACGAACACAATCACAGTTCTAACCTCACTTACGCGCCTTCTACCGAAGTTTCATAGCCTTCTTCGTGTGAGAATTTCGACGGTGACCAAATTTTACTCAGATTCTTCAAGAACAAAGTTGATTATTTTATGCATTTATAGAATTGGAGAAAATGAGTATTTTTCAATGGGTATGCTATGCGCCGCTGGAGGTCATGCCTGAAGCGTCGCCGATCTATGTGGCGTAGCCAGAAATTCAATCTTAGGACCGGTAATCTCCTCCTTCCTCTGATCTTTATGCATCACCGTCTTCTTCCTCCATCACATATATGCACCCTCCCTCCTTCTTTTTCCCTTTTTCTACGACATCTCTGCACACCTCTTTCTTCTTCTTCTTCTTCCTCCCTTCTTCCCATCACGTTTACTGCGCGAACTGCCCATCCCACCCTCTTCTTCCTTTCGCCTTCTTCTTCTTCTCTCCACCTGCGATTCAAATTCTAAATAAAAAATATTGAACATTTAATTTTTTTACGTAGAGTCATGTTTCCTTTCTGTTAAATATCAACATCCAAAACTTAGCGGATCGATTTTACACGATTTAATACGTTTTAATAACTTGATAATTTGAAGTCACAAATTTAACGTTTTTTAAATTTTAAGTAAAAAAATAAAAAAAAGTAAGAGACATTGGCACACACTACCATGTTTATAAAGTAAAAACGGACAGAATAGTATTCAAAAAAAAAAAAAAAAATACGGACAGAATAAGTTAAGATCAAGTCACATTGTACTATCTCCATGCTGGGAGTATATGAAGGTGACAAGCAGCCATTTCTTCGCAAAATGTTCGTTTGCAAATTGCTCTCTACAATAAAAATTAGAAATAGGATTAATCAAAAGTAGCCTATGAAGGTCATCTTCAACGATTATGTTCACTCTGCAGAAGTGTGACCAAATTTACAAAGCCATTGCAACAATGCCAAGCTAGCATATGACCAAAAAAAAAAACCTTTTATAATCAAAATCCGGACAAGGACTCAATTTGTTTCCATAAAGAAAAAGACTTCACAACCCCTAAGAAAAATGAAATGATCCATTCCAGTTCAGTTGCCTGTTTGCATCTCAAAGAAATTAGAGGGAAACTGACTGAAGGGAATTACGGAAACTTAGAAGCTTACTTTTAACAAGTGAGAAAGAGATTCAAGTACAACAATCCAGGATCAGTATCCATTAACTTCTAGACTTTGAGACAGAGAAGACTATTAGCAGCCTTTACTTCCATTCCTCCTTATCCTACAGATTGGAGTGCCCAACGCGAACTTGAACACGATGCCATGACGTATTCAATATGCCTCTCAAATTCCAGATATCTTCAACGTTCTCAGGTTGGACATTTGCAGCTGTATCTACCTGCTCATGAATAGATAACAAATCATTTATTTCAGAACCATAAGTAAACAATTTTTAGCCAAACTGTAGCATCATTAACAAGACTATCTATGTGAGAGAAATGTCCATGTTAAAGCTGGGTTAGCACAATTGCTTATAGTCAAGTATGTTAAATTACTAGAAATACTGGATTAGTAATTTTGACCAGATCGGAATGTCCGGCTCTAACAAGTCCCTGGGTGACTCTACCCTGATATTAATATCAACGACCATGTCATATATTTGTTCACTTCACTTAGATGATGAAGCAAAATACAAATTCTATATATCGACAAGATACAACTACCAAACAGAGTTCAACATTGATGTGCTTCATTGGTTTCACATGAAACTGTAACATTGTGCCTATAAACAAACAAATAACAGAATAGAGATTACATACCGCTTTGGCTACTATCTCAGCATTTTTGCTGATATCAAACTTGGCCTCAAAAAGCACCCATGCCCACTTCTCACTATTTTCATCATTATCAGCAATATATGGAACAGCAGGTTTCTGATACCTGGAAGCTTCCACCCAAGTTTTGCCACCATCTAAAGATATATCCACCCTCTCTATCCCGCGACCACCTCCTGAAACTGCATAACCCTTGACAATTACCTGCACAAGAAAAATGTAAAAAATCCCAAAGGCCGTCACCTTCCCCCACCCGCGAAAAACCAAGAAAATGTAAGAGAGAAGGCCCTCTGGGCTACATGGGATAAAAAACACATAATTATCAAAATAATTTCTCATGCAAGATATATCTAAAAATATTGTCAAATGTCAATATCAAGCAGTGGTTTCTCAACGGGGTCTCTGTCATTACCAAATATTAGTGGTGAAAGACGTTATGACATTCCCCAAAAAGGTGTAGGGTCCAATGCCATACATATTATCTTTCTTAACTGAAATTCAAGTAAGAAAATGGAACATCAAGCACGGACAGAAGTTAGGAAGCCATGAAAATCACCAACCTTTCCAGGCTTTACAACATTCACGTCCTCCAAAGAACATATTGCACACTGCATCAGCAAAACGTTCATGGATTAGGAAATGGACCATATTTACCGAGTCAATCGTAGATAGGACATCTCATCATCATATATATTCATACCTTTGAACAAATGCCAGAATACTCTTCAAATTTCTAATCTAACGTTTGGTATCCAAACGTTGAAGCTCAAAAACTATATTTCAAAGTATGGTTCTAAGAGATCCATAAAGAAATTTCAGGAAAGAGGTATGAAGGTCTTGGTGAATTATCTCGGCATTTGAGTCAGGTAAGCATTACCTTTTTGTCATTCGAAATTAACAGAAAGACTGTATTTCTTCAAGGAAATAATCATGCAGCCATCAAAATGAGAAATAGACAAAGAACAATATCAGATATCACCTGGACAGGGAAGTCCATTTGGGGCCTCCTGGTCGACCAATTGATATTATCCCAATCAACTGAAGGTGGAAACATCTTATAGTCCTTTTGCATGAAGAATCCCTGCAAAGAAGCAACATATCAAACTGGAAAGGGGGAAATAGGTATAATCAAACATAAAAAAATAAGATATGTGCATTTAACCTGGCATTCTTCTGCAATGATGTTCATAGACTCCAGCCATTTTACAGAGCGGGCACCAATTACACCAGGAACAACCACACGCAAGGGATATCCATGATCTCTGTTAAGTGTCTGTGGAAAATCAGTAATGGAGTTGGACAAGAAAAGCATTTTAAGTTAATCAAATATGACAAGGTATTTGAGGGACAAGCACATTTACCTCTCCATTCATTTCATAAGCCAATAAAACATCAGCTGCGGGATTTGTGGCTTGAATTAAAGGAATTGATGCCTTATAAGGACCTCCATTTTCCTCCTATAACATGTCAGTCGATTAAGAAAATTCCAGCAGTAACAGGAAAATGAAAGATGGAACTGGGTTTACAAAAAAGACAAGTTTCCGGTAAGTAAGACAAAAGGCTGAAATAATCACCTTGCACCTGTCAATGCTTACAAATTCGACATGTTTTCCTCCTGAGGGTGTAACAGCTGTCAACTTAGGGATGCCGATAAGTTCAAGAACTTCAGCCAATTTGGCGCCACCCCAAACAGCTGAAATAAACTTACATTCAGATAAACTAGATGTAGCAAAAATAAGATCCCTCTCCTCCAAAAGAAAATTCCCCTTTGGCAGGAAGCAGCAGGCAGAAACCAAAGAAGAGAGGAATTTACTACAAAATTTATTTCTCAAATGGCCATTGAAATGGAAAGGCGCCAAGATGCTATGCAGTCAAAAACTCTTTCAGACAACAGTAGGATATAGGTCCGTACATGCAATATTTATGTGTGCGCCCACTTAGATTCTTTTATACTCTGAAAGATACAATTGCAACTAGTGCACTATAAGCAACAAAGCAAGATGTACAATCAATGTGGTAATAGATATCACAAGATTGTATGAAAGAGTACATGGATTGCCCTCTAATATAAAGTAAAGATATCAACAAGAGCAGCATCATGAGACCCAAACAGGAATCATACCATTTTGTAAACCATAGACATTATACGCACAAATATGATAAAAGAGTTTTGCCCATAACAACCTGCTAGAACAATAAAATTAGAGCTATTCATATTTGTGACTAAAATATAATGAAAACATTTATCCAAGTCTTGGACTATGTGAACCACTCCCCTGTACAACTCAGCTGAAGCATGATTCCACACTTACGGACAATATATTTTGTATACTCCTAAACGGAAGTGTTAATCTTGTTATTATGCTCGGTCCCAGAGATAAAATATGCTCACAAAATGCCCTAGAGTCATTAAATAATGCGGTATAAGCGGAAAACTGATCTTGTACCGGCCCTTTTCTCTTCTGATGCATGCAAAATCAAAGGCTAAATTTCTCAAGTTTCTGTGCTTTTCATCTGAACGAAATTCAACTCTAATACAGACCTTGTACCGATCTAGCCAAAAGAACCAACTATTAACATCAATATGTAGGACTAACCATTTCCGATAGCAGAAATATCCCAGCCAACTCCTTTCACCTTGCGGGTGTTGCTCATGGCAGTCCGCCTATTACCAGCACACTGAATCACAAACACAAGGTCTAAGTGATTGCTTTAGTAAGGTTACAATTTCTTAGGAGAAGAATCAATTATATGAAATAGACAAAAATCCAAGTAAAGTCACCAATAAGATATGCTTTAAAACAAAACACAATATTCAAAAAAGACACAAAAGACATTACCTGCAAAGTGGCAGTGACGGTATATTTTGGAAGCTTCCTGATAGAGAATAACAAGATTCTACCTTTAGTCAAACACAACCACCTCCATATACTAGTAATACGTCAAAGCTTATGTTATCCACTTTCCTGAAGGTCACTCACCAGATATCTTTCATGTATAGGTCTTTAGAATTTTCTATCAGACCTGTGAAAGAAAAAGAATATCTGCTCACAAGGACAGGTTTGGTCAATGAGACACGAGTTAGGTATTAGTAAAAAAAATTATGCAAATGTTAAGAAAAATAGGAAAGTAGAAATTCAGCCAAAAAAATAAAGGAAAATAGAAATGTAGAAAACCTCTCAATATCTTCGACTATAGGTATTGGTCCATGGTTTCTCTTGTAGAAAAAATCAACAGGAGTCACATAAGAGGAAATCAAAGCCGAGCGAGGTGGCTCAGCATTGAAAGGTTCCTGTGATAAAAATGACATAATTTTGCTCAAAAGACACAGAAGATAGAATACCAAACAGAGTAGAGATAACCAAAATGACATTTGTTTGCAAATGCAAATAAATGTATCTCCATTGAAGGCCCCAAAAAAGACTACTGGAACTATCTAATCAATTGAGCCCTATCTAATCAAACCGCAACTTCTTCTTTTCAAACTATCTAATAAATTGAGCCCTATTTCGGCTACAAACGCCTAATACAGGAAGCTAACAAGATCAACTGACCCCTTAAAAATATTTGATTTCCTAAGAAAAAAATTGAAGAGGCCCCTATTTACCTAGCATCCTCCTGTACAAATCCCAGTAAGCTGGAGACAATTAGAAGAAGAAAATATAATATTGGCTGTATCCCTGCTACAACTATTCAAACTGAGAAAGAAGTGGCAAGTAAAAAAAAAAAACTCAAAAAACCAGCAGAGACGATAAATATCGAATGAACTATCTCAACATTTCAAGGTTTATAAAATTTCACCCCAGAATAAATAAATCATAAAACTACTAATACTACTAAATCAATGTCACCTAAATCGAGCATTACGTGATTTATCAGGTAGTATTTAACAATCATTCGACTATCTATGTAGATATTATGTGAGAAAAGAAAGGAAGCAAACCTTTGAATTGATCTTAAGAGAAGGGTGGCGAGGGGGTTCTTGTGTATAATCGGAAGGCGATTTGAGCCCGGGCATCTCCAATCTTGATCGATGTGTTTAACAGAGAAGCAAGGAAACTCAGCTGCAACATAGACTATTGAGAGAATGGGAAGAGATTCAGCATCCAGGAAGACACCTTTGATATGGTACGATTTACTAGGCGTCCCTCCTTCTTGTTCTTCGTTGAGACTGATGACAGCATAGCCAGTAAAATCACCACATAGGCATTCTGGGTCCCACTTAATGTATGTACACTTAAAATGCCCGCAAAACCAAGAATTTGGATGGCATTGACGTTTTTTAGGTGTGATGAAATTGTCGTCATCTATTACGAAAAAAAAATGTTTGTTATCATCTTATTGCCATCGGAGGCTGTGGTTTTCTGTGGGCTGCAATGTCCTCTCTCTTTGTTCTCTTCTGTCATTTCAGCCCTAGGGATTGGAATTTTTTAAAAGAAAAAAACTAAAAAGGAATTATATATATAATTGGTACTAGACTATAAACCGGCGGATTTTATTAATATTTGTGTGTGGATAAGATTAAAATTTTATATATCTTGATCCGTATTAGTATCCGTGCCAATAGAATCTATTAAATGAGTCTGAGTAGTGTATTAAATGAGTCTGAGTAGTGAATACAATGATACTCAAACCCGTATACCTGTTATAATAAAATACTATATATTTATATATATATTATTTTTATATTTTTTTAATAAATAATTTATACATTTATAATATTGAGCGGTTTATTTTCTTAGTTTAGAGAAAAAGAAGAGAAAGTTTCTTCATAATTTAGAAAAGAGAAATTTTCCTCAAGATTTTTCTTTCTAAAAGACATCAGTACCACAGTTTTCTTCATTCGATGTTTCTTTTGAACTTGTTTCTCTCATTCAAAATTTTATACTAGTAGTTGTTTGTTCCAAAAGCGAATGACAGATGCATGATTTTTTAATGTTAAATTTTCTGAAAATTTTTATATTTTTATTTAACAGGAAAAAAGATAGAAAAATATCATACGAATACGGGTATACTCAAACCCTACCCTAGACCCTGAAGGGTTGGGTCTGGGTTCATGTTTCACTATAAAGGTATAGGTCTGAGTTTGGGAGTACCCAAAGAATTTGAACCCGTTTACATTTGTAATTGGTACTATGCACGAAAGTAAAAATTTTATAACAAAAAATGTATAAATATAATATTTTATTTTTTAAATTTAAATATTAACAATTCTTTTCCTCCTAAAAATTCTTAAAATATAATAAAGGTTCTTTTAATAAAAAAAAAATTAGTATCAAAAGTGATTAAAGTTCATTGTGTCGATAAAAGTTGTTTTTAATTATGGGTTACCATCTCTATAAAAGGTTTCGATAAACTTATACAAGTAAAAACGGAAAAATAATATTAAATAAAGAGAAATGTAAGAATAAAATGAAAAAACTAAATATTAAATGAAAAATGTATAAAAGTTCATGATATTTATCTGTCCTACTCATAAAAATTAAGAGGAAAAAAGGCTATAAATACCTTCTAACTATTTATGCAATGTCGAAAATTTTCCTAAACTTTATTTTTCACTAATTTTATCCTTCAACTATTTTCGCACCTCTAAAAATACCGGTCTAGCGAATTTAGTGGTGGTTTTCGGTGGAATTTATGGTGGTTTCCGATTAAATTCTACCGAAAACCACCACTAAATTCGCTGGAAGGGTACTTTTATAGGTAGAAAATAGTTGGTGAAAAACCTTAAAGGGGGGTGAATAAGATTTTTGGCTAATTTTAAAAATTTTTTTGTGTGATTAGAAACATAAACCTCCAATTTGTTTGTGAAAGAATTCTAAAGTTTTGTTTAATAAGAATCTACACCGAACAAAATCTTATAGTTTTGGCAATCAAGCAATAAACATAGAATTAAACTTTAAAGAACATGCACAAAGGTTCACTTTCTCAAAGAGCTACATCCACTACCTAGAAACCCAACCCAAGGATTTCACAAATCCACTATCTTCAAGGTTGGTTACACAACAACACAATGAGGATCACCCTTCAAGGGTT
Source organism: Catharanthus roseus (assembly GCA_028651295.1). Taxonomy (NCBI): domain Eukaryota; kingdom Viridiplantae; phylum Streptophyta; class Magnoliopsida; order Gentianales; family Apocynaceae; genus Catharanthus; species Catharanthus roseus. The sequence continues at coordinate 11,488,410 of JAPQWS010000016.1, forward strand.
TTACACAAAAACCTCAAAGTTTACACAACAAAACAATAGAAAAAATTTATCAAAGGATCACCCAAAGGGTTTTTCAAAAACCTTTGATCACAATAAAAGAATAAGAAGAGTAAGGAACAATGTTTCTAAATGAGCTTGAGAAGAGAAGATACAACTCAATAGAATACTTCTACAAGCTCCTCTTTACTTCTCCTTTGATGGATGATCAACAATGAAGCTCCAAGAAGATTTTTTCTATTTGTTTTTATGAGATGAAGATATATGAAAGAATGTACTTTTAAAGCCCTTTAAATATTCTAAAATGATCTCAATAAATTTTCAATCAACTTCTATTTTTTTTGCAGCTGATCAAAAATCAATATATAAATGAACGAGAGAGAAAGTTACCGTTGCACTGTGTAACGGGTATATTTTTCACAGTAAAAAGGAAAACCGGATGACCGGTTTCTAAAACGGACGTCCGATTTCCTTATACAAGAAAATTGGATGAGCCATTTTCTGAAATAGGACGACCGATTTTTGAAACAGAAAGATTCGAATGCATCCTACAAAAATCGGATGATCCCTCTTAAAAATTGGACAACTGATTTTTCTAAAGCTAGAAAAATTGGACTACCAATTTTAAAATAGGACGTCCGATTTTGAAAATCGGATGACCTGTTTTAAAAGTCGGATGACCAGTTTTGAAAATCAGATGACCCTTTTTGAAAATCGGATGACCAGTTCTTTTAGAAGGATTTAAAAGCCAGTTTTCTTTAAACAAAAAGAACTTTCCTTCACATTTCAAAACATGTATTCTTGATACACTTTTAGAGATAAGAAAACTTTCGAAGGCATAAAAAACTCTATCAAGAATACTTTGATTTTTCAAGAATAATTTATAAAAAGAAATTCATCCAAGGAGCTTCACCCTTTATCAACAAACAAAGAAGAGAGTTAGGGAGTTTTACAAAATACCTTAACATATCCCTAACTAAGACATAAGTCTTCAAGGTCTTCAATGCCTTGATCTTGGAGTGACTTGATCTCTCTTTCTTCATTATGCTTTAATTGCCAAGATCTTTTACTTCTTATGTACTGTAGCCTTGAGACTCCAAAAATGCTTCTTTTGTGCTATAGAAACTAAGCTATACTCATCACACAAACATATGTTAATCATAATATAAAACATATACAATAATGCCCTTATGCTAACAATCTCCCCCTTTTTTATTATGACAAATACATATGCAAGAAGAACAAAAGAGCAAGTATGATCAATATGGTAATGCTTCAAAGAAATCATCAATAGGAACAAAGTAAACCAAATACCATAAGAGAGAGATAACTCCAACTATGAATTTGAAAACATGCCAAGGATTTGAAAGATAACACAAAATAAGCTCACCTTAAAAGCATGCTTCACATCAAGAATGATATCAAACAATCATCAAACCAAGCACATTACCCATAAGATATGTAGCTAACCAAAAGAAAGCATGAAACTTAAAAGCAACACAATAAAAATCCTGCAACTATTTCTCCCCCTTTTGTCATAAATCAAAAAGATACTTGGGAATGTTTCTAAGGGATCATAGAAAAGAAAGCTACAATTGGACTTTCAACATTAAGGTAACATTATGAAGTCTATAAAAAACATGGCATCAAGATAACATAATACCAATTACAAAACCGCTTAATTTCTCATACCAAGCTCTTAGAGCTTGTTTTAAATCATAGAGTGCATTTGAAAGTTTGTAAACATAATTTGGAATTTTTTTATGCACAAAAATAGGAGGTTGTTCAACATAAACTTCCTCCTCAATATCACCATTTAGAAAAGCACTCTAAACATCCATTTGAAAAAGCTTGAATCCTTTTAAAACAAGTAAAAGCTAAAAGCATCCTAATGGATTCAAGTCTAGCAACCGGAGCAAAAATTTCATAAAAAATCTATGCCCTCTTCTTGATTGAATCCTCGGGCAATAAGTCTAGCTTTGTTTCTAATAACTTCTCTGGAATCATTTAATTTATTTCGAAAAACCCATTTTATGCCAATGGTGGGTTGATCACGTGGTCTAGGGACTAAAGTTCAAACTTTGTTTCTTTTAAATTTATTTAATTCCTCTAGTATAGCAATAATCCAAAACTCATCACACAAAGCATCATTAATAAACTTAGGCTCAATTTGAGATAATAGGCAAAAGTTGTCAATAAAATACCTTCTTGTTTTCACCCCTTGTGATACATCACCAATAATTTCATACTTGGAGTGTCCCTTTGGATATATCACATCTTGAGGAAGATTTTGAACTTCTTGATCGTTTCCTTGTTTTTCCTCAATCTCTTCTTCCTCCATAGCATGCTATTCCATTGCTTGAGTGTACAATGGTTGGTTACTAAGAGTGTTATCTATGTCATCATCATCAACTTTCTTGCCAAAAATGTTAGTTTCATCAAAATTAACATGAATAGACTCTTCAACACATAAGGTTCTTTGTTGAAAATTCTAAAAGCCTTTTTGTTTGAAGAATAACCAAGAAAAATTCCCTCATCGGATCTTCGATTTAACTTCCCAAGATTGTCCTTGGTGTTTAAAATAAAGCATTTACATCCTAAAGCTTTGAAATAGCCAATTGAAGGGATTTTGTTACAAATGAGTTCAAAAGGATTTTTCTTTAAAAAAGGTCTGAAGAGAACACGATTCGTAACGTAGCAAGCAGTGTTAACAGCCTCGGCCCAAAAATATTTAGGTAGGGAGTTTTCACAAAGCATTGATCTTGCCATTTCTTGTAAAGTACGGGTTTTCCTTTCCACAACACCATTTTGTTGTGGGGTTTTAGCGGCCGAAAAATTGTGAGTTATGCCAAAATCATCACAAAGTTTTGTAAAATCATGATTGTTAAATTCTCTCCCATTATCACTTCTCAAAGAGATCAATTTACAATCAAGGGAGGTTTGAACCTTTTTGAAAAGTTAGACAAATTCTTGAAATGCCTCATCCTTTTGGCTTAAGAATAAAGTCCAAGTAAATCTTGAGAAATCATCCACTACAACAAAAGTATACCTCTTACCACCAAGACTAGTGGTCCTCATTGGTCCAAATAAATTCATGTGAATGAGTTCTAAGGGTTTTGAAGTAGAAATCATTTTCTTTGGCTTAAAAGAGGTCTTAATTTATTTTCCAAATTGGCAAGCATCACAAAGTTTAGTTTTCTCAAAGTGAAGTTTTGGTAAGCCCCTAACAAGTTCTTTTGAAGAGAGTTGGTTCAATAAATCCATACTATCATGACCAAGCCTTCTATGCCACAAAAATGCATCATCACCATGAATCGAGAGACACTATAAGTTTTGAGAAATGAGAACTTCAAGATAAAAGACATAGACATATACTAACTCTTTTTGCAACAAAAATAGTTTTGTTCACAAGCTTCTTTATGATAGAAGAAGATTCACTTTCAAAAACAACTTTGTACCCATAATCACACAATTGACTAATACTAGATAAATTAAACTTCAAACCATCAATTTAAAAGCACTTCCTTAATTAAAGAAGATGAATCATATCTAATGTTACCTATACCGATGATCTTTCCAAAAGTAACAAAGCCACCTTCGGTTTCTCTTAGCTCATTCATGAGGGATGCATATCCGGTCATGTGTCTTAAGCATCCACTATCTAAGTACCACTTGGAGCTTGAATTATGTTCCTACAATAGGAGAAGAGATGACTTTTGGTACCCATATTCTTTTGGGTCCATAAATGTTAGTAGTTTTTACTCTCCAAATAGTTTTAACTCCCATTTCAACTTTTCTTTTTACAAAACACCTAGTGGCCTTATGTCCACTCTTACCACAATAAGTGCAACAAAAATGGGAGAATGATGAACAAGCTTTAACAAAATGTGTTTGCTTTGAAGAAGCATTAGAGTGGTTTTATCCAACGCCATATTTATCATAAGGAGATCTTTGTGAACGAAGAAGTTTTTCAAAATTTTCTTTTCCTTGAGTAAATATTTCAATGCACAAAGTGAGATCATTCACCTTTTTCTTTAAAGATTCATAATCAATCAAACATATTTCAAGAGCGGAAACCTTCTCACAAAGGTTCTTGTTTTCTAAAACAAGTTTTTGAAAGTCATTGTTTGAACACTCTTTTTCTTTCTTCAAGACTTTCAAAGATTCAAGAATAGATTTATTTTCACAAATAAGTTTTGAATTCTCATCTAATAAAAATTGAGTCTTGTTTTTCAAAACTTTGTTTCTTTTAGAGACCTTTTTGCACTCATCATACATTTCAATAAGCATAGAACTAGGATCAACATCACAATTATCATCAATGAGATTAAAAGAGTTATGAAGATTGTACCTCATTCTCCATTGCCATGAAGCATATGTTTCCCTTTTCATCACCTTCACTTTCACTTGTATCTTGATCCCATGCACCAATTAAGCCCTTGCCTTTCTTCTTTTTCTTTAATGCCTCAAGCTTTTCTTCCAACGCTCCTTTCTCTTTTTCAATAGCTTTGGAACAATCGGTTATAAGATGGTCAGTACTATTGCATTCAAAGCATCTAGCCTTGAAGAGTGATGAACTTTGTCCTCCTTTCTCGAATGGAGGATTCTTTCCTCTTTTGTTGAAATCTTTCTTGTAAAATCTTTTAAATTTCCTCATTACTAAGGCCATATCCTCAATCTCATCTTCATTGTTTGACAAGTATGTGTGATCATCATCATTCACTTTGAGTGCTATGCCTTTTCTTCCTTTGTCTTTATCTTCTATTTCATATAATCTTTTTATTTTCATCTCATAGGTGAGGAGAAATCCTATGAGTTCTTCATTAGAAAGTTGTCTTAAATCTTTTGGGAGTGAATCAAGAATTTTTCTATTTACTTCTCCCCTTGTGTACTCTTTCTCATACGCCTTTAGGCCATTTGTGATGTTAGTGAACCTTGTGAACATGTCACCAATGCTTTCATATTGTTTCATCATGAATAGCTCATAATCTTTCACAAACATAGCCAACTTTGACTCTTTCACTTGCTTGGTACGTTCATGAGTTACTTCAAGTAACTTCCACATTTCATGAGCCGAGTCGTATCCGCTCACTCTATTGTATTCATTAGCATCAATGGCACAACTCAATATGTTTATAGCTTGAAAGTTTAGAGTCATCTTTCTTGAGTCAAGCTCATCATATTCTTCAACCTTCTTGACTATTCCATCCTTTTTAGGAACATAAGGTCCTTTCTCTACAATGCTCCAAAGATTAAAGTTAATAGAGCAAATATATATTTTGATTCTAGATTTCCAAAAAGTATAATTTGTAACATTGAAAAGAGGAGGTCTATTCGTAGAAGAGCCTTCTACATAGGGTAAGTTTGAAATACTAGCCATTTGAAAAAGGATCTTTTACTTCTTAGGATGTTAAGCCTTAACAAAAGAAGACCTGCTCTGATACCAATTGAAAAACCTTAGGGGAAGGGGGGGGTGAATAAGGTTTTTGGCTAATTTTAAAAAATCTTTTGTGTGATTAGAAAGATAAACCTCCAATTTGTTTGTGAAAGAATTCTAAAACTCTTTTTGATAAGGATCTATACTAAACAAAATCTTATAGTTTTGGCAATCAAGCAATGAACATAGAATTAAACTTTAAAGAACATGCACAATAATTTATAGTGGTTCACTCTCTCAAAGAGTTACATCCACTACCTTGAGACTCAACCCAAGGATTTCACAAATCCACTAACTTGAAGGTTGGTTACACAACAACACAATGAGGATCACCCTTCAAGGGTTTTACACAAAAACCTCAAAGTTTACACAACACAACAATAGAACAAATTTATCAAAGGATCACCTAAAGGGTTTTCCACAGACCTTTAATCACAATAAAAGAATAAGAAGAGTAAGGAACAATGTTACCAAATGAGTTTGAGAAGATTGGAGAGTAAAATTAGTAAGAAGTAAATTTATGACATTTTCAGAAGCGCGCAAATAATTGTTAGACATTTTATAGCATTTTTTCCAGAATTAAGTTAAGATTTATATCTAATATCACTCCCAAGCTGAACATTACTCTCAACCCAACCCCCTCTCCCCACATCCCCCTCCCCACCCCCCCGAAAATTCCCTTTCTCTACATTCCCCTCACAAAAAAAAACCTCTTTCGCTTGCACCCTCTCTCCCCCCTTCCTCCCCCCCCCTTCTTAAAAAAAAACCCTCCTCCTCCACATAACTTCTCAAAAAAATCCCCTATTAAATTCTACCAAATGAATTTTGACAAATGGGGTCAAATGTCTAAATTGTAAAATTATTAACTAAGGCATTATACCTCTATCGTCGAGGGGAGAAATTGTAATGAATTGGAACTAAAAATCAGGGGTGTGAATGTTTACTTTAGCACATAAAATAGTTGACTAAAAGTATTGGTGAAACTATGACTTCTGTAATTGTATTCTACAATAATATTTTATCTAATGTAAGAATTATGAATATCTAACGTAAGCAAAAAAAAATAATAATAATTTCGTATGAATATATTCTCGCCCTAATATATATTTTTTAAAATGGACAGTTTACTTCCTTTTTATTAAAGCTATTTGCTACAGTTCTTTCGAGAATAATGTGAGTCGTACCTTACTTTCTTTTTGTTAAATAGTATATTAAGAAAAAAAATTAAGGTTACCATACCATTATACAAATTACTTGTACTTAAATAGTAATTTATTACTTGTACAAATTTATTAATAACTACAATTTTAAACATAAATACAAACCCCTCTTTCACAAAAGAAAAAAAAATAATGTAAAATTTTGGATTTTAATAATAGGTTTTTAAGTTTTGTATTATTTAAATTTTAAAATTTTTAAGTTACAACAAAAAGTTTTCATATTTTCTACTGTTTACAAAAAAATAAAAAAATGTTAAAATATCGAATTACAGGTTCCCTTATTTTTTACTTAATAATTTATACGAAATATGCAAAATAATTAAAAAAATTCTAATAATCATAAAGTAAGGTAAGAAATTAAACATAATTATCCAAATAAATTCATGAAAATAATACATCACCCTAATATCACTTTTTAAATTCAAAAACAATTATATACATAGAATTATCAAATTTGTACAAATTTATTAATAACAACCATTTTAAACATAATTCCAAAACCCAATTCCACAAAAAATAAATTAATTCAAATTAATAAATAAAATTCATAAAAAAGATTAACAAACAAAAAATAACGAAATAATTACACTTAATAAATAATACACCAAAAATTTTTTAAATCCCTAAAAACTTACCGAAAATTTAAAATGCAGCTTTAGTCTACCGTTTTCCACTCCAAATCTTTAATAACCTTTGTACTCCAAAGAAAGTCTCCAAGATTAACTAATTTTTAACTGTAAATTTCAAAATAAAATACACATTTATTAGAAGAAGAGAAGTCAAAGGATAATAATAAGAAGTAAAAAAAAAAATAAAAGGAAGAGTAAAATAATTTACCTAGCAGTTGGCGGATGCGGCTGCAAAAAAATTTTTGAAGGAGAAGGATGAAGAAAGGAAGAAGAATGAGATGGGGAAGGCTGAAAAAATGAAGAAGAATGAAGGAGTAAAGAGAGAGAAGAAGTTGCTAGAAAAAAAGACAGTAGGAAGAGATAAGGGGAAAGAAGGGGGAAAGAATAAATAAGTTGGGAAAATAAAAGGGGAGGAAGGGGGCGGTGGCTCCCAGCTAGGTTTTTTTTTTTAACATGATAACGCACAGTCACTGTGCGTTATCAAGCTTAATAACGCATAATGGCTGTGCGTTATTAAGCTTGATAACGCACAGTCATTGTGCATTATCTACAGGTCAGCGCCAAATAGGATTCATGTAAGTTTTTTACGTAATTAGCGCGGTGATTAGGGATACCGCACAACGATTGTGAGTTATCATCTGAGATAACGCACAATCGCTGTGCGTTATGGCCAGAGTCAGAGGAAAAAAAATGGGCCACTTCAATACCCAATAATTTTAAATGGGCCCAACCCAAAAAGAAACCGCATTTTAACCTAAATGTTAAAACCATCAACCTCACTGTGCAAGATGGTTGAGCTTTTAGGATATATATATATATATAGCCTAAAAAGAAGAGGAAATTTAGAATAGATGGTTAATGAAGAAAATGAGAAATGCTTATACTTTTAAACTATTATTCAAAGATCGTTGAGCGTGTTCTCTTGTAAAAAGGAATACTCTTGCATAAAACTACTATTGAACATTGTTGTATAGCATAACTACTAAAAACTGCACTTGATAATTTTTAAAACATAATTAAGAATTAAGAGAAAGACTCAAAGAATTCTTATCAAAAGTAACCACAGAAAAATTTAAACTTACAGGGTAAGTGACTATTGTTCACAACGACGAGAGTTAAAAATCTTTCTAGATATGCATGGAAACCAAATCACCTCATGCCAACTTCTTGAATGACTCATTAGCTAAACAAAATCCATAAAAACAAAAACTTGGCATTGTAATTAAAAAAAGAGTGAATTTTTTTATTAACTTTGTGAAAAGTAAATTTGTTAGAGAAAGAATACAGGATAGGTCAAATCTAACAAAAAACTTTTCTTCAAGACGAATAAAGATAAATCTATGCAAATGATCCTAAATTTTAGTACAAAAAGTTTGGTTATGAAATGTCACATTAGATATATTTCAAAGGATAAAGAAATTTAATCAGTGAAAAAGATTAAAAGAACAGAAATAGGTAAAAGGGAACAAATTTATCTTGTATTCTAGATTAATCTGTAAATTCAAAGTAATTTAATTAGTAAAAAAAATTAAAAGAACAGAAAGAGATAAAAAAGAACAAATTAATCAGAAAAAATTCTAAAAAAAAAGTATAAACTCTCTCGACTGAGAGTCTCTCTCTAGGTAAACTAGGGTTCTCTTCCTATTTTATAGGATTTTCTCGATGTTGTCAACTTTTATAGCTGTGTTAATCTCTAGCAAAGATCGATCGCCATTGCCTCCTGTTTCTAATTAAAGAATCACCATATATTTGGTCATTTCCCACTAATTACCAAACGTGAACATGGATGAGGAAATTGCAAAGCAACTTGATTCCTTTTCCCTTAATGAGGAGGAATCTTTTTGTGTTGGACATTTCGGTACTGAAGTTGAATCCCGTGAGGAAGCTTCTGATCGCAGTGTTTTCGCAATTATCTAGGCCAGTGTCGAAATCAATGTAATTGGCTTTAAGGGCCCAATGTTTAGGCCATGGAGGTGTGAGAGTAATCCGGTTTTTTTCTGGGTTGGGCCTAAAATTTATAAATTGGTCTTAAAGAGGCTCATTTTTTTTTTTAAATTTCTGGAACAGGCCATAATGCACAACGAGTGTTATCTATAATGATAACGCACAACCGTTGTGTGTTATCAATTAATTACGGCGTATTCTCCTAATCAGCCGATGTGGCTGATAACGTCCAACGGTTGTGCGTTATCATTATAGTGCGTTATCAGCCACCTATTTTTTTTATGTTTTTGTTTAATTTTGTTTAATTTTTTTTAATGAATTTTTTTTTTGTTTTTAATGAAAATTTCTTTTGGGAAAACTTATAATTGTATAATGAATTGTTTTTTTTTAATGAAAATTTCTTTTGTGAAAACTTATAATTGTATAATTTTCTTAAAAAAGACTGTATTTATTATATTTAACTTATTTTAAGTGTATTTTTTATGATAATATTTATATCGTTTTCTTGGAAAATATATTTATATTTTAACCATTTCATCTCAAGTTATTTGAAGAAGTAATATTAAAGAAATTGTAAAAATTTAGAGCAATGATATAGTAATTAGAAGAAATTGAAAGAAAAATTTCATTAATAAAAACATATTTTATTACAACTATTTCAAGAAAATGTCAAACTTATACATTGCTCGTTCTGGGGTTATTATAATTTTTTCTATTATGTCCCGGCATGCGACATCTGTCACATCTTGGGGGAGAATCCGGATTTCTATAATCCATTTCCCCCTGAAATCGCTTGCCCCATTTCTTACCCCGTTCCTTTTTCATGTTTGGAGGATAGAATGTTAAATTAAAAGGAACATCCCTCTAAAAGTTCTCACTCAAGACCGGATGAAAATTCGCTTGGTAAGTTCTTATGTACGTTTGTCGCGAATATATCTCCGGCATATAAGTATCTGTTCTTGACCCATTTTCTCTACACACTGCAAGAACATGAGAACAAGGCAATATATATGTTTGCTATTTTCCGCAACTACAAGATTTATTATTTAGCCGCAATGTATAGACGTTGTTGCTCGTACCAGAAACCCGGATTGGAGATTTGACCAGGTACATTCCCTCTCGTGGATTGTAAGTTGTAACTTTGTGTTCTCTTGATTTCATTTAAATCCGCAAGAACTTGTCAATAATTCGAGTTGGAAATGGATGCACACAATTTTCAGCCTCTTCGCGATGTTGATGAAAGTACTTAACTAGTTTGTTGAATATTAGTTCAACTAGGGCTTTTAAAGGTAGAACCCTAGCTTTCTTCAACACATTGTTAAGTGCTTCAGAAATGTTGGTTGTCATGATACCGTGTCTGTGACCACCATTATGCAACAGTGTCCATTTCTCTGGGTCCAACTTCATCAAGTAAATGTAAGCATCAACATTTCTTTCTTGAATCTTTTTCATTACACGGTCAAATTTCCATTGTTTTGTTTCTATTCTGGCCTGCCACATCAAGCTTTTTAGGTTTGTGTTTTTAAAAGTCTTGTTGAAATTAGCTCGAATGTGGTGTAAGCAAAATCGGTGAACTATAAATGGTGGTTGCCACAAAGGTTGACTTTGAATAGCAGAGAAAATACCTTTGTGGCGATCAGAAATGAGACATACGTGGCGATCTTTGACAATGCATTCTCGCAAGTTTTTTAGGAACCAATTCCAACTATCAGAGAATTCCTTATCAACAATTGCAAAAGCAAATGGGAACAAGTGATTATTTGCATCCCACGTACTTGCAATTAACAGCACGCCCTTGTACGGTCTCCTTAAGTGTGTTCCATCCACAGAAATCACCGGCCGGCATTATGGAAATCTGTCTATACATGGGGAAAAACACCAGAAAACAAATTTGAAAACATAATTAAGGGGACTGCTTGTTCTGTGATGCAAAAATTCGTATACAGTCCCCGGGTTTATATCGTGTACAGCTTGTAAGTATTTAGGTAAAATACTGAAGGTTGTATCCCAACTACTAAAAACCCTCTTGATGGCAAATTTTCGAGCATACCATGCCCGCTTGTAAGTACAGCCCATTTGAAACAATACCTGTACTTCTTGAATGATGTTCGAACAGGTATCTCAGGATCTTTGGCAACTAGGTGTGATATAGACATTGATATAAATTTTGAAGACAAGTTTCTGTGCTTGTTTTGTTCTATCTGTACAAAGCATGTGTGTTCTTTGACGAATCTGGTTATTTCCCACCGATTGTGCATGGCTATATTTTTTATAAGGATGTACCATGAACAGTAATTATCGTCACTGTGATGGTAAAATCTTGCGGTCCATGTATCAATCTTACTTTTCAAAACTCGATATTCACGCCCCCACTGATTGAGTACTTACGAACCGCACTTACTGCCTGCACTTTGTCAAAGAATCTTCATCAAAAACCATTTGTGTTACCGCCGTAATATGTTCTAGCAAAGTTATTGTATTTCTGTCCTGTGTATTTGGAATATTTTGTTGCTGGATATGCTCAAATTCAACAAGAATATGAATTCATTCCTTCGCTAGGTGAGGTTGAATAGTCCATAGATAACGCATTTCCTCATTGTTGTTCATGCTATACAAACTAAAGTAAAACATACGATGCACTTCGTAGTATGAAGGCACCGTCATTGTCATTCGAACATGTCAGAGCTTGGGATCCATATCTCGGTATTCCAATATTTTTTTTACCAGTTCTGAATGTGAAATAATTCGATTCGTTGGCAATGTCCAACTTTTTCGAATTGTTCCAGTAAAATAGGGACCGTATGCATCTCTTGCAATTTCAGAATCCGAAATAGCATTACTCTAACAGGGTTGATTGCTTCCATTTCAAAATGATTTAACTGTAAGTGTTTAAGGAGGATGAAATATGAAGATGTTAAGAACTTTTAGAATTGAAAAAGAATGAATGGAATGTTAAGGAGATAAGTTTGATATGCTGTAAGTGTTTTGTAGATGTAGAGAAGAATGAATGAATGTATGTATTTATAAGGTTTCAATGGGTTAGAAGGCACAGAGTGAATTCTCGATGGAATGAGTGAAAAGTAATTGGTGGGATGAATTATTGTCCTTTGATGAGCTTTTAATGTTTTATAATGCATAGTTAATTATCAAGAATATTAAGATTTAATTGTTATTACAGTTTATGATTAAAAAGTTTATAGTTTTACGGTTTAATATTTACAAATCTCATTAATCTAGGGTTTTACGGTTTAATGTTTAAAAAATTAAGATTTTCGTTTTTTGACGGTTTACTGTTACAAAGTTCACAGTTTTATGGTATACGGTTTAAAATATTAACATTTTAAGGCAAGAGGGATTATGTTACAACGTTGACAATTTCACAGTTTAATGTTGAAAATATCAATTTTAAGGTTCTTGGGGTTTATTAGAGTTTACTGTTACAGAGTTTCTAGTTTTACTTTTTAATGTTTCAAAACTCAATTTTAAGGGTTTTTAAATTTTTTATAATATACTCTATAGAATTTTAATTTTACGATTTTGACTTTTTCAAGTTTACTGTTAAAAAATTTATAGTTTTATGGTTTAATGTTTGATGTAAAATTTTGGATTTTAAAAATACATTTTTTAGTTTCCTATTATTTAAAGTTTAGAATTTTTAAGGTTACTTATAGTACATTTTTTAAGTAAGTATTTTACAACTTCGTAAATTCACTATTACGGTTTTAGAGTTTAGATAAAATTATTAATTACTAAACTATAAATTTCCAAGTATCGGTTCTACCATTAAAAAAAAAAACAAAATATGAGAAAAATACCAAATTACAATTCCCATCTTTTCTACTAAAAAATTTATAAGAAATATGCAAAATAATTATCTAAATAATTAAAAAAATCAAATAAACATAAAGTAAGGTAAATATTAAAGCCTAATTATGCAAATAAATTCATGAAAATAATTCATCACAATAAGATCACTTTTTAAATGCAAAAAAAAATTATATACATAAAATTATCAAATTTGTACAAAATTATTAATAACAACAATTTTAAACATAAATCCAAACCCCACTTTCACAAAAAATAAATGTAAAATTTTGGATTTTAATACTACATTTTTGAGTTTTCTATTATTTAAAGTTTAGAATTTTTAAGTTTTTAAAGGTTACTTATATTATATTTTATGAGTAAGTATTTTACTACTTCGTAAATTCACTATTACAGTTTTAGAGTTTAAATAAAATTATTAATTACTAAACTATAAATTTCCAAGTATCGGTTCTACTATTTACAAAAACCAACATATGAGATAAATACCAAATTACAAGTTCCCATCTTTTCTACTAAAAAATTTATACGAAACATGCAGAATAATTATCTAAATAATTAAAAAAAATTCAAATAATCATAAAGTAAGGTACAAAATTAAACCCTAATTATCCAAATAAATTCATGAAAATAATACATCACCATAAGATCACTTTTTAAATGCAAAAAATAATTATATGCAAAAAAAATTATCAAATTTGTACAAATTTATTAATAACAACAATTTTAAACATAAATCCATAGATAACAAAAAATGAATTAATTCACAAAAAATCCATAATTAATTAAACATAAATCCATAAATCGATAATTAATTAAACATAACTCTGTAAATCCATCAATCCATAATTCACAAAAAATGAATTAATTCAAATTAACAAATAAAATTCATAAAAATGATTAACAAACAACAAATAACAAACCCAAACACACAATAATTAAACTTAATAAATAATACACCAAAAAATTTAAATAACTAAAAACTTACCGAAAATTTAAAATGTAGCTCTAATCTACCGTTTTTCACTCCAAATCTTTAATAACCTTCGTACTCCAAAGAAAGTCTCGCAGATTCAAACTTGAACTTCAAATATTAACTAATTTTTAACTTTATATTTCAAAATAAAATATAAAAGTATTAGAAGAAGAGAAGTCAAAGTATAATAAGAATTAAAAAAATAAAAGGAAAAGAAAAACAACTTACCGAGTGGCGGCGGCGACGGAGGAGGCTGAAATAAAAAAGAAGGAAGTAAAGCGAAATAAAGGAAGAAGGAGGGAAAGGCTGAAAAAATATAGGAAGAAGAAAGAGGAGGAGGCTGAAAAAATAACAGAGGAAGAAGAATGAGGAGGAGGAAGAATAAGAGGAAAATTTTTAGGCTGAAAAAATAGAGGATTAATGAATAAGGGGGAAGAAATAAGGAAGAAGAAGAAAAGGGAAAGAAGGAAGGGGGGCGGCCTGCGGCGCCTAGGGTTTATAACGTGATAATGCACAGCCACTGTGCGTTATCACCCTCAATAACGCATAATGATAACGCACAATGAGCATGCGTTATCGCCACATCAGCGCCACATCGAGCCACGTTAGTTTTTTAATGTAATTAGCACAGTTTAACTGCGTGTTTAGGGATAACGCACAACTATTGTGCATTATCTCAGATGATAATGCACAATGACTGTGCGTTATAGCCTGTTTCAGAAATTTAAAAAAAAAATGGGCCTCTTAAGTACCCATTTATAAATTCTGGGCCCAACCCAGAAAAGAACCGAGTAATCCCTTTATTTTACACTTTTACACCATATTGTCTTCCAAATAGTGTTTCATTCTCAGGCTCACAAAAATTATGTGCTAAAAGAAGCGCATTGGAATTTTGATAATAAACTGATAATCATGTATTCGTGGACTTGAGAATCGCCGAATCTCCTGGAGATCTTCGATCACACTCACATATGGTTCCGTGTGTATGACCTTCCCCCATGGTGTTATACACTGGAAATTGGACGCTGATTGGCATCAGTCCTTGAGGATAGTCAACAGTTTGAAATCTGTAATCCAGCCGATAGAATTGGCCAGCTATTTCATATTCGGGCTATTATTCGTATCTACAAACTTTTAAGACGATGCATTATGATTTACTATGTCCTCATCTTTCAACTTTCACACTACACATTCCGTTTCTTACAATTATAATCTCTTTCCTCAATTTTTCTTTCACTTTTCGCCACTTAGCTACCTCTTCTTCTCAGCACTGTCACCACCCCCTGTCCTTCTTTCTCCCTTATGTCCTTCTTTCCCTTCAGTAATCCCCAAGTCATCCTGCCCCTTCCCCAATTCTGCCATTCACAATCTGCAACACAAACGCCAAATCCCCACTCGAACATTTTTCCACTAAGCCTCAAATTTGTTCCTCTCTCCAGCATAAGATTCCCCTCCTATTTTGCTACAATAAAACCGCCGAGACCCCACCCCAATTTGTTTCCACCTAGCTTCAAAATCATTACAACAGTCGGCAGAAGGTGATGAAGTTGCCGATACCAACCTTACAACAGTTGAATTTCTGTCCAACAACCCCATAGTCCATCTTTTTCCTTTGTTTGTTAATTTACCCCAATTGTACACAATTGAAAATGGTTCTGGTGATGTTAATCTAAATATGGACCAGGATTTCGAGCTTGATTTGCCTAATTTTATCTCAAATGATCATCTTTCTTTGTCTAATGATCCTGAATTTTTTATTCCCAATTTAGACCATGACCTTGAATATGAATTTTCTTTTATACCGCAAAGTGAGCATTCTGTTTCTAGTAATTTATCTGATAAGAACATGTTTCATTCCTCTTTTAGAAATGATCATTTATCTTTAGCTCTTGGATCTGATCTTTTGCATTTTGGTAAAGAGGGTAGTTCCATCTATCTTCTGGACTAAGATTTCATTAAGGACTTGACTCCATATTTGTTTGATCATTTTGTTTTTCCTTCTGATGTAGATATTATTCGCTAGACTTAGAGATTTATGTTGCTGCAGGTTGGATTCCTTCCATTTGGGACTACATGAAATATGATTCTACTGTATATGATGATGTCTTTGATTTTTCTCCTTTATTTTCTAATTTGTGTTTTGGTGATTTATTGGAAAACAAGTCTCCTCGGACAACTCCTGCACTGTCATCAAGAAATTCTTAACAATTAAACAACAAGCTCGCCAACTAGGAGCCTCCACAGTTTCAATGCCTAGGCAAACCCTTTCTCCTATTAGAAATACTATGACTCTCCGATTTTTCTCTAGAGGAGTTCTCCTGATTCACCTATGATACTTGAAGATTCAGACCAAGCCTTGAAGCATTCCAAGCCTAATGGGCCTTCATCTCCTTCTTTACCAGAGGTGACAACTGATAATAATCAGTCCTGCCGAGCTCAATTAGTTTTAGAGCTCTTCTCATTCTTATTCAGGCTGCAAAACAATTGTTATTTTCCTTCTTGAAACTAAGTGTCAAAAATAAAATGGACAGTATTAGAATTTCTTTAGGATTTGATTATAGTTTCTTTGTTAACAGAGTAGGCCTCTCGGATGGCCTTGGTATTTTTTTGAATAATGAAATTGATGTTGCTTTGCTTGGTTATTCTGTTGGGCATATCGACTTGTCTATTTCTTTAGTTAATTTTTTTACCTTTTGTTTTATGGGGTTTTATGATAATCCCAAGACTGAGCTTAGAAAATACTCTTGGGATCTTTAAGGCGTTTACATTCTGTCTACTTTACCTTGGCTTTTTGCAGGAGATTTTAATGATAAAAAAAAAAGTAGAGATAAAAACACTTGGCAGATTGATCATTTTTGAGATTGTCTGGCAGCTGCGAGGTTCTTTCACTTAGGATATGAGGTTCCAAAGTTCACATGGAAAGGGCAAAAGACTTCAAATGATTATGTACATGCTCGCTTAGATAGAGGTCTTGTCTGTGCATCATTTTCGCGAATTTTCCCTTCTTGTATAGTCCATAACACTTCTACCAGGCATTCTGATTATTTTGCACTTTTTATTAAACTATCCTCTTTCACTAACTCTTGTGAATGCAAAAAAGCTAGGCTAAAACGTATCGAGCCATACTGGATTAAGGATGAGGAATGTTCCCTCTCCTTAAGCAGATGTAGTCTGATCAAATATTTGCTTTATTCTAAATCATCTCCTGCAATGGAGTAAGAAAAAGCATGGAAATCTCACTTTTAACATTAAAAGAGCGAGAAAAAACTAGATACTTTAAAGACACAGCCAGATTGGTTGGTTCATGAGGAGGCCAAATTGGAATGTGAATTAGAAAGCTACTCTCTCTAGAAGAGGAGTATTGAAAAACATGATTCCAGGCAGACTGGCTTATGAAAGGGGACAGAAATATTGCTTATTTCTATCAGAAAGCGTCACAGAGGCATAAGCGTAACTTTATTTGCTCGGTCACAAATTCTAATGGAATTGCTATCACTGACCTAACAGGTATGATTCACAAAGTATTGAATGAAGATGACATCTCTTTGGAAAGACAATACACATCTGATGATGTTGCGAAAGCCCTGAAGGAAATGAAAGGAATAAAAATAACCGAGCCTGATTGGAATGTATTGGGTCCTAAGGTAATCAATATGGCCCTTGGGATTTTTATGATGATAAGGATATTAGTGCCTTAAATGATGCCAATATTGCTTTAATTTCAAAGATCAAATCCCCTACTTTGATGAAGGATTATAGACCGATAGGGCTTTGCAATGTCATAAATAAACTTGTCACAAAGGCTATTGTTAACAGTCTTAAGCCCATTATGCCTTTTGTTATTCACGGCAGCCAAAGTGCTTTTGTGAAAAGAGACTCATAACTGATAATGTAATTGTGGCGTTTGAAACTGCCCATTCTATGTAGAATTGTAAAATAAATGGTTCTAATCATTTTTCTCTCAAATTAGACTTATGCAAAGCTTTTGATAGAATAGACTGGAATTTTTTAGAATTCGTTATGTATGTCATACATTTCCCTTCAAGTTTGATTTCTCTTATCATGCATTGCATTCATTCTATTCATTTCTCCGTTCTCATTAATAGTAACCTATCTGCTTGTTTTTCCCCATTTGTGGTATCTGCTAGGGTCGTTCTTCCATGATTCGATATACTGAGAGACAAAATCTTTTTTCTGGCTTGTGTTTTAATGCTATTTGTCCCTCTATTTAAAATGTTTTCTTTGTAGATGATAGTATTATTTTTTGCAAAGTAGACATTCAGCAGCCTGAGGTTATTAAAAAAGTCCTTAAGGACTATGCTTCTGTGTCGGGTCAAGAAATTAATTTCCAAAACTCTGCTATTTTCTTTGATAAATCTACTCCTTTGGCTTTACAAAATCCTATCTCATTTGTGCTTAGAACTATAACCATAAGAGACTATGGTACCTATTTAGGATTGCCTTGTCTCATTGGGAGGTGAAAAAGGAATATTTTTTCAATTTGTTAAAGATAGAGTTTGGAAAGAGTTAATATGGGCGGAAAGAAAGGTTTTATCTCAAGCAAGTAAAGAATTCCTTATTAAGAATGTTGTTCAAGCTATCCTAACTTAAGCAATATCTTGTTTCCTTTTGTCTGTTAGTGTCATCCAGTTGTTAAAGTCCATGGCTCTCCAGTTTTTTTGAGGTGGTTCTGAGGGCAATAAAAAACTGTGTTGGAAATCTTGGGTTGACCTTTGTAAGCCTAAAATTAAGGGGGAGTGGGTTTTAAAGATTTTGATGCTTTTAATGTTGCTCTACTCGGTAAACAATGTTGGCGTATTATTACTACTCCATCATCTTTGGTGGCAAATTGTCTTTAGGATAAATACTTCCCTTCGGTGAATTTCCTGATTGCTTCGCTGGGGTGTAGGCTTTCCTATCTCTGGCGGAGTCTCTTTGAAGGAAGGAATCTCCTCTCTTTAGGGCTGCGGTCCTGAATAGGGAATGACTTCTCCACAAAGATTTTGTAGGATAAGCGGATCCTCTCCCTTAATGTGTTTTCTCTCTTCCCCTATTTCCTCTTCGGAGGACTTAAAAGGAATGTGGTAGACCTTATTGATTTTAATGAATGCTGCTGGCAAAATGACAGAATCAGAAATCTTTTTCTCCACCATGAAGCCAAGGCCATTCTTTAGATCCCACTAAATCCGGCCTGGCCTAATGATAAAATTATATGGCACTATACCACCAATGGCATTTACACAGAAAAGCCGAGCTACAGGGCATGAATGAATTATCTCCACTCCTCTAAACAGACAGATGGACCTTCATTAATTCTCCTGATACTTGTCAAATTCTATACACAAGCTCCTTGTTTAGCCTAAAGTCTGGATGCTCCTCTGTTGAGCTGTCCGGAATATCCTTCCCACAGGTATGAATCTATTGAGAAGAGGTATAACTAGTGATATTGTTTGCATTCGGTGCGGTTTTCATACTGAAGATGATAGGCATATCTTGCTAGCTTGTGATTTCTCCAAGACAGCTTGGGATCTTTTGCCTCTTGGTGATAAATAGAAAAGGATCCCAACTCTTAGTTTTTGAGATTTGTTTTACTCAATCCTGATGAGAGCCAAAGCAACAAGACCAATGTCGTCTACAAAAGGCCGGTCACAAGGGGGCAAGCTAAGAAGCTCAATGATGATGTCAAAGTTTTTCTCAACCAAAATGAAGCTCCAGAACCTTGGAGGAATTCATCTGAAGGCACAAGAGTGCTTAATGTCATGATTATACAAGTGAAAAACAAAGAAAAAAAGTTGGAGAGCTCAAAGAATGCAAAAGAAAGCAAAAAAGTTGAAGAAATCAGAAAAAGGTGAAATCTGATGCTGGAATCTTCGCAAGGGAGAAGACTACAAAAACTCGAGGGTTTCCGTAGCGGTATTCTAAATCTGCGGTTGCTGGTTCCCAGCTTTCCAGCTTCGCGAATTGACCCCAAAATTTTCTGTGCCTTTGCAAGTTGACCCCTGAATTTTCGCACCTCCTTCAAGTAGCTTTCGAAACTTCGCGATTTAACCCCTAAACCTTCCAGATCATGTTTTCTTACCTCTGAACTCAACTTTAAGTGTTTTAAGAGTTGTTTGCTAGTTGTTTTAGAGTCCTAAGACTCATTGATTAGTAATACTAATTAAGCTAGTTATTGGCATGTATATTACAACATATTTGGGAAAAAACCCCCAACCTATTTCATATTATCATATTTAAAGTTATCTTCTTCGTGAAAGTTGAGAGAAAACCTCTCCAATCTTCTCTTTCAAGACTTATCATGAAGTTAACTTCTTCATAAGAGTTGAGAGAGATCCATTCTTCTCTTCCAAGACTTATCAAGGGTTTGATCTCCTTTGTGGCATCTTTCCTCTAGACTTCTTGTTCTAAGGATTTTAGTGGGCTTTTCTTTTTATCTAAAATAGAGGTTTTAGATACTTTGTATATCTAGGGTTTTTATTTAGATGAATTGATTGATCCGTTGAAGGGTATTAGTGGGGTTCTAGTTTCATCGTTATTCTAGAGTTTTACTAATCTCTTTGATGCTCTGTACTTGCTATCCTCTTTTGATGCTCTATACTTGCTATCATCTTGGGGTTTCTAGGGCTTAGTTCTCTAGGAGTTTTAGGGGGTCTTGTGGGGTTTTGATTTTGTTCATCATTAGGGGATCTTGGGGAGTGATAAACTGAAATTATCACTCAAATATTCATCTCAAGTTTGATCCTTATCATCTGGTATCAGAGCATTTGCTCCAAATGGCGAAAGTTGAAGAACCGAAATTTCTTGCTTGAAGATCAAATAATCCACAAAATAGATCACTCCATTTTCAGCCCAAAATATGCTTCTAAATGCATTCCTTTGTAAGTTTCTTGATTAAAAAGTCCTTCTTACATGTTATAGAGTTGTTATGGCTTCTATTTCTTGAAAAATTTCATCAAAAAGACTTCAAAAGAAGCCCAAAATTAGAGAAATTTCTTCACTTACGGGATTTTCAATTTCTTGGGACAAAATTAAAATTAAAGGATGTTTAAGTGTGCTATGAAATTCCTCTTTGATTATCATCCATCTAGTAGTGACTCTAAGATCTTAAACATCATTTTTAGTAAGATGAAATGTTGTTTTTTCTTCTAAGTTTAATTGTTTTCTTGTGTGTTCTAGTTGCTAACCTTCTTGTTTAATTTGCTAGTTTGAGTTGATTGTTGATTCCTTTTGTGTTCTTCTTGCTTTTTCTTGTGTTTTGAACTTTTTTTGGCTGTCAAAGTCCACTTGCTCTTTGAATCTCTCCCTTAGAACGTTTCTTTGACTTGTTGCATTTCAAGTGTTCGATATAATGCCACAACTAATTTTGAACACTAGTTAAAAGAGTTCTTGAGTGTTGGATATACTTGGGAGGTCCTACCATTGAGCAGGAAGGATAGGGAAGGATTGAGAAAAGAAAAAGACAAGAGAGGTGAGATTATTTTGAAAAGAGCTAAGAAGAGTGCAAACACGAATTGAGCAAAACTTGAATGATCAAACACGAAATGAGTGAAGTGAGGTCCTATTTTTCTTGAACTAACATTTTCTTGTAGGAATTTAGTCGAGAATGAGTAGAGACAACACTATAAGTCCAGTTGATTCGACTAGTGCACATCTGAGGAATACTCAAACACATCCACCAGACTATGCGTTCCAATTGCAAGCCATGCAACGATAATTTAAGCGAATTCATGAAGTTTTGGTTAACCTTGGTGAAAAGATGGATAGACAAGAAGAGAATGTTAGGAAGTTACAAAGTGATAAGTGGATGAAAACTCCTAGTCCTATAGGAAGGGGAATTAAGATTGGGGAGCCGGTGGGCCTTGTCTTTGATCCATATGAGGTGGAAGAGAGTGAGGAAGATGCCATAGTTAAAAGAATGCATGGGTTCCAATTCCATTATGGGGGGAGAATGAGAGCAAAAGGGGGTAGAAATAGGTGAGGAAGAAGAGGCTAAGAGAGAATGAATCATAGGGTAGATAAGAATGAGTGAGTTCAAAGGGGACAAGATATGAGAATAATAATAGGCTACAAGAAATTACTCAAGGTAGAAAAGAGAGGAGGAGAAATGAAGTCGAAGAAGGAGACCTTGGTAGTATCAAGCTAAAGATTCCTCAATTCCAAGGAAAGAATGATGCCAAAGCCTACTTGGAATGAGAGAAAAAAGTGGACATGGTATTTGATTGCCATGAGTATTCTGAAAGAAGAAAATTGAAGCTAGCTGTGGTGGAATTTATTGAGTATGCCATTGTTTGGTGGGATCAACTAGTCACCAACCGAAGGAAGTACCAAGAACCATGGTGGAAACATGGGAAGAGCTTAAGAGGTTAATGAGGAAACGATTCTATTAGCCCTAAGGGCATTATTGTATATGTTTTTTATTATGATTAACATATGTTTGTGTGATGGGTATAACTTAGTTTCTATAGAACAAAAGAAGCATTTTTGGAGTCTCAAGGCTACACTACATAAGAAGTAAAAGATCTTGGCAATTAAAGCATAATGAAGAAGGAGAGATCAAGCCATTCCAAGATCAAGGCATTGAAAACCTTGAAGACTTATGTCTTAGTTAGGGATATGCTAAGGTATTTTGTAAAACTCTCTAACTCTCATTTTTTATTGTTGATCAAATGTGAAGCTCCATGGATGAATTTCTTTCTATAAACTATTCTTAAAAAATCCAAGTATTCTTGATAGAGTTTTTGATGCCTTCGAAAGTTTTCTTATCTCTAAAAGAGTATCAAGAATACATGTTTTGAAGTGTTTTGAAATGTGAATGAAAGTTCTTTTTGTTTAAGGAAAACTAGCTTTTAAATCCTTCTCAAAAAAGCGTCATCCGATTTTAAAACCAGTCATCCAGTTTTTTCCAAGGGAGAAAAATCGGACGTCCTATTTTAAAATCGATCATTCGATTTTTCTAGCTTTAGAAAAATCGGTCGTCTGCTTTTT
Organism: Catharanthus roseus; assembly: GCA_028651295.1. NCBI lineage: Eukaryota > Viridiplantae > Streptophyta > Magnoliopsida > Gentianales > Apocynaceae > Catharanthus > Catharanthus roseus. The sequence continues at coordinate 11,511,423 of JAPQWS010000016.1, forward strand.
AAGAGGGATCATCCGATTTTTGTAGGATGTATCCAAATCTTTCTATATCAAAACTGGTCGTCCTATTTTAGAAAGGGCTCATCCGATTTTCTTTTTACAAGAAAATCATGCGTCCATTTTCTAAAACTGGTCGTCCGGTTTTAGTCTCTACTGCAAAAATGTTACCGTTACACAGACAGTAACGACTATTTTTTTCTCTTTCCTATATATATTGAAAATTTGATCTGTAGTAAAAAAATTAGGCTGTTGAAAAATTTATTGAGATCATTTTAAGAACATTTTAAAGAGCTTTAAAGTTTATTCTTCAAACATCTTTTATCTCTAAAAAACGAAAGAGAAAAATTCTTCTTGGAGCTTCATTGTTGATCATCCTTCAAAGAAGAAAAAAGAGGAGCTTGTAGATCATCCAATTGTGTTATATCTTCCCTTCTCAAGCTCATTTGGTAACATTGTTCCTTATTCATCTCTTTTTCTATTGATATCAAAGGTTTGTGTTGAAAACCCCTTGGGTTATCCTTTGATTGTAATTATATTTCTGTTGATATCAAAGGTTTGTGTTAAAAAACCCCTTTGGTTATCCTTTGATTGTAATTGTATTGTGGATTGAGGTTGTTTGCAAAACCTTTGGTGGATGATCCTCAAATTTGTGTTTGTTGTATATTGTAATTATAGTGGATTTGGTAAATCCTTGAGTATTGACTCAAGGTAGTGAATATAGCTCTTTGAGAGAGTGAACCACTATAAATTGTTGTGCATATTTATTCTATGTTTTTTACTTGATTATCATAACTGTTAGTTTTTGTTTGATTTGGATTTTTAATTAAAAAGAGTTTTGGTATTCCTTCTCAAACAAAATTGGAGGTTTATCTTTTAATTACACAAAATATTTTTAAAAATTAGCCAAAAACCTTATTCACCTCCCCTCTAAGGTTTTTCAGATTCATACCTTCCCACTACTACCAGGAGCTACACCAAAAGCTTCAAGTTCTCAAGCAAGGCGACAAGAATGTTGATGAGTACAACAGGGAAATGGAGGTACCTATGATAAGGGTTAACATTGAAGAAGACCAAGAGACCACCATGGCAAGGTTGATGAATGGATTAGACCGAGAGATAGCCAATATAGTAGAGTTTCATCATCATGTGGTAATGGAGAATCTAGTCCATATGGCAATGAATGTGGAGAGGCAACTCAAAAGAAGGGTGTTGTCAAGACCATCCTATCCTCAAGCAAATCCTCCTAGCACTAAACCACTATAGAAGAAGGAAGAGCCTCCTAATGCATCATCAAAGGAGGTTGCTAAAGGATGAGAAGCAACATATAGAGACAAGGGGAAAGGCATAGCTGATGCTTCAAGAAATAGGGAGATGAAATGCTTCAAGTGTTTGGAAAAAGGTCGCTACACCTATTATCCAAATAAGAGAGCCATGTTATTATGAAAGGAGAGTGGTATACCGATAGTGAAGAAGAAACTAACTAGGAAGAGACACAAGAGGAAGTGAGGACAATGATTCGAGTGAAACAGTTAGAAAAGGCATATGCATAGTGAACTTGAGGGCTTTGAGTACTCAAGCCAAGGTGGAAAATGACGAAGTGCAGAGAGAGAACATTTTCTATACATGATGCATAGTGGAGGGGAAGTATTGTAGTCTCGTTATCGATAGTGGAAGTTGTACTAATGTAGCAAGCACTTACCTAGTAGAGGTCCTCCACTTAACCACTACAAAGCATCCTAGGCCATACAAGCTACAATGGCTCAATGATAGTGGAGAAGTCCTAGTGTATAAACAAGTGAAGATACCTTTTTACCATAGGGAGGTATGAAGATGAAGTATTATGTGATATAGTGCCCATGCAAGTGGGACACATGTTACTAGGGTGCCCATGGCAATTTGATAGGAAGGTGATACATAATGGCTACAAGAACAATTACTCCTTGTACCAAAAGGAGAGGAAGACCACTCTTAAACCCCTTACCCCAAAGCGAGTTCAAGAGGATCAACTTCACATTAAAGAACAACGAGAAAAGAGGGAAAAAAAAGAGAGTGAAAAGAAAAAGAGGGAAGAAAAGAAAGAGAGTGCGAGCAAAGGAAAAAACAAGAATGAGAGTGAAAGAAAAGAGAGGAGCAAAAGTAAAGGAAAGAAACAAGAAAAAAGAGTGGAAAAATGAGAGTGAATTTCTTTGCAAAAGAATGTGAGATTGTGGAAGCCATTGAGGCGAATAAGCTGGTGATCTTATTTATGTATAAACAATATTCTTAATTGATTAATAATGATATTTTCCCATCTTTGCCTAGGTCCATAACAGAGGTAATCCAAGATTGTGAGGATGTGCTCCTGGAAATTATGTCGGAAGGACTTCTTCCTCTTAGAGGCATAGAACATCAAATTGACTTTAAACCAGGAGCATCAATTCTGAACTGCCTCACTTATTGTAGCAACCCCAAAGAGACCAAGGAGCTACAATGTCAAGTGGAGGAGTTGCTAGCAAAGGGGCATATCTAGGAGAGTTTGAGTCCAGTACCGGTGTTGTTGGTGCCTAAGAAAGATGGACTTGGATGATGTGTGTGGATTGTCACGCTATAAATAACATCCCGGTAGAGTATCAACATTCCATCCATGGACTTGATGATATGCTTGATGAGTTGCATAGTTCTAAAGTTTTCTCAAAAATTGATCTTAAGTCGGGATATCATCAAATAAGAATTAAAGAAGGCGATGAGTGGAAAACGACCTTTAAAATGAAACATTGTTTATATGAGTCGGCCTTTTAGTTTTCTAATGCACCTCGTATTTTTATGCATCTTCTGAATCACGTACTTAGAATTTCATTAGGAAATTTGTTGTGGTTTATTTTGATGATATTCTCATTTTTAGCAAGACCATTGATGAGCATGTGATGCATTTGAAATGTGTGCTCGATGCCTTGAGGAAACAAAAGTTGTATGCTAATCTTGAAAAAATGCAATTTTTGTTTAGATAAGATTGTGTTTCTTGGTAAGTGGTAAGTGCACAAGGTATTGCGATTGAGCAAGAAAAGGTTAAAGCCATACATGAGTGGCCTACCCCTAAAATCGTTACCGAGGTTAGGAATTTCCACAGGCTAGCTAGTTTTTACCGTAGGTTCATTAGAGATTTTAGCACCATTAGTGCTCCTTTGACTGAGGTCATCAAGAAGACAATAGGTCTTAAGTGGGAGGGAGCCCAAGAGAAGGCCTTTAGAACCCTCAAAGAAAGACTTTGCAACACGCCCCTTCTTGCCCCACCAAACTTTGAGAAAATATTTGATATGGAGTGTGATGCTAGTGGGGTGGGTATTGGAGCCGTACTTACCCAAGACAAAAGACATTTAGCTTATTTTAGTGATAAGCTTGCAGAAGCTAGGTTGAATTACTTTACATATGATAAAGAGCTTTATGCCTGGTGAGAGCCCTAAGTCATTGGCAACACTACCTTATGGCCAAATAGTTTGTAATTCACACTGACCATGAGAGTTTTAAGCATTTAAAGGGGTAAAGAAAACTCAATAAAAGGCATGCTAAGTGGTAGAGTTAATTGAACAATTTCCATATAAGATTTGTTTTAAAAGGGGCAAGGAAAATGTGGTAGCCGATGCATTCACTAAAAGGTATTCTCTTCTTTCTACACTTAATGCAAAATTGCTTAGTTTTGAATTCTTGAAAGAATTGTACTCTACTGATGAAGATTTTGGTGAATCTTTTATTGCTTGCCAAAGAGGTGTTGTTAGGAAGCTTACTCTACTTGATTGTTTCTTGGTACGGGATGGGGAAATTGTGTGTGCCCAAGACTTCCTTTAGAGAATTACTTGTCAAGGTAGCACATACTGGTGGGTTGATGGATCATTTTTGCCACACGGAAGACCCAAGACATTCTCCGAGAACACTTCTTTTGGCCTAAAATGAGGAGAGATGTAGAAAGCCACTGCGGTCAATGTACTCCTTGTAAGAAAGCCAAATCCAAGGTTTTGCCGCAAGGTTTATATACTCCTTTACCCATTTCGGATATTCCTTAGGTTGGTTTGTCTATGGATTTCATTGTAGGTTTACCAGGAACAAAAGGGGGAAAGGATTCCACTTCTTTTGTTGTAGACCGATTCTCTAAGATGGCTCACTTTATTCCAGGTAAAAAGACTAATGATGCTTTTTATATTGTAGATTTGTTCTTCAAAGAAGTCGTTAAGTTCTATGGAATGTTGAGGAGTATAGTGTCGGATAGAGACACAAAGTCTCTAAGTCATTTTTGGAGAATTTTGTGGGTTAAAATTAGCACTAACCTCTTGTTTTCCATAGCTTGTCACACACAAATGGATGGCCAAACCGAAGTGGTGGACCGTACTCTTACCCAATTTCTTAGGGTGGTAGTTTAACGAGACACAAAGAGTTGGGAAGAGTACCTTCTGATCAGAGAGTTTGCTTACAACCGTTGTAGTCACTCTACAATAGATTCTTCTCCTTTTCAAGTTCTACCATTTTAACCCTTTAACAACCCTTGATCTAACCCCTTTGCCTTGGGATGCTAGGGCGGACCCCAATGGAATGGTTCATGAACTTCATGGAAAGATAAGAGGATGATGGAGAAGTGGAATGTGGCGGTTTCATTTAGGAGGAACAAAGGATGAAAAAGGTGATTTTTCAATCGGGAAACCTAATCTTGACCACATCCCCAAAAAGAGATATTTCCATCAAGAACAAAGTTGGAACCCCGAAGTGATAGGCCGTTTCAAGTTTTGGAACGAGTCAATGATAACGCCTATAAAATTAACTTGCCCGAGGACTACCAAGTGAGTTCCACTTTCAACATTTGTGACCTTTCACCCTATGAGCCCGTTGTTGATTCAAGGATGAATCATGTAGAAGAAGAGGGGGGGAGGGAGAGGAGGGAGATAAGAGCCAAAGCAACAACAACAATATCGACCACAAAGGGCCAGTCATAAGGCCGCTAGCTAAGAAGCTCCATGATGATGTCGGAGTTTTTCTCAACCGGAATGAAGTACGGAACCTTTAGGGTATCCATTTAAAGGCCCAAGAGGGCTTAATGTCATGATTATACAAGTGGAAAACCAAGAAAAGAAGTTACAGAGCTCAAAGAATGCAAAAGAAAGCAAAAAAGTTGAAGAAATTGGAAAAAAGGTCAAATTTGGCACGTGAATCTTTGCAAGGGAGAGGACTGCACCAACCCAAGGGTTTTTGCGGCAGTATCCCAAAACCATAGTTGCTGCTTCAAAACTTTCCAGCCTTTGTAAAACAATCACAGAATTTTTCGTGTCTTTGCTAGTTGGCCCCTGAACTTCCGCACCTTCTTCAAGCAGCTTTCCAAACTTCACAATTAAACCCCTAAAAATTTTTCAGATCATGTTTTCTTATGTCCAAACTCAATTAAGTGTTTTAAGAGTTGTTTTAGAGTCCTAAGACTCAGATTAGTACTACTAATTAAGCTAGGTATTTGTATGTATAAATACAACATATTTGGCAAAAAAAACCTTAACCTATTTCATATTATCATATTTAAGTTATCTTCTTCATGAGAGTTGAGAGAAAACCTCTCCAATCTTCTCTTTCAAAACTTATAAAGGGTTTGATCTCATTTGTACCGTCTTTCCTCTAGAATTCTTGTTCTTAGGATTCTAGTGGGCTTTCCTTTTTATCTCAAGTAGGGGTTTTAGATATTTTATTTATCTAGAGTTTTCATTTGGATGAATTGATTGATCCCTTGAAGGGTATTAGTGGGGGTTCTAGTTTCATTGTTATTCTAGAATTTTACTAATCTCTTTGATGCTTTCTACTTGCTATCTTCTTCGGGTTTCCAAGGTTTAGTTCTCTAGGAAATTTTAGGGGGTCTTGTGGAGTTCTAATTTTATTCATCTTTGGGAGATCTTGGGGAGTAATACATTGAAATTATCACTCAAATTTTCATCTCAAGTTTGATTCTTAGTAAATCCTCTTTCAATTTGATCACAAGGATATTGCAGTTTTTCCTACATGTTGCTGGCTGATATGGTATATGCCGGTAACAAGCTTCATTATGAAGTGACATGTTCTAGTGGGCACCTCATAGCCTTTCAAGCACTTCATTTTGTCGAGAAATTCTCAAGACATCATGATTCATCTCCTTTGAACATGCAGTTAGACCCCACCCCCACTTCTAAGCACATTTGGAAGTCCCCAACATATGGAATTTTAAAAGTTAACACGGATATTGTTTTCTCTAATGGAAAAATTGGTATCGGTATCTTGGTATGAAACCTGTTAGGCACGCCCTTTTTTCTTGGGCTATCCCCTGTTTGGGAATTTTTTTTTTTTTTTTTTTGTGGATTTTGGTGAACTCCTTGGCATTATTGAGGGATATGTGACTGAATCCTCCATCTCTGGCCCTTTGTTTGTAGAAAGTGATTCTCTCAAGACATTAATAGCCTCAACTCTCATGAGAAAGATCTTTCTGAGCTTGGAGCTTTGTCATTATATTTCACTGATAATACCTATCTTGCTTCCACTTCTTTTTCGCATGTCTATAGGTTTGGGAATAACCCGACCCATCTCCTTGGAAAAACTGCTATTATCTCAGATGTACCTCTGGCATAGACAAGAAATATACCTTCTGATGTAACTCATGTATTCTCTTTAACATTAATAATATATAATTCATTTTTCCCAAAAATAAAAACTAATTTAAACTCAACATTTTACTATAAGCATTCAAAATATCAAGTTAATCTATCCAACTCAAAATTAAATTAAATTAAATTATTAAGCTTTATGAATTAATTTAATACAATAAAATTATTCTCAACCAATCGAAAATTTTTATTTAATTAATAAGTCAAGAACTCCAGAAAAAATTAGTTTGGAGTGCTGAGAAGTTGAGGGAGCTCTAAACCCCAAAATACCTTATGTAATATATATGTAAATATATGTATGTATGTATATAAATATATATATATATGTATATATAACATTAATAATATATAATTCATAATGTATAATTCATTTGTACCTAAAACAAAAACTAATTAAAACTCAACATTTTATTGTAAGAATTTAAAGTATCAAGTTAATATATTCAATTCAAAATTAAAATTGAATTATTTAGCTTTAGGAATTAATTTCATATAATAAAATTATTGTCAAACAATCAAATTTTTTATTTCATTAACAAGTTAAAAACTCCAAAAAATTAGTTTGGAGTGTCAAGAGGTTGAGGGAGATCTAAAACCCAAACACCTTTTGTTATATATATACACACACACACACACACACATATATGTGTATATGTATATACACACATACACATATCTATACGTATGTGTATATATATGTATATACACACGTATATATATGTGTGTGTGAGTGTTTGTGTGTGTATATATATATGCATATGTGTATATACATATATACACACACATATATATATGTGTGTGTATTTGTATATATATGTATATATATACATATATGGATACATATACATACATATATATATATATGGATACACATTTATACATATTTGTATATATATATATATGTTTATATATATACATATATATATATATAGGCAATGAACTATGAGCAACTTAGAGGAATTTCCATCATCTTCCAAGCCTTCCTTCTTGAAGCTTAGACCTTTCTTTATAGTTTCTTCAATTGTTATCATCACTCCATGAGCAACTCTATCATCATTCTCCTAAATTCTCCTTGCTCTTGCTCTTGTAATTGACCCTCGAAGCTCTTCATCTCCTTGATCACTCGGTTCATATCATCCGTTCTTCCTTTAAAGAAATTCGTCCTCGAATCTTCACCTACATTAAACAAAGATAAATAAAAAATATTGAAGGTAGCACTAACATTATATTATCCCAGAAGATCAATTCTATATGCATTATCACTAATAGCCTCAAGAACTTAAAATGATCCATCGTTTCGAGCATCCAACTTAGATTTTCTTTAAGAAGAAAAACGTTCTTTGCGAAGATGTACCCAAACCCAATCACCAGGTTCAAAGACTACTCATTTCCTTCCCAAATACTTTTAGCAACAAGTTTCTTGCTGGCAGCCTCATGGACCTTGTAATGAATAGTTTTCACAAACTCCGCCTTTTTTTTCCTATCCAAGCTCAAAGCATGATATATATAAAAGTACCAAATCAAAAGGAGTTAGAGGCTTGAAACCATAGAAAATCTCAAAAGGAGAGTAAGAAGTAGTAGAATGGTAAGCCCCATTGTAAGCAAACTCAATATGAGATAAACAAACATCCCATTGGTGCAAATTCTTCTTAAGGATTACCCTAAGAAGTTGGCCAATGGTTCTATTCACCATCTTCGTTTGTCCATCGGTTTGTGGATGGCAAGCTGTAGAATACAACAAGTTAGTTCCAAGTTTTCTCCATAAAACACGCCAAAAAATGACTAAGAAACTTAGTGTCACGATTCGAAACAATAGTCCTAGATATGCCATGGAATCCCACCACCCAAATAAAGAATAAATCTGCAACATAACTAGCATCATCAGTTTTCTTACAAGGTATGAAATGAGCCATTTTAGAAAATCGATCTACCACAACAAATATAGAATCCATCCCTTTAGGGGACCAAGGTAGTCCAAGAATAAAGTCCATAGAAATGTCTGCCCAAGGTTCTTTAGGCACATTCAAAGTAGTATAAAGTCCATGTAGCAAAGATGTAGATTTAGCCACTTTTTACATTCTAAGCAATTATCAATAAACCCCTCTATATTTCTTTTCATGCGAGGCTAAAAGAAATGCTCATGCAAAATGTTATAAGTCTTGGAAATACCAAAATAACCAATCAATCCACCACAATGAGGTTCCTTAACTAGCAACAATCTATTAGAACAAGAAGGAGTGCACAATTTACCCTCATGGTAAAGAAAGCCATCATGTATAAGGTACTCTTTATTAGTCACAATCAAACAAGCATCAAACATTTTCTTGAAGTCATTATCACTAGCATATAATTCTTTAAGCATTTCAAAACTAAGTATTTGAGCTTGTACAGTAGAGATTAGAGTGTACCTTTTTGACAAAGTATCGGCTACAATGTTTTCTTTACTTTTCTTGTAACGAATGATATATGGAAATGTCTATGAATTCCATCCATCTTGCATGCCTCTTATTGAGATTTTGTTGACCTGTGAGAAACTTCAATGACTCATGGTTGGTATAGACTACAAACTTTATAAGCCACAAATAGTGTTGCCAATGCTTGAATGTTCTCACTAATGCATAGAGCTCATAAGTACCATAATGCAACGCCGCTCCGTTCAACTTCTCACTAAAGTAAGTCAAAGGCCTCTTATCTTACATCAACACTCCTCCAATACCAACCCCCGAGGCATCACACTCTTTTTCAAACATTTTCTCAAAGTTTGGTATTGCTAGTAGAGGAGCACTACCCAACTTTCTTTCAACAATTTAAAAGTCCCATTTGAATCTAGTCATTTTCTTGATTACATCTATCAAGGGGCTAGAAATGGTGCTAAAGTCCTTGATGAATCTCCTATAAATGCTTGCTAGACCATGAAAGCTTCTCACTTCAGATGCATTCTTAGGAGTAGGCCAATCCTGTCTTCATCTACTTGAAGACCTTGAGAATTCACTACATAACCTAAGAAAGTAAACTTTTCCAAACGAAACTCATATTTTCCAAGGTTAGCATATAACTTCTCACTTCTCAAAGCCAATAAAGCTTGTTTAAGATGATGCAAATGATCTTTATAAGTTTTGCTATAAATCAAAATGTTATCAAAGTAAACCATAACAAATTTTTCAATGAAATCCGTCAAAACATGATACATGAGTCTCATGAATGTGCTAGGTGCATTAGTTAAACCAAAAGGCATGACCAACCATTCATAAAGACCAAAATTAGTTTCGAAAGTCGTTTTCCATTCATCCCCTTCTTTCATGCGAATTTGATGGTATCCCAATTTTAAATCTATCTTTAAAAATATTTGAGAACAATGCCACTCATCAAGAAAGTCATCTAACCTTGGGGTAGGATGCCTATATTTGATGGTGATGTTAATGCTCTACAATCTACACACATGTGCCATGTACCATTTTTCTCAGGAACTAGTAAAATGGGAACGACACAAGGACTTAAGCTTTCTCTTACTTAGTCTTTGGAGAGAACTCTTCCACTTGTCTTCTCAACTCCCTGGTCTCTTTGAGAGGGCTCTTATAAGCCGGTCTATTTGGTAACACTGTACCGTGCACCAAATCAATTTGATGTTCAATACCTCTCAAAGGACAGAGTCCACAGGGCATCTCTTAAGGAAATACATCTTTGAATTCTTCAATTACCTTCACAATAGCACTAGACAATTAAGATAAATGATTATTAGTAGACACAAATGTTTCCTTGCAATATAAGAGTAACACCAACTCTTCTTTTTCAATAGCTTCTATGATCTCATTCTCTTTTGAATAGAAACATCTCTTTTCTTTTGTAACACTCTCTTTCTTTTGATCTATCATTTTCTTGTCACTCTTCACTTTTACCTCTTTTGTCTTTTCCACACTCATTTCTTTTTCCTCAACTCATTTTCCTTCCTCAATGATTTTTCTCTTTTGTTCATCCTCAATTCTTTCTTTTTCTCTCATTTTCTTTTTCTCTTCTCTAACTCATTGAGGTGTAAGAGGATTCATGGTATAGGATTACCCATCCTTTACAGATGTGTAAGTATTCTTCTCCCCATGATGAATGGCTTTCCTATCAAATTGCTAAGGACGACCCAACAATAAGTGGCAAACCTGTATAGGCACTACATCACATACCACTTCATCATTGTATGTTCCCGTAGCAATAGGCACTTTCAATTACCTCCACATTCTAACTTCACCACTATCATTCAGCTAGTGCGACTTGTAAGGATTAGGATATTTAAAAGTAGACAAATTAAATTTTTTCACAAGATAAGTGCTAGCTACATTAGTGCAACTACCACTAACTATGATGAGGTTAGCAAGTCTAACTTCCACCTTGCATTTAGTATGAAAGATATTCTTCCTTTGAGTGCTTGAGTCATCTTCAATAGTGTGGGTATTCAAAGACCTTATAGTCACCATACTCAAAACATCTTCCTCGGCGTCTAGAGAAGCGTCCCCAATGGTTCCATCTTCATGGCTATTTCCATCATCAACAATATTCTCAGGACATTCTTCATCATCTTTCTCAACCAAACCATTCAAATCTTCACGAAAATAAAAATCCTCTTGTTAGGACAATATATGGTATATGTCCCAAACCATTGCATTTAAAGCACCTAGTTGGATGGTAATCAATAGACCTTTCTCTTCCACCTTAGGCTTAGAATTATCCTTGAAAGCTACCTTAAGTGTTTCATTCTTGTTTGGTAACCCTTTGAAAGTAGAAGCTTGAGGCTTAAACATCACATTTCTTGAAGAAGAAAGAGTAGCTTTGGAAAACCCACTCCTCTTTCTTTGATTCTCAATCTTGGTTACTAAATGGCATATGTCTTCATAAGTGGTGTAGGAGTATAAATCCAGTTGATTAGCAAAGTCTCTATTGATACTACTTAGAAATCTAGCAATAGAAGCATATTTATCCTCCTCCAAGCTCAACCTCAAAGTGTATAACTCCATCTCTTACCTATATTCTTCAACACTCTTACTACCTTGCCTAAGAGTAATCAATTTGTGGTGAAACTCCTTATAATAATGCTTTGGCACAAATCTTTTTTTCATAAGAGTCTTTAATTTGGTCAAAGTTTCAACTAGTATTCTTCTATTTCTAACCCTTTGAGTTACAATCTTGTCCCACTAATGAAGTGCATTACCCGAAAATTTGACAATGACTAACTTAGCCTTGACATTTTCCCTATAATATCTCACCATGATAAATTCTCCACTTGACGTTCCCAACAAGGAATACATTTTGTCACTTTCCCCTTGAAGTTCGGCACCTTCCACTTGATATTGTCTAAAGATTTATCCCCTTGTTGTCCACCATATGTAACAGTCACCAAAGTGTTCTTGCTCCCTTATAGGATACCTTCTTCAACTCCCATGTCATCTTCATGCCGAGCTTCTTTCTTTTGGAATTCCTCATGGGGCCATTGATTTTTCCTTCCACCTAATCATCCATGTCTACTACCTTTAGGAGTGGTGTGTCTACCACCATCATAGAAGTGATGAGTGCTATGAACTGGTGTTTCAAGATGACTATGAGGATTGTAGTTGCCACATCCCTTTTGAGTAAGAGGTGTGGCATGATCATTGTGACTTCTTCCCCTATGCTCCTTAGATTGATTAGTCACATCTCTTCTTAAATCATTCATGTCTTTTCTCATTTGTTGAAACTCTAACATAATGAACTTAATTGGATCGAAATTCGAGTTAGGACTCTCACTAGTTCCTTTGCAGTGAGGATTTGGTAACTGAGCATCCGTAGACATGACGAAACTTCCAAATTAACAAAAAAATAACAAAAAGAAGGACCTCACAATCACTCTCTAGGTGTATACACTCTTTTTACGATCACTCAATTATCTCGTGTTTGGTTCTGTTATGGCTTTTAGTAAAATAGGCTCACCCTCTTGCCTTTTTCCAAACTCTTACCTCATAAGAGTTCTTTGAGCCTTCAAACTTCCTCCACCACAACCACCAAAGATAATCACCCAAAGATAGACTTCAATTAAACACTTAGTTGAGGTATTAGAAGAAGTTCAAAGAGAAATTTCAACAAACACTTAATGCGCAAGAGTTTTCAAAACATTATCCAAGAGCAATTAGATCCAACAACATTATTTGATCACCACAAAGAATGGAAAAACACAGAAAAAAGAAATTAGAATCCAAAATAATAATGAATCAGAAACGAAATTAAGCTAAACAAAGAAGAAAGAGTACTAGAACAAAAAATTTCTAGAAAACAGAGGTCTTTGAAATCCTATCACAGAAATTGCGATAACTCAAAAATTATAGTTCCAAATCGAGTCAAATTACTCTACAAAGAAGAGCAGCTCCATAAGGATGAATTTAAGCAAGAAAGTCGTTCAATTTGAAATGGTATAATATAAGATATGATCAGATTAATCCACATTTTTCAAACATATCCTTTTTTTTTTAATCACTTTCACAATTTTGAGTGAATTGATCTACTAAATCAAGTCCAAATTCAGTGAAACAAATTTCAAACATTCACTAACTCAGTAGATGAGATCCATATCAAGTTTTTGCGAAAACAAACCAATATAACTTCATATCAAGCCAATCTTCTGGCATCAAGTTTTTTGTCCAATATTTTACATGATCTTCATGATTTTTCATTGATCATCATATACTTTTTTTAACAAATTTTCAACAAATAAACATAAAGTTGAGCTTACTTTGAAGGTATGCTCTGATACTAATTGATATAATTTATGATCTTGAATGAAACCAAATCTTCATATCTTTCATCTAAGGACCTTGCCTTCAGTAGGAATTCTTCAACAACACCCACATATAATTCAATCCAAACTAAGAGTCAAAATTATATGAAGAGGATCTTTCCCTCAATTGCTAACAAAAAAAAAAAAAAAAAGGGATTGGTTACCCATACCCAATTATATCATTGAAGAAGACCTAATCTCTAGAACAAATCACAAGGATGTAATTATTATAGAATTAGGAATTGTGATCAAATTGTGAACCCTTGGATCATCCCAATCCAAGTGCTCAATTAAAATAAATCCAAGGAATGATCAAATCCTAGATGATATTTAGGAGAAAGTCTCAAAACTTAAGAACCCTAGGAATAAACTCACTAATTTCATATAATTATCAATTAGTCTTAAAAGTAGGCTAATAATGAGGTAAGTTTAGATTTTAGGATAAACCATAATCTAAACAAGGTCTTGGGTCGACCCAAGACCCATTAGGTACTTAATTAAAAGCTGAAAATTGAATTAAAATAGTAATTCTTGCCTTACACCACACATTGACTTAAAATAGTACCCTACCACCTATAGTAGGTTCTCAGTATACCAAGACAATTTTAACCAGAAGCAAATCGTAGATAGTAGGTACTGGGCCTACCTCTTACGGTAGGTCCTGTTCTTCTCTCTTCTTGGTTTCTTCCTCTTCCAACTTATTCCTTTGGTTGTTCCATATTTAGGCAATGAACCATGAGCAACTTAGGTGAATTTCCATCATCTTCCAAGATTTCTTTCTTGAACTTTAGACGTTCCTTCATCGTTTCTTCAATTGATATCATCTATCCATGAGCAACTCTATCATCATTCTCCTTAATTCTCCTTGCTCTTGCTCTTGTAATTGGCCCTTGAAGCTCTCATCTCCTTATGAACTTGGTTCATGTCAATGTATTTGTTACAATAAATTAGTGACAAATTCTAACAGCTTATTTATTTTTATAAAATAAAATACTATTGTTTTGAATTAAATAACCATTTTAAAGAATATAGATTGTGATACCCGTAACCCCTTCGTTAGGTCAATTATGACTGAATAAGGTACAAACGTGCCTCTTTTGTCTTGGCACTAAGACGTACAAACACACATGACCTGGTTGGATTCTGAACATGTGAAGTAGCAAAAACTCGTATATGCATAAGTAGATATATCACTTAGGTTACCAAAGTTCTTAAAAAAAAAACCATTCAAGAGATTTTTGTTATTGTGGGTTCTAACCTAGCAAACTACCACTATAGGCAAGTGTACCTATCAGTGTAAAAGTCTTTGGATGTCGATCTCTCGGGACGGAGAAGCAATATTAATAACTATTCTCTCTCTGTTTAATCAAATAAGAGCTTTTGAAAAGGTTTCTAAACAAAGAATAAACTATAAAACGAAAGAATTAAACTATGAAAATGAAAAAAAGGTTTTGATTCAAGTTTCTAAAGAAGTGTTTAAAGGAGGAATCCCCTTAGAATCCAGCTATATTATTAGAAAATTTTGGAAAAATAATTGAATTGTTGATCAGGGCTACTCGTTTATTAGGATTAACTCTATCTCTATGCGAAAACCCACTATTCCACTAATCGATTAGAGAAGAATCTTTTCTCTCCCTACCTAAAATCCGTAGCCATTATCGCTAATTAACTAACAATTTCTATTGTTTAATTAAGCCTTAGATGTTCTTCCCTTTTCAATTCAAAATAATCTAATGCAAAATTATCGACTACTGGAAACAATCGATAATACGAACAAAGTAATTAAACAACAATCAATCATGAATTCAACAAATCAATCCATAAAATCCAACAAAAACTATGCAAAGTTCATATAGGGTTCAACCCTATTTAAATGCGAAAGTAAACCTAGCCACTAAACATCATAAAAATAATAAATTCAATGTCGAATTAATAATAGATAAGAGTTTAGAAGTCTTAAAAGATTGAATTGAAGGATCTATGATTCGGAATGTCGCCCGAGATCCTATCTTGATTCACCCCAAGAAACTCCGAATTTCTCCAAATTAAACTAACTAAAGGGAGTTCTAATCATGATCTCTTTTTAGAAAATTTCCCCTAAAAATCCTTATTAAGCCCTAAGAGTGAATGCTAATGAAAAGTTTAGCAAAAGCCCTTTGAAACATCCCAAAATTTCAGTACAAAATGGGTCAATCAGGATTGACCGACTGCGGCTGTGCCTGACAAGGCGGCCCCGTCAGCTTGCTATCCAAAATTGCTATCTTTGTTTGAAGACCAACCGACCTTTGATAGTGGTGTCACTTTTTGCTTCTTTAAGCTTTTTTAGCCCTTTAATAGATGATTCATGTCTCGACATTTGTATATGATGTGTAGATACAGCTCTTAGGGTTCTAAAACCTCTTGAATCAGATCCATTGGACTTCTATATCTTGAGTTATGATCATTTTACCGAAATGTATCAACCTGGAATGTCACGTGTAAAAGCTGATTCTTGCACTATACTTTAGATGACCAAATGAACTTCAATTGAAACAAGCTTTAGTTTTTACGGAACCTCATAAAGTCTTATAAAATATTTAAGAAAGACACTTCTTCAATTAAGGTCATTAGAGAGATAAAAAATCCACCGAAAGCAGCTTTGCTTGGGCATAAGAATACTGTTTTAGGAACCTTGGGGGCCTTTCTTATCCTTTTTCATCCGTTCTTCCTCCATATGTTCCTGTTTTGATTTTCTTTCACTCTTAACTCCCACGGGATATACCTATAACAATAAAATAAGAATTTGAGGGTAATTTGTCCATTTTATTAATAAGATACTTCGAAAAGCAAAACTTAATTAATATAAAAACATATACAAAATGGACATATCAAACTCCCCCACAATATGACTTCCATAGAATATGGATCTAGGATCATCACAGCCTTTGACATATGACTCTCCTTGATATGTCTATTTTTACCCTCTTAACCATTATCATTTTTGTCGGTTTTTAAGTATAATTGTTTATAAAATAGACTTATTTGACCCTTTTTATTCTTTTATTGATTATAGGTACCTTCAGATGAAGATATGTTGAACACAAGTCAAAACGAAGGACTTTGGAGCAAAAAACAAAGAAAACGGAGAAGGAAGTCTATTGGAATCGGAAAAGGAAAGTTAATCTAGGGCATTAATTGGATAATAGGATTGGTAATTGAGTAGACATAATACTATGGTTCTTAGATCATTAATTAACCACTATAACATATAATTCGTTCATAATAGGGTTAGGTTCAGAAGGCATTCTTCTCTAAATGGTTAAGTTAAATAGAAGAGTATTCGCCTAGACTGAGAGATTATCTGACATAAGAGTGAGATCCAACCAACAAGTTTTAATAATTAATTACAACAATTTTCTTAATAAAACTAACTTAAGGTTCTAGGGGGATTCTACCATTTAGACACGCTTTTTCCAAATTCAATTTAAAACCTTTTTAATTGTTTCTTTAATTTTAAAAATCTTCTCAAATCGTTTTATTTAATTAAACATTAGAGACGTAGTTAGTACTAGTGTTGGCTGTCCTGAGAGTTCGACAATCCATGGCTTTCCTCACTTTATTACACTGATAGGTGCGCTTGCCTGAAAGTGGAGTTTTGTTAGGATAGAAACCACACATCAAGTTTTTGACACCGTTGCTAGGGATGGTAACATTAGGATCGCTATTTATTTGCTGATTTAATTGTTTGTGTTTTAATTATTTTATTTGTTTTTATTCTTTTATTTGATTGTGGTTTTTGTTTGGATTCTTTTCTCTTTTTCTTTTATTCTCATAAACTCATTTTTTGATTCCTCTATTGTAGGTTCTTTTCGACTAGTGTATGCCCCATTGCCAACGAGTTGAATTGGTTGGATTCAATTTGAAAATCGAGAGAATGCTGCAGAAAGTCCACCGCGCTATCATTTTCAATACAGCGGACAAAACAACATTGGTGGTTATTGATAAGTTGAAAGAGGAGGAGGACCTAAAGGATCCACCACTGTAACCACCACCAATGGAAGAACATACTATGATAAATTATGCTAGGTCGTCTATCACTAGGACATGGCCAAGCATAACAAGACTGGTAGTGGACGCCAATAACTTTGAGATTAAGCCCAATATCATATAAATTGTACAAAAAAATGTTCAATTCGACGGGCATAAGATGAAAATCCTAATGCACACATTGCCAATTTCTTGAAGGTCTGTGATACTTTCAAGGGCAATTGAGTATCAGATGATATAATTAAATTTTGCCTATTCTCATTCTCCTTAGGAGATAAGGCGAAGTCATGGCTCAAATAATTATATCCGGATTCCATCACAAAAATATGATTTAATTGACCAAATCACCTTAAATACTTATACTTGGGGCCAAGACCAATGGCAAAGACAGTCAATAAGAAATTCGAGAGATTAAATATTGGCCCACATCAACTAATGTTCTGCAACTTTTGTGATGGAGGGAACCCTAATCATGAGTGCCCTAGTATGGATGCTTCTGTGGAACAAGTAGATCATATTCAAGGAAATAATCCGTATTCCAAAACCTATATCCCTAGATGGCGGAGCCACCCTAACTTCTCATGGAGCAATCAAGGGCAACAAAGACCTCCAAATGCTTTGGGGTTTCAAAACCACGGACTACATAACCGTTGCTATAACATCCTTTGAATCTACCGCATAAATCCAATTTGGAGGATCTTTTGAGCAAGTTCATGATAGGCAAGGAAATAATCCGAGCCTGGATGCTTCTGTGGAACTACTAGATTATATCCAAGGAAATAGGCAAGGAAATAATTTGTATTCCAATACCTACAACTATAGATGGCTGAACCACCTTAAGTTCTAATGGTTGAAAAAGAAATGTATATTTAACCTTTTCAGCTGCTGAAAATTTGCCTAATGTTGCAACTTCTTGCTGTTGAGAATGACTCTGTTCATCGCCAAAAAAGGAGCAGTAGATGCAGTATTTTGCACCAAAACAAGTTGTTCTGGGAGCTCATTCGAAGATGCAAAACTAACTACTGCAAGAGAGGGAGCTACTAAAATCTTCAGCGCTCCGAGCTAGTCATGTTGTTGTTGTGCTTCAGGTTCAGTGCACTATTGTTACTGCTACACCTGTCCATGGGGCTGCATCATGGAAGGATGAGGAACGAGGAAACCTTTGAAATGGTTGTTGGCTGCTTTGAATCAGCAAGCCCCAACCTAGGTAAAGTTGCTGCGGTGGCTGAATCAACCTCATTGACTGCCTGTGGAAGCAATTCAACAAGGAGAGGCTGCTGTTGCTGCTCAATATATATATACATATATATATATATATACACACAATAGTCTAAAAACCTGTGTTACACATTGGAATATCGCTTATATAATTTAAAATAATTATCCTATTATTTAAAAGTAAAGATTAATATACTATTTTCTTTGGAAAATAAATTATAAAGGGAGAAAAGTGTCTTCCTAAAAAAAAAAACTTATCAAAAGAAACGCTAACTTACATCTCTCATCACAAATAATTCATAATAGTTCTCTCTTTTCCTACTCTAAGGAAAAAAAAATTGTAACTAACACCTTGCACTATTGACTCCTCCCCTCTTCAAAAAAAAAAAAAAAAAACAAAAAAGAAAAAACTCTTCCCTCGTCCCCTTCCTTTTCCTATTCCCAAAAATTAGACAAAATTAGTAATTAATATCCCTACCCACTTCATGATCGAGACTCTTCCTTCCACCCCTTTCCTGCCCTAAAAGAACCTTATTCTCCTATCCTCTTCCTTTTCCCCATCCTGCCCCAACCCCAAAAAAGAAATGCTTTATCCCCTCCCAAAAATTACTCACTCTTCCCTTCTGCACCCCCACCTCACCCAATCTTGCTCCCCCCCTCCAAAAAAGAAAATCTTTAACCACTCATCTCCCCATCGAAAAAAAATTACATCCTCCCCGGGAAAAAATGCTTCACCCCTTTCCCAAAATAAACCCTATAGTCTCTCCCTCCTCCTCCTCCCCCCCCTCCCCCCCCCCTCCCTCCCCCACCCCATTCCACCTCTCCGAGAAAAAAAATGCTTTATCCCTTCCCCACGCCATTCTCCCAAATAGATGTAACAAAAATTTTCACTAGCCCACAACCCGACCAAGTCCATATAATTTAGGATGAAAAAAATCCACCCATGATACATGATGGATTTGGTTAGATATGGATATTAAATTTAATGGAGGAACATGAGGATATCCTAAATCCTCCACTTGTACAACCTATTGGGCAGCCAATAGACAACCCAATGGGCACCCTAAAACTAGCCTACAATAGGATATCCTAAATCCCCTTAAAAAAAAAAAAAAAAAAAAAAACTACACCGGAGAGAAATGGAATTTGCATTCATGAAAATTCATACAATATGGTGCGTAGTCACCTTTTGCCACTGTATGTAGATAAGTTTGTTGTAGGTAGATTTTTTTAATTCATCAAAAAAAATGTAAGTAATTGTTTTTACTTGTATCTACTGCTGAATCTCCAAACAGGAAGATAGCTTGAACTTTTGATGAATTTTGAGCGTTGCATTTGTAAAACAAAATTATGATGCAGAGAAAAAAGCCAACAAGTGAAAAAATCTCAATGTAGACCAAAACGTAATTCAAAATCATCTCAATAAGTGAGGGGGAATTTTAGAGAGAGGCAATAAGCGTGAATTTTAGAAAAAGAAAGTGAGTGTGATTTAGAGAGAGAAAATGTTGAATTTTAGAGAGAAAAAGTGAGCATGATTTTAAGAAAGAAATGTCGTGGACTTTAGAGAGAGAAAATATCGTGATTTTTAGTATATTTTTATGTATATATTTTAACGTTTATCTCATTATGTGAATTTAAGAAAAAAATTAATATGTATTTTTATAAAGAAAAATAGAGATAAAAAATTATTTCTAAAATTTTAAAGAAATTAAGAGGATGCAAATCATGTTTAAACAACATTAAAAAGTTAAAATAAAATAATAATTAAAGAAAAATACAAAAAATAAACAAAATGGTTGATGTATTATAAATTTAAGTAAAGTCTAGGCACAATATAATAAGAATAAGGAGAAATATAATGAACAATAATAGAGAGAAGAAGAGAGACTGAGAAGAGACTCAGAAATTCAGAAACTGATTGTCATATTAATGTGTTACATAAGGTCCTATTTATAGGTACCAAGTACAAGAGTTAAGAGAAACCCTAAAATGAATGGGCTTGCCATTAGGGAGTCAAAGTCCATTAAGGATTACGCCTTGGGAGTTCTAGTTCTCTTTAGGGAACATAGTTGGATATCTACTACGTGTACATTAATTTCATAACGCTCCCCCTTGGATGTCTATAGCATAAAGAACATGCCTCGTTAAAACCTTACTAGAGAAAAAAAAACCCTGTGGGTGAAACTTCTAGTGAAGGAAAAAGAATACACTGTTCTTTTATGTATAAAATCTATTCCCCCTATTGAGAAGATCTTTTTAGATCTTTTAGTCGACGTATGCTAATTTTATGTATCAATTTCTTAAATGTTGCAGTCGACAATGCTTTAGTGAATAAATTAGCCAAATTGTCACATGACCGAAGTTGTCGTACATCAATTTCACCATTTCTTTGAAGTTCATGAGTAAAGAAAAATTTCAGTAAAATATGCTTTGTCCTATCTCCTTTAGTGTATCCTTTTTAATTGTGCTATGCAAGTAGCATTATCCTCATATAGGATTGTGGAAATTTCTTCCTCAGAAGATAAATTACAATTATGTCAGGTATAATGGACCAATGATCTTAACCAGACACATCCTCTGCTTGTCTCATGGATATCTATTATCTCAGCATGATTAGAAGAAGTGGCAGCTAGATATTTTTTTGTGGAACGCCAAGATATGACAGTATCACCACATGTAAACAAATATCTAGTTTGAGAACGAACTCTATGTGAATTCGATAGATATCCAGCATCATCATATCCAAGTAATTTCGGACTGGATTTATTTGAATAAAATCCCTTGGAGATCTCGTAGGACATGTTTTACACCATTCCAGTGTTGTCGCATTTGAGAGGAACTATATCTTGCTAACAGATTTATAGAAAATGCAATATCTGGTCGTGTATTATTTGCAAGATACATTAATGCTCCTATTGCACTAGGATATGGTACTTCAGGACCAATAAATTCTTCATTATCCTCTTGTGGTCTAAAATAATCTTTCTTAGTATCTAAAGATTGAGCGACCATTGGACTAGTCAAAGGATGTGCTTTGCCAATGTAAAATCTCTTTAAGATTTTTTCAACATATGTAGATTGATGAACAAACATTCCATCTTCAAGATGTTCAATTTGTAAACCAAAGCAAAACTTGGGTTTTCCGAAAATCCTTAATTTCGAGCTCTTGCTTTAAGCAATATTTTACATCTAGAAGCTCTTCAGGAGTTCTAATAAGGTTAATATCATCTACATGTATAGCAATGATAACAAATCTTTTTTTAGTTTTCTTATGAAAACACATGGAAAAATGGAATCATTTTTATATCCTCTTTTCAATAAATACTCACTAAGGCAGTTGTACCATATACGACCAGATTGTTTCAACCTATACAAAGACTAGCGCAATTTGATGGAATAATTTTCTCGAGTGCTTGACTTACGCGCTTCAGGCATGTTAAAATTCTTTATGGACTTTCATGTAATTTCATTGTCAAGTCTCCATACAAATAAATAGTTACTACGTCTAGCAAACACATAACTACTTTTTCATGAACAGCTAAATTCACAAGATAACGAAACATAATTGCATCGATCACAGGGGAAAATGTTTTTTCATAATCAATTCCTTGTCTTTGGGAAAACCCTTTTGCTACAAGTCATGCTTTATATCTAACAATCTCATTATTTCCATTGCGCTTTCACACAAATATCCATTTAAAAATCCAATGGGTTTCACTCCTTCTGAAATTTACACTACAGGTCCAAAAACTTCACGAATTTCAAGGGAGTTCAATTTCGATTGAATCACATCTTTCATTTTTGGCCAATCTTTTCGATTCCTACATTTTTCAACTAATTTTGGTTCAAGGTCCTCATTATTACTTAGAACATGGATTGTTACATTATATGCAAAAGCATTGTCTAAAATCATTTCTCTAGGATCCCAATATATTCCCGTAGCAATAAAGTTGATTGAGTTCTCTAAATTTTCACTATTTCAATAGTAAGATCTTCTTCCTCAGTTGTCTATTGGTCTTTTTTTTCCAATCCTTCAAGATGATCACTTCGATCTTTTAATCCTATTTTATTGCGAGGATTTTTATCTTTGGATCCAAAAGGTCGGCCAAACTTCTGGCGTGCATTGGACTCATTTGCTATAAGATTTTCATTTTGTCCTACAGCGACTTCAACTCGAATAGGAGCATCTATAGTAGGAATATGCGATTTTGTTACTCACTCTTGTGGAGTTGGCAAAAGTATCGGACAACTAATTTACAATTTTCTTCAAATGAATGATCTTTTGAACTTCAAGTTCACTTGCGCTTGTGCACGGATCAAAATGATTTAATGAAAATGTTGCCCACATAATTTCTTGCTTTTGCTATTTATTTTTCCCCCTAATTTTGGGAAATTTGTCTCATCAAATTGATAATCTGCAAATCTTTAGTAAATAAATCTCCCGTTAAAGGTTCAATATACCTTATAATTGAGGGAGATTCATAATCAACATATATCCCCAATTTGCTTTGAGGACCCATTTTAGTGCGTGGATTTGGTACTATTGGAAAATAAACAGCACAACCAAAGATTCTCAAATGGAAGATGTTGGGTTCAAACCCAAACACTAATTGCAATGGAGAGTACTTATAATAATGTGTTGGTCTAATTTGTACAAGTATCGCAGCATGAAGAATAGCATGTCCCCAAATAGATGTGGGGAGTTTGGTTCTCATCAACAATGTTTTAGCAATTGATTGGAGTCTTTTAATGAATGACTCAGCTAGTCCATTTTGTGTACATGAGCTACAGGATATTCAATAGTAATGCCCATAGACATACAATAGGCATTAAAAGTGTGAGAAGAGTATTCTCTTGCATTATCAAGGCAAATTTTCTTAATTAGATAATTAAGAAATTGCATCTGTAAGTGAATTATTTGGGCTAGTAATCTCGCAAACGCCAAGTTGCGAGATGATAATAAATATACATGTGACCATCTAGTCGATGCACTAATTAATACCATAAAGTATTTGAATTGCCCGTTTTGTGGATGAATAGGTCCACATATATCACCATGAATTCTTTCTAAAAATGCTGGAGATTCAACTCTCACTTTTGTTGATGAGGGTATAATAATTAATTTCCCTTGAGAACATGCAACACATATGAATTCATTTAAATTCAAAACCTTCTCATTTTTCAATCAATGGTTATGCGTATTTTCCATAATTTTTCGCATCATTATAGACCCAAGATGGCCTAATGGATTAGGCCAAATAATAAAGTTATTTGGGTTAGTAAACTTCTGGTTTACTAAATGATGCATTTCTATTGCATTAATTTTGGTATAATATAAGCTTGAAGAAAGTGATGAAAATTTTTCTAATGTTTATTTCTTTTCGGAAACAGTTATAGTGATACTTAGGTATTCACTACCACTATCTTTCATAGTCTCGTTATGATATCATTTTAAACGAATATCTTTAAAACTCAATAAACTTCTTCGAGACTTTGTTGAAATTAATGCATTCTTTATGGTCAATATTGTACCTCCAAGTAAAAGAAGATTAGATCTTCCGGAGCCTCTAATGAACTTTTTACTACCACTTATGGTACACACATTTGTTTCTTCCAAATTTAATTGAGAAAAATATTTCTCATATTTTAATATTGTTTGGATAGTTCCACTATCAATAATCATATGTTCTCAAAAGTTTTCTATTTAGAAGATGGGACGATAGCCATATCTGAATAAAATAAAAACATAAATAAAATAATTTTACATCGGAAATAAACTTAAAAAAAATTACATCTCCAAAAAACCTAATAAAATTAAAATCTCAAAAAACCAAATGAATAAACTAACATAATTAAAATTAAATAAGTAAATAAATAAATAAATTACTCTTTCTTAACATGCCCATCACCGGTCAGGTGATCAATCTTCCCTTCAGGATGTTGAAAATAATCTCCATCATCCAAGTGTAGTACATCCACTTGAACATCATCACGATAGTCACCACTATTGTCATCAGGAAGCGAAATTGGCATCAACGTTTTTCCCTTTATTTTTAATTGATACTTGGTAGAAGTCAACTAAATGTTTGCTCGTACGATAGGTACATGACCAATGCGTTTCCATACCATACCTATAGCATATTTCTTCATTCTTTGCTGAGGTCATTCTTTACCCTTTTTATTATTTTCTCTTTTTTTTTTTTTGTTACTATAAGGAATATACCTACCACGACCATATTCACGACTACGACCACATCCGCGGCCTTTTCCACAATTATTATTATTAATTCTAGTCGCATTCACTTCAAGGATTGGGATAGAATCAGTTGGTCGGGTCTCATGATTTTTCATGAGCAATTCATTATTCTTATCAACAACTAAAAGACGTGAAGTTAACTCTGAATATTTTTTAAAGCCTTTCTCTCGATATTGCTACTGCAAGAGCATATTCAAGGCATGGAAGGTAGAGAACGTTTTCTCTAACATATCTTCCTCAAGTATTTTTCTCCACATAATTTCATTTGTGAAAATTTTCTTAACATAGCAAAGTTATATTCATTAATTGATTTATAATCTGGCAACCTCAGGTATAATCACTCATAAGAGCTTTAGGTAAAACGACCATCTTTAGGTAATTGAACATTTCTTTTAAAATATTCCATAAAATAAATGAATCTTTCACGGTTAGGTATTAGCCTTCAGGGCTTCATGAAGATGATGAAGAAGGAAAATCATTGCCTTGGTACAATTTTTATTTGATTGTTTATTACTATTCTTAATGCTGTCTTCCAGACCCATTGATTCTAGATGGATTTCAACATCAAGAATCTATGACATATAATTTTTTCCCGTGATATCCAAAGCCAAAAACTCAAGCTTAGTAAGATTGGACGTATTTAAAATAAAAATCACAACCGTTACCTTAAACCTTCAAAGACTAGTTCTTCAATAATTTTTTCAAAATTTACGCCCCAAAAGAACTTCAGTTAATACTAATCTAAGCTATCATGCTGATAACGTGTTATAAGTTTAAGTAAAGTTCAGACATAATATAGTAAGAATAAGAAGAAATATGAAGAACAATAATAGAGAGAAAAAGAGAGACAAATAGGAGACTCAGAAATTCAGAAACTGATTGTCTTATTAGTGCTTATATAAGGTCATATTTATAGGCACCAAATACAAGAGTTAAGAGAAACCCTAGAATGAATGGACTTGCCGTTAGGGAGTCAAAGTCCATTAAGGATTGGGCCTTGGGAGTTCTAGTTCTCTTCAAGAAACGTATTTGGACATTCACTATGTATACATTAATTTCATAACATGATGGATTTACACAAACTCATTTGTTAATAAATCATAATGGTTCATAAGATGTGCATTGGTTACTCATCTAGGAGGCCCGATGGGCACCCTATAAAATTAATATTTAGGGTATCCATGGGTTACCCATTAAATCCACTATCAATTTAAATCCACCCATTTAAGTTCATTAGTCTTTATGATATGGGTGGACAATTTATTCATTGACTATGTGTCTATTTAATACCCTCTCCAAAACCCGCCCAACCCACCCATTTGCCACTCCTACTCCCAAATAAACCCCCTTTTTCCCACCAAAAAAAAAAAAAAAACAATTTAATGAGTTAAAGACTGATTGGCCTATTTGAAAGAAAACATGAGAAAAAATTAATTTTGTGTAAGTCAACATATTTATTACTTCTCCATCTATTGTATAAATTTCGAAAAATTTCTCACAGAAGACAATTAGAAAACTTTTTCAAATATTATATAATTTATGCCTCACAAACATTTCCTAAAAAATGAAGAAAATTAGATAAATTTTTTCCTCGGAAGAAAATGATAATTAGCCTCACTAAGATTTTTGCTTCATTTAAAAAAAAAAAAATCTAAATATGAAGATAGATACCAATAAATTGAGACATACATGATAAAAGAATAAAATCATGAACCTCAAAAGAAATTAAATGACTAATCTAAATTTTATTCCAAACAAACTCATTTAGAGATGGCTTTGAAGCCAAATATTTTATGAAAGAATTCCAAAGAAAATATATATTTTTTTTAAAAAGAGAAATAAATTAAGTAACCTTACCTCATTATTTTCTAATCTAGTTTGTAATTCAAAAGTTTCAAGTCAAACTTTGGGTGTAATTCCTACTTAACATCACATGCCCAAAGTTTCTCTAAAATATATTTCACATAAAATATAGAAATAGCTAGACAAAAAGGAAATACAAAAAAGAATTATAGAAACTTGATGGATCGTCAGAAGAGAAAGAACCTTTAAATTGAATATATATATATATATATATATATAATGGCATTAGATGGAATACCCGATGGTATTGAATAAACAAACAAATTATATCTGAAATATCCTTCTGGCTGTCTTTGGCACTAAAATACGAAACTATCTATCTATCTATTTGGAAGCTATTTGCAAGTTATATAGACGGATAAAAATTATCAATAACATTATTTTTTTTTCCTTTTCAAAATTTGAAATTAGACCTATGAACAAAGATTTGTCTTTAAAATCTTCAAAATGATAAAATAAGAAAAGAAAGAAAACAAAGGTGATCATTGACATAAGTGTAGACCTGTCATTCCTCTTTTTCCTTTTTTATTTTTTTTATTTTTATCCTTCATATATTAACACACGCCGCAAACAATTTTCAGTTCTAACACACAACGAAACTAATTTTTTGTTTTTGCATATCAATATACAATGCCCATGACAATATTTGCCAAACCCAAAAGATGAAAATAGTTCTAGCCTGTAAAAGATTAATACCTGTCTCCGTGAACTATCGAATTCAGAGCTCCAACTTTTGATCCTTAAGAAAACAGAAAGAAAACTAGTTCAAAGAAAGAAATTAAGAAATCAGACTCACATCGAAAAAAAAAAAACTAAGAAAACAAATAATGGAAGGAAAAAAAATCAGTAAATCAACTGGATTGAGGCATTGAATTTCATAATCTAATGTCTGAATATTTCGTAGGAAAAAAAAAAGGCTAAAACTTTCTTTGCCATGAATTGAATAACTAAATACTATATGTGACAGAGAAGCCTTGGAGAATGGAAGAACGGAGAAGGGCTTGTTAAAGAGGGTGGGAAATAAAAACTTACTAATATTTCGGAATGTTAGGGGAACTAATAAAGTATGGGCCATAACATAAAATTTACGTACAAAATTTGAAATTAAAATTTTCACCCAAAATCACCTTCTCTTTCTATACATATAATTTTTTTCTTCTCTCTTAAAATTGTGCTAATTATTTGAAGTGAAATATGGATAGTTTTAAAAATTATCTACACGATACAATCAATTTTGAAATAAAAATCACAAAAAAATACGGTAAAAATTAAAAAAAATATTTTTGAGCTGTTGGCGCCAGGACCTGGCGCGAGTGTAGGGCACCTTACTCCAGGCATTGGCGTGACCATTTCAAGGTCGGCACCACTGCCTGGTGCGAGGTACCCTCCACTCGTGCCAGGCCCTGGCGCTAGCAGCTCAACTTTTTTTTTTAATTTTTATTTTTTATTTAAATTATTAGCATTAGTTATTTTATATATATATATATATATATTAGCATATGAATGTTAATTTTTAGTTTAACATTATAAATTTGTTTTAGTTTATGTTAATAAATACGTATATGTTACATATATGTTATTGTTTTAATTATATAATCGTTTTCTTTTGTTACTTTTTATCATGTTTAAGTTTCTTAGAGATTAAATAATAAGTAAATTAATTAATATTTTGAAAAATATAATAATAAACTTTAAAATTGTAATTATTTAATTCATACTTAAATAATAAAATATCCAAATATATAGTTAAATAATAGCTTAAAAAAGTAATAATAGATAATAAGTAAAGCAACTTAATAATTGAATAATTAAAAAAATATGAATAATAACGAATGTTTTCATTAAGTTAAAAAGCTAGATTAATAAAGTTATAATTATGTTGTCTATTTTTTTTTAATAAAGTCGTAATATTATCGTTTAACAGGAAGATATAGATCCTAAAACATTTGAGGAATTTATGGAAACGGAGGAAGAGTACATGGATGATAGTTATTTGTGTGAAACAGATATATTAGTTGATTCGTAATTAGATTTGGTTAAATGGGCGAGAAATAGTGTTGACAGAAAATTTGTATCTTATTATTACTCGGTACTTGTCAAAAAGAAGATTTGATCGTCGACCGCATGTGACTCTTGGTTGTGAATGTGGGGAGAGAAGGAAAAAGAAAGTAAGGTTGGATGACGATGATGAAGAAGAAATACCGGTAAAGCGTATGGATTCATACGGAACGAAGAAGTGTAATTGCCCATTTCAATTGAAAGGAGAGAAATTGGCCACTGAAGATAATTGGAAATTATATATATTAGATGGGAGGCACAATCATAAGAGAGGTGTTTATCCTCACGCACACGCTCAGGCGGGGAGGTTGACGGATGATAAGTTAAAGCTCACTGAGGAATTTGATAGGTGTCAAGTCGCTCCTCAGAATATTATGGCGAATTTGTTAGAAAAGAATTTGGATCGTGTTGTGAGGTATATGAGATTAATATGTTTTGTTGTTTGGCTTAATTATTTTGGATTCATATCAATCTCATATGAATTAGGTTTTAGAATTTATTACCTCACTTCATATGATTTTTGCATTAAACAAACTATATATAATACTCAAACAAAGTGAGGAAGAAGAGGATGGAGGGACGTAATACGGTAGAAGAAATACTTTATCAATATAATCAGTGAGGATATAGATGTTATTGGAGAAATTGTGAAGAAACAATATCCTAAGAGATATTGTTGTTGCGCACCTGACATCTATTCTTATGATGAGGACATGATCCTTTGTCTTAATTATGACACAACGTATAAAATGAATATGTGAGTTCCCCTTCTTTTGTTATTGTTTTAAGGTTAAATTGGTTATGTATTTTAAAAGTGAATACATCTTTAACTTATAAACGAAATTATTTTCTTATCATCATATTATATTGTATTACTTATGTATAATATGTCGTCGCTTGAGGCTGTCGGGATGACTCCTACGGGAAAGACTTTACCGTAGCTACTGCCTTCATGAGGAATGAGAAAGCTGAAACCTATGAATGTATGCCGCAACAGCTGAAGAATTTATATTCCGAATCTCTTGACCCTGTCGTGATTGTAACTGACAAGGAGTCATTGGATGACAGTTATCTTTTTAGTCTTCAATAATTCTTACCAAATGCTATGCAGAAGATATATTTATCAGAATATTATTGGAAAGTTAATTCCAAAGATTGGAAAGGAGGGAGCAGAATTGTTTGTAAACACTGCATGACACAAATTAATTAATTCCTCAACTAAGCAGGAGTATGAGCAGAGATTGGATAAATTAAAAACCAAGTGGCAACGAATGCAGTAGTTCTTAGGATACTTGTTTGATGAATAGTTAAATCCATGCACCCCTAAGTTTGTTAGAGTTTGGATGGGTAAGTTTTTTCATTTCGGGTCGAAGACCACGAATCGGGCTTAGAGCGAACATTCGTTGTTGAAGGTATGAATTGCAACAAGAAATGGTGATTTAGACACAGTTTTTGTGAAGATTGATTCTTTGATTGAGGGACAGATTAATAAGATTAAGACCACCCTTGAATATTCCCGATTGAAAGAGAAAGACAATGACGAGAATAATCCAATTTTAGCTCAGCTATGTTACAATGTAAGCCATCAGTCACTAAAATTATTAAAGATGAGATAAAGAGAGCCTCGAAAATCCTGGCTAATCCAGAGAATCTGTGTGGGCACGGGGTTAAAACTTCATACATACTCCCTTGTTTGTGTGAGTTACTTAAACGATACCAGATGTATGTTCCACTAAAGTTGGAGGACATTTACATGTTTTGGAGGTCGCTCGAAATAAATGGGTTATCAAGAATAGGAGGATAGCAATCTCACGATGAGAGTGATCTTCAGAAACAGATACATGATTTCACGGGTATTTTTCAGGAGTTCTCTATACGGCCACCATCCAAGGTTCGTATATCCAAGAAAGGCTTTATTTGAATAATTATTTATTTTTATGCTTTTAATAATTAAAAGTACTTAATTTATAATATAATGTATATTTGTTATAGTTTATGGAGCTGCATCGAGTTGCCCAAAATATCATACATCCTGTAATCCCGTTAAATCTAGAAGGTCCGATTCCTGGGCTCCACCTATGGCGATTACCAAAGGGAGATGTAAGACAGACTCTACTAAGAGAGATAAATCATACTAGGAGCACATACAGATTGCCCATACTCGAATGAAGAAATCAAGCGAATCTAGATTAGGATCGGGATTTAGATTAGGGTCTGATACGAGTTTCCGTGGAATAGGGAGGCTGCCACGGGTGCTTGGGAGTCGAGGTAGAGACTGCAGTAGGGGAAAGAGCTCGGATCTGTCGTCTTTGTTAGGACAGGATGCGTCGGGTTCCCTTGAGTTCCCATACACATGTGCTTTCTACAGCTTCGTTTATCCTTGCATTGTAGATTGGAAAAATGTACAAGGTTATGGGAATTGCGAGTTTAGGGTTTTATCATATTTTTTATTCGGCGATGAAAATCAGTGGCCAAAAGTTCGTAGACAAATATGGAATGAAATGCTAAAAACGAGATATGTATTAGAATTTCTTTAGAGACAGTGAGAGGTTCTACAAGATTCTTCGTAATTGTCCATATTGGGATGGTTTCGCAAATCGTGATTTTTGGATTGATGTACTTGATCATTTGATCCTCGCGGCAATTCAATTTATGCATCGTCCTGATTGTGAAGCAGGATATATGCACAATATTTCCATTTTATTCATCGTTGGACCAAGTCGGAGACACTGTTGTCATCGGACATTTGGCAGATAGTGAACACTCCATCGCAGTAAGTTTTTGTTTTTTTTTTTTTTCATTTAAAATTGTTTTACTTTTTTTTTGTGATTTTTTATTAACATGTTTATTGTTTACTTTTTTTTTCTTCGTTGCAGTTACATATGAAAAGTAACTTTTCCTTGCCCCCTCTATATGAACAGTGGTCTTGGTGATGTCAGAGTAATTAAGTAGCTGGAATGTCCCATTGAGTAATCGTTTACCAGATTGACACTAATTGTATGTTAGTGAATTTCCTCTAATAAATGGTCCTCCTAATATAAATGTAAGTAATTGAGATATTATTTGTGATAATATCTTTTATTATCCGATGGTTTCACTATTGATGTAAACATGTATTATTACCTGTTGCATTACTTATAATTTTTCTAAGACATCGCAAAAAAAATTATAAGCATTCTAAATGAAAATAAAAATGCAATGACAAATAAGTACTAAAGCGAGTATCCATACAACATAAGATATCATAATCTAAAAACGAAGACCTTAATACATGCGGATAATCCTTGAGATCTTTAAGAATCTCGCATGACTAGTCCTAGATCATCAGGATGATCGGCCTCGATATATGGATCTACAGCATCAAGAATCACAACATCTGGAATAGGAGGATATGATGGGAACTCCGCATTGGGAGGGAGTTTATCGGGATTTTGAATTCGTGTTTGGGTTCGGAGTAGGTATCAGTTCATGTAGCGAGCCATAGTAGCATAAAGAGGCATCACAAGCCGTTTCATATACTCTGGATCTATGCAGTAGATCGCTGCATCATCCCAGTAGGCCGCTATAAATATGTGCTCCACCACATACTTAATCTTCATTCTAGCCGGTCGACGATGCTTGCGTGGCGCGATAATACGAGGAATGGAAATGCCATGTAATCGACCAAATTGACGTATACATCTCTCAGGCATATGAGGCTCCATAATATCGAAGAAGGCCAATATACCGTGATAGGTGGCAAATCTTACACCCTCTATCTCCTGAGCTGTGTATGGTGTCCACCGAACCTCAATCGCTCTCATAGTATCCAACAGCATACGATACTCCAACACAAAACCGCCACTTTTGGTCCCCAATAGCTCAAGCTGCTATTTATAAGGACTGCAGGCAACTGCACCTGGTCTCAATAGTGATGCAAATATGGGAAAATAGATATATATCCATGCCTAAAAAATGAAAGGTCATACAAACACTAATATATGAATTATAAAATGCCAAATACTTAGTATTAAAAAGAAATCAATATACTTACCTCCAGCAATGAGTAGCAGGCCCCTAAAAATCTCGCATCAGTACGTGACACCTGACCCAAATCCTGTAAAGCCACACCAAAGCCATAGCACCCTAAGCTATCTTACTGCACCTCCAAAGGGACTTCCCTAAAGGCCATAGATTGTAAGGAGCAACGTTCAGACCGCTCTTGTCAGTGAAGAGTGAATTCCCGATCATAGATAAAATATAACACGATGCTCTAATATCAATAGGACGGTCCTCATCACCAGCAGCTGAAATAGAGGCCATAAGAATCCCACGCTGAGAATCACCTCTGCTAGTGAGACTGTTGCCAAGATCCCGGTTCACTAGGGTGATCAGCTACGCCTATGGCATAATCTCAACAGTGACAGCCTTACCATAGGCTGGTATGCCGAGAATGAGCTCTACGTCATGTAGAGTAATAGTCCTCTCACCGAATGACATATAAAATGAGTTGGTGTTCGGCTGCCACCTCTCAACAAACAAAAGTGCACTACGACCGTGCTGGAATATACAAGACTATAGATGGATAAGTCCTGATGTAGGTGCCAAGTGTCTCACATCAAGATCACTGGGTGTCCATGAGATAAGTGTGGAATGACGGCCTTGTAACCTCAGTGTAAGTCGCTCCTACATATTATAATAATAAAAAAATACACAAAAAACACATTTTATAATGCAAAGTACTACAGATAAACCCTAAAACACTATAAGAATAAAATATATATATATATATAAAAGCACATTTTATAATGCAAGATAATACATATAAACCCTAAAATACTATAATAATTAAAAAAATATATAAAAACACATTTTATAATGCAAAGTAATACATATAAACCCTAAAACACTATAATAATAAAAAGAGTATACAAAAACATTTTATAATACAAGGTAATACATATAAACCCTAAAACACTATGGTAAAAAATATACAAAAACAAATTTTATAAAGCAAGATAACACATATAAACCCTAAAACACTATAATAAAGAAAATATACAAAAAGACATTTATAATGCAAGATAATAAATTTAAACCCTAAAACACTATAAAATGAAGTTAAATACATATATATTAAAAAAATGGTAAAACGTACCTCTCCGTGCCAAATGGCAACGAAAACATGTCCGTCGTATGATGGCAAGATCTATGGATCTCGTGGACCTCCCAGAGATGGTTCTCTCTACATCCAAGAGTCATCATCACCCTTCCTTGCCTTCTTCTTCCTAACACTCGAACCCTCATCAATGTCGGGCTCAGTACGTCATCCTAATGAAGGTTGTGACCAACTCCCAAATCCCGTCTCGGATCTCACTACATCTCTAAGAAACCCGAGTCCTTCCCCCTACCAGGCCTACTCCCTGATGAAAGTGGAGAAACCATGGCAATTGTCCCACCGCCCTCATGTCGACATCTTTCTCTCCCTCGCCCTTACCAGGTACGTGTTCTACCTCATCCTCTAAGTCGTCACCCTGAACATTAACATCATCTCCTCCTGCTTGGGAAGTCTTCTCGCCGCCCTCATCTCCACTATGCTCTTCCGACCCAAGTGTATATGAAGACACATCTCCAGATCTCCCATAATAATTCATGTGTTGGTTGCTGTAGGGGAAACATGTGGAAATCCTGTCAACATCTTGTCCATGAATGTAAAACTCAATTGCGGATCTATAGGGCCTATAGGACAAGTACCGGGGCACTATACTAGAAGATAGTAAGGGGTAGGCTAACTAGATGACTCATACGGATAATAGGAAGATGAGGGTGGCCGCTGGTAAGAGGTTTGTGCCGAAGCAGGATAATGTAGTAGTGTATAAAGGTCATGAGGCATACGAACCCTACTCGGGATAGGAGGAAGTTGGATCAAAGACCTTGGACCAATAGGATCAACAACTAAAGGAGTAGTATGTATGTTAGAAGCACTATGCCTACCCCTAAATCCCTGGGATGAAGCTGTGCCCGTAATCATGAATACGACTACTCCTATCCATTACAGGCCCTACATCATCTTTCTGTCGTCTCTGCTGCTCACGATCCATCTAAATGAAGTTTAAAGTAATCATAATTAATTATTATTTATTTTTTATCCCATAACTATTATATAATTATTTATATTATTATAATTTATATTATTAATTTTATGTTAAAACATGAATTTATTCAACTTTAACCAGTGAATAGTTAATTATTAATTATATCAAATTTTAATATATTTTATTTCTTACCATACTTTCCTTATTACGAATATTATCATAATATATTATTAATTTTACCTGATTAAATTACGTTCAATTTAGAGTGCAGAGCTAAATAACTAAAATATTTCCTCTTAACTATTATTAAAATAACCTTCGTTAAAATTATTATTTCTCCTTAAATATTATTAAATATTAACTTTCTTTATTTTTTTAAAGGCAAACCCTAAACTAATAACAATTAAATAATTAATAATAATTGTAATCATCCTAAAATTCATAAGTAATTAAATTATAATTCACATTAAATAAAAAATTAACAATTAAATAATTCATAAACATTGAAAGTAATCATAAATTTTAATTAAATTTAACAAATAACATACCCTAAATCTAAAATTAAGACTAACATATATAACAAGTTTAATCAACACTAACATATACATATTATAATATAAAATTTACTCAAAAATTAACATAATGGTAACAAATAAAAACTAATAATGTAAAAAATTAATAAAAGAATTATATTTCATTTTTTAAAAAAATAAAAAATGCTCCACGCCTTTAGTTGGTGCGACCGTCGACCGTCCCATACCACGCCTTAGCGCAAGGGGACAGCGGTCCATGCCATAACTTGGCGCAAATATTACTAAACCTCCCAAACCCCTCCGCGCCATCGGTTGGCACGATCACCTAGTCCCCGGCGCCATCAGTTGGGCAGGTGAAGAACAGTACACGCCACCGGTTGGCATGAGCAAACAGCTACCCGCGCCAACCACTATTTTCTGATGTCCGGTATATTTTTTTTAAAACTTTAAACGGTTAAAACATAAATAAACGAGTGTAGAATTGTATACTAATCTTTTTTACGATTTTTAACAGTTGGATTTGCTCGGATTGTCGTTTGAAGTTTTCGGGTCTTTTGAGAACTTAGAGAGGAGAGAGAAAGTGTTTATTTGAAAGTGAAATATTTTCACACGTAAATTTAATATTATTCCATATAATTTATCGACCCTTGTTAGAGATAGTATCCCAAGTTTTCCTGAAAAAAAGAAAGGAGATAGTATCCCAAATTGATTTTATTATGATTTGATTACCTAGATTATTGACCACCTTTCTTACTATGTATATGTAAAGTCCTAATTAGATTATATTATAACTACTTTAAATTCAAATATTTTATAAATAATTTAATCCATATAAAATCTTATTGACTAATCAAATAATTTAAAATGAATTAAAAAAATTCAGAAAATTTGGGTTGGGTTTTAAAAGATCAAGAGAGAGCTCTAGATAAAAAGACCCTCTTCAAAATATATATATATATACTAGTTAAAATACCGGTGCTATGCATGGGGATAGAATTTTTAAAATAAAATATTATCATTATTTTTTTAAATTAAATTTGTTTTCCATTAAAAAAAATAACTTTCAAGCTCTTGTTACGCAGAGCTACATTAAAAATGCTAAATATTATTTTTTTTAAAAAGACTAATACTTCTCCTTCCTTATTTTTGAAAAGTTCCATAGAAATGATAAACTTTTTAAAAAATCATTTTGAAAAGTAGCCTTAAAATGATCTAAGTTTTTAAAAAAATAAATCATGATCTAATGAGACTAAAAGCATATGTAGTACTATTGAATTTTATTTCTTTCTGTTGTCCATAATTAATATAATTATACAACGTAAATAAAGAGGAGAGAATATGAATATTAATAAAAAGAAATATAATAATAAAACGAAAAGAATATGTGAATTCATACTTCTAATGTTCTATTTTTAAAAATTTAAGTTAATGTTGTAGCTATCATTGACTTCCCGTTTTCACCCCCTCTGCCTACTCACCCACCCAACAAAGAACAATTCTTTTTTCCCCCACACCCCCGGCCCTCCCCCACCCAAAAAACACCCTTCTTTTGCCACACACCCAACCCACCACCCCCGTTTTTTACCCTCAAAAAAGAAAAAAAATTCCTATCTCCACACACTCCAACCCTCCCCCATAAGAAAAATTCATATTTCCCTATAAGCCCAATGCTCCCTTACTCTAACCCCAAAAAAATTCCCCTCTTTCCCTCTCCCCCTCCCCTCCCCCCTTTCCCCCCTAAAAAAATAAAAGGAAAAAAAAATTATACCCCTAACCCTTCCCCCTCCCCCACAAAAAAAACCCTCTTTTTCCCGACCTCTAACACCCCCCCCCCAAGAAAAAGCCCCTCTCCCCTCCCCCTTCCCCACTCCCAAAAAAAATAAATAAATAAATAAATTCTTGAACACCCCCAACTCTCTCCCCCCTCAAAAAAAAAAAAGCCTCTGTTTGCTCACACCCCCACCCCTTCCCCCTCCAAGAAAAAAAGACCCTCTTCCTCAATACCCTCTTAGAAAAAAAAACTAAAAAAACTTAAGTATTTTATTTTGTTTGGTTAGAGTCTCTTTTTTTTTTAACCATACCAACCTATATTTTCTTTTCATGATCCAATTAGTTAAATTTTATTTATCCCTCTTGGAATACGTTTGAAAAGTTTGATATTTTAAATTTTTAACTAAGCATTAGGATATATATTCAAACTCAAATCAATTTCATAAATTTGCGATTGAAAAATTAATTAGACAAAAATATTATTGAATGAAAATTTAATACATTAAAACATATTCTAAACTAAGTAAATGTTATAAACAAATTAAAATTAAAAATTTATAAAAACATGCATGGTATTTGAATACCAAAATAATTGAACACTTTTATATTTCCATTAAAGGAGTTCTCCTGCTCACCAAATCTATACTTGATATTTATTATCATTTGGAGAACTCCTTGAAATATCACTTTATTTTTTATATACAATTAAAGGAGGTAGTGTTCCACTTCCAATCACTCAAATACTACCTCCTCACAATGCTTAGAATACCATTAAAATTTAAGAAGCCACCTAAATTATGCTGGATAAAGTGTCACTAATATCTGTAAGTGAAAGTAAAAACAATTAAGAATAAAAATAAGATTAAATCTCGACAAAAATTTAAAATCTCATATATTTGTGTGAAAAGAAAAGAGAAGAAAAAATTGAAGAAGTACTCTATTCTAATTTTACACCATTATTGAAGAATTTTAAATCTCTTTTTTCCCTTCTTTCCATTTTTATCTTATTAAATATTCAATTCATTAAGATTAAAGATGTTGTAATTCTATCCAACAGAATAAAATTTTTTAAAATTAAAAAAAGATCGATTTTTAAAATTATTTTGATAGTGTAAAAATATTATCAACTAATCATCAAAGTGATAATAAAGAAATAACTAAAGATATAACTATTGTATGTATTACATATTAGTATAATATTTTCCTCTCAAAAGTAAAGTCTATTTTTGTATATATAGCAATGAGATGGATTGATAGATGTTTAGTTTAGAGATTACTATGAACTATATCTATGGCAATAGTTCGATTAGAAGAACTTATTATTATATTTTTTTATAAAAAAAACTTTACTAACTTGCAAAAAATTAATAAAAAAAACCTTTATCTAATTTTTATTTTTTAGAAAATAACTTCACTAACTTGTAAAAATATTTGTCCATTTATTCATCTAATTAATTAGTTCAATTTGAGCACAAAGCACTTACCATAATTTATAAATTCAATTATAGATGAAAATTGCATTTAGCTTCTTTTTATTATAGCAATAGTATTTTTATGCATTGAAGTAATGGTGCGTTTAATTGTAAATAAAGGCTGGAACATATTTTATATTACAAATCTTTCAAAAAAAATTATGTTAAGTACACGCTCACATGCCTTATAAATTGGTCAAAATAATTATGTCATTTTTATGAACAAAATAATAATTATATTAATTCTATATAAAAATTGCATTGGGAACCTATTTACTATCAAATACCTCTATGTATCTTTTATCCTATCTGAATTTTTGCTCTTAGAATAATCGTATTTTAAAAAATTGCTAAAAAAATAAAAACCAAAAGTATATAATTAAAATTCACTTACATCCCGAATTTCAAACCAAGCATTTATTCACAATAAGTAATGAAATTCTATTTTTTTGAAAAAAAAAAAAAAAAAAGAACAAAATCTTCTTTAGGTTTGCCCTCTTTTTTTATGCTTAAAGTCCTAATTAAAAGAAAGTTGGAGATAGAAGATCTCCATATGATTTTGAAAATCCCAAGAAAAATTATAATGTTTAAAAGAAGTGTGAATTACTTGATTAAGTTGACTTTTCCACTGAGTCTAGATTTAAGAATAAAAAAAACAGTATGAGAAACGGCATAAGTATTAAGAAAAAAAATTAATATAAATTAGATGACTTCATATAAAAAATAAATAAAAATTATACAGAAAACTAAATATCCAAAAATTGATCAGAAATGAATAAAAATATATATGAAAAACTAAAACTACTACGTACTTTTACATCCAAATTTATAGAAATTGATATAAGACAAAAGTTTAATCATGGATAACCTTCGAATCAAAATCAATATAAAATAAAATTATATATAAAGAAAACAGAAACTTCAATAAGAAAATGAATTGAATGAAAATAATGCAATAAGGAAAGAGTGATGATTATTTCTAGCCATAATAATTATGTATATATGGGATTCCAAGTAGAAGAAGAAAAAAGAGAATGTGAGATTCCAAGATCGATTAGAAGAAGAAAAAAGAGAGTGTAGAGAACATAAATAATTTTTTTAGCTTGTGGTGGGCTTTAGGCGTTTAAAATGTATCAGATATTTTTAAAAATTTAGAATATTTCAAAAAATCACTTGATTTTATGGTAAGTTATCTAAATTAAATCTTGGATTATTTAATTTTTTTTAAAAAAAAATGAATTTTAAAGCGTAAAGGAATGTAA
Organism: Catharanthus roseus; assembly: GCA_028651295.1. Lineage (NCBI taxonomy): Eukaryota > Viridiplantae > Streptophyta > Magnoliopsida > Gentianales > Apocynaceae > Catharanthus > Catharanthus roseus. The sequence continues at coordinate 11,551,380 of JAPQWS010000016.1, forward strand.
ATAATAAAGATAAGCCGATAACTACTCTAAATCATTTAATCTATTAAAAAAATCATTGACCAAATAATATTTTTATGATTAATTAAAAAAATACAAAATTCAAGAAAGTTAGTTTGGGGCTTTAAGAGGTTGAAGAACTTTAGAACAAAAAAACCCTCTTTAATATATATGTATATATATATATATATATATAGAGAGAGAGAGAGAGAGAGAGAGAGAGAGAGAGAGAGAGAGAGAGAGAGAGTAGTCTAAAGGCCTGTGCAATTCACGGGGACAATTTTATTAAAAAAAAAAGCAAAATTAGTTATTTTTAAAAAAAATTCAAATGTATTATTAAAAGAAAATGTTATTATATAAAAAAATGTCAAATATAATAATGTGAAAATGTTGAAAACTTAAAAATTTAATAGAATACTTAGACTAAATGTCTTCTATCTTGCTTTTTGAGAAAAACAACAATAATATTTAATTAAAAATAATAAATATTATTTCACAAATGGCGGCACGAACATTATTTTATTTCCACCTTTGAAAAATCCCCCCAAAAAGTGTCCCAACATTTAGTCTAGTTAGGATGTCTTCTACCTTAATGGCACGTGAAAATATAAATATTTATTTTTATTTTTTTTAAAAAAGGTAAAAATAAAAATATTTGATTGGTATTAAACAGTTTTTATATATTTTTTCATAACTTTTAGTTTTCGAGAACATTGGAAGAAATAAATGAGATTTTTTTAAAAAATAATAATAAAGGAAAAAGATAATTCCTTTTGCCTTGACTCCCACGCACAAAAGTTACATTACTCAATTTTCCATTTCATATCCTTGTCCTCACAAACATGTTCATCATGTCTAAATAATAGTTGTATGAATGTATATATATCTCAACAAAAAAAAAAAAAAACAAACTAGGAGGGTAAGGTTATTATTTTTTATAAAAATATTCTCTTTCACTTTAATTTACTAATACAAAATAAAAATGAAAAAGATACTAAAACTAAAATTAATAAACAGCCAACAAAATGATTCTATAATAAAAGTACTATCTATATCAATATTCATTTAGTTATTTTCTTCTTCATATAAATGATAGCATTAGGGTACCTATAAAAAAAGAACCAAGAGAATAAGAACTTTTTAAGAAAGAATAAGGAAATGATTCTCTCTCTCCCTTCCCCCTCTCCCAACCCCAAAAAAAAAAAAGTTAAAATAATTTTCAAAGTACAAATTAGTCTAACTTGATAAGATAAATGACCAAAAAAATGTCCACTTAAGTTTTGTATATTTCTACACATCTCCATTAGTTGAACCCTATTACCAAGAAGAAGAATATTATATACATATACGTTAATAATATGCTTAAGAATTTGATCATTTCCAAAAGATTATAAACTATAAAAATTCTAACTTGATATAACAATTAAAGGAACAAAAGTTAAAGAAAGTTATAAAGAAGCAATTTTAGAATTGTATAAATATCTCACCCTCTCGCTCATTATGAAATCGAAAAAGATGTGAATATCTCGTTTTACATGACCATCCCTTCCAAGACATAAAAAGAACTCCATTGAAAGTTTAACAAAAAAGAAGAACAAAAAGAATTAAAATGATAATCAATTTAGCAAAATAAAAAATAAATAATTAATTAATATAGGCCTACATAATTTTCCTGGTCTATCAACATTACATTAAAAAAAATAAAATAGAAAACTTGGAGGGAGAAAATAATATAGAATATCTAATCCTTTTTCTTTCCTTTTCTTAAAAATTGTATTAAATATGTATATATATATATATATATATCTATGTGAATGTATAACTGAAAAAGATGAGCCCAATCAACGGAGAAAATTAATTTAGTGAAATAAACTAATAATACGATGAATGGATCAATTATCACGTATTTAATTTTCATATATTTTTACAACCCCTTTTCAATATGCAAAAAGGGATAATAACACAAAAGCAAAAACTCAAATGATATTCATCTTAATAGAAAATCATAAAAATATTGCTTCAACCTTCCTCACCCTTTCCAAATTTATTAAAAAAAATTTTTAATATGAATAAATAAATACCTTCTCAATGTTTTAGTTTCTCACTTGTTATCAATATCCGATTCTCTCCTAGTTGCAAAAGAAACATTGAGTGTAGCACAATTTCAACCTTGAAAGATAAAAACAACATTAATATGATGATTCTTTAATGTAAAAAGAATGCAATTGATGTGAAAGTGTTGGACTAGTGGCCCATTTTCACATTATTTTCATTTTTCTCTTTTTGGCCCATTTTTAATCCCAATGATGAAAGAACCTGGTGGGCCTCTTTAAGATAGGAAGTTGGGCTGGCAGACTTTGATGCCGGGCGGGCCAGGTTCAACCCGACCCGCCCAAGTGACTTATCTATATAAACTTCTCTTTCTCTTCAGCCTGCCCAAATCCTCTCATTTGTGCTTGAATCGCCGCTGTCTCCTCTTGCCCTCTGACCTTCTGTCTTCCTCTCTCTTCTTTCGAACAACCTGTCTGTTCGTTTTTCTGTGCGACCTTTCGGGACTCTCATTCGCTGGTCTGTGCCGGTTAACCTTCGGGTTACCGCGTGTGTGACTGCAGTGAGAGGAAAGGGTGCTTTTCTTGAGAGAGAGTTTGAGAGCACCGTTTCTTGAGGCCACCGGTTGCTGAGGGATTCACGCTGTCCTCGTCGGAAGAACACTCCGGGCTGTCCTTCTTCGCGGACACAGAGGCCGAACTCGCAGAGCTCGTTCGTCTCTTGCTACTGGCGCCATAACCGAGACTTGAAGGGCCTCGAGGTAAAAGATCGAATCTTTCCTTGCTATTATTTACTACTAATCCCTTTCTGTTTTACTGGTTACTTGGATCATGTTCTGAAAGACGTTGAAGGCGAAGAAACCGTTTGTAATAGAATAGGAGTTTTCTGCTTTCCTTTTTGCTTCCTCTATTTGGGATGTGTAATAGTAAAATAGGGGCTTGTAATAGTAAATAGTTCTGTTTCGGTTGCCGGACTTCATAATAGTGGTATCAGAGCCACGGTTGTCGGAGCAACCGTCTGACTACCACTCGGTTTCAGATCCACACGGGATCTGATAAAAAGGGAAATCTCTTAACCTTCTCCTGTTTTTTTTCTTCTTTCATCTATTTTCTGTTTGGTTATTACTGTTAAATCAGCTGCGTATATCTGTTAGTTCTTAATATTGTTACCGCTTTTCTGTTAAACTGCTCTTGGGTTTCTCTGTGACTGTTTCTGTTCACTGTTGATATTTTTTGTAGACCTGCTTCACTGTTGTTATACCTGCTGTTTCTGAATCTGCTGTATTTTCATTTTTCTGGGTTTCTGTTCTGTTCATTAGTATTACTGCAGCATTTCAGGTTTCGATTGTGTTCTATTTTCTGGTAATTTTTCTTAAAAATCTAAAACCCAAGCCTGGCATGAGTCCGAGAGACTACCAGTATCTGTGTCTTGGAGATTTTTCATTACCCGTTACAAACACTGCAATAACTTGTGATTGATTCTGAACTGTGTGATTGTTTTAGCTTTTTCGCTGTTTCTGTCTCGGTTAAATCTAGTGTATATCTACACTGTTTTTTGTTGTAAAACACAGTAGTGTTTTACGTACTGTATTATGCCGTTTTTCATTAAAGCAAAATCCGGGCAATTTTTTATTTGTGTGGCAAAACTTCTTTTTCAAATCTTTCATTTGTCTAGCCATCGATTACTCCTATTTGCCATTTAATCATGTCTGTTCAAAAGATTGAAACTGACAAGTTTGATGGCAAATCTGATTTTGTAATGTGGCGTAGAAAAATGAAAGCAGTTTTAGTGCAAAATAAAATCGCACCCGCAATTTGTAGCCCCGAAAAGTATCCGGAATCTTGGAAGGGCGAAGTGCTTTCTGAAATACTTGGTGATGCGCACAGTTGCCTCACCTTGCATTTAACCGATAACGTTTTACGAGAAATAGACGAAAAAGATAATGCTTTTGAAATTTGGACGAACTAGAAAAACTATATTTGGGAAAATCTTTATCTAATAAGATTTATTTAAAAGAACAACTTTTTGGTTTCAAAATGAGCGGGTCGAAATCTCTTTCGGAAAACATCGACGATTTAAACAAAATAGTTTTGGAATTACAAAACGTCGGTGAAAACATTTCTGATGAAAATGTTGCTGTGATTTTACTGAATTCCTTCCCTGAATCGTTTAATGATGTTAAGTCTGCTATTAAGTATGGTAGAGATGACTTGACTCTTGCTGATGTAAAAAACGCTTTAAAATCAAAGGACCTTGATTTGCGAAAAGAAAACAAATCCAACGGAGAGAACCTTTACGTGAGAGGGAGGATTGACCGGAGAGAATCTTCTAGTCACCGTTCTAAAAGTAAAGGGAGGTCGAAATCACGAGATAAGAAAGTGAAGTGTTTTTATTGTGGCAAGAAAGGTCATATGAAAAATAAGTGTTTTAAAAGGATCAAAGAGGAAAAACAACGTAAACAAGGTAAGGGGAGTGATAAAAACGACAAAACTCACAATTTTGAATAATATGGTAATTCAATGTATTCTAAATTTTTGTGTGTATCCTCTTCCCTTTCCCCTATTTCTGAACACTGGATCCTTGATTCAGGATGCACTTTTCATATGACTCCAAACAAGCAGTGGTTTTCAGATTTCAAACCCCTTGAGCATGGAAAAGTTTTTATGGGTAATAATCATGTTTGTGAAATAAAAGAAATTGGAAATGTTTTTGTTAAAATGCATGATGGTGTGACCAAAATTAACTGAGGTGAGATATGTGCCCGACCTCCGTCGGAATCTAATCTCCCTTGGTGTTTTTGACACTAATGGTTTTTCTTATAAATCTGAAAATGGCATTATGAAAGTTTGCAAAGGAGCACTGGTCATGCTCAAAGGTTTTAAAAAGGATGGTCTTTACCATTTAATTGGAAAAACTGTTTGCGAAGCATCTGCATTGGTTTCCAAAACTGTTCTTGAAAAGACTCTGTTGTGGCACCGACGAATTGGCCACATCAGTGAAAAAGGACTGCATTGCCTTTCACAAACAAAATCTTTTGGGTGGTGACAAAATCGAATCTTTAGATTTTTGTGACCACTCTGTACTTGGAAAATAGCATAAAATCAGTTTTTCAGTTGGCACACACAAGTCCACTTCTGTCCTTGATTATGTGCACTGTGATTTTTGGGGGCCTGAAAAGGTTCCAACTTATGGTGGGAATGTTTATTTCTTATCTGTTGTTGATGATTTTTCTAGGCATGTATGGGTATTTCTTTTAAAATCAAAAGATTAAACTTTTGAAAATTTTTCTGAATGGAAACGCCTTGCCTAAAATCAAACTGGAAATAAACTAAAAACAATTAGGACAGATAATGGCCTTGAGTTTTATAATAAAAAGTTTGCTGATTTATGTGCATTGCATGGCATATTACACCATAGGACTGTTAGGCACAATCCATAGCAAAATGGAGTTGCTGAAAGGATGAACCGTACTATAATGGATAAGGTTAGGTGCCTTATGGCGTCTTCAGGAATTCCAAAACCTTTCTGGGGAGAAGCTGTAAGTACAGCTGTCTACCTCATTAATAGATCACCCTCAACAGCCATAAACTTCAAATCTCCCTTAGAGTTGTGGTTCGGAGAACCACCAAACCTGTCAAACCTTAGAGTGTTTGGATGTGCCGCCTTTGCACATCAAAAAGAGGGTAAGTTAGACCCAAGGTCAAGGAAGGGAGTGTTTTTAGGCTACCCTAGTGGGGTAAAGGGGTACAAAGTTTGGCTCAAAGGTGAGCCGGGGGTGAGGGTTATTGTGAGTAGGGATGTGGTCTTCAACGAACTTGATATGCCCTGCCTAAGGGCTAAAACCAATCCTGATAGCACTAGTGACATTCCCGTAGATGGGAATATTCCCATGGAGGTGGAGGATACCTACGAACCTGCATAACCCCACGATCAACCTAAAACTAGTGAAGTGTCGGATATACCGACTAGTCAGCAGCCGAAAACCAGCACGCCTGAATCTGAAAATTCAGATGAGGATGATGAGGATCATCCCGAGGCACAAGCCCAAGCTCTGAGAGACTACCAGCTGTCTAGAGATAGAGTTAGGAGAGAGACGAGAAAACCCGCTAGGTATGGTTATTCCTACATCGTCTCATATGCCTTTGCTGCTGCATCCTATATTGAAGAAAAGGAACCTCTGTGTTTTTCTGATGTTTTAAAGAGTCCTAACCGTTCTTTGTGGTTGCATGCTATGGAAGAGGAAATGTCCTCACTTCAGAAAACAAAACCTGGATTCTTGTTCAAAAACCCTCAAAGCAAAAATCAATTGATTGCAAATGGATTTTTAAAATCAAAGAGCCAGAATCTGCCAATGAACCCCCAAGGTTCAAGGCTAGGCTTATTGCAAAAGGTTTTTCTCAAGTTGAGGGCATCGATTTTAATGAAATATTTTCTCCCGTTGTTAAATATAAAACAATTAGGATAATGCTTGCTATTGTTGCCTTTTATGATCTTGATCTTGAACAACTTGATGTGAAAACTGCTTTTTTGCATGGGGAACTTGAAGAGACTATTTACATGCGTCAACCACCAGGTTTTGAGGAAAAGGGTAAGGAGAACATGGCATGCTTGTTGAAAAAGTCCTTGTACGGACTTAAACAATCATCTAGGCAATGGTATAAACGTTTTGACTCTTTCATGCTTAAAACTGGTTTTGTTAAAAGCAATTATGATAGCTGTTTATATTTCTGTGGTGATAATGTTGAAACTGCTATTTATCTTTTGCTGTATGTGGATGATATGCTAATTGCCTGTAAACATAGAGATAAGATTACTCGCTTGAAATCTTTGCTGAAGTTCGAATTTGATATGAAGGACTTAGGCTCTGCGTTTAGAATCCTTGGGATGCACATTAGTAGGGATAGAGCTGATAGATCCTTATTCATATCCCAGAAATCCTTGCAGAAAATTGTTTCCAAATTTTTGATGCATTTATGCAAACCAGTTTGTACACCACTTGCGAGCCACTTTCAGCTTTCTGAAAAATCTTATCCCAAAACTGATAGAGAAAAGAATGACATGGCCAATATACCTTATAGAATGACTATAGGATCCGTCATGTATTCTATGATATCCACCCGTCCTGATATTGTTTATTCCATAAGCCTTCTTAGCCGATTCATGTCTAATACGGGTAGGGATCATTGGGCAGCTCTTAAGTGGTTGTTGCGTTATATTAATGGGACTATTGATAGGGGTCTCCTTTATCATAATTGGTCTAATAATTTTGAACTGGTTGGATATGTGGATTCTGACTTTGCAGGTGATAAAGATGGTAGGAAATCTACCACTTCTTATTTCTTTACTTTGGCAGGGAATTGCATATCATGGAAATCACAGTTGCAGCCTGTAGTCGCTTTATCGACTACGGAGGCTGAATATATTGCTGCCACTGAGGCAATTAAGGAAGCCATTTGGCTTCAAGACTTACTATCTGAATTGCATGTTTTAAATTCTAAAGCTGTGATTTATATTGATAGTCAAAGTTGACTTCACTTGTGTAAAAACCCTGTTTATCATGAACGAGCTAAACATATAGATGTGAAGTATCATTTCATTCGGGAAAAGGTTTCAAGTGGCTTAGTTAATATTGAGAAAATTAGTACTAAAGATAATCCTGCAGATTTTGGTACTAAAATTGTGACAGCTGATAAGTTTTCTTTGTGCAGGGACCTCCTTCATATAGATGAACGTTGACTCTTTTGAGTCATTATTGGCTGAAAAATTAAATGAAAATATGTTCAAGGTGGAGTTTGTTGGACTAGTGGCCCATTTTCACATTATTTTCATTTTTCTCTTTTTGGCCCATTTTTAATCCCAATGATGAAAGAACCTTGTGAGCCTCTTTAAGATAGGAAGTTGGGCTGGCAGACTTTGATGCCGGGCGGGCCGGGTTCAACCCGACCCGCCCAGGTGACTTATCTATATAAATTTCTCTTTCTCTTCAGCCTGCCCAAATCCTCTCATTTGTGCTTGAACCGCCGCTGTCTCCTCTTGCCCTCTGACCTTCTGTCTTCCTCTCTCTTCTTTCGAAGAGCTTGTCTGTTCGTTTTTCTGTGCGACCCTTCGGGACTCTCATTCGCTGGTCTGTGCCGATTAACCTTTGGGTTACCGCGTGTGTGACTGCAGTGAGAGGAAAGGGTGCTTTTGCTGAGAGAGAGTTTGAGAGCACCGTTTCTTGAGGCCACCGGTTGCTGAGGGATTCACGCTGTCCTTCGTCGGAAGAACACTCCGGGCTGTCCTTCTTCGCGGACACAGAGGCCGAACTCGCAGAGCTCGTTCGTCTCTTGCTACTGGCGCCATAACCGAGACCTGAAGGGTCTCGAGGTAAAAGATCGAATCTTTCCTTGCTATTATTTACTACTAACCCCTTTCTGTTTTACTGGTTACTTAGATCGTGTTCTGGAAGATGTTGAAGGCGAAGAAACCGTTTGTAATATAATAGGAGTTTTCTTCATTCCTTTTTGCTTCCTCTATTTGGGATGTGTAATAGTAAAATAGGGGCTTATAATAGTAAATAGTTCTGTTTCGGTTGCCGGACTTCATAACAGAAAGTTTGATAGATAACAATTTTTCATTATCTATATATCAATAAATGTATTAATATTGTGAAATTTTTAGCAATTAGACTAAAGAAACAAAAAAGAAAAGATAATTTATATAAACAAAAAAGTACTGAAAAAAGAAGGGACAATCTATATAAACTGAGATTAGAGAAAAAAAAGAAAATAATGTAAATATTAAGACCATTATCTTTAATTCGGTTAGATAAAATTCTTGCTCATATGAATTTTCATCATAAAAAAAAAGTAAGAACGGTCGACATTAAAGAGCAAAAATATTGATGATTTATTTTGCAATCGTGTAGTTTAATGGGGTGTCTCATGTATGAGAGATATGGTGAGTAGTAGAAATTTAATTTGAACTGGACTAATGTTCCTCTTAAACCAAAAGAAAGCTACGTATTTTATGTGTGAGAAATTATTTAAATATTTTAGATGTTCCTATTATATAAATCTAAAAACGAAATGACCATATAAAAAAACTACAATACAAAAAATAAATAAATAATAATAATAGAAAATAATACCAGTACCTTACATAAGAAAAAAATTCTTTTTATCCTGCTTCACCTTGTAGCAAATTCAAAATTCAGCGACATGGCCTTACTCCTTTCTCTTTTCATTACTTCTTCTTCGCCATAAAGATTATCTTATGTATTGAATTTAGGAAAGCAAGAATACACCATCATGTAGAAAGGACGTAGCAGCATCAGAGAAACAGGAGAGAGTAACGTGTAGGTGAAGTTATCCGGAAGCAATCGAGATAAGGAGGAAACATGTAGTCAAAATTCAAATAAGAAGCCAACGCTATTTAGTTTATTAAAAAATATAAAAATTTAGAGAATTAGGTTTAACAGAAGGAGGCTGGAGGAGGGAGAAATTTTCCAATATATTAATAGATATATATATATATATAATCTTGTATTGTTCTAAAAATGAGTCTTTTAGATAGAGAAATTTTCAATTAATTTAATTAGATAGAGAGATTTAGGGATAATAGAATCAATTTGTTAAAATTCAAAAATGATATAAAAATTTTTAATTAATTTAATAGACCAAACTTCTTCTCAACCCATCGCATTAACAAAATAATTAATTTAATTAGATAGAGAGGTTTTAGGGATGATAGAATCAGTTAGTTGAAATTCAAAAGGATATTATATTTTTTAATTAATTTAATAAACCAGACTTCTTTTTAACCAATCACACTATTAAAAATTAATTAACAAAATAAAGAATCCAAAAAATTGATTTGAGGTCTTTAAAGCTTGAGAGAACTCTAAACGTAAAAAGACCCTCGCCATTATATATATATATATATATATTGAATTACATATGATAATCTCTCCCCACTTTTAAAGTTTCGAATATATATATATATACCCTCTTTTAAAACTTAGAAAATATTATCCTTATTTTCTAGATTTTCAAATATATATATATACCCTCTTTTAAAACTTGGAAAATATTATCCTTATTTTGTCAGATTTCAAATTTAATATATATATTTTGAAATACATATGATACTCTCGTCCCTTTCTAAATCTTTAAAAAATTAATATACATACCTCAGCATAGTCAAGGTCACATCTATTTTTCAGCGTTTGGTTTTGGACCAGAAGCTAATAAGTTCAACTAAAATGTTAATGGAGGAAATAATGAGCATAAGTGCACAAGTAGTTCAAGACATGGGGTTAGTAGGATTCTTGTTAAAAATTGAAATACTTCAAAAATATCTAAAATATGAGAAATAGATAATTATAAAAATTCGGATTCATAGAAATGAAATCTCAGAAGGGGAAAACTTACAATTTTCAAACTCCATGGGCACAACCGACACCATGAGAGGGGACATTTATATGTTAGAAAACAAAAAAATAAATAAATAAAGCCCATAAGGAAATTGATCGAAGCTGCAATATGAAAAAATATAAATATTATTAACAAAAAAAAAAACAATTTTAGGAAGTATATTATGCTCTTAATATGTGGTAGTAAATAAGAATTAAAGACATAAAATGATACTCTGAGAAAATTTTAAACTTTTTACTATTCCATCATTATTTTTCACATTTTTTACTGAAATTAGTAATAAGAATTAATTAATTATGAATATATAAAGAATAAAGAAGTATTTGTAATACATACAAAATAGAGGGATAAAATTTGTATTTTGGACAAACCTTGAAATGAAAATGTAATTACCCAAAAAATTGTATGAAGAAAAGTATGAAGAATCTGATTATAGGCATAGTGGATGTGATAAAACAAAAACAAACCTTACCTATTCTATGCAAAAATTGCTCGCTTGAATTTTATTGAATTCTACATATAAAAAAAGTATCAATAACAATAATACTAATATATAGCCACAGTTTCTTGTGATCTTCTTTTTGTAATTAAAAGATAGTCACTCAAGTCTACATTTACAGTGTTGTCATGCTATAAAGACGACTGGAATAATTATTAGTGATGTTTTAAGAAGAAGATTAAGGAATGAGATGAATGCCAAAATTATAATTTAAAAAAAAAAAAAGTTATGCTCACCTTCTCTGCTTGTCATATAAACAAGGAGGAAAATTTCAATCAAACTCCATAGTTACAATGAACATTGATTAATGTTTGAGTTTTATTTTAATTAAAATTTATATATAGAAGATTTGCTGTTAGATAGGTGTTAAATAACTATTTGATCATGATTGAATGGAAGAATAGGTTAAGAAGTAGTGGGAAGTTTAATTTTCAATTATAATACCAACCGTTTGTGATGGTGGAAGAAGAGGTTGAGATGTGGTGGGAATAGGGCTGTAAATGAGATGGATTTTACCTGTACTCGTGGGAGTCTATACTTGTTTCTACCGGGTAAAATTTATATTTTATAGCCGCGAATCTGTACCCGTACCTATATTTATTCTGTTATATGGGTTTGGACAGGGTGTAATGATACTCAAACTCATATACTCGTATACCATATTAATAAAATAATAATACATATTTATATATTATATTATTTATATATATATATATATATATGAAACAATCATGCAGCATGCAGAGACGTAGCAGTAGAAATTAATATTTTAAAATAGAATTGTTTTCTCCATTAATAACCGCTAAAAAAGGCAGGTATTACCAAAAGATTAAGTAGCAAAACACCAACCACTAACGCATACACTTTTCTATTAACAGAAACGAAGTGATCAAGATAAAAGTAAACTTTTCTCTGCCAAGAAAAGCGGCGACAGAGCAGCGAGGTTCATTTTTTTCCCCAGATTTCTCGTTATTTATATATTTGTATATACTATAACTTTTATTCTTATTGGATTAATGTATTGTGAAGATTTTGTGTGGATTTGAACTTTTAATAATTTGAATTAGTGATGTTAAATGATTGTATTTGTTGAAAGAAATGTTGAGGAGATTATGTTAATCATGTTAAAATTTTTATTTTTAGGAATATATATTTTTGTTTATCAGGGAAAAAAATAGAAAAATGTCATACAAGTACGTGTATACTTAGACTCTACCTTAGAGCATTGAAGGTAAGGTCTGGTCTGGGTCCAGAAATTTTATACCTGGAGGGTATGAGTCTGGATTTGTAAGAGTATGTATCTGGGTCCTAAAGTACCTGTACTTTTAATACAAAAATCTAAAAAAAAGATTCAAGAAAGGAGGCCTTAGAAGGAGGGAGTTCTCCCTCCTTATGCAATATATTTATATATATATATATATATATACTAGTAAAAAATTCATATATGTACCAAGATAGAATTTATATAATAAAAAGATATATATTCTATTTTTTAAATAAAAATATTATAGTGTCCTATTTTTTTTTTTAAATGTAGTCTGATTCGAATGAATTTAAATAAATAAAAATGAAAAATAATATTAAATAAAAAAGGTATAAGAATAAAATAAAATATTAAATATTAAAAGAACAATTAAACTAAAATACGGAACTAATATCTTTCTAAAAAAAATAATATCATCTCCTTCGCCCTGCCCCTCCTACTTCCCCCTCTTTTCCCCTCACCCACAAGCCTGACCCCTACTCCTTCCTCTCCCAAACAAACCCACAACCACCCCCCCGCCCCAAAAACTCCTTTCTCCACACTTGAAAAAAATCTTCTTTCCCCTCCAAAAAAAAATAGAAAATAACATTAAATAAAAAGAAGTATAAAACGAATATTAAAAGAAAAAACATATAAGTATTCATAATACCTTTTTTCCTACTCTTAAAAATTAAAGTAAAAATTGTACTTGTTATTCATCCTCAAACTGAACATTCCTCCTCACCCGTCCCTCCTCCCAAAAAAAAAAAAAACCCTTCTTTCCCATCCATTGCCCCTCTCCCTCTTCCTATTTTCTCCCACACTTCACTTCTTCCCATTTTCCTACCCTAAAAAATTAAGTTAAATTTGTAAGTAATATTTGTTCCTCCCTCCCTGTGACTCGCCCTCTTCACCCAATTCAAATCCACATTCTGCCCCTCCTACCCCCCACCAAGAAAAAAAGAAAAAAACTAAATAACTATTTTTCACCAAAAGAAAAAGAAAAAATTAAATATTTCATAAAAGAAAAGTTGAATAGCTGTATTTCTACCTGCTACCTCAAAAGAAAAAACCTCCCTTGGCCCTTTTCAAATAACAACTAATTAATAACTATGTTTTTGACACATAGAAAAATGAAAAGAAAAAAGAAAAAATTATAAATATTACATGGTGGAGTATCCTCATTCTGAAATATCAGTATTTGAATAGAATTCATGTGACAATCTTCATCTTTTTGTTCTATGGCACTCCAAATGTGCAAGCCATTGGACTATTCTAGATAGGCAAGCAGGCTCTATCTTATATAATGATCTTTCTTTATGACATAGTATGCTAGGATGAGTCTAATCTCCAGCTTCCTTATCAGATAGCTGCTTTAGCTGCATTAAAGGTGGCATAGTTTCATTGGTGTAGGTACTTGAGCTACAATTCTCTGGAAATAACTAATGTTTGCTATTTGAAAAACTATTTTAGTAGAAAATTATTGAAATCTAATAGGTTTGGGACTAAATATAGTTGAAACCAAAACATTACAATTAAAGTGTAAATTTAGTCATGGCAATTATTAAAAAAGAAAAAAAGAAAAAAAACTTCAATAGAAATCATCCTTAAAACATGCTCATTTTAATCAATTAAGCACATGAAAAGTAAGTTTTAAAAAATAAAATAAAATCTTTCTTTTTAAGTATTGAAAATATGAGGAGAAAGAAAAACAGTCCTCATCTAAAATTATTGGTATAATTAGAAGATAAGTCAAATAAATATATCTTAAAAAATAAAATTGTTTGGACAACATTGAAATGGGAAATGGTTGAAATAAATGAATGAACACATGAATGTGTTTGTCCTCATGAATTTTGTTGACATTGTCTTTCATCTAAGATAATTTGATACTTATAAGATGATTAATAGATATTTAAAAAAAAATCATGTTGTATTCTAAATTTCATATTAGATATCAAATATCATATGGGTATTTCTCTAAAAGAGGTAGTAGAACTGAGGCATGGGGAAGTTGTTACTATTTAGTTTCGTTTATATTTATCTACATATATATATATTTAATTAATTTTATGTATAAAATGTTTTTAACCAATCAAAGGGTTTTAAAATATTAAAAAAAATTATGTGAGAAAATTAGATTGAAATCTTTAAGCATGGGAGAGCTCTAAATCTAAAAAGGTTTTTAATTTTAGTGCTAAGTAAATTCAAATAAATTTATTTACTTAAGTGAGAGGTAGATCCCTTCTCCTCTCAATCCCATATTCTTTTTTACCAGTGCATCTAAATTGATGACAGACTCGGGATGCCATTCGTACATTAAAGATGGTAGAAATAGTAAAATTTAAATAAAATTCACTCGGAGAGGGAAAGCATAAGAAGGGGAAAATGATTAAAAAAACAAAAAAAAGGAAAGAAATGGTTTTCTTCAACGGTTTATAAGATGATACAAATTATACAAATTACGTCGTAAAATAAGACATGATATAAAATTATATAAATATTCAATATAAGTATTAACCACTTTAAATTAACATAATTATACAGAAGGATTTCGACTAGATAAAAAAATAATTACATAGAAGAAATCACTCCCTTATTCTCTCAGAATCATCATATTAAACTAATTTGATAAAGAAACAACAGCTCCTCAATTTTTCAAAAAAAAAAAAAAAAGTACCTCCCTAATTGCTCTCCCTCCTCCCCAAACCACCACAAAAGATCTTCCTGCTCAAAAATTTTTTAAAAAATTTGTTAGACATATATTCAAAATAGGCTTCCTATTAATCATAAACTATGTATAAGTTGTGTTTCCTAGTTCTATTTAGCTAGGACTTTTACTTCTAATGTGTTTCCTAGTTCTAATCTGCTTGGGATTTGTCTCTTGGACAAATCTATAAATTGTACACTATTCTCACATTAATGAGACAGAAAACATAAAATTGTTTTCCCCACTGGAAACTTTCATGGTATCAGAGCCAATTGTCTGAAATTTCTCAAAATGAGTAACGACAATATTGGCAATGTTGATAATGACATGGTGGAAGAAAGCCATGTTAAGAAAATAAAGAAAGATGCTTATTATGTGGCATCCACTGATGGACCTGGATTGATTCTAACAACAGTCCAGTTGAAAGAGACAGACACATATAATAATTATGCAGAATGGGCAAGGGCCATGCGCATGGCCTTGCGATCGAAGAAGAAATTGGGATTCATTGATGGAATAATTCCAATTCCTGAAGGTGATCCAGAAAAAGAAGAAGAATGGTGGGAGATCAATAATCTTGTAAACTCGTGGATTCTCAATACTATCGAACCCTCTCTCCGATCCACAATATATCATTCGGAGAGAGTCGATGAATTATGGATAGCCTTGAAGGAACGATTTCTCGTTGGCACCGACCCCCGAATATATGAATTAAAAGCAGCTTTGGCAAATTGTAAGCAAGGCGGTGATTCAAGTACACGTGTATTTTTTCACGTCTAAAAAAAGGTATGGGACGAACTAGAAAATTATACTCAACTTCCGCTCAAACGACAGCATACGCATCTATTGAATTTTATTATAAAAGAAAGAGAAAACGAGAAGGTTTTTCAATTTTTTAATGGGATTGAATAGTGCAATTTATGGCACTCGTTCGTTCTCATATGATCCAACAAGAACCTATACCCAAATTGCGTACCGTTCTTGCTCAAATCTGAAAGAAGAACAACACAAAAATTCGACACGGAAAGAAGATTATTCTAGAGATGGCGCCGCCTTCGCCGCTGCCGGAGCCGTCGCCGGAGACGCCGCCGGAGTTGTCGTCGGAGTTGCCGCCGCCTCCAGAACCGAAAAAAATCCTAGATTTTTTTCTTCATCTTTCTCGCACCCATTGCGGGACGCGCCAGCCACGACATCACCGAGCCGCTTCCAACTCATTGGCTATCCGGATTGGTGGCCTCGGACTTCTCCAAAAACAGGCGGCCGCGGCTCCTCACCGGCGACCCGAAATTTCTGGCGTGGAGGGCGATCCGGGACAGCGCGAGGCGGCAGACAGCCCCAGGAGGTGGCTAGACCGCGCGATGGAGGAAGAACGGCCGAGGCATGGGCCTTTTCTGCAACCGCCGCAACTCCCGAACCCTCTGCTCGCCGGCGCGCTGGAGAAGACGAAGGGGTCGGGCCGATGTACAGTGCCGGGCCGGGCTTCGGGCCAACTTCCAGCAGAAACGGGTCGGGACGGGCCGGGCCGGGCCCGGGCCCCTTTCCAGCTTTGACCGTTGACCAGTGGTCAACCCTGTTGACTGCCCTCCAAAACTCAAATAATATGCAATCTGACAAGCTATCTGGTATGGCAAATTTTTGGATTTTAGATTCAGGGTGCTCTAACCATATGACTGGTAGGAAATGTTTTTTACAAAATTTACATCCTATCTCTCCGCATATTATTGGGTTACCTAACGGTGCCAAAACTTTTGCTATGCACGAAGGAATGGTCTCTTTAAGTCCTACATTACAACTCCACCGAGTGTTGCTAATTCCTGAACTGACCTGCAATTTAATTTCTTTGTCTCAATTGGCAAGAGATTTGCAATGCTTTATCACACTTTCTGACAAATTTTGTGTTATGCAGGACCGTATCTCGATGATGCCGATTGGAGTGGGTGAGCAGAGGAATGGGATCTTCTTCTACAAACCTTTGGAATTGAAGGAATTATACACTTTCTCTAGCATAGTTCTTGATTCAAGCACACTATGGCATATAAGGTTGGGACATCCTTCAGATTATGTAGTCAATCATTTTTTGGGTAATTCTAAAGACTCTACAACTAGCACATCACCTTGTAATATTTGTCTACGTGCCAAACAAACTCGTGATTGTTTTCCTCTTAGCATCAATAAAGCATCTACAATTTTTGACCTAATTCATTGTGATTTATGGGGCCCATATAAATCCAAATCCACTATAGGTGCTTCATATTTTCTTACTATCTTAGATGATTATTCTAGGGCTATTTGGATATATTTACTGTCAGAAAAAAGTGAAGTTGCTTCTATTCTTCAAGATTACCTTACCATGATCAAAACCCAATTTCACAAAACTGTAAAGACAATCCGTACCGATAATGGGACAGAATTTTCACCCCTTACGTCGTATCTTACTACCCATGGCATAATCCACCAAACTACTATTCCTGGCACACCACAACAAAATGGGAGAGTTGAACGCAAGCATCGCCATATCTTAAATGTAGCTCGGGCATTACGATTTCAAGCCAATTTACCTGTAAAGTTTTGGGGAGAATGCATTTTGACAGCTGCCTATCTCATTAATAGAACTCCCTCAAAATTGTTACAAGGTAAGACTCCTTATGAATTACTATACCATGCAAAACCATCCTACTCTCACATTAAAACTTTTGGGTGCTTAGCTTATGTACATAACCATGATATCCCAAAAGATAAATTTCAAACCCGCAGCAAACCGTGTGTCTTGCTTGGCTACCCTCTTCATAAGAAAGGATGGAGATTTTACGACCTGCAAACAGAAAAATTCTTTGTGTCCCGAGATGTGATTTTTGATGAAACAAAGTTTCCATTCCATGACCAATCAGGTACTTCCACTTCTACAGACTTCACACAATCTTACAATTTTGGGGAACAAGTTTTGGGCTCCAAACCACAAAATATCCCAAAAAGGGGGAGTTTAACACACAACACACCAAGCCCAGATCAAACACATCCATCTCCACTTTCAGACCCTGATCCACACCCACAACCCAGCAGCCCAGTTCCGCAAGGCCCACCACCAACCTCTCCAGATCCACACCCACAACCCAGCAGGCCAGTTCCGCAAGGCCCACCACCAACCTCTCCAGCCGCCTCTCTCCACACTAGTCCCAATAATACTCCTACCAGCTTGCCACAAGATACTGCGCAAATTAATGCCCCAAGACGAAGCACTCGAATTAAACATATTCCGACTCGGCTCCAAGATTATGATTGCAATGCCATATGGAAGTCCTCTATATCCCATTCCGCCTCTGCTCTCTCACCCTCTTCGGATCTCTCAGGTACGTCCCTTTATCCTATCACAAAATTTGTGGACTATAGTAAATTTTCTAATACACACAGGCAATTTTTAGCATCTGTGGCAACAGAATCCGAGCCTACCACTTACTCTGTGGCCATCTCCAATCCTCTCTGGCGCACTGCTATGCGTCAAGAGATTGATGCTCTTGAACAAAATGGTACATGGACTTTAACCTCCTTACCTCCTAGAAAACGTGCACTGGGGAGTAAATGGGTCTACCGGATAAAGTACAAAGCCGATGGCACCATCGAGCGATATAAAGCCCGCTTGGTAATTTTGGGAAATACACAAATGACAGGTATTGATTTCACAGACACCTTTGCTCCTGTTGCCAAAATGGTCACCGTTCGTACTCTCCTTTCCTTAGCCGCTGCTCGCAACTGGCCTATCCATCAAATGGATGTTCACAACGCCTTTTTGCATGGAGATTTACAAGAAGAGGTATATATGCGACCACCTCCGTGGATTTCATCCTCGTTACAAAGGACAAGTCTGCTGCTTTAAAGAAGTCTTTATATGGTCTTCGCCAAGCCCCTCGATGTTGGTTCTCCAAACTCACTACCGCTCTCCGTCGGTATAGTTTTTCTCAGTCTTATGCAGATTACTCTCTTTTCACATATTCTCGAGGGAATATTTATCTATGTGTTCTTATTTATGTGGATGATTTACTCATTACTGGAAATTCCCT
Organism: Catharanthus roseus; assembly: GCA_028651295.1. Classification (NCBI taxonomy): domain Eukaryota; kingdom Viridiplantae; phylum Streptophyta; class Magnoliopsida; order Gentianales; family Apocynaceae; genus Catharanthus; species Catharanthus roseus. Next base: position 11,570,347 of record JAPQWS010000016.1, read on the forward strand.
ATCCACACTCGAAAAATTCAAAGCTTCATTACACAAGTGCTTTCACATGAAGGATTTGGGCTCGCTCAAATATTTTTTGGGCATAGAAATTGCGAGAAACTCCACGGGATTATTTTTATCCCAACGAAAATACACCTTGGAAATTCTCTCTGAAATGGGTTTATTAGGTGCCAAGCCGGCATCTACTCCTGTGGAACCTAATCATCAGCTGGCAAAAGCATCTGGCTCATTGTTTGACAACCCAGATCGCTACCGAAGACTCATAGGCAAGCTTATATATCTCACTCTTACTCGGCCCGAACTTGCATATGCTGTACATACACTTGCTCAATTTATGCACGCCCCTCGTCATGCTCATTGGGATGCTGCTATCCGAGTTGTCCGTTATCTGAAAGGGAGTCCTGGACGTGGCATTTTTCTTTCTTCTACCTCTTCTCTTTCGTTAACTGCATATTGTGACTCCGATTGGGCCACCTGCCCGATAACTCGCCGCTCTCTCACTGGTTATTTTATCTCTCTTGGTGGGTCCCCTATTTCTTGGAAGACAAAGAAACAACATACATGCTTTCTCGTTCTTCCGCCGAAGTCGAATATCGCTCTATGGCTATGACTTTATGTGAACTTAAATGGTTATCTATTCTTCTGCGCGATCTTCATGTTCCCTGTCACTCGCCCCATTCCATTACATTGTGATAACCAGTCGCTCTTCATATTGCTCGAAAAATCCTGTTTTCCATGAACGCACTAAACACATTGAAATAGATTGTCATTTTGTTCGTGATGCTTTTCAAGACGGTTTTATCTATCCTGCTTATATTCGAAGTGAGGAGCAACCTTCTGATATTCTTACTAAAGCTCTTCATCCGACCCATTTTCATCGCTTAGCTTCCAAGTTGGGCATTTCTGATCTTCATGCTCCAACTTGAGGGGGAGTGTTAGACATATATTCAAAATAGGCTTCCTATTAATCATACACTATGTATAAGTTGTGTTTCCTAGTTCTATTTAGCTAGGACTTTTACTTCTAATGTGTTTCCTAGTTCTAATCTGCTTGGGATTTGTCTCTTGGACAAATCTATAAATTGTACACTATTCTCACATTAATGAGACAGAAAACATAAAATTGTTTTCCCCACTGGAAACTTTCAAAATTCCTCCTTAGTTTCCACGGAAAGGCACTGAAAAAGTCCATATATTATCCAAAGAATCACTTGCCATTTTTTTTGGCTGGGAAAGAATTATTTGCCATTGGAACTTTTGTTTTCTACCTGTAAAAGAAAAAAGAAGAGAGTTATTAGTGTTAGTATCACATTAAAAAAAAAAAAAGTAATATGTTGAGTTAAACCAAAATAATAATAATAATAATAATAATATCACATCAAAGAATCGCAAATATGATGCTTTTTTCTGGGTCTGGCCCACTTTAAAAAAACACAGACCAAAGTGGGCCTTTTCTTTTACGGTTCAGGTCATAACGCACAATGATTGTGTTATCTGTAATGATAATGCATAACCGTTGTGCATTATAGGTTAATTAAGCTAATCAGCTTGTGTGGCTGATAACGCACAATCGGTGTGCGTTATGACTGGGGGTAACGCATACTTGTTGTGCGTTATCAGCCACGTAATCATTTTTAAATTTTTTTTAATTTTTTTAATTTTTTAATTTTTTTTAAAATGCTTTTTTGAATTTTTTTTGTTTACAATTGTGTTATTTAATTTATTTTATTTTTTTGAATGAACAATTTTTTTGTTTTTAATGAAAATTTCTTTTGGGAAAACTTATAATTGTATAAGTTTTGTTTTAGTAATTTGTTCAATGAATTTTTTTTTTTTAATGAAAATTTGTTTTGGAAAAACTTATAATTGTATAATTTTTTTAAAAAGAGTGTATTTATTATATTTAACTTATTTTGTGCTATTTATATCATTTTCTTGGAAAATATATTTACATTTTGACCATTTCACCGCAAGTTATTTGAATAAGTAATGCTAAAGAACCCGTAAAAATTTCGAGCAATGATGTAGTAATTAGAAGAAATTTGAAGAAAAATTTCATTAATATAAACATGTTTTATTACAACTATTTCAAGAAAATGTCAAACTTATACATTTCTCGGTCTGGGGTTATTACAATTTTTCCTATTATGTCCCGGCATGCGACATTTACCACATCTTGGGGAAGAATCTGGATTTCTATAATCCATTTCCCCCTAAAATCGCTTGCCTTGTTTTCTACCCCGTTCTTTTTTCATGTTTGGAGGATAGAATGTCAAATTAAAAGAGACATCCCTCCAAAAGTTCTCACTCAAGACTGGATGAAAATTCGCTTGGTAAGTTTTTCTGTACGTTTGTCGCAAATATATCTCCGGTACATAAGCATCTGTTCTTGACCCACTTTCTCTACACACTGCAAGAACATGACAACAATGCAATGTATATGTTTGCCATTTTCCGCAACTACAAATTTTATTATTTAGCCGCAATGTATAGACGTTGTTGCCCATACCAGAAACTCGGATTGGAGATCTGACCATGTATATTCCCTCTCGCGGATTGTAAGTTGTAACTTTGTGTTCTCTTGATTTTAGATCAATCCGCAAGAATTTGTCAAAAATTCGAGTTGGAAATGAATGCACACAATTTTCTGCCTCTTCACGGTGTTGGTGAAAGTACTTAACTAGTTTGTTGAATATTAGTTCAACCAGGGCTTTTAAAGGAAAAACCCTAGCTTTCTTCAACACACTATTAAGTGCCTCGGAAATGTTGGTTGTCATGATACCGTGTCTGTGACCACCATCATGCAATAGTGTCCATTTCTCTGCGTTCAACTTCATCAAGTAAATGTAAGCATCCACATTTCGTTCTTGAATCTCTTTCATTACACGGTCAAATTTCCATTGTTTTGTTTCTGTTTTGGCCTGCCACATCAAGCTTTTTAGGTTTGTATTTTTAAAAGTCTTGTTGAAATTTGCTCGAATGTGGCGTAAGCAAAACCGGTGAACTGCAAATGGTGGTTGCCACAAAGGTTGAATTTGAATAGCAGAGAAAATACCTTTGTGGCGATCAGAAATGAGGCATACGTGGCGTTCTTTGACTAGGTATTCTCGCAAGTTTTTAAGGAACCAATTCCAACTCTCGGAGGATTCCTTATCAACAATTGCAAAAGCAAGTGGGAACAAGTGATTATTTGCATCCCACGTACTTGCACTTAACAACACACCCTTGTATGGTCCCCTTAAGTGTGTTTCATCCACAGAAATCACCGGCTGGCAATATGGAAATCCGTCTATACACAGCGAGAAAAACCAGAAAACAAATTTGAAAACATAATTAGGGGGACTGCTTGTTCTGTGATGCAAAAATTCGTAAACAGTCCCCAGGTTTATATCTTGTACAGCTTGTAAGTGTTGAGGTAGAATATTGAAGGTTGCATCCCAGCTACTAAAAACCCTCTCGATAGAAAATTTTTGAGCATACCATGCCTGCTTGATACAATACCTGCACTTCTTGAATGATGTTCGAAACAGGTATCTCAGGATCGTTGGCAACTAGGTGTGATATGGACATTGATATAAATTTTGAAGACAGGTTTCTGTGTTTGTTTTGTTCTATCTGTACAAGGTATGTATATTCTTTAATGAATCTGGTTATTTCCCACCGATTGTGCGTGGCTTTTTTTTATACGAATATACCATGCACAGTAATTATCGTCACTGTGATGGTAACATCTTGCGGTCCATGTATCAATCTTACTTTTCAAAACCCAGTACTCACGCCCCACACTGACAGAGTACTTACGAACCGCACTTACTGCCTGCACTTTGTCAACGAATCTCATGCCTAACTGTATGTCAGTCATGGAATCGTTCCAGTCGAGTAATCGGACGGTACCAGATTATATAATGTCATCTACATGAGAACCCGAACCAATATCTAGGAATGCTCCAGATTGTGTGTAGTCATACCTAGCGTTGCTGAACCATTGGCTGCTCTCCCATTGTTGCACTGTGTTTTCGGTGACTGGGTTGACAGGGTTTACAGGATTTGGTGGAGTTTGGAACTCTCCTTCTTCCGGGATATTGTCATCATCCGATTCAGATTGACTAGAAATGTCCTCATCTCCGTCTGACCTATCAACCTCATCGTCATCATTGTTTACGACACTGTACAACATAGACAGTTCATCAAAAACCATCTGTGTTACGGCCATAATATATTCGGGCAAAGTTGTTGTGTTCCTGTCGTGTGTAATTGGAATATTTTGTTGTTCGATAGGCTCGAATTCAACAAGAATATGAATTCCTTCCTTCGATATGTCGGCCGGAATAGTCCATAAATACCGCATTTCTTCGTCATTATTCATGCTATATAAATTAAAGTAGAACATACGATGAGCCTCGTAGTACGTAGGAACCCTCATCATCATTCGAACATTTCAGAGATTGGGATCCATATCTCGGTATTTCAATATTTTTTTTACTAGGTCCGAATGTGAAATAATTCGGTTCGTTGGCAATGTCCAACTTTTTCGAATTGTTCCAATAAAATAGAGACCGTATGCATCCCTTGCAATTTCAGAATCTCAAAATAGCTGTACTCAAACAGGGTTGATTGATTCCATTTCAAAATACAGTAAAATGTAAGTGTTTAGGGCGGATGAATATAAAGATGCTATAAAATTCGGGGAATTGAAAATGCAGTGAGTGGTTTGCTAGATTGTTTTGAATATGTGAAGAATAATAATGTGGCTCCCGTATTTATAGACTTTCAATTGGCTGCATTTTGGGGTAAGTTGTAATGTAATGGAATGAATTATTGCATATGAATTAGTGTATATGAATTATTGTCCCAGAGGTTTGGTCAACGAAATTATTGTAAGGTTCACGGGTTTACATACATTATCGTCATTGGAGGAAATTGAAATAGTGAATTATTGTCCTGGATAACGCACAACCACTGTACGTTTTCCTCTTATATTTTTATTTATTTTTTATTATTTTTTTTAAAAAAAATTTTTCTTAACCGCTGCTTTTTGTTCTTTTCGTTTCCTTGCTTTGTTTAAGTTTTTTTTTATTTTTATTTTTTCTTAACATATTTATCCATTTTTAATGTTTTTCTAAATTTTTTATTTTTTCCACCAAACTTTCTTCTTTTATACATAAAGCCTTTTTTTCCTTATTTCCAAACCAATTAAAGCATTTCGTCTGCGTTTTTTGCAAATCAAAGTAAAAAAGCTATGTTTATACCGAAGAATTTGAACTTTCGGATTTTAACCCTATAACAAAATAAGAATATAATAAAGATACATAAACCTAATAAATCAATAATATAAACAGTAAAATGAATACTTTAAAATTTATTTAAATTACATATAAATGTAAGTGAAAAATAGAAAAATATATATGTACAGCTAAGGCCAGTCGGATGGCGTGAATCGCACGGTTTTCTTCCCAACACGATGCCGCGACCAAGAGCATCCTGCCCCTCCTCTTCGTCAGACGAAGATGCCTGCGATATAGGCTGATGTGGCGTTAATGAACCGGCCGTGCCAGGAGGAGGTGGTGCCCGAAACCCCGAAAACCCGTAGGCTGAGGAATACGGAGATTGGAATTCTGCAAATCCTAAACCGGGCGCGGGAGGCATCTGCGACGTCCCAGATCCACTAGGGAGAGATTGGGGATCTGGCGTCAAACCCAAACTATAAGACGGCATGTCTAGGTGCGGGCTATCAAATGGGTCATCGTACTATTAACAGCTACCAGATCCCTCACCCCTCTCAACTACTGCTGGGCCGGGGTCGACATGTTTCTGCCTTTGTGGAACAGGAGGTACAAGAAGGCGACCAGCACCTCTCCCCGGCCAGGATGTCTCCGAGCACCCCTTTTAACTCTACGAGCCCCTCGGTCTAGAACGTGCTCTCGTCCCCCACAGCACCTGTACATCTTGGAGTGTAATTGAGACTTCACCGCACGTAAAATGAAATGTGTGGGTCTCTGGTCTCCACCGCTCGACCAATGCGATGATAAGCACGTGGTCCAATCCAATGTAACCACACCTAAAGACTCCCCCAAACCGATTCTATCAATAATCTCAACCAATCTACGGGAAGCCGCACTATAGAACTGGAATAGGTTGCGGCCAAAATGCCTATACTGGAGGTCAGTATAACACGTCTCCTGATCCCCACTACAGATCAAACCGGATCTGTGCTCGTGTCGTCTGGATAAGACGTCAGTGACAATGGGCCCCAGATGCACATGTCCTGGCACTTCTTTCATCTACATTAATAGTAGATTTTTTAAGTTTTGTATTATTTAAATTTTACAATTTTTAAGTTGCAAAAAAAAAAGTTTCTATAATTTCTACTGTTTAAAAAAATATAAATTAAAAATACCGATTTACAAATTCTCTGTGATGCCCTCAACCCTGCCACTAGGTCAACTGCGGCTGAGTAGGGCATCGGCGTGCCTCTCGGCACTAAATTATAAGCACCCCATAAAAACAAAACCCTAGTACAAAACTAACAGGTATACACACAAAGTACGCGGAATACTTAAGTAAATTAGATACTACTAGTGCGCTCAAAACACAGGATCCAAAAAAAAAACTTCTCATTTTCGTTTTATAATAAACACAAAAGTAATCTTACATCAACAACTTACATAAAAACATAAAAAGAAACTCTACAGACGATTCGAGTCTAAAAAGATAAAACATAAATATATGCCCTTCTGGGGAGATTTGATCCAAAAACTCCTAGCCTAAAACTTCAGTGGCTCGCGGGGCCCCTGACCGTTCCAAGCTAATTTGACCAGAAAATATGATATGGAAAAACGTGAGCGCGAACGCTCGGTGAGTCCACGTGTGTGTGTGTGGTAGTGATTTCTTTAAAACCATGACGATGCCATTTCACAAAACAATTCATGCAATGTTATAAGAAAAGTATTTCTTTTGCTATTTTAACAAAACTGATGCTTGAACCTACATGAGGGTTTCGAGCGCAGCTAAGAAGTCTGAGCGAATCAAGACACATCAGCGCAGCTTCTACACCTCAAATTTAAAAGGACATGTAATGCAACAGTGGGGCTCCACAGACAAAGTCCGAATCCCCAAAACGAGGCCATCAGAACCAAGTTCCGGCATCTCGTAGTCAAATACCAGCCAAACAACATACGAGCACCCGATTACAAACAACCGCACTCCCATATCACTGGTCAAAACAGGCTATAGACTCTTGGGGCACCTACCAGGTTTGCCCTGGGACCATCCTCGGTGTCGAGCCCCTCCTGACTCTCCACTAGGCAGTCGAACCCTACCGCAGAGCATGATGCAGTGTTCACGTAGACCGATTGGGCCACACCCTCCGCGGTCTACGCCCCTCTTAAAGTGGATCCACCCTCAGAGTCAAAAACCCGTCCATGTCATCGGAAGAGGCCCTAGTACGGGGGACTAGCCACGTATAGTGCAATCCGCTAACGCGTCCGTTCACTTGATTATCAACAAACTTTAATCCTGGTAGGAATGAGGTTTTCATATGTATTTACAGATCAAAGGGCCATTTGCCCGGCCATAATAACATATTCAAATCTTAAACATTTCAGAGCACAAAAAAAAATCCTCATTCGCCAGTCATCACATGCTTATGCAATTTCACAATTATGCCAATGCTAGATCTATATTCATGCATATCAAAATACGTAACTTTTCAAGCTAGAACATTTTCCAATATATAAATATTTCTGAAACACCTGCGTACAACAAACTTCTTATGCACCACCGTAATAGTTTGTTTTAAAAGAAACACGTATATGGAGCACCGCTCCTATGCATTTTTCTAGGAAACACGTAATACATTAGAGAGAACATCTCCAAAACACGCTGAGAAATATCGTTCGAAAAATAGCAATATTTTGTAAAGGTTAAAAAAAAAATATTTATATGTCTTGTAATATTTGAAATAAAATGGAGTTTATGGACTCACCTGGATGTAGATCTGGTGCTAAGATCCTACAAAATAATAATGCGAAAATACTTAATACCTGGGTATCAATCAAATAATCCTATTTCCTAAATAATGTCGAAATCCTACGAAATGAGCTTAGGAGATATATCTATACTTATATATTTACTCATAATAATTCTTTAAAAAGATCGAAAATCCTATACTCAAATATATATATACTCTTCCAAGAAACCGTAATTAATTATATACTATATACTAAAAATCCTTTTAAAAATATTTAATCCTAAAATAAATAACTAACTTAAAATATATATAATCTAACTAGAAATAAATCCCACTATATACTAAAGAAAACAAACAAACAATACACCTAAACTATATATATCTATATATTATAATGAAAATACAAAGGAAAGAAAAAGAAATAAAATACATAAAAAAAAATAAGAGAAGAAAACAAAAATACCAACTAACCTTAATATGAAATTGTCCTCAGATTGTGTCTTTTTTTTTTTTTTTGTTGCCAAACAAATGGCATATAAGCCCTGCATATATATATATATATATATATGTATAATGATTTGCATAAAAGAAAAGAAAGAAAAAGAACCGAGGGTGTGAGGTGGTTAAGGAGGAAAAGTAAAAAAAAAAACGGTGAGGGGGTGACGGATGGCTAGTATAGGTGGTGACGGTTTTCTTAATTGTTAAGTAGTTTTTTTTTATTTTTAAATCCCTTTATGAAAATGTCAAGTATTTAAATTTCTAAAATAAATACACTAGGTATTAAAAATAAAAATCCACTTAAAGGCATTTATAAATCTTAATAATAAAACCTCAATAATATAATAAAATTTTATTCCTATTCCTCAATATCCCCAAAATACTACTAAGTGCCAAAAACACTATATCCCACCAATATAGATCAAAACTCTATTTTTATTACATCCGAAATTTTGAAGTCATGCTAGGTACTTACGGAATAGGGCGTTACATTCTCATATTTTCTAACATACAAATTTATTATCTAAATAATTAAAAAAAATTTCTATTAATCATAAAGTAAAAACTTAAACCTAATTATCCAAATAAAATCATGAAAAAAACCTAAACCCTAATATAACGTTTTTAATGAAAACAAAAATTCGTACATATTTATTAATAACTACATTTTAAACATAAATCCAAACCATACTTTCACCAAAAAAATATATATATATATATATATAATGTAAAATTTTTATTTTAATAATAGATTTTTAAGCTTTGTATTATTTAAATTTTACAATTTTTAGGTTACAAAAAATAAAGTTTCAATAATTTCTAATGTTTAAAAAAAATAAAAATTAAAAATACCGAAATATAGATTCCCATATTTTCTAACATTCAAATTAATTACCTAAATAATTAAAAAAAATTTCTATTAATCATAAAGTAAGAAATTAAACCTAATTATCCAAATAAAATCATGAAAAAAATCCTAAACCCTAATATCACTTTTTTAATGAAAAAAAATTCGTACACATTTATTTATAACTATAATTTTAAACATAAATCCAAACCACAATTTCACAAAAAAAAAAAAAAAAAAGCATAATGTAAAATTCTGGATTTTAATAATAGATTTTTAAGTTTTGTATTATTTAAATTTTACGATTTTTAAGTTGCAAAAAAAAAAAAGTTTCCATAATTATCCAAATAAATTCATGAAAAAAACATTATCCCTAATATCACTTTTCAAATATAAAAAAATAATTACATACATAAAATTATCAAATTTGTACAAATTTATTAATAACTACAATTTTAAAAATAAATCCAAACATTCAAATAATGAAAAATTTTGGATTTTAATAATACATTTTTAAGTTTTGTATTATTTAAATTTTACAATTTGTAAGTTACAACAAAAAGATTTGTTTCATATTTTCTACTGTTTAAAAAAAATGTTAAAAATATTGAATTACATATTCTCATATTTTCTACTCAATAATTTATACGAAATATGCAAAATAATAATCTAAATAATTTCAAATAATCATAAAGTAAGGTAGTAAAGTAAACATAATTATCCACATCAATTAAAGAAAATAATACATCACCCTCATATCACTTTTCAAATTCAAAAATAATTATATACATAAAATAATCACATTTGTACACATTCATTAATAACAAACATTTTAAACATAAATGTAAAACCCATTTCCACAAAAAAAAAAATTAATTCAAGTTAATAAATAAAATTCATAAAAAACATTAACAAACAACAAATAACGAAATAATCACACTTAATATGTAATAAACAAAAAAATTTCTAAATAACTAAAAACTTACTGAAAATTTAAAATGCAGCTTTAGTAGCCTTCATACTCCAAATCCTTAATAGCCTTCGTACTCCAAAGAAAATCTCCAAGATTTACTAATTTAAATTGTAAATTTCAAAATAAAATACACATTTATTAGATGAAAAGAAATTAACACATAATAATAAGAAAAATAAAAATAGAGTAAATTACCTAGCAGTTGGCGGAGGCAGGAACAAAAAATTTTCTGAAGAAGAAGGATGAAAAAAGGAAGAAGAATGAGATGAAGGTGGCTGAAAAAAAGAAGAAAGAATGAAGGAGGCTGGAAAAACAGTAAGGGGGAAGGAGAGGAAATAGAGAAATTTTACTGAAATAAGGAGGAAAGGAGGAAAGAGAGTAAAAAAGGTGTGGTTAAATAAGCTGGGGAAAAAAAAGGGGGAGGAAGGGGAAGGGGGAGGGGGGAGGGGGGGAGGGGGGGCGGCCGCACAAAGTAGGGTTTTTTTATAACATGATAATGCACAGTCACTGTGCGTTATCAGCTTAATAACGCATACGCACAGTCATTCTGCGTTATCCATAGATCAGCGCCAGCTGGGATCCACGTCAGATTTTTACGCAATTAACGCGGTGATTAAGGATAACGCACAACGATTATGCGTTATCATAGAAACGATTATGCGTTATCATCTATGATAACGCACAATCGCTGTGCGTTATGCCCTGAACCGGAAAAAAAAAAAAAGGCAACTTCAATCTGCGTTTTTTAAAGTGGGCCAGGCCCAGAAAAAAAAACCAAAGGCAACTATAAATGAAAAGCCATTTAACAGTTTTCTATAGAAGAAAGTATATATATATATAGAGAGAGAGAGAGAGAGAGAGAGAGAGAGAGAGAGAGAGAGAGAGAGAGAGAGAGAGAGAGAGAGAGAGAGAGAGATGTCAAATAGGAATCTCAATTCAAGGATCAAGAAAGATAACAAAATTATGAATTTTTATTTAACTTATTGGACTAAATCTCTTCTCAACCAATCATATCATTTAAAAATAATTAAAGAAACCAAAAAGTTAGAAAATTAGATTGAAGTTTTGAAGGGTTGAGAGAGCTCTAAACTCAAAAACAACCCCTTCAGTATATGTATATATATATATATATACATACTAGAAAAACAAACTCGTGCTATGCTCAAAATCAATAATTAAAAAATAAATTAAAAATAATATATAAAAATAATAAAAAGACAAAAACAAATATAACAAATTTTTTTAAAAAAAATACAGTACCCCTTCTATAATACAAAAGTACAAAAATTAGTATGTTTCAAAATATTAACAAAATAAAATATTCATATTATTCTTTTATGGTGATAATTTTTTGTAGGAAGATCTTTCAATTCCTATGGTACCTCTAATTACATTTTAAGAACTAAGAATTTTAATAATTGTAATATATACATATATATTACTATATATATTCATCTACATATTTTCTTCTCTCTCCTCTCCTTATCCTTTCGACAATATATGTTTTGGTACAGTTGTCGCAATCACTGTATGTAATATTTCTTCTCTCTGCACTAAAAACTACTCCATTTTCTCCATTTGAAGGTATTAGAATTTGGGCTTGGAGCTAACTCACCCCAAAATGTATCTCAAGAAGAGGAGGATTGCCCAAATTTATTAAGGGTTCATTATTTCTTTAATTAGACGATGTGAGATTCTCAACACACTCCCTCATGCCCAAGCTGATCATTTAGGACTGGAGCGTGACATTCTGTAGGACATCATTTGCGGGTGGCCCAATATCATGATTCTGATATCATATTAGAATTTAGGCTTGGGCCTAACTCACCCGAAAAGTACCTAAAGAGGAGGAGGATTGCCCAAGTTTATTAAGGGTTAATTATTTCTTCAATTAGCCGATGTGAGATTCTTAACAGAAGACTACCACATATTTGGTGTGTGTTTCAAGGTGTTAGGTTTGTTTTTTCTCTATTCATGAATATTTCATCACAATATTCTAATATCTGTTCATAATCTGATTTTAATACTTTATTCATAGAGATAATGAGAATGGATATTGATTTTAATTCTTTGTTTTTACCTATTTTGGTACAGTTTTCATGACCAATGTTTGCTCTACCAAAGTGTCAAATTTTTTATGTGTATACAGTATAATTCTTTCTCTGTTTCTTTTCACAGGTATTTTAATATATGATTCTAATATACTTTTAATACTTTGTTCATAGAGATAATCAAAATGGGTATTGATTTTAATTTTTTGTTTTTTCACCGTTTTTGGTACAGTTGTCATAACCAATGTCTGCTCCAAAGTGTCTGATTTTTTCTGCGCATAAACTGTTTCCCAATTTTGAATGTAGTATTTTGTTGGCATCAATTTTTGCATAATTTCTTCTCTTTCTACACTAAAAACTATTCCACATTCTCTATTTGAAGACTACCACTCATTTGGTGTCTGCTCTAAGGTGCCATGTTAAGAAATTTAAAGCGCGGAGAAGAATAATATTGAATGCTTCACTTGATTGTCTTCTTATTCATTATGATCTATTATTTATAGGCTACAAAATATCCTAATCCTAATCAATATAGGATTCTAACCAACCAAAAATAAGGAATACTGCTATAATCATAGCATAATACAAAGTATCCTAGTTATAATCAATATAGGATTCTAACCAAATAATCTCTTATAGAATCCAAGATAATCTAGGAGAATCACATACTGATGTGATATCTCCAACACCCTCCCTCAAGTTGGAACGTGCAAAATTGCATGTCCAACTTGCCATAATTTTCAATTTTTTTCGTAACGTGCAAATTGCACATCTGGTAGTCTTCCACCATCTGTCGTTGTGGTCTTTACCATCTGTCGTTGTGGTCTTTACCATCACTCGCTGTCTCTATGGTTTTTGTCATCAATCGCTGTCTCTATGGTTTTTGTCATCAATCGCTGTCGCTGTGGTTTTTTTGTCATCAATCGCTGTCGCTGTGGTTCTTCCATCAGTCGCAGTCGTTGTGATATTCTTCCATCAGTCGCAGTCGTTGTGATCTTCTTCCATCAGTCGCAGTCGTTGTGGTTTTCTTCCATCAGTCGCAGTGGCTTGCGTAATCCATCATCGAAAATTCCTTTGATGTCGCTTTAGAGTTTTTTCGATAAAGCAACCATCAATTTCCAATTTCAATTTCTAAATTTAGGTGCTTCAAATATTTGTCGATGAAGCTACCTGACTTGAATATGATTTATAAAAAATATATATAATCTCCTAAATTTTTATTGAAGCAAATTAGAAGAAATATTAGAAACCTAAAAAAACGTGTCCAAACTGAACGAAAAGAATTGTTCAAGCTGAATGAAAAGAGAATAAAATCATAGATGTGAAAGTTTTTTTTTTTTTCTTTTTCTTCTTCTTTTTCAAACCTGGCTCTGGCTCTGATACCATGTCAAGAAATTTAAGGCGCGGAGAAGAATAATATTGAATGCTTCACTTGATTGTCTTCTTATTCATTATGATCTATTATTTATAGGCTACAAAATATCCTAATCCTAATCAATATAGGATTCTAACCAACCACTAATAAGGAATACTGCTATAATCATAGCATAATACAAAGTATCCTAGTTATAATCAATATAGGATTCTAACCAAATAATCTCTTATAGAATCCAAGATAATCTAGGAGAATCACATACTGATGTGATATCTCCAACATGGCAGGTTTTTTTTTTCTTCTCTATTTATGTATATTTCATCAGGTATTTTAATATTTGTTTCTAATATGATTTTAGTACTTTGTTCATAAAGATAATAAGAACAGATATAGATTTGAATTCTTTATTTTTTCACGTATTTCGGTTCATTTGGCACAATGTTCTATTTTTTTTTTTTTAAATTCAATTGCCTTTCATTAAAATATTACATGTTTTTGTTCTCCCCATAGTTGTAGTTTAAGCGTATTTTTTTACTTAACATATTAATTTTTGACACCTTCTCTCTTTCTACCCTAAAGACTACTCCATACCTTTATATGAAGAGTACTTCACACATTTGGTGTATTCTTCAAGGTGTCAGGTTTATTTTTCTCTATACCTATATATATTTCATCAAATATTTTAATATATGTTTCTACATATAATCCGATTTTAATACTCTGTTCCTTGAGATAATTTAATAGTTTTAGTGTGATGTCTACTTCGAGGTGTCACGTTTAGTGTGTCACATATTCTCGGTGTCTTTTTTCATTTATTATTTTCTTGGAAGTGTTTCAATTTTGAGAGCATCAAACATTTTTTATTTGGGCATCGTATAGATTTCAAATGAGTCATGAAGAAATTCTCCAAATTTGTCTTAAGATAACAATTTTGTAGCTTTTGATAGTTAACATGGCAATTTTGAAAAAAAAAACAAATATTCTTTATTTATTGTATTTATTTTTGAAAATTTTTAAATTTATTAAATTCTATTACTTTTAAATGTTAATTTTAATTTATTTTATTGATTATTAACCTGCGCATGGCACTGATTGTTTTGCTAATATATATAAATATGTATATATATATATTAGAAAAACAATCTGTGCTATGTGCTATATATGTGAGTCAATATTTAGTAAATAAATTAAAATTAATATTTAAAATAATAAATTTTACAAAAAATTAAAACAATTAAATATCTCTAAACATAAAACAACAATGTTTAAAAATAAATAAAATAAGTAAACATTATTATCTAAATTTTATAGGAATGTAAAAATATTGTAGAGTGTACATTTGTTAATTTTAGAATAATATAACAATCAGAAATAATTGATCAAATATATTGATGGTAATATTATAAACCTCAATAACCTTCCCGATCTTACCCTTCCTTGTCCAAAATTAAATAAAATACAAATTTTTTTGAAGGGATAAAATTAAAAATATAAGATGACAGTGTTTTTTATATTAAAGATTTATAACTTAAAAATATATTTTTATTTCATTGTTCCAGTATAGTTCTTTCCTTAGGAGTGACATAAACTCACAAAGGAACAAACAAAGGAAAAAATATTAATACAAACATTTCGATGGAGTATTTCACATTGAAGGTTTTAAAATGCAAGATAAACCTCAAGAAGCCTTTTTCAGGGGCATGAAATGTATTTGGATTTTGAGAAATAATTTGCAAATAACCAAATCATTAGCACTAAAAGTGAATAAAATGTAATGTACTCTAATTCAGCTTAAACTATAGATTTATGTAAGCATGATCTAGTTTATATTTTATTACTATTTTTAGACCAATTAAATAGTACTTTTAAAACAGATTTGGAGGATAATGATCATTGGAAAATATAGAACATAACCATCGCAATACCATGATCATTTGGGAAAAAAAAGGAAAGGAGAAAGCAGTAGAGTATTTGAACGGATTAATGAAGATAATACATTGAATGTAGATCATAAGTCATCACTATGACAATTTCATGACCGTTTTATATATATTTTTTTATTAAAAAAAAAAAAAAGAGTACTTGAAGAATTTTCCATGTTTGGGATCCTCAAACTTTTCCATTGAATATGTTCTTTTCTTGAGTGAGTGTTTCTTTGTGGTCCTTTGCGTATCAATTCTTTTACTGCTTGAATGCTACTTTTCTAAAGATTAGACCATACCATCTCATGCTTAGACTTATGTTTTTTTGCAGTATGTTATTATTATACCTTCTGCAACTCATGAAATGATGAAATTCAAAAGATTTGGGAAAAATGTTTGAGAGCAACCGCGACTCTAACCTTTATGTTGTGTCCTTGCTTATGATTTGTGGCAGCACCAGATCAAACTTATATATCATAGAAATATTGGAAAACCTATATTCTTAGGCAATGTTTTTGGTAATAAGGTTTAAAGTAATTGAAACACCAACTTAGAAGATTAATATGCAATTATCAAGGAAAATTGCCAGTAATAGAAAGATTAGTATTCTATTAAAATAACCATGAAAGAGGTTGTTGGTCCAGTGGCCCAATTATTTTTTCACATTATTTTCATTTTCTGTTTTGGCCCATTTTTATCCCAATGATGTTAGTAAGCTTGGTGGGCCTTGTGTGTGATTGGAAGTTGGGCTGGCAGAGATGCCGGGCGGGCCGGGTTCAACCCGACCCTCCCAGGCGACTCGGCTATATATACTTATCTTTCTCCAGCTTTTGCCTTAATCTTCTCATTCTGCTTCTTGTGCCGCCGCTGCCTCATTCTCTCTCTTCTTGACCTTCTGTCTTCTCTCTTCGTTCGAGCAATCAGACTGCTCGTTCTTTGTGTGTGACCCTTCGGGACCCTTACCTGTTCGTCGGTGCCGGCTAACCCTTCGGGTTACCGTGTGTGAGACCGTAGGCACAAAGGGGAAAGGGGACTTCTGGCACTTCTTGCTGAGAGAGAAACGAGAGAGTTCTCATTTCGAGGCCACCGGCTACTGAGGGATTCGTCGTCTCTTCACTGGAAGGACAAGTCGGACAGGCGGGACGTGGACGGTCAGACCGAACTCGCGGAGCTCGTTCGTCTTCCACCCGTGGTGTCCAAATCCGAGACCTGAAGGGTCTCGAGGTAAGGAAAGATTCCACCTTTTCTTTGTTACTGTGTTTTCACTATAACTGTTGTGTGTTTCTGGCTGGATCGGAGACGGAAGTCACTGAAGCCGATCTGAAGACGGGAGTCACTGAAGCCGAAGACCGTTACTGTAATAGTATAGGTTTTCTTTCTGCTATTTGTCTTTCCCTTTTTCATTGTTGGATCTGTAATAGTATTTAGCAGCTGTAATAGTAAATAGGGCGGTTGGTTTTATCTGTTGGTAGCCGGAAAGTTGTAACAGTGGTATCAGAGCCTGGTTGTCGGAGTTACTATCCGACTACCACTTGGTGTCAGATCCAGGCGGGATCTGACTGACAGAAAAATTTCTAAACCCTTCCTTTTATTTTCTGCATCTGCTTTCTTTATTACTATTATTATCTGCTAGATCTACTGCTATTGGTTTGTCTGTGAAACTATTCTGAAACTGTTTCTGTTTACGCAAACGCTTTTGCCATTACTGTTATTTTTTGTGAAACCTGCTGCTAAAGTTGTTACAACTTTTGCTTCTGTTCATGCTGTTTCTGTTTCTGGTTTACTGTCCTATTTCCGTTTCATAACTGCAGTATTCTTTTTGGGTTCTGTTTCTGGCAATCTTTCTTTGGAAAATCCCAAAACCCAAGCCTGGCTGGGAGTCCAAGAGACACCCAGTATCTGTGACTTGGTGATTTTCTCTAATTGCTTAACCTGTGATTTGAATCCTGTTCTGTGGTTATTTTAAATCTCTTTGTTGTTTCGTATCGGTTAAATTTGTGTGTACATTTGCGCTGTTTTTGGTTATAAACTATTCTGGCGTATCACGTACTGAACTGTTCTGTTTTTCCATCAAAGCAAAATCCGGGCATTTTATTTTTTTTTTCGTGACAAAACTTCCTGTTTTTCAAATCTTTCATTTGTCTAGCCAGCAGTTACTCCCATTTGCCATTTAACCATGTCTGTTCAAAAGATTGAAACTGACAAGTTTGATGGCAAATCAGATTTCGTAATGTGGCGCAGAAAAATGAAAGCTGTTTTAGTCCAAAATAAAATCGCACCCGCTATTTGCAGTCCTGAAAAGTATCCGGAGTCTTGGAAGGGCGAAGTGCTTTCGTAAAAACTTGGTGATGCGCATAGTTGCCTCACCTTACATTTAACCGACAACGTTTTAAGAGAAATAGACGAAAAAGACAACGCTTTTGAAATATGGACCAAACTTGAAAAACTTTATTTAGGAAAGTCTTTATCCAATAAGATTTATTTAAAAGAATAGCTTTTTGGTTTTAAAATGAGCGGGTCGAAATCTCTTTCTGAAAACATCGACGATTTAAACAAAATTGTTTTAGAACTACAAAACGTCGGTGAAAAGATTTCTGACGAAAATGTTGCCGTAATTTTATTAAACTCTTTACCTGAATCTTTTAACGATGTCAAGTCTGCTATTAAGTACGGTAGAGATGACTTGACTCTTGCCGATGTGAAAAACACTTTGAAATCAAAGGACCTTGATTTACGAAAAGAAAATAAATCAAACGGAGAAAACCTTTACGTGCGAGGGAGGGTTGACCGGAGGGAATCTTTTAGTCACCGCTCTAAAAGTAAAGGGAGGTCGAAATCTCGTGATAAGAAAGTGAAATGTTTTTATTGTGGCAAGGAAGGTCATATGAAAAACAAGTGTTTTAAAAGGATCAAAGAGGAAAAACAACGTAAACAAGGTAAAGGGAGTGATAAAAATGACAAACCACACGATTTTGAATCAGATGGTAACTCTATGTATTCTGAAGTGTTGTGTGTGTCTTCTTCCCTTTCCCCTGTTTCTGATCACTGGATCCTTGATTCAGGTTGCACTTTTCATATGACGCCCAACAAACATTGGTTTTCAGATTTCAAACCCCTTGATCAGGGAAAGGTTTTTATGGGCAATAATCACGTTTGTGAAATAAAAGGAATTGGAAATGTTTTCATAAAAATGCATGATGGGGTGACCAGAAAACTAACTGAGGTGAGATACGTGCCCGACCTCCGTCGGAATCTAATCTCCCTTGGTGTTTTTGACACAAATGGTTTTTCTTATAAATCTGAAAACGGCATTATGAAAGTTTGTAAAGGAGCACTGGTCATGCTCAAAGGTTTTTAAAGGGATGGTCTCTACCATCTAATTGGAAAAACTGTTTTAGAAGCATCTGCATTGGTTTCGAAAATTGTTCCTGAAAAGACTCTGTTGTGGCACCGAAGGATTGGCCACATCAGTGAGAAAGGACTACATTGCCTTCACAAACAAAATCTTTTGGGTGGTGCCAAAATCGAATCTTTGGATTTTTGTGACCACTGTGTACTCGGAAAACAACATAAAATCAGTTTTTCTGTTGGCACACACAAGTCCACTTCTGTTCTTGACTATGTGCGTTGCGATTTGTGGGGACCTGAAAAGGTTCCAACTTATGGTGGGAATGTTTATTTCTTATCTGTTGTTGATGATTTCTCTAGGCATGTTTGGGTCTTTCTGTTAAAATCTAAAGATCAAACTTTTGAAAAGTTTTCTGAATGGAAACGCCTTGCCGAAAATCAAACTGGAAATAAACTAAAAACCATTAGGAGAGATAATGGTCTTGAGTTTTGCAATAAAAAGTTTTCTGATTTATGTGCATTGCATGGCATAGTACACCATAGGACTGTTAGGCACAACCCTCAGCAAAATGGAGTTGCTGAGAGGATGAACCGTACTATTATGGATAAGGTTAGGTGCCTTATAGTATCTTCAGGAATTCCAAAACCTTTTTGGGGCGAAGCTGTAAGTACAGCTGTCTACCTCATTAACAGATCACCTTCAACAGCCATAAACTTCAAAACTCCCTTAGAGATGTGGTCCGGTGAACCACCAAATCTCTCAAACCTTAGAGTATTTGGGTGTGCTGCATTTGTACACCAAAAAGAGGGTAAGTTAGACCCTAGGTCAAGAAAGGGAGTGTTCTTAGGATACCCTAGTGGGGTGAAGGGTTACAAAGTTTGGCTCAAAGGTGAGCCGGGAGTGAGGGTTATGGTGAGTAGGGATGTGGTTTTTAACGAACTTGATATGCCTTGCCTAAAGGCTGAAACCAACCCTGATAACCCTAGTGACATTCCTGTTGATGGAAATATTCCCGTGGAGGTGGACACCTCCGAACCTTCACAACCCCACGATCAACCTGAAACCAGTGGAGCGTCGGACATACCGACCGAGGAGCAGCCTGAAAATAACACGCCTGAATCTGAGAATTCAGATGAGGATGATGAGGATCATCCCGAGACACAAGCCCAAGCCCTAAGTGACTACCAGCTGTCTAGAGATAGGGCTAGGAGAGAGACGAGAAAACCCGCTAGATATGGTTACTCCTACATAGTCTCATATGCTTGTGCTGCTGCATCCTTTATTGAAGAAAAGGAACCACTGTGTTTTTCTGATGTTTTAAAGAGTCCAAACCGTTCTTTATGGTTGCGTGCCATGGAAGAGGAAATGTCCTCACTGCATAAAAACAAAACCTGGATTCTTGTTTCAAAACCCTCTAAGCAAAAATTGATTGACTGCAAATGGATTTTTAAAATCAAGGAGCCAGATTCTGCCAATGAACCCCCAAGGTTCAAGGCTAGGCTGGTTGCAAAAGGCTTTTCTCAAATTGAGGGCATTGATTTTAATGAAATATTTTCTCCTGTTGTTAAGTACAAAACAATCAGGATAATGCTTGCTATTGTTGCATTTTATGATCTTGATTTGGAACAACTTGATGTCAAAACCGCATTTTTGCATGGGGAACTTGATGAGACCATTTACATGCGTCAACCACCAGGTTTTGAGGAAAAGGGTAAGGAGAACATGGCATGTTTGTTGAAGAAGTCCTTGTATGGACTTAAGCAGTCACCTAGGCAATGGTATAAACGTTTCGACTCTTTTATGTTGAAAGCTGGTTTTATTAAGAGCAGTTATGATAGCTGTTTATATTTTTGTGGCAATAATGTTGAAACTGCTATTTATCTTTTACTGTATGTTGATGATATGCTAATTGCCTGCAAGTATAGGGATAAGATCACCCGCTTGAAATCTTTGTTGAAGTCCGAATTTGATATGAAGAACTTAGGTTCTGCGTCTAGAATCCTTGGGATGAATATTAGTAGGGACAGGGCTGATAGATCCTTATTCATATCCCAGAAACCCTTCTTGCAGAAAATTGTTTCCAAATTTTCAATGCATTTATGCAAACTAGTTTGTACACCACTTGCGAGCCACTTCCAACTCTCCGAAAAATCTTGCCCCAAAACCGACAAAGAAAAGAATGATATGGCCCATATTCCTTATAGAATGGCTATAGGATCGGTCATGTACTCTATGATATCCACCCGTCCTGATATTGCTTATTCCATAAGCCTTTTTAGCCGATTTATGTCTAATCCGGGTAGGGACCATTGGGCAGCTCTTAAGTGGTTGTTGTGCTATATTAATGGGACTATTGATAGAGGTCTCCTTTATCATAATTGGTCTAATGATTTTGGACTGGTTGGGTATGTTGATTCTGACTTTGCAGGTGACAAAGATGGTAGGAAATCTACCACCTCTTATTTCTTTACTTTGGCAGGGAATTGCATATCTTGGAAGTCACAGCGGCAGCCTGTAGTCGCCTTGTCGACTACGGAGGCTGAATACATTGCTGCCACTGAGGCAATCAAGGAAGCCATTTGGCTTCAGGGCTTATTGTCTGAATTGCATGTTTTAAAATTGAAAGCTGTGATTTTTACTGATAGTCAGAGTTGTCTTCACTTGTGTAAAAACCCTGTTTATCATGAAAGAACTAAACACATAGATGTTAAGTATCATTTCATTAGGGAAAAAGTGTCAAGTGGCTTAATTAATATTGAGAAAATTAGTACTAATGATAATCCTGCTGACTTTGGTAATAAAATTGTGACAACTGACAAGTTTTCTTTGTGCAGGGACCTCCTTCATATTGATGAAGGTTGACTCTATTGGAGTCATTGTTGGCCGAAAAGTTAGATGAAAATATTGTTCAAGGTGGAGTTTGTTGGTCCAGTGGCCCAATTACTTTTTCACATTATTTTCATTTTCTGTTTTGGCCCATTTTTATCCCAATGATGTTAGTAAGCCTGGTGGGCTTTGTGTGTGATTGGAAGTTGGGCTGGCAGAGATGCCGGGCGGGCCGGGTTCAACCCGACCCTCCCAGGCGACTCGGCTATATATACTTATCTTTCTTCAGCTTTTGCCGTAATCCTCTCATTCTGCTTCTTGTGCCGCCGCTGCCTCATTCTCTCTCTTCTTGACCTTTTGTCTTCTCTCTTCGTTCGAGCAGTCAGACTGCTCGTTCTTTGTGCGTGACCCTTCGGGACCCTTACCTGTTCGTCGGTGTCGGCTAACCCTTCGGGTTACCGTGTGTGAGACCGCAGGCACAAAGGGGAAAGGGGACTTCTGGCACTTCTTGCTGAGAGAGAAACGAGAGAGTTCTCATTTCGAGGCCACCGGCTACTGAGGGATTCGTCGTCTCTTCACCAGAAGGACAAGTCGGACAGGCGGGACGTGGACGGTCGGGACCGAACTCGCGGAGCTCGTTCGCCTTCCACCCGTGGTGTCCAAATCCGAGACTCGAAGGGGTCTCGAGGTAAGGAAAGATTCCACCTTTTCTTTGTTACTCGTGTTTTCACTATAACCGTTGTGTGTTTCTAGCTGGATCGGAGACGGAAGTCACCAAGCCGATCCGAAGACGGAGTCACCGAAGCCGAAGACCGCTACTGTAATAGTATAGGTTTTCTTTCTGCTATTTGTCTTTCCCTTTTTCATTGTTGGATCTGTAATAGTATTTAGCAGCTGTAATAGTAAATAGGGCGGTTGGTTTTATCTGTTGGTAGCCGGAAAGTTGTAACAGAGGTCTTTATCAATCTAATGAGAGGAGAATATACTAATTGTGGTTATCGTTCTTTTCCCCCCAATTTTCCCAATTTTATGCTAGCTTAAACTCAATTTCAGTATTAAAAAAAAAGAATTTGAAAATGATAACCATGTATTTATATAAAGAAAGATATTGATAATCATGTGCATTTGTCCGAAACACCTACTCTGTTCTTCTATTTACTCTTCTCTCATCTACGTTGGTTGCAACAAAAAGAACAGAGACAAACCCATAATTCAATGGAACCCTGTTGCCAGATCCGACCATAGCCATGCATGTATTCTCAGTGCCTATCCCCATGTATATATATTTTGTTTCAAGGAGAAGCAATATTGTCAAAGTAACAGAAAATTTCAGGGGATGATGAAGATGAAAGTCGTGACAAAGTTTACATACTTATCGATAACCATTTCAAAGGGGAAAAAAACTTGCAACTAATAGAGAAGAATCCGGTAAGAAAGATTATTACTGCAATAAACAATAAAGAATCGTAAATGAAGAATCAGAAGAATAATTAAAATGGTAGAAGCTTTTTAGAGGAAACGGAATCAGAACGGGTAAACATGATCGCTTACGTGGTTATTGGTTAGTAATGATAAGGTTGATCAGAGGTTTAGTTAAGATGGAATTGTAATTAATGTCATAACCAATAAGAACTTTTCTAACTAATAAGAAAATAAAAAGATATAGAAATTAAGATTGAAGTTTTCAAGGTTTTAAGAGAGGAGAAAGAATAAAATAGTTATTCTAATGTAGATAGTAGTAGACTAGTTAAAGACATGTGCAATCCACGAGAGACATACCATTTTTCTCAAGACATTGATTGAAAAGATTTTTAAAATATGAATCACTTAAAATAATTTAGCCCTTAAAAAAAAAATTTCAAAACAT
Source organism: Catharanthus roseus (assembly GCA_028651295.1). Lineage (NCBI taxonomy): Eukaryota > Viridiplantae > Streptophyta > Magnoliopsida > Gentianales > Apocynaceae > Catharanthus > Catharanthus roseus. The sequence continues at coordinate 11,594,024 of JAPQWS010000016.1, forward strand.
TTTCAAGTATCCAACATTTCATAAAGAAAAAAGAAAAATATAAAAATAGCATCATTACCCTAAAAGAACCATTAAGGTTTTTACAATCAAAGAAAATTTATAATGGAAAAAATAAGATTAAAACCTCAAAAATCTATTGACCAAAAAAAGGAAGAAAAAATTATGAGTAATTGTCCTCATGGAAGAACACCCTCGCCTCCTCCTACCCCTTTTCTAATATTACTCCCACAATTTCCTCCTCTAACCACTCCTCCCCTCCCCCTTCTCCAGAAAAACAAAAATAAATTTATGTTTTATATTTAAAGAAAGTTTACCTTGAGGAAAAAAAAAAAAAAAAAGAAAACTAAACCTTCATACACATTTCTTAAAAAAACAAAATCATCTCATACTAATAGAATCGATGCATTGATATAGTAAAAAATCTCACTCAAGAATGAGAGTCTCTCTCGTTGAAGAGTCCTAATCCTAGTCATCTAGGTTTAGTTTCACTGGTCTTTTGATCTTCTTTGTTGATAGTCGTAATCTCTCAAGCAATTTGAACCGCCATCACTTTATCTTTCTTTTCTTAATCATCTCTTCTTGCTTTCTGTGATTTCTCTTGAATCTATGGCTAGTGATATCTCTACTATCATAGATTCCTTTTCACTCACGGATGAGGAGACTCAATGTGTCGGTCTGCCCAAAACTGTAGTTGAAAGGGGTATTGACTCTTGCAAATTCAGTGTCTTCATGATTGTTTATGGACGAGGATTTATCCATGCACCTGGATTTTGCATTGCAATGGCTAAACCTTGGAAGTGTGCGGCGAATTCTTTCAAACTCTATGTTTTAAAAGACAATGTCTTTCACTTGATTTTCACCACAGCTGAGATACAGGATCGGGTGCTCTTTGAGGGACTGTGGAACTTTGATAATAAACTTCTCATCATAAAGCCATGGGATCCTGTCTCACAAGAACCTCTTCAGATCTTTGATTCCACTTACTTTAGTTATCGTGTTTCAGGTCTACCTTCATGGTGTTATATGCCAGAAATCGGCAGATTGCTTGCTTTTGTCCTTGAGGACAATGTTCAGTTGGAAATTTGCACTAGCAAGAGGAATAGCATTGTTGTGGATCTAAAAACCTCTTTGTCGATGTATTTGGTACAAATCCTAGGTTTAGGTAAAGTGGAAGCCAAAATACAATATGAACGGCTTCCAACTTTTTGCTATTTCTATGGCTGGATCGGACATATTTTTACTCATTGTGATGTGTTGAAAAACACTCTGGGTCATGTAATGATCTCCCATCCTTACCTTGAATCATTAGGAGTCTCGGATAAATCAGAGTTCGATTATTCACGTCATGAAAAATTGTCTCTTAGTAATGATGTTGGATTCATTTCTTCGATTAGAGCTCTTAGCAGTCTTATAATGTGGGTTTTGATTGTGAATATTTTGTAGACATATTTGGCCTCTCTGAAGATCTTGGGCTTTTTTGGAATAATGTTTGTGTGTCTTTGTTAGGTTATTATGTGGTCATATTGATGTTTCTCTTATTTTGTCTAATTCTTTACATTTTTGTTTCACGGGAATCCTAAGCCTGAGCTTCAAAAGTTCTCTTGGGATCTCCTTTGTAGATTGCAATCTCTTTCTCATCTACCTTGGCTTGTTGTAGGCGATTTAGTGAAATATTTTCATTAGATGAAAAGACAGAAGAGCAAGAAATAACTAGAAAGGGCCCCAAGCTTACCTGGAAAGGGCCCAAAGAATCCAATGATCATATTAGAGCCTGCCTTGATAGAGGACTTTGTTGTGACTCTGTTTTCTCAATTGTTTCCTTCTTACAAAGTGCTAATCAATTCGATAAATCATTATGATCATCTTGCACATCATATTAGTCTATCTAATTCTACTATCAATCCTACAAGTAGAATTTCCAAAAATAAGCGTTTTAGGCCTCATTGGATGTGGGAAGAGGAATGTTATGATTCTTTTAACAAGCTTTGGATCCTTGATTCTAGCCTTTCTGCAGATTCTATTAGAACCAATCTTGGTTCTATATTGGATCATCTTATGGAATGGAGCAAGAAGAAATATGGAAATTAGCCTCTTGCCATTAAGAAAATAAAATAAAAGCTTGATAATATCAAAGATCCTATTGCAATTAAAAACTCTATACTCTATTATTTTAAATCCATTCACTCTTATATTATTTCTTTGCATGTTTTGCAGGAAGGTACGATTTATAAAACAAAATCATTATTCTAGAAGAGGTTACCCACCCAGGCCCCTGAAACAAATGAAAGGAAGGAAAGCCCCCGCACCTGTGGTCTTTAGGCTTGTTTTCTCCAAAAATACGGTTCTTGGTGATTTATATAACGGGGATGATATTAGTCCCTTCAATGGTACTAACATCACACTTATCCCTAAAATTAACAATCCGTTGATCTATTGGGCTTTGCAATGTTATTTACAAATTAATTTCTTAACCATTGTCAATAGGCTTAAACCTCACATGAACTCCATTATTCATGATAGTCAAAGCGCTTTTTGCTGGTTCTAATCATTTTGCTTGAAAATTGGATCTCAGTAAGGCTTTTGACAGGGTTGAATGGAATTATCTGGAATCCATTATGCTTGCCATGATGTTTCCTCCTAATATAGTATTATTTATTATGAGATGCATTTGTACTCTCTTTTTCTATTCTTATTAATGGATACGCTTCCCCTTCCTTTACCACTACTAGGGGTATCCGCCAAGGTGATCCATTCTCTCTACATTTATTAATATGTACGGAAGGGCTCTCTTCTATGATTCACCATGCTGAAAGAAAGGCTTTATTTGTCAGATTACTCTTTAGCTGGAACTCCACCTCCATTTCACAACTCTTCTTTGCAGATGATAATATTATCTTTTGCCAAGCAAGTTCTTAGCACGCAACAACTATCCATAATGTTTTGCAAGACTTTGCCGCCATCTTAGGATAGGAAGTAAATTTCCAGAAATCCACCTTATTTTTGATAAATTTGTTCCTTTGCCTTTGCAGGATGCTATCATTACAACATTAGGAATCCCAGAAAGTGAAGGAATTGGAACATATCTTGGTTTACCATGTCTTATTGGAAGGTTAAAAAAAGGATATTTTCAATTTGTCAAAGATAGAGTTTGGAAAATATTAAACAACTGGAAGAAAAAAGTTCTTTTTGTTCAGATTATTATGCCTACTCACATTATCACATCTTCAAATTCTATGATTTTTCAATTTTTTTTGGGGGGGGGGGGGGGGGAGGAGAGGGGTCTGAAGGCAATAAAAAACTTGGAATGATCTTTGCAAACTTTGAAAGTTTTAATTTAGCACTTCTTGCTAAACAATGTTGGTATATCACTCTTTCTCTTTCACCTTTGAGGGCATAATATCTCCAGGCTTAGTGCTATCCTAATAGGATTTTCCTGGCTACTTCGTTGGGTGGTAGACCTTCTTATCTTTGGCAAATCTCTTGGAAGGTCGTAATCTTCAATCACTCAGTCTGAAATATTGTATTGGTAATGACCTCTCCACTAATATTTGGCCTGATGATTGGATTCTCTCCACTAATACCTAGGTTTACTCCATCATCTTTTTTGCTCTCTAAAGGTGGGGAAAGAAATTGGCAGATCTCGTTGATTTTAATCAATGCATTTGGAGAGAAGACATACTTAGACACATTTTTCTCCATCATGAGGTGGAGGCAATCCTTCAAATTCCTCTTAACCCTGCATGGCCTTCGAATGGTATTTATTCTGTTAAATCTTGGTGTAAAGTGGGAATAGATTTCACAAAGGACTCTACATCAGCAGAAGGTCCCTTAGATTTGCATCAAGAATGTAGACTTTCGAACTACATCCATAAAATTCCGGTCTAATCGAAGATCAGAATCTTTCCATGCAAGGCTGTGTTAAATATTCTTCCAACTGGTAAAAACCTTCAGACAAGAGGCTTATATGAAAAAATAATTGTGTGCATTATGGGTTCCTGCTAGAGGATGATAGACATGCCCTTTTTCAGTGCTACTTTGCGAAACAAGTATGGGAAAACATATCCCTTGTAGATAAATGGTCAAGGTATATTGTACTTAGTTTCAAAGATCTTATGTACTCAATCTTATTACACCTGAGAAAAGAAGTTACGATTTTTGCCACTTGTATATGGTTCGTTTGGTTTGCTAGGAACAAGTTTCGTCATGGAGGTACAATCACAAATGCAAATTCACTTGCATTGAGGATTATATATTTCTCAGAAGAATTTTTAAGGGCCAATCAGGGCTCTCCCTCAAATCCTAAAGCGATCCCTATTATGAATTTCTCAAAGAACATGGAGGCCACTGTATCCCAGGACTCTTAAGTTAATACAGATTTGACTCTCTCGGATGATAAATTTGGCATTAGTATTCTTGTACGTAGTTATTTGGGTATTCCTCTTTTAGCAAAGGCTATACCTTGTATGGGTTGTTTTAATATTAGTTACAGGGAGCTGCTAGCCATCATTGAGGGATATGTTTCAGTATCCACATAGGGGGAATGTAGATTATTGAAAGGGACACTCTTCTAGCCCTCAATAATCTTAATTCCGATGGTGAAGATTTTTCGGAACTAGGTACTTTATCTTCTGGTTTTCGCAATAGCATAGATGTGTCTTCTACTTCTTTCTCCCATGTGTATAGATCAGGAAGTATCCCAGGACACATTCTAGCAACAGTTGCTCTAGCCTCTAATTTTGTCCATGAAGGTACTAGGAACCTACCCCACGATGTAGCTTGCGCTATCATGTTGGATTTTAATAATATATAATTAAGTTTTATTTTAAAAAAAAAAAAGAATCGATGCATTGATTCCACTCTCCCCTCCAAAAAGAAAAATCTTCTATTTTAGATGTTCCCCTTAAAAGGAACCCTTTTGTATACCAACACCAACATATGATCTTTTGCTACATCTTATGTAAAAGTCCTCCTAAATTGTCAAGTTTTCCTGTTAACACATGATCCTGTAATATTCAAAAAGTTATGTTTTGGAGACAAAATGACATGAAAATAATAATACATAAGAGAACTTTAAAAAAATTATATTAACAAAAGAAAAAAAGAACAATATAAATAGAAATACATATATAGAAATAGCATAGTCAGGATTTTGAATTTTAAAATAATAATAATACATAGGAGACCTTTAAAAAAATTATATTAACAAAAGAAAAGAAGAACAACAAAAATAGAAATACATGTGTAAAAAGGAGCATATTAAGAATTTTTAAGTTTATTCTATTTTAGGTCTATTTTTATTATATTTTCTTAAAATAAGAACAAAGTGCACGTGTATTTAGATTGTGAAACAAAATAGACAAAGAATACTTACCTTTATTATTCTTGAAAAGTGAACTAAATAATAAACAAAGATTATGTGCAATCGGAGAAAGTACAATATGAAAGATTATGTTTAAACATCCAAAAGTAAATCCTAACCTAGAAGCTTTTAAGTTTGAAAGACTTCAAAAATACATAAAATCTAAAAAAGTAGAAAAATTCTAAAATCAGGAAAGCTCATAAGGGGGAAAACTTACATTTTTTCAACCACACAAGTAGAACTAACACCATGTAAAGGGGGCGCTTCTAGGTTAGAATCTACCAAATAAAAGTAGGGAAATTATCAGAAGCTGTAGTATCAAATATGAAAATTTTCAATAATATTAACACTAAAAACATCATATCATCTTGGATGAGCACTTTTCATTAAAGAAAAGTATGAAGAATCAGTTCATAGGTAAAAAAGACATTAGAGTGGGTGTGATAAAAAAAAACAATCCTTACCTATATTAATTGTTGTAGTCTGCCTATGCACGCGCAATTATTCTCCATGAAACATGTAATGTACATCAGAGATGAAATTTTTAGTAATGATAAGGAAAATTTAGAGACAATTCAAACAAGCAAATGAAAGAAAAGTTACTAAAATGCAGACCTTGCTTTTTTCTGAAAATTGACGAAAAGGAAGAACCAAAACTTCTTTGAAAATTGAACAAGAAGTATTTGCTTGTGAATCAAAAGTAAGGAAATAGACAAAAGCGGTAATAAGAAGCAATTTAGTTTCGAATTTGTTCACATCAAAATTTTATTGTGAAAAATGATGACATAGAGGAATTCATTAAGTTTACTATTATTTAATTAGCATTTGAGTTTTACTTTAACTAAATTGCATAAATTGTTTGATGTGATTGTGTGTGATTATGGGTGAGTGGGAGGAGAAATAAGGAAGTTTAAATATAAAAAATTTGATCATGAATTAAAAAACTTTAAAGATAATGAGTAAAAACTGAAAGAGTTAAACAATTTAAAATAAAAAAAACAAAATTCTCTACTTTTGCAATATATTAATACTAGCAAAAAGACCCGTGCTATGCAGGGAGAAGACCGTATTAGGAAAAAAAAGAAAACCCTAACATTTGAAAATGTACAAAAGAACATTTAGAAAAAAATCAGTTATAATTTAACAATGTTATAAACTTAAAAAATTAATAGAAAAGTCTGAACTAAACATCTTACTTTGTAAATACAAAAATTCCATTTTTGATATAAAGAAAAATATTATATAATTAAAAATGATAAACATCATTTAACAACAGACACAAACATTACTTCCTTCTCAATTTTGAAAAGTTCCACAATACCTGATTCGTTTTTAAAAAATTAAGAGAATTTGAAAAATGCATAAGAATTTATAATAATTCCCTAATCCCTATTGAAAAAATTTGCTACTAAATATCCATACTATTTCTAACCGCAAAAAAAAAAAAAAAAACTCCACCCTGCTCACACACTGAAATAATTTTCCCCCACTAAAAAATATCCCTCTTTCCAACACTTAGAAAAAGAAATCCCTTTTTTCCAGCCATATATATATATATATGCACATATATATACATTTATACACACACATAAATATACATATATATACATATATATACACATATATGTTGAATTTTTTAATATGAAGAATGCATAAATTTCTTCACATGAAGAAAAGCCCAAGGACGAGTAGGAGATGGATACGTGGATTCCATTGATTTCAAGGCGGTTTTCTAATTCTTGGTCATCTAATTGTTAACCGATTAGGAGAAAAAAAAAGCTAGAACAAAGGCAAAAAGGTGGCGGTGGTGGCAAACGGCTAGGAGGGAGCGTTAAATTTCAATAAGTTATCAAACAATTCAATGACATGCTCCAATTTGAAAGTTAGATGTAGTAGTCTAGTAATGAACGAAACTTATTTGAATTATAATAAATGTAACAACGAAAGTTAAAAGTGGGAATGAAATCCCTAAAATCTGAAATTCTTGCAAGATGAAATGTAAAAAGGAGAAAGTTTGAATTAATGCAATTTAATGGTTATTGTTGGGTCAGTAAGGAGTGATTATAAAATGAGGATGTTTGAAGGCTTCATTTGAAGCTAAACTATCCAAAAAATTCAGAAAAAGTGTGAGGAGAAGAAAGAAAAGAAACTTGGTAAAAAAAAAAAATGTATGATAAAAGTTTAATGTGATGAATAGGAGAGGAAGAGGAAGAGGAATTGAAGAATACAAATAGAAGCCTATGCAGATGAATGGCAGAAGAAGGAACGAAGTTGAAGGTAAGAACATCAAAAAATGAAGTTTGTATTTTCTCGGAAAAAAATTTACAAGTACCAAATCTAGAAATTGTAATACTTAAACGGTTGTTACACGATAAATTATACGCGATTCTATGTGTTATAGAAGTGTAACTTATGTACCAAAATTGAAATATTATTGTCAAAACTAATGACTAGTAAAAAATACATGAAACATGATTCTTAAATTTTTTTTTTATTTTTTTACTACGGAATTGAAAAAAAATACAATGTTATTGCATGTTAATTTGATTTGATAAAACTTATCTTTACGATTTACTAAAATTATTGTTTTTGCTGGGTTTGGTAATGTATGACTTGATAAAAATAATGTTAAATTTGAGTTCTTTAAAAAAGATATTTATGAAAAACTCAATCTAGTATCTTTTGTCTATTAGCAATGTATATATAATTCATGATGATTTAATATTTAGTATAAAGATTGTTTTTACACTGTTATTGCAATAGTTTAATTACCACCATTTATTACACACTTTTATTAAATTTGATGTTGTTTACGCAATGTGGAAATAAAACTTCATATGATTGAACAGGTTCTAGCCTAAATATTGGCGAAATTCATGGCAATATGATATTAGAAATGATTTTATACCAAAAATGTTTCGAGATGATTTTGTCGATTATTGGAACTCAGTTAGGATGGCAAATGCAATGGGTGGGAATCTAACTCTGGCATTTGGAGTAGAACGACAACGTGATAGGGGTAGAGCAACAAATTTACATGATGAAGTAGGGAAGGGAAAGGGAAAAATGATCAACTTGAATGACAATATTCTAGGAGCAAGAATGGAAGTTTAAGATGAAGAAGATTCGAATGAAATGGAAAATATAAATGTTGAAGAGCTGGGAGGTGGATGTTCATTATTTGGAAGTCGGGGAATGAATTGTAACATTCAATTAGAAAATAACGATGTTGAATTTCAAAGAAATTGACGGTGAAATGGAAAGAGACGAAAGAACATCGTTTGATTTTAATGATGTGGATGACGTTACTGACGAACAAGTGATGAACATGACGTTCGACTCAGATGAGGATGTCGGTTATTTTTACAACATGTATAGCCGATGCATTGGTTTCAACGTGAGGAAAGGCTATCTAAAAGTAGACAAGACCAGTGGCATTGTAATATATCACAAATTTCTCTGCAACAAACATGGATATCAAGAAGACAAGTGGTTGATAATCTGAACCTAAGAAGGAAACTGAAGTGTGTGACACGGACAGGATGCCAAGCATGTTTTAGGGTGAGGTATGATGTAAGACAAAGAAATACATTCTTGCAGAGTTTGTTAGAGAGCACAATCACACGATGATAGCTCATGAACATGCAACGTTTCTTGGATCACATAGAAATGTCATGGAAGGGGATTTGGTACAAGTGAGGACTGTAAGCCCTAAGGGCACTTTTATAATATTTTGATTATAACTAACCTATGCTTTGTGATAAGTAGATATAATTTTATATAGAAGAACAAAAGTTGCACAAGAGAAGTCTCAAGGGTGTTCCACATAGAAGCAAAAGATCACTCAAGCCAACAAGAATCGATGAAGATGAAGTAATCAATATGGATGCCTTGAAGACAAAGTTTAGTTAGGAATATGCTAAGGTATTTTGTAAGACTCCCTAACTTTTATCTTTGATTTTTGATCAAGTATGGAAGTTCCTTGGATAATTTTTTTTTTTACAAACTATACTTGAAAAATTTAAGTATTCTTGATGGAGTTTTTGATGCTCTTGAATGTTCACTTATTTTAAAGAGCATCAAGAATACATGTTTTGAAATGTGAAGGAAAGTTCTTTTTGTTTAAGCAAACCTGGTTGTCAAATCTTTTTCCAAAAAAGGTCATCCGATTTTAAAATCGATCATCCAATTTTTCCAAAAGAAAAGAAAATCAGTCGTCCAATTTTTCAAGCTACAGAAATATCGGCCGTCCATTTTTAAAAAGGGTCATCCCATTTTTTCTGTTAAAACAAAAATCAGTCTTTCTATTTTAAAAGGGCTCATCCGATTTTCCTTTTATAAGGAAATTGGACGTCCATTTTTAGAAACCGGTAGTCCGATTTCGTACTTTTACTGTTAAAAATTTAACCGTTACAGACAGTAACGACTAATTTTTTCCTTCACTTATAAATAGAGATTTTTGATCAGCAGTAAATGCTAAAAAGTTGAAAACATATTTGAGATCATTTAAGAACATTTAAAGAGTTTTAAAGTACATTCTTCATAACATCTTTATCTCACAAAAGCAAAAAGGAAAAATCTTCTTGGAGCTTCATTATTGATCATCCATCAAAAAAGAAGAAAAGAAGAGATTGTAGAAACAATTATTGTGTTGTATCTTTTCCTTCTCAAACTTTTTTGGTCCTTACTCTTCTCTTCTCAAAAGGATGGAATAGTCAAGAAGGTTGAAGAATTTGACAAGTTTGACTCAAAGAAGATGACTCTAAACTTTCAAGCGCCTTGGATGCTAATGAGTACAATAGGGTGAGTGGATGCAATTCCGCTCATGAAATTTGGAAATTGCTTGAAGTAACTCATGAAGGCACCAATCAAGTTAAGGAATCAAAGTTGGCTATGTTGGTGAGAGATTATGAGGTATACATGATGAAAAAAATGAAAGCATTAGTGAGATGTTCACAAGATTCACCAACATTACAAATTGGTTAAAGGCTTATGGGAAGGAATACACAAGAGGAGAAGTAAATAGAAAGGTTCTAGATGCACTCCCAAAGGCATGGCAACCAAAAGCTCTTGCCATTGATGAATCCAAGGATTTGAGACTACTTCCTAACTATAGGATCTTTCCTTACCTATGATATGAAACTGAAAAGATTAAATGAAATGGAAGATGAAGACAAGGGCCGAAAAGACATAGCACTCAAAGTGAATGAGGAAGATCAAACATGTTAATCAAATAATGAAGATGAGATTGATGATGAGAAGATATGGCCTTGGTAATTAGAAAATTTAAAAGATTCTACAAGAAATGCTTCAACAAAATAGGAAAGAAACCTCCATTCAAGAAAGGAGGACAAAGTTCCTCACTCTTCAAGGCTAGGTGCTTTGAATATAATAGCACCGACCATCTTGTAGCAGATTGTCCTAAAGCCATCGAAAAAGAAAAAAGGAGCTTTAGAAGCAAAGCTTGAGGCATTGAGAAGAAAGGAAAGGGCCTAATAGGAACTTGGGATCAAGAGTCAAGTGAAAGTGAAGGAGGAGAAAAAGCAAACATGTGCTTCGTGGCATTAAAAAATGAGGTACAATCTTTACCCTCAAACTTATCTAATTTTGATGATGATGATGATGATGATAATGATGATCCTAAGTCTATGCTCTTTGAGATGTATGATGAATTGAAAAAGATTTCCAAAAGAAACAAGGAGTTAAAAAATAAGATTGACATTTTATTGAATGATAATTCAAAACTTGTTTGTGAAAACAAAACTCTCCTTGAATCTTTAGAAGTTTTAAAAAAGGAAAAGGACTTCTCCAATTTAGAATTTCAAAAACTTGTTCTAGAGAACAAAATCCTTTGTGAAAAAGTTCTTTCTCTTAAAAAATGCATGGAGGACTACAATGATTTGAAGAAAAAGGTGAGTGATCTCACCATTTATATTGAAAAGTTTACAAAAGGAAAAGAAAATTTTGAAAAGCTTCTTGGTTCTCAAAGATCACCTTTTGACAAATACAGTATTGGATATAATCATTCCAATATTTTCTCTAACCAAACACGTTTTGTAAAAGCTTCCTCATCCCCCTCACTTCTTTGCTGCACTTATTATGAAAGAGTGGTCATAAAGCCACAAAATGTTTAATAAAAAGAAAAATTGAAAGGGAAGTAAAAACCATTTAGAAAATAAAAGAAAGTCTAACTAACATTAAAATATATGGGTACCAAAAGTCATTTCTACTTCTTCTATTATAGGTACACAACTCAGGCTCAACTAAGTGGTATTTGGATAGTGGTTGCTCAAGGCACATGACCGGCAACGCATCCCTTATTAGTGAGCTTAAGGAGACCAAAAGTGGCTTCGTTACCTTTGGAGATAAGAAGAAAGGAAAGATCATTGGTATAGGTAACATTGGTAATGGCTCATCTTCTTTTATTAAGGGTGTTCTTTTAATTGATTGGTTGAAGTTTAATTTGCTTAGTATTAGTCAATTATTTGTAATGGGTACAAATTTGTTTTTGAAAGTGTCTCTTCTTCTATCATTGATAAGCATGAAAATAAAACTATTTTTGTTGCAAAAAGAGTTAGAAATGTTTCTGTCTTTCATCTTGAAGATCTTATTTCTCAAAATTTAAAGTATCTCTCGGTTCATGATAATGATGCATTTTTTTTGACATAGAAGGCTCAGCCATGTTAGCATGCAATTACTTAACCAACTTTCTTCAAAAGAACTTGTTAGAGGATTACCAAAACTCCATTTTGAGAAAACTAAACTTTGTGATTCTTGCCAATTTGGAAAACAATTTAAGACATCTTTTAAACCAAAGAAAATGATTTCTACTTCAAAACCTTTAGAACTCATTCACATGGATTTATTTGGACCAAGGAGGACCACTAGTCTTGGTGGTAAGAGGTATGCTTTTACTATAGTGGATGATTTCTCAAGATTTACTTGGACTTTATTTTTGAGCCAAAAGGATGAGGCATTTCAAGAATTCGTAAAACTTTTAAAAAAGGTTCAAACCTCCCTTGATTGTAAATTGATGTCTATGACAAGTGATAATAGGAGAGAATTTAACAACCAAGATTTTACAAAACTATATGATGATTTTGGCATAACACAATTTTTTGGCCGCTAAAACCCCACAACAAAATGGTGTTGTGGAAAAACTGTACTTTACAAGAAATGGCAAGATCAATGCTTTGTGAAAACTCCCTACCTAAATATTTTTGGGCCGAGGCTGTTAACACCGCTTGCTACGTTACGAATCGTGTTCTCTTCAGACCTTTTTTAAAGAAAAATCCTTTTGAACTCATTTGTAACAAAATCCCTTCAATTGGCTATTTCAAAGCCTTAGGATGTAAATTTTTTATTTTAAACACCAAGGACAATCTTGGGAAGTTTGATAGACATTCTGATAAGGGAAATTTTCTAGGTTACTCTTCAAACAAAAAGGCATATAGAATTTATAACAAAAGAACCTTGTGTGTTGAAGAGTCTATTCATGTAAAGTTTGATGAATCTAAAATTTTTAATAAGAAAGATGATGATGACATACATAACTCTTTAAGCTACCAACCGTTGTACACTAAAGCAATGGAAGAACATGCTAAGAAGGAAGAAGAGATTGAAGAAAAACAAGAAAATGATCAAGAAGAACAAAGTCTTCCTCAAGATGTGATATATTCAAAGGGACACTCCAAGGATAAAATCATTGGTGATGTATCACAAGGGTAAGAACAAGAAGGTACTTTATTGATAACTTTGCCCTATTATCTCAAATTGAGCCTAAATTTCTTGATGATGCCTTGTGTGATGAGTTTTGGATTATTGCTATGCAAGAGGAATTAAATCAATTTGAACGAAACAAAGTTTGGACTTTAGTTCCAAGACCTCGTGATCACCCCACCATTGGCATAAAATGGGTTTTTAGAAATAAGCTAAATGATTCCAGAGAAGTTATTAGAAAGAAAGCTAGACTTATTACCCGAGGATTCAATCAAAAAGAGGGCATAGATTTTAATGAAACTTTTGCTCCAGTTGCTAGACTTGAATCCATTAGGATGCTTTTACCTTTTGCTTATTTTAAAGAATTCAAGCTTTTTCAGATGGATGTTAAGAGTGCTTTTCTAAATGGTGATATTGAGGAGGAAGTTTATGTTGAAGAACTTCCCGGTTTTGTGCATGAAAAATTTCCAAACTATGTCTACAAACTTTCGAAAGCTCTTTATGGTTTAAAACAAGTTCCAAGAGCTTGGTATGAAAAATCAAGTAGTTTTCTTCCTTCAAACAATTTTTCAATAGGTGTGGTGGACACTACCAATTTTACAAATATCTCTTGTAATAGTGATCTTCTTCTTGTCCAAATTTATGTTGATGATATTATTTTTGGTGCTACTAATGTTTCTTTATGTGAAGAATTTGCCTCTCTTATGCAAAAAGAGTTTGAAATGAGCATGATGGGAAAGTTAACCTACTTTCTTGGATTACAAAGCAAACAAACCAAAGGAGACATTTTCATCAATCAAGAGAAGCACACAAATGAACTTCTCAAGACATTTGGGATAAGCGACGCAAAAGGCATAGGAACTCCAATAAGCTCATTTTTGAAACTTAATAAGGATGAAAGAGGTAAAAAGGAAGATGAAAAATGGTATAGAGGTATACTTGGTAGTTTACTTTATTTAACGACTAGTAGGCTGGATATTATGTTTACCGTATGTTTATGTGCTAGATTCCAAGCTTGTCCCAAAGAATCCCATTTAATAGCTGTTAAACGTATTTTGAGATATTTAATTTCATCTTATGATTATGGCTTATGGTACTCTAAATAATCTTGTTTTGATCTTATTTCCTACACCGATGCGTATTATGCTGGATGTAAGGTAGAAAGGAAGAGTACAAGTGGAAATTGTCAATTCTTGGGAGGATGCTTAGTATCTTGGTACAGCAAGAAGCAATCGTGTGTGTCCTTATCGACTGCCGAAGCGGAATATATCGCAGTTGGCTGTTGTTGTGCTCAGGTAATTTGGATGAAGCACACTTTACTTGATTTTGGTTTTGATTTTAAGAATATACCTATTTTGTGCGATAACAGTAGTGCAATTAATCTTTCTGTAAACCCTGTGCAACATTCTAAAACTAAACACATTGAAATCAAACATCATTTTATAAGAGATCATGTTGCAAAAAGAGATGCTTATTTAAACTATATTTGCACAGAAGATCAAATTGTGGACATCTTTACAAAACCTCTTTCTGAAGAACGCTTTTGTTATTTGAGAAAATTACTTGGTGTTGATAAACTCCATGACTAATGTGCGTTCTTTGAGTTTTCAGATTTTCTCATCTTTATTTTTAGCCCAGAAAAATCAGACTACAAAATCGGATGACCATTTCAAAAATCGAACATCCGGTTTCATAAAAATTTTTCAAAAATTTTCTTCACAAAAATGCCGAGACTTTCTGACGACCAAATCGGACGTGTCCAAAAAAATTAAATGTCTGATTTCTTGTATTTAAGAAAATCATTTTAAACATCGGTCGACCGATTTTTATTTAATGTCAGGTTCTGCTTTTTAAATCCTAGAAATCCCTTATTTTTCATTTCATTTCTTACAACTCTCTCTCACTCTCTCTTCCGAAAATTCTTTCTCTAATAAAGCCGGACTGTTTTCAAAGTCTGATTCTCTCGTTCTTCTAAAAAATCTTCAGTTACTTTCTTTCTCAATCAATAAAACCGTTCAGTTTTCTTTCACTCTCTAATCTCTATATCTCAAACCTTCAAATTCAAAGACCTTTAAACCCTAAATTTGAAATCCTCCAAAATGGTGAAAGTGGAGAATGCAAACATTGGTAGAGGTGAGAATGTTGAAGAAGGAGGAAGCAGTAGAGGAAGAGTAGGAAAAAGAAAAAGGGTGCCGTCTGGAGTTAGGGCTCTAGACAAATTCATCTCTATGAAGGAAGTAGCAAATTTCGAAGAATGGACAACAAATAGAAGGAAAACTTCTCCTAGTCACAGAGTAGACTTGAATGACATGGAAGGTATGGAAATTATTTCAAATCACTTCAATAATATTGGTTGGGGATCACTGCTCATTGTTAATGAACTATTTTACCCTGAGATGATCTATGAGTTATACTAACCTACATAAGGGTAGAGTTTAAAGAGTTGGAAATATAACCCATCAATGGGTACTCTCTAGGGTTGGTGGAAGCGACATTGCTTTTGATGATAGGTTGTTGAACAATATATTAGAAATTCCTCAAGATGGTATAAGATTTACACAAAGAGTAAGAAGTGTTATGACCCTAACCTTTATAGTGAAAGAATATTTGAGGAGATTTTCACAAAGGGAGAGGTACTCAAAAGACATGAAGATAGAAATGTAAATAAGCTTGATGCCTATGGTAGATTACTCCATCATATGATCTCAAACATCATCATTCCCAATATTGGACATAACTCATCCATCACGAATATGCATTCATTTGTCACGCTAGCACTTCATGAGCATAGGAAAATGAATTTTGATTTTGTGGCCATAGAGCATATGCTAGCCACACAATCATCATCCACCAAATGTTTGTCGTATGATTGCTTCTTTACGAAGATCTTTCAATATTTTGTACTCAACTTGGTTGGAGTTGGTGATCACATTGGACCTGGAAAAATATATAACAAGCATATATTCAAGAGGATGCGATTTGAAAGAAATGAGGAATGGATGTTAGTTAGAGGTGGACAAGATGAAAGTGATGAACACGATGAAGATGCTGAAAAGAATGAGGAACAAGAAGCAATGAATGTGGAGGAAGATGAAAGTGAAGAAAAAGCGGAGGAAGAGACTCATAGAAAAGAAATAAGGCAAAAGAAAAGACAAGAAAGAGCTGAAGAAGGTTCATCATCCGGAAGCATGAGTCACATCATGGATATGATAGCTTCCTTGCAGGCATCTATGAACAGTCGGTTTGGTGCATTAGATGGTCGTTTTGAGGCATTGGATGGAAAAGTCTCTGACATTCAAGAGAGGGTTACAAGAATGGAAGCAAGAGATAGAGGGGAAGGTCATTGAAAGGAGAAAAAGGGAGTAACATACTATTCCATTGGCTTTTATTTCTCTTGTTTAGTTTTAAACTTTGAACTCCTTTTGTTTTGAACTACATTTTCTTGGTGTTTTATGACTTTGGTGTTTATGGAGTTTTTCTTTAAACTACTTTGGTGCTTATGAATATCTCTTGCTTATATCTTCTTTCTTAGTTTTGGAACTCCATGATGAAATCTAATTGATGAGAGTTCCCTTGTTCTTATTGATTTTTGTTTCAATGATCCCTTCTAATCCTTATACTTTGTGATTTATGACAAAAGAGGGAGAAAATATAAGATGCAAAGTTGTTGATGTTCTTAATGGTTATGATATGCTTTAAAAGGTTTGATGATCTATGGTGCTTTATATGCTTTAGAAGGTTTGACATCACTTTATAAGGTTAAATGATGCTTTATATGGTTAAGATGGTGGATAATGACTTGGTATACTTTGGTGTTGCCTTATTATGCATATGTTTTGATAACTTGAGTTTTTAAGTTATATAAGGCTTTATGCTTCATATCTTATTGGTTATATGGCTTGGAGTTGCCTTGATATTTTTTATGCCATATTTGTTATGAAGCATGTTTCTAGGGGGTGCTTTAACTTTCTTACACTTCTTTTAAACCTTGGCATGCTTTCAAAATAAAAGGGGGAGTTCTATCTCTCTCATTTTTATGCTTGGCTCTAAATGTTGATCTTTTGAAGCATTTGAAGCATTCTCTTGGCTAAAACTTGTTCTTTTGTTCTATATAAACACTATCTTGCATCTTTGTTTGTCATAATCAAACAGGGGGAGATTGTAATCCCGAAGGGTACTTTTATAATATTTTGATTATGATTAACCTATGCTTTTTGATAAGTAGATATAGTTTTATATAGAAGAACAAAAGTTGCATAAGAGAAGTCTCAAGGGTGTTCCTCATAGAAGCAAAAGATCAATCAAGACAACAAGAATCAATGAAGATGAAGTGATCAACATGGATGCCTTGAAGACAAAGTTTGGTTTGGGATATGCTAAGGTATTTTGTAAACTCCCTAACTTTTATCTTTGATTTTTGATCAAGTATGGAAGCTCCTTGGATGAAATATTTTTTTACAGACTATACTTGAAAAATCTAAGTATTCTTGATGGAGTTTTTGATGCTCTTGAATATTTACTTATTGTAAAGAGTATCAAGAATACATGTTTTTGAAATGTAAAGGAAAGTTCTTTTGTTTAAGAAAAAATGGCTGTCAAATCTTTCTCAAAAAGGGTCATCTGATTTTTCCAGAGGAAAAGAAAAATCAATCGTCCGATTTTTCAAGCTATAGAAAAATCGATTGTCCGTTTTTAAAAAGGGTCATCCGATTTTTTTTGGTAAAACAAAAATCGGTCTTTCTATTTTAAAAAGGGCTCGTCCAATTTTTCTTTTGCAAGGAAATTAGACATCCATTTTTAGAAACTGGTCGTCCGGTTTTGTACTTTTACTGTTAAAAATTTAACCGTTACAGACAGTAAGGGCTTGTTTTTTCCTTCTTATAAATAGAGATTTTTATTAGCAGTAAATGCTAAGAAGTTGAAAACATATTTGAGATCATTTAAGAACATTTAAAGAGTTTTAAATTACATTCTTCATAACATCTTTATTTCATAAAAACAAGAAGGAAAAATCTTTTTGGAGCTTTATTATTGATCATCTATCAAAGAAGAAAAAAAGAGGAGCTTGTAGAAGCAATTATTGTGTTGTATCTTTTCCTTCTCAAGCTCATTTGGTAAATTTGTTCCTTACTCTTCTCTTTTCTATAGTGGTCTAAGGTTTGTGGACACCCTTTGGGTGACCTTTGATAATTATTGTATTGCTGTGTTGTGCAATCTTTGAGTTTTTGGTGTAAAAACCTTGAAGGGTGATCCTCATTGTGTATTGTGTAAACTCTTTAAAAATAGTGAATTTATGAAATCCTTGAGTTAAGTCTCAAGGTAGGGGATGTAGCTCTTTGAGAGAGTGAACCACTATAAATATCTTGTCTCTTCTCCTTGTGACATATATTTCCTTTTTATGTTTATCGTATAATTCTTGATCTTGAAAGTGATTTTGTTTGGTTAGGAATTTTATTACAAAGAGTTATTAAATTCTTCTTCCAACAAAATTGTAGGTTTTAATTTTTAAAATTGCTTAAAAATTATTTTATTAGCCAAATACCTTATTCACCCCCCCCACCCCCCTCCCCCAAGGTTTTTCAAGGGTACTCCAAGGTGTCAGTATGGGAACAAGTCAAATAATGAAGTTATTTGTCTTACAAGAGGGCGATTATGATAAGGTACGGTTCATTAAGAAGGATCTATACAACTGAATAGATGTTGGTAGAGGGAAAGATATAGCAGACGGGGATGCTTAGAGTGCAATTTCTTTTCTAAGCTTTATGCAAGAAATGGATCCAATGTTTTACCTTATGATTTGGATAGGGAAAGGAAATTGAAGCGCCTTTTTTGGTGCGATGTGCAGTGTAGGGTAGATTACGATCAGTTCAGTGATGTGTTGGTGTTTAACACAACTTACAAAACTAACAGATACCGAAAGCTGCTTGTTGTATTGGCAGCTGTGAACAATCAATTTCGAACTTGCATTTTTGCATGTACATTATTATCTGATGATATGGTTGAGACGTATGAGTGGGTATTGAACACATTCCTAGACGCCATGAATGGAAAAAAGCCTTGTTCGGTTGTTACTGACGTTGACATTATAATGAGGAAGGCGGTAAAGAATTTGTTACTAGATGCAAGACACAGAGTTTGTAGTTTGCACTTGACGCAAAATGTTAGAACGAAGGTGCACTGCTGTGAAACTAATTTAGGATTCGATCGCCTGATGAAAAAAATATGGGACAATTGAGTTTGAATATGATTGGTCGAGGTTAGTACGCAATTATGGTCTAAAACGGAATGAATATGTGGCAAAACTGCACCGCACAAGGGCTCGATGGGCAGAATCATATCTTCGTGGACAATTCTTTGTTGAATCAGGGCTACACAACAATGTGAGTCGATGAATGCATATTTGAAGAGGTACTTGAAGGACAAGATGTATTTGTTTGAGTTCGTACGATCATTTCACCTTGCTATTTTAGGACTCAGACATGTCACTGCACATGCTGCATCCATCATTGAGAATACCACGATTGTATTAATGACAGAGCTCATCGCTATTGAGAAACACGCTTTGGAATCATATACTAGTGTTGTGTTCAACATGGTTAGTAAATAACTGAGAAGTGATAAAGTCCATTTATTGCACAAATAAATACCTTATGTTTTAATTATTAGCCTTTAAAAATATTCTATTGATTTATTAAACATAATTGTTATATTTAATTTATTTTATTTTAGTGATAAAGGAAAAGAAGGCCACGGTGACAAGAAAAAAAAGAAACCTGCCACAAAGAAGGAAAGAAAGAATAGAGAGAAGAAGGATTTGGAAAGAAAGCAGCTCCAGAAATTTGGAAAGAAAGGAGCTGCAAAATTGGAAAAGTGAGAATAAGAAGACAAGGGAGAAACAAGCAAAATTGGAAAAAAAGAGTTGGACTCCATAGGCAAAAACAAAATAAAATAAAACTATGGAAATCCATCAACAGGATCTGCACATACTAGAAAAACCAATTGGATAGAGATTACCTCAATGTTTTAATTGTTCGTTGTGGAGGCGATGCTTTGTACGCTTCGCCCTCTACTGGTATTCATGCGACGAACTCCTCTGCAAGCGATCGAGATGCTAGCCCCTTCTGTGTTTTGAAAACTGTTCAGAACTGATTCTGACTATCTGGTAATCGATCGTATTTCGGAGAGAGGAGGCTAGATACTATATCGCCGTTCTAGAGTTTAGGGTTTTGTTTTTCTTTAATCAGATAAAGGACCGCCACCAATAAAAGGTTAACATAACCTTTTATAGCTGTCAATATCAAAACCCTAACTATCATCTAATGACAGTTTAATCTCATCCTTCTATTCCTATAATCATCCAACGGTTGGATGAGTAATATGAAGTAATTAATTTTATTTATTCGATTAAATAAAATTAATTACTAATTAACTTACCAGAAAATACAATATGGAATCTGATTCTCCTTTTGTATATGTTCAACGAATCTGGACACAATCTAGATTCATTGAACATGGACATTATGCTCACAAGATCGTCTATGCATGTGACCCTGTAGGTTCACTTAACGTTGGCAGTGAATGAAAAATGTCCTAGACATTTATTCACAAAACATAAGCGGCCTCTAGCAAGACATTATGCTTACCCAAGTTAAGTAAATGTAATAATAACCTAGCATCAGATTTAATATTTAGTCCTTTTGTCACACGATATCCTAATTAAGCATAAGGCATGGACCAAGTCATCCTTATAAAACTTAATTAACCATTTACTTGATCACCAGCCAGACTGTTCCAACAAATAATATTAAGAACACCTTATTAATACTTATTTGAGCATGGCCATGCATATTTTCCAGTCTTCCTTATCAAGGGGCCCATAGATATCTCTCTCTAAAAAGAGAGGGACAAACCCCTTTCACTATCTCCAATATTCAAGCCATGACAAGAAAATAAGCCAACCAATAGTCATAATGATCACCTAATTAAAAGTGATGTTTGACTATGTCAAAACATATTTTCTCCCCATGCAAGAAACATTAGAAACATTAGGTCAAAGGACACCAGATATAAAACTGAGAAGAAATACTTATAACTTAAACCCATGCAATATTTCTTCTTCACTTTGGGTCATGTCCAATACAATATTCTCAATATGTATTTATGAATTGATTTTATATCTCATATTCATGATCAGTAAAACTTGACCATCAATCAACTTCACACTAGTTTACAAGATGTAATAAACTAGGGACAAATAAGAATAGTATTTTATTAGCTATAAGGGTTTTACTATCAAGTCACATACTTGATGACCAAGAGCATAAAATACAATTCAAAAAATACATGCTTCATAAATCATAAATGTGAGTCAATTGGTCTTAGGGCATATACTAACAAAAAGAGCATCTGCTTAGGAAAGAGAGGCAGCCGCAAACCAAGAAAGAATAGGAAAGAAGCTATTTTAGGAAAGAAGAAGGTTGCGGCCTAAAAAGAAATTGGAGGAAAAAGAGACAGCTGCTAAGCAGCCGCAATTGAAAACAGAGGAGCTGCAAAGAAAGAATAAGATATAAAAGCAGCAGCTGCTACGCAAGGAGAAGGGGGTGGAAGCAGCAAGCTAGCAACTGCAGTGGTTGAAGCAGCACAAACTAGACGAAGAAGTAGCAAGAATCGGACAGTGCAGAAATTCCAAAGTAGCAGCAGAAAATAAGAGCAGGTTTGAGTGGAAAAGGGTCATGATCTACTTCAAGAAATTGGTTCCTTCTTTCCCTTTAACCATGAATTAGTTTTCTTTTTAGAATCTTGATGAAACCCTAGTTATGTGACTTTGGTTTGTTTTATTTTGTGAGTTTATTATATTATTTATGTGATTACATATCCTGGGATGTTTCTTGGTTTAATGCAATTAATTATTTGTGATTGTTCATGTAGAATAATTATTTGGGTTAGTTGATATTTTTATCCATGCTTAATTCTTGTAGTATTGAGTACGAGAGCTATGTGATTTTTGCAAGTATATTGTAGGTTTTAGAATTGAATAGTTCATGCTAATTTTTAGATGATTTATGTCATAGAATTGAATAAGTCATGCTAATGGTTAGATGAGTTATGTCATGCATTTAATCACAATATATTTCTTTAGTGAATCGAAGCTTGTAGCCTAGATCACCACATAAAGATCTAATCTTTTCTCCTAAATAAAATTAAATCGTTATTATATAGGTTAGTGGTGGATTCAAGGTTCTAAATCATCTCTTTGGTTTAGCTCTTGTTATTTTTAATTTAGTTATTTCATTTATTAGTTTCACTTAATTTAGGAATGGTTTCTAGATAATAAAATTTGATTCTTATTTTTATGAAATTAACTTAGGAAGATAATAATTTAAGTAGTTAGCCTTTCTCTCTAGTTCGATACCCTGCTACTTCCTTATTACATTGATCTTGTACACTTGCAAGTATTGGGTTTAAAACTTTGTTATAAAAATCCCGACCAAGAAGACAAGGTTTCATACTCTAAGGTCTAAAAGATTGAATCAGGGGACTCTATAAAATATTTGCTTACAAAGTACGATTCATAGCAGACAACTTGGGTAGTGGAACGATCTATGAACAGTGAGAAGATGGAATGCTCATGTATAAAACTTGAGTCGAAAAGGATTCCATATAGTCATGTGTTCGGGTGATGGTTTTAGAGAATATGAGGACAATTTCGGACGCGTGAATTTACCCGAGGTGGTCTCGCAATGTTTTTGAGAAATCGCATGTTGCTCCATTGGGGTGTGTCAATGAAGATGTAAGCCAAAATGCACGATATGGTATGTTGAGCACGATGTGCGCCCAGATGAGTTATTACAAGACACAAGTGGATGGGGGGACTAATCATTTGAAGGGTTTGATAGACCGTGAAACTGAGAGATTGATGGTCATGTGGATTAATAAAAAATCCATAGATGTTCGTGCCACAGAAAAATTTGTCAGTGTGAAAGACCCAAAAGAGGTTAGAGCAAAAGGGGATCACATTGAAAAGAGGAATAAAACCAAGAAACGAACCATTTATTTTGGCAATTACAGGTAATATTTTGGTAATTTATAATAATCAAATTCTTGCGTTATTAAAGTATATTTTATTTGAATGAGGTAATTGCATGTAGGGGAACTGATGGTCATAATTGCCAGACTTGTACTCAACCACTTCAGGTTCATACCCGAGGAAATAATGAAATTTGTGATAGTAGTGCATTTGAATTGGCTTCACAGCCAAACTACCATGAAGGTGCAACCTAGGTTACTAAAAAATATTCAAGTGTTTTAAGTAATTATTGGTTTGGGAGAAAATAATTATTTTTGTTTAATTATAACTATGGATGAATTAACCTAACCTAATAACTTAATTTTTTTTTAAACTTATAGGATTCTTGGGCCAGGCTGCACTAAGCCCAAACCTAAGTTCTACTTAAAATAAAAGGTCTAATGGGTCAATAAACTTTCCAACCCAACCCATTGTGACTTATTGATTAGGCTTATTTTGATTAATTGTCATGTATTGAATGGAATATGCTACTTATGTTGGGCTAGCCTATGAGTCCATAGTTGATTTTTAGTTTGATAGCCAGTCCAAAACCAAGACATATGTAAGTGGCATATGTTTTCTTAAATGACCGATATACCCCCTCCAACAACCTCAATTACTAAATTATGTATCTTGTACCAAACCCATCTCTTTTACATTTTATTCTCTTCACCTATCCTTTTCCTTACTATTTTCTAAAAATCCTCTGAGAAAATAGCCCCAACTTCTTGACCCTTTGGTTAATTGCTACCTGCGACCAATCATGATTCTCGGAGTTCTTCTGTTCCGATATGGAGACAGGTGAGAATCGCTCCATATAAAATACCTTCCAAAAAATAAAAATAGTCATATCAGATTTGTATGGTTTCAATAATCAATTAAATTTTACTAAACAAAAAATTAAAAACAAAGTTCATTTTACTTACCGCCAATAACAATATGCACTGGATATACTAGCCCGATCGTCAGCATTCCTCAACTTTATCCCATTCTGCAAGAAATTAGCAATATAGTTGCTCTAATTAAGCTGTCTAAGTTTCTTAGTATCACAGAGAATGGGTACCCAACAACGCATATATGCGTACTTCATTGTAGAGAACAAAACTTTTGTAGTAATGTACAATATAAACTTCACTTGAAACTCTAAGCCAACCATCCTAAGATTTAGAAGACTTTTCTTCAAATGCATGATAGATATCATCTCTTGTCCTCCCTTATCATCAAATTCAATTCATTTTCAAGTCCCTCGTTCGTTCCCCTCCCCCCTCCCTTGCACAAGTAAACTTTCAATCTCCGTCCTCTCAATTGTCAACCCTAATATATGGTGCACATCTTCTGTAGTCACTCGAACAACTTTTCCATGCAGTCTAAGACATCCCCTTTTACTATTGTACTGATTGGTCATCCATGAGAATATATCATAGGGTAGAGAATAAGTTCTCAACTCCAGCATGCTCACAAAACCCATTCTCACAACCGCTTCCCGTTGTTCATCATTAAGCCTTTTAGCTACTTCATTCACAGCATGGATAGAGCATCTACTCAAATACTTTGACTGTAATTAATGACAAATAATCAAAATAAGTAAACAATTAAACATTTAAAACAGTTATACATCTATAATTGCAACTGAAATCTCTAATATACAACTACCATGGATAATTGGTTTCCAGGTTTCACTTTCAGAACATGTTTCAAGATAACATTTTATAATTAATATACATGAATATATATACATAGAGAGAGAGAGAATCAGAAAGTACTTCTTATTCCACATAAACAATAACAAGATATTAAAGGTCATGAACAAGCTACGATAATTTTATTGTTCAAGAAATTCAAACAAGATTACTCTCAAGATGAGAATTTTCAAAACAATTCAAGATCTTCTTAAATGAATTAGGGATCCTAATTTTAAGAAAACTACATCATCTAGTGAAACCACAATTATTCCAAAAGAAAGTTCCTATAATTTACTTTACTTACCATAAACGTTTTGTTTCACATGTGTTTGGCAATCCTTCCTTTCTTCCTCCCTGGGATCTGATTTGTGCTTTTTTCCTCTCTAATTTCTGAAATGGAATTAAGAATCTTTCTCGAATGCCCCTCATTCGTAGGACTTTCTTGCCTAAGTAGTGGTGTTGCCATCATTTTCCTCTCAAGGCTGTTAGAAACTGCCTCATTTTCAGATTCCCGAGGGTTCAAATCTGGTTTTGTTCTTTTGATGGCAGAGTTTCTCCTAGTTGGTTTATGGGAAGAATTCCAGAAGCCAACATTTTCCTCTATAATACCAATTACAAAATCATTTTCAATAACTATACCACATAAAGAGAATACAAGCAATCAAAATCAACAACTTTGGTTTAACAAGGTAAGAGTGAACATAATTGTTCAAATCATCCACTAAATAGAATTAAATACTTTATCACCAAAAAATAGTACATTCATGACTAAGAAACATAAAACTTACAGGTAATATTACCTTCCATATTAACAAAACCTAAGTGAAATACCAAATCCTTTTATGGCAGCCTCTTTTATGTTTCAAAAGTTCAGATGATAGTTTCTCAGGCTTTTTTTTTTTTTTTTTCAAATGATTTCCTAGATTATTACACCTTCTATTAACATGATATAGAAACAAGTGTATAGTTTCAAATAATTTTATGACATATATTAATATGATAGCTTCTTTTTCAATCTTGTCCTAAATAATGTTGTGAAGGATTCCTTATTAACAACCATTTATCAGAAAAAATTATAGTTCATAATTACATTGCCTAGTTCATATACCCTGTTCCTCTTGGTCCTTTCATCAAGAAATTAAATTATTTTAACTTGTAACTCTTATCCTTATCCAATATGTTCTTTACATTTTCATGCCAACTTCAAATGAGATTTTCTGCATCTCATGAGTAGTTCAATAGTCATGTGGACTTATATTTGGTTTCTTAACTTCACAATTCTTCGAAATTACTACACCCTAAGAAAATTTTACTTGTGAATCCCATTCATTCTTTTATTATTCACACATTAATTCACAAAGCTTGTAAGACAAATTTCCTTCTATCTTCATCGCATAATACTTAGCAGAATAAGAAAAAGGACAAACATTCCAATGTTGTTTGCTGTGGAGGAAATAAGTTAATATGTTCAATATATTGTATTAGTGACGGAGTTCCATAATAGATTGCTAAAGTGGCAGGTCATATGTTCAGGTTTATCGCAAATTTCTCACTTATTTGTACATTTTGCACCTCATTTAAGCATTTACTCAAATAAATAACGAATCAATTTTGAATCAAAAGTAGACAAACCAGATCACATACTATCTACTAATCATGAATAATCCAAAATTAACAAAAAAACAAAAGCACACCTAAAAGTTCAGTTTCGACAAACATTTCAGGAAATGCCTTTTCAAAGTTCCAATCTATAATTCTTAATTACTAATCACCACGAAAAAACTATTCACAATCAAGAAAAATAAAAATCTTACGTTCACACAAATATCAAAGAAATTACAATAATCATGATTAATCTAGTGTAAATAAAAAAATCTTAACTACTATTAAAAAAAATTAAATAATTCTAACACCAACAAATTTACAAACCTAATTCCTAGTACACAAAGAGAAACACTTTGTTTTACTTTGTTGTAAGCTTCCACGAATTCAATTGCGGTCGTCTTTTCAAGACAAATTCCCTAACCCAATTCTTAAATCCTCAATATTACCGTCAATTG
This sequence comes from Catharanthus roseus, assembly GCA_028651295.1. Lineage (NCBI taxonomy): Eukaryota > Viridiplantae > Streptophyta > Magnoliopsida > Gentianales > Apocynaceae > Catharanthus > Catharanthus roseus. The sequence continues at coordinate 11,620,910 of JAPQWS010000016.1, forward strand.
TGGTCGCCGATAGTTCATCGACTCAGGCAAATTTAACGGACCAAAATCTTCAATCCAGAATTTTTCCAGTGTAAATCGAAATTTAGCCAAATGACATCTTCAATCCCGACTAACATACGCCGTCAGGATTAAGTAGGGAGGAGAAGACATTTAGGACTTTACAATGTCTCCAATTTTGGGGGCTTTTCAGAAAGATTATCACATTCACGAAGCCAGCGACCGATAGGAGTGGGAGCAGGGGGCATTGGACAATAGAGAATATGATAAGGGCACACGAGCCAGTGAGTTTGGAGGTTTCGTGGGGTTTCGGTCAGAGTGTTTAGTGAGAGAAGAAATGATAAAGGAGAGAGATGAGTAAATAGAGGTGACGTTATGGGGAGGTGATCAAGCTGGGTTGTTGGGGTTGGGGTTACCGGAACTCGGTTCTGGAGTTGGAATTTAGGTACAGAAGGATTTCTTTGTTTCTATATGGAGACGAAGGAGACGAGTGACACCGACAAAGAGAGAGAAAGTTTACAAAAATTCACTTGCATAATGTGTAACCAAAATTTTGTCTCAAAACCACTTAAAATTATTGAATAGCCATGATGCAATCTGGTCAATCTATTGGCTGAGATTGATTTTTCTTTAGGTGAAGAAAAACCACTCTTCTTCACTATAGTCAGATCCTATAAATATAAGTATATATATGTCTCTGTGTGTATGTGTGTATACATATACATATATATGTATATATGTATATATATGTATATATACACATATATGTATATATATGTGTATATATATGTATATATACATATATACATATAATATATATACATATATCTATATATATTAATACTAGATTGGAATACGAATATTCTTCTCTCTCCTACACCTTTGGTGTCTTAATTCTTATTATCTAGAATTCCATATTTTTTAATTAGTCAAAATTTTTATGATTGGTTAATGGTTAAAAATATTTTACCAATCTACAGAATTGAAAACATTTGAAATGAAGTTGCCCATCCCTCTCTAACAGTTCTCACACATTTTCCATTATCTTATCAGATATACTTAACCCTTCAACTACTTCGTCCCCATTTGCCATTATACATCAGATGCGGTATTCAGAGAAAGAGCAAATATTGCCTTTCTTAGAGATTCAGGGTTCAACTTTCTTCTATGATTTTAAGGTAGGGTAAAAAGTGTCACAAATACTTGAACTTTCCTGTTTTCTCCATTTGAGCACTCGAACTACAAAATTGTCAATTTTAACACTTTCATTTTAAAAAATTATCTAATTTAATGGTTCCCTTCATTCCCACTATTAAATACTTACATAATAAGAGTATTTCTGTCAAAATACAATATGAGAAAGTTTATCATCATTCTTTTACATATTTTTTCTTTTCTCTCTCATTCTCTCCCAAACCAAACCCTAATCTATCAGATGACCTACACACCTTCCATCTCTAAACCACAGTGTATGTAGATCCTCGTCGCTCTCTTCTCTATTGCTGCCTCAATTACAGGAACCCAAATCTAAAATCCACCCCATCCACCTCACCCCATCGAAGTTACTGCCTCTCCTTCATCTAATCTATCATCCTCATCTTCCGCCACCACCACCGCATCTTCTCCTCAGAGTCATTAAGCATCAGCCTCCAGCTAACAGAACATTCATGACATGGCTTGACTTAATATCCTTTACATCAAGGAGGGATTTGAGAAATTTTTAAAATATACTTTATGCCAACAAGAACTTTTGGCATTTGAAAAAATTTTCATGCTTTCACTGTTCATTCATTTTGGATTTATCAATATGTGATGGGTTTGCCGTGAGAAAAACTGTGAAAAATCAACTCAATGGAGGTATGAGATTTCTTCACCCTCTAAGAAAAATGGAAAAGGGATTTTGTGATCAATTCAAAATTTGGACTTCATTCTTCACTTGCAAGTAGGAAAGTTTGGTCTTTCAAGGAAGCTCTAGATGACCCAAAATTGAGGGAATTGAAATTACCAGATGGGAACATAAGATTGGAAGTGAAATTAGCTTTAGTTTCATGTTTAAATTCATCAGATTTACATTGGGTGCTTTGAACGGATTTTTTTAGGGAACTTTGATGTTCTTCCATTAGTATTTAATGGTGGGAATGAACATAAGTGTTAAAGTAGAAAATTTTTTAAAAAATTAAAGTGCTAAAATTGACAATTTTAGTTCGAGTGCTAAATTGGAGAAAACAAGAAAGTTCAAGTGTTTGTGGCACTTTTTACCCTATTAAGGTATTTGTTTGCTCTTTTCCAAGGTTTTAAAGCTTTTAATTTTTATTTACTTTCTCAGATTATCGAATTCCCATGTTTGCTCTTTTTATTCCTTTAATTCTACTTACAAATTTCAGCCATGGTTTTATTCTACTACTTCTAAGTAGGAATTTTGATTAGTTATTGCAATAATTCCATACTAATATATATATGTATATATATGTATATATATGTATATATACGTATATATATGTATATATTGTTAGCATTTTGCAATGCAGGGTGTCATATTTGATTGTGAATTTATTAATAGATTTGAATCACAACTTCTTAAAGGCTACTAGGGGAGAGCAGGTTAATAGTGACGGAATTTTGAGATGGAACTTATTTGTATCTAAACAGGGATGGATTAGAGATGTAATGGAGAGGGATGTTCAAAATTCAAATTTATTGAAAAGATAATAATTTAGTGATGGAATGATTCCATCTTGCAACTTTTTGTCGCTGATGTCTTTAAATTTATTCGAGACAAAAATTATAGATGATTTAGAGATTATTAAACATCTGTCTTTAACGCTAGAGACAGATTGGAAAGGAAATGTTTCATGTCTAATGTTAGAGATGGAATCCAGACCAATACGTTTTGCCTCCAGAGTTTTTTTTTCCTTATAATTTCCGTCTCTATTTAGAGACACAATAGATCTGTGTCAGAGTCGTCTCTAAGTAGAATTGAAATAGATGCATATGCTTTCCGTCTCTACATTGGAGACGCATTTGATACAAAGCACTTGGTCTCAAAGGTATTATTAAAATTTTATGACATGTTTAAAAAAGTTTTGAATTGTAATCGTCGTAAGTTCCACTCTATTTCTTCTGAAATATTAGAGAGAAAACTCCTTTCATCTCTATATCATCTCAAATATTAGAGAGAGAAATCATTTCGTCTCTACTATTTAGAGAGAAAACTCTTTTCGTCTCTACTATTTAGAGTGAAAACTCTTTTCGTTTCTATGACGTCTCAAATATTAGAGAGAAAACTCATTTTGACTCCTCGTCTTCTCTAATGCTTAGAGAGAAAAATTCCTTTCGTCTCTATTACGTCTCAAATATTAGAGAGAAAACTCATTTTGTCTTTACTTCGTCTCTACAGTTTAGTGAGAAAACTCGTTGTCTCTATGGCATCTCAACTATTAGAGAGAATACTTCTTTCATCTCTACTTCGTCTCTCCTATTTAGAAAGAAAACTCCTTTCGTCTTTATGGCATCTCAAATATTAGAGAGAAAACTTCTTTCGTCTGTATGTCGTCTCTATTGTTTAGAGAGAAAACTCCTTTTCTCTCTATGGCGTCTCAAATATTAGAAAGAAAACTACTTTTGTCTCTATGTTGTCTCTACTGTTTAGAGAGAAAACTCATTTTCTCTCTATGGCATCTCAAATATTAGATAGAAAACTCCTTTTGTCTCTGTGCCGTCTCTCCTGTTTAGAGAGAAAACTCCTTTCGTCTCTATGGCGTCTCAAATATTAGAAAGCAAACTACTTTTTTCTCTATGTTGTCTCTACTATTTAGAGAGAAAACTTATTTCCTCTCTATGGCGTCTCAAATATTAGAGAAAAAACTTCTTTCATCTCTACTTCGTCTCTAATATTTAAGAGGAAGCGAAATGTGTCTCTATGTCTTCTCTAATATATTAATTAGAGAAAAGTTAGAGATGTTTTAGAGACTGAATAATTTATTTAAACAATTTCTATCAAAATTAAATTGTATTTAATATTATTTTTATTATTTATAAATAAATAATAACATTATATTATAATCTTACTTAAATTAATAGTTTCATTATGTTTATTGGAGCTTTGTACATTAGATATTAACAATAAAACTTTATAAAGTAGAATAAAACTGTTATAATAAGAGAAATGAATGCTTTATATAACTATTTATATAAATGTTTATTTGGTTTTTCATGAAGAATAATGTCATATTAGGCCAAAAGATTTGAAATGTTGTGAACTTTATCGGTTGTACTCCATGGTTGCAATTTGTTAACTACAATGAAATTACATTATATGAGCTATTTTTTTCTTAAAGAAAAAAGAGTATTGTTGTACAATTTATAATATAGTGTCACTTTTTTCCATGGGAATAAAACTGTATTTCCATGATCATAAGTAACTGTCCATGGAATATTAGGTCGTGGTGTATTTTATTTTCAGTATATGTACGAGGGTAATAAAGTTATATTGGTTCCACCTAACACATCATACACGTAGAACATCATTACAACAAAGCAAACCTATCACAAAAGTCATGGAAACAGTTCATGAAAACATGCATATAACTAATGGAACATACAACAACATATTTTCATGGAACATTAACACATCACCAATGAAATATTAATACATATCTTATGGAATATCTCACATGTGTATGCATCACTTACTTTCACTGGGACTGGGATGATTTTTTTGTTTTTTTGATGTTTTAGTGGGACGGTATCTTTTCTTTTCCTGATTGCACCTTGCACTTGAGCACATGGTGTAATTGTCGTGGATTTGATCTATCAATTATTTTACAAATTATAAAAAGGGGTTTTAGGAAAATATTTTTCTGTATTTTCTCTATTAAATATTTTTATGACTATTTATCTCTATATTTTTAAATTTTGATAAAATTACAAGTTTTGAAAAAATTTAGATACGAAAATTACGTCTCAATTTTGTGTTTAAAGTATATTTTTTTGTAAAAAAAATAATGGAAAAAATACTATGAAAAAGTATCTCCCTCTAACTTAGCAAAACAAAAAAAAAAAAAAAAAGGAAAATGATGTGTGGTTACTATTATATTAATTCTATTTTTAGGCAAGCGTACCTATTAGTGTAATATTGCAAGGAAAGTCTTCGGATTGTCGAACTCTCCGGATGGCCAAACACTAGTACTTATTACGTCTCTACTGTTTAACTAAATAAAACTTTGGAAAAGGGTTTTAAAAATAAGAAACAACTAAAAGTTATTTAAAGTAACAAAGAAAATAATTAAGAAAATTCTAAAAAAACAACTTTGGAAAGGAATGTTTAAATGGTAGAATCCTAGAAATTAAATTAATTTTATTTAGAAAATCGTTATGATTAATTATTAAAACTCGTAGGTTGGATCTTACTCATATCTCGGATAATCTCTACTCCTAGGTGAATACTCTCCTATTCAACTTAACCGTTTAAAGAAGAATTCCTTCTCACCCTAACCCAATTATGAACGAATTATGGATTATAGTGATTTTAGTGATCTAGAAACCGTAACAAGTATTCTTACTCAATTACTAATCCCTATTATTCAATTAATGCCCTAGATTAATCTTCCTTGTGCAGAGTCCAATTAATCTTGTGAAATTACCAATCTCTAGAAAATCGATAAACAATCACAACAATTAAATAACAACCAAACAAGAATTAAATAATCAAAACAAGAGATTCAAATAAAACATTAAGAAATTCTAGGGTTCATCTCCATTTAAATACATATAAAATTAACCACTAAAAATAATTCTAAAACATAAACTCATAGACAAATTTATGAAATAGAAAGAGTTTAGTGGAGCTTAAGGGAAGTCATGAAGATTCCGCAGTCCCGGCGGTTGCTCAAGCTCATCTTCCGATTTATTTGAATAAGCTTCAAAATTTTTCCGAATTGGGTCTTCTTACAAACCATAGAATTGAAACTAAGACCTAAGCTACCTAATAATCTAGCTATTGAAGAGTTTAAATAGAGAGTTTTGCTGCTAAAATCTCTCTAATCTTTTCCTAAAAAAGTTTAGAATTAAATTATAAAAGGGAAAGGAATGAGAGTCTAAATAGGAAACATAAAAAAATTCATTTCAGCCCCTCTATGTTACTATCTAGATTAGGATAGTGGGGCTATCCAGATCAAGATAGGTTCTGCACAAAAATTTCTTTATTTGTTCTATTTTTCAGATCAGGTACATATTTTTCATTTCTTGAGTCTTTTTTAGCCCTTTAATGAACAATTTAGGTCTTGGATCTTCATGTGATTTGTAGATAAATTTCCTAGCTTTCCAAAAAATATCGAAGAACATCGATTGGAGTTGTATATCTATAGTTATGATCGTTTTACCAAAATATGTCAAATTAGAACGTATGAGAAAGTAAATCTTTGCACAATATTTTGATGACCAAATGAACTCCGATTATGACAAACGTTAGCATTCTGGAAACCTCATGAACTCTTCTAAAGTTCAAGAAGGATACTTCTCCAATTAAAGTTATTAAAGAGGTAAAACATCCACTAGAATTTGTATTGCTTGGCCATGGACCCTGTTTTTGGGACACTTGTTATTTCTTCTCTTTCTTTGCTTCGTTTTCGCTTCAAAGGCCTTTGTTTTGACTTATTTTCAACATATTTTCATTCAAAAGGTACCTATAATAGTAAGAGAAGGAAGAAGAAACAGGGTTCGATCAGTCCATTTTATAAGTAATTAAACTAAAAAATAAAAAAAAACAATAACACTCAAAGAGGTTAAAAATAGACATATCAAACTCCCCCATGCTTAAGCTTTGATCATCCTCGAGCAAAGGGCTAAGAGCAACATAAAAACAAAAAACAAAAACAAACTAGCCACTTTCGTAGAGCTCATAATTGCATTTAGCACATGCAACAAGCCCTTTAAACCCACTAAGTTACCACAGAGGACGAGTAAGGTCTCGTGAGGGTTTGCAGACGATATACCCACAAAATCACACAAAACAAAGAATAAAAGCTTTATAAACAAACTTCGCAACAACTAGAACTAAAAAAAAAAAGAACAAAGGCATGCCACCTTCAAAACACAACCAAGAGTTACACAAAAAAAAAAAAAAAAAAAAAAACAACTAAAACTCATCAAGACACAATTCAAAAGTTAACTAACACATTCAACATTCTATTTTAGCACATGAAAATCAATGGTGTGTATGTGTGTGCAAACTTATGCTTAGTTTAAAAAACATGCAAGAAGAATTTCAAGAAATTAACTATATGATTCACTTTATCAAGCTATACTCTATATGCTTGAATTTTCCAACACCCTTCTACTCTAAGTTCTAGCTAAAGTCATCTTCGAATTAGGTAGGACTTTCAAGCTTGTAACGTTAGGCAAAGGACATAAGTGGCTATCAAATGAAGGTAAAGAAAAAATAAGAAGAATGACAATACGAGCTAATGCAATCGAAAGGAAAACAACTCGAGTTAACTATAACCTTTAAGCTGTTTTCACTCAATTATCATAAACACTCCTTTCATTCAACTCACTAACAACCCCATAAACTTTATAATTCATCAGTCACTTAAAATCAAGGAAGTTATATGTGAGAAGAAGGAAATAAAGGATGTTAAGAGATAAAAGGCTAATAATTCTTTTCAACTCATACTTTTTCTCTATTTTTCTTTTCTTTCTTTCTTTTCATCCTCTTTTCTCTTTTCACTATTTTTTTTATATTCCTCATTTTTTTTCTCTTTTTTCAACAAATGATTATAGAATTCAAGCTTTCTCACAAAGGGTTTCTCATATTTTTTTTATTTAAACATCTTATTCCGTTGAGACATTTTCTTCTCATTTGATTTCTTTCTCTCATAAATTCTCCAAAACACCCGTCCTCTCATAATTTTCTTTTCTCACTCTTTCTCCCCCACATTTATCTGTGATGCTTACTCAAACCGACTGAAAGGTATAGAATCATTAGCTCATCGATTGAGGGTTTTTTATTTAAATGTGAGTTTAAAGACAAAGAAAAGAACGGATTGAATCCCTTGGCATGAAACTTCAAAAAAGGAAACTAATGATTTAGCGTTAAAAGGTTAGGTAATAAAAGGCCCAAACGGATCAAAGAAGGCCTGAGACCATCGTCTCCAAAGTTAACAAAAACTAAACACAAAGGATTTCAAGGTGTGGAAAAACAAGTTCTAGAATATTGCTTTGAAAAATGAATCATATAAGATACTTCCACAAGATTCTTAAAGAATATTTTTACTTCGAAAACAAAGCCTTTTGTATAAAAACCATCAATTCACAATGCATAAACAAAAGAAGGATGTGAAGTTAACTACGTACTATGTCTATTCCAAGTTTTAACAAGTTAAATGCACCTCTTTAATCCTTTTCCAGTGACAAAAACAAAAAGGAAAATATTTTTGGATTTGTTTCAAGAATGATAAAAACGATTATTTAGTAACCAAAAAAAATTCAAAATTTTTCAAAAATTTGTTAATGTTTTTGGAGTTTTGGAAATTTTCAATTTTTTTTGACCTTTTGTAACAATAAACAATAAAAATAATTTAAGAAAGTAAACAACTAAAAACTCCCCCGCATTTAAAATCACATTTTTCCCAATGTGGGGTAAACAAAACTAAGATAATAGAATAAAAACGAAAAAAATAAAGAACACAAGCAAGGACTAATGAAAGCAACAAAAAAAAAAAAAAAAAAACAAACAAATCAAAGAATTACTCATAGGACTACTAGTGCAACTCAATAATAATAATAATAACAAATAAAAAAATAAAAACCTAAGGTCAAATTATAAAAACGAAATAAGATGTATTAGAGAAACAACAAATTATACAACAAAAGTACAAAAAGAATTATAAAAAAAAAACAACAAATAAAAAATAAAAATAAAAACCTAAGATCAAACTATAAAACGAAATAAGATGTATTAAATAAACAACAAACTATACAACAAAGGTACAAAAAATTTATAAAAAGTAATAACAAATAAAAAACCTAAGGTTCCTAATGTTACAAACAAAAACAAAAACAGGAAAAACAATTAAAGCAGTAAATAAATAGCGTTCCTAATGTTACCGTCCCCCACAACGGCACCAAAAACTTGATGTGTGGTTATTATCTTATTAAAATTCCACTTTTAGACAAGCGTACCTATCAGTGTAATCAAGGAAAGTCCCCAGATTGTCGAACTCTCTGGACGGCCAAACACTAGTACTTACTATATTTCTACTGTTTAATAAAATAAAACTTTGGAAAAGGGTTTTTAAAATAAGAAACAACTAAAAGTTAATCAAACTAATAAAGAAAATAATTAATAAAATTCTAAAAACCAATTTGGAAAGGAATGTTTAAATGGTGGAATCCCCCTAGAACCTCAAATTAATTTTATTTAGAAAATCGTTGTGATTAATTATTAAAACTCGTTGGTTGAATCTTACTCATATGTCAAATAATCTCTATTCCTAGGTGAAGACCCTCCTATTCAACCTAACCGTTTAGAGAAGAATTCCTTCTCACTCTAACTTGATTATGAATGAACTATGGATTATAATAATTTTAGTAATCTAAAAACTGCAACAAGTATTCCCACTCAATTACCAGTCACTATTATTCAATTAATGCCCTAGATTAATCTTCCTTGGCCAAACTTCAATTAATCTTGCGAAATTACCAATCTCTAGAAAATAAATAAACAATCGTAACAATTGAATAACAACCAAACAAGAATTAAATAATTAAAACAAGAGATTCAAATAAAACATTAACATAGAATTTTAGGGTTCATCCTCATTTAAACACAAATAAAATTAGCCGCTAAACATAATTCTAAAACGTAAACTCATACAAAAATTTATGAAATATAAAGAGTTTAGGGGAGCTTAGGAGAAGTCTTGAAGATTCCGCAATCCCGGCGATTGCTCAAGCTCGTCTTCCGATTTACTTAAATAAGCTCCAAAATTTCCCGAATTGGGTCTTCTTACAAAATATGGAATTGAAACTAAGTCCTAAGCTACCTAATAATCTAGCTGTTGAAGAGTTTAAATAGAGAGTTTTGCTGCTAAAATCGCCATAATCCTTTCCTATAAATGTTTGGAATCAAATTACAAAAGGGAAAGGAACGAGAGTCTAAATAGAAAAATAAAAAATTACATTTTAACCCCTCTGCTGACTATCCAGATGAGGCTAGTGGGACTATCCAAATCTAGATAGCTTCTGCCCAAAAAACATGGACTTCCAAAATTTTTCTGAAAGCCAAACTTCCTGTTTCTCTTCACAAGAAATTTCTATGGATTTCTGGGTATTTAGCAAAAAATTACTAATCTACTAAGTCAAATAGACTTAAACAAATCTAAAAATCAAAGCTTGGTTTTGTTTTTGGTAAAATTTTTGTTTTTTTTTTTTGGTGTCTTAAAAAATTACTCTTCTACTGATGAAAATCACTCTTACCCTTTTATATCCAACTTTTTTTCTTGAATTTCTATATCTAAATTTCTTGAGTTTTTCTTTTTTTCTGATCCAATTATTTTTTTTTTTTTGAATTATGGCCTCTAGAAGTTGCAAACTTGTTGTCCCTTGTTTCGTTGCATCACTTAGTTTAGTTGTTTGATAATGTATCTTTGTTGTGATTGGGCTTAAATTGTTCTTATGGAGTTGAGACATTATATTGATTACTATATTCTCTATTTTCCCATTTTTTTAAATTTAAATGTGAAATCTACAGGTTTCCATTAATCTTATTGTATTACTTGAACTATATTGTTGTATTATGTATTAATCATGAAACAGTGCAAGTTATGCTGTAAATATGTTTGTTTGTCTTACTTTGTTGAAAGCATTTAAGCCAAGATTTGTTTTCTAACTGACCCTTTTGCAGATGTTTCATTTTATGTGAATTGGTGGTTTACTACCAATCACAAGTTTCATGTTGGACACGGTATTCATACTGGAAATTATGATCAAAGATTTCTTTATCAACTGCCATGACCTTCTACTTCAAAGATACCTATTGAAACATTTTTCAAATATAAAAGTTCATTATCTTCCCATGAATTAGTGACTTAGACAAGATTTGTGTAACGAGTAGGCCAATCTTTATAAATTTCATCGTTATAGCTAATTAATCAAAGTTCATGCTCAGTTTTTATGTATCTCGTACATCCTTTTTATCTTCAAATAACTTTCAATTGAAATCAACAATGCTTGCTCTGTTTAATTTATTTTTTTACTTTTATGAGAGAGTCTTAGATTTAAGATTAATTATGTATTAAAAAAGGTTTGGATTAATTTTTTCAATTAATAATAGAATTACATATTTTGTATGTGAAATCTAAATCATCTTTCACAGGAATATGCTAGTTGATCTAATTGAATCATCTTTCATAGGAATGTGCTAATTTGCAAGATTTTGAGAAAGTGAAAAGTTAAGCTAAAAGTCAAGAAAGTCATATATCACTTTCTGTATTTTTATTAAGTGTTCTTTAACTGACCATCCCAATAGTTTTAGTGTCATTTTAGTCTAAATATTTTACAAGTGGTAATCGCTTTCCCTTCAAATTACAAGTTATTTAAGGAGTTATGTAATCACTAATCTTAGATAGTAATTCTCTGAAATATTATATGTACATGCACTCTATTCTTTTATTACTATCTTAGGAGTTTGAAAGTGGTCGTGCTTAGTTAGAATATTATGTTGGAATGCACTTTATTCACTTAGTGATATCTTCGAAGTTTGAAAATTGAGAATCTTAGGGTTTTCATTGTTTTCTATTTCAGTTTATTAAAACGACTCAACTAAGAAAGAAGAGAGTTTTGTTGGTTAACTTTACCATATAACAAGCCCACTCTAAGGCAAGGGACACTAATTCATTGTGTTCATTCCCATTATTCAAAAGCACCCTACTTACTTTGATAACTTATATGGTATTTTTTTAATGGCTGCTATTTTACTAATAATGATCACATGCTTCTGTCATTACTTTTTTTATTTTTTATTTTTTACACCCTGCTTGTGTTATTGCTACTACTTGAAGTTATTAAAAAAAATTTTCTTTTTTCTAGAAACATTACATATATAATATGCATTAGTTGATCAAAGGCAGCAACATTCGGACATAATCATACAATGCGATTGCTATTTCCTTACCCCTCATATTTATAATTTGGTTAAAAAACAACATACTACTAATAATTATAGTAGAAAATCACGAAATGGTACTACTTTAATTGCAAGAAGAATTATTATCAAAACTAATCTATAAAAATTTTATATCTAGGATATATTTGTCTTTCACTCTTTTTTTTTTAGCAATATACCACACCGCACCTAGTGGTAGGAACTTTACTCTTAAAAATTAAAAATATTCACTTAATCCTTTAAAAACATTAGCTAACAATCAAACTAAATAAAATTATCAAAATATATTTTATATATGTTAGTTATGATTTATTGTAAAATAACCATAAAAGTCGATGTAAAATCAATTTATATCATACATTAATTAATTGTAATTTATTACAAAATATTTAGAAAAATGGTCTATTTAGTCCGGTAGAGTTTAGGCATTGACATGATCTGTTCCTCAAAATTTATTTTGTCACTATAAGCTTTAAAAAATGTACAATAGTCCAATAAAATCCTGTGACTGGTAAAAAACATTATGTGTATGAAGTTTGTGTATAAAGAAACTGATGAAAAGATGAAGGAGAAGAACTTTAATGTGTGTATCCGGTTCAACATTCTGAGCCGGGACTTTCCTCACGGAAGGAAAGCACCCAGAAACCAGGAACACAGAAATGGTAATCTTTATCAAAGCAATCTGTTTTTGTTCATCGAATCTCATATGATGAGGGAAGATAGACATAGACCTATAATTGACTTCAACATGGTGAGATTTTTTATTTGTGTATGATTCTTGTTGTTTTCCAGTGCAACTAGGAAATTTTTTTTTTTTTAAAAGGTGAAACAAACTGATGACTCACAGGAATGCTAGGGGGAAGAAGGGACTAGCAACTTAATAATTGACCGTACTCCTAATGTTCATACTCAAGATTAAGTATGGACTGAGAGTTAGTGGAAGGAATACAATGTGCTCGAGTTTTTGGTTTTAGAAAGTGTGGAAAACTATCTCTTCATTTAGATTCAGGTAAAACCCCTATACACACATCTTCCATAACCAATTTTGATGCTATTGTTCAATGTGAGTCCTTCCAAGAAGCACTCCGTGCACAAGTTCAACAAATGAGAGACCAACATGCACAAGAGCTCAATGTGATGAAAGTGGAGAACGACAAGTCAGGAGTAGAATGTGTTGAGATGAACAACTCCATTCTCGGTTGGATGAGCTTAATGAAGCAACATCAAACTCAAATGGAGGAAATGGGAAGAATTCAACAAGCACAGTACCGTGAGTGATGCAAGAGGGTACAAGTTAAGCCTATGTAGATCCAAATCACTAGTGGAGGTGTTTGTATGGAGCATGAGAGTCCTGACACTAATGATGACTAGAGTAAAGAAGAGCAGATTCATGTCATTTTCTTTTATTTTGCGAAATATTAAAATACTATCTTCTAAATTATGCCTCTTAGATAACATTTATCTAAGACAAATATTATGCTTTGCTAATTTGGAGAATTAAATATTTGATATAGGTTGCTCTAATTTTTCATTTAATTTCGTGTTGCTTTTACCTTTAAGGGTGATCTTTAATTATGCTGAAATAGGTAATAGAAGATGTATAATAACTGAGATGATTGGAGACGAATTGTCTCTAAAATTTAAAGCCAAATCAGAGACGGATTTGAAATGAAGTTTCGTCTTTAGAAAGATGCTAAACTAGCAAAGGATTAGAGACGAAACATTTGTCTCTAAAATGGATAAGGATAATTCGTCTATGCATTTCATCTCTAAATAGAGACGGATGAAAATTTAACTTTGTCTCATAATCATCTCTGCCTGGTGAGGGATTGGGGATGAAACATTGTCGCTAAATTAGAGATGTAATGTATTTGTTTCTATCATTATAGACGAATTAGAGACAAAACGGTGCCTCTAAATTAGAAGGAATGTATTCGTTTCTAACGTTAGCTACAGATTAGATACAAATATTACTTTGGTATTGACCTACTAAATTAGAACGAGTATAAAACGTAGAGATGGAATATTTTGTTTCCAAAATTTAGAGATGGAAAAAAGAATTCACGAAACCATTTAAAGACGAGGTCTATAATAACAGATGCATTCGTCTCTAATTTAGTTTAGACACGGATTATGGTCTAATAGAGACGAATTTTGGTCGTCTCTAAGCAACTCTCTCCTATAGTGCGCAAAGTATATTGGCTTTGTGGGATAAATGTAATTCAAGCAGATAAGAAAGTTTCAAAATCGCCAAGATATATAAACTGTGAGGCACATCTAATAGGTAAATTTTATTTATATTATTTTCCTTAAACTACATATTTTCTGGATGCTTTATTATAATCGTGACTTAAAATTTCTTTTCTACAAATGTTGTTAGCTTATTAACATATGTTAGTGATCGCGACCAATTGGAAAGCAATGACACGATCAAGCTGGATTTTTACTTCTCGATAAAAAGTAACTATATTATTCTTTGTAAATAAAATTGAAAATTTTAATTACCACAACTACTAAAATATTATTTAAAATTATGAAGGTAGCATGTCAGTTGGCGTATTACTTTATGGAATAAATTTGCTTTGGAAGATGGTGATCAATTATTTCAAAGAGTTGAGCAAAACACTATTTTACTAGCTTGGAGAATGGTGGTGAGGAATTTTCAGGATATCTATATTATTTCTCTTCAAAATTTTAATCTAAAATAATTGTTTAAAAAATCAATATCAATTACATTATTTTGAAGGCACATCACTTAGCACAAATCGATCAAGCAAATTGTATCTTAATCACAACTTGGGTTTTGCAACCATTTTTCGCCGCTGGTAAGTATGCTTAAAATAATTCATCTATTTATTAATTATAAACTATATTTTTAACCTGTATTTATTTATTTAGGTTTACTAATAACTATTGTGCAAAAAAAATTAACATGGATAAGAAGTGTCAATTTCTCAATTGCACAATTATTAATAATCTCGAACGCCAAAAGAATTTAAATTTCTAACTATAGGACATTGCAACAAGTATAAAATAATTACTGATTGAAAACTTATTTTATATGTTTTTGTTTCTACATATTAGATTAAAAATAAACTCATTTATATTTTATGATAGGTTACATATTTTTTATAGTTACTAGAATATTGACCATAAACATGAAAGAAATATTGTATGAGCCTTGCGAAAATTGTGGTAATATGACTAAGTCTCATCAAGGATTAACGATGTACATTAACTGCGAGAACGCGATACAAATGACACCAAGATAATCATTTTATAATATTCCTTTCATATTTTTTTCACGATTCATTTTTATTATCTTACAATTTTAAATTTAACAAATATGATCTTCAAGTAGTAATTGAGGATTCAAGTAGACACATGCACCTCAATATTAAAGAGAGACACATTGAATTCTCACTATAATCTCCGATTACCAATTTGATAGCACTACTGTCAAAGGTATACTATCATTTTGTTATGAGTTTAAAAGTATAGAATTCATTTCGATATATTGAATAACTTCATTTATATTTTTCTCATACATAAAATTCATGACAATGAATTTGTTTTATTATGCAAGCATTTGCAGCAATCGAGGATTCTACTTTTACATTTGTGCTCCTTGCACCAATAGAATCATCTACATCACATCCGATACTAGCCTTTTCTTTTAAAAGTTGATTGGAATGAAGAGTGTCTGCACTTTCCTCATAAACTTGCGAATTTGAAAAAAAAAACAATAGAATAGTAGATATTTATATCATCCTGCATCATTTAAATTAGTCTTTTATCTTTTCTTATATTAACACTAGATTATACAATATATAGTTAAATGACACAATTAAATTTTCTATTTAAATTTTTGTTCGGTAAGAGTTGGATTCGCCCATATCTCAAATTAAAGGGTAGTTTTCTTTTAAAATTAACCCTATATTGTGTAACGTCTTGCGTCTGATTAATGGCCACTTTTGTAACTATTAACATACCATAACTTTTTTTTTAACATATCATAACTGTTAAATAATGTTTGGTTAATACGATTTTATCTAAAAAATCAGAGTCTAAATATTACAAATTTTGATACATCAAGGTTATTTTGCTTATATAAATGCACCATACTAGGACAAAACTCTAATTTTGATCAGGATACTTGTGGCTCTTTTGGGCTTAAATCACGGGGAATGCAGACAATTTGCTTTCAAATGGAGGATGTGGGCTTGGACCGGATTTCCTCGATGGTTTCAGTGAAGGGGATTTACTTGATTCAGAGCCCAGCCTTGTTAAATCTGCTTTACAAAAAACGGTCACCTACGGGGACTATTGCAGATGCATAGATTCAAAAACATTACTTTCTCCCAGAACGCAATGCTGCAATTGAAATGCTCTCAGGTGTAAATATTTTCTTCAAGAGAAGGATTTTCACTTCTAAGTATGGTTTATATATATTTTGTAGTATTCTGACAATCATCAAAGAAAAGAAGAGCAGTTAAATTCACTAGGAGGATAAGAATATATGCATTTTTTTTCAGTGTTCTGAACGCATATTTACTTCTTATAAACCACAGCATTCTATCAGATCTACAACTATACTGTATAGAATTTACACTACCAACAGATCGAATTGTCAAAAATACGGGGGTTGAAATCCAGAATTTCATCCTCCAGTCATATAAAATTACCCACCAAACCCCAACACAGCACTGCAGTGATGATCTTAGTAGATTGTGATTGTATGACCTACCAGTATATTTCTTTATCTGGTTGCAGCATATTGTATCTGAAACCAGGAAAACAAGAACTGCTAGAAGAGATCAAAAAAATTTAAAGAAACATATTTTCTACATTCAAGTAAGAAGCTGAACATCACATCTTGTCTTGTGCAAGGAAAATCTTAACTTCGTTTCATTCCCCACACCTAACTCGAGTAACAATGGACATCTCATCACTCTTCTAGTAATTCATAAAAAGAAAGCATGAATATGCCATTCAAAGGAGAATGGAAAAATAGTTTGACATACCTTTTCATTCAAAGCATACAGTTCAGGTTTATAAACTGCTAGACCTTTCTCTCAGAATTAACTAGCAGTGCACGCTTGAGAAGCGATTTATATTCTTGGCTCCTTGACCATTCATCAATCTCACGAGCACGTAAAACAGGGAGAGGATGTGAAATTTGCCTTGTCTGAGCATTTCTGTACGGGAATTAAGTTAAGTTTTGATGTTAAATACTCTACCATGTGGTGTTGTGCTGTGTATATACTGTACTTCACCTTATATACCAGCCTATTGGGCTTGAAGAAGCCTTGTCATATGACCGAGCTTGCTCCAAGAATGCTTCCACATTTAGTTGATCAGCCATGGAGGGGCAGCCACCAGCTAATTTCATGAGGACAGATATGACCACCTCTTGTAGGAACATGAAAAGTGGTTTAATGACAAATAAGTCTTAATCAAATGTTCGAGGCCAAGCACCCTGAAAAACGTACATTAAAGATTCTCTACCTTTGGATCCTGTGCCACAAGAAGAGCTGCACGATCACAGGTAAGTTCAGCTGCCCTAAGCCAGCGGAAAAGCTGCTCTTCTAATCTCTGAGCAATTATACCACCTAGACCTATGAAAAATTATCATTATTAATTTCAGTAACAATAAGATATCAGTATGCAAACAACCTGTGCAAGATGCATATTGAGAAACTAGGTCCAGTAAATAGACGAATAATGCAATTGATACGTCTCAATTATCTGTGAACAGTCATATGATCCAAGCAACCTTTTCGTAAATAGAATTCTGTACTAAAAGAACATGACCAAAGTGAAAGTTTCAACGATTGAAGAATCAAAACCCTGATGAACCAACACGGAGAAACAAATGCTACTGATCAGATAGTAAGTATACATTACAAAACAAACCAAACATAACACAAACCGCATCTTTAGGTCTGATATTCAAGTTTATTTATCTATTCTAAGTACTCTTGGGAAGATCTCAGTACCTGGCAAACTATAGGCTCCAAGTGTCAGAATATTTGCAAACGTCAACCACAACCCATGGTCACATTTCAGGTGTCCCAACTCATGAGCCAAAACTGCCTGAAAACCATTTGACAAGAAATGTTTAATGATTAGAATCAAGAATAAAGTTGAATACACAATAAAAAAAGTGTTATAAAAATATCAATCATTCCAAATGAAGTAGGATCGAAGACCTGCAACTCTTTTTGTGTCAGCAGCTCCACAAGGCTTGTGTGAACAACAACAAATGGTTTTTTACCACTGATAGCCAGAGTATAAGCATTGGGTACAGGACTTTGACGCATGTACAGATCAGGGGCCTCTTCAATGTTCAATATTGTGCACGCCTCTATCATCAACTTATGAAGTTCAGGGAGCTGATCCAGTACACATACATAAGAACTAGGTAGAATTACAGGAGAATCATCTTGCTTTTGACATCTAATGCTGGTAAATACATCAAAAGATCTTATGAATACGCAATTTCTTTCAGGCAAAATAAAGATGACTGATAAACAAAACAGCAAAATATAAGAATTAATTTAATCATCTGAATCGTTAGAGCATACGTACTTTAGAGTTAAAAAGCATTAAGAACTGGACAAAGTTATGTAAATCAGTATCAACAACAATAAGTAGAAGCAATGGACTTTAAATTTTATCATGAAGCAATTTTTTTATTAGCAAAATACATGATAGAGAAGGGGAAATCACTTCACCTACTTTTCAATCCAATATAGCACATTTCTCTCTTGGATAACATCATTGAGAAAAAGAATAAAAAATGAAAACCTGATTTTCATTTACACGAACTGATGTTCCTATGTTCTCCAGAAGCATGACTTGCTCTGTCACAGTTCCTGCTTTCACATGTTCCAAATACTACAGTCACAACATAGGCAATATACAACTCTCTTGTGCATTTAACTAAGTACAATATTTTCTATTTGAAAATTGGCTATAACTACTATAAAATTACTTTTTAACTTTTCTCCTCTTCTCCAAACTTTTATTTTATCTTCTTGTAACTATAAACTATTTTTGGATGATAATAAATGCCAAATTTCCTTGTGTTTGACAAATTAACTCACACAAATTATATATGTTTATGTGTTATATTAGTAGATATGGGAAAAAGTACTCTTTGGATGAAAACATATGCAATATGCTTGAGTTAAATAGTCAGATTCCCAGTGTCCGAAAATAGTTCGTGCAATAAAATGAAATTTATGAGCAAAATAAGAATTTTTTTTAGAAGAAGAAGAACAATGTTAAGGATACCATAGAAAATGAGGTCGAAGAAGGACCATTCATTTACCTAACAGAGCTTTTCCAATGTCATTCAAACCTGGAATTGCTCTCAATAGCAGCGTATTCTGATAGAAAATTTGAAAAAAAAAATAAGTAAAGGAAATTTAACCTAAAAATAAAACCGCGAATAAATTAAAGTCGGATAGATAGAATCAGAAGGAAGATTATATTCACCTGTCTATCAAGAGGATGTCTGAAATCATCAGCATCAAGATTGTGAAACGTAAGAGAGCCGCCGGCCCGACATAAGAACTCCCTTCTAATTCTCCGATAACTCTTTAATGGTTTAACGACTATTGAAAATGAATTAGACGAATAGTTAAAGCCACCATAGTTGGTACTAATTTTACAACAACAATTTAAGCTGAAACATAGAGGAGAAGAGGACGACGAAGCTCTTGAGGAAGCCAAACTCATGATCGAAGAAAGAGGAATCGAGGCCATGCGGATTTTCCCCTCTGTCTAGCAGTCCAGGAACGTTAGATGAACGAACAGTTGGTTATGGTTTCTCTTTTATTACAACTGCTGCGTGGGCTCGTTTCTGACCGCAGCCGCACTCTTGGTAGCTATTTGCCGCCATTTCCTTTTCTTTCTGTTGACTTTTGAAGCCGTAATTTTTTTAAGATCACGAGTAGGGCTAGGGCTGTAAACGGGTACACACCTTCAGAGTACCCTTATAGTTAAATTTGGACATAGACTCGGACCCATACTTTTTAGGGTATAGAATTTTGGAATCCACACTCGACCCTTCAGGATTCAGGGTAGGGTATGGATATACCTGTACCCGTATGATATTTTTTTTTATTTTTTTCCCTGTTAAATAAAAATATATAAAATAAGGGGGCCGATAAATCTAACTCAGGAATACGAATGTATAGCGCGAAAAAAAATCATTATTTTCCCTCGTAGATATAGATCATTATAAAGAATTTGTAGAAGAAAATATCAATTTAGATGTAAGGAAAGTTTAAAAAATTTTTTTTTTTCAAAACTAGGCTCGGATCGCCCTGACGGGCGACCTGAACATGGGCGGATCGCCCAGATGG
Source organism: Catharanthus roseus (assembly GCA_028651295.1). Taxonomy (NCBI): domain Eukaryota; kingdom Viridiplantae; phylum Streptophyta; class Magnoliopsida; order Gentianales; family Apocynaceae; genus Catharanthus; species Catharanthus roseus. The sequence continues at coordinate 11,641,445 of JAPQWS010000016.1, forward strand.
GTGACCAGAACACATCCAGGTCGTCGGCCCGGGCGACCGGCTCACGTCCGAGTCGCCAACCCGGGCGATCCGAGGTTTTTTAAGGAAGAAAGAACTTTTGTAGGTATTTGGAAAACTTGAAACATAAATAACTCTGTGATCGGATGTCCGTTTCACGCGTATGACCACTCGTTTTGATGGTTCTCGTAAAGAGGAACGCAACGGCATCGTCGAAAAAGTGACCCGGACGCGTTTCGTGGCAAAACAATCGTTTCGTATAGTCGAAAACTTTGACGGGCAGCGCTCGGACGTCCGATTGAGGTGATTCTTGTGGGCATTTCGGGTATTTTTTCGAGATCTACGCGTCGGAAACATCCTTAAGGAGGTTTCCACCAACTATTCCCACAGAAACGTCCTATTTTCCTTTTAATTTACGTTTTTGTAATTTTCTAATACTTTCTCTCTTGTTAACTAAAAAATTACGCCGCCAATTTGAAAATTAAACAGAGGAGCAGTCTTCTTTTTGCTCTAATTAAAAATTCAAATGATTGAAGTTGGTAAATATTGAAATTCTTTTTGCACACAATTTTTTTGCCCTAAAATGTGTCCGGATCACTTTTTCGACGATGTCGTTGCGTTTATCTTTACGAGAACTATCAAAACGAGTGGTCATACGCGTGAAACGGACCTTTGGATTGCTGCCGCTGTTGAACCACAAACTTTTCCTCCTACTCATTCTTCTTCTTCTTCTTCTTCTTCTTCTTCTTCTTCTTCCGCTTCTTATTCTTTGTCGTCTTCTTGAAAAATTCTCAAAAAAAAAAAAAGATGGGTGTTTGTTTAGTAATTTCTACAACAAAACTTAGACACTTTGTAGCTCTTTTGTCTCAAGATTTCTCTTCTAGTCTTGAGAATTTATGGGTTCAATCGAGCTTGATCTTCACTTCTTTTTTTTTCTATAGGTTTCTAAGTTACTAATAGTGGAAGAAGAAGAAGCTTGTGGTTTTGCAGCGACGGTTTGAGGCAGTATTTGGTGATAGTATGTTGGAAGTTGTAAAGGAGGTTGAAGAAAATAAAAGATATAAATTAGGGTTTTCATAAATTAAAATACATCCTTAAAAGAAGCGATTCAATAAACCCAAATCGGGAATCTATATGTATAGCGCAAAAAAATTCAAAAAAATTGATTTTTCGTTATAAACTTTCTCTATCTTCAACAAATCCTGTAACTTCTCTCTAAAACTTCAAATTTCAACTTTAGATTTAGGAATATCTGACCGTTGTAACTCGAAAAAAAGGTTACTACGTCGATCTATACTCATTTATTTATAGTTTTATCGGTTTAAATTTGAAAATATCCATTGGATTGAAAAAAATGACGTTTTTTTGGTGGCTTGAAACTCTGCCATAAATGTACCGTTTCTCCAGGACCAGTGAAAATCTTCGTTGAGATTCGCTCGGTTCGGCTAAACTAAACTTAGCCTTGCGCTGAGTTTGGCAATAGAAATCGTGTTTGACCGTCTATTTCTAGGCAAAATTTTTTAATCTTTTGTCAGAATGGGCGAAAGTCCCTTTTTTTTTAAATATATATTTTTTGACATTTGTTTATGATTATATTATTATAATTATTATAATTATGTTAATTTTTTAAATTATGATTATGATTATGTTTATTTGTTTATGTTATGTTATTTAATTTAGAGTTTATATTAAATTAGGATGTATGTTTATTTGACATATTTAGAGTTTATGTAATTAGTTGTTTATACGGTTTATTTTATAATTATTTATTTAATACAATTATGAATTATGTTTATATGAATAATACGACTTTAAATGGGTATTTGTTAGTGTAAGTGTTATAATTTTTCATTTATATTTTGAATGAATTTATATGTTTAGGGTTGACATTTGTTAGTAAAATATACAGACACTTTACTCTGTAAAGGGGAAAATAAATATAACTCTAATCTATTAAGCTTAATGCATGACTTTAACTAAATAATAATTTTAACATTGATATTTAAATAATATTGTGAATAATTGTAAAAGAAATAAAATCATTTGATGAATTGATAATAATTATCAATATGTGAAGAACAATTATCAATAATTACAAATTTATTGATTCCAAAAATAAAAATTCTAAGAGCGGTTTATCCCTTATTAATAATAATAAATTCTAAAGTAATGTAAATGAACTAATAAACGTACTAAAAAAATAATAAGTTAATATAATAATATAAAAGAAACAACAGAATAAATATAATAAATAAATAATAACCCGATATAAATCATGTAACTAAAAATTATAATTCAATTAATAATAAATCCAATCTTGATTCAAATTATGAAAATATACAGACAACTTTACTCTGTAAGAAAATAATGTAATAATACAGAAGAAATAATACAGTAAATAAAAAAATATATAATAAAAATTGGATTTGACGTAATTAAAAAATATAATTCAAGTAATAAAAAATAATGAAGAACGAAGTTAAATAAAAAGATAAAGACAAATGCATTACTTGAGCCGTGTAAAAAGATTTAAATAATATAAGACATGACTTAGACAAATATGAAGTAATGTGATTAATGAAAATGTTTGGTAATTTGTTTAGATGGTTCGTCCAGAAACACGTAGGGGTGATAATGATCTAGGTCCTGTGATAGACAGGACCATTTGGGTTGTAGGTCGTATAGTCACTGCGCCATCCCATGGTGTGAGGGGATGCCAAAGTACTTCTGACATACCGTCGACTCTGGTGACATTTGGACCGGGTATATATTATGACCCTGGTGCACCGAGATCTTCCCCCCAGCCACCCCATATACCGCTTAGGACCCGTCCTCCTCTCCCATCACACCGTCCTTACACGCCCATACCCTATGACCCTTATGGATCTTCTCAACCACCACCTACATCATATGATCCATATGCACATGCTCCTCCTCTACCTATCCGTATGCCTAGCCAGGATCGTCCACAATATAGAAGTAAAACTCAAGTACACTTAAATGAGATTAATGGTCTAGGGTTGCAGTTAGGTGCCCAGTTTTTTCGAGCAGCTTGTGTTAGTAGTCCCAGTCGACTCATCTTACTTCACAGTTAATTATGAAGCCACATATTGTGGCAATCCCTCTTTTGATGTTGGATTGGGTAGGTATTCTGGTATATCAGGGGATGGTGACAGGATGCGATCTGAGGAGCCTAACATGGTTGGATCCCTCTGTATCGACGGTTAGGACGATGAGGTTCAGCCTAAGAATGATGGACATGATGATGATGATGGCGACAGTCATAGTGATGAGGAAGAGCCTATTCATGTGGATCCTGCATTATTGTCCAATGGTAGGCCTACTCCAGGGGAGGGAAAATGGTTGACTGGCAGTTTTATGTTAGTGATGAGTAAGATTGCCAGGTCTCGACAAAAATGACCCGAGAAGTCGCGTCATTCTACAAACCCTATGCAAAGGAAGAAAGCAAAGAATGACAGTTGGGAGCAGACAGGACCAGCTGATGGAGGTCCATAGGATCCAGTCCTTATACCCTCGTACAGTGGGCATATTGCTGCTAGTATATGGTGTGGACAAGTAAATTGAATAGTTCTTTAATCTTTTATTTCTGATTATAAATGTTCAGTATTCATTCATTTAATATTTGTGTTACTTTAATTTTTTAATATGCAGGAGAGAGGCATATTAAAGTTGCGGTCCCGCTTTGTGTCACTGACGGGTTGGACCCCTAGTGATCCTGCAGTTGCAGAGTTGGCACGGGAAGATGGGACTAGCACATTTGAGGTTTTGCATGTTCCAGCACCCGAACTATGAGTTATTATCTACTTTTGTGGAGAGATGGCAGTCAGACACCAACATTTTCCACATGCACTGGGGGAGATGACAATTACCTTGTATGATGTGGAGTATTCTGGCCGTACCTTTTTACGGTAACATTGTCGATCTACATTATTCTCAGGACAAGTTGATTGCAGTTATTCAAAGCGACTTGCGTATTACCTACTTCGGAGGTGGTATAAATGGTCAGGAGTTGCACAGGTTGTAGAGGAGCATGATAGTCGACTTTCCACGGAGCTGAGGGCCACCTGCTACATTAATATTTACTTGGCAGTTCACTCTTTACCGATAAGAGTGGTAATATTGTCCCTGCCAAGCTATGGCCGATTGTGAAGGATGTTCGGTCTAGTGGTGGATTTGCATGGGGTGCTTCGACACTGGCGTACTTTGACCAGAACTTAGGGCAGGCCTCGCGGGTTGATGCGAAGGAGTTGTCTCGGTGTTGGTCACTACTTGAGGTAATATCATTCACTGTCTGTATTTGTTTATTTACTGCGATTATGTTGTGGTTTATCGTAGCTAGTTATTATCGTTTATTGTCTAATATAATATAAATGCTATTTTTTTCTAGGCATGGATATACTTGTACTTTCCTATGTTTGCCCCAGTGGTGAGATCGGGAGGGAAGTTATGCAAGCCTTATATCCAATGGTTTGCGATGTTGGGCCACAAATTGGAGCAAAAATTACAAAACATCCGCATTCGTTTAGACATGATGACTGCCAACGAGGTCAAGTTTACTTCGTACTGGCCCGAGGAGATAAAGGATGTTTGGGTTTCTACATGGCATGGGATGCTTGCATATTTTGACTGTGTTGAGATGTATATGCCTGACAGAGTTGTCCGACAGTTTGGGTGGGTTCAATGCATTCCAACACATCCTATTCGCCCTCTGGTGCACCGCAGACCAGCAAATAATAGACAGTACAACGTGAAGAATGTGTTTATCGAGGCATTGTGGCTGGAGGCACCTTCACATCTACTGACGAAGACATGGACCAGTGTCCCTGCTGTACCACCCTCTCGTTGGACAAACGATTACATGCCTTGGTTTATCCCTCGCACTCATCCGAGGATACAGAATCCTGAAAGGTTTCCACGTGGCATTCAATTGCCGACTACAACTCCCCTTTCTGAGAGAGTTCTCTTGGACATGATTGCTCGTGAGATGAACTGTGACAATGCTGATTCAGATATGTAGATCAAAAGGATACCGACAGGCTTAAGAAGTATTTTTAGCCTCGCCCTTAGATTGTTGTTTTTTGTATCTACTTTAGTATGTTACTTTTGGCATTTTTGTACTTATGGTTACGGTTTCTTCATTTACTAGTTTTATTACTGTTTTTATGTTTACTTTTAGTATATTTGCAACTATTGCTCATAATCAACAGTGAAAAATTTGAGAACTCTATGTATATTATAAAGAGAATACAATGACATTGCTGCAAAAGACACTGGCCAAAAATATTCGGACGACCGAAAATGAAAATTGAATGACCGAAAACACTTCGACAGAAGAAAAAACCAGCATCGATTAAGAGGAATTCAAACCCGAGAAAATCGGACGCGTAAAACGGATGATTAAGTTTTAAAATGGGACGACCCAAAACACTTCGACAGAAGAAAAAACTAGCGGCGATTGAGAAGAATTCAAACCCAAGAAAATCGGATGTGTAAAACGGAGGACCAATTTTTAAAATTGGACGTTCGATTTTAAGAATTGGCCAACCGGTTTTTTACTAATGAATTGGAAATCTACTTTAGTATACATGAATTGCTGGTATACTTGCAACTATAAGGTAGAAAAATTACAAATGACTATAGTAATGAACTAAGAGTTTAATTAGTATACATGAATTGGATCTCCTATCGATATTTTCTTGCAAACCTCGCGTTCCAATCTGCAATCCTGTCATAGTAAGCTCTGCCTAACTGTTGACTCGATCACTATGGTGATGAACTTATTGCACATGTAAAGGGGGCATTGGCCATCCGTCATGCATTTGTAGCTGCATAAGACAATAAAAAATATGTTAATTAGTATCAGATGAAGTGAACAAAATAATATACAAAAGGACATACTTTCCTATATTACTTTACACTTACTTGAATAAACTGTTGTTGTTCGGTCAGGAGACCGATAACCAATATACCTCCTGGACGATCCGAATACGAATACAAGGCAACACAGTCCTGGAACCAAGCCGTGCAATTAAGATCACGCACAGATTGAATGCATTTGCTATGACATAAAGTGAATCAGGTATTTCTAACCAATGATCTAAAGGTGAAGGTCCATTCTGCCACTATGTCCTACGTATGAGCTCATACACACGTTCCGCTAATCCGAAGAGTGAAAGATACATGTTCGTCGTATGTTCCAATTCAAAAACCATTTGTCTACATACCTCCGGCCATTGATGTTCATGACCAAACATAAAATCTGCCATAACCCAATAACGACAATTTCCATCACCGATCACGTTCTTCCAATTGTCAATGAAAGGATAAATGAAAGTAGGGAAAGTGTCGGTATAAGGGAATGTGGAACATGGAGATTGATCTATAACAGAAGATAAACTACTTCGTCCACGGCTATGCCCTCTACCCCTACCCTTCGGACCTCGTGGCGGTCTTCCTCTCCCACGGGAACCCAAACCAGAACCCGAACTTGAACCGGATCCAGAGCTAGAACCTGAACCAGAACCGCTTGACTTTTGTATCTTTCTATGAGCAATTGACATGTGCTCCCAATAACTTGTTTCTTTTTGTTGAGTTTGTCTTCTTTCGCCCTTTTGTGACTGTAACCTTAGGAGGGAATGTCAATGTCATACTTGGATTTTCGGGCAAAATCGGACTTAATACCTGTTTCACAAGAGGACGCATCTCTCTAACTTTGGATATGGATCCTGTATTTATCTGATGCAATAGTTCGGCGAGAGCACGCATCTCAGAATCCATGTCCTTCTCCTGTGATGAAGGATGATAATTGCCAATTTTTAGTGTCCTCCAAAAGGCTTTAATATCAACCAACTGGATAGGGAGCATGTGCTCGAACAGTGTAATCAGCTCGCAAGAATAGGGGAGGCCATGTGATGTCCTCATATAGTGGCACACTAATTTTTGGGATCATCAATTATCTCTGGAGATCTCATTATCTCAACCCATATCTTCTTCAAGACAAAGTGACTGATTTTATTACTTATATTCCTCAATATCAGATTACTCTTCGCATTAAACTCTTTTTTATGCCTGGAATACTCTAATGAGCTCTTAATGTTGGCTAATGATTGAGTCATTATTAAGGAACACATTGTCCAAAATCACAATAGCATGTTGAAAGCCATAGCTTCAAGACTGAATGCTCACTCTCAGCGTGGTTGGTAGTCTCCACCCCAAAATGCATTACTCCCTTTGTCCAACATCTCACGAATTTATGAGCAAGGAGATTCAACCAAGTGGTGAACAAATAATTTAAGAAATCTGGCCTTTTCTGCCACTTCATCTTCAGAACATCCAATTTCCTTAAGTATTCCTGCTTATCGATTTCATTCAACATTTTTTTTCCATGAGTCATTTATAAACCGTGATGCGGCTCTTCATCATTTGGCCAATACGTTTTGATCGATGTGCCTTCTATATAGCATATGGTATGCTCTACTAAACACCTCATCGATCACAGGCATTAAACCTCTTTCCCTATTTGTAATAATTATCTTCGGCTCATGAGTATTAAGTCGTATCCATAATTACCTTAGGGTTGATTCTCCGTTGACATAGAATTTGAAAAGTATAGATGCTTAATCTATTGAAAGACCCATCTATAAGTCGTAGCCTGCTCATTCTATATGAAAACGTTGGCCACAATGAAATTGTTACCAGTGGAAGTCATCCCCATGACTTCCAGCAGTGGCATATTGTGCCTTTTATAGAAACACAGAGGACAGATAACATATTTAGAAACTATACATACAACCAAGTAAACTTAAACTTAAACTTAAACCAATTAAATATGACCTATTTGATTCAAATACTCATCAAATATTAATCAAATACTTTTATACTAATAGAAAACTAAATTAAACACTGGCATACAGTGTAATCCCTAAACCTATTTGTTAGCCCTAAGGGCATCAATACTTATGATTTTGATTATGATTAACATATGCTTGTGTGAGTATTTTAGCTAACCTTTCATAAAACAAAAGAAGTACCTGTGAAGCCTCAAAGGCTACAAGCAAAAGATCTTGTTGATAAGGGCAAAATGGAGAAGAAGAGACCAAGCCATTCCAAGATCAAATCATTGGTGACATTGAAGACATTGAAGGCATTGTCTATGTTAGAGTGAATTAGGTACTACCTTGTAAAACTCCCTAGTCTTACTCTTTGATTATTGATCATATATGAAGCTCCTTTTACGATTTTCTCAGATATAAACTTTTGTTAAAATCTAAGTATTCTTGACTGAAGTGGTGGTGTTTTGGGAAAGTTTTTCTTCTCTTTAACATGATTGTCAAGAATACATGTTTTTGAAACAAGGAAGAAAGTTTTTGTCTTAAAAAGAAACTTGGCTGAGGAAACAAAAATTCGGTCATCCGGTTTTAGAACCGGTCGTCCGGTTTTTCCAAAATAAAAAAATTCGGCAGTCCGTTTTTCAGAGGATCAAGTCCGAATCTTTCTGTCCAAAAATTCGGTCATCCGGTTTTTAGAACCGGTCTTCCGATTTTTCTCTAAATCAAAAATTCGGCAGTCCGTTTTCTAGTTGGACAAGTCCGAATCTTTCTGTTTTAAAGAACCGGTCGTCCGATTTTCACTTTTACTATAAAAAATATTACCGTTGCATTGAATGCAACGGTCACTTTTTTAAGACTCTATATATAGAGTTTATGATCAACCATAAAGCAGACAAGTTTTGTGGAATATTCATTGTGAACATTCAAAACTTTCAAGAGCTTCAAAAGCACATTTATTGCAAACACTTTTCATTCCAAAAACAAAATCTTCTTGAGCTTCATTATTTGATCATCATCAAAGAAGAAGAAAGGAGGAGCTTGTAGAACAATTTCATTGAGTTGTACTTATTATTTCTCAAGCTCAAAAGTGGTAATATTGTTCTTAAACCTATCCTTTTCTTTTATTGATATCAAAGGTTTGTGTTGAAAAACCCTTTGGGTAATCCTTTGATTTACATTGTGTTGTGATTTGAGGTTGTGTGCAAAACCCTTGTAGGGTGATCCTCATATTTGTAGTTGGTATATCTTTGTGTTTTAGTGGATTTGAAAAATCCTTGGGTGTTGACTCAAGGTAGTGGATGTAACTCTTTGAGAGAGTGAACCACTATAACTCCTTATGTTCTTCTTTAAGTTTCTTACTTGTCTCAACCACAAAATTTTGTTTGTTCGGAATTTTATTAAAAGATTTTTAGAATTCTCTTTCAAACAAAATTGGAGGTTTATCTTTTAATTAACAAAGAATTTTCGACAATTAGCCAAAAACCTTATTCACCCCTCTCTAAGGTTTTTCACTTTGTATCAGAGCAGGGCTTCTTAAAAAAGGACTAACACCCTTGAAGCAAAAGATCTTTACTTTACTATGGCTAATAATTCTAGTTTACCATATGTAGAAGGCTCTTCTACAAATAGACCTCCTCTTTTTAATGGAACAAACTATACTTTTTGGATGTCTCGAATTAAAATATATATTTGTTCTATTAACTTTGACTTGTGGAGCATTTTAGAGAAAGGTCCTCACATTCCCAAAATAAATGGAGTAGCTAAGAAGGTTGAAGAATTTGATGAGTTCGACTCAAGGAAGATGACTCTAAACTTTCAAGCTATGAATATTCTTAGTTGTGCCTCGGATGTAAGCGAATATAATAGAGTGAGCGGATGTGATTCGGCTCATGAAATGTGGAAGTTACTTGAAGTTACTCACGAAGGAACAAATCAAGTAAAGGAGTTAAAGTTGGCTATGTTGGTGAGAGACTATGAGCTATTCATGATGAAACAAAATGAGAGCATTAGTGACATGTTTACAAGGTTCACCAACATCACAAACGGCCTAAAGGCATATGGGAAAGACTACTCAAGAGGGGAAGCAAATAGAAAAATTCTTGATGCACTTCTAAAAGCTTGGCAACCAAAAACACTAGCTATTGAGGAATCAAAGGATTTGAGACTACTTCCTATTGAAGAACTCATAGGATCACTACTCACCTATGACATGAAAATAAAAAGATTGAATGAAATGGAAGATGAAGAAAAAGGAAGAAAAGGCATTGCACTCAAGGCAAATGAAGATGATCAAACATACTCATCAAACAATGAAGATGAGGTTGATGATGATGAGGAAATGGCATTGATAATGAGAAAATTTAAAAGATTCTACAAGAAAGGTTTCAACAATAGAGGGAAGACCCCTCCACTCAAGAAAGGAGGACAAAGCTCATCACTCTTCAAAGCTAGGTGTTTTGAATGCAATAGCACCGATCATCTTGTAGCCGATTGTCCCAAGGCCCTTGAAAAGGAAAAGGGAGCTTTAGAAGCCAAGCTTGAGGCATTGAAGAAGAAGAAGAAAGGCAAAGGCCTAATTGGAACTTGGGATCAAGACTCAAGTGAAAATGAAGAAGAAGAAAAGGCCAACATATGCTTCATGGCACTAGAAAATGAGGTACAATCTTCACTTCCTAACTCTTCTAGTATCCTTGATGATGATTGTGATGTTGATCCTAGCATAATGCTTATTGAAATGTATGATGAGTGCAAAAAAGGTTACTAAACGAAAACAAAGATTTAAAAAAGCAAAACTCAATTTTTGTTAGATGAAAATTCAAGACTCATTTGTGAAAATAAAGCCATTCTTGAATCCTTGGAAGTTTTGAAGAAAGAAAAAAGAGTGCTCAAATGATGACTTTCAAAAACTTGTTTTAGAAAACAAAAACCTTTGTGAAAAGATTTCCTTTCTTGAAAAATGTTTGATTGATTATGATGTCTTAAAGAAAAAAGGTGAGTGATCTCACTCTATGTGTTGAAAAATTCACAAAAGGAAAAGAAAACTTTGAAAAACTTCTTGGCTCTCAAAGATCACCTTTTGATAAAAAATGGTATTGGATATACTCATTCCAATATTCTCTCAAAACAAACACGGTTTGTAAAGGCTTCATCATCTCACTCACACCTTTGTTGCACCTATTGTGAAAAGAGTGGTCATAAAGCCACAAAGTGTTTTATAAAGAAAAAAGATTGAAAGAGGAGTGAAAACCATTTGGAAAGTTAAAGAAAATCAAACTAACGTCCATGGACCCAAAAAGATGTGGGTACCAAAAAATCATTTCTACTTCTTCTTTTGTAGGAACACAAATCAAGGCCATCTAAGTGGTACTTGGATAGCGGATGTTCAAGGCACATGACCGGGGACTCATCACTTATGAGCAATCTCAAAGAAACCGAAAGTGGATTTGTCACTTTTGGAGATAAGAACAAAGGAAAAAATCATTGGTATAGGCAATATTGGTAACAATTCTTCCTCTCTCATTAAGGATGTTCTTCTAATTGATGGTCTTAAATTCAATTTGCTTAGTATTAGTCAATTATGTGATAGTGGAAAAAAAAGGTTGTTTTTGAAAGTGATTCTTCCTCTATCATTGATAAGCATGAAAACAAAACTATTTTTGTTGCTAAAAGAGTTGGAAACGTCTATGTCTTTCATCTTGAAGATTTTCTTTCCCAAAACTTGAAGTGTCTCTCGGTTCATGATGATGATGCATTTTTGTGGCATAGAAGACTTGGTCACGTTAGTATGGATTTATTAAACCAACTATCTTCAAAAGAACTTGTTAGAGGCCTACCAAAACTTCACTTTGAGAAAACTAAACTTTGTGATGCTTGTCAATTTGGAAAACAAATTAAGACCTCTTTTAAACCAAAGAAAATGATTTCAACTTCAAAACCTTTGGAACTTGTTCACATGGATTTATTTGGACCAATGAGGACCACTAGTCTCGGTGGTAAGAGGTATGCTTTTGTTATTGTTGATGATTTCTCTAGATTTACTTGGACTTTGTTTTTGAGTAAAAAAAGATGAAGCTTTTCATGAGTTTGTTAAACTTTTTAAAAGAGTTCAAACCTCCCTTGATTGTAAATTGATCTCTATGAGAAGTGATAATGGGAGAGAATTTAACAATCAAGATTTTACAAAACTTTGTGATGATTTTGGCATAACACACAATTTTTCGGCCGCTAAAACCCCACAACAAAATGGTGTTGTGGAGAGGAAAAATCGCACTTTACAAGAAATGGCAAGATCGATGCTTTGTGAAAACTCCCTTCCTAAATATTTTTGGGCCGAGGCCGTTAACACCGCATGCTACATTATGAATCGTGTTATCTTGAGACCTTCATTAAAGAAAACTCCCTTTGAACTCATTTTTAATAAAACCCCCCCTCAATTGGTTATTTTAAAGTTTTTGGATGCAAATGCTTTATTTTAAACACCAAGGACAATCTTGGAAAGTTTGATCGAAAAATCCGATGAGGGAATTTTTTCTTGGTTATTCTTCAAACAAAAAAGCTTTTAGAATTTTCAACAAAAGAACCTTGTGTGTTGAAGAGTCCATTCATGTTAATTTTGATGAAACTAACATTTTGGACAAGAAAGTTGATGATGATGATGACATAGATAACACTCAAAGTAACCAACCATTGTACACTCAAGCAATGGAAGAGCATGCTATGGAGGAAGAAGAGTATGAGGAAAAACAAGAAAACGATCAAGAAACTCAAAATATTCCTCAAGAGGTGATATATCCAAAGGGACCCTCCAAAGATGAAATTATTGGTGATGTATCTCAAGGGGTAAGAACAAGAAGGTATTTTATCGATAACTTTGTCCTATTATCACAAATTGAGCCTAAGTTTATTGAGGATGCTTTATGCGATGAGTTTTGGATTATTGCTATGCAAGAGGAGTTAAATCAATTTGAAAGAAACAGAGTTTGGACTTTAGTCCCTAGACCACATAATCACCCCCACAATTGGCACAAAATGGGTTTTTTCGAAATAAACTAAATGAATCCGGAGAAGTCATTAGAAACAAAGCTAGACTTGTTGCCCAAGGATTCAATCAAGAAGAGGGCATAGATTTTGATCAAACCTTTGCTCCGGTTGCTAGACTTGAATCTATTAGGATGCTTTTAGCTTTTGCTTGTTTTAAAGGATTCAAACTCTTTCAAATGGATGTTAAAAGTGCTTTTCTAAATGGTGATATTGAGGAGGAAGTTTATGTTGAACAACCTCCCGGTTTTGTACATGAAAAATTTCCAAATTATGTTTACAAACTCTCAAAAGCACTCTATGGTTTAAAACAAGCTCCAAGGGCTTGGTATGAAAAGTTAAGTGGTTTTCTTCTTTCAAATAACTTTTCAAGGGGTGTAGTGGACACTACTCTTTTTACAAAAACCTCTTGTAACAATGATCTTCTTCTTGTCCAAATATATGTTGATGACATCATTTTTTGGTGCTACTAATGTCTCTTTATGTGAAGAATTTGCCTCACTTATGCAAAAAAGAATTTGAAATGAGCATGATGGGAGAATTGACGTACTTTCTCGGCCTCCAAATCAAGCAAACAAAAGAAGGAATCTTCATCAATCAAGAGAAGTACACCAAAGAACTTCTCAAAAGATTTGGGATGAGCAATGCAAAAGGTATCGGTACTCCTATGAGCTCGTCATTGAAGCTTGACAAAGATGAAAAAAGGTAAAAGCTGTTGATGAAAAAGACATATAGAGGTATGATCGGTAGTTTACTTTATTTAACGGCTAGTAGGCCGGATATCATGTTTGTCGTATGTCTATGTGCTAGATTCCAAGCTTGTCCCAAGGAATCTCATTTAATAGCTGTAAAACATATTTTGAGATACTTAATTTCATCATATGATTATGGCTTGTGGTACTCTAAACAATCTTGTTTTGATCTTATTGCCTACACTGATGCGGACTACGCCGGATGTAAGGTAGAAAGGAAGAGTACAAGTGGAAATTGCCAATTCTTGGGAGGATGCTTAGTATCTTGGTACAGCAAGAAACAATCGTGCGTGTCCCTATCAACTGCCAAAGCGGAGTACATCGCAGCAGGTTGTTGCTATGCTCAGGTACTTTGGATGAAACATACACTAATTGATTTTGGTGTTTCCTTTAAGTGCATACCTATCATGTGTGATAACACTAGTGCCATAAATATTTCCATAAATCCTGTGCAGCATTCAAAAACAAAACATATTGAAATCAAACATCACTTTATTAGAGATCATATTGCTAAAGGTGATGTATCTTTAGAATATATTTGCACAGAAGATCAAATTGTCGATATTTTTACAAAACCTCTTTCAGAAGATTGCTTTTGCTATTTAAGAAAATTACTTGGTATCGGGAAATTAAATTAGTAATGTGTGTTTCTTGTATTATTTGTTTTTTTTTTCCCTTATTTCTGCCTTGATGATATTTTTCAAAAATTCGGACGCCTTTTTTAAAATTAGGACGTCCGGTTTTAAAACCGGACTCATACTTTACCTTTCAAAAAATTCCAGAGATATTCGGACTTTCAAACCGGACGCCTGCACAAAAACTCGGACGTCCGAATTCTTCAAAAATCCAAAAATCGGAAGACCGATTTTAACAAACGGTCGACCGAATTCATAAATTAGGGTCGGGTCTGCGGTTTAAAATCAGACTTTTTCTCAAAACTCCTCACATTTTTCTCAACTCTCTCTCACTCTCTCGACCGAAAAACCCCCTCCTCACAAGACCCATCCGATTTCTTGTTCCGATTTTCAATTTTCTTCTTCTTTTTCTTCAAATTCATCTCTTATCACAGCAAAGAAGCTATTTTTCTCTCTGATTACTATCTACCAATCTCAAAACTCTTCATCTCCTCTCAAAACCCTACCCAAGAAATTCTTCAAAATGGTTAAAACAAAGAATGCTCAAGTTGGTCAAGGGCAAAATCCTGAAGAAGGAGGCACCAGTAGAGGGAAAGGAAAGGGAAAAAGAGTACCCTTTGCAGGGACCCGGGGCTTCTGCTGCTAGGGTTTCTAGAGTTTCAGAAAGGTTTATTTCAGTAAAGGAAGCTGCCAGGTTTGAAGAATGGACTAGAAATCGACGGAAAATTGCTCCGGGTCATAGGGTGGACTTACATGATATGCAAGGTATGGAGGCTATTCCTCATCTTTTTGAAATGATCGGTTGGATACCTCTGTTGATTGTAAATGAACTTTATTATGTGGATATGATATATGAATTTTATGCTAATCTCCACAAAGGAAGAATTGAAAAAGTGGATAATGTCTCACATCAATGGATTGTAACTAGAATTGGGGGAAGGGATATTGCATTTGATGATAGACTGATGAATGAAATTTTGGATACCCCTCAAGATGGAATAAGATTTTACACCAAGAACAAAAAATGCTATGATCCAAATTTATACAGTGAAAAACGATTTGCAGAAATTTTCACTAAGGGAGAGGTATTAAAAAGACATGATGATAGAAATGTTAACAAACTGGATGCTTATGGGAGAGTGCTCCATCACATGATATCTAACATCATCATTCCAAATGTTGGGCATAAATCATCTATCACCAACATGCACGCATTTGTGATGCTAGCCTTGCATGAGCATAGGAGAATGAATTTTGGATTTATGGCCATAGAACATATGCTAGCTGCAAAATCTTCCCAAATGAAATGCTTGCCGTATGGTTGCTTTATCACAAAAAATCCTCCAACACTTTGTGATCAATTTGGTTGGGATGGGTAATCACATTGGACACGGCAAGATATACACTCAGACAAACCTTCAAAAGAATGGGGTTTGAGAAAGATGAAGATGGGACATTCATCAGAGGTGGACAAGATGTTGATGACAGGTGATGAGGAAGATGATGATGACGATCAAGAGGACATGGATATCGAAGAAGAGGACAGGTGATGAAAGAAACAGAGGTTGAAATACAAAGAAGAGAAACAAGACAAAAGAAACGACAAGAAAGAACAGAAGAAGGCTCATCTTCGGGGAGCATGAGTCATCTTATGGATATGATAGCCTCTCTCCAAACATCAATGAACATCCGGTTTGATGCATTCGACGGTCGCTTTGAGGCTTTGGATGGGAAAGTCTCCAACATTCAAGAAAGGCTTGATACATTGGACCAAAAAATGACCGATACACAAGAACGGGTTAAGAGACTCGAGCAAGGAGGAGGAGATAGAGATGATTGAGATTTCTCTTATAAAACCTTTTCTTTCTCTTTCTTGTTTTGTCCGTAACTCTTTTCAAACTCCTGTTTTCATTCTCTTAATGATATGGTTTTTAACTTGCTTATTTCTAATCTTAATTTGCTTTTGCTATGCTAAGTGATCTGTTTGTTGCTCTTTTTCTTTGTTGATTGGTCTTTCTTGTTATGGACTTCATGATGATACTTTAATGTTAAAAGTCCTACTGCCACCTCTTCTATGATCCCTTGGAACTTCTCTCCCAAAACTTTTTGATTTATGACAAAAGGGGGAGAAAATAGTGTAAGATGTAAGGGGGAGAAATCTTGATAATATGGTGTTTATATTGATTATTGATGGTGTTTTTGCAGCTTATGCCTTGTGATGTTATGATACTAAGGGCTTTTTGGTTTAGTTTGATCTTGTAATATTCTTTACCCATGTTTGACATAAATGCTTGTGTTTAGGGGGAGTTATCTCTTTTTTGGTGATTGTTGTGCTTTGCTCTTACTATTGATCTTTTGAAGCATCACCATACTTTACTTTTGCTCTTTTTTTCTTCTTGCATATGTGTTTGTCATAATCAAAAAGGGGGAGATTGTTAGCCCTAAGGGCTTTAATACTTATGATTTTGATTATGATTAACATATGCTTGTGTGAGTATTTTAGCTAACCTTTCATAGAACAAAAGAAGTACCTGTGAAGCCTCAAAGTCTACAAGCAAAAGATCTTGTTGATAAGGGCAAAATGGAGAAGAAGAGACCAAGCCATTCCAAGATCAAATCATTGGTGACATTGAAGACATTGAAGGCATTGTCTATGTTAGAGTGAATTAGGTACTACCTTGTAAAACTCCCTAGTCTTACTCTTTGATTATTGATCATATATGAAGCTCCTTTTACGATTTTCTCAGATATAAACTTTTGTTAAAATCTAAGTATTCTTGACTGAAGTGGTGGTATTTTTGGAAAGTTTTTCTTCTCTTTAACATGATTGTCAAGAATACATGTTTTTGAAACAAGGAAGAAAGTTTTTGTCTTAAAAAGAAACTTGGCTGAGAAAACAAAAATTCGGTCATCCGGTTTTAGAACCGGTCGTCCGGTTTTTCCAAAATAAAAAAATTCGGCAGTCCGTTTTTCAGAGGATCAAGTTCGAATCTTTCTGTCCAAAAATTCGGTCATCCGGTTTTAGAACCGGTCGTCCGATTTTTCTCTAAATCAAAAATTCGGCAGTCCGTTTTCTAGTTGGACAAGTCCGATTCTTTCTGTTTTAAAGAACCGGTCGTCCGATTTTCACTTTTACTGTAAAAAATATTACCGTTGCATTGAATGCAACGGTCACTTTTTTAAGACTCTATATATAGACTTTATGATCAGCCATAAGGCAGACAAGTTTTGTGGAATATTCATTGTGAACATTTAAAACTTTCAAGAGCTTCAAAAGCACATTTATTGCAAACACTTTTCATTCCAAAAACAAAATCTTCTTGAGCTTCATTATTGATCACCCTCAAAGAAGAAGAAAGGAGGAGCTTGTAGAACAATTTCATTGAGTTGTACTTATTATTTCTCAAGCTCAAAAGTGGTAATATTGTTCTTAAACCTATCCTTTTCTTTTATTGATATCAAAGGTTTGTGTTGAAAAACCCTTTGGGTAATCCTTTGATTTACATTGTGTTGTGATTTGAGGTTGTGTGCAAAACCCTTGTAGGGTGATCCTCATATTTGTAGTTGGTATATCTTTGTATTTTAGTGGATTTGAAAAATCCTTGGGTGTTGACTCAAGGTAGTGGATGTAACTCTTTGAGAGAGTGAACCACTATAACTCCTTGTGTTCTTCTTTAAGTTTCTTACTTGTCTCAACCACAAAATTTTGTTTGGTTTGAAATTTTATTAAAAGATTTTTAGAGTTCTCTTTCAAACAAAATTGGAGGTTTATCTTTTAATTAACAAAGAATTTTCGATAATTAGCCAAAAACCTTATTCACCCCCCCCCCCCCCTAAGGTTTTTCACTATTAATAATATAACTTAAATAATCAATTTGCAAATAACACCGAAATCTACACTTAACATAAAAAATAGAGACAACTTACTTGTTTGTCTTATATGTCGTATCCATTATAAGTACATATGGGCATGTTCTCATCATTTGAATTGATGTCGGGTGAGCAGCAACAATGTCACTAAGTACATTGCTATCGTCATAGTTTCTATAGAAGACTGCGTAACCCTATTGAGCACTTAGGCAAAGAATTTCTTCAACCGTATTTCGTCCCTGTATCCTATTCTTGTTAATCTTGGCAACGATGTTGTATATTTTTTGGGCACTACAAAAATCATGAAAATCATATTATTAAACCATAAATTCAAATTTAAAATATAACCAAGAGGCATTAAAAGTAATGCGACATGCCTAACGACGACCCACATTTTGTTCACGGAAAAATCGTAAGATATTACGTGGTGGGACATGACTCTTCATAAATTGCTTAATCTGTATCATCTGCTGCTCCGTTAGTTTTTCAGTCTGAGCGCGACTGTAATTATAGACACCTATTGCATGGTTGTGCCTACCATCATGTACGAATAATTGCCAATTTTCATACGTGGCCATTTGCTCGGCTCTTAATTTGAAGGGACAACCACACTTTTTAGTCCTGTATGGACCCCGCCTTTTTAAGGGAACTTCTTCTTCATCATCAACTCAGGCTTCGTTCTCGGTTTATTTGCACCTCCACGCTCGCAACCCAATGTATCATACGGTCGGCGGTCGGATGTTCTTGAACTCATATACCAAGTGACAATCAAATATGGAATCACTTTCATAGCCATTTCTTTTGCCCAGTTCACCAACTCTACTTTCAAATTAAAGATTCGATCGGTTGCGAATAAATGTCCGTGATCCACGTATTCTTTTGATTCCAAAAATTCTTCAAATATATTTGGATCTACGTCGTCCTGTTACGTTATAATATGAAATATGAACACATTTCGCATTAAAAATAAAATTGTAAAAATAGTGTAATAAAGAAACATTTAATGTACTAATTCAAAAAAAAAAAAAACTCTTGACCTACTTTTGCCCAGACCAGCAAAAAACTACAAAGAGTTTCGCCCATCTGGGTGAAATTTCCTGAAAAATTTCACTTGAATGAGTGAAACTCTTTGTTGATTTTCGCCAGTCTGGCAAACATCTCTTCAGTGATGAAAAAAATTGCTACTTTTCTTACCTCCAAGTCAATAGTTTCTTACAAAAAATCTTCAAATGATCCATATCTACCTCCAATAGAAGTTCAATGTTAAGATTACAGTTTTAAAGTAGAGAGAAGTAAGAGAGAAATTGTTTAGAAAGAGAAAGAGGAGGGTATATAATGAATTTTTTTGCGTTATACATACAGATTCCCGAATTGGTTTATTGACCCCCCAAAAGAAGGGGTTAATAATGGAAAAAAGACCTAATTGAATTTTGTTAAATGCGCTGGGACATTTTAGTCTTTTAATTATTATAATTAAAATATTATTTTTAGATTGTCCTTTTGTACCTCTGGAAAAGATTATCCTTTTGTAGATTTTAAATTTTTTTTAAAAAAAAAAGAAAATCAAGATAAGCTTTTGGGCTTCTTGGACCACAAGAAAAAAAAAAATTTAGGCCTATTAGACTTTGGTTATGACTGGCATATTGAGGCCTCTTTTGATAAAACTAAAAATTAAAGTCTAAAGTTTGAATTGTTTAAGTTTTAAATTTTGAATCTTAAGTCTGAAGACTGAATTTAAAATTTGAAGTTTGAATCTGAATGTTGAATTAATAAATAAGTTGTAATTATATATATAAAGTGTTATAATTTTGTAAACAATATATATTTTTAGATTTCAAAATTCAGAATTAAACAAAAAATTTCACTTAAAATTTATAACTATAATTCAGCATCTATTAAGCAATTAAGTGATTTGTAAAAATTGTTATCAAACGCACTTAAAATATTAAGCATTCAAAAATTATATGTTATTAAACACACTTAATGTAATAAATCCTTACTAACTCATTTTAAGAGTTGAATTAATTTATCAAACGAGACCTTAGTCTCTATTAGGGCACCAAACATATATATATATATATATATATTTACCTAGAGCATCATCGACAAAAAAAAAAAGGCCGCTGCGCAAAAAACTGACCTTTACTCTTGCTCCGCGAAAGACCAAAAAGCCAAATACAGACTTTTTTTTTTAAACCTTTATTTTGAGAGGTGAACAATTGATTCTAGAGGGGATATCTTTCTTCGATTTAGTTGAAGAAACTTTAAAGAAGTCTAAATCTTAGAATATTTCTTCAGCTTCTAAGGTTGATTTGGGTGGACATGAGTAGTAGGAGGACAATGCCGGTGTGGCTCAGCTAAGAGAGAGGTAGGCAAGGCAGCTTCGAGGCGGACATAGACCAGGAGAGGAGATAGTCGAGAGTTTAGGGGAAGATATGTGACTGTAGTTCGAAAGTTTTTTCTAGGGAAAAAAATTATTATCGGGTTCAACCGGTTAGAGCGGTTTCTTGTTGAACCATCGGTTTTGACCAATTTCTTTCTATCTTGGTTTTTATAACTAATCAATAGGACGTGTGACCATTTTGCAGTTCAACTGGTTAGACCGACTGATCTGGTATGATTTTTATAACTTTGCGGGTACTTATATTGTACACTCTAGTACTTTGCAAGGTACACTTCGCATCTATTACTACCCACGTATTCAAACACACGTGCGCACAGATTTATGAATGTGTGTCCAGGTTCTATCGTAATTCTATTGACGTTCCATGAATGGTACATTTTATACAAATAGTAATGTTCTTTCATGGGTTATGTATTCCATAAAGATAACATTGATGTTTCATAGTTTCTGTGTTCAGGTTCAATCGTAATACTATTGATGTTCCATATGTTATATGTTCCATAATAATAGTCTTAATGTTCCATAAAAATATTATTGATGTTATATGGTTTCTGTATCCAGGTTCTATAAAGATAATATTGATGTCCATAGCTTCTGCGTTTAGGTTCCATCGAAATATTATTGATATTCCATGGGTTATATGTTCCATAAAAGTAGCATTCATGTCATGGTAATGTGTTTCATAAAAATAGTATTAATGTTCCATAGGTTCATTGTGAGGTTAATTAGTTGTGCTAGTGCTGCTAAGATTCCATAAGTTCAGTATTAGATTTCTATACAAATAGAATTCATGTTCCATAGTTATATATTAGTGATCCATAGAATAGTATTCAAGTTTAATGGATCTTCTGTTAAGGTTTCATGGAAATAGTATTGATGTTTCATGGGTCATGCATTAAGTTTCACAAATATACTGCACGTTTCATTAATTCTATATTAGGGTTCCATGAAAACAGTATTGATGTTTCATGTGTTATATGTTAATATTCCATGTAAATAAAATGCATGTTCCATGTAAACATAGAAAACATCTCATGGAACTCTGATAACATGTAACTTTAACAACTAGAAAAACATCAATTCCATAGGAAAAATGATTTTTCCTCTTCATCACTTCCAATAATGATTCTTCTTCCCCCTCTCTTCCCTATAACACAAAATTTTATCACCCACATGTACTGAAAACATAAAATGTACAACTTAATATTTGATTAACTGTTACTTATATAATCATGGAGCTATAGTTATAGTAAACATGAAACTTGAACAATTGAAATATGAAATAATTCATATAAATATAACTCTAACAACTAGAAGAAATATCAATTACATAGGAAAAAAGCCTCTTTATCTCTTTTGATAATGAATTTTTTATCTTCTTCCATGGAATAAGTTTATACAATTCAAACTAAAAATATTTTGCCTCCAGCATTAGAATGCTGCTTTCCACTGTTGGAACGCCGCTACTGCAGGCGTGAGAAGTGTTCTTTTGGAAAAAATAAAAAAGAGAGGTAATGATGATTTGATTAGAGATTTATGGAGAATATTTTTGGAGAGAAGGAGAAGGAACAAAGAAAGAAAAAAAGAAGAAGATGTAGTGCTACAGACATGAGAGAATGAGAAAGAAAGCCGTGCGTGAACTGAAAAACTAATGAGTGCCTATCTTATTCTATTAGTGGAACAATGTTGTTTTATCTCGATGATTACCGTGCAATGTACATCTAGGGTGTATGATATAATTTGCAGCTCGACGGTCAGAAAAATTTGGAGGAATATCTACACAACAAAAATGAGAAGATTTAAATTTCAATTTAGTCCTTCAAAATATGAACTTGTCTAAATTTGGTCCCTCAATTTAGAAAGTTCTATAAAGAGTCCTTCAAAATATTAATATCATACCAATCAAGTCCTTATGTCAATTTCACCCACGCTTTGACGATCAAATTTAGATAAGTTAATTGTTTGGAGCTCAAATATATAATAAATAAAAATTTTGAAGCCTTAAAAAAAAGTTATAAAACCTTTATCCTACCTCATCTTCCTCCATCTTCTTCCCCCACCTTCCTCGTTGTCATGACCGTCTGCTGCCGACATCCCTTCTTCTTCATCTTCCTCTCCCCAGTTTCACCACTCTTTTTCTTTTTATTCTTCCCTTTTCCTCTCCTTCTTCTCTATCGCATCATTTTTCCCTAAGAGCAACAATGACAAAAAAAAATCATGGATCCTCAACTGGCATTCCTCTTAAACATTTAGCTTACAAAGAAGTTTACTGGTGAAATCACAAGAAGAGGCATAAAACGAGCTGCTCAAACTTCTTGAATAGATGATAAAAAGCAATTGCTACCTATTTTGGAAACATGTTTGATAATTGAGACTCTACAAGAGGGGGGATTTTCAAAATGCCAGAATTGTTCTTACATAAATGATTGAGAAGACTTTGAGACTAGATATTGACATCTGGAGAATTCTTTTGGCATCTTATGCTGAAAATAGAGGATGAAGGTAGAGTCAATATACCTTATAGGAGTTAATGGGTTGGTACTATGCTTGGTATATTTTTCTATAATGTCATTTGTTTGCCTAAAGCTAAGAAGACGAGAAGTGTAGAGAGATTTTTATAGTTGCTGTTGTTGTTGCTATTTTTATGAGAAGATGGCTCCAAAGCTATAATGGAAAAAGGCTACTTCATCATATTAAAGTTGGTATTTGAAAGAGGCTCTGCTAATAATAGAGAGTAAAGTTGCAGATGCATAACTTTCTTAATATGGGTGAAGTGTATGAGACACGTAAGAGGCATCTATGAAAGAGAGAAGAAAAAATGGAGTTAGTAAAAAACTTCTTGTTATGCAGTCATTTTCTAGCGGATGATTGGTTGGTCATTTTTCCTCTGATTATACTGAAGTTTAGATTGGCAGTAGAGGAGAGGCAGTTCTTCAATCTGAGAGGCAGTTCTTCAATCTGATGGTGGAGATCATCTTTTGATGGCCAGATTAAAAATTCTGTACTTTGTGAAGAATCGTTTGTATTGGTGTTTTCTACTCATTTTCTCTTAAATTACTATATAGTACATAAAGGAAGCATACATATAAGAGATTTCTTGTACTCCCTTGATATATAAATAGTTTGATGTATTTAGACTTCTTTTTTTATTGGATAACTTTGTTTAAAGTATGTCCACTTGGAGAAATGCATGTTTAATTATATAATAATATCATGCATATTTATGGATATATACTTGCAAACATGTCTAGACTTGATATATAGTAATATATATATATATATGTCTTTGCATTTTATCTAATATTTACTGGACATGATATTTTAATATGTTAACAAACAATTATTCAATATCATGTTGTGATAATCTTCTAGTTTTGAAGATTTTGTTTTAAGAGAGAATAAAAACTCACAAAGCTAAAGTTGCATTTTGTAACAAATTATACATTGAATTTTCAAAACAAGATAGAAGTGGAAATATTATGATCCACTGTTTCTAAATGCATTGGGATGTTAATTTCAGTTTTTTACATGTCACAATATAATTGTGTGATTGAGAAGAAAAGTAGAGTGTCATATAAAATATAATGTCAGATTATCAAACTCTATTTGTTCCCAAGGTTATTAAGAATTGAGTTGTATCAACTTGTTGACATTGAATAAAATTATCTTATTAGAGAAATATGTTAAAACAAAAGCTCTATACTAATGCATTTAGAAGTTTAATGTTGTTGGGCTAAAAAGGTTCGTGAACTTCAATGAAACTTTTGTGGAAAAGGAATTGAATATGCATGATAATAATGCATATTAGTTTATAACCAATAGAACCAAAGGGTTCTATAGAGAATTATTACTTTCATTGAATCAAGAAAGTATTCAATGAATTATGATTCAATTCCTATACCTAAACTTTAAAAGTGTGCATCTGTTGAAGGATGAATTCTCAGAAAATAAGAAAATGAAATGATAAGTCAATTAGAGTCATGACTTGTAACTTATGTTCCAAAATATGAATTTCTTGTAGAAAGTACAAGAGGACTTTGTGACTATAGTTAAATCAAATATTTGGTTAAAGTCATCATTGTTTATTTTGTAAGATCAAGTTAAATGCTAGAAAATATAAGGGAAAGATCTTACAAGAGAGCTCTTGTGTTTAAATGTTAAATGAGGATGGGTCACAATTCCGTATGTCAAAATCACCAATAATGGCACCCAACTCAATGATTGATATAATGTCTAGTCTTGAGTTCAATGAGTTAAAGTTGTTACATGTGTGATTGCAAGCACTATAATATTATTATCCCTCCATTCGGAGTAAAGTGCTTGGTATCCCATAGGTTTGATAAGAAGGTTAAGTTTAAAACTCTTAATGGACCTGGAGGTTTAATGTAAGAGTTTATACTATGAGAACACTCTATATACAGAGTCTACTTATATGAATGTATAGTGCGGCCACCTTAGAGTAAATGACTCAACTCTTATAGCATTCATGAATCAGATACCGACACATGACCATAAGTAATGTCAGTTTGATTAGAGTGTTTATTGGGTTTGAAATATATGCAAGATTATGTTTAGTTAATCAGTATATAATCACTGGTTCAAAGATTTATCCTACCATGCCATTCTGATTGATTTTGATGTACTTTACTAAGTAAAGTTCAAATTGCAAGATACCTTTATTTATGCATATGATTTCCAGATATATGATTTTTTCAGATATTCTGAAAATGGTGGGAAATTGTTGGAGATTTTCAAAATATATCTGAACATGACATATGAATAATGTAGGTTCTTGGAATCTAACTAATGGATATATCTTATGTATCAGTTATGAATGTTCATAGCAGATATAATATTTCATCGAATTCCAATTAATAGAGATACAATTCTAAGGTAAAGAACTATAACTTAAATTAAAGGTGTAAACTATCTATAAAAGGATGAGAAGATCTTTGTTTACTTTGTTTTATTAGCTTCTATTAAGTTTATATAGTCTCTCAGTATCCTAGAAGGCTCTGATATATCTGAAGTAGAGGTAATACTCTAGGGTTTGATATCTTTAATATAGGACACTGTCAAATATAGGGCTTCATTTTATCTGTGGGGATATTTTACTGAACCCATTTGCATACCAAAGGATTGGTTAACGCACCTTGGAGTCATCTTGATCCCACAACTATTTTTGTTTTAACAAAATCTATCTCCTGAAAATGAGGATTTTGTGGAAGAATTTCTCTATAGACAACCCTTGCAGGATTATAGGAGCTTCTAATGAAAAAAACCTAATCTTTACTTTGTGGGAAAATCAATAAGAGCTAAGAAACCATCACCTATTCTCCACCTAAAAGAAAAGAGCCTCACCTCTTAGAAACAAGGAATTGAACATGATCTAGAGAGTCCTTGAAATTCAATTCAAGGAATCTCAATCAAACCTATTAGTTGATCATTTTTAGTGATTAATTAGTAGAAGAAGAACCTAGAAAACCCTAGGAAACTCTCAAAGGAATAGCAGCAATTTTTCATTCATAATGTCAGAGTTCAAAGGAACAATTAGCTATAAAGAGTATTTATTGTTTCCAAGTCATTAACTTATTACCCTAACTACTAATAGTAATTAAAGGGTGTTTTTGGGAACAAATACCTATTAATTACAAGTCAAAGTCAATAGAGCTGACCTTCAGGTCCAATGTTTAACAAAACATCACTTGGAGCCCAAAGGAGCTGGGGCCGGTGGGTCACCTAGTTGGGTCGGATGCTCCCTTTCCTCCTCGGTTAATTTCAAACAGAAGGCAGTTGCAGCCCGATACTAGCATCCAACCACGTCCGTCTGTCCTGTTCTCGTCATACATATTTCCAAATTAGCTTTTGGCGCCTTCAGAAACATTGTAGAGATTTCTCTTAGCTTTCCATAGCATTTTCAATCATCTAAATAGGGCTCCTATAACTCAAGTTATGGTCATTTTCCCAAAATGTGTCATCTTCGAAATCGAAGATGGAAAGGTGATCTGAACTGGACAAGACAATCATCTGGATTTGAAGCTTGGACCGACGCCGAGATTGCAAAGGAAGAAAGTTCAACTTTAAGAGGACAACGACATGCTTGTTGTCATAATGGAGGCTTTGAAGAGCAAAGATCGAGAGTTTGCAGTCCAAGAAATTCCAAGTTGTTTACAAAGTAGTAAATTGATAAGGAGCAATCAAGGAACCAACTTGGAGCAAAAATTGGCTAAGTATGGGAAAACTCAACCCTACCACCAACGGCACGGTTGCCCCTACCGTCACTGATAGGCTTATGCCGGGAGGGAGCTTTGGAGCCAACTACATACCGTGTACGGTAGATCCTACCCTACCATCGCCGGTAGATCTGGGGAGGACAAATTGGTAACTGCCTTTTTCGGTGGGAATTTGTTATGCAAGTGGATTTTTAGATCCTAATTAAGGAGATTATGTGTAATTGAAGCCCCTCAACATTAGTTAAGCTAGGATTAAGTCCCTAGCCTATAAGTACCCCTTAATAACCTCCTTGTAAGAATAATTTGTGAATTTTGCTAAAATTTATTGAGAGAGTGCATCTCTTTGGTCTCTTAGGGTTCTTCACCATTTGATAGCTTAGCTTGCTAAGGGTTCTAGTCCTTAGTAGTGAAAGATTGAATGCCTTAGTATGCAGAGTCTATGGAATTCAATTGTTTATCTCAATTCCTTTTATTGATTGAGTCTAGAGTTTGAGTTCTTGATTCAATTAATTTTAGGTCTTCTATATTATGTGTTTGGGGTTTTCAGGTGTTTGTTGGCTCAAGGTTTTAATCATCAATATAGGAAAGAGCCTAAACCTCTCAATACTTGGGTTTATGGAGCATTGTTCTTCATAGGTTCTGAATTGGAAGTTGAAGCTTCAAATCCTCAATAGAGGTACTTCAAATCAAGGAGGAGATCTTCGGAGAGATTTGGATCTAGTTCTTCAAGTATAAGAGGATTCATATCAATTGGTATCAATGCATCCTCCATTTGAAGGGTAAATTAACTTTTAAGTGAATTAAATTCGTGCAAATCAAAAGAAAAAGTGAAAGTACTTGATGATCAAACAAAAAAAAACATAAGATCATGCAAAAGTAGTACTAGGAAACTACAGAAAAATTATGTTAAAATTCTATTGCAATTCAGTTGTGATTTGTTTAATTTGATGATGAAATTTTGTGGAGATGTTTGCCTATGAGTTGTGAATCGTTTAAGATAAGAATTGCTTGATTTGGAGGTCATTTGATAGATCAATTCATTCGCAATTGCAGAGAAAGTGTTGATAGATCCGATCATAACTTGTGTTTTACTAATCCAAATTGATCGAATTTTGTGCTGAATTCATCCAATATGAATAAGGAAGATTCAGGTGTTGGTCTCATTTGATTTGGTTTCATATTTTTTGAGTTATTGCAGTTTTAATGTCGGGGTGTCAATCTCCCCTGTTTCCTGGAAATTTAGTGTTTGCATTCTTAGGTTCTTCGTTTAGCTTAATTGCTTTGATTTGATTTTTCTTTTACTTCTACCTGATTCCTTGAGTGCTTTTATTCATTTTTTGATGAACAATTATACTTGTTGGTTGAATGCTTGGGATTGATGCTCTTGGTTTGACTTGGCTAAGAAGTTTCAAGGATATATAAGAGACTTGAGTGTTGAGTGTTTAGAAAAAGGTAAGAGGGTGAGTCTATCTTGATAAAAGCTAACAAGAGCGTAAACACGAGTGAACTTGAGCGATCATCAAAGAGTGAATCACTTAGGGAGTGATTGGAAGGTCCTTTTGTTTTGTTTCTTTTGTTAAATTTTCAGGTTTCTAACACATTTATATCACATGGAAGAAGTGTTCCAATCCTTGAAAAGATTGGAACAACAATTCTCATGCCTAGGAAAGGATGTGAAACACTTAAAAAGAGAAGAGGAAGTCATTTGTGAGCAAAATAGTATAAGAGACTTTGGTGGACCTCCAATGCATGATAACCAATGGGGATATGGTAGCTTTTCTTCTCATGCTAGCTCCTACGAGCATAATTTTTATGATTTCTATGAGGGGAATATATTTGGAACTAGAAGTGATTATAATGATATATCTTGTGAAAGAGTTCCAAGAAATAATGATGGAAAGGGAAGAAATTATGTGAATATGGATGAGAGGTTTCATAAAAGAAAAGGTGATTATGGGAAATACTATGATAGTTACAACTATGAAGGATATAATTGTGGAAGAAGTTCTCAAACTTTGGGAACTACATCAAGACCTCTTAGCCATAAAAACTTGAAATTCCTCTTTTGTGTGGAACTTTTGGTTCATATGATTATGAAGCATGGGAGCTACAAGGGGAATAATTATTCTATTCATATGGTATAAGAGAAGAAGAAAAGTTCCAATAGGTGTTAAATCTCTATCTTATGAGCTCAATGTTTGGTGGAATTGTAACTGTGAAAATCGAAGGAGAATGAGAGCTCAACCAATCAAGACTTGGAGCTTAATGAAGCAATCATCGAGGAACAAATTTGGAATTGTAAATCATGTAAGACAAAGAGAAGTTCAACCAAAGGTTAAATTCATGGAGTCATTAATGGTTGAAGAGTCTCTAAAGATCAAAGAGCTTTCACAAGCTAAAATTTAAGAGAGTCTTAAAATCCATATTAAGGATGAAACATACAAAGAGGAACCTTGTTGTATCATGAATGAGAAGAGAATTGAAATGAAAGAAAAAGAAAGAGTGGAAGAAAAAGAGAGAGTAGTTGACAGAACATGTATCTTTGATTCCATCTCTATCATTTCAAAAGAGAGTAAACATCTTGAGCGTTCAAAAGAGAAAGAAAGTGAGCTTGAGAAAAGCGAGAGCGTAAAAAAAATGACTGCCTCATTGAAAACCAAGAGAGTGAAAAGAAAAGCAAAAAGTAAAAGAGATAGTTAAAAAAGTGAGGAAGTGAATTTCTATACTAATGACAGTAACTCTTTCATTGCTAGTAAACTTTTTTGTGTGCAGAATTTTGGAGATTCAAGCAAGGACGCAGATGGAAAGCTTGGCTACAAGTCCATCAAGACCATAAACTTCTTTCCCTCTAATTCCTACTTGAACTATGACATTTATTTTAAGGATATTAAGTTTTTCTAACTCATTTTCATGGAAAATGGAAATCAATTTTACTTTCTCAACTCTCTTGGAACTTTATTAGAAAAGAAACATTTCTTAGAATTTAATTCCTTATTTTGCATCATTCCTAGAATTCATGAATATTATGATTGTTAGTATATGCCCTAAGACCAATTGACTCACATTTGTGATTTATGAAGCATGTATTTTTTGAATTGTATTTTATGCTCTTGGTCATCAAGTATGTGACTTGATAGTAAAACCCTTATAAGCTAATAAAATACTATTCTTATTTGTCCCTAGTTTATTACATATTGTAAACTAGTGTGAAGTTGATTGATGGTCAAGTTTTACTGATCATGAATATGAGATATAAAATCAATTCATAAATACATATTGAGAATATTGTATTGGACATGACCCAAAGTGAAGAAGAAATATTGCATGGGTTTAAGTTATAAGTATTTCTTCTCAGTTTTATATTTGGTGTCCTTCGACCTAATGTTTCTAATGTTTCTTGCATGGGGAAAAAAATATGTTTTGACATAGTCAAACATCACTTTTAATTAGGTGATCATTATGATTATTGGTTGTCTTATTTTCTCGTCATGGCTTGAATATTGGAGATAGTGAAAGGGATTTGTCCCTCTCTTTTTAGAGAGAGATATCCATGGGCCCCTTGATAAGGAAGACTGGAAAATATGCATGGCCATGCTCAAATAAGTATTAATAAGGTGTTATTAATATTATTTGTTGGAACAGTCTGCTGGTGATCAAGTAAATGGTTAATTAAGTTTTATAAGGATAACTTGATCCATGCCTTATACTTAATTAGGATATCGTGTGACAAAAGGACTAAATATTAAATATGATGCTAGGTTATTATTACATTTACTTAACTTGGGTAAGCATAATGTCTTGCTAGAGGCCACTTATGTTTTGTGAATAAATGTCTAGGACATTTTTCATTCACTGCTAACGTTAAGTGAACCTACAGGGTCCACGCATAGATGATCTTGTGAGCATAATGTCCACGTTCAATAAATCTAGATTGTGTCCAGATTCGTTGAACGTATACAAAAAGGGAATCAGATTCCATATTGTATTTTCTGGTAAGTTAATAAGTAATTAATTTTATTTAATCGAATAAATGAAATTAATTACTTAATATTACTCATCCAACCGTTGGATGATTATAGGAATAGACGGACGAGATTAAACTGCCATTAGATGACAGTTAGGGTTTTGATATTGACAGCTATAAAAGGTTATGTTAGCCTTTTCTTGGTGGCCGTCCTTTATCTGATTAAAGAAAAACAAAACCCTAAACCCTAGAACGGCGATATAGTATCTAGCCTCCTCTCTCCGAAATACGACCGATTACCAGATAGTCAGGATCAGTTCTGAACAGTTTTCAGAACACAGAAGGGGCTAGCATCCCGATCGCTTGCAGAGGAGTTCGTCGCGTGGATACCAGTAGAGGGCGAAGCGTACAAAGCAGCGCCTCCATAACGAACAATCAAAACATTGAGGTAATTTCTATCTAATCGGTTTTTCTAGTATGTGCAGATCCTGTTAGTGGATTTCCGTAGTTTTATTTTACTTTGTTTTTGCCTACGGAATCCAACAATGATAATATTGTGAAACATGCTTCTTGTGTACTAAGAACATCGAGAAGGAGCTTGGAGCTATTCTTGAAGAATTACCGATAAGCTTATCTTTTAACCCTTCTCTTATGCGGCATGAAGTTTCTTTTGTGCGATTAAAGTTGTTCTTAGAATCTTATCTTTCTCATGTGAGCATATATGGAGAATTTTGTGCTATTTCTTTTGGTGATGTTCTCTTTCTTATTGTGCTTATGTGTTTAAATGTCATTCTTCTCATGCTTTTCTTGAAAATCTTGGTTGCATAGTGGTACTAAGTTGGATCTTTCTTGTTATAATTTTGGAATTATAAATATTGCTTCTGTTGATTCTGTAGTTGTTGGTTTGGGATTAGATGGTGTTTTATTTGATGTTTTATATGATAATTTTTTAGAATTTGTTGTGAATGTTGTCTATGTTTCTTTTTCTCTGATATTTTTGTGGAAATTCGTAGTGATTTTATGAGTTTAAAACAACTTATGTCATTTGTGAGTGATCAAGTGGAGTTATCTTGCAATGAACACTTTTTTTGAACATACAATTGGTTTCAAATTCTATCATTTACATTTTAAGGATTTCTTGTTGAAGGATTTTGAAAACCACATGGAAATTAATTTGAGTTGTTCAAAGTTAATCCTTTATTATTTGAAAAATCTAATTTGAGAAAAGAAGCCTTTGAACAAATTTTCAAAGATTTTGGTGATGAACATCTTTATTACCATATACCTTTCAAGGATGGGTTTTCAAAATTGTTCATTCTATTTGTTAGCTTTAAAAAGGACTCTTGTGCATTAACTTTGAAACTTGAATTTGAAGCATCATTGTTTTATCATCTACCTTTTAGAGAGTTCTTTTGGAAGATGGATTTCAAAGAGAAATGTAGACCATCTTAGAATTTTGAAAATTTTATGTCTACATTTCCTCACCTCATATGTGAAATGATGAAATGCGTACTTCATCAATGCTATTCTTTCATTCTAAATGCCTTTGTGTTTATTTGGAAGGAGTTCAATGCATTGTTTGTCAATAGACAACATGATTTCAACAAGTGGTATGCAAGAGGAATCAAGTTCATAAAGACAAATCCATATTTCAAGTGATACAAGAGAGGTAAAGAAAATGTTGTATCCAATGTTTTGTCAAAAAGGTACATTCTATTCTTTACTTTACAAGTTTACTTATTTGGTTTGATATGCTTAAGGAAGTAAATGCTAGTGACAATGGATTCAACGCTATATTTGATGCTTGTTTGGTTATGCATAATGCTAAGTACCTTATATATGATGGTGTTCTTTACCATGTTGGTAAATTGTGCATTCCTTCTTGTTACTTTAGCTTGTTGTTAGCTAAAGAAGCTCATAGAGGTGGTTTATCTCTAAAACTTATGTTATTTTAGATGAGCGTTTCTTTTGGCTTTGCATGAAAAAAGATGTAGAAAGTTTATTGCTAATTAGTTGGAGTTTAAAAGGATTAAATCTACATCTTTGCCATATGAACATCTTATTTCTTTGAATGTGCCTAGAGAACTTTGTGTAGACATATCTTTGGAGTTTAAAGTTGAATTATTTAAGTTTCTTAAAGTCATGGATCTTTTATTTGTTGTGGCTTATATTGACGAGATCTTGATTGCTAGCAAAACTTATGCATTTCATTGGCATCATTTTAATCAAGTTTTGTTGATTTAGAGAAATGAGATTTTATATGCTAACCTTGGAAATAATGAGCTTTGTTAGAAAATGGTACTGCCCTATGTTATGTAGTGAGTTTTCAAAGTTTCCAAGTGATTAACAATAAGGTGCAAGCAATCCAAGATTGGCTTATTTACAAGAGTGCCTTTGAGGATGAAGGTTTCACAAGCCTTCATAAGAAGTTCAATAAGGAACTTGATATTCTAGCTAGTCTCTTGGTGGACATACTCAAGGAGAAGACCGATTTTCCATGGCAATTTTATTCACTCCTTGTTGGGAGTGCTTACAATCAAGTTTCTTATTCTACTACTCTTCTTCAACCTTTTGAAATTGATTATGGTGGTAATTTGCTAATGTCTATTGATTTGATGTTCTTATCTATATATCATATCAAAAAAAGAGAATGGAATTTGTTGAGTTTATTCCTTACAATAACTCATGAAGCTATTGAAATTAACCACAAGATGTTTGGAATGATACGTGTGGTCTTTGATCCCGGAGGATGGTTTGGATTTCTTGGATTTAGTTGAAGTTCCTCCTGACACACTTTTAAGCTTGATGCCATGCCGAAGTGCCTTGCCATTCTTGACCATTTTAGTGCTTCTATAATTACTTCTCCTATCCCATTTCATTTTGTACTTTCTTCTTTGTTGTGATATGTCTTTGTTTGATCATGTTGAGGATTCAAGGACGAATCTTTTCAAAGGCGGGGTGAATAATATGAACTAGACAAGACAATCATCTTTGGATTTGAAGCTTGGACCGATGACGAGATCTTAAAGGAAGAAACTTCAACTTTAAGAGGCAACGACATGCCTTTTGGCATATTGGAGGCTTTGAAGAGCAAAGATGGAGAGTTTGAAGTCCAAGAAAAGTATCCCAAGTTGTTTACAAAGTACTCAATTGATCAGGAGTAACCAAGTAACAACTTGGAGCAAAAATTGGCTAAGTATGGGAAAACTCTACCCTGCCGTCGGCTACCATCACCAATAGGCTTCTACTAGGAGGGAGCTTTGCAGCCAATTACATACCGTGCACGGTAGGTCCTACCCTTCCTTTGTCGGTAGGTCTCGTGAGGACAATTTGGTAACCGCCTTTTTCGGTGGGAATTTGTTATGCAAGTCGATTTTTAGCTTCTAATTAAGGGGATTATGTGTAATTGAAGCCCCTAAATATTAGTTGAGCTAGGATTAAGTCCCTAGCTTATAACTACCCCTTAATAACCTCCTTGTAAGAATAATTTGTGAATTTTGCTGAAATTTATTGAGAGAGTGCATCTCTTTGGTCTCTTAGGGTTCTTCACCCTTTGATAGCTTAGCTTGCTAGGGGTTCTAGTCCTTAGAAGTTAATGATTGAATGCCTTAGTATGAAGAGTCTATAGAATTTAATTGTTCATCTCAATTCCTTTTATTGATTGAGTCTAGAGTTTGTATTCTTGATTCAATTAATTCTAGGTCTTCTATATTATGTGTTTTGGGTTTTGAGGTGTTTGTTGCCTCAATGTTTTAGTCATCGATGTAGGAAAGAGACTAAGCCTCTAAATGCTTGGGTTTATGGAGCATTGTTCTTCATAGGTTCTTAATTGGAAGTTGAAGCTTCAAATCCTCAATAGAGGTACTTCAAATCAAGGAAGAGATCTTGGGAAAGATTTGGATCCAATTCTTCAAGCACAAGAGGATTCATATCAAAAGGCAAACAAGACTCTCATCATAGGATATTAAAAAGAACTCATAGAAATGAGTCATACCATTATGGAAACCTCAAGAAGGTTTTTACAATCTTCATGAAGAACACTTGTTCATTTGAAGACTTTATAACTAGAAAAATGGAGTCTTTCCAAATCTGGTACGAAAATTCTAGTTTGCCTCCAATATCTTTTAGTTCGACCATCCTTCTACTCCATCTCTTGGACATGAATCTTCCAAGAACTCATTCATATCCATGATAATTTCATAACCCCTTTCTTTAAAAGAATTCGTCCTCAAATTCACACCTTCATTCAAGTAAAAGATGGTGGGCAAAACTAGAAATGAAATCTTCAAAATGAGCAATACGATGAATATTATCACCAAAACACTCAAGAACTAGAAATGAATAAATATTCTTTGAATGTTCTATGGGATGCAAAAGATGTATAAACATAGAGGTTTAAGAAATGGAAATCCGAAGATGAATTAAGCTCATATTTTTCAAGCCTTGGAAGATTTCTTTCAAAAAGAGTACACGTATAAACCATGGAAATCTTGTGTTTCAAGACTAACAAACATGTCCAAAGCGTCTATGAAACGATTGTGAACTATAAAATTTAGATTTTGGGAAGTCTTGAAGCACAAATATATATAAGACCGAATATGCAAATCATCCTTGAAAGTTCTAAGAAGCTCATAGCAAAAATGTACTAAGAATTTCAAAACATGTTTATCTAAGGAAGATTATACTTGCAACAAAAAGAGTTTTACATAATTTCTTCCAAGTAAGGCACAAAGAAGATCAAGGAAATCATGTAGATGCATACTATAAAAAACTTCAATGCTCAAAGCTTCTTTAAACGGAAGAATATAGTAGAGACTTAGGTTATGAGAAGATTGAAGAGTTATGAGCATGAAGTTAGACGAGGTTTCTAAATTCCAAGGAAGGTAAGTTTCTTCAAGAAATCGCCAATTGGAATTTACAAGATCATGGCTTAATGACAACCTTCTTGACAATTCTTCAAGGTAATTTTCAAGATCAACATCTATGAAAGAAAATGATTTCAAAAATAGACACTATATCGATGTGGCACGAGAAAGTCCAAAAGCAGATTATAAAAAGAAAGTGAAAGGACTACTTCCAAAAGAAAATGATTCTCATTCACAAGATTAAGAATAAGATGGTAAGCGCCATTTCTTTTCAGAAGATCTTCAATTTTAAATCCTAAAGATTCCTCGAAAGGGCGATGAAAAGTGAAACATAAATCTTGAAATTCCCTCAAGGTTAAAAAAAGATTTGAATGACTCTCAAAGCTCAAAAGAAGAAATGCTCCTACAAAAATTTGAGAAAAGAACTTTAAGATGAAGTTTCTTAAAAGCAATCTTCTTGTCCACTCCCCAAAAGAAGATACAACATCAAAGTCCTTAAAGGGTAAATAATAGCAAAAGCTCCTTTCCTTATTAAATTCTAATCACAATTCATAAAAATTGAGAATTACGAAAGGCTCTTGTTTAAGAGGACACCTCCAAGAAGAGTTCAAAGAATTAGTCCTCTAACTCATTGAGCCCCCAATTGATCACAATCAAGATAAGGACTTACAGAAACAAAGTTCACAAAACTCCAAGAATTTCCAAATCTCTTTTCACAATCCATTTTATTCAAGAACTCTTCAAAAGGAAAATGATAATAAAAATGTAGCTCCAAAATCAAGTTCGGAAATTTGAGCACAAGAGTTCTTTCTCCCAAAACTTTTCAAAAATTGTAAGCACTAGATTTAAGCATTTCCAGCAACTCCTTATTTTGATTTCACAACTCCTCAATAACATGAGTCCTTGAAATATAAATGATAAAAATAGAAAACCAT
Organism: Catharanthus roseus; assembly: GCA_028651295.1. NCBI lineage: Eukaryota > Viridiplantae > Streptophyta > Magnoliopsida > Gentianales > Apocynaceae > Catharanthus > Catharanthus roseus. The sequence goes on from JAPQWS010000016.1 coordinate 11,677,987, forward strand.
GCATGTTTCCAAGCAACAAAGTTTTCAAAAATTCTTCAACACTTGAAAGCTCACAACCATTACAAGGAAATTCACATTGATCACCCTCCAACATCAAGTATGGACTATAGAGAATAAAGTCATTAAAACGCTTCACAAAAGTATCAGAGGAAGGCAAGACATAACTACAATCCTCAACAAACTTTCCTTTATACTTAACATGAAGATAATCAAATGAAGCACAAGATATCCAACTATCACCACTTTGGGCTTAATGAAAAGACCACCACATATCAACCCAGGGTCAAGGAAAGATAGTTCATATTTAGTATCTATTCCCCCAAATTGCTTCTCAAGAGGAATACAAGAATATAAGCACTTAGGCATACAAGGCACAAGGAGAAATAAATTTCTATCAAGGGATATAGCACATAATTCTCTAAATATGCTCACATGAGAGTAAGCAACTATCAACATCTCTAACTCCTCTAAAGAAACTTCATGATATAAAGAGAAAGTATTAAGAGAAAAGCTTATTGATAATGTGTTATGGATGAAATCTAAGCTCTTTCTCCAGGCTCCTTCCTTTGTCTTCAATTCCTAACATTAAAGAAGCACCATTGGCAACATAGAAGTAGTAGTCATCAACTCTAGGAATTTCTAAGAAAATTTCACAAGATAAGGAAGTAAGCTTAAGGAAATATTTCCTTTCAAACAAGGTTCCAAGAGAGTTAGGAAAAGTAAAGTGATCTCCATTTTTGATGAAAACAAGTGAGAACAACTTAATTTTCTTAAAGAAAATCTCAAAGCATAAGTATGAATTAGAAGGAAAGAAGCTTATTGTCTTGATGGGATTGTAGACAAGTCTTTCTTCTTTATCCTACATGCTTCTCCAAGATTTTGCACACATAGAGATTAACTAATGATGTTTAAAACTGGACTACTCTAAAATAACTCAATAGGTAAGTGCACCTATCGATGTAGCAAAAGAGAATTTTCCGGGTTATCGAACTCAAGGAAAAGAAAAACTAAATTACTAATTGTGTTTTCTAGGTTTAGTCTAAAAACTAATTTTTATTTAGAAAAGGTTAAAACATTAATGAGAAAACAAATAAAACAACGGAAGCTCGATTTGAAGAATGAAAATATGAGAAAGAGTTTGAAGAGTAGAATCCCCATAGACTTTGTCAACTACTTTCAATATGAAAACACAAAACGGATGTTTGAGAAAACAAGGCTGGGTCATCACACTCTAACTCGGGTACTCTGTATCTATAGGTGAAAACCACTATATTCACTAACCCTTAGAGAAGAATCACTTCTCCCTCTAACCGATTATGAACATAAGATTAAGCGATTAAAAAGACCTAACAGCACAATTAATATCTCTATTCAATTGCTAACTTCTATTATTCAATTAACTACCCTAAATCAGTTTTCCTTTCTCAATTCCAACCAACTCTGCGGATTAGATGATTTTTTGCAAATCAAGTAAAACAAGAACACAATTGAATAATAGCCAAGAGAGAATCAAACATGAATTTTATACAAATCCAATCAAAACTTCACATCATTCAAAAAATCTAGGGTTCAACTCTCATTTAAACAAAACTAAATTACCCACTAAACATCTTGGCCAAACATAATTCAATAAAGAAAATCCTAAATAACAAAGGGAAAGAAAGGCTTAGGAACGAAGAGTCGATTCCACAGTTCCGAGTCGTCCGATCTCATCTCTTTATCCACTTGAAGAACTTCAAAATTTCTTCGTCGAAAGTCTTCAATCTTCGCCAAACACACTCAATTTACTGTTAAAATTATAAAATTATCTAATTGAAGAGGAATTGGGAAGAGTTTCGAGTCTAATTTTCGCCCCCAATTCTCTCTCTCAAACCTAAGAACTCAATCATGCCCAAAAAGGGGTGAAAATTACATTTAAAAACCCCTAAAACGCATTAAGTAAGGTTCAGCCAGGCCCTATTGCAGGTGATAGGTCGATCCTTACCGTCCACGTTAGGTTTTTGTCGAAAAATTGCCAAAAGTCTCTAGGACCTACTGTCGACGGTAAGGGTAGCCTAGCATCGTGGTAGGCTTCTGTCCATTCTCCATTATTGTGCCAAGTACCTGTCGTAGGTGGTAAGTTTCTGTCTTTGGCATTGACAGCTTCCGCCTTCTTTATTTTTTGCTCATTTTTGCTTGTATTCTTCAACTTCTCCTTCAGGGAGCAACTAAGATAAAAGTAAGGGAAACGTGTAAGTTATACATTTTGTATACTAAAAATATCAATAAAGTGACATAATTAACATTAAAAATTAACAACATTAAGGCATATATCAAACACCTCTACACTTATCGGTTGCTTTCCCTCAAGCAACACAATAGATAAAACCTAGACAAAGCAAACAGAGAAGCACTCAACACTTTGCTTAACAAAGACGATACACGAGAAGACATAACATAAATACCAAAGACAAAAAACTCTAATAAAAGAAAAGAAAAGACTAAACTAAAGAACAAAGACAAACAAAAAGAACTCTCAAAGGATAAATCACAAAAACAGAAAATCCCACCGACATCTCTAAGATTCCAAGGCTTCTAATACTAAACGACACTTGCAAATGCATAAAAGCTATTGATTTTGTAAGAATATCAAGTATGGTTTTCAATTCAATCAAGTTAAACGCCTTTTTAAGCTCTTAAGGGTTTTGCAATTAAGAACCCCATTGGTTGTGATAAAAGAAAATCTTTTTGGATTTTTCTAAATTTTTAAAGACGAAAAGAGGACACTTAAAACAAGAAAATATTTTTGTATTTTTAGATAAATAAAAATGACAGATTTAGAAAAGAGACACGAGAAAACTAACATGAAAAATGATGCACTTTTAATTTTTTATAAAAAGAAAAGGAAGGAAAATATTTTTGGGTTTTTCAAAGATATCTACTGTTTTTGGATTTTTGGAGTTTTGGAAAGTAAATCAAACTAACTGAGCTAAGAAAAAAATGGAAAGACAACTAAAAGACACAAATGCCTGTACACTTTAAATCACATTACCCTCAATGTGGGGGCCAGGACCAAAATCAAACAACAAAAATAAAAAAAATAAAAGATAACGGAAAAACATGCAAGGGAAGCTATCCCAAAAAAAGAAAGTCATGCAAGCACAAAAGGAAGCAATCCCAACAAACAGATAAAAAATAGTAGAAAAGTAAATAACCAAAAAAATCCATAAAAAGAAAAAATTTAAGGAAAATGATCCCTTGTGCAAATAAAAAGAAATTACGAAAAGAAGAAACAATACAAAGCAGAGAAAAGAAAACGCCCTCACTGCAGACCCATGTCCACATCACTTTCACCAGTTGTGCCCTGATTGGGGTAACATCATCTCTTGTCGATCGATGGATGCCTACTAGTATGCTAACTCATCCTCTTATCGGTGGGAGGAAGCGACAATCTTTGCCAACTTGGCACCACGGGGGTCTTATGTTAGGCAGAACTGCTCGAAATTAGTCTGCATCTCAACTTGAAAGGCGTCCATATAGGCGATAGGAGGAGCGTCCTCGTTTGAAGGATCATAGAACTCGACATCGTCGGAGGATTCATCCTCTACTGGTAGTTAGGAGGAGGATTCACCAACTCTTATCCTCAATATGCGCTTGATGTTGCGGTAGCCAGCAATGTTCCTCTCCCGCACCAATCTTCTTGGTTAGGGGGTATCTATGCCTTTTCCTCCTCATCCCAGGCATACCCACAGTTGTTAAAAGTGTTGAAGGTGATGATATACGGGCGCTCGATCATCGCTCGACGTTCACCTGTAAAATGAACATTGAAAGCTTGAAAAAACGTGAGAGAGAATCACCGAATAACGAAAGATAGGTTTTAGTTTTATCACAACTCATGTTCCACATAGTATGGATAATTTAAGAGACAATAGAGAAAGGAATTTTTTTTGTAATTTATCAATCATATAAAGATCGAGAATCCGAACCTCACTTTGCTCCCCCTTTTTGGACTAAAGTATGATTGAAGAAATAATCTAAGGCACGTGGCAACAATTCGAGAAAATCACCTCCATGAAGAATATGTTACCTATTCCCTGGACAAGGACGGATCTCAAGTCGATTAGAGGTCGCCTCATAGCTCCAATCGGAGTCCTCTTGGATAGTTTTCCTATTAGACTCTTGGGTGATAGTGTTTCCCTCATCCCTAATACCCATATTAGACGCTAAACGCTCTCTATCCAAGATAATCCAGACCCCTTAACCATAGAAATGATAGTAGCAAGATCTTTATCTATTTTATGAAACATATTAACATAGAATTCAATGACATGGTTGGGGTAGTAATCACCGAAGATGTACAAAAGAGGTTCCCAATCTAGACTACTAAACAGAGCGATCAAGCTTAAATTTTGTGCATGTTCGTTAAAGGGTTTTTCAATAATAATTTTCAGGTGGGTCCGATCGGTTATCCATTTTCAGTTGGCAGTGGAAAGGCAATCAAGATATGGGGAAATAACAAGAATGGTTGGGTTTTAGGTAGGCTTCAGTGAGGAATCATCAACCCAAGCCCGCTTGGAAGTATTTTTTCTTTTAGATGAGGTGGCAATGGGCTTTTTTGGTGCCATGACTAAAAGGATAAACACAAAAACTCTCACAAGGCAACAACCAACAAAACACAACAACATAACATAACAGTGATAGCAACAGAGAAAACACACAAATAGAAATGTAAAAGAACTTCTCGTAGCCCGTGTGTGATAAAGTGATCTAAACATTGCCCGTGTATGAAAAGTGAAACACAAAAGAAATTAACAGAAAATAAGAAAACCCCAAGACGAACAATCCAAACAACAACAAATAACAAAACGAGGCTTGCATCAAATTAAACACGAGGTAAATATAACAATACAAAATCAAGGCGGGAGTTTAGAGAGTTATCCTTAGTTTGTTTGAAGAAACAAACCGCCTTGATATGCATGTCGCCGAAGTTCTCGCTAGAGTGCTGCTGGAAAATTTGCCGGAAATTTGCATTTAAAATTCTTCTACAAAAAATTTTAGTAGATAAGAGAAGAAACACACAAAAGGTGAACAAAAGTAAAAGAAAGAGAAAGAGAAGAAGAGAAGAATGAAGGGGATAAACTGGGATAGTGAATACGTGGTAATGGTATGTATGGACGACTGTGGGAGAGAAAAGGGGAAAAAGGGAAAGAAGGGACAGTGGTGTAGAAGAAAAGGAGAGCAGAAAAGAGAATGGAAAGGATGGTGAAGGCCGAGAAGGTAGGTGGTAAAAAAAAAACCGAGAGGGAGTTTGGTGGCAAAGAGGTGAGATGATGGAAAAAGGAAAAAGGGGAAGAAATAGAGAAAATGAGAAAAGAGGCTAACCGGAGAGGATGGATTGGAGTCACCAAAAATCATGGAAGTCATCGAAGAGGGAGAAAATTGCCGATGAGAGGTAAAGTAGTGATGGGAGTAAAGAAAGGAGGAAGAAAACTGGGAAACTTGGGATTGAGGGGGATGAATTGGGGATAATTGTAGGGATTGGGAGAAAAATTGGAATTTGGGTAAAAACACTTTACCCAACCCTATTTACCCATATTCTAACCCGACCAGTAATTTGCCAAGACCCTACCCCAGGCAGTAGGTCGAGACCTACTATCTGCAGTAGGCTTCTATCTATCTAGATAAAATCACCATTGAATCTACCATCCGCGGTAGACTTCTATCGGGCCCGTTTTCATGTATCCAGACCCTACCGTCCGCAGTAGGGTTTTGCTCCAACTTCGAACTTTGTGCTTTGTGTCATTTTTCAACCCAATTTCATGCCTGGTATAATCTGATACTCCTTCTAATCAATTAATCTCCATTTGCCACACATTTAGACCCGAGACACCCTAGTAGCAACAACTAAAATGAAGCAAATTTGACTCATAGAGAACGAAGGAAACCTTTTCAAGGGTTCCCCCATCCTCTCCAAAGTGTGGCTTCAAACGATGCTCGTTTACCTCAAAAGTACCCTATATGGGGTGTGTTATGTCGACTATGCCGTAAGGGAAAATCTTACTCACGGTAAATGGTCTGAACCAGTGAGACTTGAGCTTCCTATGGAAAAGACAAATATGGTAGTTATCGAGGAGGACGAAATCCCCTTCTTTGAACTCTTTTTTTTATAAAGTTCTTATTTTGCCACATCTTCATCTTTCTTTATAAATGCTTGCATTCTCATATGCTTATAATCGCTAGTCTTCAAGTTCATTAGGTTGAAGTAGTCGCTATTAACCTGCAAAAATAGAACAAAAGTTAATTAATTGAATAGTTTAATACGCTTTGTACTCAACTTCGATAAGTAAATGACAAGACTTCCCATAAAAAGGTGAAACAATGTAAATCCTATGGGAGTCTTGTAAGCTTTTCTATACGCTCAAAGAGCGTTATCAAGCTTAACGCTCCAGTCTTTACGGGTATGATCTATAATCTTCTCTAGAATCCGCTTAATTTCCCTATTCACTACTTCGACTTGGCCACTAGTTTGACGGTGGTAGTGAGTAGCCATCTTATGAGTAACTCCCAACTGCTTAAACACTTTTTCAAGCTATTGGTTACAAAAATGAGTACCCCTATCACTTATTATAGCCCTAGGGATGCCAAAGCGACAAAAAAAATTATTTCAAAAGCTTAACCACAACTCTAGCATCATTTTAAGGTGAGGCTTGAGCCTCAACCCGTCTAGAAACATATTCAACAGCGACCAAGGTGTACTGCTCACCAAAGGAATTAGGAAAATGACCCATAAAATCTATACTCCAATAGTTAAACACCTGACAAACTGGAAAAGCAGACATAGGCATTTCATTTCATTTAGAGAGTTACCTGTTCGCTGGCAATTGTCACAATTCATGACATACCCTTTTGCATCCTTGAAAAGAGTCCACCAATAGAAGCCCGACTTTAGTACCTTTTAAGCAGTCCCATTCACTTGAAAATGGCTGCCTGCTGGACCACTATGGTAGTAGCACAGAATATCTTCTATTTTGGAATATGCTACGCATCTCCGGATGATCTGATTGGTGCATTGGTGGAAAAGACAAGGATCTTCCCAAAAGTAGTATTTGATGTCAACAAAGAACTTATTTTGTTGAAGAGTACCTACAGGTACGACATTAGCAACAAGATAGTTAGCAATATCGGCAAACCAGGGTGAATTATCTTTAATAACTTGATAGAAAAGAAGTTTCTCGTCAAGAAAGGTATCGTTAATATGCTCTTCATCCAACTTTTCCAAGCTTTGATTCTCTAATAGAGAAAGGTGATCAGCCGCCAAATTTTCAGCTCCTTTTTTGTCTTTGATTTCCAAATCAAACTCCTGCAACAAAAGCACCCATCTAATTAGTTTAGGCTGAGCATCATTCTTAGAGAGAAGGTGCTTAAGGGCAGAATGGTTAGTGTAAACTATGACTTTAGAAAGAATCAAATAAGGGCAAAATCTATCAAATGCAAAAACTATGGCAAGTAGCTCTTTCTCCTTTGTTGTGTAGTTCATCTGGGCATCTATAAGAGTCTTACTTGCATAGTAGATTGGTTGAATGAACTTACCCTTTCTCTTGCCTAAAAAAACAAATATTCCAAAGTCATTAGCATCACACATTAGTTTAAATAGAAGTGACCAATCTAGAGAAACTAAGATTGGAGAGCTGGTTAACTTTTCTTTAAGCAAAGTAAAAGTATGTAAGCAGTTATCATAAAAATTTAAAGGGGCATCTTTCTCAAGCAGGCAGTAAGAGGTTTTGAAGTTTTTGAGAAATCTTTTATGAAACACCTATAAAACCCCGCATATTCTAGGAAACTCCTCACCATCTTCGTAAAAGAAGGGGGAGGTAACCTTTCAATAGTCTCTTTTTTTGCCCTATCAACTTCAATGCAATTTTTAGAAATCTTATGACCGAACACTATCCCTTCTTGGAACATTAAATGGCAACTTTCCCAGCTTAAAACTAAGTGAGCTTCTTCACAGCTTTTCAAAACTTTCTCAAGGTTAAGTATTGTTCAAAAGAATACCTAAAAATAGAAAATCATCCATGAAAACATCTATTATTTCCCCCACCAAACCCTCAAATATAGAAATCATGTAATGCTAAAAAGTAGCAGGAGAATAGCATAAACGAAGAGGCATACGCCTATAAGAAAATGTACTGTAAGCGTAGGTGAAAGTAGTTTTCTCCTAGTCTTCAACAGTAATGGGGATCTGGTAGTAGCCTGAGAACCCGTCCAAGAAACAATAGTATGAGTGGTCCGCTAATCGCACGAGCATCTGATTAATGAAAGCTAGAGGGAAATGATCTTTATGAATTGCCTCATTCAACTTTCTGTAGTTTATGCATACCCTTCATCTGGTAATAACCCTCAGTGGGATCAACTCATTCTTCTTGTTCGAGACAGCCGTAATTCCACCTTTCTTTGGTACCACTTATACTAAACTTACCCAGATGATGTTGGATATTGGATAGATAATCCCAGCATCTAGGTGTTTGATGACCTCCTTCTTCACTACCTTGAGGTTGAATCACCAACTTAGAACCTTTCTCAAGTAGAATCTTGTGAGTGTAGAAAACTAGACTTATACTTTTAATATCTGCTATCTTCCATATGATTGCCTTCTTGTGCTTATGTAAAGTCCTCAATAAAGCCTGTTTTTGTCGTTGACTTAGCTTGGATGATATAATGACTGGGAGTGTTGAATTCTTTGTAAGGAACGCATACACTAAATGGTCTGGCAATGGTTTTAGCTCCAACTCTGGAGGTTTTTCAAGTGAAGACTTAAGTGAGGTATAGGAGATTCCTTTAAGTCTTCTTTTTTAGCAGTTTTCTTTTCCACATCTGATTCATCTGTTTTTTCCATCAATGCTTGAACCTCTTAAGGATCAACTTTTGCTTGGTCTTCTTGTTGGTGGGCTATTAGAAGAGCATTATCTTGCACAAATTCCTGCACATGAATAGATATATCAGGATCAATAACATTTCGTGAAACAAGTATCATCATGATCTAAAGATTTACACATGGCATCAAGAATTCTAAGAACTATCTTCTCGTCTCCTAACCTTAGGGTTAACTTTCCTTCCCCTACATAAATTAAAGCTTTAATAGTACCGAGGAAAGGACGACCAAGAATGCGAGGAAGTTATTTTCCCCACTCACATCTATAACCACAAAATCAACAGGAAAAACTAAATCCTCTACTTGAACCAACACATCCTTAATAACACCCCTACGATATTTAACAGATCTATCAGCAAGTTGTATGCTCATCCTAGTAGGTTTAGGTTCTCTCACCCCTAAGTTTTGAGAAAAATCAAAGGGCATAAGATTTATGCTAGCACCCAAATAAGCTAAATCCCTAGAAACAGTTAAGCCTCCTAAAGTACAAGGAATAGTGAAACTCCCTAGATCCTTTAGTTTATCGGGAAGCTTCTCTTTTAGGTTCAGAATGGCCAAGCACTCCTCGTTCATCAACACTAAAGAGATTTCCTCTAACTTCTTCTTGCCAGAGATTACCTCTCTCAAGAACTTTGCATACTTAGGCATCTACATCAAAACATCAACCAAAGGCAAGTTAATATGCAGGTGTTTGAAAATTTCTAGAAACTTATCGTATTGCGCATTCTAGTTAGCCTTTAGGACTCTTTAGGCATATCGGATAGGAGGCTTGTATGTTGGAAGAGATGGCTTCTTTACTTCTTTTCCATCGCTCTTGATCTCTTCCTCCTTTAGAAAATCCACTTCTTCAGAAACTTTTTCTGTCTCTACAACCATGGGAGTAGGACTTGCCAATTCCTTTCCACTCCTCAACGTAACCGCCTTAGCATGCTCCCTTGGATTCTTTTCTATATTTCTTAGCAATGCACAAAGGAACCTCCCCAAAATCATCTTGACCAATTAATTAATCTGATTCTCCAAATTGTGTATAGAAAGCTTCTTGATTCCTCTAAGAAACTTCCATACTCTACATCCTAGCATCCACATAAGTAATATATTTGCTGATGAGATCCTTCAAATTGGATTTTGCGGTTATTCGCTGGTAGAGCATTATAAGGTAGAGATTACGTAGGACCTGTATTCTTAAATCCTAGAGGTTGTTGCTGCCTATGATGACCTTGTCCTCCCAAAGAAACGTGGGGTTGATTCTACCAACCCAGATTATAAGTATTAGAGTATGTTCCCCTGCTAGTTCCCTTGAACGAAATGTACTTACTCTATAGGAGCACCCATGCTAGGGCATTTATTGTTCGAATGCCCTCCACTATACAAATCACAGAACATGACTTGCTGAGAATTCATATTTGAAGATGCAAGAGTCATATTCCCCATCTTCTGCTCAAATATTGCCACTAGTCTGGCCTCCATAGCAGTAATGTCATCAACATTATGGAGCCCAGCAGACTTAAGCTTGGCTCTCTGTCCTCCCTAAGTGTAGCTATTCATAGCTATCTTCTTTATCAAATCATATACTTGTTGAGGAGTCTTGTTATTTATGGACCCACCAGCAGAAGCATCAATAAGCTGTCTCGTTCCAGATGGAACTCCATTCTAGAATGATTGTATCTGGATACCCAAATCTAGGCCATAGTGCGAGCACTTCCTGAGTAGCTCCTTCCATCTCTCCCAGGCTTCATACAGACTATCTCCATCAATTTGTTGGAATGAAGGTATCTCATTCCGAAGCTTGGCAGTACGATAAGAGGGAAAGTATCTCCTTAAAAACCTCTCAGCTAGAGAGTCCCAAGATGTAATAGAGCTGAAGGGTAAGGACTTCAACCAAGATTTCTCTTTGTCCCTTAGAGAAAAAGGGAAAAGGAAAAGTCTAATGGTATCATCTAAAGCTCCATTAATTTTAAATGTGTCTCACGTCTCCAAAAAGCTGGCGATGTGCACATTTGGATCTTCTTCTTAGAGTCTATTGAATTTCACATTATTCTGCACCATTCGAATTATATTCGGCTTGATCTCAAAATTGTGGGCGTGCACTGGTGGTCTAGTAATGCTCAACTGCGCCTCAGTAATGGACGGTTGAGCATAGTCTGTCATAGTTCTCTCCACCATTGGATGTGGTATAAACGGAGGATTTGCTTCTGGTGTATCTTGATATTCCTCCTTCTTCTTATCCACGAGAATAATGGCATTGTTGTTTGGTGTTTCGAATTGAAGAGCTCGGTGGGCACTCCGTAGAGCTTGCTGAATCTCGAGATTATAAGCAACTAATTCATCCCATTGAATTCAGGTTATAAACTAGTTGAGTAAAAATGACGTGGAATGATCTTCAAGAGCATAAAATTTTATCCAAGAAGTGAGGGAGAAAACAAAAAAAACAAGTGTAACAAGTAGAAAAGAGAAAGTACCTTTGATAGGACTTGAAAATGTTAAACTTCTAGCAACCTTAGATATATTAAATCTAAGACCTCAAGAAGGTTTTAAACAAAATCTTTTCTTCAAAATTCAAGCAACCTAAAGTACTTTGAACCTTAGACCTCAATGAAACAAGAAGAAGACCTCAAGACTAGTTTTCTACAAGAGCGTAGTAACTAGTATGAAGGAATTTTGATGATCAACCTTGAAGCTCTTGGAACTTTCAGCAAGTCTTCAAAGTTATTTTTCTTTCAAGGAAGTTCACCCTTGAGAAGATAGAAAAAAAAAAAAAAGCTAAAAACTAAGAATACTAAGAGAAGAACCTTTGTTTTGAAATATTTCTTGATTAGCCTTTACAAAATGGAAGACTACATATTTATAGAGACTTGAGGGAAAGAGGATTAGGTATGTTTCCTTCCCATATTTTCAGCCCAAAATTAAGCACCGTAAATTTAAACCCCAAAATTAAGCCCCAAATTTAAGCTCTAAATTGAAGCCCCAAATTTAAGGCATATTTCACCCATCTATCAAGGTAAATTTCCAATTTCTAACTTATTTAAAACTTTAGCATATTGTCCCATAGATTCTTGGACATCAAAATTTAGCCCTTGAAACTTCTCTTGCTCAATTTGATCGTTGTGACTCTTTAGTTGTTTTGCCTTGACTCTTGTCACAACTCCTTTGATGTTCTTGCATGTCTAACCGGTTTACATCATTCTCCCCCTCTTGAAAAAGATTCATCCTCGAATCTCCATCACCTATATCAAATAAATAGAGATCGGATATATTAAAAGTGGCACGAACATTATAATGTCCCGGAAGATAAACTTTATAGGCATTGTCATTAATTTTCTCAAGGATTTGAAATGGCCCATCTCCCCTATCATCAAGCTTATACTTTCTTTGTTGGGGAAATCTTTCCTTTCTAAAATGCACCCAAACCCAATCACCGGGTTTGAATACCACTTTTCTTCTTCCTACATTTCTTTTCTCTACAAGGTTTTTATTGGAGTTGACAATGGCTTCATGGACCTTTGCATGAATTGCTTTCACAAAATCAGCCTTCTTGCTAGCATCCTTGCTTAATGCTGGATCTATAGGCAAAGGAACCAAATCAAAGGGAGTTAGAGGGCTAAAACCATAAACAATTTGAAATGGAGAATGAGAAGTAGTAGAGTGAGGTGCCCTACTATAGGAAAATTCAATGTGTGGCAAACACTCCTCCTATTGCCGCAAGTTCTTATTCAAAATAGCCCTTAGAAGTTAGCCAATTGTTCTATTTACCACTTTGATTTGTCCATCCGTTTGTGGATTGCAAGCTGTAGAATAAAGCAAGTTAGTACCAAGTTTCTTCCAAAGAACTCTCCAAAAATGGCTCAAGAATTTGGTATCTCTATCTGAAATAATAGACCTTGAATTCTATGGAATCTAAGTATCTAAGTAAAGAACAAGCTAGCTATATGACTAGCATCATCGGATTTCCTACAAGGAATAAAGTGCCATTTTAGAGAACCTATCAACAACAACAAAAATAGAATCCATACATCTAGAGGTCCTAGGTAAACAAAGAATAAAATCTATTGAAATATCAACCCATGGTTCTTTAGGAACTTCTAATGGTCTGTAAAGTCTATGTGGAAGAGTTTTAGATTTAGCTTTCTTGCATTCTATACAACTTCCTACAAATCTTTCTGCATCTCTTTTCAAATATGGCGAAAAAAATTGTTCATGAAGAATTTCATAGGTTTTAGTGACACCAAAATGTCCCATTAAACCCCCACAATGTGCTTCTTTGACAAGTAGAATTCTAGTAGAACAAGATGGTATGCACAATCTACCTTCACAATAAAGAAATTCTTCATGTAAAAAATATTTTCCAAAAGATGCTAACAAGCTCTCAAAATTTTCCTTAAAATCATGATCACTAGAATACATTTCTTTAAGCATTTCAAAACCCAAAATTTTTGTTTGAAGCGTGGATAAGAGAATATAGCTTCTATATAGAATATCGGCTACCACATTCTCCTTACCTTTCTTGTAACGGATGACATATGGAAATATTTCAATGAACTCCATCCATCTTGCATGTCTCTTATTGAGTTTATATTGGCCCTTGATAAACTTCAAAGCCTCATGATCGGCGTGCACGAGAAAGTCCTTTGGCCATAGATAGTGTTGCCAATGCTTTAATGTTCTTATTCGACAATAAAGCTCCTTGTCATAAGTTCAGTACCTCACGGCAGCCCCGTTAAGTTTTTCACTAAAATTGGCCAAGGGCTTTCCATCTTTCATAAGTATACCACCTATACCAATGCCGGATGCATCACACTCCACCTCAAAAGTTTTCTCAAAATTTGGTAGTGGTAAAGGGGTGCATTACACAACTTTTCCTTCAACAATTGAAATGCTCGTTCTTGCTTTGTTTCCCACTTAAATCCTTCGGTTTTTTATCACATCATTCAAAGGGCTAGCAAGTGTGCTGAAATTTTTGATGAACCGCCTATAGAAACTTGATAGGCCATGGAAACTCCTCACTTCCGATGCGTTTCTTGGTGTTGGCCATTCCTTAATTGCTTGGACCTTAATTTCATCTACTTGAACTCCTGGTGAGCTCACCACATAACCTAGAAATATAACTTTCTCCAAGCAAAACTCTCATTCATCAAGGTTAGCAAAAAGTTTTTCAATTCTCAAGACATTTAGCACTTTCCTAAGATGTTGAACATGCATTTTATATGTCTTGCTATAGACCAAAATGTCATCAAAGTATACGACAACAAATTTCCCAAGAAAATTCCTCAACACGTGATTCATTAATCTCATAAATATACTAGGAGCATTAGTTAATCCAAAGGGCATAACCATCCATTCATACAAACAAAAGTTAGTCTTAAAAGCAGTTTTCCACTCATCCCCTTCTCTCATCCTAATTTGATGGTATCTGGATTTCAAGTCTGAAAAACCTTAGAGGGGGGGGGGGGGGTGAATAAGGTTTTTGGCTAATTATCGAAAATTCTTTGTTAATTAAAAGATAAACCTCCAATTTTGTTTGAAAGAGAATTCTAAAAATCTTTTAATAAAATTCCAAACCAAACAAAATTTTGTGGTTGAGACAAGTAAGAAGCTTAAAGAAGAACACAAGGAGTTACAGTGGTTCACTCTCTCAAAGAGTTACATCCAATACCTTGAGTCAACACCCAAGGATTTTTCAAATCCACTAAAACACAAAGATATACCAACTACAAATATGAGGATCACCCTACAAGGGTTTTGCACACAACCTCAAATCACAACACAATGTAAATCAAAGGATTACCCAAAGGGTTTTTCAACACAAACCTTTGATATCAATAAAAGAGAAAGATAGGTTTAAGAACAATGTTACCACTTTTGAGCTTGAGAAATAATAGGTACAACTCAATGAAATGCTCTACAAGCTCCTCCTTTCTTCTTCTTTGATGATGATCAATAATGAAGCTCAAGAAGATTTTTATTTTTGGAATGGAAAGTGTTTGCAATAAATGTGCTTTTGAAGCTCTTGAAAGTTTTAAATGTTCACAATGAATATTTCACCAAACTTGTCTACTTTATGGCTGATCATAAAGTCTATATATACAGTCTTAAAAAAAGTGACCGTTGCATTCAATGCAACGGTAATATTTTATACAGTAAATGTGAAAATCGGACGACCGGTTCTTTAAACAGAAAGTTTCGGACTTGTCCAGATAGAAAACGGACTGCCGATTTTTTTGATTTAGAGAAAAATCGGACGACCGGTTCTAAAACCGGATGACCGAATTTTTGGACAGAAAGATTCGGACTTGTTTATATGAAAAACGGACTGCCGAATTTTTTATTTAGGAAAAATCGGACAACCGGTTCTAAAACTGGATGACCGAATTTTTTTTCTTCAGTCAAGTTTCTTTTTAAGGCAAAAACTTTCTTCATTGTTTCAAAAACATGTATTCTTGACAATCATTTTAAAGAGAAGAAAAACCTTCCAAAAACATCACAACTTCAGTCAAGAATACTTAGATTTTAACAAAAGTTTATATCTGAGAAAATCGTAAAAGGAGCTTCATATATGATCAATAACCAAAGAGTAAGACTAGGGGGTTTTACAAGGTAGTACCTAATTCCACTCTAACATAGACAATGCCTTCAATGTCTTCAATGTCTCCAACGATTTGATCTTGGAATGGCTTGGTCTCTTCTTCTCCATTTTGTCCTCATCAACAAGATCTTTTGCTTGTAGACTTTGAGACTTCACAGGTGCTTCTTTTGTTCTATGAAAGGTTAGCTAAAATACTCACACAAGCATATGTTAATCATAATCAAAATCATAAGTATTAATGCACTTAGGGCTAACAATCTCCCCCTTTTTTATTATGACAAACACATATGCAAGAAGAACAAAAGAGCAAGAGTAAAGTATGGTGATGCTTCAAAAGATCAATAGTAAGAGCAAAGCACAACAATCACCAAAAAAGAGATAACTCCCCCTAAACACATGCTTTATGTCAAATATGGCTAAAGAATATTACAAGATCAAACTAGGCCAAAAAGCCCATAGCATCACAAGGCATAAGCTGCAATATATAATGTCAAACACCATCAATAATCAACATATTATCAAGATTTCTCCCCCTTATATCTTGCACTATTTTCTCTCCCTTTTGTCATAAATCAAAAAATTTTAGGAGAGAAGTTCCAAGGGATCATAGAAGAGGTAGCAGTGGGACTTTCAACATTAAAGTATCATCATGAAGTCCATAACAAGAGAGGCCAATCAACAAAGAAAAAGAACAACAAACAGATCACTTAGCATATCAAAAGCAAATTAAGATTAGAAATAAGCTAGTTAAAAACCATATCATTAAGAGAATGAAAACAGTAGTTTGAAAAGAGTTATAGACAAAACAAGGAAAAAAGGGAAGGTTTTATAAGAGAAATCTTAATCATCTCTATCTCCTCCTCCTTGCTCGAGTCTCTTAACCCGTACTTGTGTGTCGGTCATTTTTTTATCCAATGTATCAAGCCTTTCTTCAATGTTGGAGACTTTCCCATCCAAAACCTCAAAGCGACCGTCGAATGTATCAAACCGAGTGTTCATTGACGTTTGTAGAGAGACTATCATATCCATTAGATGACTCATGCTCCCCGCAGATGAGCCTTCCTCTGTTCTTTCTTGTCGCTTCTTTTGCCTTGTTTCTCTTCTTTGGATTTCAACCTCTGTTTCTTCATCACTGTCCTCTTCTTCTATATCCATGTCCTCTTGATCGTCATCATCATCTTCCTCATCACTGTCATCAACATCTTGTCCACCTCGGATGAATGTCCCATCTTCATCTTTCTCAAACCCCATTCTTTTGAAGGTTTGTTGAGTGTAGATCTTGCCATGTCTAATGTGATTACCCATGTCAACCAAATTGATCACAAAGTGTTGGAGGATTTTTATGATAAAGCAACCATATGGCAAGCATTTCATTGAGGAAGATTGTGCAGCTAGCATATGTTCTATAGCCATAAATCCAAAATTCATTCTCCTATGCTCATGAAAGGCTAGCATCACAAATGCGTGCATGTTAGTGATAGATGATTTATGCCCAACATTTGGAATGATGATGTTAGAGATCATGTGATGGAGCACTCTCCCATAAGCATCTAGTTTGTTAACACTTCTATCATCATGTCCTTTTAAAACCTCTCCCTTAGTGAAAATTTCTTCAAACCGTTTTTCACTGTATAAATTTGGATCAAAGCATTTTTTGTTCCTGGTGTAAAATCTTATACCATCTTGAGGAGTATCCAAAACTTCATTTATCAGTCTATCATCAAATACAATATCCCTTCCCCCAATTCTTGTTACAATCCATTGATATGGGACATTATCCACTTTTTTAATTCTTCCTTTGTGGAGATTAGCATAAATTCATATGTCATATCCACATAATAGAGTTCATTTACAATCAGCAGAGGTATCGAACCGATCATTTCAAAAAGATGAGGGATAGCCTCCATACCTTGCATATCATATAAGTCCACCCTATGACCCGGAGCAATTTTCCGTCGATTTCTAGTCCATTCTTCAAACCTGGCAGCCTCCTTCACTGAAATAAACCTCTCTAAAACTCTAGAAACCCTAGCTGCAGAAGCCCCAGTTCCAGAAGGTACTCTTTTTCCCTTTCCTTTCCCTCTACTAGTGCCTCCTTCTTCAGGATTTTGCCCTTGACCAACTTGAGCATTCTTTGTTTTAACCATTTTGGAGAAATTCTTGGGTAGAGTTTTGAGAGGAGATGAAGAGTTTGAGATTGGTAGATTGTAGCAATCAGAGAGAAAAATAGCTTCTTTGCTGTGATGAGAGATGAATTTGAAGAAAAAGAAGAAGATAATTGAAAATCGGAACAAGAAATCGGATGGGTCTTGTGAGGAGGGGGTTTTCGGTAGAGAGAGTTGAGAGAAAAATGTGAGGAGTTTGAGAAAATTCTGATTTTAAACCACAGACCTGACCCTAATTTTTGAAGTCGGTCGACCATTTTTTAAAATTGGTCTTCCGGTTTTTGGATTTTTGAAGAATTCGGACGTCCGAGTTTTTGTGCAGGCGTCCGGATTTATAGTCCAAATATCTCTGAAATTTTTTTGAAATGAAAAGTCTGAGTCTGGTTTTAAAACCGGACGTCCTAATTTTAAAAAAGGCGTCCGAATTTTTTTGAAAAATATCAGCAAGGCAGAAATAAGGGAAAAACAAATAATACAAGCAACACACATTACTCATTAAATTTTCCGATACCAAGTAATTTTCTTAAATAGCAAAAGCGATCTTCTGAAAGAGGTTTTGTAAAAATATCGGCAATTTGATCTTCTGTGCAAATATATTCTAAAGATACATCACCTTTAGCAACATGATCTCTAATAAAGTGATGTTTGATTTCAATATGTTTTGTTTTTTAATGTTGCACAAGATTTATGGAAATATTTATGGCACTAGTATTATCACACATGATGGGTATGCACTTAAAGGAAACACCAAAATCAATTAATGTATGTTTCATCCAAAGTACCTGAGCACAGCAACAACCGGCTGCGATGTATTCCGCTTCGACGGTTGATAGGGACACGCACGATTGTTTCTTGCTGTACCAAGTACTAAGCATCCTCCCAAGAATTGGCAATTTCCACTTGTACTCTTCCTTTCTACCTTACATCCGGCATAGTCCGCATCGGTGTAGGCAATAAGATCAAAACAAGATTGTTTAGAGTACCATAAGCCATAATCATATGATGAAATTAAGTATCTCAAAATACGTTTTACAGCTATTAAATGAGATTCCTTGGGGCAAGCTTGGAATCTAGCACACAGACATACGGCAAACATGATATCCAGCCTACTAGTCGTTAAATAAAGTAAACTACCGATCATACCTCTATATGTCTTTTCATCAACAGTTTTACCTTTTTCATCTTTGTCAAGCTTCAATGACGAGCTCATAGGAGTACCGATACCTTTTGCATTGCTCATCCCAAATCTTTTGAGAAGTTCTTTGGTGTACTTCTCTTGATTGATGAAGATTCCTTCTTTTGTTTGCTTGATTTGGAAGCCGAGAAAGTACGTCAATTCTCCTATCATGCTCATTTCAAATTCTTTTTGCATAAGTGAGGCAAATTCTTCACATAAAGAGACATTAGTAGCACCAAAAATGATGTCATCAACATATATTTGGACAAGAAGAAGATCATTGTTACAAGAGGTTTTTGTATAAAGAGTAGTATCCACTACACCCCTTGAAAAGTTATTTGAAAGAAGAAAACCACTTAACTTTTCATACCAAGCCCTTGGAGCTTGTTTTAAACCATAGAGTGCTTTTGAGAGTTTGTAAACATAATTTGGAAATTTTTCATGTACAAAACCGGGAGGTTGTTCAACATAAACTTCCTCCTCAATATCACCATTTAGCAAAGCACTTTTAACATCCATTTGAAAAAGTTTGAATCCTTTAAAACAAGCAAAAGCTAAAAGTATCCTAATAGATTCAAGTCTAGCGACCGGAGCAAAGGTTTCATCAAAATCTATGCCCTCTTCTTGATTGAATCCTTGGGCAACAAGTCTAACTTTGTTTCTAATGACTTCTCTGGATTCATTTAGTTTATTTCGAAAAATCCATTTTGTGCCAATAGTGGAGTGATTATGTGGTCTAGGGACTAAAGTCCAAACTTTGTTTCTTTCAAATTGATTTAACTCCTCTTGGATAGCAATAATCCAAAACTTATCGCGTAAAGCATCATCAATAAACTTAGGTTCAATTTGTGATAATAGGGCAAAGTTATCGATAAAATACCTTCTTGTTCTTACCCCTTGAGATACATCACCAATAATTTCATCTTTGGAGTGTCCCTTTGGATATATCACATCTTGAGGAATATTTTGAGTTTCTTGATCGTTTTCTTGTTTTTCCTCATACTCTTCTTCCTCCATAGCATGCTCTTCCATTGCTTGAGTGTACAATGGTTGGTTACTAAGAGTGTTATCTATGTCATCATCATCATCAACTTTCTTGTCCAAAATGTTAGTTTCATCAAAATTAACATGAATGGACTCTTCAACACACAAGGTTCTTTTGTTGAAAATTCTAAAAGCCTTTTTGTTTGAAGAATAACCGAGAAAAATTCCCTTATCGGATTTTCGATCAAACTTTCCAAGATTGTCCTTGGTGTTTAAAATAAAGCATTTGCATCCAAAAACTTTAAAATAACCAATTGAGAGGGTTTTATTAAAAATGAGTTCAAAGGGAGTTTTCTTTAATGAAGGTCTCAAGATAACACGATTCATAATGTAGCATGCGGTGTTAACGGCCTCGGCCCAAAAGTATTTAGGAAGGGAGTTTTCACAAAGCATTGATCTTGCCATTTCTTGTAAAGTGCGATTTTTCCTCTCCACAACACCATTTTGTTGTGGGGTTTTAGCGGCCGAAAAATTGTGGGTTATGCCAAAATCATCACAAAGTTTTGTAAAATCTTGATTGTTAAATTCTCTCCCATTATCACTTCTCACAGAGATCAATTTAAAATCAAGGGAGGTTTGAACTCTTTTAAAAAGTTTAACAAACTCATGAAAAGCTTCATCTTTTTGACTCAAAAACAAAGTCCAAGTAAATCTAGAGAAATCATCAACAATAACAAAAGCATACCTCTTACCACCGAGACTAGTGGTCCTCATTGGTCCAAATAAATCCATGTGAACAAGTTCCAAAGGTTTTGAAGTTGAAATCATGTTCTTTGATTTAAAAGATGTCTTAATTGTTTTCCAAATTAGCAAGCATCACAAAGTTTAGTTTTCTCAAAGTGAAGTTTTGGTAGGCCTCTAACAAGTTCTTTTGAAGATTGTTGGTTTAATAAATCCATACTAACGTGACCAAGTCTTTTATGCCACAAAAATGCATCATCATCATGAACCGAGAGACACTTCAAGTTTTGGGAAAGAAAATCTTCAAGATGAAAGACATAGACGTTTCCAACTCTTTTAGCAACAAAAATAGTTTTGTTTTCATGCTTATCAATGACAGAGGAAGAATCACTTTCAAAAACAACCTTTTTTCCACTATCACATAATTGATTAATACTAAGCAAATTGAATTTAAGACCATCAATTAGAAGAACATCCTTAATGAGAGAGGAAGAATCGTTACCAATATTGTCTATACCAATGATTTTTCCTTTGTTCTTATCTCCAAAAGTGACAAATCCACTTTCGGTTTCTTCGAGATTGCTCATAAGTGATGAGTCCCCGGTCATGTGCCTTGAACGTCCGCTATCCAAGTACCACTTAGATGGCCTTGATTTGTGTTCCTACAAAAGAAGAAGTAGAAATGATTTTTGATACCCACATCTTTTTGGGTCTATGGACGTTAGTTTGATTTTCTTTAACTTTCCAAATGGTTTTCACTCCTCTTTCAATCTTTTTCTTTATAAAACACTTTGTGGCTTTATGACCACTCTTTTCACAATAGGTGCAACAAAGGTGTGAGTGAGATGATGAAGCCTTTACAAACCATGTTTGTGTTGAGAGAATATTGGAATGAGTATATCCAATACCATTTTTATCAAAAGGTGATCTTTGAGAGCCAAGAAGTTTTTCAAAGTTTTCTTTTCCTTTTGTGAATTTTTCAACACATAGAGTGAGATCACTCACCTTTTTCTTTAAGACATCATAATCAATCAAACATTTTTCAAGAAAGGAAATCTTTTCACAAAGGTTTTTGTTTTCTAAAACAAGTTTTTGAAAGTCATCATTTGGGCACTCTTTTTCTTTCTTCAAAACTTCCAAGGATTCAAGAATGGCTTTATTTTCAGAAATGAGTCTTGAATTTTCATCTAACAAAAATTGAGTTTTGTTTTTTAAATATTTGTTTCGTTTAGTAACCTTTTTGCACTCATCATACTTTTCAATAAGCATTATGCTAGGATCAACATCACAATCATCATCAAGGATACTAGAAGAGTTAGGAAGTGAATATTGTACCTCATTTTCTAGTGCCATGAAGCCTATGTTGGCCTTTTCTTCTTCTTCATTTTCACTTGAGTCTTGATCCCAAGTTCCTATTAGGCCTTTGCCTTTCTTCTTCTTCTTTAATGCCTCAAGCTTGGCTTCTAAAGCTCCCTTTTCCTTTTCAAGGGCTTTGGGACAATCGGCTACAAGATGATCGGTGCTATTGTATTCAAAACACCTAGCTTTGAAGAGTGATGAGCTTTGTCCTCCTTTCTTGAGTGGAGGTTTCTTCCCTCTATTGTTGAAACCTTTCTTGTAGAATATTTTAAATTTTCTCATTAGCAATGCCATTTCCTCATCATCATCAACCTCATCTTCATTGTTTGATGAGTATGTTTGATCATCTTCGTTTGCCTTGAGTGCAATGCCATTTCTTTCTTTTTCTTCATCTTCCATTTCATTCAATCTTTTTACATTCATTTCATAGGTGAGTAGTGATCCTATGAGTTCTTCAATAGGAAGTCGTCTCAAATCCTTTGATTCCTCAATAGCTAGTGTTTTTGGTTGCCAAGCTTTTGGAAGTGCATCAAGAATTTTTCTATTAGCTTCTCCTCTTGAGTACTCTTTCCCATATGCCTTTAGGCCGTTTGTGATGTTGGTGAACCTTGTGAACATGTCACTAATGCTCTCATTTTGTTTCATCATGAATAGCTCATAGTCTCTCACCAACATAGCCAACTTTGACTCCTTTAATTGATTTGTTCCTTCGTGAGTTACTTCAAGTAACTTCCACATTTCATGAGCCGAATCACATCCGCTCACTCTATTATATTCGCTTGCATCCAAGGCACAACTAAGAATATTCATAGCTTGAAAGTTTAGTGTCATCTTCCTTGAGTCGAACTCATCAAATTCTTCAACCTTCTTGGCTACTTCATTTATTTTGGGAATGTAAGGACCTTTCTCTACAATGCTCCACAAGTCAAAGTTAATAGAACAAATATATATTTTAATTCGAGACTTCAAAAAAGTATAGTTTGTTCCATTAAAAAGAGGAGGTCTATTTGTAGAAGAGCCTTCTACATATGGTAAACTAGAATTATTAGCCATAGTAAAGTAAATATCTTTTGCTTCAAGGGTGTTAGTCCTTTTTTAAGAAGCCCTGCTCTGATACCAATTGAAAAACCTTAGGGGGGGGTGAATAAGGTTTTTTGGCTAATTATCGAAAATTCTTTGTTAATTAAAAGATAAACCTCCAATTTTGTTTGAAAGAGAATTCTAAAAATCTTTTAATAAAATTCCAAACCAAACAAAATTTTGTGGTTGAGACAAGTAAGAAGCTTAAAGAAGAACACAAGGAGTTATAGTGGTTCACTCTCTCAAAGAGTTACATCCACTACCTTGAGTCAACACCCAAGGATTTTTCAAATCCACTAAAACACAAAGATATACCAACTACAAATATGAGGATCACCCTAGAAGGGTTTTGCACACAACCTCAAATCACAACACAATGTAAATCAAAGGATTACCTAAAGGGTTTTTCAACACAAACCTTTGATATCAATAAAAGAGAAAGATAGGTTTAAGAACAATGTTACCACTTTTGAGCTTGAGAAATAATAGGTGCAACTCAATGAAATGTTCTACAAGCTCCTCCTTTCTTCTTCTTTGATGATGATGATCAATAATGAAGCTCAAGAAGATTTTTGTTTTTGGAATGGAAAGTGTTTGCAATAAATGTGCTTTTGAAGCTCTTGAAAGTTTTAAATGTTCACAACGAAATTTCACCAAACTTGTCTACTTTATGGATTATCATAAAGTTTATATATACAGTCTTAAAAAAAGTGACCGTTGCATTCAGTGCAACGGTAACATTTTATACAGTAAATGTGAAAATCGGACGACCGGTTCCTGAAATTGGACGACCGGTTCTTTAAACAGAAAGTTTCGGACTTGTCCAGATAGAAAACGGACTGCCGATTTTTTTGATTTAGAGAAAATCGGACGACCGGTTCTAAAACCGGATGACCGAATTTTTGGACAGAAAGATTCGGACTTGTTTATCTGAAAAACGGACTGCCGAATTTTTTATTTAGGAAAAATCAGACGGCCGGTTCTAAAACCGGATGACCGAATTTTCTTTTTAAGACAAAAACTTTCTTCATTGTTTCAAAAACATGTATTCTTGACAATCATTTTAAAGAGAAGAAAAACCTTCCAAAAACATCACAACTTCAGTCAAGAATACTTAGATTTTAACAAAAGTTTATATCTGAGAAAATCGTAAAAGGAGCTTCATATATGATCAATAACCAAAGAGTAAGACTAGGGGGTTTTACAAGGTAGTGCCTAATTCCACTCTAACATAGACAATGCCTTCAATGTCTTCAATGATTTGATCTTGGAATGGCTTGGTCTCTTCTTCTCCATTTTGCCCTCATCAACAAGATCTTTTGCTTGTAGACTTTGAGACTTCACAGGTGCTTCTTTTGTTCTATGAAAGGTTAGCTAAAATACTCACACAAGCATATGTTAATCATAATCAAAATCATAAGTATTAATGCCTTTAGGGCTAACAAAGTCAATTTTAGAGAAAAAATTAGAACCATGCAACTCATCAACTAAATCATCAAGTCTAGGTATGAGATGCCTATACTTAATAGTAATGTTGTTTATGGCTCAACAATCTATACACATTCTCCATGTACCATCTTTTTTTGGAACAAGTAAAATCGGAACCGCACAAGCACTTATAGACTCATGCACATACCCTTTTGAAATTAGATCCTCAACTTGCCTTTTTAGCTGCTTATCTCTTCTCGTGGACTCCTATAGGCCGGTCGTTTTGGCAAGGCCGTCCCGGGACCAAAATCGATTTGGTGTTCGATTCCTGTAATTGGTGGGAGACCTCCGGACATCTCATCGGGAAATATGTCTTTGTAATCTTCAATAACATGCAAAATTTCACTTAAAAATGAGGGTGAGTGTTCTTTAGATAAATTAAAAGATTCCCTACAATATAAGAGCAACACCACTTCTCTTCTTTCAATTGCTCCAATCACCTCACTAGGTTTTGTAAAGAAACAATTCTTGTCTTTCATCCCACTATCTTTTTTTTGTCACTCTTTTTCTTTTCACTCTTGTTTTTCATCATTCTTTCTTCACTCTTTTCTTTGACCTCAACTTTCTTTCCCTCTTCGATTTTTTTCTTTTGAGCTCACTTTTGGCCCTCTATTTCTCACACATCTTTTTTTGTTCATCTCTCACTTGTTGAGGTGTAAGAGGATTCATTGTGAATGTTTTTCCATCCTTCACAAAAGAATAAGAATTTTTCTCCCTATTGTGGAGGGACTGTCTATCAAATTTCCAAGGTCTTCCCAAGAGGAGATGGCATGCTTGCATAGGCACCACATCACATAGTATCTCATCTTTGTGAGCTCCCATTTCTACTTGTACCACAACTTGTCTCAACACTTTAATTTCTCCACTATCATTTAGCCAATGGAGTTTGTAGGGTTTATCATGTTTTGTAGTAGGTATTACACAATTACCACTATCAATGATAAGGTTGGCAATCCTTCCCTCGACTTTACATTTAGAATGGAAAATGTTTTCTCTTCGTTCAATCATGTTATCATCAAAAGCTTGAGCACTTAGTGCTCTTATAGTAACTAAGCTCAGGACATCGTCATCACTTTCTAAAGTCAAATCAACATGTTTATCATCCTCACCATTTTCTTCACCCTCAACACATTTGCCACTTTTATCCTCCTCCTTCTCAATCCAACCATTCAAATCATCCCTAAAGATCAAAGCTCTCTTTGTCAGACAACTACTTGCATAGTGTTCTACACCATTACATTTAAAGCACTTTGGAGGGTTAGAAATGATTTTACCTCTCTCTTCCATCTTTGGTTTGGTTAGAGGTTGGAAAGCGCCTCTAGAAGCCTCCTCCTTTTTTGTCCATTGCTTGAAATTGGAATTAGGTGGTTTTGTTGTTGCAACTTGTCTTTGGTTGGGAAATGAGGATCGCATCATCCCACTTCTTTTCCTTTGGGATTCGATCTTGTTGGCAGGGTGGCACATGTTTTCATAAGTTGTACTGGATATAACTCAAGTTGGTTGGCTATCTCCCTATTGAGACCACTAGGAACCTAGCCATCTAAAAGAGGAATTAACAATAGTAAAAGGAACTAAAGAGTTAGCACATTTTGGGAATGTGGGATTTGGGGAAAACAATAACTCTTGAATTCCAATTCAAGAATAACTTGGCAAAATTACAAATAGAACACTTAATGATGTGGAATGATCTTCAAGAGCATAAAATTTTATCCTAGAAGTGAGGGAGAGAAGGAACAAAACAAGTGTAACAAGTAGAAAGAGAAAGTGCCTTTGATAGGACTTGAAAATGTTAAACTTCTAGCAACCCTAGATATATTAAATCCAAGACCTCCAGAAGGCTTAAACAAAATATTTTCTTCAAAGTTCAAGCAACCTAAGGTATTTTGAACCTTAGACCTCAATGAAACAAGAAGAAAATCTCAAGACTAGTTTTCTACAAGAGTGCAATAACTAGTATGAGCGAATTCCGATGATCAATCTTGAAGCTCTTGGAACTTTCAGCAAGTCTTCAAAGTGATTTTTCTTTCAAGGAAGTTCACCCTTGAGAAAATAGAAAAAAAACTAAGATAAAAACTAAGAATACTAAGAGAAGAACCTTTGTCTTGAAATATTTCTTAATTAGCCTTTACAAAATGGAGGACTACATATTTATAGAGACTTGAGGGACAAAAGATTAGGTATGTTTCCCTCTCATATTTTCAGCCCAAAATTAAGCACCATAAATTTAAACCCCAAAATTAAGCCCCAAATTTAAGGCATAATCTAATCATCTATCAAGGTAAATTTCCAATTTCTAACTTATTTAAAACTTTAGCATATTGCCCCATAAAGTCTTGGACATCAAAATTTAGCCCTTGAAACTTCTCTTGCTCAATTTGATCCTTGTGACTCTTTAGTTGTTTTGCCTTGACTTTTGTCACAACTCCTTGGTGTTCTTGCATGTCTAACCGGTTCACATCATCCTCCCCCTCTTGAAAAGGATTCGTCCTCGAATCTCCATCACCTATATCAAATAAAGAGAGATAGGATACATTAAAAGTGGCACTAACATTATAATTTCCTGGAAGATCAATTTTATAGGCATTGTCATTAATTTTCTCAAGGATTTGAAATGCCTCATCTCCCTATCATCAAGCTTAGACTTTCTTTGTTGGGGAAATATTTCCTTTCTAAATTGCACCCAAACCCAATCACCGAGTTTGAATACCACTTTTCTTCTTCCCACATTTCATTTCTCTACAAGCTTTTTGTTGGAGTTGACAATGGCTTTATGGACCTTTGCATGAATTGCTTTCACAAAATCACCCTTCTTGCTGGCATCCTTGCTTAATGCTTGATCTATAAGCAAAGGAACCAAATCAAAGGGAGTTGGAGGGTTAAAACCATAAATAACTTGAAATGGAGAATGAGAAGTAGTAGATTGAGGTGCCATATTATGGGCAAATTCAATGTGTGGCAAACACTCCTCTCATTGCCGGAAGTTCTTCTTCAAATAGCCCTTAGAAGTTGGCTAACTGTTCTATTTAACACTTCGGTTTGTCCATCCGTTTGTGGATGGTAAGCTGTAGAATAAAGCAATTTAGTACCAAGTTTCTTCCAAAGAACTCTCCGAAAATGGCTCAAGAATTTGTTATTCCTATCCGACACAATAGACCTTGGAATTCCATGGAATCTAACTGTCTAAGTAAAGAATAAGCTAGTTATATGATTAGCATCATTGGATTTCCTACAAGGAATAAAGTGTGCCATTTTAGAGAACATATCCACAACCACAAAAGTAGAATCCATAACTCTAGAGGTTCTTTGTAAACCAAGAATAAAATCCATAGAAAAAAATAAACCATCTTTTTTTTGAACAAGTAAAATCGGAACTGCCCAAGAACTCATGGACTCACGCACATACCCCTTTGAAATTAGATCCTCAACTTGCATTTTTTAGCTCCTTAGTCTTTTCCGGTGGACTCTTCTAGGCCGGTCGGTTTGGCAAGACTGCCCCGGGGACAAAATCGATTTGGAGTTCAATTCCTCTAATTGGTTTAGGGTCTCTGGGCAGCTCAACAGGAAATATGTCTTTGTAATCTTCAATAACTTGCAAAATTTCACTTGAAAAAGAGGGTGAGTGTTCTTTATATGAAGTAAAATATTCCCTACAATACAAGAGCAACACCACTTTTTTTCCTTCAATTGTTCCAATCACCTCACTAGGTTTTGCAAAGAAACAATTCTTTTGTTTCATCCCACTCTCTTTTTTTTCACTCTTTTTCTTTTCACACTTGTTTTTCATCATTCTTTCTTCACTCTTTTCTTTGTCCTTAACTCTCTTTCCCTCCTCGATATTTTTTTATTTTGAGCTCACTTTCGGCCCTCTCTTTCTTACTCATCTTTTTTTGTTCATCTCTCACTTGTTGTGATGTAAGAGGATTCGTTGTGAATGTTCTTCCATCCTTCACAAAAGAATAAGTATTTTTCTACCCGTTGTGGAGGGGCTTTCTATCAAGTTGCCAAGGTCTTCCCAAGAGGAGATGGCATGCTTGCATAGGCACCACATCACATAGTATCTTATCTTTGTAAGCTCCCATTTCTATTGGTACCACAACTTGTCTCAACACTTTAATTTCTCCACTATCATTTAGCCAATGGAGTTTGTAGGGTTTGTCATGTTTTGTAGTAGGTAGTTTCAACTTCTCAACACGATAAGCACTAGCCATATTTACACAACTACCACTATCAATGATAAGGTTGGCAATCCTTCCCTCAACTTTACATTTAGAATGGAAGATGTTTTTTCTTTGTTCAATCATGTTATCATCAAAAGCTTGAGCACTTAGTGCTCTTATAGTAACTAAGCTCAAGACATCGTCCTCACTTTCTAAAGGGTTCAAATCAACATGTTCATCATCCTCACTATTTCTTCACCCTCAACACATTCGCCACTTTCATCTTCCTCCTTCTCAATCCAACCATTCAAATCCTCCCTAAAGATCAAAGCTCTCTTTCTCGGACAATCATATTGTCCTACACCATTACATTTAAAGCACTTTGGAGGGTTAGAAATGATTTTACCTCTCTCTTCCATCTTTGGTTTGGTTGGAGGTTGGAAAGTACCTCTAGGAGCCTCTTCGTTTTTTTGGCCATAGCTTGAAGTTGGAAGTAGATGGTTTTGTTGTTTCAACTTGTCTTTGGTTAGGAAATGAGGATCGCATCATCCCACTTCTTTTCCATTAGAATTCGATCTTGTTGGCAAGGTGGCACATGTCTTCATTAGTTATATGTGGATATAACTCAAGTTGGTTGGCTATCTCCCTATTGAGACTACTAAGGAACCTAGCTATTGAAGCATCCTTGTCTTCTTCCAAGTTCAATCTCAAGATGTAAAGCTCAAGCTCTTGTCTATAGTCTTCTACACTTTTTGCACCTTGTTTTAAAGTCATGAGCTTATAATGGAGCTCTCTATAGTAGTGCTCGGGCACAAAACTGTTTCTCATCAATGCTTTTAACTCTCTTCAAATATCAGCCGGTGGTCTACCACTTCTAACTCTTTGGTTTACTACCCTTTCCCACCAATGTAAAGCATAGCCAGAAAATTCAGCTATTACAAGTCTAGCTTTTAAGAACCCATTACCAATTTTCAACATAAACATGTTTTCTACTTGCCTCTCCCAATCTAAAAAAATGTTAGGGTCATTCTCACCTTTAAAACTAGGGAGCTTCCACTTCATTCGGTCCAATGTCTGGTCACCTTGGTCTCTTCCACGGTTGGCAACAAATGGAACATGTTCATGATCATCATATAATGGCTCTCCATGCCTAGCTTGTGGTCTTGGGACTTCTTCAAAATGTCTAGACATGCCTCTACTTTCAAAACTATCTCTTCTACCACCTAAGGAGGTGGATGAAGTTCATCAAAATGTGGAGGTTACTGGAACTCGGTTGTCCTAGAGCAATTGAAGGGTCCATTGCTCCTTGGGGTAGTAACACTGTGACTACCATGAGGACTAACCTACCTTTGTTGATTAGAGATATTAGTGACATCCCTTCTAATATGTCTCATATCATCTCTTAGGGATTGTAGCTCTTGCATTATGAGCCTCAAAAGGTCATCACATTGGGAGTTGCTAGACTCTTCTCCAAAAGGAGTTGGTGCTTGAGCTTGGGTTGACATCTTGATAGTGTTTACCTCATAAAACTCTCTTATTTAACTCTCTTATAGAGTTCTATGACTTCTTAAAAAAGATTTAACACCTCTACTCAAGTTTAAAACAACCAAAAAAAAAAAAAAATTCACAAACAAAAACTAGTTGAGAAATATGAGAAGCAAGGAAAATGATATAGAGTCATCCATTCATTTTAAGGAAGTTCAACAAACTTTCCAAGAGCATTTGAGTCAATAATGGTAGATTGACCGAATGAAGAAATAAGTACTGAAAAAGGAAAGAAATTTGACCACAATACAAATACAAAGCTAGGATACTTCAAGAACACAAAAGAATACAAAACAAAAGTTCCCAGCAAGCAGAGTAGATGACATACTCGGCTTGTTTTGAAAACTGGTATTGAACACAAGTCTAAATTGAATGGGGTTTATCTAGAAAGAATCCTCACTCAAAACTCTTGAGTTTAGGCACAAGAATCAAAGAAAAAGTATTAGTAATACAGAAGATATGCTCAGATCATTTAAGCACTTGTTGTCTACGGAAAAGCCCGGTGCACCTTCAAGTTCTTTTACTATTTTGAGATATCAAATAAAGTAAAAATTAGATGAGAATTTTTCATTTGTTTCGCAGGTCAATGTAGTATAACTCCGTATAAAAAGATTGTAATGTTAATGTCATATTCCTGGTCGTTCAAGCACTCTATTTTTGTGTTGCCATTTTCCAGCAGTCATGTCTCTTTTCTCTTGTCTTTTGGTATGTAAGATATCTCAAAAACACTTACTTGAAGGTGGCTCTGATACCAAATGATGTGGAATGATTTTCAAGAGCATAAAATTTCATCCAAGAAGTGAGGGAGAAAACGAACAAAACAAGTGTAACAAGTAGAAAAGAGAAAGTGCCTTTGATAGGACTTGAAAATGTTAAACTTCTAGTAACCTTGGATATATTAAATCCAAGATCTCAAGAATGTTTTAAACAAAATCTTTTCTTCAAAGTTCAAGCAACCTAAGGTATTTTGAACCTTAGACCTCAATGAAACAAGAGCAAGACCTTAACACTAGTTCTCTACAAGAATGTAGTAACTAGTATGAAGGAATTTTGATGATCAACCTTGAAGCTCTTCAAACTTTTAACAAGTCATCAAAGTGATTTTTCTTTCAAGGAAGTTCACCCTTGAGAAGATAGAAAAAAAATAAGCTAAAAACTAAGAATACTATGAGAAGAACCTTTGTCTTGAAATATTTCTTGATTAGCCTTTACAAAATGGAAGAGTGCATATTTATAGAGACTTGAGGGAAAAAGGATTAGGAATATTTCCCACTGATATTTTCAACCCAAAATTAAGCACCATAAATTTAAACCTCAAAATTAAGCCCCAAATTTAAGGCATATTCCAACCATCTATCAAGGTAAATTTCCAATTTCTAACTTATTTAAAACTTTAGCATATTGCCCCATAAAGTCTTGGACATCAAAATGTAGCCCTTGAAACTTCTCTTGCTCAATTTGATCTTTGTAACTCTTTAGTTGTTTTGCCTTGGCTCTTGTCACAACTCCTTGATGGTCTTTATGTCTAACTGGTTCACATAAAAAACCTAAAACAGACAAACACAAGTCAAAATCCGTGAATTGCAATAACACAAATTTCTAAAATACAAGCCACGAGTAAAAACCAAAATATGTAGGAACAGAGCACAGATCAAATTGAAACACAAAAATAAACAAGAAATAAAAATGACTAAAACAAAATATCAATGGTGTTCTTAAAGTTGCTGTTCACCGACAATGGTGCTTAAAACTTGATGTCTAAAACCAGACTACTCCAAAATGACTCAACAGTCACTTGTATTTTTCAACTTCTTGGGGGCACCTGAGATAAAGTAAGGGAAATAACGTAAGATATACATTTTATATACTAAAAAGATCATAAAACAACATAATTAAGATATACAACTAACGACATGAAGGCATATATCAACTAACAAGAAAAGAGTTAGTTTGATTAGTATAAAAATTCAGTTCCTCACTATTTCCAAGTACAATAGCTCTTGTGCTTATTGCTCTTCTTTTAAACAACTTAATTTCCATAAACAAAATCTCAAAGCATAAGTAAGAATTAGAAGAATAAGAAGCTTATTATCTTGATGGGATTATAGAAGAGTCTTTCCTCTTTGTCCTAATTGCTTCTCCAAAATTTTGCACATATAGAAATTCACTAACAATCCAAAAGAGTTAGTTTGATTAATAGAGAAATTTAATTCCTCACTCTTCCCAAGTACAACTAACTTTTGTTTTTGTTCTTCTTTTGAACTCCCTTTTTTTTCATTAAATCTCTCATTTTCTTTTGTTCCCTTATTTATCTCAAGATCATTTTCGTTTTCTTTTGAACACTCATCTTTTTTCAAACTCCTCAAATAAGGCAGGAATGAAATCAGGGAAATATGATTCTTCAACTAAGCTCTCTTTCCTTTCCACTCTTTCTTCTTTTTTTTTTTTTTTTTAATCTCACTCTCTTCTTCTTCCTTAATGTTCTTTTCACTCATGAAATCACAAGAATCCTGATTGATGACATGTACTTCAACAAGATCTCCAAGTACCACTTTAACTTGTAGAAGTTCAATGACTCTTTCGAACTTGTCAACAATTGAAGATTCTTGGTTTCCTTCCTTACAATGTCTTGAAATGGGATGGTGAGTTATTTCTCATTCTTAGGATTCAATCTCTCATTATACCTCTTTTTTTCCTTAAGAAAGTAACTCCAAGGGCTAACCTCATGTCTTCTTTCAATTCCTTCTAAGTTTTGATCGGTTTCAATCCTCTTCTCCTTCTAAATTCAAAAATAGACTCCCACCAACCAATGGCCGCATGAGGGAAAGATTCTAAAGCTATTGGCACCTTATCTATCTCCATTATGTTGTAGATTTGAAATAATTCTTCCACTTTTCTCTCCCATTCTAGATAAGGCTTCGCTTCACACTTTCCAAGAAAATGAGACAAAGACATTTTGGATTGGTTTTGAACATCTGTTTTCCCCTACCATTCATCCCTTGCTCATTTTGATACCCTCTCATAAAAAGTTTCACCATTCAAGCTCAGCCCAATAAGCTTTCCTATCATAGCTACATTCCCAAGACTATCATGGTAACCTTCATTTTATTCATAAGGACTATGCTCATAAAAATCATGTTTATCATTTTCTCTCTCATACCCACCATAGGAGTCACCATATGATGCTCATGATATTTAGCATAAATAGAGAGTTAACCAACAACATCTTTCCTTCTTGGAGAGGGTTTCCATCTCCATGGTTGTATCCACCGTAAGCTTTTCTTCCAAGATTATGAACACCATAGCCATAAACCTTCATGGAATCTTTCATATTCTCTAAGGTTACTCTTCCAACCATTAATGATTATCACATTTGAAACCTACAAAACAAATAAACAAGTAAAAATAAAGCATGGACATCACCAATCCCTTAGTGTTTACACTCAAGATAATAACATTCACCCCTCGTGTATTGCTCACTCTCCTTAGGCTTTTATCACAATATTCTCACCCTCTTCTTTTACTTTCCTCACCTTCTAGGGAGTTCTATAGAAATTCTAATTCCACTAGTTCACCAAATCAAACTGAACAAGGAGATATAACGAGAGTCCCAAAACTAGGAAGTCAAAGATTAAGAGGCATTTGATCGAACACTCGGAATGCAAGAAGTTCAAAGACATTTTCAAGAGCATGAGCCAAAGGAGTGATCATCTCCACTAAGAAATCAATAAGGAAAAACAACAGTTAGTAAAGGAAAACGTTCCAAAGCAAATCAAAGATAATTTAAAGCTCAATTCAAAGAAATATCAAGAGTACAAATAATTTCCAGAAACAGAGTATCAACGGCACTTTGTACCATTTCTACAATATCTATCAAATTAATTATTAGCAAAATCCCTTCAAACTTGTTGGAAAAACTTATCAACACAATTGGATTTCAAACGCCTCAAATTTCATTCAAATTGGACATTATTTGCTATACTCTTCATAACAACCTTTCAACTGCAAATTTTTCTGTTTGAGAGACTTTATCAAGATTTTTCATAATACTTCATTATTCTAGAAAATTTTTTTTCTAGAATAGAATTTGACAAACAAAAACATAAACAATCACTTCAAAGAGAATTGATTTGATACCAAATGATATGAACTCACCTATGAATGGATTTTGAGCTCGAAATTTCCCAAGAATCTCTCTCTTCAACATGAGAATTTTGTAGAAGAATTTCTCTATAGACAACCCTAGCAAGATTTCTATGGCCTTCTCAAGAAGAAACCTAATCTTTCATTTGTGGGAGAATCAACAAGAGCTAAGAAAACTCACCTAAGAAGTCCTATATCTAAGCAACAATAGATAAAGAGCCATCATCTCTTAGAAACAAAGAATTGAAGATGACCTAGAAAACCCTTAAAATTCAATTCAAGGAATCTCAATCAAACTCCACTAGTTGATCACTCTAGTGATTGATTGGTAGAAGGAAAACCTAGAAAACCTAGGAAACTCTCAAAGGAATAGCTGCATTTTTCATTCATAATGTAAAAGTTGAAGACAATGATAAGCTATAAAGAGTATTTACATGTTCCAAGTCATTAACTTGATACCCTATCTACCAATAGTAATTAAACGGTATTTTGGGCACAAATGTCTCTTAATTACAAGTCAAACTCATTAGAATCAGACTTGGGGTTAAAAGTTGCACAAATGTCACATGGAGCTCAAAGGATTCTCGGCTAGTTGGTCACCCTAACCGGGGCTGGCTGCTCCCTTTCTTCCTCATGTCATTTCGGACAAAAGGCATACGTGGCCGGCTGCCCTATTTTGTCCTTCATCCTTCCGAATTAGTTCTTTATGTCTTCAAAAAAGTTGTAGAGCTTTCTCTTAGATTTCTATAGTAACTTGAAGCATCTGAATTAGAATCTTATAAGTCAAGTTATGTTCATTTTCCCAAAATTTATCATCTATGAATTTGAAGTTGGAAAGAGCAAGACACTCATCATAGGATATCCGAATGAACAATCTAGAAGCCTCAAAAAGTCTTCTACAAGCTTTCTGAGAACACTGTTCATTTGAAGACTTTAAGATTGGCAAAACGGAGTTTTTTCAAAATTGGTCTAGAAATTCTAGTTTGGCTCTAATATCTTCAGTTCGGGCATTATTCTAACTCCATCTTTTGGACTTGAATCTTCTAGGAATTCACGTATGTCCATGGTCATATTAGAAGCTGAAGAGATAGGAATCAAAGAAGATGGAGAAATGGCTACTAGAATAGATGAAGTAGAAGAGTGGTTTTCTAAAATTGGAATGGTGGAAGGATTATTCCTAAAACCAGTATTCGACAATGCACTAAACTTCAAAGAACAAAATGAAACATGATAGTGAATGTGAGCTTGACTGAGACTAGAAGGTTTAAAAGAGGAGAGGAGGCTCGTAGCCTGCTCTGGCATGGAAGAAGGGGATGAAGGTTACAGAGGGGCATTGGAAGACAAAAAGAGGGAATCTTTATACCTTTGGAGCGTGCTTTTAAACAGTTACTGTGCGAAAACCCTGTAGCCGCCAGTTTCGCTTCTGTAGAGCTGTCTTTCATTGTTTTTTAGCATAGATTTTTTGAACGATTTTTCCAGTCACTCTCCTACTATTCCTCATCAATTTTATAGGTCTCTAAGGCCTTCTGGGATGTTCTCAGAGCTCGCACGAGTCTTTGTTGAAAGAGAAACTAAGAATAGAGAAGAAGTGTAGGATTTGTTTTTGGAAAAACTTGAAAAATGTTTTGTATTCTTCTTTTCCCTCTTTTCAGAATAGGGAGAAAGAGGGCTGCTAATTTCGTGAATTTGGCGTAATGAAAGAGGGAGAAAGAGGTGTTGGTTGTTTGGATCAACTTCAATGAGTTCAGGATAGGTATCAACTCATAAGTGATCACAACCACCTCCTAGATTCTCTCTTTTCCAATTAACACTCCAAGGAGTCAATTATCCCACGTGGTGGCTGTCACCCATGGTGTAAAAATCTTTAAGGTTTCGGCCATGGCATGTTTTGGGCCTTTAACTTTTTAGCCTAACTCAAAACAAGCCTGATCCTCTTTTCTTCTTTTAATTAAAAGAATTAATTAAAAACCTAACAAATACGAACCCGATATATAATAAAGCCTTTAGGCTTCTTATCTAATTAAATAAGTTGGACCAATTTACTTAATAAATAACCAAGGGCCTATTAATCACATAACCATTATTCGTCTCTTGTCATTTTATTCTTGCGTTGTGACAATT
This sequence comes from Catharanthus roseus, assembly GCA_028651295.1. Lineage (NCBI taxonomy): Eukaryota > Viridiplantae > Streptophyta > Magnoliopsida > Gentianales > Apocynaceae > Catharanthus > Catharanthus roseus. Next base: position 11,714,435 of record JAPQWS010000016.1, read on the forward strand.
GAGTCACCCAACTTCTATGAGCTACTCAAGGGACCAAATACTAAATTATTCTGGGCTACTAAAATGATCAAAATACACTTGCTGTAAAATAACAGTATTTCTCATTTTAAATATTTCAATTTATCACCGTACGGAGACATTGACCCCTCTAATCAATTATGTGTAAATAGATCTTTTCCCTACAGGTATATAATGACGAGTATACTCCTCTACATAATTCCCATTATTAAGTATAGGTTAAGTGTACAAACTCTTTTCTCGATGATGTCTACCATGATTAGATGTCTAGTTCGATAATCAAAGACTCCTCAGAATGTTTCCTGCTTATCTCAGGGAGCGATCCTTAAGCAAACATCCAGAGACATTATTACAAGCCTGGATCTTATCGATTATCCCAAACAATCACAAGGGGGTAATTCCCATAAAAGTTAGTCCATCTTGTCTAACTAATTCTAACTACCCAACGTACAAAGATTATTAACCTCATGGCCAGAAGTCTCACCTATGGCACATCTAAGTAGAAGGGGCTTAGCTTCGCTAGACTCCCAACTCGTACTCTAACCAGAGAGTACTCTTTCACACTATAGCTATGATAGATTAGGTTTCTTTTCCTTTATAGTACTTTCTAGAAAACCTCTATCACGAGATCCTGCTCTAAATGCTCCAAGCATACTTGTATAATAGTCATGAAAAGACCAGTCACTGATCTAAGGTAAGATCATCCATAAAGGAGACTATGAAACAATGACCTTTAATTCAACAGCATGCCCAACTCCATTAACAGACCAAGAATAATATTACTTGTACTTTAAGTAACACCAGTCAGCACCTTACTGTGAAGCACATCCCAACCGTAGATTTCCTACATAAAATACGTGGACTTTATGTGTATATAGTAAGTAAATGCATCCAAACAAATATATAATCATAAAGATTATTTCATGTTCTAATTCCATTAAGTATAGAGTTTTAAATCAAATAAAAGTCATTTTAGGCATAATTCCCAATAGGGGAAGATGGGCCGGCTATATATGGAATCAAGCTGGCCCGTGCCAACAGCTTGAGCGAGTTGGAATGAAAACAAAGGCCCAATGCATGAGGGAGCTGGGTCTCTAAGATGCAATGCTGAGCAGTCTAGTGAAGGTGCAGTTGGAGTATTTGGGGGCTCAGTGAAGGTTTGTGATGATGGGTTGTGAGAATTTGTGGGTTGTGAGGATGGGATTTTGGGATGGTCTCAGTTTATGTGAGCCAAGGCAGAGGGGAGCTGGAATAAATCCAAACTGCTATGATTATGTTTCATCATAATGATCTGATCGAAAATGAGGTGAAGGAAAGTGAGAAGGTAATTGATATGCAAAATAGGTTTCATTGAAAATAATATCATGGGAGAACAAGAATTTTTGGGTATGTAAATAAAAATTTTCCATCTTCTTTTACCATATTCATAGCCTACAGAAAATGCAAAGATTGATTCTAGAATTTAATTTGTCAATGGTAAAATTATGAACAAACATAAGCAATCAAATGTACATAAATGAGAATATTCTACATGTTCATTAAGGAGAACCTCATATAGGGATTTTCCATTTAAGAGTTTGGTGGGTATATGATTTATCAAATAAGCAGCAGTTTGCACATTTTCTTCCCAAAAAAATTGGAAAAGATGCTTGAAAAAAAAAAGAGCATGAGAAATATTCAAAACTTGATATGTTTTTGTTCAATATGCCATTTTTATGAAAGAAAAGCTTTAAGCATAAAATTTCCCTCCAATTTTCAGAACAAACTATTTTTATGGATTTCCCAAATTATGTTTTTCAGTGAGGGCATAAAAATGTTCAAAGAATTTAGACATTTCATGTTTCTCAGAAAGTAAGTAAAGCAACACAACACACGAAAAATCATCAACAATAGTAAAAAAATAAAAGAGCTACAAGATGTGGGATGTTTATAAGGATCCCATGTATCACAATGAATCAAATCAAACAAGTCTTTAGCAATAGAAATACTATTCGAAAATATAGTACAAGTTTTTCTTTTTGCTCTAAAACAAATAGAATAGGATGAAGATAAATTTGAAGGCAAAGAAGAAATTCCAAGAATATACTTCATTGTTGAAAAAAATGGATAACCGAGGCATTGGTGAAGCAAACTGAGAAAAACCGTTGTAGTATGTAGAGCTTTAATGGAGATGTTACCACTTGTCTATTAGAAATGATAAACCCCATCAGCCAACCTACTTTCTCTACACCCTCTTCCTAGCACGGTCTTGTTAAAGGGGTTGGTACCTTGGCAGCACAACATAAGCGAAAATATGCACAATATATAGTAGGAGTATACTAAAGAGAAAATTCGTAACTTGGTAGCAATAAAAGCAAGAAAAATGATAAACACATGATCTAGGATGGCTTAGAAGTTACCTTTAGGATTTAAAATCCTAAAGGTGTTTGGGTTTGTGGATATCCTCTTGAATTTGTTAGTCCACCAACGACTGTGAGATATTTTCTAGCTCAAGTCCTTGGAGCCTTTATACTCCTTTGTATGAACAAATTAACCACTCACTCTTAGTCTTCAAGAGTATCTTCAAACCCCACAAAAGTTTGTCTAGTGAAACAAGATAATAAAAGAACAAGAGTCGTAGAATATTGAAGAGAGTGAATGGCTAATTATCAACTACTACGAGGATTAGGGCAAGACTAAGTTCCTTCCTAATTAGGATTAGGAATTATTGGTCACCTAGGAAATGAGATCTTCTATGTGATCTTGGAGAATATTTAGTTAGGAGCTTTTATCTTAGTCAAAGTAGGATACTTCCTAAATAATTCCAAAACATAATTAATTGGACACTTCCTTAATTAATAAGGAGGGCATGTGGCTGGCTACCCCTAGGCTAATGCCTTAGGGTATCAGCCACCTCAAGGGTACATGAGCTTTGGCTTTGACTTTGGTCAACTCTAAGCTCAACCTTATTTTTCATAATTCCAATGTAATTAATCTATAGGAATTTTAATTAAATAATTAAAATCCATTAATTATATTTTCAATTTATTTAATTACTTAGCCCAATTTAATCAAATAAATTACTAGCCACAACTATGGTTGGGGTTTACTACAAGTGCACGAACTATCGTGTAATAAATAAAAGCATCAATCCTATAAGGACAGTTTGTTATGTACCAACTATTCAGTTTTAATTATCTAAGCTGATCGAATATGATGAATAAGAAATTTTTATTAAATTACTATAAAGTAACTTAAAAAAGAACTCTATTAGTATGGAATTGAGTCTTCTAAACTATTGATTACGTGATCGAAAAGGCGACTAACCTAAGGTAATTACTGTCTCCTCTCAAAGTACAACAATGTAAATAAAATATTAGCCCTAAGAGTGACAATATCAGTTTTAAATAAATGACAAACATTGATGGGCACTTACATTTTTAACTTTGATGTGACAGGAATAATTAATACAGCTAGAAGATGAAGTCTTCACGCCAAGAGCTACAATGCAAAAAGGCAAGAATCCCAAGAGCTAAAGCAGTACAAGACTAGAAGATTCAAGTGGATTGAAGATGCCAAGGAGTGAAGTGATGAAGACATAAAATAGGGTTTTTCATATAGAGGTAAATTTTATGTAAAACATTTTCTCTCTATCCTCCTTACTTTAATCTACATTAGTAAAGCTCATGTCAAAAGGTTCTCAACAGGAGGAAAATGTTTTCAAAATCTATATGTGTTTTAGAGTTAAAATGCTTTTGTGAAAAAAGGTTTTGAGTATTTTCAAAGAAATTCTAGATTAAATGATTAAATCGTTGTGATTGAGTGTTTCATGATTAGATGATCTTAATTGAAGTGTTAACCCTCAATTTAAAAAGTCTATGGATGAATGCTTAAGTAACTTTGATTTGGTTCTTTGATTTGAACTTCTAAAGGGTTTTACGTGTAAGTTTGAAAGTCTAGAACCTCAGGTTTGAATGCTTGAAGGTTTCAAAAGAAAAAGGGTACAACCTTTTTATTGAAGCTTTTGACGTAGAGAGTAAAATCTCGAACGTCCGAAGTATTAGTTTATGGGCTGAGGTTTTGAAGGTTTGAATGGCAAGTTTGGACGACTTGTTGAAGGTCCGGATGTCCAAACTTTAGGGGACAAAGTCAAGACTAGTCATTTCTAGCCATTTTCTGATGGTGGAAGCTTCCCTACAAATACCAAACCTCCTTTGAACATCAAAGAACAAGGGTTTTCATACCTGAACATTTCTAAAGCTTTCAAGTATCTATTTTGATTAGTTTATGGCCTATATTAGTGTTTATTAATGTTTTATAGTAGTAAGAGTTAGAGTGCTTCATCTGGTTGTAATCTATCACATTGAGCATGATCTTTTCATCTCTTATTTGTCTTAAAGGTGTAAGCAAGGTTGTGAGTTGTAAAACCCGAGTAGACTAGGTGAACCTTGTTGTTCGTGTAAGAAAGGAGTGGTTGAGGTGTAAAACCAATTGGGGCGATCCACAACTATATGTGTTAGGTTTCCCTAGTTTCTTAGTGAAAACGAGAGTTAGTGAGATTGGTAAATCCTTGGGTGTTGCTCAAGGTAGTGGATGTAGATATTGGTAGGAATGAACCACTATAAATTTCAGTGTCTTCTCCCTTACTTTTTATATTTGTGTTTTATTTTGTTTCAATCCTTTCATATTGTTGTATTCATATTCTACGTATTTCTATTAAAGAGTAAACACAAAGTTTTTATGAAGACGTAAACGAAAAATGTCAATTTTTACCTTGAACCTAATTCACCCCCACCTTAGGTTCTTTCTTAAACTAACCTAACCCGTATTCTCATGGTGATTAAACTGGTTCATTGGTTCCTCATAAATATTAGAAATACACTCGTCATATAAAAATTCTTATTTATTTCCAAATATGAATTCCCCTTATCTGTCCTTCACTCAATTATCTAAAATAAAACAAGTACAGTGCTTTATAATTGCAAGTATTAAGAACATATGAACTAAATTATGATCAATAATAAATTCATAAATTGATTCAACCCCATCAACTAACACATATTCATTTGTTGATCCCATCCTAGATTAAAGAATTACTCACACATATATGGACAATTAACGACAATAATAGATAAATTCATCTCGTTCTAAATCAATAAATAAGATAAAATAAAAAGATAAGAGAGAGGAGAAAATAACTATGCTCCATTAATTAAATTCAGAATCTGAAGTTAATCATCCCAAAAACTGTTAAGAAAAATCAAGTCTTGCTCTTCAATTGAATTCCTAAAACACTAGGGTCTAGAGAAAATAGAAGATAATAAGAGAGAGAGAGAGAGAGAGAGAGAGAGAGAGAGAGAGAGAGAGAGAGAGAGAGAGAGAGAGAGAGAGAAGAGAATGATCATTTTCTCTGAATCCTCTCTCGCTCGTTAATTTCCCTCTGTAACCATATTAAAATAGTGCCATTTTTGTTTCCTCAATAGACTTTAAAATAAAATAATAAAACAAAAATTAATAAAAATACTAAGTCCGACTTTTAGGATCTGGGGGTGTTGAACAGCTGAACAGCCGTCTTCGTTGAGAAATTCTCTGTAGCTTCCAAATCCCAGTATACTCATCCCGACCTGTAGCAAAACAAGGAGCAGAAGCAAGAATAATGTTAATACGATTAGAGGGAACCAGAGTATGAGAAATAAGAGTCCGAAGTGTCAGTCGAAGCAACATCAGAGAGTATAAGGCCACCATGCTCTAGAAGAGTAGTTCCCAACGCATGATCGGAGAGCCTTCTGGATTGAGTCCAATTTTCCCACCAAAAGGAGGAATCACCAAAATGATAGCAAACCTCTATTGCTGTTCCATAATCTCCATAACAGATAACATACAAATCCAAGTATGAGAAGCTGAAGACCTAGGATAGAAAGTTTGAGAAATAATATGAATAGGATTGCCGTATTTAGCACGTATAAATCCCGCCCACAAAGAGTTCTTAGTACAAAAAAAACCACCATAATTTTCCAGAAAAACGGCATTCAGATGATGAAGAGATGTAATGCCTAGCCCGTTACTAATAGATGGGTGACTAATATTACCCCACGCAATCCAATGACCTTTAGAAGTGCCCTCAAAGGAACCTCATAAGAAATTGGAAAATAATGTCTCAATATCCATAATAACCTATTTGGGGGATCCAAAGCAGCCAAATGTTACATGGGGTTAGACTGTAAAACATGTTTAATAAGGATTAAATGGCCACCAATAGAAAGAAGTTTGGTTTGCTAACCAAAAATCCGATAACTAATCTTTTGAACCAAATCACGAAAACGGGAAACCTTTTTCCAACTAGTATAAATTGGGCAACCAAGTTAGGTGAAAGGAAATTTTTTTTTTTAAAGCCAGTAATTTTGTGAATAGTATGTAACCAGTGAATAGGACAATCCTTTCAAGTATAGAAGGAGCTCTTAGAGATATTAATCAGCTTTTATATATATATATATATATATATATATAATATCCTCATTGATCTAATTAATTGTGGATTAACTTGATCCCCATAGCGTCACTGATATTGAAATAATTAACTGAGAAATCTTTTCACGGGGTAGTATGAGCTTCATTTGATTCCATTCTACAAGCAACTCATTTGGATATTAGGGTAACCATGATAGAATATTGATGGAGTGTTTACTAGAAGGCTTTTTAAAAAAAAATTGAACAAGCCCGAGCAAACCGCATGGATACCTGCTAGGAACCCCAAGCACTGTTGAACAATGTCTTTTTTTTTAAAAAAAAATTCAGAAAATTTAATGTTTTATAGTGTTTTTAATCTGAAAATTGATGTTTTCAATTGTTTATGTATAAATTTTGTTCACATTATCTAAGACTATTTCAAATAATTTGCTTGTGTTGGATTTGTAAGAGACAAGTTAAAGAAAATTGTGAGTTAGTGAGAGAAAAAAGAAGGGAGGACATTTCCTCCATTAATAAAACATCAACTGCAATTAGCAAATCCTATATACATATATATATATATAGGGGAACGTGCTATCAGGAATTCAAAGTTGATAAATTTTCTTAGTTGACTTAGTTATGATAGGATCTTATGATCTTGTTAAACTTGTTCAGATTTGATTTGGTTAAATTGATTAGGATCCTCTCCTGGCTTTTTCCCCTCTATAAATAGAGGATGCTAGACCTCATTGAAAGGGGTGGAGTGTTGAAGGGACAAGAGAGCTTATTAGATTCTTTCTAATGTGAAGTTTTATAGAAGTTATTTCCTCTCTATTAGGTATTTACTTCTTTCTTGTTTTCATCTATGTTCTTCTATTATTATTTTCGCTTGTTGAGTCAATAGCAGTTGTACATCTGCTTTCTAGCTTCCTTTCATGAGCTTGATTGTGAATAGTGGTTGATATAGAAGCAAAGTAAAATTGCCTAAGAGTCTTCTGCTGCAAGATCATTTTGCTAGTAAATTCTCTAAACAGTCTTCTACTACAAGGTTAGTTTGTTAGGCAGAAGTCAAGTTAGTTTAATTATTTCAGCTTTTGAGCAATTAAAACTAGTCATAGATTGACACTCTTTTTGAGATTGTCATTAAGTAGATAATAATTGTTTCTCAATTAAGCGTTACATGTGAGAACTTTTAATTATCTGGCAACTCCAATAATTCATTTCTCTGAGTGTTCTAATTCCTTTAGCATCGAAGGTAGTCAAGTATGTTTACTTAAGGTAGAATAGAAAAGACTTTTGCATTCCTGAAAAGTAAAGATTCGAATTTAATCTTCGGTCTGAAAACACTTTTACCTAAGTTGATTATTTTAAAGATAGCCAAGTAAAATATTTTTATTATTTTAGTTTATTGTAAAATAGTTATATACTCTTTTGGGTTTGACCGGGTGTTCACCATTGTTCTACAAATTTTAAAATTAATATTTAAGTTTTGGTGATCTCGATACTCGTCAAAATTTGGCATCGTTGGTAGGAAAGTTCTTAATTTCTTTATGGTAACCAATTTATGCCAATATTTTCCTCAACAAGAAAATCATTCCTGAAATCAAGAAGACAAGGGCAAACAAAAAAAAAGTAAAAAAAATAACAAAAAAGGCCAAAACTTTGGCAAAGAAGGAAAGACCTTTGAAGAAGAAACTTTTCCTCTAGGAGTAAGAAATGGATGCATAAAGAGCGTGGATGGAGCTGGCCACTCTTTACGGTAATTTATCAATTTTTCATGAAGAGGAAGGACTAAATCGGTACACGAATTCTTTTATATTTCTTAAAGAGTCAAGAAGGAGATCTTAGAAGTTTCAGATCAAGGAATTGTACAACGACTTTCAGAAATTCAAATTGTAAGTATACATTTTCTAAGAATTGTATTGCTCTTTTAGTTGTTCCAAATAAGAAAAAAATAAATTGATTCTTATAACAGTTAAAAATGAATGGAGAATGCTGTTGATTTTAAGAAGTTGAATGAAGTTAAAAGGAAATATCACTTTCACCTCCCATTTATTGACCACATGATTGAGAAGTTTGCAGATTTCTATAAGTGCTTTATCATTAGATGTGTCTAAACTTGCAATATCTTGCTTAAAATTTGGAATACGGATCAATTCCACCTATGATAAATTGTGACTCATGGAGGCAACCCAATATTTTATTTTTCTAACTTATCATTTTTTTCATATTTATTTTATCAGTTGATGTTTAATTTAATTTTATTTTATTTCTTGTTATAGCACTGGTCTTTATTTAGTATGTGGATGCATATCTTTTAGGAAAATGGTGAAGCAATTAGGATATGACCACAGATGTGCATGAATGCTTGGAAGATTCAAGTCCATGAATTAGAGTTAGAAGAATTGTCGAAATGGAGGCAAGATGGAATTCTTGAACCTATTTTGGAAGAACTACATTTTAGGACTATTAAAGAATTCAAATAAACAAATGACCTTCATGAAGATTGTAGAAGGCTTCTTGAGGTTTTCATAATTGTACTTCTCATTCGTATATGAGTTTGTTTGAATATCCTATGACGAGTCATATACCAAACATTCTACCTTCCATTGTTAAGATGACACATTTCGGTAAAATGGCCATAACATGAGTTATAGGAATTCGATTAATGTAGTTCAAGATGCATTGGAAAGCTAAGAAAAATCTCTACAACACTGCTGAAAACACAAAGAGCTCTTTCCAACACTTTAGAGGTAAAAGAAGGAAAAATATAGCCATGATATGGTGCTACCAAAGAACTACTCCCTTGACAACAACCTACCTTCTGGAAGGTAGGGAGACCTACCGTCTCAAGTGGGAGACTGATTTTATGATCTTTAAGAGTATTTTGACTTCTTAACTTGGTTTCTTAGCGCCTTGACTTGTAATTAAGTCGCATAAGATGCCTATTAACTTTCTTTAAGCTAGTTTAGAAGTTAAGGCTAGGATTAATCACCAAAGGGGGCTTATACTCTTTTTGCAGCCCATTTGAAGAGAATGAATGAACGAAATATATTGAGTCTTTAAGAGAGAAAAACTAAGGTTCCTAGCATTTCTTCTTCTTGCTTTTAAATTATGTGATGTGCACCGGTTAGACATGCAAGGACATCAAGGAGTTGTGACAAGAGCCAAAGAAAAACAACTAAAGAGTCACAAGGATCAAATTGAGCAAGAGAAGTTTCAATGGCTAAATTTTAATGTCCAAGACTTTACGGGGCAATATGCTAAAGTTTTAAATAAGTTAGAAATTGGAAATTTACCATGTTAGATGATTGGAATATGCCTTAAATTTGGGGCTTAATTTTGGGATTTAAATTTATGGTGCTTAATTTTGGGCTGAAAATATGAGAGAGAAACATTCCTAATCCTTTTTCCCTCAAGTCTCTATAAATATGTAGTCTTCCATTTGTAAAGGCTAATTAAGAAATATTTCAAGACAAAGGTTCTTCTCTTAGTATTCTTAGTTTTTATCTTAGTTTTTTTTCTATCTTCTCAAGGGTGAACTTCCTTGAAAGAAAAATCACTTTGAAGACTTTTTGAAAGTTTCAAGAGCTTCAAGGTTGATCATCAAAATTCCTTCATACTAGTTACTACACTCTTGTAGAAAACTAGTCTTGAGGTCTTCTTCTTGTTTCATTGAGGTCTAAGGTTCAAAATACCTTAGGTTGCTTGAACTTTGAAGAAAAGATTTTATTTAAACCTTCTTGAGGTCTTGGATTTAATATATCCAAGGTTGCTAGAAGTTTAACATTTTCAAGTCCTATCAAAGCACTTTCTCTTTTCTACTTGTTACACTTGTTTTGTTCCTTCTCTCCCTCACTTATTGGATGCAATTTTATGCTCTTGAAGATCATTCCGCATCATTAAGTATTCTATTTGTAATTTAGGCAAGTTATTCTTGAATTGGAATTCTAGAGCTATTGTTCTCCCCAAATCCCACATTCCCAAAATGTGCCAACTCTTTAGTTAGTGTTGTTAGAGAGTAGGTATCCCTTATGAATGAGGGATAGGTAATAGTTCCTCTTACTATTGTTGATTCCTCTTCTAGATAAGAAGTTTCGTTTTAGTTTACTGCAATTTTCCTTTTCATGGATACAAATTTTCCATTTCAACCATTCAAAGTTCCTCTTGAAGAGAGAAGATTCTTGGGCAAAGGATGGACTCTAGACAAGCCTAGATGAGTTCACATCATGTGGTATCAGATGTAATATCTTTATGGGGTGAAAATTTATGTGTTTTGATTTTTGAATTTCATTTATACAAAAGCCAATGGGAAGAAATTGAAAAGGCTTGAAATCTGGAAATTTCGGACAGAAAAGTACATGTGAAAAGATTGATATGAAAAGTGTATCAAATGAAATCCAAATGGCGTGGAATTTGTCTCGTTTGAATCCTTGATGAATTATGCTTCTTGAAAAGCAAATATGATTCAATTTGGATCTGATTTGGTTAATCAAGTTCCTCAAAATTTTGAAAGTATCTAGAATTCGCTATTACTGAAAATATATGGATTAATCTGCCTATATCTTGTGTTATACTAAACCAAATTGATCGAAACTTGTTCCTACATCATCTTCTTCAAGTTGTGCATCTTTCTGAATTTTTTGGACTCGATTTGGGACTATATTCATTGAGTTATTGTGTTTTAGTAACAGGGTGTCATTACGCTCTGTTTTCTAGAAAATTGTGCCTACTACTCTTAATTTCCTTGAATTGACTTTCAAATATCTTTGTTTTGAATTGACACATTTTCTTTGATCAATTTTTAAGTGCTTTGCTACTCTTTTTAGGGATTGAACATTTTTATTAGCTCACACTCTTGAATTTGTTTTTGAAACTCTATGCATTCCAAGTGTTTGTAAAAATGTCTCTTAACCTTTGACTTCTTGATTAATTGGTAGTTGCTTGCTTGAACTCCTTTTGGAATTTCTTGATAACTTAGAAGAATTTAAAGCAAGTAGGCAGTTCTAGTAGGCGAAGAAATATAAGAGATAAGAAGGTGAGACTATTTTTACAGAAACCCTAAAGAGTGAGTGACAAACACGAGGGTTAAGTGAATCAAAAGTCAAGAGATATACTTTGGGTGTGGCGAGGTCTTCGTTTCTATCACATGTTTTCCATTTTGTAGGTATCAATGTTATAATGAAATACGGGAGGAAGAACTACCGAATAAATTATGAGAAATACCATGAAGGTTATAATCACGGTGCCCATACTCATGGGAGGATATAACCTTGGTACTTAAGGTGGGAATGATTGTGATGAAAAGTAAAGGTATTTAAAGAGTATAAATGCCTTTTATAGGAATAGAAGCTATAGAAATGAATCCATGGTTGATAGAGGGTTAATGTATAGGGAGGACATTGTCTATATAGATATGGATAGGAAGAATGGTGATGGGGACTTGGTCTCAAAACTTTATGGATATGGAGGGTCATTGGTGGTCATGAGAAATCTTGATTCTCAAAGTCTTGGAGTACCTATTCATCAAAAGAAGAGATTATTCCACACAAGGTGTAACATCACCAACAAAACTTGTCACACCATTATTGATAGAGAAAGTGGTACAAACTTAGGTAGTGCCTACCTTTCGCATAAGGTGGTTAAATAGTTGTGAAAAGGTGTGGGTTACTAGACAAGTATGGGTGTCATGTTCCATTGGAAGAAATATGGGTGAGATTCTTTGTGATGTTATTCCAATGCAAGTCAGCCACTTAATATTTAGGCAACCATGGATAGATAAAAGGAAGGCTTCCTAAGATGGCGTCAAGAAGAAATACTCCATTGAAGGGGATGGTCTTAAATGTACCCTTAAGCCTCTCTCTCCTACTCAAGTGATTGAACATCTAAAGAAATTGAAAGAGAGAATGCAAGGAGAACAATAACAACCGAAGGGTGTTGAGATGGTGATTTGTAGAGAGGAAGAAAAGACAACATCCAATGGTTTTCTTAGTAATTTCTTGTGCAAAGATGATGAAAAAGAAAAAACTTCAAAAGGAAAAGGAGTGAAAGTAGAAAAGAATGGGGGATGTGTGGGAAAAGTGAGTATTGAAAGAAAAGAGAGAATAGTTGAGAGATTAAGTATCTTTGAGTCCATCTTTATTCTTCAAAGAAAGTGAGGAGGATGAGTGGTCAAAAGAAAAGGAGAGTGAGTTTGAGAAAAGTGAGCAAGAAAAAGAAAATGAGAGCCTCGTAGTAAAACAAGAGCGTCATAAAGAAGAGCAACAAGAAAAAGAGATAGTTGCAATTGGAAAGAGTGAGGAAGTGAACCTTCTTACTAACCAAACTAACTATTTCCTTGTTAATAATTCTCTATATGTGCAGAAATTTTGGATACAAAACATGGACAATGAAGGAAAGATGGACTACAACACCGATGACATAATAAGCTTCTCTCCTCTTACTTCATACTCGTGATTTGATACCTACTTAAAGACACTAAATCTTACTCTTTTGTGCCAAATTTGATAGGATTCCTCTTCAACATGTTTGCACTTTAACATCAGTGATTGGAAAGAAGCATACCATGGAGTTTGACGACCAAGGGTAAAGCATTGGAAGGGAGGTATTCTTATGCCATGAAAATTCATCAATAAGTTTTCCTTCAAACTCATTTCTCTCTTACCTTGTATTTTCCGTTAAAGAGTTTAAATTGTTCTTAAATGGTTACGTCTTTCTTGAGGATGATCTTGAATGTTCTATCCTTTATTCTTCTTTCATTCCTTATTATTGCTATGAGGAAGCTAACTTGCTTTCTTGTGATGTTATGGGACAAAAGGTCCATTCTTTAATTGTTAATATGCCACATCAAATTAGTAACCTATATAGAAATCATTACCTGGTGGATAATGAATTGTCTCATGATGACCTTTCCATCGTTTCCCACGATGTTGGCCTTGGATTCTTTTTGAATTATTAGAGGATGTTAATCATCATAATATTGGCTCTCTTGAAAACAGTTCTAATGGTTTTGAAGATTCTTTGATTTCTTTTATTGGTGATCTTTGTGATAAGTTTCAAGGGGAATTTGTTGAGAAGTGTGCGTTTTTGTTGCTTCCTCTTGATCCTTATATGATGGGCTTTGTTGAGCATATTCATATGGATAAACCTTTGTTGCTTGTGAATGGTTTATTTGAAAACTCTTGCCATTGGTATAAATTTCTCATGGAAGAAAAATCTTTTAAAACTTTGCTTGAAAACGCATTTGGTTTCAATTTCTTTTATTTGCATTACAAGAATTTCTTATTGTTAAAGGATTTTGAAAACGAAATGGGATGTTGTTTTAAAATGAGTGAAACTAATTTTTGTGAGCTTTTGGAAACTATTATGGTAAGAAATGTTTTAAACCCCCTTTGGACGGAATTTGTGGGAAGAAATCTTTACTACCATTTTCCTTTCCAGGAGTTGTTTTCGAAGTTGTCCACTGCACTTGCTAGTTTTTAGGAGAACTTTTGGGCTATACTTTGAAATTAGATTTGATGGAACATAGTACTATTATCCACCTTTTTAAGGAGTTCTTAAAGAATATGAGTTTTAAAGATGAAGGTAAAGGATCTTGGAATTTTTTAATTTGTGAGACTACATTTTCTTACCTCATTTTTTAAGCATGGGCATTTATGAAGTACAAAGTTTCTCATATATTTTCAAATGCTTAGGAGTTCCTTTGGATAGTAGCTTGTGCTTACCTATATCCTTTAAGAAAAGACACATTTCAAACTATTGGCTTACTTGAGTTACTTTTAGAGTTTGAAAATGATGAAAGTTTCTACTTCCACTTACCTTTTAAAGATGTTGGTAACGATTCTTCCTTGGAAGAATTGTCAAGGGAGTGGTTCCTAAGAAGCTTCATTTCGAAACTCCTTTCAAAACCTTTTGAAGGAACACTTCTTATTTAGAATCTTAATTGTTTTCAAAACTTCTTATTTTTATTGTCGATATATCTTAAGGATTTAAGCTTCACATTTCATCATACTTTCATAAAAGTTTTGGAAGTTGATGTAGTAGAATTTGATTTAAAATATTGTTGTTGTTTAACTTATGTTATCATTGAGAAAGATCTTGTAAGTTTTGGGGTTTGTTCTTAAGTGTTCTTTAGAGTACCTTGTCTTAAATTTCTTTGTGTATACCTACTTTTCATGCCATAGACCTTTCAATGAAGTCATAGACACATTGCTTTCCTTATTGTTTTCATGACTATTGGACTTACTTGACTAGTTTTTGAGTGTTTTGGGACTAAGTTCATCGCATTGTGTATTAGAAACATTTCATTTCTAATGTTGCCCGCCTTTTATACTTTAATGAAGGTGCGAATTCGAGGACGAATTCTTTTTAAGAGAGGGGTTATGATATGACCACAGATGTGCATGAACGCTTAGAAGAGTTAAGTCCAAGAGTTAGAGTTATAAGAATGGTCGAATGAAGGCAAGTTGGAATTTCTGAACCAATTTTTGAAGAACTCCATTTTGGTCTATTAAAGAATTCAAATGAACCAGTGACCTTCATCAAGATTCTAGAAAACTTCTTGAGGTTTCCAGAATTGTATGGTTCATTCATATATGACTTCATTTGGATTCCTATGACCAGTTTTAAATCGGACATTTTATCTTCAATTGCCAAGATGACACATTTCGATAAAATGGACATAACTTGAGTTATACAAGTACAATTTAGGTAGTTAAGGATGCATTGGAAATCTAAGAAAGCTCTAGAATATTACTAGCGACACTAAGAGCTAGCTCAAATGTTGTGGAGGTCCAACTAGGAAAAACATAGCCACGATAAGATACTGTCCAAGAACCACTCCCTTGACAACAACCTACCTTCTAGAAGGTAGGTAGGCCTCCCATCGACAGTAGTTCTCGGCTGGGAGACTAATTTTTTTTTATTTTTGAGCGTATTTTAAGTTCTTAACTTTATTTCTTAGCACCTTTACTTGTAATTAAGTGGCATAAGATGCCCATTAACTTTCTTTAAGCTAGCTTAAAAGTTAGGCTTGGAATTAATTGCCAAGGGGGCCTATATATACTCTTTTTTCAGCCCATTTGAAGAGAATGAATGATGAATGAATTATATTTAGTCTTTGAGAGAGGAAAATAGTATTCCTAGTGTTTCTTCTTCTACCTTGTAAATTAAGTGTCCTATTTGTAATTTAGGCAAGTTATTCTTGATTTAGAATTTCAGAGTTCTTGTTATCCCCAAATCCTACATTCCCTAAAGGTACTAACTCTTTAGTTAGTGTTGTTAGGGATTAGGTATTCCTTGTGAATGAGGGATAGGTGATGGTTCCTCTAACTATTGTTGATTCCTCTTCTAGATAGGGAGTTCTGTGTTTAGTTTACTACAATTTTCTTTTTCATTGATTCAAATTTTCCATTTCAACAATTCAAAGTTCCCCTTGAAGGGAGAAGATTCTTGAACTAAGGATGGACTATAAACAAGCCTAGATGAGCTCACATCAAATTATGGAATGAGATGTGCCCGTATCTTATTTAGAGAGAGTTTTTTGAAAGTTTGGAACTGAAAGTATTCAAGTTAAGATTAATGAGGACCTACCATCATCACCACCACACACATGTGAATGTGTCTTCATCATACTCAACTTCTATAGGGAAGTTTCTTTTTATTTACATTTTATTGTTAAGAATTCTTTTGATGCATTGAAAATAATGGAAACTTTAAGTGTGGGGAGTGCTTGGAATTTTTGGATTTTTCTTCAATTTTTTTACTTGGATTTTGATGGTTTTCGAGTATACTTTAGTTTTTATTATTAGATTTTCTCAAAGTTCTTGATTATCGGGCTACTAATTTGTTTGATGACTCGACTATCACGAATTATAGAATTGAATTAAGCCAAGGTGGGTATTTAGCATGAATCGTTTATCAGTTTTTGCATTTCACACTAGCATGAATTATTTTTTCTATTGATTTGAATGAGAAATATACGGGACTTGAAAACCATCCTACTGAGCTTTTGAGCATAAGAGCATACAATGATCATTTCTTTTCTTTTCTAGTGAGATTATCAAGTATAGTTCGATGTTTCTAGAACTTGCTTTGTTATACATGTTCAGATCACATTATCTAACTTGGATGCTTTAAGATGAAAAGGGCACCTGAGATAAACTTCATTATTGAAACATTTCTTTTATTTGTCCCTTAGTAAGCCCCTTCAAGCCTTTAGCTTTGTTCTTTAATCATTAACCATCTCCAAATTCATTATAAATACTTCATATATTTCTATAATGTCTATATTGATTCCTTGGGATGAGGACTTTTATGCATATTTTTTGAGTTGTTTTGAAGAAATGGTGGAATATGTTAAAGAAGTTCTGCAAGTGTTAAGTTTTTATTTTTTTCTTTCTCAAAAGTAAAAAAAGAAAAAGAAAACAAAAGGAAAAAAAGAAAATTGAGAAAAAAGAAAAGAAAGTTAAAAAAAAAAAAAAAAAAGAGAGAAGAAAGCAATTGGAGCATGGGGTGAAGAAGGATCCATGATTAGTTTTCCATTGAGAAATAAGTCCTTCATCCTTCGTTCTAATCTTAACCAAATTGCCATCACTTCAAGTTATTCCCATATATCTAAATGGCCCTGAGCTTTTTGCATTTAAGTCATATTTATAGTGGTGTAGATGTGATAGCTTTGCAAGGTTATGGTAAATATCTTTCTATAATATAACTTGAGAGTTGTGATGCCTAAACACTATTTGAGTGTGCATGTGAGGATTTTGTGAAATGGAGTCCCATTACATTTGGATTTGAAAAGGATTGTTGGAGTCATTTTTTATATGTGTGCTTTATAAGATTTACTCTACACATTGTTTCTTCCTTGCTTTTGTTTAATTTGGGTCTATAAAACATAATAGTTTGAAACTTGAACTAATGAGTTAGATGGAAGAAAGATGATGGAAGATTGACAATTTAAGCTTTTGAATGCTTGAGGACAAGCATCGTCCAAGTGTTGGGGAATTTGATAGGACTTAATCAAGTCTAGTATTTTAGTTAATTTTCACATGTTTATTTTGTTTTAGTTGTTTAAATTAGTTGTTTTATATTATTTTTTGGATTTTGTGTAGAAAAAGTCAACTTTGAAGGAAAAGGAGGAAAACGGTTAACAAATTGCTGAAATTTCTGAAAAGGGCTTAAAGAGCTGGATAAGGCATGTGCACGTGCTATCAGAAATTCAAAATTGACAGATTTCTTAGTTTACTTAGTTATGATAGGATTTATTATCTTTCTAAACTTGTTTAGATTTGATTTGGTTCAGCTGGTTAGAATCCTCTTCAATCTTTTTCCCCTCTATAAATAGAGGATGCTAGATCTCATTGAAAAGGGTAGAGTGTTGAAGGGACAAAGAGCTTATTAGAGTCTTTCGACTTTGAAGTTTGTAGAAGTTATTTTCTTTCTAATTAAATACGTACTTCTTTTTTGTTTTCATCTATGTTCTTCTATTATTATTTTCGCTTGTTGAATCAACAGTAGTTGCATATCTACTTTCTGGCTTCCTTTCATGCACTTAATTGTGAATAGGGGTTGATAGAGAAGCAAAGTAAAATTGTCTAAACAGTCTTCTGCTACAAGGTTATTTCGCTAATAATTTGCCTAAACAATTTTCTGCTGCAAGGTTATTTTACTAGGAAGAAGTGAAGTTATTTTAATTGTTTTAGTTTTTGAGCAATTAAAACTAGTGATAGATTAGCATACATTTTGAGATTGTTGTTAAGTAGATAATAATTGTTTCTCAATTAAGCATGACAAGTGAGAACTTCTTTAGAGTTTTCTTGATAGTCGGAATTATCTTGCGTCTCTAATAATTCATTTCTTTGAGTGCTTTGATTCCTTCAGCGTTTAAGGTAGGCAAGTCTATTTACTATAATAGAAAAGACTTCTGCATTCCTGAAAAGTGAAGACTCGAATTCGATCTTTGGCCTAAAGACATGTTTCCCACCTAAATTATTTTCAAAATATCCAAGTAAAACCTTTTTCTTATTTTGGTTTATTGTAAAAGAGTTATATATTTCCTTTGGGTTTGACCAGATGTTCACCATTGTTCTACAAATATTTAGAATTAATACTTAATTTTTGATGATTTGGACACTCATTACATATATACATACATATATATACATATATACATACATATATATACACATATATCTATACATATATATGTATATGTTTATATATATACACATATGTATATATGTGTGTGTATATATATACTATGTATGTATAGATACATATATATGTATGTACATATATGTATATGTTTGTATATGTATATATATTTATACATGTATATATATGTGTGTGTGCTTGTATGTATGTATACATATATATACATAAATATATACATTTACATTTGCCTATACATATGCATATATATATATACATATGCATATATATATATATATGCATATGTATATGTATATATATACACACACGCATATATATACATATACATATACATATATATACATATATACATATGTATACATATATACATACATATATAGATATAGAGATATATGTATATCTATATATATGTATGTATACACATATATATATTACATATATGAGAGAAATGCATGAATAAGAGAAAAAAGAAATAAAAGAGCAAAGCAAAGTTTTCTCAAAATATATTGGAAAGAAGCTAATCAAGAACAACTTCAAATGTATAAATGTCCTAAACATATTTAGCATTAAAATACATGAAGCTATAACAAGTAATTTATGGAATATTTTGTTTATGACAATCAAACTAATACTACTATTAAAAATATAAAAAAATAAAACACTTATTATATGAAGATAGAGGTGTCTATGAAAGATGAAACTTTGGCTTCTCTTCAAGTTGTGCCTTGAACCCACCCAACATAATTCTCCTGATATCTTTTGTTCCACAATGGTTTGTCTATAATACTTGTTAAATTGTACAATATAAGAGGAAATACATAAATATTTTAGTTACAATATTAGCAAACCTATAGACTATAGATTCATTAAATCGATCACAAAATGCAAAATACCAGTTAAGAGAAAACCCCATGAAAATCACTTGGAACTCCAAAAGTTGATGGAGTGGATTGAGTTAGAAGTGGTGCTAACATGGCCATCTCATTAAAAGTATGATTTCCATTGTTGCAATTGTTGTTTTTGTGCCTTTCCACATTAGCATTTATGTTAATATGGTTAAGAACTATGGGTTGATTCTCGCTGTGGTTATAGCTTTTAGCAAGTAATTCTCTGTGAAGTTATAAGTACTAGTACTTTTACTAGTAAAATTTCCAAATGAGAAATTACACTCTGCTTGATGCAAGGGCATCAGAGTTTCCTTCCAAAATTGATAATTCTGATCCTAGGAAAAAAAAACGAAGATATAATAAAACATATAACTTGTTGTACTGTATTGTTGATTTGATAATGATAAAATTTACATTCCTATTTAGTTCAAAAAGGACAATCAATTGTACTTGTGGTTGATTCATAGCATATGAGCTTGATATTTAAGCATCATAGGTTTTATTCTAAAAGAATATCAGGTTTAATTTTTAAAATGATCAAACAAATTTTATATCTTAAAAAATAAGAAGAAAAATTTTAATATACACCTGTAGGAAAGTATAATTAGAAGAAGATCCTATTTGGGCTTCTGCAACTCCAAACTGAAGCATATTGGTATAAGATGTTAGGAATGAAGCATTGGGTATGTTACTATGTTTTGTGTCTAATGATCCATAAGCATTTGCCACTTCTTTTTCCTTTCCTTCTCCAAGCATCTCATGGACAAGTATATTTTTTGGATATCTACAGAATTGTGAAATTTGTATTACAAAATAAGAAATATAATAGTTATGTATTATATACTCTAAAAGAGAGGATATATAATCTAAATTTATTTATTGAAATATTTAATTTTTTTTAATAACATTAAAAAAGGAAAGAAAAGTTTTTAAGAATTATAGTTGTATGCTTTATATACTAAAGTTATTAAACATTCATGAGTAAAATTGAATATGTTGATGCTTGAATACTATTAATGCAATTTCTAAAATTTAATATAATGAATATATAATCTGTTAAAATTATATTAAATTAATTAGACAACGTATGTTGGGTGTAGAGAATTACATGTACGGGTTATTCTTCCAAGACTCAAATTGCATTTGAAGTTGTTTATTAGAAGAACTTGATCCACGAAAGTGCTTACTGTTTCCACCTTGGTTGTACAACCTTGGTATTTGACCTTGGTTTTCAAAGATGAGTTTTTCTTTCTGGTTAATTTTTCACAAGAAGGAGGGAGTTAGGGAAAAGCAATATTAGTATATCCATGAAGTATATTATAGACCCTTTGCAATTAAAAACAAAGAGAACATATATAGTTATTATTGGAAAATTTTCAATTAATATAACCTTTTTCTATTTGACATTCTTCAATGCAATGCTGCAAGTTCCTCTCGGCCCATGGTAGTTGATGAAGTGAATTTTCCTCGTCTAGGTTCACCTCAAAGTCTATAGTGAATAGAGAAACAAAATAGTAATGTTTCTAATAATTTTGAAAAAAAGCTAAATAGTATAAGTTTGTTGCTAAAATTAATTACCCAAGATTGGACTCAGCAAGTCGTACATCCATTCTATTTTCTCTATTTTCAACTTAAGATTCTGAAGAACAATGTGAATGAAACTAGGCAAAAGAAAAGAAAAACAAATGTTTTTGAATGTTATACTAAATAGCAATATTGTCAGGAGAAACTATATTATTAATAATAATACTTACTAGCCTTAATTATAAATGTAGTGAATCCCAGGCCCATTTGAACAACATAAAGGGGAACCATATTCCAAAAATTTCTCCAGTTAGTCAATTCTCTAAAAAGCATAAAAAAAATTCAAGCTTTTTAATCTACTATCGTAATTTGTGGACATTCTTATTTTTATTGCTTATCATGTTAATTAAAGTAATAAAGCGAGAAAGCGGTGATATAATAAAGAGAGCAAGAGGTAATCGCAATGCCAAATCTCAAGTAGTGTATATAAAAAAAAATGAGAAATAAGAAAATAACCCAACAAAATAATGTAAGATATATTAAATGGGGGAACCTTTTATTCAAATATGTGTAAATAGCTCAAATATTTTTGGGTATTTTAGCGACATAAAAAATTTTTTAGGATACAACTTTAAATTCATTAGATGTAACGCCATACCCAGTAAGCACCTTGCATGACTCAAATTGCGGGCGTTATGAAAGTAGAGTTTGGAGTCTGATGTAGCGGCGTAAAGTGTTTTTTACACTTAGTGATATTTTTGTAGATACTTAGGAATGAGAGTAAAATTTTATTACGTTAAACTTTTATTAATGGGGTTTATAAGTATCTTTAAGTGGGATTTTTTTTAAGAATACCTGGCATGAGTATTTTAGAAATTTAAATACTTGACATTCCCATATAAGATTCAAAGTGGTGAGTTAAAAAAAAAAAAAAAAAAAGAAAACTTACTAAGTAAGAATTACTGCCAACTCAATCCTCCACTCGTCACCACCCTATTTTTCTTTTTTTTCTTCCTTCTTTTGCTCACTAACTGCTACTACCTCTTTATATATATATGCCAGAAAAGTCATATTTTGTTTAGCTTTGTTTTGGCACCCATATTAGTCTTCTAATTTGAAATTAGTATTTTGCATGTTCTTTGTATTTTTCTTTTAGTTAGATTATGTATATATATAGTTTAAGTTTGTTGATTTTGTTTTAAGATTTAAAGGTTTTAAATGGATTTTAGTATATAGTTAAGTGTGAGATTAATTTCTAGTTTTTATATTTTAAGCAATTTAGGCGCTTCAAGTGTTCAAATTAAAGATTCTTGAGATTATAAAATTTTGAATCTTCTTTAGGAGACAATATATATATATATATATATATATCCTAAGATTATCAAGAGATAATTATGTACGTTAGCGAATAGGTATGTGATTTTTTAAAGTATTTTTATTATCCCATTTGTAGGATCATAGCACAAGATCTGCATTCAGGTGCGTCCACAAACCCCATGTTATTATTTTGTTTCAAATGTTTACCATTTTTAGAATAATATAACTTAGCATGCTCATTAATTAGAGATGTTCTCCACAATGTGATACCATGTTCTTGAGAAAAGCATAAGAACGGTGCTCCGTTTTTAAAACAAACTACTATGGTTTGAAAAAAGAGTTATTACTATTCTAAGTAGAATTAGTATCGTACACAAGTTTTTTGAAAATTTTTCTTTGGATTGGAAACGTTCTAGTATTAAAGAGTTACATGATTTGACATGCATGAACATAGACCTGGCGTATTTGTAAAATATGCATAACCATGTGTTGAGTGGCGGATGGGGATTTTTGCTATTCTAAAATGTTTATGACTTGAATCTGTTTTGACGGCCGAGCAAGTGGCCTTTTGGTTTGTGTGTATATATATATATATATATATATGAAACCCCATTCGGACCAGGGATAAAGTTCGGATTATGATCATCTATTCGGAAGCGTCAGAGGATTGCACTGTACGTGGCTAGTCCCCTGTACTAGGGCCTCTTCCGATGACGTGGACAGTTTCTTGGCTTTGAGGGTGGATCCACTTAAGAGAGGGGGCATAGTACCATGGAGGGTTTGGCCCAGTCAGTATTATGTCAGACATCATATCATGCTCTGTGATGGGACGGCCACCTTGTGGAGAGTCAGGAGGGACTTGAAACTAAGGTTGGTCTCAGGACAGACCTAGTAGGTGCCCAGGATCTGTAGCCTGGTTTTATGTGAATGGAGAGTGCGGTGGTTATGGAATCGAGCACTCGTAAGATGTTTGGCTGGTATTGACTACGAGATGCCGGAACTTTTGTCTGAAGACCTTGTTATGGAATCCGAACTTTGTCCTTGGAGCCCAATTGTTGCATTACATGTTCTTTTGAATTCAAGTGTAGAAGCTGCACTGATGTGTCTTGATTCGCTTAGACTTCCCAGTTGCGTTGGAACCCCTCATGTAGGTTCAAGTATCAGTGCTGTTAAGGCAACAAAAGAAAAATGTTTTCTTATAATAATGTATGAATTGTTCTCATAAAACTACATCATTATTGTTTTTAAAGATATCACTAAAGCACACACACGTGGACTCACTGAGCGTTCGTGCTCACGTCTTTCCGTATCATTTTTTTTTTCCTCAGATTGACTTAGGATGCACAGTGGCATAGTAAGCCGTTGAAGTATTAGGAAGAGTTTTTGGATCGGATCTTTTTTGGAAGGGCATGTGCATTTATTTAGTTCTTATCCTAGAACCGTTTGTAACATTTTATTTTTCTTCTTTGGATGAATTTGATTTTGTAAAATATTTCATCTCTATATTAGAAGTATCATAAGAAGATACCTTGAACCTTATGTAATGAGTGTTCTTTTAGTATTCAGTTTACTTAGTTTTCCGTTGTGTATTATATATTTATTCTTCTAAGTATTGTCCTAGGTTTTGCTTTAGTTTTTGGGACTTGTAGTTTAGTGCTGAGAGGCACGTAGATACCCTACTCAGCCGCAGTTAACCTAGTGGAGGGGTTGGGGGTATCACATTAGAAATTTGTATTTTATTACCAAATTGAAGGACTTTCTACTCAAGAATAATATAGTAACTGAAAATATTTAAAAAATTTTCAAGTATAATCAATAGATTTTCAAGAAAAATATTAACACTACTCAAACAATTGAATTGAAACGAACAATGAACATTTGTACTTAAAGTCTAACCCTAAATGTATACTAGAACTCTAGACAATGAATTCATTTGTGTGTGTGTATAAATATGCCTTTAAAATGAGAAAATAAAAACTTAACTGATTGTTGAGAAACTATAACTTGTCATCTTCATTTTGAATGGCATCAAGTTGTTTAAGCTTTTCCATTTTGCCTTCACACATACACATATCATTCAAAAGATTTCTATAATTCTTTGAATCATAAATCAATATATACCGAACAAAAAATTTTCTTTTCATAAATTTACAAGAATTTTAAATAAGGAAGAAAATAAGAACATGGCAAATTCTTGATATGGCTGCATATGCCATCCATCAATCATCGATGCAAAAAAAGTTTGGAAATCATTATGTGTTATTTCAAAAAGGGTTACAAAATCTTCAAGAAACTAATTGAATTGTACCTATAGAAAACAATAAGAAACTGATCTAATACCTCAATCTTTCCTCTATAGGGGCATCAATGTAACGTTCCAAAAGATCTTCCATCCTGTAAGAAAAATATAAATGCGAATGCAACTAGACTAGGCATACATCAAAGTTAACTTTTCGCTTCTATTTCTTTTTGTTTCCTTGATTTCGTTCAAAGAATTATAACTTGTATTTTATGAATAGTAGATAATTTTTTTAAAGAAGAAACAAAGTTTACATATTTCAAGAAAATAATTATATAAAGCAATATATTTCTTAATTGCAAAATTGGCTGATGTGACCAGATGGAGAAAACGCAAAAAATGCAACATCAACATTACAAGCAAAATAAATTTCTCTAGCCTTTCTTATGAGACTAGTGCGTCGTTTTGAAAAAGTAACTTGACATTTTGTTTTATTCTTAATTTTTTTCATCTCTATTTTGTTACCCATCATAGAAAGTCGACTAAAAAATTAATTTGCTAAATTAGAGAAGAAGGAAACAATTTATGCTAATGGGAATACATTCTCAAGGAGCCAAGTGAAACTGTATATAATTTTGTATTGTAAGAAAGCCTTAAGTAATAGCCAATGTATATGTCATGTGCTGCTTGTTTCAAGACAACAACACCATTGTTTATAAATGATAATCTAAATAAGCTCATTTTGCAAAGTGTAGCGTGCTTCAAGAAAGTAGTGCCGCTGTTTAGAATTGAGAGTTTAATTGAGCTCATTTTGCATATTACGTGTGCTTCAAGACAATAGTCCACTGTTTAGAATTGAGAATTTAATTGAGCTCATTTTACATAACTAGTATGGCTAATGCATCTCAAAATATTATAACCGCTCAATAGAGTACATCTCATTTGATGTTAGGTTATTAATGATTATAGAATTTCAAAATGCATCATCAAGGTCTTGGTATGTGAGAGGCAACACACTAGATTATTTTATGATTTGCAATATTTGTCTTTATATCTTGTGTTTACACTGGGAAATTTATTAACTATCTCAAGATCACTGCAGATTGAGGCTATGTACATAAAGTCAATGGAATTGGGATAAACATGCACAAAATGAAATGAAGAATATTTTAACATTCTTCTAAAAAGCATACCATAAACAATGACCACGCTTCAAGTTTAGCCATATTTTTTTTCCTTCAAATAAATGAGGCTCCCATCCTTCGAAATTTAATATGCATTAGATTAAATGAACAATGGATTAGTCAATTTTAAACTAAGTAAATATTCTATATCATTGTAACCATGTGAAAGGTTTTTAATGCTCTTACGATGAAGAAAGAAACAAACTATGACAAAAACTACAAGAAAATGGTCCCTTTAAATGAATAAATGATGAATTTTCATAATAGTATAATAATCTATTATTTCTTATATTTTTTAAAATTTATTTCAATTTTTTAAAAGAAAATTCAAAGATAATGTTTTATACATCTTAAGAAAGCCGCGATTTCAAAAAAAATATAAAGCCTGTTTTAATCTCGCACAGTTTGTAATTGAACATATATTTTAATTTTCACTTATTTTTAATCTTAAAAATTTTTTGATATTCTATATTATGGCTTGTTCACAAATTCAAATTATGGCTCACAATTAAGTACATGTTTTTTGTTAATAAAAAATTAAGTATTTAACAAAAAGTATGTCACTTTAGGCAATCCCAAAGAGTGGATATATATGACATAAAGTTTTTTCATCCATCTCATGCAACAATCCAATCCGTGTTATAAACATTCTCTCACATAATATCCATATAGTTAAAAGGGAGAAAAAAAAATTTTATCTTTTATTTTAGGTGTATGATTCGAATATTTCTCAGAAAGTAGAGTTTTGTGGACATTTTGATGTAAGGGGTATAAACCTTATGAATTTTTATGAACCATTTGCTCTTATGCAAGATGTGATTTTGAGTTATGAAAATTTTTATTTTGAGTATTTTTGTAAGATAAATTATTTTAATATGAAAATTGGAATGAGCATCAAAATCATTTTATGATTACATAAATGCTACATAACTATTTTGTCACCGTATGTTGTACGGACTGAAACGGATTTATCTCTGTATGAATTTGTTAGATGTCGGAATGAAAATGTTTTGTTCATTGATTTGAAGAAATTATTGTAGGGACATACATGTCCTGAACCTTTTGTCTAGTCCGGCCAAACGATGTTATACCTAGTATCTGTGTGTCTAGCCCTTCCTAGTGGGTGCAATAGTTAGGACATAGTATCAGCGATTGCAAGTTTTTAATATGTAATGAGCCTCAAAATATAAATGAACCCTAAAGAAATGTTAATTGAATTTTTTTATAGTCATGGTTTGAGCTCTTTTGTAGTATTTGATGCAATTGATTTTATATTTTGTAAATTAAGTTCTATATTGGTTAAACATTCTTTTGAAATATTATTTCAATGATATAGCCTTAAATACTTTTAAAATGATTCCTTCTATATTTTTTTATGCTACTATTTCTCTTGTACCATTCAATTTGGTGAATTTGAGCATCCATTTATTTAAGCAAAGACTTGTGAAAGTACAACTTTTAACACAAATTGTTTTTGCTTGGAGAAATATTCCTCTTATTTATGCAACATCTTTTTTATGTGTCAAAGGATTTTAGAGTGCTAGCTATAATTTATTATTGAATTAATTATGTTATATGAAGTTCTAATCATTTTTCAATGTTTGAAGACGTTTTATTTATCAGATTTTCCTAAAGTATTTTGAAAAGTTTCTCAGAAATTTTATAGGCTGAAATAAGAGAATTTAGATCTTAAATTTGAGATGTATTAAAACTGGTTCCAAAACTTATGAAACACTTTCTGGTCTTTGTTTGAACAAGAACTGATGTTGAATTAAGAAAATTATTTTGTGGATGGATTGCTCAAAATTATCTTGTCAATTTCAAGATGTCACCAAAATAGCATGAATTGGATAACTTTATGTACTTGTAATTGGATAATTTTATGCACTTGTAATTAGAACAATTCATGCACTGATGTTGAATTAAGAAAATTATTCTCTGGATAGATTGCTCAAAATTATCTTGTCAATTTCAAGAAGTCGCCAAAATAGCATGAATTGGATAATTTTATTGTTTTTAAATTATGTTTTGATATTTGAAACTCAACATTTAATAATTAGAGCAATTCATGCACTACTTGTTCCAAATTTCTTGTGTTTCTTTATTCATTTTGTTTCCCTTTGTGTTCTTTTCAATGTAAAATAATCTTATTTTGATAATGTAATTGAATTTTTTTTATTAATTTTCTATTTCAAAGAATTCAGTAATTGGTTTTTACAGGAGTAAATGAGTCTTTTGTTTATCTAAGTTACACTCCATAAAAGTTTTGACACTCTAAATTTTGTTAAAAATCTTTTGTATATAAAACTTTAAATATGCTCATCCCAGATAGTTTGTATTTCTTACTGGATTAGTGTAGCTCACCCCTTTAATGCTTTGCAAATGAATATAAGGTGTGGATCGAAGAATAACTAGGGATGATGAAGATTATTTAGTAGGAATTTAATTAAATCCTTTGTGTCTATGAAGACTTGAGGTATTTTAGTTATTTAAAAGTTTTGGAGAACTTATGAGTAATGGTATGCACTTTCTTAAGGTTTAGTTACATTGAGAATTGATTTTAAGACATTATATATGATGTTATAGGAATAACATCATATGCTTTTGAAGTTCAGTATCCTTTGGGTTTTTCTTAGGGATGCTGCCATGATTCGTGCTCAGATTCGGAGCACTCAAGAAATCACAAGGATCCTCATCGGCAATCTCTTCCTCAACATGTGCTTTAACAATGTCTTCAACTAACTCTTTAGCTTGTGGAAATTTATTGAGTTTAAGAAATTCTTCAATCATTGATGGTTTCATAGATTCCAACTTCATAACTCCTTGAAATAGAACAGAAAGTTGTTTTTCCTCACATCTTTACCCTCCATGATGCTCTTTTGCTTTGCCTCATATTCTTGAATATTCTTTCCCTTTCTCTCATCTTCTTTTACTCACATACTTGATGAGACATCAAAGAAGTTAGAATGAATCTTTTCTCACTGTTCATGATGTTATAAGTATTCTTGACCCATTGTGTGTAGCTTTTCTATCATATAGTCAAGGATGTGCAAACAACAAAGGACCCACTAGCATGGGTGCTACATCACATAGTACATTGTCTTTGTACAACTACATAGAGATAGACACCTATACTTGTTTAGTAACTTTGATCTCATCACTATCATGTAACCAATGATGTTTGTAAGGCTTAGGATGCTCAAGAAGAGGAAAATCAACTTTTTCACAAGGCAAGTACTAGCCACATTAGTATAACTACCATCAACAACAAGAATGCAAACTTTACCTTCTATATTGCATTTGGTATGAACAAGATGCTCACCTTGATACCTCCTCTCATAGACATTTTCACCATACAAGCTCTATACGTATGCTTCTCTTTTATAACCTCCAAAGGAATCATAAGAATGCTCAAAAGAATTAGCATAAGAAAAGAAGTTACCGACTACAACATATCTTCTTGGAATGAAGTTTCTATCTCCATATGGTTGTTTCCATCATAAGCATTTCCTAGTTTAAAAGTTATGCATATCCTTTGCAAACATAGAATGAGAAATCTCTTGTGTCCTTATGGCCTCTATCCTTTTCCCAGTGTTGTTAAAACCGGACTGAAGATCGCACCGGTCAAACTACTAGTTCACTAGTTTATTGGTTCAACCAGTTGAACTAGTGGTCGGACCAAATTATATGTGTGTGTGTATGTATGTGTCTATATATATATATATATGTGTGTGTGTGTACGTGTGTGTATACAAACACATACACACACATATATAAGGAATATGAATAGTAAAACATTTTTATTTTGAACCCAATTTTTAGGTAAAATGGACCCAACTTATCTTGTGTCATATCTTTTGAGCCTACTTTCTACTTCAATTAAAAAACCATTTTGGGTGATCTAAGCCCACCATATTTATTTTAGAGATTATTTAAGCCCAAAATAAAATCCAAAAATTCTAATATAAAATTTTATTTAACTCCCACCTATCTTCATCATCTTCCAGCTGTCATTATCGATAGCTCTCTTTTCTCTTTTTTTTTTTTTTTCCTTTTTAAAGAGTGGAACTTCAATGGATGTCCTTGGCTCTCTTCTTTCTCTCTCTTTTTCTGTTGATGTGTCTCCTCCACCATTGGCTATTGTGCCTCACGCCTTCCTTTTTCAGCTCTCGTTGTTGCGGCCTATCTATGATACTCTACCACACCAACTACGGCCTTACATGGTGCGAAGAAGAAGAAGAAAGCTTGAATAATAAGTTAATCCAAAAACTAGAACAAGAGAGAGTTGAGGGATTCCATTTTTTGTTTAGGGTTTAGGATGAATTGATTTTAGGTGCTGAATGTCATGAGAGAGATAAAGATGGTATGAAATTTAACTATTTTCGGGTAAAAATCTGGTTTAACTTGTTTACGATTCAATCGATCGAACTGAACGTTTAATTGATCGAACTGAACGGTTGAAACCGGTCCGTCTAAAGCGGTTTTTTACAATTAATCACACTGGACAAGTGATGGTTCTTGGTTCGACCGGCCGAGACGGTCCGGTCTAGTTTTTTCAATATCGCCTTTGCCTAAAAGGTAGTCATCATATACTCCTTTGTCATGCAATCCTTTCTAAGATCATGCATTGTTATCTTGTTAAACTTTCCTAAAAAGATTAGAAAGAAAGGAAAGGACCTCCCACACTCCCTTAGTGTTTACTTTCTTTATTTGATCACTCATTTCACTCGTGTATGGACTCTTAAAATAGCCTCACCCTCTTGCCTTTTTCCCACCTCTCACCTCAAAAAGATTACTTAATCCTGGAAACTTCTATACCAAAAACAGAAAGAAAGATCAAACCAAATCTAGAAATTCAACCAATGTAGTTAGTGGAGGTAAAAGAGTTCGAAGAAGATTTTCATCAAACACTTGAGGTGCAAAGCATTTTAAAAAATATCCAAGAAAATTGAGCCAATAAATATCATTGAACATCAATTTAACATTAATAACACTTAAGAAAGTTATTAGGATAACAAATTCAGCAATTACCAAACTCAGTTAGGCAAATGAAAGAGTTTAAGAATACTCAGAAAATTCCCCAGAAAACAGGGGTGTATGACAACCTTTTACTATTTTCGTAATAACTTCTTTGATTCAATTCCAAATTTAGTAAAACGTGTCTAAAATTGTCATCAACATGATGAGGATGATTTTAAGTACAAATTCCGCACAAGTCCAATCAGTATAACACATTTTATAAGTAGATCAATCAACAATTTTTAAGCAACCGAAAACATAGAACACTTCAGAAACTTTTAATTCAATTCGCCAGTCAAATCAACTCCAAATTGAGTGAAATTAGTATCAAATTGTCTCCAACTCAAAGATAATCAAATCTATCAAAACGCTTGCACAAAAATCTCATGTAACAATCGAATTTCAATCACGTTTTCTAGACTCATTTTTTTGTCCGGATTTTTCATGATGTTCATGGTTTCTTTTGATCATTATTTTATTTTAAATAAACTGATGTGTGGAAACTACTCTCATAAATTAACACTAATAGACAAGTATACGTATCAAATGAGTGTACTAGAAGAGATCCCGGGATGTCGATCTTTAGGGATAGTGAAGCCATAATACTAACAATATCTCTATGTTTAATCAATAAAAAGGTTTTGAATGGTTTTTAAACTTAATAAAATAATTAAAAATTCAAGGAAACTAAGAACAAGTAAAAATAGCTTTAAAACCGAGTTTGATTAAGGGATGTTTGAATAATGGAATCCCCCTAGGATCTTCAATTACTCTAATTAGAAAACTATAGGAATGAATATTTGAAAAACGTTGGTTGGGTCTCACTCACAAGTTCGGAAAAACCCTATGTCTAGGCAAAGTCCCACCTATTCAATTAACCGTATAGAGAGAGTCCCTTCGCTCCCTAACCCGATTATGAATGTATTTAAGTATTAGAGTGAAAATAAGGACCTTAAGGCCGTAACTAGAATCTCTGCTCAATTACCAACCTTTATCTTTCAATTAATTCCCCTAGGTTAATTTTCCTTTTTTAATTCTAATTAACCTTACGAGATTACCGATTTCGTGAAAAGCCGATAAAACAATAGTACAATTGAACAACAACCAACAAGAAAATCAAACATTTATTCCATAAAATCAATTAGAAAACATAGTATTCAAACCTAGGGTTCATCCCCATTCAAACAACGAAGAAATTAGCCACTAAACATTGTTCCTAAACACAAATTTATAATAAAATTTATGAGAAGAGAAGAGTTTAGAAGACGTAGGTCTAGAATCATCGACTCACAGTTTCAAAATACTACTAAGCTCGTCTCTTGATTTGCCCAACGAAATTCGAAACTGCCTCCAATGGATGCCTTCAATTCCTTCTTCAAAATCAAAATTCAATGCCTAATCTATGTAATTTACTAAGAGAGGGATTGGGATGAACTTGAAAGAGTAAAATTGCCCTAAAAAAGTTCTCTCTAGCCCTAGAGGCACGATCCCCAAAACTTTCAGCAAAAGCCACTTAAAGGTCCATTTGGATTAGATTTTAAACAAAAAATTCATTTACTTTTTAACACTTTTTTATTTTGAGCCCCACTTCTTCTCTCACAAAAAATTTACCTTTTATGCATCCCAAGTAAAAATTTTTCACTTTTTTCATTCTTTTTTCTAATCCAAATGGACCCTAAACACCCAAAAATCGGAGCCAACCCGCTGTGACTGCGACTATTCCGGTCAAGCTAGTCCAACTACCCAGACTAGGATAGCTACTGGTTTGATGTTGCTTGTGTTGTCTGATATACTACCCTATAGGGGTAGCTGCTTGCCCTATAGGGGTAGTGCAGTTTTCCTCCCTTGTAGAATACTCCTCCATTTTTTATCGTTTTTGCACCTTAGGCTCCCATTTTGACTTGTTTTCATCTAAAATTCTCACGAGATGTACCTATAACAATAAGAAGAGAATTCCACTATAAAATAATTCATTTTATTTATAAAGCACTTCGAAAAATGAAGATTAATACATATAAAAACGTCTATAAAATGGAATTATCAGAAACCATGAATTAAACATAATTGACCTTAAATTGGGGTTGCTCTGATACCAATTTGATGCGAACTTGCTTGTATTGAAGTTTGAAGCACATCATACTCCCAAGAATCACTTCCTTTCATGAAACTTGTTATTGTTTGATGAAATCCCTCATCTACCATCAAACCCTTGAAAAACTTTGTCCGAAAAACCAATGACAAGATGTTGAATTCATTCCCAAATTGGTTGCTAAAACCTTAGGAAAACAAGTTCCTAAAACCCCTACAACACAATCTAGAAGACTAAATAACCCTAGAAGAACTTAGCATTCAGAACCAAATAACTAAGGAATTTGTTGATCAATGTTGAATTCCTTGGATCTTAAATTCAAGTTCATTAATTAACTCCTAAGGAAGATCAAGCCTTAGAAGAAGGGCAATTAAGCTTCATGAACCAAGAACCCTAAAAGGAACTAATCTCTCAATAATATTACACCATAAGTTCAAAAGTTTTCTTGCAAGACGAGAATATGATGTATTTAAAAGATACATTCATCTCTAACCTAATCCTAGTAATTAGAGAGAAATTAAAAGGGTAATTTATATATTAAGGCCTTTAATTACAAATCTTACGCACAAATAAATCGAACACCTAGAAAAGAAAAAGTAACAATTTGACCAAGTTAGTCTAGAGCAAGCCGGGGCCAGTTGTGGCAGCTTTCCTTATATATGTTGTCATGAGCTTCTGGTTTGGTTTTGTTAAACTTCTTCATCATTTGTATGAATCTTGGAAGTTTATAATCTCTTCTAAACCTTCGATTTGAATCCTCAATTATTCATTTGAAGCTTTCATCCTTGATTTCATCAACTCTCCAATCAAGCTAGTTCCTCTTACTCAAATGTTGAACCATCCTTTCGTCGTGCTTGTATCACAAGATTTCTTGGCAAAAGAACATAAGTATAGGTATAGAAATCTTGTGAAGCAAAGACATCAATGATAGTCTCCAAAAACATATTTGAAAGCACGATGAAAAGTGAAGCTCAAATTCTAAAGAGATTTCAACGTCAATAACAAGTTTTGTAGAAACTTGACATTCCAATGAAGAAATCTTCTTTCAAAGGTTTGAGAAAGGACGTTTAAGATGAAGCTTTTAGGAACAACTTCTGGGTCAGTTCTTTAGAGAAAGAATCAATACCAATATCCTTAAAAGGCATATGATAATAGAAACTCTTATCCATTTTAAATTCAAAAAGTAAATCAAGAGTTTGAAACTTATCTTCTTTAAAAGGATGATGAAATTTAAAAGTCAAGTTTTGAAGTGATTTCAAATGCAAGAACAAGAAGTTGTAAAGATTGTCAAGGTTCCAAACACGAACTGTTCTTTTTGCAGAATTCGAAGAAAGCAATTTAAAACAACTGCTAAGAAACAACTTTCTTATAACGTTTTTCAAAGAAGATTTCAAGATCAAAATCCTTGAAGGGTAAATGATGTTGAAAACTCTCATTCTTTTCAAAATAGAGATGAAAACAAAAATGTAGACTCTCTTTTATTTAAATGGATAATGATAATCAAAATGCACCTTCCAAATGAAAATAAAAGGATTTAAAAGTGAAGAATAAGCTTTAGACTCCACAAAACTCCACAACTTCACAATTAAAATGAGGAAAAGTAGACAAAAAGTTTTCAAGATATAAGAAAAAATATTCTCATTGAAGCAAATATATAAGTCTACCTTAACTAACTAGTTCATCTACCCAACATACAAAGTACATCGGTCCTATGAATAGAGACCTTCTCCAACAGTACGTCTAAGTAGACAAGTTCTAGCTTTACTAGACTGTTAACTAATATAAATTGGTGTAAGGTAAAAGCCCACTCTTTAACGTTTGAAAACTTTAGTTTCTTTCCTTTATAGTACGTTTGTAGACACTAACACCACTGGGCTCAGTTCTATATACTAAAAGTATACTTGCATAATTTGTAACGAAAAAGACATTAATTGACTTTAGGTACGTCATCCCATTCAGGAAACTACTGTGCAAATTAACCTTTACTTGATGGTATGCCCAACTCTATCAAATGGCTAAGAACAAAACATTAAATAATTCTTACTTGTAACTTAAATGACCATATATAGTACGCACCTTATTGTGAAGCACGACCCATCGCATGGGCTATCTCTGTAAGATACTTAAAACTTATGTAAGTAAATGTGCATTCCAAACTCAAAATCTTTATTTAACAAATAAATCATTTTATTATATTGCATAAATATTACATAAGGAGAAACTTTTTGGGGCATAAATCCCAACATATACCTTTAGATAATATTCGCCTTTTCACAATTTATAAGGTTGGAAAACGTTTAACCATGTCCTCTTCTTGTTAGGGCCTTTCAGACCTTCTGAATGATCTGGTTCAAGTCTTTGAAGACGTCTACTCCTTCTCATTAAAATCTAACTAATCTCTCTCTAGTCTTCCTAAGTATTTCTCAAACCTCACAAAGGTGCTTTAGTGAGAACAAGAGAATCAAAACCTTAGTGAGAAACTATGGAGATAAGAAAAGAAATTCTTCTTCTTAGAATAAGAGCTATGGCCGCAATTCCCTTATGTGTTAGGGCTACATATTTTGGCCGAGGCTAGGTATAATGAAGGACTAATTACTTTCCCAATAAGAATTAGGAAATATTAGTGAACTAGGAAAATTAGAATCCCATATGATCTTGGAGAATATTGAATTGGAAACTAGTATCTTAGTCAAAGAAGGATACTTACCTAATTCTTCCAACACGTGAATTAAGAGATCTCCCAAGGGGATTGGGATCCCCTTAAAGAGAAAATTAGTACCACAACGGCACAACAAAAGTAAAAAACATAGGAAACAAGATGGCTTTGAAGTTACCTTTAGGATTTAACATCTATTTATGAATTTGTATTAGCGGAGCAGGTTCAAGAATCTCCTCTTGAACTTGTTCGTCAGATAGCGTCTATGAGATTTTCGGTTTAAGCCCTTGAAGCTTTCTACTCCATCACATGAACGAATCAACCACACCCTCTTAGTTTTCCCAAGTATCCTAAAACCTTACAAAATTTTGTCCAGTGAAAAAAAAGAGAATAATAGAACTCAAGAAAAGAAAAATGTTGAATAGAAAATTCTCTCCTTGAGAGAATTAGGTTTGGCGAAAAATTCCAAGAGTTGGAATACCCAACTTGGCCAAATTCTTTAGAGGAATATTACCTCAAAATTTCGACTATAAGGCAAGTTAATTAGAGGATTAATTCTCTTCCTAATGAGGACTAGTAATTATTGGATAATCAGGAAAGTAGATCTCATATGTGATCTTGGATAACATTTAGTTAGAAACTTTAATTCCACCACATGATTAATTGGAGATTTCCTTATTGAATAAAGAAGCTCATAGTGGATGGCAACCCCTAGGCTAAAGCCTTAGGGTTCGGCCACCTCCAAGGCTTCATGGGCTCGAGCTTTGACTTTGTTTAACTCCTTGCTCATCCTTATTTTCATAAGTCTAATATAATTCATCTATGGGCCTTTATTTAAATAATAAAAAAACCCATTACTTGTATGCCTAACATATTTAATTGCATAGCCCAATTTAGTTAAATCAGTTGCTAGGGTCCAACTAAATAAATTATTCTCTTGTTTATTAATCCCCATGCTATTTATTTAATAAAATAAATATCCAAGAGCATAATTAATAAATCTCTCTTAATTAATTCTCATAACTTTTGTGATGTGATTAAAAAATAATCATTATGGCTTCATAAGCTACCTAGGGGACGAAAATATCATTGTAACTTAGCTTGTAAAATGACTGAAATGCCCTACTATAAATAGCAACTGTAAGCCCTAAGGGTATATTTGTTTAAGTGTTTTGATTATGATTAACTTGTGCTTTGTGATAATAGAAGTAGTTTTGTAAGAAGAACAAAATATGCACAAAAGGAGTTTGAAGGATGATCTACAAAGAAGTAAAAGATCACTCAAGATTACAAAACTTTATGAAGATGAAGTGATCAAGTTAAAGACCTTGAAGACAAGAAGAATGGTTAGGGATAGCTTTATAAGGTATATATGTAAAACTTCCTAACTTGATTCTTTGAGTTTTTGATCATTTATGATAGCTCCTTAGAAGAAACTTTTTTCAGAAATTAACTTTGAAAAACTAAGTGTTCTTGATAAATCTTTGAGATTTTGAAATTTTTATGTTCTTGTATAAGCTTTTGTATCAAGAATACATGCTTTAAGAGTGAAGAAAAATATGTGTTTTACAAATATTTCACAATGTCTGGAAAGCTAAGTGTTCTTGATAAAGTTTTGAGATTTTGAAATTGTTATGTTCTTGTATAAGCTTTTGCATCAAGAATACATGCTTTAAGAGTGAAGAAAAATATGTGTTTTACAAACATTTCACAATGTCTGGAAAACAGAAAAGTAGGTCATCCATTTTTTAAAATAGGTCATCCATTTTCTTAAAACAGTCGTTCAATTTTTTAAGGCTCATAAAAACTGGTCATACTATTTTAAAAAATGACATCCGTATTTCTTATGACTTTTAAAGAAATCGGTCATTCTACTTTTTGTACTAAAAAAATCGGACGTCCGAAATTTTTTGAATATCATAAAAAATCAATCATCCAATTTTTTACTCTTTAAGAAAATCGGTCATCCGATTTTCTGTTCGGACGTCTACTTTCAAAACTGGTCATCTAGTTTTTGTTTTTACTGTAGAAAAAATGACCATTGCTGAAAACAGGAAAACTAGTCATCCGATTTTTAAATCGGACGTTCGAAATTTTTGAATATCATAAAAATCGGTCATCTGATTTTCTATTCATTAATTTTAATAAAATGAAAGCTGCTTGCCCTTTAAGAAAATTGAACGTCCACTTTCAAAACCGGTCGTTAGTTTTTGTTTTTACTATAAAAAAATTACTGTTGCAACTGAAGTAACAGCCAGTATTTTTTTACCTTCACATATAAAAGGGCTATTGATCAGCCATAAATGTAGAGTTGTTGAAGAAGTTTCAAGAACACTTTTAAGAGCATTAAAGAGTATATTTCAATCTTCTTTATTATATTAAAAAGAAAAATTTCTTGGAGCTGTATTTATTTATCAGTCTTCAAAGAAGAGAAAAGGAAGCGTGTAGAAGCATTTCACAAAGTTGTATCATTTTCTTATCAAGCTTCTTTGGTAATATTGTTCCATCTATACTCTCTCATCTTAAATTGTAATCAAAGGTTTTGTGAAAAATATTTTGGTGATCCTTTGATATTTTGTTATCTTGTTTTGATTTGTGATCTTTGAGGTTCATGTGCAAAACCCTTGAAGGGTGATCCTCACTTGCGGTGTTTTTGTAAAAGCTTGTGATTAATGGAATTGTGAAATCCTTTAAGTTAAGTCTCAAGGTAGTTGATGTAGCTCTATTGAGAGAGTAAACCACTATAAATTCTTTGTCTTTATCTTTGTGTTTTTGCTTGTTGCCTATATGCTTATTGTTTGAACGTTCTTTATAAAAGAGATTTTATTTCGTTAGGAATTTTATTAAAAAAAGTTATTATACTCTTCTTCAAACAAAATCGGAAGTTCTATATTTTAATTGTGCAAAAGTTTTTTTAAATAGCCAAAAACCTTATTCACCCTCCCCCCTCCCACTCCCCAAGGTTTTTCAGCAAGATTGCTCATTTTAAACATTTCTATTTATTATCATACGGAAACATTGACCCCAAGTACAAAACTATAGAAACAGTATCTTGCCCTATAGGTGTAAAAGACTATAATGCCCCTTTACGTTCGCACTTATCAATATTGAGCATAAGATAAAGTGTACTAGCACCCTCATCAATGACATCTACCATCCTTAGACCTCTAGTCTGATAATCCAAGCTCTATGATGTTTTTGCTTTCTCAGGGTAAGCTAACATTAGAGTTTTATATACCAAGGCCTTGGACTCTAAATTATCATGAACAATCACAAAGGGGTGATTCTCATAGAAACGACTATACACGTTTGTCTTAACTAAGTTCATCTACCTAACATACAAAGTACATCGGTCTCATGAATCTTCACTCACAATACATCTAAGTAGACAAGCCTAGCTTCGCTAGATCGCCAACTCATATAAATTTCCATAAGGCAATAGCCCAAGTTGTAACTGTGATACCCCTAACTCCTGCACGAGGTTAACTATAGCTAAGTAAGGTACCAACATGCCTCTCGGCACTAAAACTTACTAATCCACAACACATGTTCTGAAACTTAAAATATATGAAGTAATAGAAACTAATATACATAAGTTGGTAAAAGCTCCAAAAACAAGATAACCCAAAAGATTTAACAACTAAAACTATTCTTAAGTTGTACTGAGTAACTATCGAAACTCATTCCTCAAGTCAAATGTACATGTACTGTAGAAGTCCCAACAAAATTCGCAAGACAAGTTCCCAAAAGCATATTGTTCCATCTCTATTTCCAAATCATCTGAGAAAAAATGTCATACTAAAAGCATGAGCTAGAAAGCTCAATGAGTCCATATGAGTGTGCATTAATGTTCATTTTCCAAAATAGATGATGCAGTAGGAAATACTGAATTTCATGAAAGGGTTCATGCGACATAAGATGCAGTTTCATGGGACATTGCAGTAGGGTTCTTTTTCCCGATAATTTTATAGGAAAAAAAAATAAACTCATATAAAGGTTTAAAGCGTAACTGAAAAGTCTGAACGAATCAAGACACAACCAGTGCAACCCCCAAGACCGAATATCAAATCATGCGAGAAGTCTAGCTTAACAAACATATATCCAAAACCCACAATGGGATCATCAGAACTATGTCCTGGCATCTCGTAGTCAATATCACACCTGTATGAATGTTCGACTTCACAAATACCGCGCTCTCCAAACAGAACCAGTATATGTTGAACTGGGGTACCTACCAATCCGTACCTGGTGACCACCCTAGTTTTGAGCACCTCCTAACTCTCCACTAGCCGGCCTTCCATACCACAGATTCAGTGTCAGACAAACACAACATCAGTTTGGCCGAACCTCAGAAATACTACGCCCCTTTTAAGTGGATCTGCCTTTCCGAGTCCGAGAACATTTACGGTATTGGAAAAGGGCCTAGCACGAGGGTCCAGCCACATACAGTGCATTTCTCTGGAGTCTTTTGAATAAATAGTAAGATACATTATCTCATATCAATCTAGTGAGAAGAGGCTTTCCATGCGTATCTCCAAATCAAAAAGCCCTAGGTTGACCATCCAAACAAGTTTAAAACATATATATTTCCTAATCAAAAGACCACATAAATGATCATTCAGACATTTCTAGTGATACCCCTAACCCTGCCACCAGGTCAACTGTGGCTGAGTAGGGTATCTACGTGCCTCTCAACACTAGACTATAAATTCCAAAACGAGAGCCCAACCCCAGGGCAACACTTAAAAGTATATACACAAAGTACGCAGCAGAAAACTTAAGTAAACTGGTTACTACTGGTATGTTCCAAGTACGAGATTTAAGAAAACTTCTTAATAACCGTTTTCAATACATAAATAAAAGTAACTTTACAACCTTATGACAACATAACAAGAAGAACTTTACAACCGACCCAGGTCTGAGAAACATAAAACATAAAGCATGTTCTTCTAGGGAAGCTTGATCCAAAACTCCATGCCCAATACATCAGCAGTTTATCATGCCTCGGTATATCCTGAGTTCATCTTAGGAGAAAACATGATATGGAAAACGTGAGCGTGAACGCTCAGTGAGTCCATGTATGTGTGCATCTTAGTGATTTCTTTGAAGCAATACTGATGCACTCTCCCGAAAACAGTTCATGCAATGTAATAAGAAAACACTTTGTGTTGTTATTTTAACAAAATTGATGCTTGAACCGACATGACAGTTTCGAGCACAACTGGGAAGTCGGAGCGAATCAAGACACATCATCGCAGCTCTACAACCGAATGCAAAGAAACAATCAATGCCACAATCGGGTTCCCCGGACAATGTCCGGATCCCACAACAAGGTCATCGGAATCAAATCCCGATATCTTCAATACCAACCAAACACCATATGAGCACTCGCTTACCAAACAATTGCTTTCCTAAAACTGGTCAAAACGGGCTACAGATTCTTGGGACACCTACCAGATCTTTCCTGGGACCAACCATAGTTTCAAGCCCCGCCTTGCTCTCTACAAGTTTGCCGTCCCATCGCAGAGCATGATGTTGTGTCCACGTACACCAATTTGGCCACGCCTTCCACAGTACTACGTCCCTCTTCAAATAGATCCACTCTCCTGAGTCTAAATCGTCCACACCATCGGAAGAGGCCTTCGTACGGGGGCTAGCCATGTACAGTTCAATCCTCTGACGCTTCCAAACACAAGATCATAACCAGAACTGTAACCGTGGTCGGATGGGGGTTTCATATGTGTTTACAATAGAAAGGCTATTTGTCCGGCCAACGTGTCAGAATCAAGTCATGATTATTTTCAGCAAAAATCCCCATCCGCCAGTTCACCATATGCTTATGCAACTACACACATGTATGCCAAATTTATACTCATGCATGTCAAAACAGTGTAGCTTTTCAAAACTAGAACATTTTTAAACATATAAATCTTTCCAGAAAAACCTATGCACGGTCGAAACCTGTTTCACAGGAATTATAAACCGTTTTGAAAAGGCCACACCCATATGGAGCACGGATCCTATGCATTGGCTAAGAAAATAAGTAACACATTATGGACAACATCTCCGAAAAATATACCAAATTGAAACATACAGAACGTAGTTAATATTTTATAACAGATTCAGAAAACACGCCTTACAAGGCCCGTAATATTTGCAAATATTATAAAATAGGGTTTTGTAGACTCACCTAGATGCGGCTCTGGTGCTATAATACTACAAACATGATACCAATAAACACTTAAGTATAAATCCAAATATTTCTATTCTCCTTCAAAAAAATAAATGTAATAACTCCTTATGAACCCAGGATATAACTACATATATACTAACCCAAAGAACCCAAGCTTCTGAACCTATATTAAAATAACACAAACCCACAAGTGCTATTAAAATCATATGTGCTATCACCATATACGATAACCATGTGTATACATATCAAGATTTGTCACGAAAACTAAGTATACCTAAATTATATGTATAAAGCCATAATGTTAAAATCATTTTCAAGAATAGTTTGTACTAAAAATACATATAAAATTTATGAATGCCAAAATTAATTACAAAAGTTACATATATAGAAATATATATAAAAATATATACAAAGTTATGTATTAATATATATATACAAGATTTTATTTACTAAAATTAAAATACATATATTTACCAATTATATATAACAAAATTGTTCACAACAACTATACACCACAATCATGTATGTATATATAAATTTATATATACTAGAATTTATTTATATAGAAAAATATATTCAAGACTTCATACACTACAATTCTTTATAAAATCCCCATGCATGCAAAAAGATATACATATATATAAATGATTGAAATTTAAACCAATAAATATGTATAGTATAAATATGTAAATATATATACTAAAAATACATATGTTAAACTATACATGCAACTATATATTTAAGATATATAGATATTAGAACTGTACATGCAAATATATATACATATATACCAAATATATGTATATATATTTATATATGAGAATATAAATAATTACCTAAACTAAAAATATATATGCATAAAAGGAAATACACCAAAATCATTTACCGAAAATTGTATATACAAAAATTATTTCAGATAAGAAAATCTTGCCGACGAAAATTGAACAAATAAAAATAATATAAAATTAAACAAGATAAACTAAAACAAAAATTAACTAAATTTAAACCACATTATACCCTAATACTTCACCTCAAGTCTCAAAAATCAAACTTTACAACTCCTCATCAAAAAAGAGAAAAAAGTACATTAAGACATAACTAACCCAAATAAATAAATAAATAAAACTAACTCCAACTTCTAAAAAAAATAAGAGACAAAGAAGAAAAAAACAGAAATATATATATGTACAAAATATATATATTATATATACAAAAAGCAAAACAGAGAACAAAACAAAAAAAAACAAAAACAAACATAGCAGCAGCAAGGGTCAGGAGAAAGGACAAGCAAGAAAGGAAAAAAAGACAAGAAAAAAATAAAATTAAAAAAAAAAAAAGAAAGAAAGAATCACGTGGTGGGACGCTGGCGCGAGAGGAAGGAAAATGAGGAGAAAAAAAGGCAGCAGCTATTTCTCCTCCTGAAAGACATATATATACACACTCATGCATGCACAATGCCAAGTGGCACAATATATTGGACAAGTGGCAAATTTTTTTTTTAACCTACCATAATAATCTAATAAAAATTAAAATAATAGTAACAATAATAATACTAATAATACTAATAATAATAAAGATAAAGTCCCTCAATAAAAAGAAAATAACACTTTAAACCTTATACGAGACTACCGAGTATTTTAAACCGCTAAAAAATACGTACCATAAATTCTTAGGTTTTACTATGCTAGACCCCGACTACTATGTTAACGTCAATCACCCTCTCAAGACCGTCCGAGGTACTTACCGAGTGGGGTATTACATTCTTCCCTCCTAAGAAAAATTTCATCCTCGAAATTTAATAGTCATACACCTAGAAGTTTTGGATACTTCCTCTTTAGATATTCCTCAATTCCATGATGCCTCCATACAACTTTACACATTGGAATCTATCTCCCACGTAACTCTTTTACGCTTCGTTCTATAATCTCTGCTGGTTTTTCTTCGTACAACAGATTGGCACGTAACTCTAGTTGGTCATCATTGAGCACACGATCCGGTGCAGGATGATATTTCTTCCATTGTGATACATGAAACGCATCATGAATGCCCATTAACTCATTCGGTAAGGCTAACCGATATGCCACTTTGCCAACCCTGTTAATAGTTTCAAACAGTCCGATATATCGGGGGGGCTTAACTTTCCTCCCCTTGGACATTTAGGCTTTCTGCGATGTGGCGTAAATTTCAAGAAAACTCGATCTCCCACACTAAACTCCAGGTTCCTTTTTCGATTATCGGCATAGCTCTTCTATCTACTTTTTAGTTGCCCGAAGCCAATCTTGTATTATCCTAACTTGTTTCTGCATTTCCTCCAACTCTGGCACCAGGTTCCCTTGTTTTTACTGAGATCGAACTCCAATCTCATCCCTGTACAAGGGTGTTCTACATTTCTTACCACACAATGCTTTAAATGAGGCCATTCTTATCGAAGAGTGGTAGCTGTTATTATAAGCAAACTTAACACAAGCAAGATTGTCAACTCACTCTTTCCCAAAATCTAAGGCGCAAGCTCTCTACATATCCTCTAGAGTTTGAATTGTTCTCTTAGACTGTCTATCAGTTTGGGAGTGTGCTGTAGCTGCCTAGAAATTGAGCCAAAACCTTAAGGTAAACCTTGGACCTCCATCAGATACACTCCTTATTGATGGCACTCTATGAAGTAGTACAATCTCATCTTCCTAGATTTGAGCTAACTTGTGTCGTAGTTAGTCGATGCCTTACTTCTTGGAAACTTCTTTCGCACTTCTCCACCTATGCAATCTCGATGGCTTTCCTCATAAGGTATGATAAAGGTCTAACGATAAGGAAAGAAAAATCTATTATGAATCTCCAATAATACCCTTCCATCC
The DNA here is from genome assembly GCA_028651295.1 of Catharanthus roseus. NCBI lineage: Eukaryota > Viridiplantae > Streptophyta > Magnoliopsida > Gentianales > Apocynaceae > Catharanthus > Catharanthus roseus. The sequence goes on from JAPQWS010000016.1 coordinate 11,759,004, forward strand.
TTAAGAAGTTATGCACCTCTACTGGTATCTTGGGTTGCGTCCAATCGATCACTGCTCTATCTTTACTGCTTCGACTGATACTCCTTCCTGAGTTATCATATGCCCTAAGGAAGTCACCTGTCGCCATTCAAAACTTACATTCCTAAACTTGATGTAAAACTCATGCTCCTATAGGGTTTACAACACTCTTCAAAGATGTCATTCATGTGCTTCGAGGTTAGGTTAATATATAAGAATATCATTAATGGAAAGCACCACAAACCTACCCAAGTGAGGACAGAAAATCCTATGTGTCAATTCTATGAATGTCGCGCGTGCATTTGTCAATCCAAATGGCATAAAACAAACTCATAATCCCCATATCAGGTGTTGAAAGAGGTTTTCTTTTGTTCGTACCTGATAGTATCCTTGTCATAAATCTAATTTGGAATAGTATCCTACTCTTCGAAGTTATCAAATGGTCCATCCCTAAGTATCACGTCATAACTCCCAAATGGTAAGGTAATTGAATCTCTAGATAAAATCACACTTTTAACACAGATGTCACAATTGGGGTACTTTACCTTAGTTATCTTACTCACGCCCATAGGAGTGCCAAATGTTAACTAATAATGCATGTCAACGGATGGTATAGGAATATGTTTTATGAAATGAAAGCTCACAAAGAATGCGTAGTTCTAGAACCAATAAGTATTCTTACTAGTTGAGAAAAGATTTGAATCATACCTTCGACTACTTCTGCTTCGGTGTCTACGGGCAGTCCATCCAACGTATAAACCTTTGCTTTCACTTGTGGCTTATCACTCCTTTCTTCTGTGGCTCCTTTCATAGCCGGGGGTCGGCCAGTTCTTCTGGACATTTCCGGTGGATCTTGATGCATCTCTGGGCACTGATCCCTAACATGTCCTGGTTTCCCACACCGGTAATATAATCTTGACTTCTAGTAACGCACTTCTACCACATGTCCACTTCGTCCGCAATATGTACATACTCCATGGACTCCTCCATGGATTAGGGTTCGCCGGCTTTCATTTCCGATCCTTTGCTCACCATGGGGTCTTTTAGAATCTCCGAATTTCCATGGTCCTTGTCTAGGATGTTTATAGGGGATTGCAGTTGAGCCAATAGTTGTCTTCCTCTGTGTAACTGCCTAATTCGCCATTTCTATCCTTGTGGAAGCTTCAACTGCTGCTGCGAATCCCATTAGCGGTAAGGGTGCCAATGCCTATTGTAGTTCCACCCTTAATCCTTTTACAAATTGTCACGTTTTATTCTCATCAGTATCTATCAGTCTTAAGCAGTATTTAGCCAACCTATTGAACTTTGCAGTATACTAGGCAACTGTCAGGTTACCCTGTCTCAAATGCTGAAACTCATCCTCTTGTTACTCACGAACCCATCGAGGTATGTATTCCATTTTGAGTTCTTCTTGAAAATCAGTCCAGGTCCATGGTTGGTTCTTGAGTGCCTGAGCTTGAGAAGCTCTAAGCCACTAATTCTTTGCCATTCCGCGGAGTCTAAAAGCTACGAACGTTACTCTCAGGGCATTCTCATTCCTAAAGGTATCATAAATATCATTTAGCTGCTCGAGAAATAATTCAGCTTCGGTTTCTTGCTCTGATTCTCCATAGAACTCCAGTGGTCAAAATTTCAAAAATCGTTCTAGTGCTCCATCCGTCCCAGTGACTGGTACTCGCTCGTGCCTCCTTATAGCCATTGAAGTTTCTAGCAACTCTGTCATTCTAATCATGAAATTTTCCATTACTGTATACATAGCTTGCTCTGGATGAGGGGTATTTTCGCTAATGAGTTCAGGCTGTCTGCTTTGAGAATTTTCGGACACAGCCCCGTCTGCATGATTGGAAGATCGTAAATCTGACATGTTTCTAAACAACCAGAAGGTTTCATCACTAATAAATTTATAAGATTACAACTACTCCATAACAAGTATAAAATCAGCACAGGCACCAACATCAACACATTCATATAAACAAAAACATATATATCTAAAAATCAGGATCTTTGTACAAGTGGTGTCACAAAGAAATTATCCTAGTCTTATCACTCCAAAAATATGTGACCGGGTTATTATTCATATCTAAAAACCTGGGGACCTCCTATCCACTATCCTAAGGCTACTATATCAAGCCTAAATCAAACACCACTTATACCCATCCAAATAACTATATACACAAAAAACCCCTGCACCCTATCCTAGGTCTACTCCGTCTAAGGGTGTCAGCTACCAGAAGCTCCTGGTCGGGACTCCAGCTCGACGCAAGCTCTATCCACTGAATCCCTAGTAGTACCAAGGAACTAGACGATAAACTGCCAAAGCCATCAACCAGCTCCTGAATCTCAATCTTTCTGGCCGCGTACACCTCCTGCACCTTAACTAGCTCCGTCTCCAGCATAGCAGCCCTTGCTGCTGCCTGGCGGGCCACACAGAATAGGGCATCCACCCTAGAGATCTCCTCTCTCAGCTCCGAAATCTGCTGTCCAGCAGCCTCTCCCTACTCCCACTCCATAAGAAATAGTCACAAATAGGTGATAACGATACTGGGGATCCACTCGCTGCGAGAGTGTCCATACTCTTAGCATCTACCGGTGCCACTCCCTCTGGCTCAGGTAGCATCCCCGCATCAAACTCAGCCTCCCTGGGGTCTTCTTCGATCGACACCCCAGGCTCCACTCCCTACACCACCGGTCCCTCTACAGTCTCACTATCTGAGAGGTCAATCACGGGGATCGGATCTCTCTCCAGAACAATCTCTTTAAGAGAATAGGATGATGACGGTGACGTGCCACTGGAGCCACTCACAATTGCACCCTCCTGATATATCCATCTACGAGTATGGTGTGCCATCTAGTACCAACAAAATAGGGTCTTAGGGTCAGTACTAACCAACAAATCGAATGGTTGACATCAAGGTTAAACAATTAACTCCTATAGCTTACCTAAAATCCAGCAGTTCAAACCTAGGAATGAACATAGATGCTCTGATACCACCTGTGATACCCCCAACCCTGCCACTAGGTTAACTGTAGCTGAGTAGAGTATATGCGTGCCTCTAGGCACTAGACTATAAGTTCCAAAATGAGAGTCTAACCCCTAGCAACACTTAGAAGTATATACACAAAGTAAACAGCGAAAAACTTAAATAAACTGGTTACTACTAGTGTGTTCCAAACATGAGATTTAAGAAAACTTCTTAATAACCATTTCAATATATAAATAAAAGTAACTTCACCAACAAAACCTTATGACAACATAGCAAGAAAACTTTACAACTGACCCAGGTCTAAGAAACATAAAACATAAAGCATGTTCTTCTGGGGAAGCTTAATCAAAAACTCCATGCCCAACACATCAGAGGCTTATCGTGCCTTTGTCTATCCTGAATTCATCTGAGGAGAAAATATGATATGAAAAACGTGAGCGCGAACGCTTAGTGAGTTCACATGTGTGTGTGTGTGTGTGTGTGCGTCTTAGTGATTTCTTTGAAGCAATGCTGATGCAGTTTCCCGAAAATAGTTCATGCAATGCAATAAGAAAACACTTTGTTTTATTATTTTAACAAAACTGATGCTTGAACCGCTATGAGAGTTTCGAGCGCAGCTGGGAAGTCTGATCGAATCAAGACACATCAGCACAGCTTATACACCCGAATACAAAGAAACACACAATGCCATAGTCGGGTTCGACGGACAATGTCCGGATCCCACAACGAGGTCATCGAAATTAAATTCCGGAATCTCGTAGTCAATACCAATCAAACACCATACGAGCGCTCGATTACCAAACAACCGCTCTCCCGAAACTGGCCAAAACAGGCTACAGATTCCTGGGGTACCTACCAGGTCTATCCTAGGGCCAACCTTAGTTTCAAGCCCCTCCTAGCTCTCCACAAGGCAGTTGTCCCACCGCAGAGCATGATGCCATGTCCACATAGATCGATTGGGACACGCCCTCCATGGTACTACGCCCTCTTCAAGTGATCCAATCTCCCGAGTCTAAATCGTCCACGTCATCGGAAGAAGCCCTCGTACTGGGGATTAGCCACGTACAGTTCAATTCTCTGATCCTTCCGAACACAAGATCATAACCAGAACTGCAATCTTGGTTGGATGGTGTTTTCATATGTGTTTACAATAGAAAGTTCATTTGTCCGGCCGACAGGTCAGGATCAAGTCATGAATATTTTCAGCAAAAATCCCCAACAGGCAGTTCACCACATGCTTATGCAACTACACACATGTACACCAAATTTATACTAATGCATGTCAAAACAGTGTAGCTTTTCAAAACTAGAACATTTTTCAACATATAAATCTTCCCAGAAAAACCTGTGTACGGCCGAAACCTATTTCACAGCAATTATAAACCGTTTTGAAAATGCCACACCTATATGGAGCACGGCTCCTATGCATTGGCTAAGAAAATAAGTAACACATTGTGGACAACATCTCCGAAAAACATAACAAATTGTAACATGCAGAACGTAGTTAATATTTTATAACAGATTCAGAAAACACGCCTTATAAGGCCCGTAATATTTGCAAATACTATAAAACAGTGTTTTGTAGACTCACCTAGATACGGCTCTGGTGCTATAATCCTACAAACATGATACCAATAAACACTTAAGTATAAATCCAAACGTTTCTATTCTCCTTCAAAAAAATAAATGTAATAACTCCTTATGAACCCAGGATATAACTACATATATACTAACCCAAAGAATCCAAGCTTCTTAACCTATCTATACTGAAATAACACAAACCCACAAGTGCTATTAAAATCATATGTGCTATCGCCACATACGATAACCATGTGTAGACATATCAAGATCTGTCACGAAAACTAAGTACACCTAAATTATATAAATAAAGCCATAATGTTAAAATCATTTTCAAGAATAGTTTGTACTAAAAATATGTATAAAATTTATGAATGCCAAAATTAATTACGAAAGTTACGTATATAGAAATATATATAAAAACATATACAAAGTTATGTATTAAAATAAATATATATATACAAGACTTTACTTACTAAAATTATTTATATAAAAAGAAAATCCCATATATACTAAAATACATATATTTACCAATTATATATACCAAAATTGTTCACAACAACTATATGCCACAATCATGTATGTATATATAAAGTTATATAGTAGAATTTATTTATATAGTAAAATATATTCAAAACTTCATACACTACAATTCTTTATAAAATCCCCATGCATGCAAAAAGATATACATATATATAAATAATTCAAATTTAAACCTATAAATATGTATACTATAAATATGTAAATACATATACTAAAAATATATATGTTAAATTATACATGTAACTATATATTTAAGATATATAGATATTAGAATGGTACATGCAAATGTATATTACCAAATATATGTATGTATATATTTATATATGAGAATATAAATAATTTTAATATATTTTAGTTATCATAATATTTTTATTATCATCGTAATATATTATTGATTCTACTAAATCATATTAAATTAATTTATTATTATTTAAAAATTAAAAATTATATATTATTTAATATTTAAATGTTATTTAATCCCTAAGTAATGTATGTACTTATAATTATGATTTAAACCAATTAAATTAATAAATAAGTTTAATTTTAATATACTATTTTAATTATTAATTATTAACTATAATTAATTAGATAATTAAATTATTAAAGTATGTCATTAAAATCTAATTTAAATATTATTAAATTAATTTTATTATTATTTCATCTTTAATTTTTATCTAATCCCTAAACTAATAACAATTAAATAATTCATAATCACTGTTAAATAATCATAAAAATTAACAAAATTAACAAGTAATGTAATATAAATTGATTTATAGATACATATACATAAAAGGAAATACACCAAAATCATTTACCAAAAATTATGTATACAAAAATTATTTTAGATAAGAAAATCTTGCCAACGAAAATTTAACAAATAAAAATTATATAAAATTAAACAGGAGAAACCAAAATAAAAATTAACTAAATTTAAACCACATTATAGCCTAAATACTTCACCTCAAGTCTCAAAAATCAAACTTTACAACTCCCACATTGAAAAAGAGAAAAAAGTACATTAAGACATAACTAACTCAAATAAATAAATAAATAAAACTAACTCCAACTTGTAAAAAAATTAAGAGACAAAGAAGAAAAAAAAACAAATATATATAATATATATATATATATATATACAAAAAGCAAAACAGAGAACAAAACAAAAAAAACAAAAACAAACTTAGCAACGGCAGCAAGGGTCAGGAGAAAGGACAAGCAAGAAAGGAAAACCAAGACAAGAAAAAATTAAAATAAAAAAAAAGAAAGAAAGAAAGACTCACCTGGTGGGATGCTGGCGCGAGAGGAAGGTAAAGGATGAGAGAAAAAAGGCAACAGCTTTCTCCTCCTCAAAGACATATATACACACTTTAGATATGCATGCATAATGCCAAGTGGCACAATATATTGGATAAGTGGCAAAAAAAAATTTTTTAACCAACGTAATAATCTAATAATAACAATAATAATATTAATAATGCTAATAATAATAATAAAGATAAAGTCCTTCCATAAAAAGAAAATATCACTTTAAACTTTATACGAGACTATCGAGTATTTTAAACCGCTAAAAAGTACGTATCATATATTCTTAGGTTTTACTACACTAGACCCCGACAAATACGTTAACGTCAATCGCCCTCTTAAGATCGTCTGAAGTGTTTACCGAGTGGAGTATTACATTTCTGATTCACAATCAATTCAGAATAATAAAATCATCCGTCCATCATTCCAAATCATACTTATGCAAGTTTTACAAATATTCCATGTATATATACACACAGGGACGGACCTAGTAGGGGGCTCGGGTGGGCTCGATCCCCTCCCCCCGCCCGCGAGAATTTTTTTTTAAAAAAAAATTTATGTTTTTTACATTTAAGCCCTCCCAGTTTTTTTTCAATTTAGCCCCCACAAAATGTAGGGACTGATTTTAAAAAATAATAATAAAAAATAATAAACCCTCGACAGCAGCAGCTGCGCCAGCAGAAACAACAAAAAAAATTTCAATTTTCTTCTTCTCTCTCCCCGAGCCGCTCCCGCACCGCAGCCCCGCTTCCCCTCTGCGACAGACAAAACGGAAACCCTCTTCTCTTCCTCCTCCTTGTCGGACTCCGAGCTCGGCGGTGGTGGTGGCGCAAGAAGCAGACAGCGGCGCAGCTCGGCCAATTCGGTTGGTGTTGTCGACTCTCATTTGCGGTGTGCGTGTGTTGTGTGTTGTCGACGATGGTGGCGGACTGAGACAGAGAGGACAGCAGCGGCGGCGCCAGCAGCAAGCCAGCAATCGGCGGCACGGCGGCAGGAAGACACGGCAGAAGCAGAGCAGTGAATGAAGCTACTGTTCTGTTGAATCTGTTCAGAAACATCTTGAACAAAAAAAAAAAGAAAGTAAGTTTTCAGAAACATTTTTATTTCTATGATTTTTTATTTTGAGTTAAATTTTTATGTTGTTAGTGAAAAATTTCTAGGGTTTTTTTGGTAAAAATATGATTATTATGTAATTTATAGACTAATTAATTATTATGTTATAAATGAAATGTGTTGAATTGTGAATTTAAAATATTTGAATATTATATAGGATTTTACTATGGAGAAATATATTGGAAAATGGAAGAAGGGTACTAAACCGGTTGAAGAAAAATCAGCTAATAAAGGAAATGTTAATAATGAAGATCGTGGGAAAAAGCCTCAGGTAGGGGTTTCAAAATATGCAAACTCGAAGAATAAAATTGTCATCTTAATCATTTCGTTCACATGTAAAACTCTATTTTAAATCATTTTTCAATAGTGATTTCTTTTTCATTCTTTGCATTGGGATGAATGTTATTTGTTTTCATATTAATCTTCTAATGTTCTAAATAAATTGCAGGTCATATTGGATTTTGTCTTCTGATCGTGCTCATCTCATCTGTTATATCAAGATTCTGATCAAGATTCTCAACTTTGATAGAGGTATTTATCCCGTGAGTGATGGGTAATCATTCCTCGTGAGTGATGGGTGATCATTCCTCGTGAGTGATGGGCGATCACTCCTCGTTGGTAATGGGCGATTACCTATTCTTTTGCTATATTATATTTGAATTTAGAATTTTTAATGTTTATCCCGTGGGTGATGGGTGACCACTCCTCATTGGTAATGGGCGATTACCTATTCTTTTGCTATATTATATGTAAATTTATAATTGTAATGCTTATCCCGTGAGTGATGGGTGATCACTCCTCATTGGTAATGGGCGATTACCTATTCTTTTGCTATATTATATGTAAATTTGGAATTGTTTGAGTGTCATTTCTACATGGAATGTATCATTTTATAGACGAAATTCTGGGAAATTTTTTTTTCCTCCAGCCCCCCCAATCATATTGTTCTAGTTCCGTCCTTGTATACCCATGTATCTCAATTCTTCTAATTTCATTAAATATATTATTTTCAAATCATTTTTATGTCATAGATCAGAACATGTCATAGATCCACTCTTCCGAGTCTAAATCGTCCACGCCATCGGAAGAGGCCCTCGTACTGGGGACTAGCCACGTACAGTGCAATCCTCTGACGCTTCCGAACACAAGATCATAACCAGAACTGTAATCTTGGTTGGATGGTATTTTCATATGTGTTTACAATAGAAAGGTCATTTGTCCGGCCGACAGGTCAGGATCAAGTCATGAATATTTTCAGTAAAAATCCCCAATAGGCAGTTCACCACATGCTTATGCAACTACACACATGTATGCCAAATTTATACTCATGCATGTCAAAACAGTGTAGCTTTTCAAAACTAGAACATTTTTCAACATATAAATCTTCCCAGAAAAACCTGTGTACAGTCGAAACCTATTTCACAGCAATTATAAACCGTTTTGAAAATGTCACACCTATATGGAGCATGGCTCCTATGCATTGGCTAAGAAAATAAGTAACACATTGTGGACATCATCTCCGAAAAACATACCAAATTGTAACATGCAAAACCTAGTTAATATTTTATAACAGATTCAGAAAACACGCCTTACAAGGCCCGTAATATTTGCAAATATTATAAAACAGGGTTTTGTAGACTCACCTAGATGCGGCTCTGGTGCTATAATCCTACAAATGTGATACCAATAAACACTTAAGTATAAATCCAAACATTTCTATTCTCCTTCAAAAAAATAAATGTAATAACTCCTTATGAACCCAGGATATAAGTACATATATACTAACCCAAAGAATCCAAGCTTCTTAACCTATCTATACTGAAATAACACAAACCCACAAGTGCTATTAAAATCATACGTGCTATCGCCACATACGATAACCATGTGTATATATATCAAGATCTGTCACGAAAACTAAGTATACCTAAATTATATATATAAAGCCATAATGTTAAAATCATTTTCAAGAATAGTTTGTACTAAAAATACGTATAAAATTTATGAATGCCAAAATTAATTACAAAAGTTACGTATATAGAAATATATATAAAAACATATACAAAATTATGTATTAAAATATATATATATATATACAAGACTTTACTTACTAAAATTATTTATATAAAAAGAAAATCCCATATATACTAAAATACATATATTTACCAATTATATATATCAAAATTGTTCACAACAACTATATGCCACAATCATGTATGTATATATAGAGTTATATACTAGAATTTATTTATATAGTAAAATATATTCAAAACTTCATACACTACAATTCTTTATAAAATCCCCATGCATGCAAAAAGATATACATATATATAAATGATTGAAATTTAAACCTATAAATATAAATATGTAAATACATATACTAAAAATATATATGTTAAATTATACATGCAACTATATATTTAAGATATATAGATATTAGAATGGTACATGCAAATATATATTACCAAATATATGTATGTATATATTTATATATGAGAATATAAATAATTTTAATATATTTTAGTTATCATAATATTTTTATTATCATCATAATATATTATTGACTTTACTAAAAAATTATATATTATTTAATTTTTAAATGTTATTTAATCCCTAAGTAATGTATGTACTTATAATTATGATTTAAACCAATTAAATTAATAAATAAGTTCAATTTTAATATAGTATTTTAATTATTAATTATTAACTATAATTAATTAGATTATTAAATTATTAAACTATGTCATTAAAATCTAATTAAATTATTAAACTATGTCATTAAAATTATTATTTAAATATTATTAAATTAATTTTATTATTATTTCATCTTTAATTTTTATCTAATCCCTAAACTAATAACAATTAAATAATTCATAATCACTGTAAAATAATCATAAAAATTAACAAAATTAACAAGTAATGTAATATAAATTGATATATAGATATATATACATAAAAGGAAATACACCAAAATCATTTACCAAAAATTATGTATACAAAAATTATTTTAGATAAGAAAATCTTGCCAACGAAATTGAACAAATAAAAATTATATAAAATTAAACAGGAGAAACCAAAATAAAAATTAACTAAATTTAAACCACATTATACCCTAAATACTTCACCTCCAGTCTCAAAAATCAAACTTTACAACTCCTACATCGAAAAGAGAAAAAAGTACATTAAGACATAACTAACTCAAATAAATAAGTAAATAAAACTAACTCCAACTTGTAAAAAAATTAAGAGACAAAGAAGAAAAAAAACAAATATATATATATATATATATATACGAAAAGCAAAACAGAGAACAAAACCAAAAAAAAAACAAAAACAAACTTAGCAGCGGCAGCAAGGGTCAGGAGAAAGGACAAGCAAGAAAGGAAAAACAAGACAAGAAAAAATTAAAATAAAAAAGAAAGAAAGAAAGAAAGAAAGACTCACCTGGTGGGATGCTGGCACGAGAGGAAGGAAAAGGAGGAGAGAAAAAAGGCAAGAGTCATTTCTCCTCCTCAAAGACATATATACACACTTTTAGATATGCATGCATAATGCCAAGTGGCCCAATATATTGGATAAGTGGCAAAAAAAATTTTTTTAACCAACGTAATAATCTAATAATAACAATAATAATATTAATAATGCTAATAATAATAATAAAGATAAAGTCCTTCCATAAAAAGAAAATATCACTTTAAACCTTATACGAGACTATCGAGTATTTTAAACCGTTAAAAAATATGTATCATAAATTCTTAGATTTTATTACACTAGACCCCGACAAATACGTTAACGTCAATCGCCCTCTTAAAATCGCCTGAAGTGTTTACCGAGTAGAGTATTACATTTCTGATTCACAATCAATTCAGAATAATAAAATCATCCGTCCACCATTCCGAATCATACTTATACAAGTTTTACAAATATTCCATGTATATACACATGTATCTCAATTCTTCTAATTTCATTAAATATATTATTTTCAAATCATTTTTATGTCATAGATCAAAACATGAGATTTGTAGGTTTAGAAAGAAGTCTAAAATTCAAGGGTCCAAATCTAAAGCTCGGTAAGGTCTAGTGAAAGAAAGAAAGTATAGAACAAGAGAAAGAAACCATTCGACAGAGGAGCAGCTTAACGGATTCTTTCATTTGATATAATCGAACTTGATCATAAATGACCAAATATTTTCGAACATTTACGATATTACCACATTTTTGAAAATTTTTTACAGAAAACTTAGGAGTGATAAACCATTAAGTAAAGTTCTGACGCACTGGAAGAAATGAGAGAACTAAACGTACGATAGTTTTCTGGATATGGTACAGGTGTCCTGACGGTGGTTTTTCACGCTCTTGACTTGAGTAGGGGAAAGATGGTTCAAGAATCAGTCACAGCTCCATGTCACGCTAATAATGTGAACAAATGATAAAATTTAGTGGTGGCAGTAGAGTGATTGCTGACCATTAGATCACATTTTTTAAATTGGACAATAACGCTAGGCTGGGGGCCCCACTCAGAAACTAACCAATTTTGGCATGTGGCTACTTGAGCCCAGAAGTTGCCTTGCTGCTTACTTTACAGCCTCTAAGCAATTGAAGTATGTACGCTTTCCTCTCATACTTTTTTGAGTTTCTTTCGGATTGCTAAATATAACGCGATCATTTTTTTGGATTACTAAATATAACACGAATACTAAGAATAATGAAAAAAAAATATTTATTTCAAAATTTTCTTTCTCTATTTATCTTTTCGCTACATTTTTCTGTTACCCTCAATACACCAAAAAGATAAAAATACAAGTAAATCTAAGCCAAATATAAAATATAAAAAAAATTAGTACATCGTTCTTTAAACATTTATTTATGATTTCATTATTTTTAAATTTGAAAGAACATACTGAATCAAAAACTTTTGAGACAAAAAAATTCTGCCTCATCTTTTGTGAGGATCGAACTGACCAGACATGTAGTCCTCCTTGAAGAAGGGACGTTCGGTCGGGCGATCCTCCCTCAAAGAGGTTCGCCAATTTTAAAAATATTTAAGAAGATTGAGAGTTAGTAGAATTTTGTTTTGTGAGATGGAATAGATATTTCATAGGTCTTGAGCATGAAATCAATCAACCCTTGCAAGGCAAGGAAATCAATCAACGTACTACGGTAACACAGAATTTCAAACTACTAACTAATTATAAAGGTATTTTTCTAACTTATTTTGATTTTTTTTCCATTTCCATAGCATGAGTTACCAATTTCTCCTTCAAATACACACTCTAACACATATCCTTTGCATTCTTGATTTAGTTCATGTTATGTTTTCTTATGAACAAATGGTTAAGGAATTACCAATTTCACGGAGTTTCCAATTTCCCCTTCAAATACACACTAGCTAAGATAATATCCTCCACATTCTTTATTTGGTTCATGTTATGTTCTCATATGTCCATAAGCATTTGCTAAATGGTTAGGAATTAACCTTTAGATGATGAACTAGTTCATTAGTCACATTAGATAATGGAGGGTAATTCTTTTATATATACACTAGCATAAACTATTTTCCATATATATATATATATATATTCTTTTTTTATGTTTTATTTAATCAAGTATATTTTGATCTCGTCCAAAATCTTGTATGATAAGATTTGAGTCCATATAATATGAAATTATTAAGTAAACAGATAGAGTTGGATCCTAATTTAGTTATCAAGTCTAATTTAGTTATCAAGTCTAATTCCAAAACAAAATATTCCCGGTCCAATTTATAGTCCTAGCCTTGGTGCCAGACACTGAATCCTAGCATATAACACGACAGCATCTCTAAAAAAAACTCCAAAAGACACCGAACCTCAAAAGTATATAGCCTTATACGCAAAATAATTTATAAAGTCTTCAATTACTTCTAAAATAACTAATTTTTAAAGGAATATACAACATAAATTAGAAGATCTCCAAAACAATTAAATAGCTAAACAAAATTTCTTCAGAGTTTTCACTTAATAAAGGATTCAAATAAATCCTGTTTCAAAATATTCATCCTCTCATGACTCTTATTTGATCTCTTCCTCAAACTCATAGTCATCACATTTGTTATGTTCATCTTTGTCTAACTGAGACTTTGTAAAAGTAAAACTATGTAAAGAAATGTGATCACTATCTCAAGTAAAAAAGCATAGCTCACCTGGAACAAGTATGGTTACATATATCAGCTTAAACTTACAAAATTTTCAACTTTTTCAAATATATTTTACAAAACTACATTTAAATATTAGATTAAAAATCAGTAAATTACTGTAAATACAATAAGAGCCATTGGAAGCTGTTTTCTCTTTAAAATAGCTTCTAATTTAAAAGAAATAGAAAATAAAGGAAAAAAACCAGAATTTTAAATCATAATTCTCTGAAGGTTTTAACATATTTATTGGCGATCAAACTAAAATTCTTCAAAACAACCCTTAAAACTTAAGTTTAACTATAGGTAGTAGTTTAAATTCAAATTAAACCATAAATTAGACAAAAACTCTCCAAAAGCTTGCTTAACATGACTGAATTTAGTGTAGAAAAATTCTAGCAAAATAGTGGTTTTTAACTGAAAATTTCAGCCCATATTTAATTGAAAAACTACCTCGATTAACACTTAAAAAGTTACTGAATACTGAAAAACAATTTAAATTTAATGATTGACCAAAAAACAACAACAAAATTGCCACGATTGAACATATCTTACACTTAGAATAACAAAACACATCATGTACATAAATCACTCATGCTAGACAGATCATTTCGGTCACTGATATTAATCTCCTAATTATTGTATTCCACTAGAAAAAGGTCGAACAAACATATGCAGGTTTTATATTCCCCTAGTTAAGAGCCGAAAACTTCAAATTTAGGGTCATCCCCACCAAAACAACTAGAAGAGCATGAGTAAGTGACAATGCATCCAAAAATCATTCTGTTAGTATAGATAAATTCTTATACATACACAAAGCACAAATTATCCGTGCTTAATTCCATTGATATATAATATAAGAGAAAATAAAAAATAATAATAATTTATCATAAACTCTGATAAAATAAGTTGCTTACAAAGTTACAAGAGCCACATCCTCTTTCCTCACGCACCGATTAACCCAACAATGATAAGCATTGATTTACTGTTTTAACACCTTTTTAACAATCCTAAATATAGAAAAAAAATTTTAATCCAAATTTTCAAAAGTTATATCATCATAAAGATGAACCCTAACTTTAATTAAAATTCTTAATTTTAGAAAATCAGAAAATCGTCAATTTAAAAGCTCTATTACATTATAAGGAGTGATTTGATAGCTAAATTGACCTCAATTTTGCATTACAAAGTTCAAATTCTTCAACCCTACACCTTTTGCTTCCCTGTTCTTCTTCTAAGAGGCACCATACAAAGACTAACCTAATAATAGGATTTATTTACTTAACTTATACTAATTTTACATATACCCTTAACTTTCATTATCAATTTCAAGACACCTTTGATGCTGTGCTCGAAATCTCTTTCCTTTTTAAGAAAAGTTATCACTCTTTTACCTCATAAGCTCAGTGGTTAAAGAGCTCCTCGCTTTTGTCTCCTTTCCAAGAAAAACTCGCCTCTTCATCCCGAGAAGCAATTATAAAAAATAGTCATTCTCTAACAATCATTTACTTTGATTCATTTTCACATAAAATAACTTAATACTCATAAAAAACATAAAAATAACTTAATAAAATGTCACTGTGTTAAAAAGTGAAATTCTTTGTTGGTCAGTTGGTCCTTTCTTTTAATCTTTATTTAGGAAAAAAACTGGTGTTATGAAATTAATTAATGTATCATAATGAATGTCCAAATATGTTCCACAAAGAGAATTGAGGACTCAGACTCCCTAAAGACAAGTCCATTCATTCTTGGGTTCTCTTAACTCTTAATACTTAGTGGCTCTCGATATGGAAAATATGAATAATACAATCAGTTTCTAAATTTCTATATCTACCTTCTATCTCTCTCCTTCTCTCTATCAATGTTCTTTACATTTCTTCTTATTCTTATTATATTGTGTCCAAACTTTACTTCAATTTAGAAGAATTCATCCTTTTTTTAATTTATTTTTTGTTGCTCGTATTCTGGTTTTGAATTTTGTGTGGCTATAAGGAGTTCTAGCTTTATTTATTTTTAGTAGTAATTGTATATTTAGTCCCTAACAAATTTAAGTCTCTCGATTAAGGTCCTTTATATTTATTTTTAATATTTAAGGTCCTCAATAAAATTTCAAGTTATGGTTAAGGTATCTTGGGTTGGGGGGAGGGGCGCAAATTCTGTTAAATTAAATATAATTCAAATGGCTAAAATCATTTCCTTCAAAAAACTCAATGGTAAAAAAAAGAAGCCTTACGAAGTTAGAGAAAACTATTCGCATCACTCGTCCATTGCAGTTGCAGACGGGGAAGGGAAGGTTCACCAGAGGATTCTTTTGTGTGATATGTGGTGTAATTTGGGCATATTTTCTGCTCTACATATTCAAATTAGTAGATAAATTTACAACTAAAATGGTGACTGTTTCCAAAGTCGCTGGGACGGCAGCCAGAGCCACCGTGACCGCGAAAACTAGTTACAATAGCAGAAGATTCTAGAATCAATGTCTCTCTCAAAGATTATTCACATACATACTCTCATTCAAAGATTTCTCTCTCAATATCTCTCTTTACGAGTTAGGTTAGGATCTCTTTTCGCCTTTTTCTATGCTCTTAAAGATTGTAACTTTGGTTCATCTTTGTAATGAAATTCTTCAAGAAATTAACGAATGTAAGGTATATTAAAGTAATGAGTTCAGTTTATATTAAAAACATTGATGCAGTGCATATAATCTTGAGTTAAGAAAACAAATTGGGGCCATTTTCGAAATTTCTTGCCGTGATATTTTGTATTCTTCGACTAGATAGAATGTAGAGGATGCTTTTGATGCTCCTGAAGTGATTTTTATACTTCAAGCTTAGACAAATTTTAAAATGCAGATGAGTTTTTTATTTAAATGCTGTGGATAATACTCTTGCGGGAAGAAGACATTGCAGGACTCGAGTTTCTTTTTTTTGTCTTTTGTAATATTCTTGTTTTACCCTTGTGTATTTGAAGGGCAATGAATTCTATAGTTATCGTTAAATTTAACGGAATTGGTATAATAGGACTTTAATCAGAGCTCAAAATTTTATTGAGGATCTTAAATGTAAATAAATATTGGGGATGTTAATCGAGAGACAAATTAGCGGGGACTAAGTATGATAGAGGGTAGCCCTTTTGTGCTTTCATCTTAAATAAAACAACCAGATAAGGTCTTAATTTCTCACTCCACCTTTTCTCTCTCAGCTTGAGAGATTCAATTCAGTAAGTTCTGCGATCCCTAATTCATTTTACGGATTAGATTCAATTTCTAATCTCCGTTGCAATTTGGTTTGTCTACAGTAATGGCAGCGGCTTGTGTGCATTTCAATTTAGTTGGAGCATTTGGAGGATTGTCTATAGGATCGAGCTCCTCATCCTCCTTCCTCAGAGGAGATTTTCGATCCGTTCACGTTGGCCACAAGTTTTCGGTGTCATTTCCGTTGAAATCGCCGTTGACAATCGAGTCCGCACACAAGAAAGGTGCTGGAAGCACAAAGAACGGTCGAGACTCTCCAGGGCAGAGGCTTGGTGTTAAAATTTTCGGCGACCAAGTTGCTAAGCCTGGCGCCATTATTGTCCGCCAGCGCGGTACCAAGGTGTCAAACCTCAGCCTTGCTCTTTCAATTTGGCCTTAATTTCTTATTGGTGCAGAATTTGATTTTTGCTTAGAATTAATGCTCACTTGGATTATGATAAAAATGCAACAGCAAACACAATGAAAGCTGTTTTGCATTACTTATAGACTTTATAACCTTGAAATATACTTGCCTTCTTGTTCCATGGAACTTGATGACGTTTTGAAAATTTCTGCTGCTCTTATATTTTTTCTACTATGCATCTTGCTCTCTGGCTTTTTATTCTTCCAAATTGCTTTTCTAGATAGGCACATTACTAGATAAGGGCCTTGACGTTCACCTATAATACACTGGTCAATTGGTGCTTGACTTGTTTGATAAAAAAAACACTGATGAATCTTTGTATGTAGAATAGGCTCTGCCACCTGATTATGTAGCGATCAGAATCTACCGAGTGATGTTTACAACATTGTTCATTTTTTGAAGAATAAATACTTTTTTTTTTTTTTGCTCGCTTCCTCATCAGCCTTTAGTTTCTAAAGTCATCATTTTTAGTTTAATGTGTATGTATGTCATTTCAGTTCCCCTCAATGAATTTTTAGTGCGATTGATAGAAGCCTGCCAATAACTAAAGTTGCGATTCCTTGAAGCCATGTATACTGATCAAGGTTGTAGGTGTAGATTGGGAATAAACAGTCAATGAGATGAACAAAGATTAAAAAAAATTTCTTACTTTGTTAGTGAAGTTGTTTTCGGATTGTTACGTATCGTTTGGCTTTAAAATTTTGAGATCCTGTAAAGTTTATGTTGCATACTTGGTGTGCCGTGTCTGAGGTCAGTAGGAAAGGCTGGTTTTAGTTTTTCTCTCGAGACTGCCGGAAGGCATCTGCTCCTTGAGATCTGACAATCTCTTGATTCTGGGTAATTACATAGAAAACAGAGCGGCAAATAGGAACTTAGCTATTCCAGAGAACAGTGGTTATGAATCTTGTTATGCGTTCTGTTTAGTTCTATTATCAGTACTGGTTGGAGATCATCCTCATATTATACTTTTGGTTTCCTTGTTGACCTTCTTGGATATCCAGTTCCATCCAGGGAAAAATGTTGGACTCGGTAGGTATCACACAATCTTCTCATTGATTGATGGACTCGTCAAATTTGAGAAGTTCGGGCCTGATAAGAAGAAGGTTGTATAACACTTGGTATTTTGATTTGTTTGGTGATGGAATATTCTAATTTTGTTTTACACAGGTGAGCGTCTACCCACGCATTCCACAGCCTGAAAATCCTAACAGCTATAGAGCACGAAAAAGAGAATCCTTCAGAGTACAGCGTGAGCGTAGAAAGGCAGGAAGAGAAGAAAATCTTGTTCAGCCCCAGTTAGTGCTTGCTTCAGCCAACGAAGATTCCGATGTTCAACCGGAATGCTAAGGAACTTTATCAAAATACAGTGCCGCATGTTCTTCAACTCACACTATGCTTAGCAAGGAGCGTAGAGTATAGCCTTGCGTTTCACCCTTGTTTTGGAACATCTTTCAACTGCTGGATTATGTAAAGCACCATCTGCAGTCCATTCTTGATTAGATTCAGTTTTCTATTATCATGGGACCAAAGCGTAGGCCGAAGACAAGAAGTAAAATATCGATTATGTTTTTTTTTTTCCAAAGGATGTATTGGTTAATTTTGAGAGTACAAATCTATAATAAAATCTTTTTTTCTCACAAAAAAAAAATCTACAATAAAATCTTTAAAACCAAAAATGCAGTCATCTCTTATGAAAATTCTATTATGTTGCAGTGTTATGTTCCCACCATCATCCTCTTATCATTACCTTATTTTTAGTATTAGTAAAAACACGAACGTGATGATGCATACTAGAATTTCCCCTCTCTTAGGGACCTTAGGGAATGCAAAAAATCCCATCTTGGAAGACTGATGATTGGCTCTCTGTTCTTGATGGTATGCAGTATAATGACAGCAAAAACACACTCATATAAGACATCCCTGCTTATTAAACTCATCTACCAGATGATACTATTAAAAATTTTGAAGAGCATGACAGTAGGTCGACTTCATTACTAATAATAGCAAGCAAGCAAATCCAAGAATTGCTCTTTACCAAAATCAAAACATTTAAACAAAAATTTCATACCAAATATCATGAATGAATGTAGCAGACTATAAACAGTTAACATCTCTATTAGAACCCTCCTGAGGAATGTCTGCTAGTTCTGCTCTTCCACAATTGCTCAGTTCCCACTCCGAGTTCTAGACTACCTGCAGCACAAATAAATACAAGACCAGTTATTACAAGGAAAAAGATCTGCAAAAACGTTTTCTTTTTCATTGTAAAAACAAAAGCCGTAAATATAAAATTATTTTCTCATTTTAGGCAGTAATGTATCATGATTTTAAACATCAAAATTCATGGCCTATTTGTTATATACTACTATGCAGGAAGTAAGGGGTAAAGTACGATCTAGAATGCCTAATGATAAAATCCTATTCCTGAAGTTTAACCAGCTAGAGGATTCAAATCCAAATTCAGCCGTTGAGAACTAATTGCAAAAAATCAATTAAATGTACAAAAAGAAGAATGAGTAAAATAGCCAGAATAGTATCAATTGCTACATAGAAATTGAGAGAAGAAGATCAGAAGAAGAAAATACCTCTGTTTCGATCGAGATAATCAACCAGATCCAACGATGATATTGTTGATAGGGATAAAGATGAGCTTCACGAAAAACCCTACGAATCCCATCACAACAAAACCAATCGCTGTACGCACCGCTACCTTGAAAAACTCTGCAGTGCAGAAACACATTAAGAATCTTAGTTATGCCAGTAAAACTAAATTCTATGCTCAAATCACGCTAAGGTTAGAACAGATCCTTTCACCTCTATTAAATTCAGAGTTCAAAAGGTCAAAATCCTAAAGTTTACACAATTCCTTCAGAAAACAGTCGTACCTTTCCGATCGGGTTTGTGGCAGCGCTTCACGAGACGAACACTGTCTTTTGCAAAATCCCTGAGAGGATCAAAGACGGAGTCCAAAGCATCCATGGCTGATTGTTAAGACTTCCTTCACCCTCTCGAACTGAAAAAATAATAATAATAAAATTGTCTGCCGAAGTCAGCGACGAATGTATCGCTCTATATACACGGAAACGGACCACGGTATTCCTTCCCGTCCTAACTAGAAATTTTCACAATTTATTTATTAAAAAAATAACACTAACCCCAATCGAAAAACTCTGAAATCCATATATTTTATAGGGAAAAGTACCTCTAATCTCATTAATTTAATAAATTCAATCTTTCATGGCTTTATCTCCTCTTGTCTCGCTCTATATTTTAGTTTTTATCAAATATGAATGAGTTTAGGTCTTGAGAATTATTAAATAGTGATGTATTGATTGAATAGGGATATTCTCAGGAAAAAATTTTATAAAGGAAATTTCCTTATATTGCCTCCAATTGAAAATATAAAACCTTTTAGAATTTGCACACGAATTAAGGATTAAGAAAACAATATAATTTTTTATATAAGATATCTATTTTAACTTCAATAAAGAGGAGAAAGAACGAGCGGAAGGGAAATAATAAATCAATTAAAGATGATAGAATTGGACGGTACATAATAAATATACATTGAAATATGTAACTTATAATTTTGACATTTAATTTAAACTAAAAGGACCTATATTTCTAACAAGTAATAATATGAACCTCCAAATATGAAATTCACTTTATAATATGAAATGGAGGTAGTAATCTTTTATTAGTTGTCACATCTTGAACATCACATTATTTAAAATAAGAAATTTTAGATTTTTTTTTTTTTTTATGCGGATTAGAATATCTTTCAAACTTTTCTCTCCTCATTATTACTTCTACAAGTTTCGATGTTATAAGAGTAAAAAATGTTGAAATTTGTTTTGGGAGTCAATAAATACAATTCGAGAATCTATAAAGATAACTCGAAAACATTTCATTTTAAACATTTCACTTTCTCTCTCTACAAATTTTCTCTCCAACGAAAACACCAACGTTCGACATTAAAGCAAACCTAGAAGAACATACGGATCCCTTTGAAGATTGTTTGCAAGAAAATGTTGGTTTTGAGGTAAGAAAATCGATTAAATTTTTTTTTCAGATTCTGGAGCACTTTCACTCAGACGAGCGAAAAGTCCAAGTAACTTTCACCCCTCTAGGCAAAACTGCACCGACACCTTCGCCCAGATTGGCAAAAGTTACTTGGACTTTTAGCCCGTTTTGGGAAAAGTGGTCCAGATTTTTTAAAAAAATTTTTTTTTTTCGATTTAGGATCTTCAGAATTTTTTTAACTTTTGTTTTTTTACATTGCTAATATTTTTGTTTTACATTAACAAGGTAATGAAGATCCAAATACGTTTGAAGAATTTTTAGAACCAGAAGAATATATCGATCATGGACATTTATTCACAACACACCGAAAATTTAATTCGAAAGATGAGTTGGTGGACTGGACAAAACAAACTGCGATGAAAGCTAACACGTATTTGATCGTCAATCGGTATCAGAAATCAAGAACATCTGACCGTCGACCGTATATTACATTGGCTTGTGAGTGTGGAGTTGTAGTTAGAAAAAAGACGAAACCAATAGTTAACGATGAAGAAGAAGAAGTTTGAATCAAAAGGCGGAGACCTTATGGGACAAAAAAAATGTGGATGTCCATTTAAATTAAAGGGAGAGCAAAGGGCTGCAAGTGAGAATTGGCAATTGTTCGTAAACAACGGGGGCACAACCATAAAATAGATATTTACAATCATGGTCATGCTCAGGCTGCCAGACTTACGGAGGAGCAGTTGCAACAGACTGAGCAGTTCAGGAAGAGTCATGTGCTACCTCGTAATATCCTACAATTTTTCCGTGAACAAAACGTAGGTTGTGCAGTTAGGTATGTTAGGGTGGAATTATTTTTAATAGTTTATTAAAATATTATTTTTAATAGTTTATTAAAATATTATTTTTAATAGTTTATTAAAATATAACGAATTTTATGATATATGTAGTGCACAAAAAATATATAATGTTATTGCGAAGATTAAGAAGAACAGGATGAAGGGATGAAACACGGTAGAGGAAATTCTTTCCTTAAGTGCAGAACGGGATTACACGGTCTTCTATAGAAATCGTGAGAGAGCAACGTACTAAGTGATATTATCGTTGCACACCCAACGTCAATTGCAATAATTAGAACGTGACCATATGTACTGATAATGGATACCACGTATAAAACGAACAAGTAAGTTTTCTAGTGGATCATTGTATTATTAAATCTCTTTATTAATTTAAATATATATTGCTTTTTAATAATTTTTTTTAAATAGTGAGAAATGTTTTAAATATCGTTTAAAACAGTGTCCATTGTAATCATAAATTTTTCCCTTTATGAATATAATTTAGGTACAATATGCCACTATTGGAAGCTGTAAGAATGACTCCAACCAGAAAGAACTTCACAGCGGCAACTGCTTTTATGTGCAATGAACAAGCTACTACATACAGATTGGTACTTCAACAAATCAAGTACATATATGTTTCGTCTGCTATGACATCTGGGAATGGCTCAATTCTTAATGATGGTGAGTCAATCGTTATTTTTACGGATAGGGAAAGTGGACTCATGCTTGTGATTGATGATATGTTTAGAAACTCATATCATATGTTATGTAGAAGGCACATCGATCAGAATGTGTTGACGAAGTTAACAGAGCTGATTAAACATAAAGATGTTGCACAACAGTTCGCGAATAGTTCGTGGCACAAATTAATAAAATGAAATTGATGAGGCCGAATACCGTAGAAAATTGGAAGTTTTGAAGTCGAGGTGGAAAAGTCGGCCAGACTTTTTACATTACCTATTTAACACATGGCTGAATCCACTAGTGCATAAATTTTGCAGGGTTTGGACATCTGAATTGTTGTATTTCGGTGTTACGACAACGAACCATACTGAGAGCGAACATTCGGTACTGAAGCTATGGCTCTCAACATGTCATAGTGATTTGGACACCGTGTTTCTTAATATTGACTCTCTCATCGAAGGTCAAATTGCCGAGATAAAAACTTCATTGGAGATTTCTAAACTTAAAGAAAAGTATGGTGCAAAGAGTAATCCCATATTGAAGAATATAAGTAATATCATCAGTCATTTGGCTTTGAAGAAGACATGGCTTGAGATAAAGAGAGCTGGCGAGATAAGTGATGATCTGCAGAGTAAGTGCAGGCATTATTTAAGGAAGTCGCACAGTCTTCCCTATACATGTGAACTGGTTGGTAGGTACATACATGCACTTCCGCTACAGGCAGAAGATATTTATATCTTTTGGAGAAAACTAAAAATTGGAGTTGACATCCTGAATGTACATGAGAGAGACATGGATTTCGAAATGCATGATTTTACCTCCATGTTAGAGGAAATAAGTACGGGTCCAATATCAAAAGTCAGGGATGTGCGTCATCTTATCAAATGTATTATAAGTCTGGTGTTGTCTAATGATCCTTGTGCTCCATTGACAACCCCCCTTCTCCCCTCCCCCTCCCCCCCTCCTCGCTCCCGAAACTGCAGTCACGAAGGGAAGACGGAAGACGAATTCAACCAAAAGGGATAAGTCTTACTGGGAACACTTGTCATCGCATATAGGAAGATAGGAAATTCAAGCGGTTCAGGGTCTGGTTTGGAAAGCAGTTCCAGTTCAAGGTCTGGTCCTAGTCAACGTGGAAGAGGTAGACCTCCCCGTTCTAGTATGGGTAGGGACAGAGGACGTGACAGTGGACGAAGCAGTTTATCTTATGTTGTAAATCCGGATACCCCTTCAATGTCATTCCGATTCAGTGATGCATTTCCCGGGTTCGTGTATGATTTCATTCAAAACTGGAATAATGGTAATTGTGGGTTTAGAGTAGTAGCCAATTTTCTATTCAGGGATGAAAACTAGTGGCCTGAAATTCGTAGAAGAATGTCTTATGATTTGCACCATCATATGAATATGTATATGTCATTGTTTAGATCAGTGGAATATATGTATGAGCTGATAAAAAAGACCTGCTGGGATAAGAGTTCGGCACCTTATGAGCACTGATGGATACCCCTGATCATCTTTATGTCATTGCCAACATATTCAATTTCTATGTGGTTTTAATTGCACGTTTAGGGTCGACCACCATCCTTCTCCTTTACTCTAATATGGATTACACTACTGGAACACTTTGTATAGGATTCAAATCGGACCAACAGCATTTCATTCAGGTATAAAGAATGTGTATTTGATAATCCTTTCATTTTATTGTCTTGGTACTTTATTATTAGGATTTTAGAGCTTCTTAGTACTTTGCATCTTTTTCCGTCTTATGGTTTTTTTTCGTGCTATATAGTTACATATGCGAGATGGATGCCCATTGCCTCCAATGCATGTGCAATGGCAATATCATCGAGATGTAGGGGTCAGTGGGTGAGCAGATCATTATTATGAACGGATTGCAGAGTGGATTCGAAGATCACGTACAGAATATCCAACATGGGCTTCTACTATGTTGTTAACCCTAGTTACATATATGTTGTATGTTTAGAAATTATTTTCTTTTTGTGTCATAGATTATATTATTATTACATTAACAGTTTTCACTTTTTAGTCTTAAATATGCATTATTCCCTTTTAAAAAAATCGTAGATAAAAAGATAAACATAAAAGAACCACTAATAATAAAAATGCCAAAAAAAGAAAAAAAAATAATAAATTCCCACTGCGACAATAAATATAACAAAATGCTAACTACCACGGTAATGCCTCGCAAGTAATCCAACATCCTATCAAATTTCTCTTCCTTCCCGATATCATCTCGTCTAGCCTCACAGGCTATCAAATCTAACAGAGCCTGGGGTAGCATTGGCGGATCAATTGGTACGTATCTGAGGGTGACTGTGAGGGAGGAACCACTGCGTGTAATCATCCGTACAGGCACTGGGAGGAATAACCGAAACACTAGTCCAAGTCTCCGTCAATAAATACAATGGTGCCTCGAGCTAAAATGCCTCCACAAATAAATTCCTCATGACGTACATTCTATTGTTGGCGGGCCTACGTGCCTCCTTAGATTGGAAGGGTGTGCGGGAATACGTTGCCTATATCCGAACTGTCTAACGACCCTGTCAGGCATATACGGCTCAACAAAGTTGAAGTATGCAATGAAGCCGTGCCATGTGGAAACCCAACAATCCCGAATCTCCCGAAGTCTGTAAGGCATCTATCAAACCTCATCAACTGACATCATATCCAGTCACAGGCGAATGTCCAACAATTTATGCTCAGTCTTGTAACTCAATATGGTATACTGCTGGATGTAGGGCTTGCAAGACTGAGTGCTCGGTCTAACTGCAAGTGCAAACATGGGAAAGTAAACGTAAGTCCATGCCTAATATAACAAATAAATACTTACAAAAATATTAATGAAATTATAAATAAACATAAATTCTATGAACATAAATAATATACAATATAAATAATAATAAATATATAAAGATAATTAATAAATATATAATTAAACATATAAATATAATTAGTAAATAAAAAATGAACATAAATAATACCTCCAGTAGTGATCAGGATCTCGCTAACTCCTTTGCATCTACGCGTGAGGCCGCACCAAGATTCCTATACAGATATTCAAGCGTTGTAGCACCCTAAGCAAACTTCCCAGAAGATCTCACATCCTTTACCAGTGGCCAAAGTCTGGAAGGAACTATGTTGCCACTATTATCAGTGAACAAGGAGCTACCTAGCAAATACTGCATGTAATATGCAGCTCTGTCACTCCTGGACAGTGTACTCCACGAGCTAGTGGCAACATTAAATAGCTCCTGACTGTTTATCCCTCCACCAGTGAAACCTAAACTGAGATCACCTTGGACAACAGCTACCAACTAATCCCGTAATAAATGCAGATCAACAACCCGGCCGTATGCAGGGACCCTGAGTATCAGCTCCACGTCATGTAGTCTAACCGTCATCTCACCTCATGGCATGTGGAAGCTATTCGTGTCCGGCTGCCATCTCTCAATAACTGCCGATAATAAGGCCGAATTGGGGTGCTGAAACATGTACGATCCCAAATGCATTAGACCTATCCCGGTCGCCAATGAAACAACCTCTACATCAGTAAGGCTCTACCCTATAAGTGCCATGTAGCATGATCGACACTTCAATAAACCACGATCCTGAAAATAAAACAAATCAATTTCTTATTAGCGTTACATAATAAATCATAAAAAAGAATATACATATAATATAAATAGTTGAGAAATTACATACAAAAAAATTTTAAAAAAAATTAACATGTAGATGAGAGGATAAAGATAAGTACCTCTCCACGCCATATCGAGCTGCCACATGCCACCATATGATGGGATGAGCTCCCGGTCAACAGGACCTCCCTCTGTTGGGCCTGTCTGCTCCCAATTCGAAGCATTCACTCTCTTCCTCTGTGTAGGAGCCAGAACATCACGAGCCTTATTGGGCCTTTTGTTACGAGACCCTGAAATCTTATTCATGACTGACATAAAACTGCCGGTCAACCCTTTCCCTTTCCCGTGACGAGGCCGCCCATCGGATCCACTAGCAGGTGCCACAAGTGCCAAAGGCACAGGCTGCTCCTCGTCTCCAACATCCTCACCGTCATCATCATCATCTCCATCACCATCGCCACCATCATCAACTCTCTCATCCTCCTCTCCCCCAATATGTAGGGATCGGACCCTGTTAGGCTCCTCGCCTAAACCCCTATCACCCTCAAACCTTAAATCTGCGTACTGTCTCCTCATGAAAGGCTCAGGAGATGAAACACTATAATCTCCGACAGTATAACCATGTGTGCTATACGAAGAGTCGGGCTGGACAGCGCCAACCATCTGCTCAAAAAAATCTGCCCATAACTGCCTCGCCATACTAAACTCAATCAAAGGCTCCTGAGCTAAAGATCTGTACGGTATATGAGGACGTACAGTGGGAGCTACTAGGTAGGGATCATACACTGCGGGTGATGGCTGTGAATGTGGATGTGCAAATCCGTATGCCTCATATGGTACAGGGGTGTGAGACAGATGTGATGGGAGGGGAGGTCGAGATCTAAAATGTACAGGCGGTGGTTGGGTAGAGACTCGGGTGCACCTGTATCATGATGTAAACTAGCAGGAAGAGGGGTAGGGGTAGATGAGAGGGCCGATGTACTATGTCCACCCATACCTCTGGACGAAGCTGTGATAGTGCGACTCTGAACTCGACCTGTCTTGTCCGTGATAGGACCAAGATCATCATCTCCTCTATGGCCGCTAAGTCGAACCATATATTATTTATTCAAACACATTAATAAATATGTTTATACATTACAACATTTAATTTTTCCTATATTATTTTATTATTTATTCTTATCGGGATAATGTTATTTTATTTCTACTATTTTATTTCGTACTATTTACTACCATTTAATTTCTATTACTATTATCATTATTATTTTTATTTCATCACTAATATTACTTAGTAATAGTTATTAATTTACATATTATTTTATCTAAACCCTAAACTTTAAGGTCAGGAATAACGATCAATTCAAATTAACATTCAAATAGTTAGCAATTACATAACACACCTTCTCAGATTAAACACATAAATATAAGGTAACAATTTCAAATATGTAACATTTATTCTACATGTACAAAATTAAATAACATTTGAAATAACATTTACTATTAGTTTATTATTTATTCTTAACTGTATTTATTATTTCATATCCGTTATTTTTTCCTTTCACACTATTAATAATTATGGACAAAAAAGTAAAACAAATAAACAAACATTAAAAAAAAAAAATAGCTGCAGGTGACTTTTGCCCAGGCTGGCAGAAGTCACCATGCATATTCGCCCAGCCCGGTGATTGTCTAAGCACATGACCACTAGGTTTGGCAAAAGTTTCTTGTGACTTTCGTTTGACCGGGCGAAATTCATGGTGGCTTTCGCCCAGGCCAGTGAAAGTGACCATTTTTGTGAAAAAAACAAACTAAAAATATGATTTTTTTTTTCCGAATTTAAAGCATATTTTCATGATCTAAACCGATAAAATTATAAATAAATAAGTATAGATTGAAGAACTAACCTTTTTTTTTTTTTATTTGGCAGTAGGATCTCCCAAGATCTGATATTGAAGTGAAGCATTCTAAAGAGAATTTAGAGAAATTTTTTTAGAGAGAGAAAATTTTTATGAAAAAATGAAATTTTTTGAATTTTTTCGAGTTATCCTTATAGATTCTCGAGTTGTATTTATTGACCCCCTTTTGTTTTTAATGAAAGAGTATATTATTGGAAAAAATTCATTAAATGTTACATTTTTTTCATAATGTAATAAGTAAAAAAATAGAGGAAGAATAAATTTTTACAAACTAAAAAAAAAATTAAAAGAATTGCTATTTGCAACTGTTATTCTACTGAGCGACGTTTATTTTTTTTCTTATAAAAGTTTTACTGAGCAACCTCATGAACCCTCATTTCTTTCTTTTACTTTATTTTACTACCTCACAATTCTTACTAACTTCTCTCTAAACCTAACACAAACTAATGATTTCAAGTAGATTTAGTTTTTTCCATAAAAAAGTAGTTTTAGATATGTGAACAAAAATAGAAGCACAAACAATTTTAAAAAATCAATTTTCAAATTAAAAATAACACAAAATTTTTCAAAAAACATTTTAAAAAAGTGGTTAGCCCACGCTGAATTGATTATCCGAAAACCAAGCTAGAGTTGTTTCTAAAATAATAAAAGGGGTATAAACTCAACTCAGGAATTTATATGTATAGCACGAAAAAATTCAAAAAAATTCATTTTTGAATGTAAAATTTTTCCAACTTCAACAAATCCTCTAATCTCTCTCGAAAACAACAAATTTCAACTTCAGATTTAGGAATATTCGATTGTTGTAATTTGAAAAAAAGTTTAGTACTTCAATCTAGACTCATTTATTTATATTTTTGTTGGTTTAAAATTTGAAAATATCTGTTGGATTGAAAAAAATGACTGTTTTTGGATGCTTGAAATTATGCCCGAAACGCACTGAATCGCCCAAACCACTGAACGGAGCCTAACTGAATCGCTCGGTTCGACGATTCCGAGTGATGTCCAGCCGGTTCTGGTGATTGAGAGCGTGTTTGACCGCCCATTTCTTGGCGAATCGCGAATGGACAGTTTGTTAATTTTTTTTGCATTTGTTTATGATTATGTTATTATAATTAATGATTATGTTATTTTTTTTAAATTATGATTAAGTTTATGTTTATTTGTTTATATTATGTTATTTAATTTAGAGTTTAAATAAATTAGGATGAATGTTTATTTGACATGTTGTTTTATACGAATAATACGACTTTATAAACAGATGTCATAAATAAATGTCATAAATTAGGGTTTAGGGTGTAGGGTTTATGGTTTAGGGTATTTGTTAGTGTAAGTGTCATAAATTACCTTGTTATATTTTGAATGATTTTATATATTTAGGGTTGACATTACTTAGTAAAAAAGTATGAATTGCTTAAAGGGGACAATAAATGTAACTATAATCAATTAAGCTTAATGCATAGCTTTAACTAAATAACATAAAGGTGAAGACAAATATATTACTTGTATCGTGTAAAAAGATTTAAATAATATAAAACATGAATTTGACAAATATGATATAATGTGATTGAAAAAAATGTTTGGTAATTTGTTTAGATGGTTCGGCCCGGAGTACGTAGGGGTGATGATGATTTAGGTCCTGTGACAGACAGGACCAGTCGTGTTGAAGGTCGTGTAGTGGTTGCATCATCCCGTGGTGTGAGGGGACGCCACAATACTTCAGACATACCGTCCACTCCTGCACTATTTGGACCAGGTATATATTATGACCCTGGTCCACTGAAGTCTTCCATGAAAATCATATTATTACACTGTCAAATTCAAATTTAAATTATAATTAGGAGGCATTAAAAGTAATACGACATACCTGACGGTACAGTTCACATTTTGTTCTTAGAAAATCGTAAGATATTACGTGGTGGCACATGACTCTTCCTAAATTGATCAGTCTGTATCAGCTTCTCCCCGTTAGTTTTGCAACCTAAGCATGACCGTGATTATATAAACCTATTGCATGGTTGTGCCTCTCATCATGTATAAATAATTGCCAATTTTCACACATGGCCATTTGCTCGCTTTTTAATTTGAAGGGACAACCACACTTTTTAGTCTCGTAAGGACCCTGCCTTTTTACTTGAGCTTCTTCTTCTTCATTGTCAACTCTAGGCTTCATTCTCGGTTTATTTGCACCTCCACGCTCGCAACCCAATGTAACATACGGTCGGCGGTCAGATTTTTTTCTTGAACTCAAATACCAAGTGACAATCAAATACGTGTCCACTTTCATAGCCATTTCTTTTGCCCAGTTCACCAACTCTAGATCGAGTGTTATCTTTAAATAATAGTAGCGAGATGGAAAAATTGAGTGTTGGCATCACCATCCTCCATCCATCTTTGTTTAGATTTCTCTCTCCACATAAGCTCCTCTTTTTTAGGTTCCCATCTAGTTCTTCTTGGAGTAATTTCCTTTGAATGATTAGAATTTGTCTATCATAAGGTTTGAAGAATATCAATTTCCTCTCTTAGAGAAGCAATCATGGTCTAAACATGACAAGAAGTGACTTTATTTCACTGTTTGAGATTAAACTTGAAACTTTTAAGTTCGAACAAAAGCCTAAAGGTAAGAGAGCCTCTCGGTTGAATTTTCCAAGCATGATTAACAACAGTGACTGCTCCATCATCCATGGTCCACATAACCTCAAATCTAAAAGGTTTCAGTTTGGAGTTAATAGGGGCCAAAGTATTTAGCAGAAGGGTTTTGTGGTTAGAGAACACACTACAAAAAAACTGCATTTACCGATGGTAAATAATGATGGGGTACCGACGGCGTAGACGATTATTGTTGGTATTTAGGAATTCTGGCAAAAAAAATGTAGGAAAATTGCGTGCCAAAAAATGACGATGCCGTCAGTATAAATAGTTACTGACGGTTGTCAAATGGAAAGTTTGTCTTAGTTAATTAACGTTTATTTACCTCAGCTTTATCGATGATCTACCGTCAATATTTTTTTATATTGTGTTACCGAGAGAGGGACCGTTAGTTACCCTTCAGTAAAAACTTCAGAGATTTACAAAATCGAGCAAACCCTTTTTCCTTTCCCAATTTTTTTAGCCAAAAAATCTCCCAGTTCCCTTCCCACACCCGACTCGCTGACAGTGAGTCCCTCACCGACATGTCGCCACCGACGCCGCTCACCGATGACCTCTCGCCACCGATGCCTTTCTCTCACCGACATTGCCCCATCGATCTAATGCGGAATGATCTTCAAGAGCATAAAATTTCGTCCAAGAAGTGAGGGAGGGAACAAAGAAAACAAGTGTAACAAGTAGAAGAGAGAAAGTGTCTTTGAAAGGACTTGAAAATGTTAAACTTCTAGCAACCTTGAATATATTAAACGCAAGATCTCAGGAAGGTTTAAACAAAATCTTTTCTTCAAAGTTCAAACAACCTAAGGTATTTTGAACCTTAGACCTTAATGAACAAGAAAAAGACCTCAAGACTAGTTTTCTACAAGAGTGTAGTAACAAGTATGAAGGAATTTTGATGATCAATCTCGAAGCTCTTGGAACTTTCAACAAGTCTTCAAAGTGATTTTTCTTTCAAGGAAGTTCACCCTTGAAGAAGATAGGAAAAAAAAAATAAAGCTAAGAACTAAAAATACTAAGAGAAGAACCTTTGTCTTGAAATATTTCTTGATTAGCTTCTTCAAAATGGAAGACTACATATTTATAGAGACTTGAGGGAAAAATTAGGAATTTTCCCTCTCATATTTTCAACCCAAAATTTAAGCCCCATAAAGGCATATTCTAACCCTCCTATATTTTTAGCCCAAGGATAGATATAACCTATACATTCACTTGATAAGACAATAAAGATGTTTTAATTGCATTTGGACTATTCTAGAGCACTAGTCAACACATTGTCAAAAACATGAGGCAATTTTCCAGCTTTGGCAAAAGGGCTTCTAACCATCTACCAAAGTGAATTTTCAATTTCTAACTTATTCAAAACTTTAGCATATTACCCCATAAAATCTTGGACATCAAAATTTAACCCTTGAAACTTCTCTTGCTCAATTTGATCCTTGTGAATCTTTAGTTGTTTTGCCTTGGCTCTTGTCACAACTCCTTGATGTTCTTGCATGTCTAATCGGTTCACATCAATCTCTCTCTCTCTCTCTCTCTCTCTCTCTCTCTCTCTCTCTCTCTCTCTCTCTCTCTCTCTCTCTCTCTCTTGCCGGTACTCCCTCTTCTCTCTGTGTCCTTCTTTTCTTCTTCTCTCCTATTCCTTTTCTTCATCTTCTTCTTCTTTTGCTGCAGGTAGTGCTGGTCGGAATAGTTGCTGCTGCTGCCGGAACTCGTTGCCGCTGCTAAGGTTCAGGTATTTCTTTTTCTTTGGATTGATTACTTGTTTGTTTTTTGCTATATTTCTGAGATTCTCTAGCATGTCAAAAGAATATGCAGTTTGTCTTTTTCAATTGCACATGAAAATGGATTCTAGGAAATAGTAGGTCACTATTTTCAGTGGATCAACTCCTATTTATATAATTAATACAACAGTA
The DNA here is from genome assembly GCA_028651295.1 of Catharanthus roseus. Classification (NCBI taxonomy): domain Eukaryota; kingdom Viridiplantae; phylum Streptophyta; class Magnoliopsida; order Gentianales; family Apocynaceae; genus Catharanthus; species Catharanthus roseus. Next base: position 11,792,050 of record JAPQWS010000016.1, read on the forward strand.
ATTAAGCAGTTTTGATCTTTTCTTTATTTAGTTAGATTACCCAAGTTACCTGTACTTTAACAAGAAATTCTGTAGATTATTGGAGGTAGAATTGTATTCCTTTGCAAATTTGACTAATTAGGCATTAATTGTAGATGCAATTCTTAAATTGGTGATTTAGATTTTGAAGTATCTATAGCTTAGAATAGAAGTGGAGTAGATTTTTTTATCCCTTGTCTTATAAAATTTGTGCCTATATGTTATATTATGTTATTTTATTAATTTATTTTTTGATATTCTTAAATTATGTTATTTGAATCTATTGTAGCTACTAAAGTATGCTATATCCCCTGGTCGCCCCTTCGTTTTTGCTAAGATTCTTAGTCAAGCTTCTAGTTTTCATTTGAGATTTTGATCTGATTAACTCTTGTACTCAAGAAATAAAAGAAGGATCAGCTCACTTAAGTTTTTTTCGCTGGACTTGGGGAATTACTTGCTTGGTTTTTCCTATATTTATGAGATTCTCTATCATGTTAAATGGATAGGCAGTTTCTTTCTTTTTAAATTGCACCTGAAAATGTATTCTATGAAATAGTTGATAATTGTTTTCAGTGCATCAACTTCCATTTATTGAATTAATACGATAATAATTAAGTAGTTCCAATCTTTTCTCTATTTAGATAGATTACGGAAGGTACCTATGCTTTAACTAGAAATTCTGTTAGTTATTGGAGGTAGAATTTAATTGCTATGCAAATTTGACTATTTGGGCATTGATATTAGATGTGATTTGGAAATTGGTGATTTAGATTTTGAAGTATCTGTAGCTTAGAGTAGAACTGGAGTAGATATTCTTGATCTGTTCTCTTTTAAACTTTCTCCCTATGTTTTAAATTATGTTTCTTGACTCCACCATAGCTATTAAACTGTTCTATATCCCCTGGTCGCCCCTTTATGTTATATTCTTCTTTAATTCTAATAGTTAATGGTTTTTCTTATTTAGACATTCCAAATTATGAAAACAATAATACTATAACTTTTCTTTATGTGAATTTTAATTTGATAGGTTCATATTAATTAGGTGGAACCACTTTTACTTAGCATTTGGGTATCAGAGAGCTGAAATTGATTAAGGTATGAACGACTCAACTTGCAAATTTAGCAAATAATATGCAAGATGAAATTAATGGGGGAAGTCTAGACTTTTTATACCTGTCATTCTTGTTATTTATCATGCGTGGGGGAGTATGGACTCTTTATATTTGTCTTTTGTTTGAATGTGAAAACTTATCGATTAACAGTGTTAAACATCTAACAGTATCCAACCTATCCATTTAATTGAAGCTATATAATGCTCCCCCATTAATTACTATGCATTTCTTTCGTTTCCCCGAGTAAGATTTGAATACAATAGAAGTAAAGAAAATGATGGGAGAATATTGACTATGGCATCCTATGTTATACTCTCCACAAGTGTGGCACATTTTGTAAACAAATAATAATAAAAACTTAAAAAAAAAAAAAAAAATCTACCAACAATATTAGCTTCTATTTTGAGGAATTAAATTTTAATTTTGAATGTTTGGTTTCTATATATCTTTTTAAACCCTAAATTCAGTATATATAGAATTTAAAAGGGAGAAGGTAGAAAGAATTATATTGTTAAAAAGGGAGAAGGTAGAGACACAAGTACCCGCCAGTTCCACAGCTCCCGGTTCATCTTCTGCATTGTCCACACAACTATCATCATCTACAGCTCCTTCTACAGATCATGTGGCTTGGAAGCCGCCCCTCGGTGATACTTGCTAGTTATTGACCCTGAATATAGATCTATAAGTTCAATAAACTAAATATCTTTAGTATTATATAAACTATAATTAAATAGAATTAATATATACTAACATTAATATGTACAGACTATATCCATCTTTGAGAGCCGCCACCCATATCTCAGCTATCTTACAGGAGCGCTCCACCGGCCCTTACCACTATTGGTTTGAGGTCCTACTGGATGTCCATGACATGTGGTGGAGAGAGTTTCTGGTAAATAAATCCAAGTCTTTTACAAGTCTTTAATACTTATAATATTTGGAATGTTTCTTTTTGAATCTTATACTGGTTATACTTATACCGGGAGCATATTATTTTCTAATGTTTTCATATTTCATTGAAATTCAGAAAACATGCATATGGGACCCGAGTTTATCCATGACAAAGATGAGGAATGCATAGGAGGTCAAGGTCGGCGACCAGATGAGAGATTTGCTTGGCAATGCTCGGGGGAGGGGGTGAGGAAGAGTCTTGTTTAGATTCCTAAGATGTACTGGGAGAAGATGATGAAGTATTGGGAGAGTCCTGAGTACAAGGCATTTTGTGAACAGAATAAAAGAAACAAGAATGAGGGACGAGGGGTCGAGGAGCAGGGAAGCACACAGGTAGTTCTATATCCTTCACCGAGTATCAGTTGAAGAGGGTAAGAACTAATATTTGATTTCATTATTTCATTTCGAGACTTATTATAAAGTAATTGATAACTTAAATGTTTTCTTTGAAGCAAGCAAGTTTAACGGAGAGGTTCTCCAAGATCAAACACTTAGAGAAACTCCACAAGCATCAAAGCGGGGATAAGAAGGGGCAGTACGTGAATTTCCATTCAGAGGAGTTTTGGTAAGTTTAGGGTAATTTATAATGTTTTATAACTTACAACCTTAAATTTTATATAATATTTTATAACTTATTATACAACAAACATTTCACATTGTAGAGGAGATTTCACGAGGCCTGACAGAAGGCCAAGGAGGAAGCTACAGCCATGGGCGTTCCTTTGTCAGATGATCTCCAGTTGATGGTCGCCACTGTATCTGGTGGGTTAGACCATAGCTGGAATATTGAGGTGGTTCGGAGACAGCTCATCTCAGAACTAAGAGCAGTCGGATCGCAGCTAGATTGCCACCTTGTTGTTTAGAAGTGGAGCAGAGGATCATGAAATGGGTTGAGGCTGCTGTTTCCAGTGTTTATGCCTTCGACGAGCACATGAGGCGGTTTTCCGAGTAGAGCCACTTGTTGTACACCTTGATGCCACCGATGATGGACATCGTGAGAGCTGCTATGATTGTCGTTCCATCGACATCATCATCGACAGTAGAAGCTGAAGGGACTTCAGATACTGCAAGGGTATTTTCCTCTACTCCCCCTCTTCCCCTCTATTGATGCCCGAGCACCAGCACCGTTGATCTTTACCCCTCCCTCGGCCCTCTAGTGATGTTAGGGATCCTGAGAATCATTGATACTTATACATTTTATGCTTTATGGATGTTTGAGTTTATTAATGTATAATCGGTTTGATGTTTATGAATAGATAGACTGTTTATGGATGAATTTATGTGTGCCGTTGTTATTGGGTTTTTTTTTTTTTCTTTTTAGGGAGTTTTAGGCCGGGTTTACAAATTCTGTTAAAAAAAAGCTTACCGACGAAATACTAATGGCAAGCCCGTCGCAACCAAAACTTTCACAAAAGTGGAAACCGACAGAAATGTCTATCGGTAAATGTCATAGTGATCACCGACGGCAAGAAATGGTCGGTAAGTTCGTGGGTACCTTCGGCATCACTGACAGTACATGATGGTCGGTCCATTCGTAGGCTATACTCACCGGAAAAAAACCATCATCACTGTCATCAGTATTAGTTATCGAAAGAGAACAGGCATCGACTGATCACAAATCGTCAAAAAAATAAATATTTGTCGGAAAGGTCGTCAGTACCAGAAATTCTTGACAGAGGACCGTCCTTAGTTGTTGTTACTGACAAAAAGTGCCCGACGGACAACGTTTGGTCGGTGAACTGTCAATAATATGGTGCTACCAACAAAGGACCGACGGTTTTGCCCGTCGGTAATAGGCCCTTTTTTGTAGTGACAAAGTAGTCAAGTGGGAAACTTCTGCATGAGGGAGGAGAAGTCTCCAACTAGCATTAGCAACCCCTCTATCTAGTCTTTCTTGAATATTAGCTACCCCAGACCTTTTACTATTCCAAGTAAACGGAAGACCTAAGAAACCAAGGTCAATAAGGCTAATATTATCCAAAACCTCACAAAAGCTCGAAGAACTAGGAGAACATACTAGGAGTCCCTCTTGTTTTTTACTTTGATCTCTAACACTGTTAAAATGACCAATGAGTCCATCAAAAGCCTCTTCAATTTTCATTAGACCACTCAAAAAATCAGGCTTTCTAGCAGCCTTTGATATAAACAAAAGTCAATTGCCAATGATTAGAAGGGGGTGGGAAAAGACCATATAGTTAATAAGACACTAATTGGAGACAATAACACGAATGTTAAGAGTAGGTTTCTAGCATATGGTAATACCACCTGATTTGGTAATAGCTGGAACGATGTGAAAATGATGAAATCCAAGAGAATTGAGAATATAAGAAAATTTGAGGGAGGAAAAGAGCTTGATTTCAGAGAGAAATAGACAAGAAGATTTTGTGTGAATTGATAAAATCTTGAACGTTCTTATTGCCAAAGGCCGGGCAAGCCCTTGACAATTCCAAGCAAGGACAATCATTGGGAGGTTAGAGGCTTGCTATGCTCACTTCTTTATTCTCATGAAAGTAATGGAACAGTAGTGGTTTTTGTCCCCCTCTGAAGCACTCTCAAGAGTTCAGTTACCTCACAACTTTTTACCCCATGTTTCCGAACACCAGAGCCACAAGGATAAGAATTAGAGTTTGAAAAATGGTGCCTAGCCATTCGCTTAATATGAATAACTCTTCTATTCACAGTAGTAGCATTTTCTTCTCTAATCGTCATCTCCTTTAAAACTTCTGGATGCTCATGTGAAATAGAATTTAGATGCATATGTCAGAGATAAGAGGGTCAGAAACATTTTGTATGATGTGTTGGCTCGAGTTTAAGGTTCTGAATCGTTTTGGAGAATAGGGTGTTTCAAACAAGGGCATTTTCCTACTTGGGATTCAATATACGTTGAGTTTGGGCTTTTAGGGTCTGGGCTTAAGATAATGGGTGTATCATTGGGGTGCAGTTGTAGGCTATCAAAAGGATGGACCAATGGGCTAGAGGAAGAGGGTTGTGATACCCTAACTCCTCCCCTAGGTTAACTACGGTTGAGTAAGGTACCAAAGTGCTTCTTAGCACTAAAACATACTGATTCACAATATGTGTCTGGAAACTTAATACATATGAAATAGTGGAAGCTTATATATACAAAAGCAGATCTATAGCTTAAGATAAATGAGCTCCAAAACCACATTACCCAAAAGATGTTACAACTGAAACTGTTCTTAAACTGTACTAAATTACTACATGAACTCGTTTCTCAAATCAAATCTACACGTAATGTAGAAGTCTCACAAGATCTTCAAGTCAAGCTTTCAAAAGCTCACAGTTCCACCTCATGGTCCAAATCTCCTGAGAAAACATGTGAACAAAAAGCATGAGCTAAAAAGCTAAGTGAGTCCACGTGGGTGTGTGTGAATGTGCATTTTCACAAAAGAGATGACGCAACATGCAAGGTTTCATGCAAAGTAAGATATTCATTTTTTTGATACTTTTAAAAGAACAGATGCATACCCACATATAAAGGTTTAGAGTGCAACTGAGAAGTCTGAGTGAATCAAGACACATCAGTGCAACCTTCGGGACCTGTTTCAGATCATGCTAGTAGTCGGGCTCAATGGACATATATCCGAAACCCATCACGGGGTCATCAGAACTAAGTTCCAGTATCCCATAGTCAATACCAGCCCAAACACCACCTATACGAAAGTTCGATTTCAGAATCTTCCTCTATATGCCCTAACATTAACCAAATAAAAACTATAAATAAGATCCTAAAGAAATATTTTCATCTTAACAACTTCAGAATTCTAAAATTCAAGTCTAACAATAATATAAAATTTTAATAATATTTTAGGTAGTTATAGGTACGTTATTAAGGGTGGGCTAGATAAGGGCATTGAGGATTTTGGGAGGGAGGGGGTTTAAAATATTCTTGAATTAAATGGATAATGATAAAATACGCGTGAAAATAAAAAAATACGTGTGAAAAATTCAAAAAATAAAATTTTCCCTCCAAATTTTTCTCTCACCCAACTCTCTCTTTTATCTCTACAAAATTCAAGAGCTTAAAACTCAGATCTGCTCAAATTCGACCGTTGAAACTTGAAAAAAAAAAAGTTCATTGTTCTATATTCTTTTATTTACAATTTCATTGGTTTAAAAATTTTAAAAACACAATGGATCGAATTTGGGAAAACTACAAAAGTTTTTAGAAATTTCGGCTACCCAAAATTTTTTTTTAGAGATTGGTATCATATTTTGACATATTTAGTGTCATTGATTTTGATAATGTGTTTTTATGGTATCAATCAAATTTTATATTGATTTTCATTGTGATTAATTGGTATAGTATAATTAGTTTCTTTATGTTGATTTTGGCAATGTTTGTATGTAATCACTCAAATCACATATTGATTCTAATTGTAATTAAATGACATATTATAGAGCTCAATTTCTAATCAAAACTATAAAAATAAAAAAAAAAATTTGAAACCCCCTAATTTCATATTTTCTAACAATTTGATCAATTTTTAACTCTACACGGATGTTTTTTCTTCAATAAAATCTTAAAATCATCTATGTTTAACTTGAATTCTTCAAGAACTTGAAGAAAATTTTAAAATTTTTCAACAAGATTGTAGAGAAAAGAAAGAGAGGAAAAATTTTATGTTTTAAAATTTTCACGTGTATTTTTTATATTTTCATGCGTATTTTATTCGATGCCGATTAAAAGGTGTGTTAGTGTCGGTTTGGATATTGGGATCGAGTTGACTATGATAGGGTTTGTGTATAGGATTTTTCCTGTCAGAAGGATTTGGTTCTTTTCAGAGATTTTCATGTTTTGGGTATTTACTTGGTCAGGTGGCAGAAGGGCTTTGTCAAGAGAGGGTATTGAATTTGGGGTAAATTGTGCGTCCCAATGTCAAAGGGAGTTTTGATGTTGACATGACAATTAAAAGAGAGAAGGGTGTCCGGCATGTTACCAGTTTGTTTGTTATCCGGCATTGCTCCGACCAAATTTTGTCCGGTATGAGGAGCTCGACCCTTTCCGCCGATGATTTATTCACACTAAAAGATCCTTGAGGACCATTTGCTTTTACCCAAGTCCCCAAAATATCCTTGTAAGCCTCGTTTCTCCTAACAAATGAATCTAAATCCTTGCAGCCGGTATCAATATGCCCCAATTGGTCACAGGTGTAGCAAAATTCCGACAACTGGTCAATCTTGAAATTGACCCCCGTTTGGAATCCATCTTTCCTCTTGATGGAGAAACTGGTTTTGATAGGGTCAACTATGATATCTGTTTTCACCCTTATAAGTTTTCACCCTTATCTGCTCAATCCTGAAATTCACCCAAAAATTTACCTTACTCAATAGATTATTTAGAATAACGAATCGAAACGTGTACCTTGATCCATGGCAGTAGAGTGATTTGGAGATTGAGTTTGAATCTTCTAATTGTTACATAGGCAGCCTGATTTTCTCAAAGAGATGGGGACTTTTAGAGGTGGCTAATGATCTAAGTATACGTGCAATAAGGGACCATAACCCTAATATATAGATTTATTTGCTAAACAACCCATCATAGTTTTGCAATATAACCCCTAGGTTTCTACACATTTATAAAGAGACCCCACACTTTTATTAAGATGACAGACCCATATATATAAATATAGATTACCTTAATTGGGTCTTAAAATATATATAATAAACACATAATTAAATTAAGCAATACATGTACGTCTACATGTCCAAATGCTATATAAATACGTGTGCACATGAATTAAGTCCAAAGATCTAACAATCTCCCACTTGGACTAATATTCATGTATACACTTGTCCAAACAATTATGTGATTGTCACTGTAGTAGCTAGAACACTTTAATTTGTCATCTTAAACCAACTCTATCCATTAATTTCATTAATACACTGATCAAAGGGACTTTCACTGCATTAAAAGAACAGTTAAACCCATCATTTGTCACATGCATTAATTTAACTAAATGACTTGAGTTGAGTGTGGATGTGTAGCATGGAAATTACATGTGAATGTAATCTATGCATGACTATTTCCAACTGGTCCAACAAAATTGAGATCACTCTAACATATAAATAGGAAATGAACAACTCAACAACATAGTTTCAATGAGCAAATAGTAGAAATTATTGTCACATTAACAATAATAAATAAATAAAGTATGAGCATAAATATATATATAGACTCCCACTGAATTTAGACACCATCTAAAGATACAACACCCATATGGGTAGTATGTTATGTAAAGACCTTCAGTGTCAGTGCTTTAGTTAGTGGATCCGCAAGCATGGAGCCTGACCCAATAAGCTCAATAGTAATTATACCATTCTGAACTCGCTCTTTTACAACTAGAAACTTGAGGTCTATATACTTAGATTTTGTTGAGATCCTATTATTGTTAGAAAAGTAGACTGCAACTTTGTTATCACAAACATAATTTAAGTGGTCTCTTAATATTGTCAACCACACGCAGTCATATAATGAAATTAAGCAGCCAAATAGCTTGATTTGATGCCTCAAAACATGCTACAAATTCTGCCACCATAGTTGAAGAGGCAATGAGTGTCTGTTTGACACTTTTCCATGATACCGCCCCTTCAGATAGCAGAAAAATATATCTTGATGTAGATCTCATGCTATCTTGACATCCACCTAAGTCGGAATCTGAATACCCAACGATCTCAAATTTATCTGACTTTCTATAAATGATCATATAATGCTTTGTTTTCTGCAAATACCTCATGACCCGCTTGGCTGCTATCCAATGTGCAAGACCCGGATTACTCAAATATCTACCCAGCATACCAACTATGAATGCAAGGTCTGGACGAGTGCAGACTTGTACATACATAAGGCTTCCAAATACTTAAGCATAAGAAATGCCTTCCATTTGCTTGGATTTAAAGTCATTATTAGGACAATGGTTGAGATTAAACTTATCTCCTTTGGCCACCGGAGTATCAAGCGGTTTACAATCTTGCATTCCAAATTGCTATAATACCTTCTCGATGTATCCTTTTGTGATAATCCAAGAATTCCTCGAGAAAGATCTTGATGAATTTGGATTCCTAATACAAAATATGCTTCACCAAGATCTTTCATCTCAAATTGCTTTGACAGAAATTTCTTAGTTTCATGCATTAAACCTACATCGTTACTAGCAAGCAAGATGTTATCCACATAAAGTACTAGAAAAATGTACTTATTTTTACAGAACTTGTGATACACACAATCATTCACAACATTTACATCAAAACCAAAAGATAACATCACATTGTGAAATTTATAGTGCTACTGGCGAGAGGCTTGTTTGAGCCCATAGATGGATTTCTTAAGTTTACAAACCAATTGTTCAAAATTTTTGGATTCTAAACATTCAGGTTGTACCATATATATTGTCTCATCAATGTTCCCATTGAGAAAAGCTATTTTGACATCCATCTGATCTGATGTAACTCAAGATCAAAATGTGCCACTACTGCCATAATTATTCTAAAAGAGTCATTCGAAGAAACAGGAGAGAAAGTCTCTTTGTAGTCAATGCCTTCCTTTTGAGTGAATCGCTTAGCGACTAGACGCATTTTACATCTCTCCACATTTCCTTGTGAATCCTTTTGGTTTTAAAAACCCATTTATAAACAATTAGTTTCACACCTTCTGGCAAAGGAACGAGATCCCACACGTCATTGTCTTTCATGGATTGAATTTCTTCACCCATGGCATCTATCTATTTATGAGCATTTGAGCTTTCAATGGCTTGGCAGGAGGTGATTGGATCATCTTCTACCGAGCCAATGTTTTCCATATGCTCATTAAGATACACAACATAATCATATGAAATTGCGCTTCTTCTTTCTCGAAAGGATCTTCTTAGGGCCACTGATTCTTGAGGTTGTTGAGGTTGCTCCATAGGAACGAAAGGTTGAGGAGCGATCGGATGATCAATTTCAGGCAAAGCCTGCTGATATATATTATGAGGAAGCACAATATTATCTTGTACTGAATTTTGTGTAGGTACGAGAACTTGCACATGTTAAAGAACAACACTAGGAACGAGAACTAAGTTCTCATCAAAGACAAAGTCTCTTTCCTTATCTTCCCTCCCAACCTCAATATCCTCAAAGAATCAATCACTTCCCGTCTCAAAAAATGTTCTATTTTGGGAATTATAAAACTTGTAACCCCCCTGACCGTTCAGAGTATCCAACAAAATAGCAACTAACTGTTCTTTCATCCAATTTCTTCTCATTAGGCCAATAAGGCCTTGCCTCAGCTGGACATCCCATACCCTAAATGTCTTAAGACAGGTTTCTTACCTGTCCACAACTCATATGGGGTTTTTGTTGTTACTTTAGTTGGAACTCTATTAAGTATATAAACTGTAGTTTTAAGTGCATCCTCCCAGAGTGATTCTGGTAAATTAGTATGACAAATCATACTTCTTACCATGTCCTTAAGGGTTCTATTTCATCTTTCAGCAACTCCATTCATGCTAGGTGACCCCGGCATAGTATAGTGAGAGACGATCCCACACTCTTCTAATAATTTGGCGAATGGACCTAGCCGTTGTTCACCTGAACCATCATTTCTGTCGTAATATTCACCTCCATGGTCAGATCTGATGTATTTAATCCTTTTGTCTAGTTGATTTTCAACTTTAGCTTTACATGCGTTGAACTTATCCAAGGCCTCTGATTTCTCATGTATCAAATATAGGTAACCATAACGAGAGTAATCGTCTATGAACATTATAAAGTACTGTTGACCATTCCAAGAAGCCATAGAGAATGGTCCACATGTATCCACATATACTAGTTCTAAGACGTCTTTAGCTCTCTTGACACGTACCTTTTTCTTGTCTGTTAATTTACCTTTAATACACTTGACACATATTGTAGTATCCGAAGTATCAAGCGTGTCAAGAATTCCTTCAGACACAAGTCCGTCAATTCTCCTTTTGGAGATATGACCTAATCTTTTGTGCCATAATGAATAGGAGTTCCCATTAGTTAATTTTCGTTTGGTACTACATTTACTTACATGCAAGGATTCATTAGAGGAAGTAGTCTCAAGCTCATATAAATTATCATGAGAATATAAAAAACCAGTTCCCAACAATTTAGAATCAAAATAGAGACAACACTGTATATTACCAAATGAATAGAAAAAACCTTCTTTGTCCAAAACAGGAATAGAAACTAACTTCCGTCTAAATGACGGTATAACGAATGTCTCTTTTAATTCTAAAAATAAACTAGTCTTTAATGACAATTTAAAAATGCCTATAGCTTGAACTGCTGTCGTACTGCCATCTCCCTTATAGATGAATCTTTCATCATCTCTTGGTTGGCGGTAACTTTGGGAACCTTGCATAGATATACTTATATGAGTAGTGGGAGCAGAATCTAACCACCAAATATATCTTGGCACCAAAACTAAATTAACCTCTGAACAGACAAATGTTAGAGGCATACCTTTCTTCACGCGCCATGCGTGATACTTGGGGCATTTCTTCTTAACATGAGAGGGATCTTTGCAGAAAAACACTTTATGTCTTTCTACTGTTTATTCTGTTTTTCTTCGCTGATGTATCCGTAGTCATTTTGCCCTTTCTTTTCTTGTTACGTTTTGAGAAAGTGAGATTAACACTCTCGACCTTATGTTGTCTCATTCTCTCTTCCTCTTACACTAAATGTGATATGAGTTCATTGACTGTCCATTTGTCCTTTTGACAATTATAACTCACCTCAAACTGGCCAAATTGAGGAGGAAGAGACATCAAAACAAGGTACACCAGTAGATCATCAGGAAGATCCAACTTCAGTATCTTAAGTTTTGATATAATATGAGACATCTCGAGAATGTATTCCCTAATGTTTCCCGAACCATTATACCCCATGGCAGTGAGTTTACGCAATTGCGTAATAATCTCTGCCTTTTCACTTTTTATAAAGTGTTGTTCCAACTGTTCGAGAAACTTAACTGCATTATTCTCATCTGTCACGTTAGCAAGAAAAGTCTCTGGAATTGTACTCTTCATGATCGTTAGACTTAACCATTTGACCGTTCCCACTGAGCCATTTCCCTCCGTTGTTCGGAGGTACTAGTATCCGTCAGCTCAACTGGTTGTGGCTCCCTATTGGCCAAGTCCAGATCCAGACAATCCAGATGGATTGCAACCTTATCTTTCCAAGCTTTAAAATTGGTACCATTTAATGGCAGAATATTACTCAAATTAGTAATAATTGAGCAACAGAGATACCAATAACTGTCACAGAAAATATAATATAACAACAATAACAAAAATAAGTAAAGCTCACTCATATATATAAAACTTTAACAATTCATGGGCTATATTCATAACAAATCCAATCACAAGAATATCGGTGCAACACCAAGTCTAGTCTTTGGACAAAGAGTTAACTTGCAAGTGATTTTCTTGATTGTGCATTATCATTATTGATAACGCACTGCGTTATCATCTAATTATGCTTACACCTCGTAATCAGCCGATGTGGTGGATAACGCACGACCAGTGTGCGTTATTAACGCACACTGGTCGTGCGTTATCTACCACGTCAATTTTTATTTTTTTTATTTTTTGTTTTTTTTTTTAAATGAAAATTTCTTTACATTTTTGTCAAAACTTATAATTTTATAATTTTTTTAAAAAGATTGTATATATAATATTTAACTTATTTTAAGCGTATTTATTATAATAATATTTATATCGTTTTCTTAGAAAATATATTTAACTTTTAACCATTTCATCTCAAGTTATTTGAAGAAGTAATACTAAAGATATTGTAAAAATTTAGAGCAATGATATAGTAATTAGATGAAATTGAAAGAAAATTTTCATTAATAGAAACTTGTTTTATTATAACAATTTCAAGAAAATGGCAAACTTATACATTGCTCGGTCCGGGGTTATTACAATTCTTTTTATTATGTCCCGGCATGCGACATCTGCCACATCTTGGGGGAGAATCCAGATTTCTATAATCCATTTCCCCCTGAAATCGCTTGTCATGTTTCCTACCCCGTTCCTTTTTTATGTTTGGAGGATAAAATGTTAAATTAAAGGAACAACCCTCCAAAAGTTCTCACTCAAGAAAGGATGAAAATTCGCTTGGTAAGTTCTTCTGTACGTTTGTCGCGAATATATCTCCGGCACATAAGTATCTGCTTTTGACCCATTTTTTCTACACACTATAAAAATATGAGAACAAGGTAATGTATATGTTTGCCATTTTCTGCAACTACATGATTTATTATTTATTCGCAATGTATAGACGTTGTTGCCCATACTAGAAACCTTGATCGGAGATTTGACTATGTATGTTCCATCTTGCGGATTATAAGTGGTAACTTTGTGTTCTCTTGATTTTATTTCAATCCGCAAGAACTTGTCAAAAATTCTGGTTGGAAATGGATGCACACAATTTTTCAGCCTCTTTACGGTGTTAGTGAAAGTACTTAACTAGTTTGTTGAAGATTAGTTCAACCAGGGTTTTAAAGGTAGGACCCTAGCTTTCTTCAACACATTGTTAAGTGCTTCAGAAATGTTGGTTGTCATGATACCGTGTTTGTGTCCGCCATCATGCAACAGTGTCAATTTATCTGGGTCCAACTTCATCAAGTAAATGTAAGCATCCACATTTCTTTCTTGAATCTCTTTCATTACACGATCAAATTTCCATTGAATAATAACGCACAACTGTAATGCGTTATCACTCAAGATGACGCACAATGGCTGTGCGTTATGATTTGGGAGTAAATTAAAATTGTTAAAATGTACAATGTGGTTTAGGGTTTACGTTATGAAAAAACATGATTTTTCCGAAATTGAAATTGTTATTTACACCAATTTGAAATTGTTTATTTACACCAAATTGAAGTTGTTAAAATGTACAATGTGGTTTCTTCCTTTATTTACACCAACTTGAAATTGTTAAAATGTACAACCGAAGTAAGTAGTAGAAATACGTTTATTTCAAAAAGTACCATATTATTCAATAATATACATAAAACAAAAAAATCAATAATATATATAAAATTGAATACTCTATATTGAAATTTAATTTAAATATAATAGAAAACCCTAAACTCCAAAATACTAAGTACAACTATGGCCAGTCAGACGGCGTTAACCTCGTTGTCTTTTTCCCAACACGATGTCCGAATCCAAGACGTTGTACATCATCTGTGTCATCCACCTGCTCTTCATTATCAGATGAAGATGCCTGCGATATAGGCTGATGCGGTGTAGATGAACCAGCTTTGCCCGGCAGAGGAGGTGCACGAAATGATTAAAAGCCTAAAGATGTACCAGCTGGTGACTGAAATGGGGCAAACCCTAAACCGGGAGGGGGAGGCGCACGCATATCCCTGATCTACTTAGAAGTGACTAGGAAGGTTGCATCAAACCCAAACTAAAAGATGGTATATCTAAGTTTGGGCTGTCAAATGGGTCAACAGGAGGGTGTCCACCACCAGATCCCTCACCTATCTCCACCTGTCCAGATCCCTCACCTTTCTCTATCTCGACGTGTTTGGGGTCTACATGTCCGGGTCTGCTAGAAAAAGGAGGGACATGAGGGTGTCCATCTCCTACTCTACGACCAGGCTGTCTACGAGCGCCCCTCTTAACTCCACGAGCACCCCGGTCCGGTACGTGCTCCCAGGGATGGCGATGCGACGGCTATACTGGGAATGTCTGTTGGATATCGTGCTATGATGGAGTGCAGCCCAAAGTACCTCCAATAGATACCATGCACCTCCGAATGATCATCTGCCCTTTCTTCGCAAAAACAGCCATCTGTGACGGAGATGAAGGTGGTTCCTGTATCACCACTGAATCCATGTCATCTACCTCCTGCAACATGGAAGTCTAAACATAAATAAATAAATAAATAAAATCATTAAACCGTTAGAAAATCATAAATAAACGAAATGCATAAAAATATTTAAAAAATAATTTGTAGAATGTACCATCATCCGTCTATCGACCCCACCAGGCTGGTAGCTAACTGAATGGGTATCACGATTAGCTGGATTTCCGATGTACACCCGTGTGATTTCCCGATACTATCTTATTTACTCGTCATGGGGTATCATAATATTTCAACTGCCAAGGCAGGGCCATACCTAACGTGCAATCGCCACTGATGCCACGCCTCTACATGGCTAGCATGTTGTGTCCCCTCGCAAGTGTGGTCATTCCCCCTAAGCTGGATCTGATGCAGATTAAGACGAGTATCACATGCATCCAGTATATGCTGAGCCCATGCAAATTGACGAATCACACGCCCGGGATATTGATACTCCACTATCTCATAACAGATGAGTGGGACCTCTGCCCGCCACAGGTCAGATGGAACCAGACCACAATCATGATAAGGGAGCCATACAAACTGTGAAGTCAAAATTCAAAATCAATAAAAATCTAAGTGCTTAAAAAAAATTTCTTTAATTACAAATAATACAAAATATTTTAAAGCAAACCTAATCAGATGGCATGAAATCTAACTGGTCCCTGTATGTAACTAGGGTGTGAGTAGGTAGTTGGCTGCAGTCAAAAGATGTGCATCATATAACACCAAGAGGAGCAAGAGGGTCGGCCTGAACATCCGTCATCAGCTGAGGCTGCAATGCAGATATACGCGACCACGCCCAAATCTGTACTATGACTAAGGCTCCCCTTATCTGTCGTGCACCCCCCAAAGCTGCCGTGCACAACTGCCAATATAAAAATTCAAGTACGCAGCTACCCCAGCTATATGTCCTGATGACATCAATATCCTCTAATAAACTGAGGTAGCGCACATGAACCAAATTCCCTGAGAAGTCGGGAAGTTGACCGTCAAGGAGTAAAAAAATAAATCCACGAGCACGAAAAATAAGATCATCATCGGTCTATGAACCGGTAAACGCTCTCAGGATCCAAGCTTCCAAGGGTTTCTTTTTCACCTTGTAACCAGAAAAGTGACTAAGAGACCACCGTAGAGCAAGAAGTCTCTCAATCAGCTCAATCTATCCCTAAACCCCATAATGCCTGCATATCCTGAAGGGTCATTGTGACTTCACCACAAGCCATGTGAAATGTGTGAGTCTCCGGTCTCCAACGCTCAACTAATGCAGTAATAAGAGCATGGTCGAGCCCAATGTAACCACATCTGGACACTCCCCCTAAACCAGTCCTGTCAATAAGCTCTACCAACCTACGTGGAGCCGTACTGTAACACTGGAATAGATTGCGACCGAAACACCTACACTGAAGATCAGTGAAACACGTCTCATAGTCCCCACTCCATATCAACCTAGACCAGTGCTCGTGCTGTCTTGTCAAAACATCAGGGACTTTGGGACCCGGATGCACGCGGGCTGGGACTTCTTCCATCTACATTATTTACAGTTTCAATTCCGGTCAATATCTATAAATTAAAGTAAACAATTTTAAATAAATTATAATTCCAAACTCTTTAAGGTGTGTTGTTTATGGTACAATTATTTTAGGGTTTTAGGGTTGGTATGATTTTTAACATATCAAGTTTATTGTTTTTAGGATTTTTAGGGTTTTTAATGTTTTCATAATTTACGGTTAATGTTTAAAATATTAAGATTTTAGGGTTTTTAGGGTTTACTGTTACAAAGTTTAGAGTTTTACGGTTTAATGTTTAAAATATCAATTTTAGGGTTTTTAGGGTTTACTGTTACAAAGTTTAGAGTTTGACGGTTTAATGTTTAAAATATCATTTTTAGGGTTTTTAGGGTATACTGTTACAAAGTTTAGAGTTTGACGGTTTAATGTTTAAAATATCAATTTTACAGTTTTGAGGGTTTACTGTTATAAAGTTTAGAGTTTTACAGTTTAATGTTTAAAATATTAAGATTTTAGGGTTTTTAGGGTTTACTGTTACAAAGTTTAGAGTTTGACGGTTTAATGTTTAAAATATCAATTTTAGGGTTTTTAGGGTTTACTGTTATAAAGTTTAGAGTTTTACGGTTTAATGTTTAAAATATCAATTTGTGGGTTTTTAGGGTTTTTAAGGTTTTTATGATTTACGCTATATGATTTCAATATTATGATTTTTGGTTTTTAGGTTTAGTCCCTATATATATTTCTTTTTTTAAATAAACGTCTTCATATTGATAATAGCATACAATTAATTATTAAACCCTAAATTTTCAAGTTTCGGTTCTACTAATTACAAAAAAAAATAAACAAGTTAAGTAAAAAAAAAACTCAAATTCCAAGTCCCCATCTTCTCTACTAAAAAACTTACAAGAAAGATGCAAAATAATTATCTAAATAAATAAAAAAATTCAAATAATCATAAAGTAAAGTAAAAAAAAATTACCTAATTATCAAGATAAATTCATCAAAATAGTTCATCACCCTAAAATCACTTTTGCAATACAAAACACAATTATATACATAAATGATCAAATTTGCATAAATTTATCAATAACAACAAATTTAAACATAAATCCAAACCCCGCTTTCTCAAAAATAAATTATTTCAAATTAACAAATAATCCAAATAAATTTCATAAAAATAGTTCAAAAACAACAATTAACAAACCCAAATAAACAATAATTAAAATTAATACATGATACACCAAATAATTTAAATAAATAAAAACTTACCGAAAATAAAAAATGCACCTTCGTACTGATAAACTCTATCTACTGTTTTCCACTCCAAAAATCTAACAACCTTCGTACTCCAAGGAAATCTCACCGACTCAAACTTGAATTTCAAAAATTGAACTAAATTTTTACTGTAAATTTTGAAATAAAATACAAAAGTGTAAGAAGAAAAGAAGATAAAAAAGGAAGAAAATAAAAGGAAGAAGAAAAGGACTTACCAGCGGCGGCGGAACAGCGAGAGCGGCGGTGGCACACAAAGAAAGAAGAACTGGATATGTTTCGGTAGGGAATGATGAAAACTTTCGGGGAAGAAGGAAGAAAGAAGAAAGAAGAAAGAGAAAGAAAAAAGAAGTAGGCGGCGGAAATAAAGAAGCAAAGAAAAAATGAGGAGGAGGCGGGAAGAAGGAAGCCAAGAAAAAAGAAGGAGGCGGCAGGAAGAAAGAAGAAAGAAGGAAAGAAGAAAAGAAGGGGCGATAGGGTTTATAACGTGATAATGCACGGTCATCGTGTGTTATCAGCCATAATAACACACAATGGTTGTGCGTTATTGTGACTGATAACGAACAATGGCGGTGCGTTATCGCTAGCTCGATGCCACATCACCGCCACGATTACGCCACGTCCTTAAGCACGATTGTTAATGCGGGTAAATACTGTTATTAGTGATAATGCACAACCATTGTGCGTTATCTCAGGTGATAACGCACAATGATTGTGCGTTATGGCCATTCCAGGATTAAAAAAAAAAAAACCTGAGCCACTTTAGTATTCATTTTTTGAAAATGGATTAAACAAAGAAAAAAACCTAACATAAATCATACTTCTAATAGGGTGTGATATCTGAAATTTTTTTCTGCTAGATACACCAACGAGCATAAGCAAACGAGGTATTCTAGGGTAGACCAGTGGTAGAGGAATGTTGATGGTTTGTGCATCCTTGTTCTAACCAATCATGGAAGGAAAGGTTATGAAGTTGGGGAAGATCTATGTAAAGGTTAAGAGTATTCCAGACCTCATTTGCCTTGGGTCGCACTAATGATGCCCCTTCCGTTTTTGTTGAAATGCAAGCAAAAAAAAAAAAAAAAAAGAAAAGATCTCATTTGCCTTAGGACAAAGTTTTACATATTCAGTTTTCTTCTTCCTTGTCATTACACCATAGACAAAAAGGACGATCAATCGCGCGCACACACATATATCAATATATATATATACTCATGCAACAAAACACGGTGAATTTAATCACGTGCTTTGCATATGTGTATATATATGTATATATGAGAGAGAGAGAGAGAGAGAGAGAGAGAGAGAGAGAGAGAGAGAAATATGTAATTTCAATAGTCCTTCACTCTAAAACACAAAAAGAACAAATGTAAATTAAAAATTAAAAAGAAGGGCAAAGTCCTCCCTCTTCATCTCACTTTAGTTAATTTACATATCTGCCCCTCTCAATATGTGCATGTAAGTATATAGCTGAATAGTGGTGCAAACTATTCAAGTAGAGCAAAGCTTTGACTTAATTAAGTCGAGTTTTATTAAATGTTTTTTGAACTTGAGCTCGAGCCGAGCTTCACCAAAGCCCATTTCTTTATCATCTCGAGTTTGAATCGAACATAAGCTTTTCACAAGCTTTTGTCGAACTTTTATTTATAGTAAGTTCATTGTGACACGTTTTTGTAAAAAAAATGTGAATAGATTATTTTAAAATAATATTTTGGTATCATAAAAACAATATATAAGACCGATTAATTAAAAATATAAGAGTAAAAAATATTAAGTAAATTTAATTATAAAATTTTTGTGAATTATGAGTTCATAAAAAAATAATTAATATAAATTTATTAATTGAATTTACGACTTTTCGTTTATAGTAGTATATGACTCAAATTTGAATAGACACTTTAATAAAGTTCATAATAATTAAAATTTTATTATTCAATTAAAAATACATTTGTAACCCTATACCTGAATTTACTGTGTTATGCCGCATGAGTACCCAATTGAGATTGAAAAATAAGAAATTCATAATTGAAGGACTAAAAATATTAAAATTAAAAAAGGGAGCCTATTTTTGCAGTTTACTCAAATATCAAAACTTAAAACATACCATTCCAATGAAAAAAACCCCTACCAATTAAACCTTTGAAATTTTTTCCTTAAAAAAGGAAAAAAAAGAAACCACCATCTCAGCTCACTTGTTTTCATACTCCAACGTTTTGCCAAAAGGTGCATAAAATGGAGAAACAAATACTGCTCTTCACTACTTTTGACAATGAAAAAATGCTACTCATTCTTAAGCAAATTAATACTTACATAAAATGAACAGATGACACTCATTCTTCTCCTTAGGTAGGAGCTCTGTAAGAATATGAGCTCTGTAAGAATATCATCTTACAGGTCTAATTGAAAGACCAAAAATTTTTCTTTTGGTTAGAAACAGTTGGATGATGATGGTTAGAACAGGCTTCAGTGCAGTCTCTTTCGAAGACCTGCTGCTAGGCATTCCAAATATTTGCACCTCATTATGAAGCATTCTGTTTAAGTCTTCATCTCATCCGATGAATCTGGCCTTCTATCCCGCTGAACAGCCCGAGGAACAAATGTCAAGCCACGAGTATTTCGGCGGCCAAAGCTTATGGATGACGGAGTGTCTGAAGTGCTTAATTTAGAGATTGCTGAAACGAGGTCATTCGTAGCATCTCTGTCTATTTGCATAGTTCTTGAAACCTCTTCTGTATTTGCTAATGATTTTTTCTGCTGATTTTTCTGCCTTTGTTTCTTTGATGGAGGAGCTTTCTTGAAGAACTCAAATGAAGTAGGGAATTTATGCTTGTCAACCAGATGTTGTTGCCGACTTTTGTAGTTTTTCAACTTAACACCACAGCCTTCTACAAGACATTCATACTACCAGCACCAAAGAACCAGAAATAATATATGTTAGAAAGTCAAAACCTAAGTTATCAAAGCAAAAAAGTATGGAAAAGGACACTTTTTTGCACCCATACACTGAAAATTAACATCTGATAAATTCATAAAGCCAGGTGACTTTTGAAATTTATAGAGGGAAAAATTCAACTTTGTTCAAGCTGTCTATTCAAGGATAAAAATGAAGATTGGAATCCAAAAGAAAATATTACCATTGGAAAACCACGAGCAACTTTTGCTTGGAAAAAAGAATCATGAACCTCGGAGACATGAATGCTTAGCAGGCGTGACGTTGGATAAACCCTTGAGCAGACGGAACAAGATGCAGAATGCCGTGCCATGTAGTGATCTTCAAATGCATCCAACGATTTCAAGTGTGCCCCACACCCGACAATAGGACAAAATATTTTACTGCCAAATGCGGGATAAAATAAGATTCATACTCTCTTTACTAGCATGCCCAAGAGAAGATAAGCAGTTAGACGCACAGGTTCGGGTAATATAACTAGGGAATCCTGGCCGAAACTCTAGTGGTAGTGGAAGACCATGAGTGCATGACAAAACGCTATGGTGTTGTTGTCACCATGGTAGAGCAATGGCAGGAAAAGATTCTTTCTTTGGTTGGTTGTTTATTTGAAGGGGAGATAATGCATATTTTTTACTCTAAGAAGAACAAAAAATGATAGAACGTGTTATACGTTAATAAAATAATACTCACTATCACTTAGTTGAGTCCAAATCCGGTAGATCAGCATTTGTTTGGAATGTCTGTCTTTACAGAAAATCCCAAACGTGGCTAACCCATGCTATGTTGGCATATACAACACACCTTACATGAGATGGATTTATGCTTCAAGTGGCCGTATATTATGCAAACATAAAATTATTATATAAACAATCAATCAATTATGATGGCAGTGGAAGCATTAGAAGAAGGGTAGGCCCTTCGATTCATATCGAAGCTATGGTTTTTGAGGAAGAACCAGTGGAAACCTAATTTAGGGGCTAATTTAGCAAACCCTAGGTCCTTAAAGAAGAACATAAAGCCAAAGGCTATATTTCATATTAATGTAAAAGATATAAAGTTGTCTTTACAATGTTAAATAAAAGAGAATTATATAGTAATCCTAGTTTCCTAACCTATCAATGATTCTTAACTTTTAAGAAATAATTCTAGTTTCCTGACCTATTAGGGATCTTAATTGTCCTGCATAAGTTCTCCTCCTGTTAGATTGAGGTACAATTGAAACGAATAGTCGCACATCTTGATGAACTCATTGATCGAGAGATAAATCAAGATGGCAACGATGATCCAGACATGCCAAAAGGTAGTCATGGAGAAATTCATCAATTGATACCAATTGATGGTGGTGGAAGTATAAGAAGAAGGGTAGACACTTTGACTCATATCGAATGGAAACCTAATTTAGGGGCTAATTTAGCAAACCCTAGGTTCTTAAAGAAGAATATAAAGCCAAAGGCTATATATTTCATATTAATGTAAAAGATATAAAGTTGTCTTTACAATGCTAAATAACAAAGAATTATATAGTAATCCTAGTTCCCTAACCTATCGGTGATTCTTAACTGTAAGAAATAATTCTAGTTTCCTAACCTATTAGGGATCTTAACTTTAAGAAAATAACTACTATGGAAACTAAATCAGACTAAGATTCTACATTATAATAAGACAATAATAAACCTAAATAAACACTGATTTTGTCCTGCATAAAATTAATTCAGGGACAATCACAATCCAGTGCTTTCCTGCATAGTAAAAATGATCACAACGAAATATTCACCTGCTTTCCTGGTCCTCCATGTGGCGAATCTGCTGCTTTTCTTCTTCAGTCAAATCCAGTGCAACCTGGAGAAGAAGAAATTAAGGTCCTATGCTGATTCTTATTTGAATGTCATATAGATGAAAAACAAATCAGCACCATCAGGCAACAGGTCACTATTGATATCACCAGAGAAATGTATACACTTTTCAAAGTTATTATCTCTTAATTGGACTTCAGTCATCAAGTAAAAATCATTTTCTCTTCATTTCAGACAGAGAGAGAAGGATATTCCACACACTCACTAAATAAAACAGCAGTAAGAAACTTAAAGGATGGTGGCAAAGTAGCTCAACGCCTCAATAGTTTCTTAACCTGCTGAGTGCTGGCCTAGCAAAACGAATGTACCAGTAATGAAATTATTGGAAGGAAGGAAGGGTAGGCGGATGCAATCATGTCATCCAATTCAAGGGTTCATTTTATAGAATCCAAAAAGAAAACATAATCAGATTTGAATTTATATAACAGTTGCTATCTCTTCACTCAGATGAACACATAAATTGACTCACAGTTACAAACTTAGAAAAATACATCATAGAATTATAAACTTCCAAAACCTCGTCCCGTATATGTTCCAACAATCAATTTGTATAAATTCATAGCAAAATAAGGGCTTTGTAAGTAAAATTAGAAACCTGCTTGACTAGGAGTTCTCTTTCAATGTCGCCGGAACGGAAGAAGGGTGAACCCGGTGGTAATCGTCGTCGAATAGGTCTCCAATAGGGAAACCCTAGGCTCTCAGTGTTCACTTCCACCTCCATTGCCATACTTGGGCGTTATCTTCTTCTCTAGTTCCAACTTTTCAAAATCACCGTCCTCGTCCGACCAATCTTAATCTGAAGAGAGAAAAGAGAACAAATGGAATGGCTTCTTTTAACTCTTGCGGGGCTCCGTCCCAATTACAACGGTAATCTGCGGGCACAAAGAATGGGTTGGGTCGTTGGATTGGACTCCAAATGATGTAACAGAAGACCTCGTACCTCTTTTATTAGGCCCAAAGTTTTTTTATTTGTTTAGGAAACATTCGGCCCAAAAGTTTTTAGATACGTCTCGATTTGTTTGCCTATCTTAGTATTTGTGATACAAATGTCTGAAATATTTTAAAAAAATACATATCATACACAAACAAATATTACATGTAATTAATTTATTAAAAATAATGCAATTATTGTAGTATTTGTAATTAATATATTCAAAACATTTAACAGACATGCATATCAATATGCGTAAATATATAAGAATATTCTTTGAATGGTTCTCCACTTCACCAATATTTGTTATTTTCATAACAAATTATGATCCTCCTTATTAAAAAAAATATAAGAATAAATACATTTATAAATAAAATGCCAATTTAAAACTTTATGCCTTCTAACACATATTTTCTTGAAAGATAACTAGACAATTTTATTAGTTTCGAATTGAATGTTATTTCTTTGTCAACATTTATAACTTCAGAGCCAGGGTTAGATATTACATTTTCTTTTTTATTCCATGTATTAATTTGAAAAACAAATATAACATATAATATTATTAATTTATAGAACATCATATATAATAATAAATAAATATATATAATTAGAATCATACTCCTTCAACATGTAATTAAATTCCAATGAAAAATTTTACCTTAACAACTATGAAACAGTAAACCTTTGACTACCTCTTTGAATATTATAATTATTTAGTTTCACTTCAAAAACAAATCGATGAGATATGAGGTCGTTCATTATTAATTTAAGAGTATTGCTTGCCCATCCATCCTATAAAAAGAAAAAATAAGCAGCAAATTTATTAAACAACAACAATACAATAATATATAGTTCATATATAATTAATTAAAATATTTCTACACTATAAATCTTACTTCTAGATATAGTTCAACAACTGTCTTAATATTATATCCAATAACTTTTTCAATCTCTTTATCGAAAAGGATGAACCAAGCGCTTATAATTTCGATGCCTGCTAAAACGTTCAACATATACCTTACAACAACTTTATCAATAGCATTAAACATATATTAATTCATACAAATAAAAATAGAAACGTATTTATTATGTTTATACTACACATTTGTATATGTTAATAGTTAAACTATAATTTACACAGATAATATTATATTGAAATTCATTTATTTTGGATAATCAACATCTTTTGAGCAATTAGTACAATAAAATTTTGATTCAATCTCCATCAATTTTCTATAACACACAATACTCGACTTGTAATAGAAGTCGTTATTCATATCAATACTTAACACTATGACCTTGCAAGTGTAACATTTCTCCACCTTCAAAATGATAAACATTTAATATTACATTTTAGAATAAAATATGGAAACAATTCTAAAACATACTTGTAATGTAGATATGATGTATTATTACCTCAGGATTAGCATCAGAGACAATATGAAAAAGCTCAGATATTGTTTTTCTTGTTTTTTGAAAAGAATTTTTTCATTTGACTCAACATTTCTTTGATTGTGTGTCATCTTAACTTCGCACGAATCATTTTCTCTACAATCAAGTTATAACTTAAATAAGAAAATTAAAGTGTAATACTAAAAATATAAAAATAATATAATTTTAAAGTAAATAATACCTTGTCTCATATGCATTAACCTCATGTATGTTTATATTAGCATAAACCTTACTTGCGCTTGTTGTAGACAAATTATACATATTTACACGAAGATTGGAATCCAATATATGAATTAATATTTAATAAATTAATATAATTTAAAGTAATACCTCTGATCTTTTTGCAATCATTGAAGAAATTATCATGCTCAGTCATTCTACACTTGCTTGTAGAATGAGTGGACTTTTGGCGTTTCAATGAGTATATTGTCATTAATATGATGTGTTGTTGAACCTCATACTGCTACTTTCAAAGGAGTATCACTGTAAAAAAAAAAAAACATATTTAGAGAAAATAAAAATAAGCAAATGAATATAAATCTATAATATTTACCTCATATCTTTCAATTAAATTCTCAAATTGTAGTTTTTCTTCCATGTACAAATATCTCATGAATAGAATTCATCTTTTACAATATTCCAGTAACATCTAATAAAAGAATAAACAAACAACATCAACAATATAATACATTGATCCATCATATATTTTATAATGTAGAAATAAATTTTATATCCAGCATAAAGGAAAATACCTATAGTGTATATGTCATTTTGAAAACGGGAAGGGATATCTTTGAATTCAACGAATTCAAGTTTATGCATCTTAATAGTTGTGACGACAGTATTGATACTCCTTCCCACAGTTCCAAATACAAAAACAATCATGTAATTTGCTTTAACAGCTCTGTATGATTGTTTGCTTTGAGAAACTTGAAAATTTTCAATAAAATAAACATGTCCTTCAAGCAGTTGACTTATGCACTTTTGTATTAAATTAAATAGTACAATTGTTTGAATGTGCGAGTCTTATTAATAAACACCAAATAAGTACATGATGATATCATTTAAATATTTAATTTATATATTATAAAACGTATAAAATTAAATAGATTAAAGAATTTCAAAACTTACATATTCATCCAAAAGAACCATTTCGAGAGAAATTGATTTTCCAGTTGCAATGTATGTATCATCTCACATTTTAGTGACTTTAATCTTAATCTTCTTTCTTGCAACAACTGATTTTAAATCTTCAAGAAATTGATAATTGGTAATCATTCTGCTGCCGTTGTACCTATAGTAAGAATATAACACATTAGAACGAATAATAGAACAAAATATTTAAAGTAAAAGCAAAGTAATACAAATGACATCAATAAAAATAAAGTAACATGCACAATGTCAATATATATTTCAAAATATTTTACTATTACCTTCATATATATTGCTAAATATATCACTATACACTACATTTTTAACCATATTATCTTCACATTTTCCGTTATTGTCAATGTAAAACTTCAATCCGTTGTGTGAAGTAACTCTAGAGACAGCAACATATAACTTACCATGATAAAATACAGTTTTTGGCAAGTATACACCAATATTTTCGAATGTGTGACCTTAACTTTGGTTAATTGTCATTGCGAAACAAACTTTTATTTGGAATTGCCTTCTTCCAAATGGAAATGGCCACTTCAAATTTGACAGAGACATATCAATTCTATTGATATAATGTGTAACTATTGTACAGATTCCTGTGATTGTCTCTGTTTCTATCACACTTCTCCTAACCTTTTAATGATTAATCTTGTTACGTTACACAAACCTTTACTCTAGTTTATATTGCGCCAAGAGAATTATCGGGGCAACAACTTTTAGTTCTAATGCATGAGTAGGAATTCCTAAAAATTTCAATGTATTTAGAAATTCAGGAGGATATAAAGCCACTTGTTCATCAAATGATGCAGTACTTGGACAAATTCTATCAGCATCCAAGTAAGTCTTTATATCACCAGGAAGCAATGAAAGAATATAAGAGTTGACATTATCCATAATGTCATTTGTTGGTGCAAAGATTGTTCTATTGCATATATATTGTGCATCATTGAACTTATTTTGCAAGTCAGGATAGATTGTATTCACAATCTGCTCAGTTGTATTAGGCCCTTTCTTCATTAGAAGATCACTTGGAACACTGATCCAAGTAGGTTTTTCTTCATATTCTAAGGCAACCGAAGGCAATTTCTCTTCACCTAAATCTAATATCTATTTGCTAAACTCTTTAATTTCTTCACTTAAGGTGAGAGATACATTCCTTAATCGATATTAATTCTAAGGGTAAAGACCTTATACTGGAACCATATATCTCTGGAATTGCTTATAGAAACACAAACAATATCATCTTTACTGCCTGTAGATATGACTGGCAAAATTTGTCTGAAATTACCCCCAAGCACAATAGTCTTTCCTCCAAATATCTTATTCTGAAACTGTGGATCCACAAAGCTCATTATATCCCTAAATGAACGATCTACAGCTTCAAAAGTATTCCTATGTAATATTGTTGCCTCGTCCCAAATAACTAAAGAAGCCTTACAAATCAACTTAGCCAAACGAGATCGCTTAGTAACAACACAACTTAAATAATTATCAATATTGACAGGAATTTTAAATCTTGAATGTACAGTTCTTCTGCTAGGCAATAAAAGTGAAGCAATTCCAGAAGAAGTGACATTTAGTATAATCTTACCTTGAGAACAAAGGAAAGCTATTAATATCCTCCACAAATATATCTTTCCAGTTCCCTCACTACCATAGACAAAATAAACACCATCCAAACCTCTATCCACATCATTTAAACAGTATCATGCACAGACAATTGCTCAGTATTTAATCCTCTGTATAATGTAGAATACTCTTGAGCAAGCAACGGTTTGTCATAATTTAATTCTTTCGAAAGCAATCTGTTTGTAAAGCCAGTATTAAGCTCAACTTGAAGAAAAAGAAGCATGAGAAATTCTCTTAAAGATCTATTGTTACTATTTAATATCTTCTCTATCTCAAATAGAGCATAGTTTTTCAATTGATCTGACGTTAAAGATAGTTGATCGGAACCTAATAATCTTTTTTGTCGATACTAAATATCATCTGAAAGTATTTCCCAATTCCCTTCTCAGAATCCTAAAAGATTCGCAACTTCACAAAATAGTAAAATTATGACAAACAATTCTCATGGTTGTTGTCCAGTTTGCCATTGGGATGCTTCTCTTAATGCCTGATACCTTTCTTCATTGCCGCCCAACAAACCTATAACATACCATGCTTCCTTAAATGTTGCATAAACCATACCATTAACAATTCTGATATCTTCAAAGCTTTCAATTCCTTTTACTATGTTTAACAACATACGAAAATAAAATTTTTCCCCTGCAGATGGATGTACATAGTAAATTCTACCGATAGATTTTTCAGATTTTCTCTGAGACCAAATCTTTTCATTTTGATGCCAAACAAATCCAGTAAGAAAATCCACATAAGTAAGCAATTTAGCATACATATTATTCTTATTAACATGCATCCATTGAGTAAACATTGTATGATGAATATTCTTTCTATTCATCACATAATCTAAATCGTCATCATCATTAAAAACCACTGTATATTCATTGGGTAGGTGGAAAGTCAATCTCTCAATAGAAGGATGTCTATATTGTATCTCAAATTCTAACAATCTACAACATACTTCAGAAGCAGACACGTAACGATAATCTAAAAACTTTTTAATCTCATCCACTTCTCTGATACTTTGAGACCCATCAACATGATTACTTGAAACATTTTCCTCAATAATAAAAATTGTTCTATCCTAACCCTTGTTAATGTACTTGAACAAATATTTTATTACCTTTCCTTGATTACACCATTCAATATTGATATGAGCTTGGTACTTAATAACTAAGTTAACATTATAGGATGCAAACCATCAATTATCAATTGTCACCCTATTTTCAAGAACTGTTCTCTTATTGTTTCTCCTTCTGTAAATAGGATATCCATCTTTCGAAATAGTAGTCTATCCACTAAAATCTTTCAGATAATGCTTAGAACATCTATCATCAGCCATGCAGGGAGACTTTTTATTCGCAGAACCACAAGGACCATGTATCATGAATTGTACTATTGAATTGAATGCAACAGGGTCAGCGTTCTCATCGGCAACTCGGCAAAAATTACTCGATCTATATCAGATTCTATAGTATACTTATCATCAGGGTGCAAAAACAACAATATATGCGCATGCGACAATCCTCTCTTTTGAGATTCAATTGTATATATTGCTGTAAAAACAAAAATACAATAAGTATGAAATAGTAGGTTAACGAATCTAAAATTAATGATATATAATATTTAACCATGAGTACCTGCCATGACTCTGCTAAAATGGTTATTTTTTTGCAAGTATTTCATCAACTTGTCCAACTTTATTTTGAACATGCGGGCAACAATATCCGATCTGTTTTCACGTTTCTGTTCAGTATAAATTCTAAATACTTCTAAATCTCTGGCCACTTCGAATTACATGTAAATGTTAAGAAAATATCTAGACAACCGTAATATCTACAAAGAGCCATTGCGTCTTGATAATTTTGCACCATATATCTAGGTCTAGCTGTGTACGAAGATGGTAAAACAAAAACATCGACCAGTCGAAGCTGGTGTTGTGTCACATCTAATTACAGCATCTCGCAAACCCTTATACAATTCAAGCCTCAACGTTTTTTTTGGTTAAAACAAACCCATTGTAATTTTGACTCTTCAATGAAAGTGAATGCATCAACAACAAATTGCTAGAAAAGTCTACTACCTCGAAGTAGAGTTGTACCCTCATTTGGTCTTTTTTCTGAATCCTACATGCATAATATTGCCTCATACTTATGGATTTTCGTTTCATTATGCTTGCATTACTACTTCCAATGTCCTTTGCAATATCAACATGAAATCCATCTTTAGCATAAGGAAATAAAATAGGGTAATGCATAGTGATAAAGCTTGGATGCAATTCTGTGATTCTTTTCAAAACACTTCATTCTCTTCAATTATGATATCTCGATTTCCACAAGTACTTTCTCCATCACCACCTATAAGGGCAGCAATTTCAGAAGTTGTTGGCAAATTATATTGTCTTCCATCTTTATTCCTATTGCCAATTAATCTTAACCACACAGAAACATACTCAGAAGCTTCAAACCTATCGCTTGCCATTCTTAATATCTTTGCAAGTAGATTATACTTATTGAGCATCTCTTTCAATTCTTGAACTATCTATGCACATCTAACGTATTTTCTCTGTTTTCTCCACACAAAGCATTTATTCTATTACTAACCCCATTAGAAGTATTAGATATATATATATATATATAATTGCATAAACTGCGATCGCTGACTACTAAGAGGTAGTAAATAACCAATTTTGTGATGATTTTGTCCATTCAACAGAAAAACATATGGTCTACCACCTCTTTTAATATTTTTATCAATTGAGCCTCCCATAGATGAAAAGGCAAAAATTGAATTATAGGCCCTAATATTTTCCCTAAATTTCATTGACCTTCTATTACCTTCATAATCTAACAACTTTTTCAAACACTCAGGAGTATCTTTTAGTGGTGGAAGTTTAACTTCATCGTCATAACAACACATAGTAAATTTCGGAGATCTAGGACATGTTGTTTTATTATTTCTTTCTTCATACCACATAATCGCTCCATACTTAGAACAAAATTTAATTAGGATAACCGAAATCCCATGGTTCAATATATTAGCCTAATAATTGAACACAAATATAATCTCTTAATAAATTTATTGATACATACTTATGGTTATATAAAATTTTAATTAAAATCTTTTTACGTACGTGGATTAGTATTTTCCATAGGCTCGTTGTTGACACGTCTTCCGTTGAGGCTATCTATAAATGAAATAAATTATTAGTTATTCATATTTTAAATTTTAAACAACTTTAAGACATTAATTTTATTTTATGTTAAAGAAGTTTACTTGTTTCACTATGACACGTTGAATTAGTATCTGTATTCATAGTATCTTCAACGATAATGTTCTCTTATACTGATTCTGTCCAAAAGAAGTTACTTTGTTGAGTTGAGGATTGGCCTGGAAAGTGTTTGATCTACTAATGACGTTATAAAATGCTAGTTATATGAAACAATTCTGAAATGGTGTGACACACCATAAGTTTCATTCTTTGAAAATTAACTTGAGTTGTCCTTAATCTCCTCTTATTCCTCATTTGTTTGATGATAGACTTTCTCAATTCTTTAGCATGTCTAGCACGTTTATCACGCTATACACGATTCATCTATAAATTAATAAAATATTTTTAATAATATGTATATTCTAATAATTCATTAAAACAAATATTCAAATAAAACATATAATACTTTAAAGCAAATTTAACCAAACAAATTAAATAATGCGAATGCTTCATGAATTATGTTAATACATTGATAAATAATAAAAAATATGTAGCTAGGAGAGTAAAAGTTACTTGAATGGTACATGGTGGAACAACACTCGTTCGTGTT
Source organism: Catharanthus roseus (assembly GCA_028651295.1). Classification (NCBI taxonomy): domain Eukaryota; kingdom Viridiplantae; phylum Streptophyta; class Magnoliopsida; order Gentianales; family Apocynaceae; genus Catharanthus; species Catharanthus roseus. Next base: position 11,823,593 of record JAPQWS010000016.1, read on the forward strand.
TTAGTCGTAATTCAAATGTTGCAACAATCTCTACAGTACACTAAATAAACATAATAAATTAAATAATTCAAAAGAAGTTTTAATATGATATGGAGATAAAGTACATAATTTGGGAAAGGAGGTGAGTCCAAATCAATGTTGAAAAATTGGATTGGACCGGCCGGTCGACCGATTGAATTGGGAACCGATGAGTTTTTCGGTTTAATTTATAATGAAAAATAATGTAGCACTGAAGCGCATAAATTCGGTCAAACCTAACCGGTTTAATCGGTTTAACCATGAACCACCAAAACCCGGTTCTTGTTAAATTTTTTTTAAAACCTAAAATCTAAAGGTATATCTAGATAAACTCTGAAACTAAAAATTTCTTCACTTGAGAAGAAAGTCATTTAAAATTTGAATTAAGGAAATTGGAGAGAATCTATTTTTAATAATTTTATTTGATTTGATTTCAATTTCAATAATTTTCTACCTCTAAAAATTAACATTGCCATTAACTTCTCCATAATTTAATAAATAAATAAGGTGAAATAAAAGATTTTTTCCACAAAAATGGATGCCCAAATGAATTTGTACTTGGGTTAAAAATTATTGGATAGAAAAAGTATCCAAATGCACCCTAAAGTTTTTACTTGTGTGTTTTTAACTTTTTTTTTAAACCTAAACCAAAAAGTGTGAATCGACTGTTTCTCTCTCCTCACACACGACTACTTCTTCACTTTCCTCCCAATCTTATCACCAAATTTATAGCCCTCTCTCTCTTGTCAGCCCATCGTCACTGTACCACATCGCCTCTCTCAAACCGTCGTCGCCTCTCTCAGACCATCGCTGCTGCACCTCGTCGCCTCTCTCAGCCCGTCTCTGGCATCATCCGAACACGACAGTGGAATACTCTCTACTGCTTCGCCGGCGCAACACATGGGTTTATTAATGACAATTCTTGAGGGTTGTTATTGAGTCAGTACTACAATGGCTCGGGCTTATGCCGGGTCGTTGATTGTACCAGATCCAAATGCTTCAACGGGAGTTCAGTCATTTTAGAAACATTTCTGGACTCAAAATTTTGTATAAAGCAGAGAGGAGACAGCTTCAATCGGCGGTCGATTTTCTATTGCACGGTGGCTCGGGGAATAGGTGATGTGGATTTTCGATTGTATGGTCGCTTGGGAAGAAATAAATGATGATTTAGAGAGGTAAACTCTCACTATAGTCTTGAAATGCAGATTTCCAGTATTCTTTTACTTTGGAGGTGCAAGGGTATATAAGCTATGGTTGTCTTTCTTGGATATTGTTTATGTAACTGCAGACTGTTTAGAAGTCCTAGAAAGTAAGTATCATTTTTTTATTCGGACTTGTTGCACAAATAAACCAGTTATACACCTTTCTATTTGTTCTCTTTCTTCCTAAACTCTCACTTAAAGTTAAGGTTCTCTATGAAAGCTTTATCTATTTCGATTAATTATCTATTCTCTAATCAAAATTTTAAATTTAAATTGTTTATTAATATGCTGATTTTATTTGCTTATCAACCTCAGGTAATGAAAGGAGCAAGGCCAAGGGCTTCTGCTAAGTCAACACGTCCAGTTCCTGTTCATATACTTGGGGATGTTGTGAAGCCAAGCAGACAAAAGCCAATAGTTCCAGAGCTGGAGAAAGATATTTTGGATCAACTAAGCACTAGGAGAAAAATTCACTAAACTCGAAGCTCCAGGAAGCAAAAGGTGCAGAAAACAAGGTAGATTGTTTTATTTGTGGCTATAAATTACTGTTACCTAGTATTGAATATATCTATAGACTTGAGATCTTTGTTAGACCTAATCGCCCTTATGAAGCATACTAAGCTTCTTGAGCAACTGTTGTTTGTGTGGCTATTTTAATCATTACAATTGATATAAAATGGATCTCCTAATGTTTTAGTTGCAAGGTTACTTAGGTTTTCAGAATATTAGTTTTCTATGTCCCATGGCAGTCTGGTAGGAACTATATGGCTCCATATTTTTATATAACTTATGTATTTTAATCTTTTACTCATGTTTAGTATAGTCTTTTTGGATAAACAGTTACTTTGCTTGAAATGGACAACCATGAGTCTGTTTGAATTGTTTACTTTTGTTCACGTGCTTTGTCATGTTGTTCCCTCATTATCAAATAGTCATTATATTGTTTATATTACTAAAAGGATCTTTGATGGTGGAGCTTCTTTTGATTTTTCCCATTCTTTCCCTCTCAAGCTTGGTGGAGATTATACTACTCCAGAAAGATTCTTTGCCATACTTATCTAATATTTCAGTTGGCACATCCATGCATGAAACTTTTGCTTGTTTTAGTATGAATTCAAGACATCATAATACTAAATTATTTTACGAAATTTTCTTTACACGATTTAATTTCTATAATCCAGATAGCTTATTGTGTTTGTCTATGTATATGTAAAAGTTTGCCATTTAACCCTGTTGTAAAACATAACAATCTCTACTGTTTTCGTGTGTATAAGTAGTAAATTACAATTGTGCTATCCTTGTCTTTGAATATTCATAATTTCATTTGACCTTAAGAACATGAGAATATCATAATTAGATAACATATCCTCTTGCTTTGAATTTAGGTTCAGATTAGAAGTTCAAATTTATATTAATTTGTTGTTTGCTATCAACTAATATTATTAAGGCATATTTTTGGTTCGAAATCTTGAGTGTTAGGTGCGTGTTAATATTATCTTTTCTGTTCCTTTTGCTGGCCATGCTAATATATATTATTGGTTTGTAATTAATATTTAGATGCTATTTTCTGATTCAGGGTGGATTTTCTTGCAATTCAGATGGCGAAAAAGTGTGCAAATGGGCAGGGAAACAACCTGAAATTCCTGAATCAACTGGTTGGTACATTTTTTCTGGTTTATTTTTCTGGTTTCACACATTCCACACACGGATTATATTATTTTATGCTTTCGTATCTTTCTTTTTCCCACTGCTTTTTATATTTTCACCTGATGTTAGGTTCTGTTAGATACAAATTGCTGTATCTTGAAGATTGTGCTGTATTCTTTTGTAATTTTCACAGACTATGCACACATGGGCTACGTTTTTGTCATTTTTGTGGTGTTATTTTCTACTATTTTGCTTATTTAAATTACTATTAGTTGTCTTTTTGCTCTCATTAGTTCCATTACTGTTTGGAATTCCTAAATCAATCGGCTGGTACATCTTTTATGGTTTATTTTTTTGGTTTCACATATTCTACACACGGGCTATATTATTTGGTATTTTTGTATCTTTCTTTTTCCTACTCCTTTTTATATTTTCATATGATGTTGGGTAAAAATTGCTATATGTTGAAGAGTGTGCAATAGTTTTTTTTGTAATTTTCACACACTATGCACACACGGGATACGTTTTGTCATTTTTGTGGTGTTATTTTTTACTATTCTGTTTATTTAAATGACTGATAATTGTTTTTTTGCTCTCATTAGTTCCATTACTGTTTTTCTTAAGGTTTAAGGTTTAATCTCCAAAGTTTTTTTTTTTAGACATTATAGTCCCAAATTACACGCTTGATTTTATGTGTCTTCAAATTAGACACTTAACAAAGTTTCAATATATTTTTCAATGGAAATAACTCATGTGAAATTTAAATAAGTTATTTTAATGTTATTTTTATATCCTTCATTATTTTGATTTGCAGTAGTTTTGTTTACAAATTTGTGCATAAATTATTGTTTAAGTTTCCAAGAAAGAAAGATGTATCAATTAATCAATCCAAGCACTTAAGAGTAAGTTAATATTGTTTCAACAAAAAATTAAAAAAAAAAAACAACTTAGCATAAAATTAGACTGAAAATGACATTTATTGTTATCTTAAGAAAGAAATCATACACCTATAGAATTGAGATGAAAGACAAACTAAAATGTTGCAAAATAATAATAATAAATTCAAAATACATTTAGTAGTAGTAAACAAACTGATAAAAAAATTAGAAAAGATTAATGTGTTGTATTGAAATATTTCTATGTATATGGTTATGATTATGCAAGTATTTTTAATAATTCATTGTTGTTTTCATTAAATATAAAACACAACTTCATTAAAAGATTAGAAGAAACATAGAACACACTTTAATTGAATAAATTGAAGATCACAATAACAATTATTGCATCTAGAAAACTAAAATACTTGATTAAAAAACAAATCTAAAAAATAATATAATTCCAATCGTCACTAAAATTATGATAATTAGGGGGGTCTTAGGATCACTTTCTTTTGTCTTCTATTTACAGAAGAATCATCATGGTTGCTCCCATTGCCTACATCTAAATCATCTTCAATTATGAAGGATATTTTATCATTTAATTGAACAATCACTTGTTGAAGTTCTTCTTGTAAATCTCAAATTTCTTGTTCAAGCATTGAAATCCTATTTTTCATGGTATTGCATTGATTCTCATATAATTACTTTTGTTCAAAATTAAAATAAAAGAATTTTGAAATTGAACAATTGTTGTAAATCTTTATATAATTACTTTTGTTCAAAATTAAAATAAAAGAATTTTGAAATTGAACAATTGTTGTAAATCTTTAATAGCTTCTGTAGCCGTATTTTGTTCTGCATCTTCGGTGTTTTGATAAAAAAAAAAAAAAAAAGACTTTCTTCATATTGTAGTGTTATTGGATTTTCAAACATTACAATAACTCGTGTAAATCCATAGGGATTTCTAACGTGGCTCCATGTTGGATTTGATATTTCATAAAATTGCCGAATTTTATGGAATAATTGAACATACATGACTGAAAACACTTTTCTTGCCATAATATCCTAGACCAAATACATAAATGTTAAGGAATAGTTAATAAAATTGCAACAATATTAAAATTTATAGTAAAACCATCAATTTTAGAGTTAAATATTAGAAGAATATGAGATTATATAAACATGTGAATAAATTATTAAATTAACAAATATAGACTTTACCTCTTGAATGCAAAAATTTTTCTTCATAAATTGAAATAAATTGAGTTTGCCTTTAGTGTAATAGAAAGGTGCCCTTGTTTTGAAAGAATCGTGACTTTATTTTTAATGGCAGAATATTGAGAGTTTGAGAGCAATACTGAGAGTAATAAGTTTTATGTTGATTATGCTTATTTATATTTATAAAAGTGTCATGTGTTTGACATGATAAATCTGAAAAAAAATCAATATTTCATATCATTGTTATTTTCTTAAATATGTATAGGCAATAATATATATATGTATATATCTGCATTTGATGAATTAGAGATAGTTTTAAATTATTAAACTGTTGATTTTTAATAAATAGCAGCAATATTTTATTATAATATATTTGAAAAATTAAATCTTGAAGATTATTTATAGTTTATTTCATAAGTATGAGTTATGATAATATATTAGATGAATTAGAGATATTTTTAAATAATAAAACTGATGTGTAATTAAGTAAGTAGATATTAAGATATATTATTATATAATAGAAATATTCACAAAAGAAAATTTCTAGTTATATATTAAATACATATTAATAATTTTATTAAAATATATCTAAAAATTAAATCTTAAAGATAAGTATTAGTTTATTTAATAAGTTGAGGCGAATATATTTAATATATTGGATTATTTGATTTAAAACGATGACATGTATAGCCTGTCATTTTTTTTTTAGGTTTAACGGCAAAATACCCCTTTAGTATGAGATAAAGCACTTTTATCTCTCTGATGTTTAATAATAGGCCGTTTACACCTCACCATTATTAGTCAATTAATAAAGTCAAAACCGTTAGGATGCTAGTGAAATTACGTTGTTATCCTTACTACAATAATTATTGATAAAAAAGCCAAGAAGCCAAAAAAAAGAAAAAAGCACAAAGTCTCCCTTTGCATGTCCCGATAAAAAATCAAAAATGTCAACCAATGTTGCTGTGGTAATAATTTCTTCCAGATTAAAGCTATTCCTCTACATCGGTCTAAACCAGAAAAAAGAAATTGGACTAAATCAAACTTTTTTTCTACGAAAAACTAAAAAAGAAAATACCAGAAAAAGAAAGAGAAAAAAATCTGCAATCTTCATCACCATTTTTATTGATGTAAACCTGGTAAGAAATTGGACCCAAAAGACCAGGAGAAGAAAGAGAAAAAAAATCAGCAATTATCATGCACCATCTTCATCGAACTAAACCAGAATAATAGATTAAACAAAAAAATCCACGAAAAGAAAGAGAAAAAAATCGGTCGCCGCCTCTATATTCTCTATTGCTACCCGGTTTCGCCACCATCTGTTCTATATTTTTTCTTCTTCCGTTTGATTTTACCGGAAAAAGTACCAGAAAATTGCAACCCATTTGGATTTGGGGATAGGACTTTGGGAAAATCATTCCTTTGTGATGTTTCTGTTGAGGTATTTCAATTTCTTTGATGAAATTCTCAGGCATGACTCTGAAATTCTTTCTTCCCCTTTTTTTCTTGATGTAGAATTGCTGATCATCAGATAATGATAAGACAAGAAGGGGATTTATATGTGTATATATGGAAAGCTTGAAATAAGATGGCAAGGCTAACTTAGCTAGGCTCCACAATCCACACCACTTTTCTTTTTTTAATTTCCTTCACCGCCACTAACAGTAGAAAATTCATCCGCCGCCGCGTCACTCCTCAGTCCTCACTCTCGCCTCTCTATTCTCTTCCCCTTAATCTATTTCTCCCTTCTATGAATCTGTCGAAGCAGGTGGAAAGAGACGTTGTGCTCCTTTTCTATATTTTTGTTTAGTTCTCTGGCTTTCTGTCAATAGTGGTAAGGATAACAATGTAATTCACTAGTATCCTATAACTTTATTTAACCTTTGACTAATGATAGTGGGTATAAACTGTCTGTTATTAAACATCGGGTAAAGCGTTTTTATCCCTTTACTAAAGGAAGGGTATTTTGTTATTAATTCTTTTTTTTATATTATTTGATAAATTTGATTATTATGATATATTTGTTATTACAAGTATATTTAAATTAAAACACTTATATATATTACAAAATCATTCGCCATTTTATAATACTATTTGATAAATTTCCTCATTGTTTGGGGTGCGTTATAAAATCAATAACTATTTTGATTTTTTATGTTATTTTCATTATTTTGTTAGATAACTAGATATTAGGATATATATTATTTATATAATAGACATATTCACAAAACAAAACTCTAGTTATATATTGAATAAACATAATTAATTTTATTAAAATATATCTAAATATTAAATCTTGAAGATCATTATTAGTTTATTAGAATTATATTTAAATTAAAACCAGTTGCATATATTGCAAAATCACTCATCATTTTGCAATAATATTTGATAAATTTCCTCACTATTTGGAGGGTAAGATACGGACTTAATTTAATGAATATGAGATGGGGTATCATTGTCAGAAGAATAAGGTGGAGTTATGGTAGGGGTTTATTGTTGTTTGTTAATTGATAATTTGATGTAATACTTTTGGTTTCTTGGTGTTCCTAGCTATAAATTTTATCTGGGGTAAAACTTAAAAAGCCTAGCAATCCTTTAACTTGCTGACCTTAACTTCAAAATGGTAAAATTTAGACTTTGAATTGAAATGTAAAAAAAGTTAACTAGTTAAATAAATTAAAGTGTATATTTGAAAATTTTACTTGTGTAACTTTTCTTTTAGTCTTTTAAAAAAAAATTAATTAGGTCCCTATTTTTTTTAAATTATTAATTATTTAAAGAAATAATAGTTTGGCTTTGTAGCTCTGATTGTAATTCATATTTCCAAATTGGAGGTTGTCGGCAAATGACTATCATGACTATTTTTGTATAGTTAATGATAAAAAATTTTGCAATAATATTATGTCTTTAAACATACATTATTAAGAAATTATAAAGTGAATATAATAATTCGCAAGTTGCATGAACATTTCTCACCTAACTTTTAAAATTATGATTTAATAAGTGATATTAAATATAGCTCAATATAACAACTCACTGATAAAAAGCATTTATGATAGAATGCTCAAGGCCAGTTCATCAGTAAAGAGCAAAGAAGAAGAGATTTTAGAAAAGGGTTGGTGATATTTATGTAATTTTATTAGGATTGAAATAAATAAAATAGGGATTTTAAGAGGAAGAAAAAAAGGAAAAGGAGGAAAGGAGGGGGGTTTGGAGAGGTGAAGATTGTTTGATAGTGTGGAAAGATTAAGAAGTTTATGTTATGATTTTGCTGCTACTCATACGGTTTATTCTCAAGTATGCTTGTTAAGGAAGTTGATAAGAAGATTGTTGACCACCTTTAGAAATTTCTCCTAGATAAATTGAGTTCCTTGTTGAATGGAGTTTACTTGTAGATTAGGAACAAATTCTTTTACCTTTTTTTGTTTAGAATATTTAGATCATCCAAGAAAAAGATCAAAAAATGTAAGATGAAAAATAAGAAACTTATATCATCATCATCATATAAATACTTTGAAATACTTTTTTTTATTAGAATCCAAGAAAGAATGATGAAATAGTTAATACAAAAGAAGCTAGAGAATAAATAAATAATGAAAATTTAAAATAACTAAATAAAAATTAAAATAAAAGTATGTACTACTTCTTATGCATTGTTCATCTATGATTTAATCTCTTCAACTAATGAAGCATATGCTTCATAGTCTTTTCTTTTTGCTTCAGATATTTGTCGACACTACAGCTCCACCATCTTGCACTTTTCAAGCATCCATTTCCCTGCTACAGAAATGGTACCTTGTTCTTCTTTCTCAAAATACTTTTTAAAGATTTCATGATATCTTTTTGTTGTTTTTCAAGCTCTTCTAATTCTTCTTTAATTTTATCTCGGTTCTTTACAGGTCTCGCTTCTTTAGAAGATCATCCAAATCTTTGGGAGTCATACTTTCTGCACGTTTACGTGTCAAATTTACTATATGATATTAGATTATAATGTATATAATTAGTTTTTATAATAATAAATAGAAGAATAGAACAATTAAAGGAGAATAGTAAATAGAGGATTATTGTAATAGTAAATAGTATTAGATTATAATGTATATAATTGGTTCTTGTAATAATAAATAGTAGAATATAATTAAGGAAGAATAGTAAATAGAGGATTATTATAATAGTAAATATTATTATTAAAAAAATAATTTATAACTTACTGGTTGATGATGAAGATGATGCCGCCATAGTAGAAGCAGAGGTTCTAGGAGTAGAATATTCTAGGAAAAAACATTTCTAATACCAAAATGGTTTTAGGAGCAAAAATGTTCATAGTGCATATTTATAGTAGAGGTTATAAGAGATAGATATCAAAATGTTTTAATTTAATAGTTTGATTCTAATTAAGGAAGTAAGTGTTTATTAGGTAATTAGTGATATAGAGTTTATATTTGAGATTAATATGTTTCCTTTTTTGATAACTGAGATTATCGATTTTTAAGTTTAATTTTTAGTAAAATTTCGATATTATAGATGGGAAATAAGGAGTTTTAGTTTAATTAAGATTTTTTAGGCCAATTGATTACAAAATTTCTGTCATAATATAGACAAAAAATAAAGAGTTGGAGTTTAATTAAAACTTCTAAGGCCAATTGATCAGTATATTAAACATTATAAATAATTTGATGACTTAAAATTAAGAGTTTTAATATTTTAAATAAACTTCAGATAACACTTAATTTTATTAATTATCTTTTATTTTAAATTTTATTTATTTTTGTATGGGGAGAAAAAAGGAGGAAGGTGCTATGTGGTACTCTAATGGGACTCAGAATGGCTTTGTTTTAAATATATATATATATATATATTATGATGGAATAGAGCTACAATCAGAGATGGAGCTTAGGGGACATGCCAAAAAAAATTTCTTTTCTTTATATTGATTAGATAAATATGTATATATGTATATGTTTTAGGTTGATAATAAAAAAATTTATAAAGTTTGGCCCCGTAAATTTTTTTATTATTACATGAGGGAGAAAAAAATTTTGGCCCCTCTAAGATTAAACTTCAAGCTCCGCCACTAGTTGTTAGTGTGGCTGAAATTTAGTTTGACTATGTCGAACTTTCTAGCTTGATTAGAAATATACCCCATCATTTGTAGCTACAATCGTACCATAAGACTTTATGTCTTTATGAAATGATGCAGGGTTTTTGAAAAAATTACAATGGCATGGATCGAAATTGAATCCTTTTTCTCTTGAGGTTGTGTTTGCTTCCTAGTATTGGATTTGAATTAGAATTAGAATTCAGAATTTTATAGAATTCTAATTCTTTTGTTTCGTAAAACTATAGAATTATTATAAAATTCATTTTATAATTCTAATTCCTTTATTTGGAAGTCCAAAAAAATTACAGAATTAGAATTCAAAATATAATATTTACTCAAAATTTGTTTATCTAAGAGAGAGAGAGAGAGAGAGAGAGAGAGAGAGAGAGAGAGAGAGAAAGATGAGCATATAGGTGTGTCTATGATTTTTAGAGAGAGAAAGTGTCATGAATTTTAGAGATAGAAGGTATTGTGAATTCTAGAGACAGAAAGTGTCGTGAATTCTATAGAGAGAAAGTGTCGTAAATTCTAGAGAGAGAAAGTGACATGAATTCTAGACATAAATGTCATTAATTCTAGAGTGAGAAAGTGTCGCAAATTCTAGAGAGAGAAAGTGTCGTGAATTTTAGTAAAAGAAAGTATCATAAGTTTTAGAGAAAAAAAAAAGTGTGCTTAGGTGTGTGAAAAATGTATAAAATTATATAATTAATAATGGAAGAGATGTATATGAAAATTTATAGAATTGGAATTATAATTCTTAAATTTTGATTTTAAATTGGAATTGGTAGATTTTATAGAATTAGAATTAGAATTCCCTTGCCTAGAGTTGGTCCAAGTGAATCTTGGCCAAAAAAGCTCAAGTCAATCAAGTCACAATTACCAACTTCCCGCAGTAAATTAGCTCGGTTCCTCCAAGAGCTTGATCCTCCCACTTTTTCTGAATCATCAAGAATTTGATTAAAATCCCTAGTAATAATCAAAGGGAACTTCATGCAATCCCCCAGCTTACTAATGTACCTCCAGAGCTCCTCATGAAATCTTACAACTGGTGATGATACACTGCCGATAGAACCCATTTAACTATGGTCCCCTTCCTAATAGCAAGATTCACCATTTGGACATTTTTAGATAAGAATTCAATGTCAAAGTGATCCTTTTTCCAAAAGACCCATATACCCCTTGCAAAACCAATCGCTTCAGAGGCTGCAGAACCATCAAATGTGCCAATCATCAAAACTCGAGCTGTCCTCGAACCCGGGATTCTTGTCTTAGTAAGAATTAAAATAGAAGGTTTTATATGTAAGAATAAGCTCTTTAATATTCCTAAAAAAAGCTGATGATCCTGCCCCTCTACAATTCCAATTGATTATCGTCATAAAAAATTAATGGGACATAGGAACCTAGTTACTTAGCGTAGTCTCTGCTCCAACTTGAAGGGCTCTATCTGAGTCAATCGCTCCACTGTCAGACGTGGTACAATCCCCTCGTGTATCTGGTGGTTTCTCTGGGATCAATTCCACTAGTGGATTTCCACCGTCACTCGGTGGCTGAGGTTCCATGCTTCTAAGCTCAGCTTTGGATGCCAAGTGCACACACATCCCTGACCCCAAGGCTTAGGGGGTGTTAACTACCTCCATGGGATCATGCACTATGGAGAGAGATTTTGACGGGCCCAAAGATGTTTTTACTGGGCCCATCGAAATTTGACTCCTTTGTATCTCCTTGAGAGGAATTCTTGTAGGTTGGGCCGCCTTTCCTTTCCCATGGGCCACAACCTTAGCTTTAGTCCAAGATTTCACCTTGCTTCCAATCACAATACCATGAGATTTGGTTTCCAGCTTTCTTTTGACTCGACTTGCTGGGTTGGGGGACACTTTGGACAGTATCTTTGAGTGCCTAGAATTCAACTGGCCATCTTTCAAGCCTGCCATGGAACTAAGCATTGTGAATCTAGAACCATCAGTCCCTCCCTCAGCCTGCGAATTTGATGTATTCTTGGCTGTACATAACTCTAACATTGACACACTTGTATTTGTACGGCCATTCGTCCAACCCCCATCGTACCTGGATGCCCGATTTTCTTCTCCCAAGTAGCGATCCGTCCTACCTTAGTTGTTGTCCTGGGACCATTACTTCTAACTCGTGAAATACCACCAGTGATAACTTGTTGCCAGCATCCAAGGCTAGTAGGGGTGAGCCATATCTGCCTTTCCCTTCACTTCCATCCTTGATCGTGAGTTGCTGACACCGCTAATTGATGTTTTCACTGTTGGCGGCGGTGCCAGTCGATTAGGACAGTACTCCTATCGGTGGTCGTATGTTTCACAATCGAATCGTACTTGGTGTAGGCCCTTGTATTCCACCGGTTGTTCATGGCCTAAACCTCACCATAGGCACCATGGTTCTTTCAGGTTGACCTCTACACAGACACGAGTGTAGCGGCCCCTAGTTGCAAGGATGGTAGTGTCATCCACCCGTACCACCTTTTCCACCTTGTTACCCACTCTCATAAGAAGTTCATCATTGAAAAATTCCACTGACAATTCAGCTAGTAAAATCCATACTAGAGTGGAGGAAATTTCCTCTAGGAAGGGCCTGAAATTTGGCCTCCACTTACTTACAAATAGATAATGTCCCAACAAAATCCAGGGGCCATTTTCTAACACCCTGTAGTAGTCTTCTTTGGAGAAAAATCTGACCACAGAAAACCCTGTTCCATATCCAACATTTCAAAGCCCTTGTCTAAACACCAGAGATCCTTCATACTTTGCTCCAACATCATTCTAATTCCATAATTAATTGTTCAACCAAACAAAAGAATTAGAATTCTAATTCTAACTCCTCGATTCTATGGCAGCAAACACATCCTAAATTGCTTTCCACTCAAAATGGAATTGATTTTTTTCCCGTTTTAATAGGAATGTGCTTTCCCCAGCTCTATAAGAAGCCAAATGTTTCAAGGTAGAATCGCACATGGAAAGTTTACGACTCTCTTAGGGACTTGCTCTCCTATAAATAGGTACCATCTCTTGCTTATTATTGGAGAGAATTTTAGGTATCACACACTCATTATGATGTCTCTATGACATCATCACTAATAATGATATGTATTCTTGTTATATTTCCTTTCTTGTTTATTATTATTTGAGTCTTGTACTGACTTAAGCATCGGAAAAGGAATAAGGCTACTCTCCTGACTGCTTGTACTTTTATTTCAGGTCTAACTGCCACATGATCCAAATCTTGCAAGACTAGAAGCGATTAGAAAGCGATGGGATCTACTCTCCAAAGGCACTCCGATGCTTTAGTTAGTATAAGTTCTCGGGAGGGCGATTCAGGCAGGAGGTAGAGTGCATTTATGACTTTGTATTCAATGCACAGTAAATTAGGAGAGAGGGGGCCTTTTATAGGCTATTATCTGGGCTGTCTATTCTTTGCATTGTGTATGGACTGGACTAGTCCAATCTACAATCTTCTATTATGCTTATGTTTGGGCTGAGCTCATGGTTGTTGGATTAAAGTCTTTTATCGATAGGCCTTTATCCCATTAATCTTGATTGCAAGGTCCTATCATATGGTGCCCACTGCATTTAATCACTCACAACCACATTCGAATCCCAATTACTCTTTTCTAGTATCATTGAGACTTTAAGAATCTGGAGAAGAAGAATTGCAAAATTTATTTAAGTTCAATTAATTCTTCTTTTCTTCTTCGATAAATGGAATTTCTCCACTAATAGGAATGTGATCGAGATTCCTTGTTTTCACTATTTCCACTATCGGGTAATGTACTTTAAGAAAAAAAGCGAACAACAGGAATTATATATCACTATGATATCGAGACTACCTTCTCCTTTCAGGCAATGTTGAAAAAACTGGACAGGACCGGTTAGACCGAGAACAGGTCACTTGTCTGGTCAGGTTTATTATGAAAACCACTTTAGAAGTGAATCGGTTAAAATTGACCAGTTTGACCGGTCGGACCGCGATAGTTGAACCTGATTTTTTTTTTTTTTCCAAAAAATTTTCAATTCTCTATATTTGAATCTCTTCCTCAAATGTCTTTCATCAGTTCCTCTTCATTCCTACATTACTCTTCTTTTGTTCAAATCCCTAAATCAATTTAGCCATAAACCAAAAGAGCCAAAAGAACTAACCCTTCATTACAAAAATAAATAAATAAATAAAATTACAACAAAGTCTCTATTACATAAAAAAAACAACAAACTCTTCGAAAAAAGTCGATCGTTTATGTTCTGAGGGCTCAGAACTAGCAAATCAAACAAAGATTTTTCATTTAATTGGAGCTTTTACCAAATTTCTTTGAAAAAAAAAAAAAGAGAAGAGAGAAGGAGATTCTACCAAATTTCTTTGAAAAAGAAAAAGAGAGAGAAGAGAGATGGAGAAGAAGTAAGCCTTTTTGTATATTTTGCCTTTTGAGAAAAATTCAGTAGTCACTACTCTTTCTCGTATTTGCTCAAACAACCAACATTTTTTGAAGTTTGAACTAGTGGGTTAGCTTTTAATGGTGGCTAGGAGAACAAAAAAAAAGAAAAGATAGGTTTAGGGTTTTATTATTTTGAGTTTGAGCTCAAATAAATAGTGAATGGTCCAAAAAGACTATACAATGAAACTAATATTTTGGGCCCCAAACATAAGAGAATATTATCAGCAAATGGTGTATACAATATATATCATTATCAGTGTTATATATTTTTAAATTATAAATATTTTTTATTATATATTTCTTATTATTATAATATTATCCAGTTCGATCACTAGTTCGACCGATTGAAGCAATAAATGAATGAACAAGTGACTTGATCGGTTCAATCTCCGGTCTGATTTTTTCAACATGGCTTTCAGAAACATGATCAAATTATCCTCAAGTGGCTAGATATTTCTCTAAGCTTGATGCAAGATTCCGAATTCAATGCCCATTTATTATTATCATCTATTTCTTTTTAGCTTACACACTATTAGTTATTTTGTTGATTTTTCATCTCTATTAATTAGATTAAAGACGCTTTGACGCAAAATTTGATAAATCGTAGATTTACCTATATTTTCTATGGTTTTACTCGGATGTTTTGTTAGATATGCACATATTTTGGCCTAAAATGAAAGAAGAAACTCATTTTTTGCAGTATATTGAATGTAGGGCTGTGATGGACATTTTACATGGTAAAAAGAACTAAACAATGCATCAAGATTAAAAAGAGAAAAATCTTGTTGGATATGCAAAAGACTAGCACCGGACCTTGAGAGCTTAATGAAGAAAAGTGAACTGGAGGAAGAACATTTCAAAAGACCAGCGCCAGACTTTAAGTGCTTAACAAAGGAAATCAAGACAGGAAATGGTTGGCTCCGGACATTGCAAAAGACGGGCGACAGAATTTATTTTAAAGGGTCGAATCTAGGAGATTCTCCAAGGATTTTCTGGATGGAATTTCCATATTTTACATCTTTTTAAGTCAATTAAACACTACTTTCCTATTGAGCTTTGAACTCTAAGACTTCTAAGACTCCTAGGTTTAGGCTATTTTTTATTATTAGTTCTTAGCCATTAGGGCATCGTTCTGTTACAAAATATTCTAGTTTCAATTCTCGAAGACGGCTACGAAGGAGAAGAAGACGAAGAACTCGGAGTCAAGTCTGAGGCTTATTTTCTTTACTTCTTTTATTTTGCTTTGTAATTCGAAGATGTTCTTCGGGAAATTTATTGTTTTGATGGCTTTTTGTGGCTAAAGACTTCTTTTAACAAGGGCTAATTCCATAGATGATACAAATTTTTTTTTTTTGATGTGATTGTGTGGATTTTTCTCGTTTTATCAAAAATTTTTACGATTAATCCTTATTACTTTATCTTAATGCTTATAATTGGGTAGCCATCTCTCGCATGAAATAATACTTGGTATGAGACCTAGAAGAGATAAATCGAGTAGGAACTGAGTAGCATCTAATAAAATTGGCAAGAGATTGTAGCAATTTCGAGGTGCGGTTTGTGTGAGTAAATAATTTATAAAATTTGTGAAAACTCGAAATTCCACAGTGTAATATGTTTTTAGTTAACTAAGATATAGTAGGTTATTAATTAACGATAGGGTCTTAGTGCCGAGAGATTATGCTTAGTTCTAATTAAGAGAATTTTACCAGTAATTGATTGTGAGAATAAAATCAGTTTAGTGAGAAAGACGCATCGTTTCATTAGTAGAACACTAGTCAAAGCATTAGTCCTGGTTAAGTTTTACCCATTAATTGTTACTTCATAATTTGTTAGTTTTTACTAATCATAACACTAAAGTTTTATCGGTTTGAATTACATAGAATAGCATTAGTTGTAGTTGAGTGCACGTTCTTATAGGATCGACCTTGATATATTATAATTGAACTAGCACTTGCTAGGTTGGTTTTAGTTCATCAAGTTTTTGGCGCCGTTGCAAGGACTTATTTATTTCAATATCACTTGCTTTTTGATTTGAGACCGAACCATTTTTATTTTTGCTGCAGGTATTCCTTTAAATTTTTGTTTCTAGTTGATTTGGAAAAGGAAAAATATATTAAAGATTTTTTTTTCTTTCGTTTCACCCTAGTTTTTCTCATTGTATTTGTGTTAATTTATGTTTTCTTTAATTTTCCGGTTTGTTTAAGTTTGTTCTTTTTATTCTCGTTTTCTTGAATTTTTGTTGGTTATTTTCTTATCTACGTGATTTCTTTCTTTTCTCTTGAAGAGTTTCGTATGTCCAGTGATTCTGAGAACGAATTAGTAACCTTTGATCCCAAGATTGAAAAGACTTTAGGCGAAATTGTAAGGAGAATAAGCAGTGAAAACTTCCGATAAAAGAGGAGGTGGCCACCAAAGTCCATATGGGGGAGAATAAAACCCTTACGGATTATGCTTGTCCCAAGATCTAGAATGAGAATCTCTCTATTGCCAAGCCCGCCATCAACTCCAACAACTTTGAGCTGAAGTTGCCATTGATTCAGATAGTCCACAGCAATGCTCAATTCTATGGAATATCTCATGAGGAACCTAACATGCATATCTCTAACTTCTTAGAGATATGTGATTCCATCAAAATGAATAGAGTAATCGACGATGCCATCAAGCTGTGCCTCTTCCCGTTTTTATTGAAGGACAAAGCCAAACAATGGCTTAACTTTCTCCCTTCTGGTTCCAATACTACTTGGGACCAACTTTCTAAAGCTTTTTTGGATAAATATTTCCCACATATTAAGACTTTTAAATTGCATAATAACATCACTAGTTTTGTGCATCTTGCAAGTGAATCCTTTGATGAAGCATGGGAAAGATTCCAGGACAACTTGAGGAAGTTCCCTCATAACGAAATTTCGCAATGGATGCCGATTCAAATATTCTACAATGGTTTGCAGCCTGCCTCATGCTCCATGTTAGACGCTGCTAGCAAAGGGATGGTTTTGAAAAAGGAACCTATAGAAGCTTGGGATATGATTGAGGATATAGTCGTGACAAATTGTCAATAGAATTTGGAACGCAAATGCCTACCAAAGTAGTACCTGTTCATGAAGTAGAGACAAAGTCTCTCATGTCACAAATGGCAATACTAACATAGTCTCATCAAGCTCTCACTTAAACCATGGGAGCTTTTGTTGGTAATCCATCTAACTCTCTTAGAATTTATGATACTAATGAGGATGTTCATGTTGTAGGGCAAAGGAATAATCCTTATTCCTCCACTTATAACCCCGGATGGAGAAATCATCTAAACTTCTCATAGAACCAAGGACAAGGGCAGATGCATAAGCAAGTCCAAAATCCTCCACCTGGATTCAGTCCTTCACAAGTAGAAAAGAAATCAAACATGGAGGAGATGGAGAAGCTCGTTCACCAAACTTAGAATTGGATGTCGAATGGTTGATGAAAGATTCACAAACCTAGAGAGTACAAGATAAATCGTAGATTTATCTATATTTTATATACTTTTACACTTGACTTTGTGAAGAAAATAGATTTATATACATGTTTTAGAGAAGGGGGTCAATAAAGATAACTCGGGAATCTATAAGGATAATGCGAAAATAATTCATTTCTTACTTTTATCTTTCTCTCTCTACAACTTTTTCTCTAACTTCTCTTTAAAACAAATGTCAATCTTTCACATTCAATTGAATTTAGAAGAATATATGGATCATTATGAAGATTATCTGCAAGAAAATATCGTTTTTGAGGTAAGAAAATTCCTTAAATTTTTTTTCCCATTTCTGTATCATTTTTCCCCAGATTGGCAAAATAACAAAGAACTTTCGCCCATCTGGGCAAAATTTTTAAAAATTTTCGCTCGGGTAGGCAAAAGTTCTTTGTTATTTCGCAAATCCGGGCGAAAATGCTACAGAAAGGTTTTTTTTCTTACTCTTAATATTTTTAGTTTTAAATTAACAGGGTTATATAGATCCGAATACGTTTGAAGAATTTTTAGAATCGAAAGAATATGTTGATCATAGATATTTATTCACAATAGATCAAATTTTTAATTCAAAAGCGAAGTTGGTCGATTGGGCAAAAGAAACGGCAATGAACGCCAACACATATTTGATCATCACTCAATATCTGAAATCAATAACATCTGACCGTCGACCTTATGTTACATTGGCCTGCGAGCATGGAAGTGCAATTAAAAAAAACACGAAGCCAATGGTTGATGATGAAGAAGAAGAGGTTCCCATCAAAAGGCGGGGTCCTTACAGGACTAAAAAATGTGGTTGACCATTTAAATTAAAAGGCGAGCAAATAGCCACAGTGAGAATTGGCAATTGTTCGTACATGATGGGAAGCACAACCATGAAATAGTTGTCTACAATCACGGTCATGCTTAGGCTGCAAGATTTACGGAGGAGCAGCTGCAACAGACTGAGCAATTTAGGAAGAGTCATGTGCCTATCCTACGATTTTTCCAAGAACAAAAATATTGGTTGTGCGGTGAGGTATGGTAAAATTGCTTTTAATAGTTTATTATAATATTTTAGATTTGTTTTTTCTTCACGTAATAAAATTATTTTTACGATGTATCTAGTGCACAGAAAATATACAATGTCGTTGCCAAGATTAAGAAGAATAGGATGCAGGGGCAAAATATAGTGGTGGAAGTTCTTCGCTAAAGTGCTGAATGGGGTTATACTGTCTTCTATAGAAACTGCGAGGATAGCTACCTACTTAGTGATATTGTCATTGCACACCCTACATCAATTGCAATGATCAGAATATGGCAATATGTACTGATAATGGATACCACTTATAAAACGAACAAGTAATTTTCTGTTAGGCATTGTTAAGGTTTAGGGTTTAGGGTATTATGATTAGAAATTATAAATCAGAATTAATCATAACAAGTCCTCTTTATTTTAAAAAAAAAAGTACAATATGCCACTGTTGGAAGCCTAGGGATGACACCGACCGGTAAGAACTTCACTGTGGCAACTGCTTTCATGCGCAATGAATAGGGTACGGAGTACAGATGGGTCCTTGAAAAAATTAAGCATTTATATGTTTCATCGGCTATGTCAACCGGCAACGAATTAATTATTAATGATGGTGAAGCAATTGTGATTATTACTGATAGGGAGGGCGGACTAATGCCTATGATCGAAGATGTGTTTAGTAAATCATATTATATGTTATATAGAAGGTACATCGATCAAAATGTGTTGGCAAAATTAACCGAAATGGTTAAAGATGAAGAGGTCCCAACTTGGTTCGTCAATGGCTCCTGGCACAAATTAATAAATGAAATTGATGAGGCGGAATACCGTAGAAAATTGGAATTGCTGAAGACGAAGTGGCAAAGAAGCCTTGACTTTTTCATTATTTGTTTAACACATGGTTGAATCCAGTTGCGCATAAATTTTGCAGGGTTTGGACATTTGAGGTTTTGCATTTTGGGGTTGAGACAACGAACTGTGCTAAGAGCGAACATTCGGTCCTCAAGTGGCTTTCAACGTCCCATGGTGACTTGGACACCGTTTTCCTTAATATTGACTCTGTCATTGAAAGTCAAATTGCCGAGATTAAGAGCTCATCGGAGATTTCTAAACTTAAAGAAAAGTTTAATACGAAGAGCAATCCCATATTGAAGAATATAAGTAATAACATCAATCATTTGGCTCTGAAGAATATATGGCTTGAGATAATGAGAGCTCGTGAGATAGTTGATGATCCACAAAACAAGTGCAGTCATGATTTAAGGAAATCGCACGGATTACCATATGCATGTGAGCTGGTCTGACGGTACGAACATTTTCTCCCGCTCCAGTTGGAAGATGTTTCGGTCTTTTGGAGAACACTAAAAATTGGGGTTGACGTTCCCTCTGCGCATGCGCGCGACATGGATACTAAGATGCGTGATCTCGCCTCTATGTTGGATCAAATAAGTACAAGTCCAATATCGAAAGTCAGGGAATGTCTTCGTCTAATAAAAGGGGTTTTATGTCCGACGTTGCCTGAAGATCCTGGAGCACCGTTGACAACTCCCCCTGAGCATGCAGTCACGAAGGAACGACGGAAGACGAACTCAACCAAAAGGGATAAGTCTAATTGGGAACACGTGTCCATTGCACATAGGAAGATAGGAAAGTCAAGCGGATTTGGGTCGAGTTCTGGATCAGGTTCCGATTTTGGGTCTGGTTCTAGTTCACGTGGAAGAGGTAGACCCCCATGGGCGCCCAGGGGTAAGGATATAGGACGTCAGTGGACAAAGTAGTTTATCTTCTGTTATAAATCCATCTACCCCTTCAACATTCCCTTAAATCATGCATTTTCGTGGTTCGTGTATAAGTTCATTCAGAACTGGAAAAATATCGTAGGTGATGGTAATTGTGGATTTAGGGTTGTGGCGAACTTTTTGTTCAGGCATGAAAACTAATGGCTTGAGATTCATAGACGATTGACGTTTGAGTTGTAGCTTCATATGAACATGTATGCGTCACTGTTCGGTTCAATAGAACGTGTTTATGAGCTTATATAAAGGATGCAGTGGTTTGACGGATATGCGCCTCAAGAACATTAGTTGGATACATCATATCACCTTTATGTCATTGCAAATACCTTCAATTTCTGTGTGGTACTAATTGTAGGTTTAGGATCCACCACTTTATTACCTTTGTGTTCAAGTTCGACTTGTACTGTGGGGATATTGTGTATCGGCTACCTCTTGGAACAACAGCATTTCATACGAATTAGTTAACTGCCCATCTGGATCATTTAGTATTTTCGTATACTTAATATTATGTTTTAAGAAGATATTTATTATATATTATATTTTATGTTATACTGCTACAAATGAGATATGGATGCCCATTGTCTTCTTTGAACGTACAATGGCAATATCATCGTGATATTCGAGTCAATGGTTGCACAGAGCCTTATTCTGAATACATTTCAGATTGGGTCAGGAGATTTCGTGCAGAAGTTCCAACACGAGATCAAGCAATTTTTTTTGGGAAAAAAAAAAAAAGTTACTATCTATGTGTTTTTCTTCGTTGTCTATTTATTTATTATTTTAAGAAATATGCAAAAAAATTCTTATTTATTTTTTTATTTTCATTTTTTTATCTTTTATTTTTTAGCACTTCATTTCTTTTAGCTATAACCCTTTTATGTCTTTAAGCAAGAGTTCTTGATGGAGGCAATATTGCAAAATCATTTGTCATTGCTTGTGGCCTTGAATGAGAAATTTAGTAGATTGGGCTTTTTGGCACCTCGAAATCAAGGATCCTTATCTTTCAATGGAGGTATTGTCTCTTAACCTTCATTGGAGTTTTATGCTAACAATCATATTAGTTATGTAGGTCAAAATTCATGGCAAAATAATCTTTATTCACCTACTTACAATATGGATTGTTGGAAAGATCATCCAAACTATTCTTGGAATCAATATGAAGAGCAAAGAGCACTAAATCCTATCAACTTGAAGGGATAGACAGAAGCCATCAATGTTAGACCATACATGTATGCCTATCTTTTTAATAGGCTAAAATTGAAAAACAAGTTCATGAAATGTTACAATTGGGGCTAATTTGACCTAGCATTAGTTCTTTTTCACATCCTGTGTTGTTAGTTAAAAAGAACGATGGTACATGGCACTTTTGCATTGATTATAGAGCCTTCAATATATTGTTACTATCAAAGACCGATTTCCTATTCCTGCAATCGATGGTATGTTGGATGAGCTCCATGGAGTTTATTACTTTACAAAGCTTAATCTAAGAGCTGGATATCATCAGGTACGAGTACATTCCCTAGACCTTCATAAAACCACCTTTCATACTCATAATGGCCATTATGAATATTTAGTGATGCCCTTTGGTCTTTGCAATACACCCTCTACTTTTCAAGCTATCATGAACTCTATATTATGTCCTTTTCTCCGTAAATTCATCCTCGCCTTTTTTGATGATATATTAATTTATAGCACCAATTGGATCATGCACCGTGAACATGTTAGACAAGCTTTTGAAATATTGAGGCAACATGGGTTTTATGTCAAGTTGAGCAAATGTGCATTTGGGCTACAAGAATTGGAATATCTGGGACATATCATGACCTTACAAGGGTCAAAGTGCATCAAAACAAAATTAAATCTATGCTGCAATAGCCTAGGCCAACTAACATTTTGAGTTGCGTGGTTTTTTAGGACTAACAGGTTACTACAGACAATTTGTTCGTGACTATGGAATTATTGCTCGACCTCTTAACAATCTTCTAAAAAGAGGGCAATTGGGTGGACAGAAGAGGCAGAAGCCGCATTTGAAACACTCAAACAGCCATGATCACAACTCCCACACTTGCCATGTTGAACTTCAATGAACCATTCACTATTGGTTTTGAGACCTACGGAGATAAATCGAGTAAGAATTAAGTAATAAGAACATCTAGTAAAATTGGCAAGAGATTGTCGCAATTTCTAGGTGTTGTTCATGTGAGTAATCAATTTAGAAAAATTCTGAAAACTCGGACTTCCACAGAGTGTAATACGTTTTTAGTTAACTAATCTACTTAGAGATATAGTAGGTTACTAATTAAAGATAAGGTCTTTCTGCTGAGAGATTGGGTTCGACGCCGATCTTTTGCAATGTCCAATGCCGGTCTTTCTCTGTTTCCCTTTTCTTCATTGAACACTCAAAGTACGGCCCTGGACTTTTGCATGTCCAGCGCAGATCTTTTTTTTTTCAATCTTGATTCGTGTTTTTGCTCTTTTTACCAGATAAAATGTCCATTATGCCCCTAACATTAAAATAACATTATAGTGAGTCTTTTATACAAGTTTATGGTCTAAAACATATATATATCCATTTTTTTAACAAAGTCAAGTGTAGAAATATATAAAACATAGAAAATCTACGATTTATCAACTAACCCCAATTGAAATTTGCTTGTCCTCGAGCAAAACTCAAAGAAACACTATCATGAAAATGTATCTAGCCATTAGAATCAGTTCGGGGCGTTCTAAGAGTTTTTAGAGTTGGTAGTTAGTCATTATTCAATTATGTAGTTCTTTATTTTCTTTAGTTTAGGGCTAAAACCTCAGTTCTTACTTTCTTTAATTCCTTGGAGGTCAAGACAGCGAAGAAGAAGATCGAAGACAATGGATTCAAGTTCTCTCTTTAAGGCTTGTTTTCTTGTTTACGATTTTTCTTTGTAAACCGTTTTTATTTCTAAAGAATATATTTTTATTTCTTTTCATGGATATTTTTGGCTAAAGTTCTTGAACTAGGGCTTATGTGAAGATTATGTATTTTTATTAATATTTGTGTTGATTTATTTCTTTACCATATTCTTCATGATTAATCTTTATTACTTGATGTCAATGCTTATAATTGACTGGCCATCTCTTACATGATCTAATACTTGGATTAGTTCTAATTAAGGGAATTTCTTCGTTAATTAATAAAGGTAAAATTTGGTGTAGTAAGAAAGACCACACATTTACATTAATAATTCACTAATTGGATCATTAGCCTTAATTAAGTCTTTTCTCATTAATTTCCTTTGTCGTTTTTCATTAGTTTTAATTAATCCTTTACTAAACTTTGGTCAGTTTGAATTAAGTTAAACAGTAATAATTGGTAATTGGATACAAATCCTTGTGGGATCGTCCTTGATTATACTATAATTGAACTACTGCACTTGCTACGTTAGTTTTAGCGATATCAATACACTTCAGAATTTCAGTAATAAATTCCAAAGTGTTGAGCGAGCATAAAGAATCTCGAAATTCCAGTAGGGCGGATTACAAATGCACTTTTTAGTCAACCTAATGCTTTTTCTCCTAGTGATACAGAAAAGAACCCATGAGACTATAAGGTGGTAACATTAAGAAGTGGGAAGGAGCTAGAAAATCCACCAAAAAGCAAGGCTGAAGAGGAACGTCCATCTCCACAAGAGCAATCATCTCTTAAAAATAAGAAGGAACATAATAAGCAGAAAAAAGTCTCAGAGGAAGGGGATAAGAACAAAGGTAAAATTGAACTAAAATCTCCCAATATTGATGAATGTTTACTACCTTACCATTGAAGTGCAAAAATTGAGAATGATAAGCATGAGTTTAACAAGTTTCGTGAAATCTTCAAGAAGCTAGAGATTAACATTCCTTTTGCAGAAGCAATCTCTAAGATGTCGTCCTATGAAAAATTCTTGAAGGACATCTTAACCAACAAGAGGAAATTGGAGGACTTTGACAAGATTTGCTTGAAAGTAGGATGTTCCACAGTCATTCTAAACAAGATGCCTCCAAAACTAGAAGATCCAGGGAGTTTTAAAATTACATGTTATATTGGAGACAAATTGTTTACTAATGTCTTGTGTGATCTTGGAGCTACCATTAACCTCATGCCTTTATCTATCTTTAACCAATTAGGTTTAAAAGCTCTTTAAGAAACTGGTATGACCCTTTAACTTGATGATAGATATATTAAGTATCCTCGGGACTAGTAGAGAATGTTTTGATTAAGGTGGACAAGCTAATCTTTCCTGTGTATTTCATTACTCTAGAAGTGGAGGATGATTATGACTTACCTTTAATTTGGGGGAGATCTTTTCTTGCCACGGGAAGGACTTTGATTGATGTTAATAAGGGAGAAATAATTATGGATTGGGGAAGAGAAAGGGATTTTTAATGTCTACAAATATATGAAACACCCCCACTCATAACTTTGTGAATTTTATTGCATCTAATTTTCTAGATTCTATGAATGGTGACTCTTGTGTTCGTTTGAGCAGGGAGGGTGGAGCTAATATTCTTGATGATCCTCTTGAAGCTACTTGCATTAGCCAAGTTACTACCATTGAAACATCAAACACAAAAGATGAACAAGAAGTTACAAACCTCTTGGAAGCAAATTAGGTCAACACAAGGCTTGGGCCTTCCAAATTTCTGGAATTGGAGTTGAATGGAACAAGGCTGAACCGAGTGTGGAGGAGCCACCTAAGAATCTTGAAATCAAACATCTCCCCCCCCCCAATTTAAAGTACACTTTTCTTGTTGACAATGATAAATTACCACTAATCATCTCATTTTCTTTGACAAGATAGCAAGAGGGAAAGCTACTTCGAGTTCTAAGGGAGTTGCGTTCGAGATGGCTACCCGTATGAAATTGCTAACATCTACCATGGGAAACCATCAAATTGAAAAGTGGAGAGTCCGAAACATTCAAAGTTAATGGCCGGAGTTTGAAGCCACATTTCAAAGGATCAGTCATCCTCCGTCAAGAAGCTTATCTACTTCACGACCTCTCCACACTATAAGAGCATACAAAGAAAGTCAAGCTCAAGACTATAAACGAGAACTTATTTTTCCTCTTTTTGTTTCTCATGCACTCCCCTTGTTTTTCTAATCTTATTTTAGAATTTTTGTTTGTTTTTGTTTAGAAATTATATTCCTTATTTAAAAAACATGAATTTCCTCAAGAGCAGAAATCAAATTTGGAGGTCCTCATAGAAAGTTTGTTGGCGATATCGAGAAATGAATTTCTACCTCCGAGAATGCATTTCAAAGTGAAAAAAAGCACTTCCAAAATATAGAAAAACACTTTGAAATTTTGAAGTAAGAATTAGGAATGCGAAGATCTAGTTTGTTAACATTGGCTATTTGATTTCTATTGAATTTAATGACTCTTTGCCTAGTAACACACAGAGAAATCCAAAAGAATGTAAGGAGATTATGGAGGGATGTGAAGAAGAAGGACATGATATAAATATTGATGACGAGCCAAACTCAAAAGGACAAATGGTGGTTACAAACACTCAAGGCACGAACAAGGAGGGTTCCCCATTGGAAAAAGGTAAAGAGAAAAATAAGTATAATTGTGTTAATTTTCATATTGACCTTTCTTCTTTTCCTTATCCAAAAGCTATTAAGTATGTGGAGAATAATAATTTTCAACTTAAAAAGTTTCTTAAGATTTTCAAGAAACTCGACATTAACTTTCCTTTTGTAGAATTAAGTGCTAAATCACCGTAGTACTTGAAGTTATTGAAGGATATAAAAGCCAACAAGAAGGGTAATGATAATAACGCATATATGAAGTGGTTACAGTGCCAAGATGATGTTCATTAAGAGCTTGGTTCCCTACTCTCCAGATGTACAAGTGGGCTTAACGAAAAAGGGAGTATAGCTTTCCTTTCTCTTTTAATTTTGTGCATCATTAAGGACAATAGTGAATTTTAAAGTGGGGGGTAGGATATTTATGTTTCTTTTATTCTAGTTGTTTTTCAATTTTTCAAAATTTTTAGTATTTTAATTTTTTTAGTTTGTTTATTTTTTTTTTCATTTTTGTCATGTTTTTGTTGAGTATTTCTTTTGCTTATTTCATTTTTTCTTCTTAAGACTATGTTTTGAGGCCAGGAAATGTCGAGACTTTGATTTTGTATGTCTATCTTGAAACTAGAAAGAAACATTTTTAAAGAAAATTTCTCTTAATTCCTGGTTTTTGGTTGAAGGATTCAAGGTGTTTTTATCTTCCTTACTTTGAACTTGGTTTGGAATTTAGATCGTACTTGATTTTGAATTTGTGAACTTTGGACTCTTTTTTGGAAAATTTTTGTGAGCTACACTCTAGAACTTGTTTCTCTACATTCTCGAGGCGAAATTTAAGATTTGGTTGATTGACTTGTGAACGAGATTAGGTCTTCTTTGAATAGTTTGAGCCTTTCTAGCTTAATCTTTTTATACATTTTAACTCTAGTTCTCTTTTTGAACCTTAATGAGAAGAATGGTTGAAACCACCATTCATTATTTTCCTTCATGTAAGCCTTAATTACTTACCTTTTAACTTAAAAGATTTTTTATCCTTTCCTTTTCAAGAGAGTGAAGTGCACACACATCTTTTGTTAGAGTTGGGTTTCATCTTGATATGAAAGTACGGGAATGAGTCTTCAAAGGGGGTGAAAAGAGTAATGTTTGTTAAAAATTGTTGAAAAAAGAGCTAGAAAAATGCTTAAATGAGCAAAATTGAGCTGAAAAGGAAAAATGAAAAACAATGTTGAAAATATGAAAGAAAGCTCATGAAAAAAGTTTTTGGTATGGTTATTTTTGCATATGTTTTATCTCCGTAAATTAAGTGGGAGGTTATTGTATGTTTTGGGTAAATGATTGAAAGGGATAGAACTATATCCAAGGGTGGAATGAGGAAGTAAGGTGTGATGCATTTTTTACTTTACTGTCTTGACTTTTGCTTAAATCATTTCCCTTCATTTGGTAGCTATATCCCTCAGCCTAACATTACAAGCTTATAAAGTCCTTCTTGACCTAAGTTGATTTGCTAAGCCTCATTAGTGGAGAATATGCATAGTTTCATGCTTATGGTTGTGTTTCGCTTGTCTAATTTTCTTTAAAAGGTGCTTAGTTTGCTTAATCTCTTTAGAGTGTGGTTTGAGTTACTTTGCCGAATAAGAAGTTCGTTTGATAAAGTTTCTCGAAATCTCTTTGGTTAAAAAACGAGTGTTTTGATAATTGACTTTTGAATATGTTTGAATTTCTTTTCTTGATAGACATATGAAATTAGCTAACATTCTTTGTGGTCTTGAGATTAGTTGAAGGTAAGTAAATCAGCCAAGTCTTAAATTTCGCCTCAAGAATGCAAAGAGACAAGTTCTAGTATATAGCTTGTAGAAAAATTTTCAAGAAGGGTCCAAAGTTTATGAAATCACAAACGAGTGCAAACAAAATTCCATGCCAAGTTCAAAATAAAAAGATTAATGTCTTTTACATCCTCAAAACTAGAAAACACGAGACAAGAAAAACTTTTCTCATGAGTATATGCTTTTCTCTTTTCATAATAGCCATACAAAATAAAAGTTTCAACTCGTGGATTTAAGCATGGCCTCCGGGGAACAGAAACAAATGAAGTATGCAGAAAGAAAAACTCTAAAAAAAAATAGAACAACCCATTACGAAGAAGGCACGTAAACAAACGAAAAACAACAGTAAACCATAAGTAACAAAATTAAACTCCCCTCCCCACTTAGAAAATCATTGTTGTCCTTAGTGATGCGAAAATCATGCAAGATAAAAGGAAAGTGCGGGGGTCGACCGACCAGCTCCTAGACACGAAAAAAAACCTAATACACAAACCGCCAATGGAAGAAACACCTAGTCTAGGTGTATTGTGTGAAAAACGAGGGTTTCAATTTCCACCAATTACAACCGTTTCTCTTAAATTAGTCCTACAAAAGTAGAGGGGAGAAGGTGAAAGGGAGTTTGCTACAAAAATTTTAAAGAAACTTCAAAGGAGAAGAGGGAAAGATGAAGAAGAAAGAGAGAGGAGAAAAGGAGGATTTCCCAAAGGGGAAACTGGCCTGCTCTACTTTTTGTTCGAATGAGGGAAAGAAGAAAGGGGGGAAGGGTTTTTATGAATTTTCATTTTATTGATTTCCTTTTTTTTGGGAAACTGGAAAGTCTGGCATGAGTCTTTTGAAATTTCGAGCGACAGTCTTCCACTGGAGCAAATTCAAGACAAACCCTGCAAAGACCGGCCCTGGTCTTTTGTTACGATCGACACTGGTCTTTAAAATTTTTTTTGGTTTTCTGATTTTTTTTTACTGAGATAGATGCATCAGCTGATGGTATTGGGGCAGTTTTAACACAACAAGGTAGGCCAATAGCATTTAGGAGTAGAAGCCTGGGCGTCTCCAAATAGTCTTGGTACACCTATGCCAAGGAAATGTTGGCCATTATTCAAGCTATCTACACATGGAGGAGAATGTGGCTGACAAATTTGTCGAATGAGTGATCCTCAGACTATCATTAGTGACCATGATCCAATAGTATTCATAAGCCATTTTTTGTACGAGTCTTTCAAATGCCTAGAACAAAATTAAAGATGATAAACGAGCTTATCAAAAGCTCGCCAAACGGTATTATGGACCATATCAGATTGAAAAACGCATTGGAAAAGTGGCTTACAAACTAAGACTTCCACAGCGATCCCGCATACATCCGGTTTTTCATGCCTCGCTTCTCAAACGAAAAATTTGTGATGTTCAGCTTGTACAAGATTTTCGCCTATTACAAATGATGGAAACATTGTTCTGGAACCAGAAGCCATTTTGGATACTTGTTGGACTAAAAGAGGATCTAAGTTTGTTGAGGAAATTTTGATAAAATGGAAACAACTGCCAGTTGAATATGTTAGACAGGAGAATGGTTTTGAGCACTGGACAGGTTACCAAACCTTGAGCACAAGGTTCCAGTTGAAGTGGGAGGTATTGATATGTCAAGAAGATCTGCGAGGGTACTAGTACCAAATCCTAGGCATATTAATTGATGCATTGTAGCGGTGCCAAATCCTAAAACTTGATCTTGTTAGTACTATAACTAGCTTCCGTAACAATAGGTCAGGTAGTTATATTCTTAGCTATTACTTTTAATTTAAATAAATTAGCTGCATACTATTAGCAGTAGATACAGTCCATTTCTAAGAGATATTATCTAAGAATTGGGATGAGCTCTTTTTTGTGGTTAAATGGTTCTTTAGTTGATAATAAGGGAGGCAAAAATTCAAATACAATAATTATTGTGGTTCATTAGAATTCATTTTTCTTCCTTAATCATTAAGATCTTTGATTGGGACCTATCAGGATTTTGAATATTACACACTAACTATAATGTCTCTATGACTCCATCACTAATAGTTATGTATAATCTTACTTTCTTTCCTTTCATGTTTATTATTATTTGAGGCTTGTACTGACTTAAGCATCGAGTAGAAACAGAGGTTTAGGCCCCACCTCTTTTGACCACTTAGGTTTCTATCTTAGATCCAAGACCCTGATTATAAAGTCTCATCACATTTCATTGACCAGAAAAAAATGTTAGAATGGAATGTTTATGTTTTGTGTTCAATAAAATAATTATTTAATATTACACTAGAATAAAATTTTGTATAATATAAGTTAAATACCTTGCTAAAATAATGTCCTAATAAAACTAAACTAGAAGGACTATTGACAAATTGTTACTTGTTACTTTAACAACTTTTATACTAATAAAATGTAGTTAAAAGCTTCCAATAACATCTATTATAAAAATATTATAACGCAATTTATATATAAAATTGATAGGATATATAATAAGAGTTCATTAAATACTAAAGATCATTTATCTAATTTGAAAAATAAAGAAAAATACATATGTAAGGATGAAATTTAGGATGCTTTACAAGAAAAGAAAAAAAAAAAAAAGAAAGAAAAGAAAACCGGAGGCAGTAGTATAATTCAAAGGCTGAAGAGGTAACGGTGTGGTCTTTTTAGTATGATGGAAAACTAAAGATATGAGGTGTTGAAATTAGAGGCAGCATGCGGGACAATGGAAGTTGCGATTTCGCTGTAGAGCAGTTGAAGATGATATATATAGAGAGGTAATACGCAAATAAATAAACTGGGTTTCGGTAACTACTCTCCTACATCAGGTTGATTATAATCGTATATATATATATACCAAGTCCAAGTACCCTTGTTAAAAGGAAAATAAATAAATAATAATAACAATAATAATAATAATAATAATAATAATAATAATAATAATAATAATAATAATAATAATAATTGAACTTGAAAGCTTTAGAAAGAGGAGGGTTAGATGCAAAAAAGGCTCACGTATGATCCAAGGCTTTGAATTTGTGAGTTTTGGAGCAAAATTTTATATATATCCCACCAACCAAAGCGTCACCATATATTAACTATATCTCTCTTTCTTCTATTGGTTATTATTTACCTTTTCTTTTCTCTATATATACAATATGCTAATTTCTTCAAGAAATTGAAATCCAGGGTTGACAAAACCTTATATCAGTGGAAATGAAGGTGATGGTGATCAGAAGCTGCAGCAGCTGGCTTCTCTTGTTGATGGTAGCAATGGTAGTGACAGGAGGAGGAGCACAAGTACTAGTGGAGAACTTTTACAGTTCAAGCTGTCCGAACGTGGAATTAATTGTGCAGCAGTCAGTGGCTTCCAAAATGCAGGCGACTCAAACATTCACTCCAATTCCTGCCACGCTACGTCTCTTTTTCCATGACTGCTTTGTTGAGGTACAGTCAAACTTTCTGCGAACAATTTGTGAAAAGTTCGATCAAAGTTGATATGAATTCGACATTGATCGAATAAGAGTTGATTCAAGTCAAGTATATTATTAAACGTGTCGAGTTCAAAATTAACGAAATTTAGCTCAAAATTCGTTAAGAGTTCGATTTGAATATTCAATTTCTGAGTTCGAATTCAAGTTCGAAATTATATATAATCATAATTATATTAAATATGTATGATTACTAAATAAAATGTACAAAAACGTCACTCTTCCGTTATTTATATTAAAAGATTTGTATAATTGTATATCATTACATAATTATTATATCATAAAAATATCAGTGATGTTTAAAATATTTTAATTAGTTTTAATAACTTATTAATATTAAATTAAAATATTTCATGTAGATGATTATATGACATACACAAACGAAATCGATAATATTTTTTACGTTATTAGTAGAGTAAATAATAACACTCACGATTGTCTAATACATCTTCTAATATACAATATATAGTACATTTCCTTCAACAATAACTTTTTCGTTAGGATTTATAGTTTATCTTTTAGAGTTTAGAATTTATTTTATATTGCGTATGATTATATTAAAAAAACTATAAAAAGAATGTATTAGGGAGTGAATTAGAAAATATAATAGATGATTCTTTTCTTAAATAATACTTCTACAAAATAAGATATATTATCTATACACTTATGTAATTTTTTTCAAATAACAATATAAAAGCTCCATATTTGAATATATGTTAATTATTTATGTAATTAAATAAAAACTACAATACATAAAAAAATAAAAATAAAATTTTAAAAATTAAGTTTTGGAATATCAAACTTAAGTTCGGACTCGAGCTTGGAAAATTCAAGTTGTATTCGAGCTCGAGCTCTTTTAAAATTCTATCGAGCCGAGCTCGATAAGCTAAAGCTCGACTCGATTCGATTCCTTTACAATCCTACGCACTACTCACGCATTACATCTCTTTGTTAATATTTTTAAATTTATTTTAAAGTATACCCTATTCTTTGACTTATATTATGTAAGTTAAATAAATTAAAAACATATTATTATTTTTTTATCTTAACTAGATCATATATTAACATAAAACTTATAAAGTTAAAGTACAAAAATGTCTTCCGCATATGGGAAATCACAAAATCTTTTCAAACTTACAAGTAGATGTTTTTTTAAACTTGTTACTATTTTATTTTTTATGTGCTGGGAGAGAGAAATGTGTTTCCAACAGGACATATTCCACTAAATATTACTTCCACCGCTGATTAATACCTTACTACTTAAACAATTTAAAATTATAATGAAAATATTGTATTAAAATATGGGTCAATTACATTATCTCCCTTGATGTTTTTTAAAATTACAATATTTTATTTTTTATTTTACATAAATTACAAATTTATCCTTATCATTTATAATATATATATATATATGAGATTTAGCTATTTATATATATATATGTATATGTATGAGATTTAGCTATATGTCTATATATATATATATATGAGATTTAGCTATTATAGCATAAACGACTATTTTTAATTTTTTTTTATATGCATAAACTTTGATTTTACGTTTTCTAAATATGAACTATTTTGCTTTTTTCTTTATAGGCATAAACTTTGATTTTATCTTTTTCTAGCCATAAACTATTTTTATTTTTATTTTTATTTTTATTTTTGTAGCCATGAACTATTTTTGAAACCTCAAATATTGCCATGAACTATATTTAATATATTGCTATATTTGAAAGGTGAAAAATAGGTCATGATTATAAAGAGAAAAACAAAAATAGTTCATGACTAAAAAACGATAAATCAAAATTTCTAGCTATAAAGAGAAAAACAAAATAATTTATGGCTAAAAATTGATAAAAGCAAAGTTTATGGCTACATAAAGAGAAAAGTAAAAACAGTTTATAACTATAAATAGTTAATATCTCTTTAAATATTCGTAAATAATTAATCTCTACCATTAACTTCAGTAAAAATTATCAAAAAAATAATAATTTTGTGACAAAAAGTTTAAAATTTTTTTTAAATATGATTCTTGTGCCTAATCACCATATATTTAAGACAATGATATAATTTTTAAAATTTGTTTTATGAGTTTAATTCCTGTAATGAATCATACGCGTGTATGTATATATATATAGATATGTAATTTTAGAAAACAATAGTTTTGTAACAAAAAGCTAAGAATTTTTCTAATAGAACATTGGTAAATCTCCTCTTTCTGGTTTACAGGGGTGTGATGGATCTGTTCTTATCGCTTCACCAAATGGAGATGCAGAAAAAGACGCTCCAGATAATCTTTCTCTAGCTGGAGATGGCTTCGACACTGTCATCAAGGCAAAACAAGCCGTGGAGGCGCAATGCCCTGGCATTGTCTCATGTGCCGACGTTTTAGCTATTGCTGCAAGAGATGTGATAGTCATGGTAATGTACCCGCCTCCATCATATTGATTTCATTACACAAATTAGCTATATATACTACTGTTTATCTACGACCTTAGAGTTATCTTATGACAGATTGTACAATTTTCAACGTGCTTTAATCATGTTTTTGTACACAAACTCCTAAGTAAATCATATTATGCAACTAAAAATAAAATTAAAAAACACATTCATCGGGTACAATTTTCTATCATCTTTCAATAGATATCATCTAGAACTTTTCTTCTATTTTTTTTTTTACAATTCACCATTTTAAAAATCAAAATGCATTTAATAAAGAATTCACGTACATAACGCATGCTTAAAATGTGGCGGAAACTACCAAATTTAATATAATTTGTTATACAATATTGTAAAATAGTTCATGAGAATAAAAGTTAAAAAAAAAAAAAGTTTTTAAGTAGGTATAAAAAAATAACGATAATTTATATATATAACCAATTTCTCTATTTCATAACTATTTGTGTTTTTTTATTTTTCACGTTATTAAATAATATCATATTAAATAAAAATTTTTTATTATATCCTTCCATAAAAGAGTTTCAACCCTCTCAATTTTTGTCATAGAAAATTATAGAAATGACAAATAGATGAGATTAATTTAATGGGTATTTTTGTTCATATGAAAATTTTTCTAAAATTCACGTTTAATTTCTTAAAAGGTATTATGCTTGAAATGTAACAAGTAAAAAAAAAAATATTTGGAAGTATTTAATGATATTTTCGATCAAGATCGTCTAATACATCCATTAGCACACCCTTTAGTGCATATTTAAGAGTGTACTAGATGGTTTTGTGTGTGATGTTCTGATGCAATATTGTGTTTCAGGCAGGTGGTCCTTCCTTCAGTGTAGAACTGGGACGTAAAGACGGTCTAGTTTCTAAGGCATCTAGAGTTGCTGGAAACTTGCCTGAACCATCTGACGATCTAAACAAGCTAATTGCCCTTTTTACAAAGAACAATCTTAGCACTATGGATCTAATTGCTCTATCAGGTGCTCATTCTATTGGTTTTTCTCACTGCAGTCGTTTTGCCAATCGTCTCTATTCATTCTCACCTTCATCTCCAATTGATCCTTCTTTGGATCCAAATTATGCTCAGCAATTGATACAAATGTGCCCTCAAAATGTGGATCCTAGTATTGCTGTAAACATAGATCCTACCACTCCAACCACTTTTGATAATGTTTATTACCAGAATCTTGTTGGAGGAAAAGGATTGTTCACTTCAGATCAAGAGCTTTTCACCGATCCAAGAACTCAATCTACGGTTACCGATTTTGCAAACAACCCTTTGAATTTCAATGCAGCCTTTGTCACAGCAATGAGAAATCTTGGCAGAGTTGGAGTCAAAACAAACAACCAGCAGGGGGAAATAAGGAGGGACTGCACCACCTTCAATTCGTGAAACCAGTCCAGCAGCAATATGTTTATTCAATAGAGTGTAATTGACATAATTGGCACCAAACAATAATAACATGCAAACGAGGTGGCAGTCCCATAATGACACTTCTATCTCCTAGTTACCTTCACCTGACATGTCAAGTGAGAAGTTTTGAATTCAAGTAATTTTAGACACGGCTTTATACCGAGAACATGTGGAATAAGGACTCTACTTCAAAGGCTACTTCATTTCTGTAAATAGTTTCCAAAGCTTCAAGTTCAAAGACTTTCTTCTTTTTTAGGATGAGATTCACTTTGTTCTTTCATCTTTAAGCCAAGTATTTGAATCTCTATGTAGTGAATAATAGCTCTCTTCCGCTTGAGTATTGCCCAAGCTCATATTGCTCGCTAACTAGTTAACTAACAAATTAATGTGAAATTCTCAACACACCTTCTTAATAACGAAGGTTGGACATCTGGATCATTAAGTCCATGATTGGTTCAAGAATTTTAGTGAGAAAAAAGAACCGAGAGAAAGAAAATGAAATTCTTAGAAAATTAAATTTCATACATTGTTTGAAAAATCAAATTATCTAAACCGAATGGATAAACACCCTAAATAATAGCTACTACAACGTTACATTACATGCATAGTGTTTTTGCAAATTAAATATATTCATAGCATCAGAAGGGTGATTCTGAGAGAAAGATTCACACAAGATCAAAAAATCAACAAATAAATAAGAACGCTTACCACAACTAGCAAACTTGTTGCCCTTATGATAGAGGCATAAGCAAAAGTTACTTCAACAATTTGCATAGGTTCTTTAAGATGTAATATTGTAGCATGACATACCGTCTACAGCCTTGCGGAACAATTTTAGTTAGAAAAGGAGGCGCTAATTTTTTTAAAAAATTCAAGCCAACCGCACAGCAAAGGAAAGAAGCAGCCTATGATCCTGAAAGCACTTTAACGAGATTGTTTTGTAGGGATGCAACTGACTCTACTACTGATTTTGTCAACCAACTAAAACCGACTTTTATCCGGTGCTCATCAGTTGGTAATCTAGCCAAATATGCAAGTTTTCTAGCTGCAGTAACAAATAAAAGACAATCAGGTTATGCAATTGGAGCGGATTAACATAGTAAATTATTTAAGGTAGCAATGGTATTCTAAGTTACCAGTATGACCAATAGGACCCTCCAATGTCAGCCCTTCAACGAAGCTTGGAGAAATAGCAGCATCATATTTCCCCAGAGTCATCATCTCACCCAAATTCTGAAACCTGTAGTGAGATTTCAGTGATTTACAGTCAAAGGACAAATATGCTCTCAAAGCATGCAGTCAACTGCCTTGCAATAAATGAAATGAAATGACCTTAGAAGTTGAAAACACAGTATAATTGGGTGATATCTTTGCAACGTATATCCCAATCTAAAGTACCAATACTCCCAGGGTAAGTCAAATAAATGCAATTACACTAAAATTGCAGAATTTTAACTTGTTCTAAGCTACTTTTTATGCCCCAAGGGATCACCAGTCAACAGGTACCCAAGAACACATCAACAATATGGGAGCATACATGCTCTCTGAGGAAAGCGATTATACTAGTTGGCATACATCTTATCCAATCTTGCTCCAATATTGCTCCAATCTTTGCCTTTAAAGGTTGGAAAACATCATACAAAGAAGTGGACGTCATTTTGGAGCATTCAAAAATGGAAATGAAGGCATTCCATTTGAAACGGTAGGTAAAATTCATCTTGTCCACCAATCCATGACTTCACAGCCAAATAAGTAATCCAAAGAATTATTACAAAAGAATCTATTTGTAATAAAGGGACTGATCCTAAATAATACCTGAAAGGCAGCAAAGGACGGTCATTGATTGCAGCCCATAGATTCCAACCGGCAAAGTCTGCTTGTTGGAATGCTACCTGTAAAGAATATAACAGCAGGAAATAATAAGCATGGACAAATTCAAAGTGGTAGAAGGAGACATGACTGTGAATCTACAAACGAAACAAGAAATACCGTATGATGCTAGCATAGAAAGAGTGCATTTCTAAGATTATCATACCAAGGGTCTTCAATAGTTATAGTTAAATTTAATAGTTGGAAACAGATTATAACTTCATTAACACATTGATCCAAATTGATCTGTCAATGAGAAAAATCAGGTCACATAGCGGAGGCAACAGAGGTGGTAACAGATGCAAACTCTTTGTGCAGATTCAAAGAAAATGAGATTCAGGAGAGAAGATAATAGCCTGCATTTGAATCATTCAATATATTTTTTTCAGTACCAACTAATACGACATCTAAGAAAGTTCAATAGGACTAAGCCAAATATTCAGAAAAATTCGGATATGCATTCAAAACTCTTTAAATCAAGTTTGAAAGATAAAATACTGTGTTTGGATCAGATCTGAGAGTGTCTTCCAATTTAGCAAATTCTCCATTTATGTTTCAAAAGATTTGGGTTAAAGGCTGTGTAGGTCATCTTGATACAAATCTGTAAATAAGTAAAGTTTTTCCAAGACAAAGTAACTTTTCCACGAAATTGTGACTAAGCTAGTTGCTTATGTGTCCTTAACATGTCTACCGCTTATCTCCACTTTGCTTATCCAATTAATGTTCATCACACGTGCCTAATAGTTCAGAGCATGTGTCACCAGACATGCTTTCAAAGTCATGCCACTTCCTGGATGGCTGGAAGTGTCTAAGGTTAACTCATGTGATGGCTTATGCAATTCCAAAGAAGGAAAAGAAACAGAGATAGACTCATCATAAAACCTGCGCAGTAGCTGGAAGCAATTTCCCACTTTTGTCTCTTAGTGCAGATGAGTCTCCAATTGCAAATATGCGTGGATGACCCCTAACCCGAAGGGTTTCATCTGTTTCTGCTTGTCCCCTTCCATTAAGAGGTAAATCATACGGCCTATCAAAAGGTTCCAATTGAGGAAGTAAAGGTTTTGATCCAACAGTCCATAAAACTAGATCAGCTTCCAAAATCCGACTTTGTGAGCGCCGTTCAACAGGCTGCAACTCCAGTATTAGATTTGTATGAATTTGAGCTGTTTCAATATCACGGCTCACTTCAAGATTTCCCAGCTCAGTAGAAAATTCAGGCTTCTCATCTTTCCTTATGCAGCGAACAAAATAGCCCAATGAAAGTTTGACATTCCTGGATGATAGAACCTGCCAAAGGCATCTTAAATTAAAAAGGAAAGACTCAAATTAGCACAGTTAATGCCATAAATCAGTAACAAGGTTCCCTATGTGAGAACTAACTTATCAAGCCCCATTAAGAGCATGTAAAATGTTGATTTCTCAGAGAATGACAATGTTGCATGGAAGTTCAAAAATGTAATAAAGAACAAGAGGAAGAAATGTGGCTCCACTATTAATTTAGACTGCCTCTAGTAAAGCACCAGCAGTTTACGTCTCTACTTGGACTGAGATTAAGTTTGAAAATAGTGTTTTTGTGAAGGTAAATCTGTTTGTGAGGGAAAATGTAAGAGCCAAAGAAAAAAAAAAAATTGTTCTAGTTAATCTCCAAGCTGCGCTTACATCACTTGTTTATGAACAAAAGTTTCATATAGCACCCTCATCACTTGTTAATAACCAGAAGAGTGTTCGAGGTCTAGTTTTTCAATCTGCATCTGCTAATTCATACTGTAATGAAAGATTTCTAACCCTAGATTATTGATCTTAAAACAATGTTCACATGTAAAGTTGTTCAAGAAACAGAGAAGTAATCTAAAGATTATTTAAGTTCTAGTTACATAGGAATTGTTTTTAATTGCTTAAAATAAATTGCTTTTAGATTATTTTACGAAATAACTTGTTTTTTAGTTGCTCTTAACTGCTTATTACTTCTGCTTTTAGCTTTTAAAAAAATAGAAAAAAGTTATTCTTGAAAAGCTACCCTTTCGGTGCTTTTCAAAACTGTCATTTTTTATTAATACAATTAAAAAAAAAAATGTTATATTAATTTTTCATAGCACTTTTTTTAGCAGCTTAAAAGAGCTCCAGCAATTGAGAACAATTTGTTCACATAAAGACTAAAAGGAAAACCTTAAATATTAATTTATGCCTTGAAGAGGTCCCTGCTTCAAGGGTGAAGTATATATTCAGGCTTTTTAGTACAAGAAAATCAATTTTGTTGGAAATAAAGCAAACACTGGTAAGGCTTAACCACAAGATGATTAGGATTCATCGTTAATTGGGTTAGCATTAAGGAAACTTGTTAGGTTTCCATAGGCCTTTTTCATTATTTTTCCATTACCGAATGTATTAACACTTTAAGTGAACGGAATGTCAAAACAATTGGGGGAAGCCAAAGCAAATTAGCCTCAGATAAATTATACCTTGCATAGAATAATATGATAGTCAAATTTCAACAATTCATGGCAAGCAGGAACAGCATCTACTTCAATTAGTTTTTTGAGAAAAATAAGGAAAATAGAAAAATAAAACTAAACAGCTTAAAAGACTGGACAGTAAATCCCACATAAGTCAAACTTACCAGAGAAAAAGAAAATAAATAATTATAACAATCATCATAATAATAACCATAATAATCAAAATAGGAATAATAACGATGACGATGAGGAAGACAAAGCAGAAGAATAAAACATTCAAAGCTTTTTAAACCTTCCACACTTCAGGATGCCTTTGTATTGAACTTTGTACTGGTGGGTTGGGGTCAATGCTTCATTTCTCTATGAGAAGTTACAAATTGGCATTGGTTGAAGAGTTGGGAAAAAGCAAAGTTTTGGCATCAGATTGCTGCATAGCAATTCATATTCTTCTTTTAAATAAATGTATAAATGAGTTACCATTTACACCCGTTTGGGGTCACTCACTTTTTAACGTGGATGGGCTTTCATGAATTAATAGGTCTGGGTGCAAATTGGGCAATTCCAACAAATGCACCAGAGTGGGAATAAGCAACATACTTTGTGATCTTATTCTGATTCTTATAGACTAAAAGGAAAAAATAGCTTACTTTCAGTGCAGCGTCGCGATTTCCAGCTGAAGCATCAGGCAAAATTGTTTTTCCTACATTAACTGCTTCGACATTTCCCTTATCTTGCAATCTTTCCGATACTACTGCAGCTAGTTCAATCCCAGAGTAACCACATCCTACCACAACCACACGAATTGGAAAGTTCTTGCTGAAATTCTGGCGCTCCAATGCTTTAAGCTGATCATTGACTTTCTGAATTATGAGAAAATAAAAAGAAAGTGGTCATTCAATGGAATTCACAAAAAAGCTGCATTTTAACACTTGAAGTAGCTAGAAGATCAATAACTTTTCATCATAATATACTAACAAGAGCATCTTCAAGAGTGGAAAATGGCAATGCATATTCCATTGCTCCAGGCACCAGATCAAGTTTGGGCTCAGCTCCAAGTGCAAGAACCAACCTGGCTGCCCAAACACAAGAATTCCTAATTCAGACGCGATAAGACTGATGCAGCAATGCTGACACTCGCACATAAAGATGCCCACCATTCACATCTCTAATTTCAGATGGTTCCTTTTTTGGGGTCGAAGAAAAGATTTGCAGGAATCTATAGGTCATCATGGACCAACCATGCCGCTTCATTAGGCATTCAAGTATTGGAAAAATGAAGAAATGTCCCAACAAATGGAAAAATAAATTGTATAAATGGCTGAACAATTGGAAATGGAAAGAGAAATGGGTTTGAATATAAGGACACTACTTTGATTAGTTCTAAAGTCTGAAGTTTGAAAAGAAATTTGCCCACAAGAATAAACTATACACCCTCCAACCAAAGCAGGGTTGCATACTTGGATTCAATTTTAGTTTGGGAAAAAGTGTGTTTTTCTTGGGTTTTGTAAAATATAAATTGTTTAAGAAGATGTGTGACACAGTGAAAAGGAGAATTTTTTAATTTTAGAATCAATCCAAGTGCACCCCTTCCTTTATTTAACAGATTCAAAACCCCAAACACATGAGCCAACCGTTTTTTAATTAATTAGGGCTCTATTTCTTACTTATGGTGAAGCTACTCGTCTTAAGTTCTTAGCCAAGGAAGTAACAAGGATTATGGGTAAATCTTCAATACTCAAAAGCAATGTGAAATGGCTTAAAAGAAAGACTGATCGTAAGGAAAACAAGTTTGGGTGAAAAATATGAATTAAGCTTGTAAACGTCAATATGTAAGATGTTGATGCATTCTTGTTCTTCCTTATTCACCGTTTTCTTTGGGATAAGATAAATTATTAATTTCCACATTGTTCTCCTATTCCTAAAGCCTCTAGCACTGGAAAATTTATTGTCAAAATCTGCACTGGATATGATATTGAATAGCCATGATATAGCTAACTTTTGTCTTCCTATGCTGGAGTGGCTATTGCATGACTAGTTTGAGCACTTCTTTTTCTTGTTTATATGGATTTAATCTGACATAGTAGTTAATTTTAGTATTTAGTTGTTCCAAATCTAATCTTTTTGAGTTATTTTGCCAACAGTACTGGAGTTTACATTTTATACTTAATTTTAATTTGAACTTAAAAAAATATTAATTTAAGGCCAGACTAAAGTTGTTTTTATCATGTGTGATTTATAGGTGAAAGAATTGGATTTTTATGATTGAAATTTAGTTTGGTACATGTTTTAATAGAAATTCTTAGTTGGATGAAGGATTATGATAATAAAATTGGGTGACTCTGAAACCAGCAAAAATCTACACCCATTCAATTATCTTTCAAGTAATAGATTTTTCAGTAACATTTTCTTTTTTCGTACATGTTTCCTTTTTCTACTTTCAGCTCTTTTCCAATTTCCTTTCCCTACTTATTTTTGGAAAATGCTCTTCATCTTATTTCGTACATACCCCTGATCATGGAAGACCATGCAGCACTACTACCCGAGCAGCCAGCCACTTCTCTAGCTATACCTCATGTAAAAGAAAAATTCCTGAAAATATAATCCTCTCCAAGAATATGAGGAAGTCCATATTCAACCCAAAATGAAAAAGAAAGGAAGTGCCAAAAATACCAAAATGCCATTCTCACAATCACATGACACAATACTCAATACTGAGAATCACAATACGGAAACGTGTTCTTCCAAGATAAAATAGAGTAGGTATATTTGAGAGAGAGAGAGAGAGAGAGAGAGAGAAGATGGCTTTACTGTTACCACTAGGGAAGGGAGAGAAGATATAGAAAGCAGGAAGCAGAACAACTGAACAGATATAAAACCAGTGGGAAAGAATGGCAAAGAGATGAAAGAAACAGGGAAAGGGACAGATGGGATTAGAGACAACAAGGGAGGATGGAGGGATGAGGATAAAAGACCACACACCACAGGAATCAGTGATGCAGATCCGGGGGGAGTTAAGGTTTCCACCAAAATCAAGTGAGATCTTTTTTTAAGGGAAATTGGCTATAGTTATACATGAACCATTTACTAACTGTGCATTATATACATCTTCACTTTTCCTTATTTATATACAAGTTTGCATATCTATTTATATCCCGCAACCACCACACGTGGTAGAATCAAGCGAGCCAAAGCACGTCTATTGCATGTGAAGTTCTAAATTGCAACTAAAACTAACATTATGTGGATAGGCGTGCTTTAGTCTCTTGATTCCACAGCATGTGGTAGTGACAGGACACAAGTACAAACACTAAAACAGTACATGTATATAAAAATTAAAAATTAAAAAAAAAAAAAAAAAGAAGCTAAAGATGATGTATATAATACACAGTTAGTAAATGGTTCATGTATATATCTATAGCCAATTTCATTCTTTTTAATCACTCATTTCCAAGGTTCTCAAAACCCCAAATGAAGATTTAGTTGGAGAAGCCACTAGTAACTAAATAGTTCTGATTACTTTTAAGTGCAGCTTTAAGTTCGCACATTAATTTTATGTTTACTTGAATAACATGAAGTGTAAATGAGCTTATACAGAAGTATACCAGTCATATTCAATAAGAAGACCGCTTGCAAGATGAACCAGTCCACCAGAGCCACTAGAGGAAGGCCCTTTCATCCCTAAATGATCAGAAGGATACAGGTAGTTGACCTTGTCTCTGAAAAATTGCACACTGGTATTTGCTAGCAAGTCGGAAAAACGTGGAGCTATTTCCCATGCATCTACTTCTGCACAAAGACAATTCTTACTTTTAACGTGAACAAAGTAACTAGAAATCACCAGAATGCTTGAAAACAATTTCTCCAATCAATGAATCCAGAAACCTACCTCCAGAAAGCAGCTCATATAGCATTGGTTTAAAAACAAACCGTTCCGATTGGTCAACAAGAACCACCTATCATTTTCAGTAAATTAACTTTAATGGTAAGTAGTTCTGAGGATGCATCTTTCTATTAGAAAGTTTGTGCAAGTGTATGAAATAAGGTTGCATCTTTCTATGAAAGGTAGGAGAAAAACATGGCTAATTGAAGGATGTAAGCTAGAATGCAATGCATTGCCATTGCTTATAAATTAAACATGGATATATGTAAAGAAAAGAATGATTGGTTTTACACACAAAAATATATATATTTATATCTTGCTTGTGTTTCGATTGTCTTTACTTAATTACTTTCCAAACTTTAGAACACTTCTTTATATAAGTGGCACAAATCTAAAAATGAACATGCAGAAGTTTTGACA
Source organism: Catharanthus roseus (assembly GCA_028651295.1). Lineage (NCBI taxonomy): Eukaryota > Viridiplantae > Streptophyta > Magnoliopsida > Gentianales > Apocynaceae > Catharanthus > Catharanthus roseus. The sequence goes on from JAPQWS010000016.1 coordinate 11,867,744, forward strand.
ATATAGCACACAAGTTCCTTGATCAAGAAGCATCAAACCAGGTTAATGAGAAATGAAATTCAAACCTCGCTTAAGAAAATAATTACCTGGGGTTTCTTATCATCAGGCCAAGCAAGTGATTCTAATCTTAGAGCCGTGTAAAGACCTCCAAATCCACCTCCTAATATGCACACTCTAGGCCGCTGCAAGGACAAGAAACTGTATGATTACCAAGGAAGATTTAAAGCCAATAAGTTTCTACTACCGCAGCAAACACAATAACCCTGTTAAAAGATAGCATTAAGGCCTTAACTGAGAAAGAAGAGTTTTTTTCCTTTTTTCTTTGGGGGGGTGGGTGGGTGGGGATGAAACAGAAAGAAGAGATTATTGTAATTGGGATAAGGAGATTTGACAAACAAGAAAACTAGAATGAGGTGATATCCGTAGTAAGCGTGTGATCGTGTGTCTCACTCATATGACATAAGTGTATGCTAATAAATGCCAAAAATGCTGGGCCTCTGCAGCTTGAGCTTAAATTGCAGCAAACCGCTAAACTATTTGCAGAACCCAAATTACAAGAAGAATGATTATTTTTAGTTTTATTTTCTAACATTTTAAGCTTAAAGTTCATTCTTTCAAATAATTTTTCATACATTACCAGAAAATTTTGTATTACAATAAACAAATCGATAAAAAAAAAAGAAAAAACCCCTCCGTTTCAGAACCCTGACAACCAGAAGAGTCCCAAGACCAATGAATTTCAGATAGACCACATAAATAACCTCCACTAGTCAACTAACTAAAAACTATATATCCTGGCAACTAAATAATATGCTTATTCCTGCATGCCATTAATCCAACAAAATAGTGAATTAGTACGGGAAAGCATTAGTAAGAAAAGAAAAGAATCTGAAATCGGGAACCTTGTTATCAGGCCACGTATAAGTAGGAGGTTGAGTTTCTTCCTCAATGGACACTTCCGTGGTGCCTTCAAAACCATCTCCCTCTAACGCGCCTGCAGAACAGCTACGCAATTCAGTTCCCCCAGTGCCAGAAAAACGCCAAGAATTAGGTGAAAATTTTCGTCTATTCAAAATTAGTTTGCTGCCTTGAAATCTTCGTCCTGAAATAAAAGAGAAAATGACTGATTAACCACATCTTCAACAAAAATGTACACCGCGAACCGAAACTGGGAGTCGGGGTAGGTAGTTTTACCGGTGAAGAAAGGCCATGTCGTTGCGACGGAGAGTGCTACAATGTGTGCCATCAGTGGCTCGGCGCAACAGCAGACGGATTTCGCGTGCCGATGGCGCTTAACATTTTCTTGTGGCACTTAAAGGTGGTTCTCTTGGGTCCACGTCCATTGCCCATTGAGAGAGGACTGGCGCGTCAACTTTCCCAGCTTTTAAACGGCGCGTCATCTTTTTAACATGCCATTGGGCTAACGCAAGAATTAATTAATAACTTATTTGACTAAATGTTATTTTTGGCCCAACATATTTCATCTTATCTATTTTATTAATAAATTTACTAAATGAATGATAAATTCACGGTAATCCCCTGAGGAGAAAAATATATCTTGAGTGCTTCCAAACGGCAGCGATTTTTTTATAGGTTGGGCTCATATTTTAGAAATAGGTACTAAAGAGGCCTATTTTATTTTTAATTCTGGAACAGGTCATAACGCACTGTTATTGTGTGTTATCTCAGGTAATAATGCACAATGGTTGTGGCGTTATCCCTAATCATGCGGCTTAAGCCGCGCTAATTGTCTTAAAAACTTAAGCCGCGCTAATTGTCTTAAAAACTGACATGCCTCCGATTTGATGCTGATGTGGCGATAACGTACAGCCATTGTGTGTTATCACCATTGATAACGCACAGTCATTATGTATTATTAAGGATGATAACACACAGTGACTGTGCGTTATAATGTTATAAACTCTACCCAGCCGGCCGCCCCCTTCCTTCTTTCCCTTTTCTTCTTCTTCTTCCTTATTTCTTCTCCCTTATTTCTTCTTCCTCTATTTTTCCAGCCTCAAAATTTCTCTCTTTCCTCCACCTCAATTTTTCTGCTTTCTCTCCTTCTTATTTTCTTTCGCCTTCCTTCCTTCTTTTTTATTGTCGCATGAAAAAATTTGCAGCCTCCTCCGTCGCCGCCGTCGGTCAGTAAGTTGTTTTCCTTCTTTTATTTTCTTACTTCTTATTATTTTCTCTTCTTCTAATACTTTTGTATTTTATTTCAAAATTTACAGTTAAAAATTAGTTAATATTTGAAGTTCAAGTTTGAATCTGCGAGACTTTCTTTGGAGTACGAAGGTTATTAAAGATTTGGAGTGGAAAACGGTAGACTAGAGCTGCATTTTTTATTTTTGGTAAGTTTTTAGTTATTTAAATTTTTTGGTGTATTATTTATTAAGTTTAATTATTGTGTGTTTGGGTTTGTTATTTGTTGTTTGTTAGAAAGCCATGATCTACTCCAAGAAATTGGTTCCTTCTGTTCCTTTAGCCATGAACTAAATTTATTTTTAGAATTTTGATGAAACCCTAGCCATGTGACTTTGATTTATTTTATTTTTGGAGATTTATTATTTTATTTATGTGATTACATATCTTGGGATATTTCTTGATTTGATGCAATTAATTCTTTCTGATTATTCTTGTTGAATAATTATTTGGGTTAATTGATATTTTTATCCATGCTCGATTCTTGTAGTCTTGAGAGTATGAGAGATATGTAATTTTTGCAAGTATATTGTGGGTTTTAGAATTGAATAGTTCATGCTAATTTTAGATGATTTATGTCATAGGAATGAATAAGTCATGCTAATGGTTAGATGGATTATGTCATGCATTTAAACACAATATATTTCTTTAGTGAATCGAAGCTTGTAGACTAGATCACCACATAAATGTTTAATCTTTTCTCCTAAATAGAAAGTGCAGACGATTATTCGGAAATGCATGGTCTCTATTGGCGGTACCTTGGGCTGCACTCCATCACAGCACAATAACCAGCAGACGTTCCCTGTTCAACCGTCGCGTTGCCGTCCCCGAGAGCACGTACCGGAACGAGGTGCTCGTGGAGTTAAGAGGGACGCTCGCAAACAGCCTGGTCGTGGAACAGGCGGTGGACGCTCTCCTATACCGCCTTTTCCACACAAGCACGAACATGTCGACCCGGACATGTATAGGTGGATAGGGGTGAGGGATCTGGAGGTGCTCGTGGAGTTAAGAGGGGTGCTCGCAGACAGCCTGGTCGTGGAGCAGGTGGTGGACGCTCTCCTATACCGCCTTTTCCACACAGGCACGAACATGTTGACCCCGGACATGTAGAGGTGGACAGGGGTGAGGGATCTGGAGGTAGACAACCGACTGTTGACCCATTTGACAACCCGAACTTAGATATACCTTCTTTTAGTTTAGGTTTGACGACAGCTTCCCAGTCACTTCCTAGTGGATCCGGGACATCGCAGACACCTCCCCCTCCCCGTTTAGGACTTGCCTCATTTAAAGCACCACATTCTACATCTTTCGGGTTTTCCGGGTTTCATGCACCCCTTCCTTCGGGCACAGCCGGTTCATCTACACCACATCAGCCTATATTGCAGGCATCTTCGTCTGATGAAAAGGAGCGGGCGGATGACATGGATAGTGTACAACATTACGGATTCGGGCATCGTGTTAGTAAGAAGACTACGAGGTTCACGCCATCGGACTAGCCTTAGTTATAATTAGTATTTTCTAGTTTTCTTTGCCACTTATATGTAAATTAAATTTCTATCTAACGTAATCAGTTCATTTTATATTATTGATTTATTTGTTTCACATATCTTACTTATTGATTATTTTACTGGAACAATTCGAAAAAGTTGGACATTGCCAACGAACCGAATGATTTCACATGCCGATCTGGTAAAAAAAATATTGAAATACCGATATATGGATCCAAATCTCTGGAATGTTCGAATGACAATGAGTGTGCCTTCATACTACGAAGTGCATCGTATGTTTTACTTTAATTTATATAGCATGAACAACGATGAGGAAATGCGTTATCTATGGACTAGTCCACCCCACCTAGAGAAGGAAGGGATTCATATTCTTGTTGAATTCGAGCATATCCAGTAACAAAATATTTCAAATACACATGACAGAAATACAACAACTTTGCCGGAACATATTACAGCGATAACACAGATGGTCTCTGATGACCATCTATGTTGTACAGTACCATCAATAACGATGACGATGAGGTTGACAGATTGGACGGAGATGATGACGTTTCTAGTCAATCTGAATCGAATGATGACAATGACGACGATGACGACGATGAGGTTGACAGATTGGACGGAGATGATGACGTTTCTAGTCAATGTGAATCGAATGATGACAATGACCCGGAAGAAGGAGAGTTCCAAACTCCCCTGAACCCTGTAAATTCTGTCAACCCGGTGACCGAAAACATAGTACAACAATGGGAGAGCAGCCAATGGTTCACAGCGCTAGGTATGACTACACACATTCTAGAGCATTCCTAGATATGAGCTCGAGTTCTCCTATAGATGACCTTGTAGAATCTGGTACCGTCCAATTACTCGATTGGAATGACTCTATGACTGACATACGGTTAGGCATGAGATTCATTGATAAAGTGCAGGCAATAAGTGCAAGTTCGTAAGTACTCTATCAGTGTGGGACATGAATACCGAGTTTTAAAAAGTAACATTGATACATGGACCGGAAGATGTTACCATCACAGTGACGATAATTACTGTTCATGGTACATCCATATAAAAAAGAAAGTCACACACATTCGGTGGAAAATAACCAGATTCGTAAAAGAACACACATGCCTTGTACAGATTGAACAAAACAAGCACAGAAACTTATCTTCAAATTTATATCAATGTCTATATCACACATAGTTGCCAACGATCCTGAGATACCTGTGTCGAACATTATTCAAGAAGCGCAGGTATTGTTTCAAACGGGTTGTACTTACAAGCGGGCATGGTATGCTCGAAAATTTGCCATCGAGAGGTTTTTGGTAGCTGGGATACAACCTTCAATATTTTACCAAAATACTTACAAGCTATACAAGATTTAAACCCGGGGACTGTATACGAATTTTTGCATCACAGAATAAGCAATCCCCTAATTATGTTTTCAGAATTATTTTCTGGTGTTTCTCGCCATGTATAGACGAATTTCCATATTGCCGGCCGGTGATTTTTGTGGATGGAACACACTTAAGGGGACCATACAAGGGCATGCTGTTAATTGCAAGTACGTGGGATACAAATAATCACTTTGCGGGAATACATTGTTAAAGATCACCACGTATGCCTCATTTCTGATCGCCACAAAGGTATTTTCTCTGCTATTCAAAGTTAACCTTTGTGGCAACCACCATTTGCAGTTCACCGGTTTTGTTTACGCCATATTCGAGCAAATTTCTACAAGACTTTTAAGAACACAAACCTAAAAAGCTTTATGTGGCAGGTTGGAACAGAAACAAAACAATGGAAATTTGACCGTGTAAAGAAAGAGATTCAAGAAAAAAATGTTGATGCTTACATTTACTTGATGAAGTTGGACCCAGAGAAATGAATACTGTTGCATGATGGCGGTCACAGACACGGTATCATGACAACCAACATTTCTGAAGCACTTAACAGTGTGTTGAAGAAAGCTAGGGTTCTACCTTTAAAAGCCCTGATTGAACTAATATTCAACAAACTAGTTAAGTACTTTCAAAACACCGTGAAGAAACTGAAAATTGTGTGCATCCATTTCCAACTCGAATTTTTGACAAGTTATTGCGGATTGAAATGAAATCAAGAGAACACAAAGTTACAACTTACAATCCGCGAGAGGAATATACATTGTCAAATCTCCAATCCGGGTTTCTGGTACGGGCAACAACGTCTATACGTTGCGGCTAAATGATAAATCATATAGTTGCGGAAAATGGCAAATATATACATTGCCTTGTTCTTATGTTCTTGCAGTGTGTAGAGAAAATGAGTCAAGAACAGATACTTATGTGCCAGAGATATATTCGCAACAAACGTACAGACGAACTTACCAAGCGAATTTTCATCCGGTCTTGAGTGAGAACTTTTGGAGGGATGTTCATTTTAATTTAACATTTTTTCTTCCAAACATGAAAAATGAACGGGATAGGAAACATGACAAGCGATTTCAGGGGGAAATTGATTATAGAAATCCGGATTCTCCCCCAAGATGTGGCAGATGTCGCATGCCGGGATATAATAGAAAAAATTGTAATAACCCTGGACCGAGCAATGTATAAGTTTGATATTTTCTTGAAATTGTTGTAATAAAACATGTTTCTATTAATGAAAATTTTCTTTCAATTTCTTCTAATTACTACATCATTGTTCTAAATTTTTACAATATATATAATATTACTTCTTCAAATAACTTGAGATAAAGTTGTTAAAAGTTAAATATATTTTTCCAAGAAAACGATATAAATATTATCATCATAAATACACTTAAAATAAGTTAAATATAATAAATACAGTCTTTTTAAAAAAATTATACAATTATAAGTTTTTCTAAAACAAATTTTCATTAAAAAAAACAATTCAATAAAAAAAATAAATTAAAAAAAAATTTTACAATTATAAGTTTTCTCAAAAAAATTTTCATTAAAAAAAAATTCATTAAAAAAATAGAAAATAAAAAAATAAAAAAATTATGTGGCTCATAACGAACAACGAGAGTGCGTGGTACGTTGTTACATGAGCTGATTAATGAAGAAAGACGTAATTATCTGATAACGCACAATGATTTTGCGTTATGACCAGTTTCCAAATAAAAAAAAATAAGCGTCTTTAGTACCTATTTTTAAAATTTGGGAAACTAAAATCTGGCCCAACACGGAAAAAAACCAACCGCAGCTGACTGACGACAACTAAAGAACACGGTTCATTCCTCTATTCTTGTTCTGCATTCTTGGAGTATCAACGGCAAAAGCTGAGAATTTGTCTCAAAGCGGCCATGCCTTTCCTGCTGCCTTGCCGACCCTTCATGCCTGTAACTCTTCATTCTTTCTTTTTCATTTTGTTTCCTTACTGAAAAAGTTCAGGGTTTAAATGCGAAATTTCCCATTTTGCGAAGAAATTATGCCAATAAACGATTGTATTTGAAGCAAGTAATGTTTCTCTCTCTGCTAATCCAATCTTAGATAATGATTGATGGGTTTAATTGTGGGGATATAATGCTCATGATATTTCTTGTGAAATAAGAACAATTTAAAGTTAACTGCGGGATTTTGTTAAGAGAGATTAGGCCATAGACACAATTCATCTTATGCATCATTTTCTCATTATGAGATTTGAATTCATCATTCCTAGATTAGAAAAAAGCTGTTGTCTGGTTTGATAGTCATTATTCTACAGATTGCGTGTAATTGGTTAGGTAGGCATTGTAATTGATTTTTCTTACTTTGCTAGTTAAAACACATAGGTATCAAGAAGTGCAAGAGAACTACTAAAGGCTGTATTGACAGGCAAGAATCCAAACCTTGAGCTTTAATCTTGCAATTTCATAATTTTATTTCTGCTGCTTGGAAGTGTTTGTAAGATTGACATCCATGGTTTTGGTTTCCTGGCTTACAGATACTGTTTTTTCAACTAGCAGAAGTAAATCCCTTAACAGATTTGGACAGCCAATATATATTCAGGGATCTGTAAGGCTTGTACAGACACGAGCTCGTCTTTCATTTCCAAGAGCTGCTTCAGAAAGTGAGGAAGTAGCATCTTCAAATTTGAGGAGCAAGGACATGGTTCCGAGTTCAGATCCACCTAGCTCTGCTGATGTCAATGTGTTGTATCAATTCTTTGAAAAGAGGTAAGATGGACAATTTTGGTAGATTCCTTAAAGCTTTTCTCGAAAATTACTCCAGTTCAATGAGGAATTCGCTTGAATTGATATATATCTGTCAGTAGTTTGTTTGTCCTAACAGGCACAATTATTTTGGGACTTTTTTTTAAAAAGGTTTTTTCCCCCTTCTGATTGGAAAAGTTATTTGGATTATGCGGAATTTAACTTTCAAATTACACATCATTATTCAATATCAACTCACCTGTTTCACAAAACCACCAGCCAATGGTCAATGAATCAATCTCATCATCAATCATATTGGGTAAGAGCAAGGGAAGAATGGGGACCTGCAATGATATCTGGCTTTGGAGAATTGACAAAAAGAGAGATAAAGGATGGGATATTAGTGGCAAAAGTCTAGCAAGAAATGGAGTTGAGGGATGAGGAAGTGGCCAAGGCTGTTGTTGGCAGGAGTTAGTGAGATGAGAAAATTCGTTGTAAAGGATGAGGACAGTTATGGAGAAAAGACAGGAAGGAAGAGACTGCTGGTTGTTAGAGTGATGCAAGCCCACCATGCTTAAAGCTTAAGAACTCTCAAACAATCTAGAACAGAACCCATGAATGGCCAAATATCCTTTAAAAATTGAGGAATAGGACCTACTGTTTATGATGCCAAAAAAGATAATCAAGCCTTTTATAAATCGAATAACACACAAAATAACCAAAATAGGGACACTTGCAATTGGATGGGAGAAACTGAAAGTATAATAATTCAATATTTCAAATAGTTTGTGTAAAAAGAGCTCTCAATGAGCCTTTAAATGGCAAAAGTGCACTTCAAATAAATGGAAAATTTTTCCTAATGTTCCTGGAGGCAGACTATGAGTCTAGCTTTAGTTAAGAGGGATCCTCTTGTGTCATCTTTAAAAGCTTTCTGCAGATATAATTTGTTATTTTTCATCTTTCAGCATCAAACTCTAAGTTGAAGTATGCCTTCTCCCTGTTTTACTATTGGAAAATCCGCGGCAATGGCAAAATCTTTTATGCATGTTAGTTTCCTCTTTTCATCACACCAAAAATGGGGCATAACCTCTCTAATGGGCAATTTAGGAAGTAGAAAGCATTATTGGATTCTTAAGAGACATTTCAAGATTTATTTTAGATATCCTGTTGCATTTGAATCTTATTCTGTTGTTTTATTTAATAGTTACTGGATCAGTGATCAGAATAAATTTGGGACCTACAACAAGAAGTTTGACATTCAATTATTTTATTGTTGTCTTTAAGACCCTTTTTTGCTATGTGCATGCTTCTTCAGTGTTTTTTGTGTTTCTCTAACTCTAGACTGCATTTTAAACTCCATGATTAAATTTGTCATACTTCAAGGTATCTTTTGAATGATAGATAGCCCAAATACTCTTGAGTGATTTCCAGCTCTGTTTCACTCCATTCCAAAAAGCAATTATTTGCTTGATATTGTGAAAGCTCTAACTAATGTCTTTTTCATTGCACAGTTCAAAACTTGTTGTCCTAACTGGTGCTGGGATGAGCACAGAGTGTGGAATTCCTGATTATAGAAGGTTATTCTTCCCACTAAGATTCATATAATCTCTGTTCTGCAAACTCGCAGCATTGTCATGTTTATTTCTTTGTGGAGGATAATACTTCTGAAGATGATATATAATTGTTTTCCTCCCCTGAATTTCAAGTTTTAAAAACAAAAAGGTGTACGGGCGCTTAAAATGCCCAACATGTAAGTACAAGGTTGTAAGTAGAATGCCATGACTTTTCATCGTCATTTTTTCTTTAGATTTATTGGCTATATATGTACAAAATGCTGAATGTCCTACCTTCAAAATAATCATGTCCTTCCGCTCTCTCTCATGATAGATTTCTCCAGTTATATTGATTAGGAATAGAAAATCATAACTAAGTGGCACCTGATCAACTTCAAACGTCATGCCTGAACTTAGAGGAATATAAAATTAGTGGCTAAACGAAATTCAGGGATTCAGCTGATAACTGGTATTAGTACTCGTAGAATCATGATTTCTCTTGCCAATGAATTGCCTTAGAATATCGTCTTTGTTGTCTCTTTTAAGGTTTTCCTTCTCGATGGAGTGATAGCTGTATTTGGTTTTAATAGTTACAACCTTTACGGAGCTATGATATTGGAGAGAAGGATAACTCTTTTAGCAGAGCTTCTCTACTTTATGATATTTCAGCACATGAATTGTTGAACGACAAAAGAAATACCTTCTCATGATTTTCCATTTTCAAAGTCTAAAATTTTTTTTTGTAAGGGGTTTGTGATGCAGTTGCTTAAATCAGGAAGCAGAGGCGGAATTAGAAGAGAAGACTTCAGATTTAGTAAGACCAAGGAAAAAAAAAAAAGACTAAGGATTTAGAAGATTAGTAAACAAGAACGAAGGAAATTAAAGAATTGAGTGAGAAAGATTTGTTTGCTTAATGTCTTTCTTCTTTATATAATAATTATTTAGTGTTTTCTCCAGATTTTTGTTTTAAAGTATTGGTCACATACGGTAATTGAATTTCACCCAAAGCATTTTGATGCAGCTGAATGGGCTGGATCATGTGCAGTTTCCAAATATATAATCCTGGATTGAACAGCCTATAAGTCTGAATACTAGGGTTTAGGACTTGCTATTTGCACTTTTTGTCACATTATGTTTTTTGGGTTTAACAGTCAGAAATAACAAAAATGACTGTTTTTGTAGAGAGATAATTAAACTGCACAATTATAATTTAGTAGTGAGAGAATATCAGAGCAGATTATGGGTCTAAGAAAAGAGCATAGAGGAAAATGAGAAGTGAGAGACAATAAGAAGGAAAAGAGGGAATACTTTTGAGAGATCTATGGAGAAACGCGAAGAGGAGTCGATAACAGCGAGAGGGTAGCTGGTGAGAATGCAGAGCTGGAGTTTCCGTATTTGAATTTGACTAGATTCTTTCTCTCATTCTTTGTTTCTTTGTCACCCGTCATTTCCTGCACTGTGGCCCATTCTTATAGAATTATATTCGATTAGTTCACAATTGAATCAACGATCATGACCAAGGGAACTCAAACAAATAATAACAATAAAGAAGGTAGTCTATCTGACTTCAGAAAGTAAGTTATCCCTAAACTAAAAATTGCCAGGCAAGACTAGTTGTTCTCTTGTGTGGTGCTTAATCTTCTTCTCTATGTCACCTGAAGTTAATTGCTGGTGAGGCCAATCTCTCCTGTTATGGAGTCAATGTGGTCAGAAGATCTCAATAACTAATTATGGTATCAGCCCCTCCCTGCATCAACTCCTGTGTCATTGTTCAGTAACATTGTTAAGGAAAATAGTGCCAAATGTGCTTTCTCATTTCTTCTTTTAGTTGTCTCTTTGCTATGATGCCTCGTGGTGTTTCTGATGAATATGTAGTGGTCATGTGTAAAGAATAAATTACTCTATGGTTCACTTATTTATCATGTTTATGCATTATTTTATGGCCTGCCAACTTCTGGATGTCTAGCCAGTGTGTGAAGTTATGGAAGGCACAGAACTTGTTTTTTACCTGTTTAATATTGTAATAAAATTTATAGCTGGCTGCTTATTTCCTTGCTTATGTTCAGAGTTTTGTTTATCTTCCCAAGCAGAAAAGTTTGATCAATATCAGAACCTATTTCTGACCTTTGTTCCAATTTAGGTGGTGGACGATTTTGTTTTCTGCATTAAAATGAGTTTCATGCAAATATGTTTCTGAAGGCAACTAGTAACCCTTTTTTCCCCCTCCCTATTCTTGGCAGCCCAAACGGAGCTTATAGCACTGGATTCAAACCCATTACTCATCAGGTGAAATGAAGGCACGTGCTGAGAATTCTGACTTTGCTTTGAGGAAAATTTTCAATCCCTGTTGACTTCAAAGAGTTCTTTCCCAAAATCACACGACTCGAGCTTATATTAAGTAAATTAAATCAAATTCACTTTCTGCTTTCTTGTGGACTAGACACATACAGAAGGATCCAGAGAATCACTAATACAGTTTAATTCCTCTAACTCAATCCAATAGTTGATTCTAAATTGTTTTGGTTTAGTTGATAGGTGAGTCTTGGTCTATTCTTGTACAAGTTGAAGTAGGTCTAGGATCCTATTAAGTAATGAAAGATCTCTACTCATAGAGAAGGGGATAATTCTGATGCAGAATTTTCTATAGCTTTCTCAATAATTCTGATTTTGTGATGCAACCAATCCTATCCTGTAAATGCATTAGGGTTCTCTTTTGCAATACCTACTGTTCCTTCACTTGATATCTTTATATCAACTCCGTTTTTATGTAATTTGTACCCTAGCTTTTGCTTGTTTGCATTACGTCAGCAATTCCTTCAATTTAACCACCATATTCAGCCTAGTTTTCGGTTTGAAATGAAGCAGAGCTTAATTCGACCCTCGCGGTCAAGTTTATAATGTTATCATTTACCCTTTTTTTCAGTGTCTAGTTTAGTGTTTTTATCTATTTCCCTCTATATATTTAGTTTCATGTTACTTGGTTGAACAGGAATTTCTCCGATCTGTCTGGGCACGAAGACGTTATTGGGCAAGGAGCTATGCTGGATGGAGACGTTTTACTGCATCACAACCTGGGCCAGCTCATTTTGCTTTAGCAACTCTCGAGAACATGGGACGTATAAATTTCATGATTACTCAAAATGTAGACAGGTGTGGTTCATAGTTGTTGTCTACTATCTTTCAAGCTGTAAATGTTCATAAGTTCATTTATTACCTGCATTTGTCAGTAAAAGGAGAAAAAATACAAAAACCAACCACAACTTCTTTCTTGTCTCAGATTGCATCATCGTGCTGGTAGCAACCCGCTAGAGTTACATGGAACTGTGTATACTGTGGTTTGTACTAATTGTGGATTTTCTCTTTCACGAAGTTTATTTCAAGATCAAGTAAAGGCTCTTAATCCAAAGGTCAGTCTTTATAATTCTAGAGGTGTCATTTAGTTTGATATATGATTAAGAAGGTCATGCATGGATTTTTCCTATTTTGATGTTTCCTTCTAGTGTGATAAAAAGGTACAAGAAGCATTTCAACCTGTAGCATATTATTAGTGCATTATTTTTCCTATTCTAAATTGGCCGTAGCCAGTGTAATTGCCATCCCTGTGCTTAAGTTTAAATGAAGTTCATTTCATATCAAATTCAATCTTGAGAATGTTGAGAATCTTGGGTTGACAAATTCAATCTTTTCACTGTTTACCACTCTGGAACTTACTCAGCTGTAACTTGATAGCCAATTCACATGAATTCTTTTCGGCCCCCACCAATCGCTTCACGCAAAAGTATGGAGATTAGAAATAGAAGATTACTTCAGTGTGGTTTTAAAGGAATGAGTAACTAATCTCCTGCAGTTATTTTACTGTATAGGTGCATCTCTGTTTTTGATATGCAGGTTTGCCTACACACAATAGGATCCTGTTCCTGTCTCTTATGCAGATAATTCAATGTTTAAAATTGTTGTCATCTTACGGCATTTAGACTTGTCTACCTATATTGCAGAGATCTGAAATTCAGTAGCATGAATTTCTTGAGTAATCATTGGATTCTGGTTCAGTTTTCCAGAATACAAACATGCCTTAAATTTTAGAAGAGAACCAAATGTGAGAATAACGTGACTGTATAAAAAAAAATAACATAATAAATGGAAGTGGAATGATTTTCATGTATGCTTGATAAAGACAAAAATAGAGCACATTTCCTATATTAGACTTCCCTTGAATCATATTCCATATGATCAACAGTAATGTACTTGATCTTCCCTATCCCATATCTTTTTACACTATGTTGGTCTATAGTGATGGGTGAATAACACAACAAATTGAGGGGAGAGAGTAACCGAGAGCACTATGTATAGAAATTGAATAACCCTCCCATCATATGTTATTATATTAGGACTCCTCATTCTCCCTTTGTAACTCATGGAACTTATCTAACCTATCATCCCATAAGCTCTAAGATCATGGAGATAATGGGGGTGGTGGTCATTAAAATGGATGTTACAACTAGCCCCTAACCATTTTTACTTTTCCATAACTCATGTGGTAGTCATTACATGTTACAACATTTTGTGGTCATGAAGGCCACAATTCTAACATTGCCGTTTGTTATGTTATTGTTTTAGCACAATCATGTTATTCTAACACCAAGTTGATGAAGATTGGGATTCAACTACTTCTTTCTATGGCTGCTTCCATTGTAATGTGTTTTTGTTTTTAAATAAAGTCCTGTTTTAGAAGAAGATGATATTCTTTTCAGTGTAATTTACTTTTATAGTCATGCACTCATCTTGCTTCTTTGGAAAAAATCTTGAACTGTTACCATTCAGTGGGCAGCAGCAATTGAAAACTTAGACTATGACAGTCGGTCAGACGAAAGCTTTGGGATGAAGATAAGGCCTGATGGTGACATTGAAATTAATGAGAAATTCTGGGAGGAGGAATTCCATATCCCCAGCTGTCATAAATGTAGCGGGATACTTAAACCTGATGTAAGGCATTTTTCATTAGTATATGATATTTCCTTCTATCTACTGTTTCATTGACTTCTAGGGCTAGGAAGAGAGCAAGCTGAAAAACCTGATATGAAAGTGATGAAATGTAAATGCTGCTACTCTACTTTAAAATATAAGAGTTATTGGGCATGAAATATCCTGATGCTTGCCTAAAGGTGCAAAAAACAATTATATCCTTAATTAGGAAAATAACTAGCAAACTTTTAATACTAAATACTGCAAGTAAGGAGAGCCACTGCCAAGTTCCAGCAATAGTTGAGAAAAGAAAAATTAAACTTATCAATTTTCTTTTTCTTGATGGAAAATCTTTTAGGCCTTAGTTTTTCTAAAATGATATCTCCTGACAGATCTATATTCTTAGAGATACCATTTTGTGCAGTTAGTATAGGATGGAGAGCCCATTGATGGCCAGTGGTAAATTTAAAAAAACTATGTCTGTATTGAATCAGATATATGATAAGGATTTAAAAACGGACGCATAGTGACAAAACCCATGCCACCTTTTCTAATACTGGAATTCTTTCTCTGGTTAAACTTATTATAGCTTGCTAAATATCCTCATGATGATCCATAATCACGAAAGTACTTATCTAATTTGTTGAGTCACACAAAGTTCAGAACTGTTTATGCATGCCTCACTGTCTCATATTTAATTTTATACAGGTCGTCTTCTTTGGTGATAATGTACCGAAGGCTAGAGCTGATGCAGCAATGGAAGCAGCTAAAACATGTGATGCATTCCTGGTGCTTGGTTCATCTTTGATGACTATGTCTGCTTTCCGCCTTATTAGGTGAGAATTAGTTTATCAATTGTTCATTGGTCATTAATAATTTGTTTATTCATTTAGAAAATATGGACAATGACTTTGGAGTACCTTAAGTGGTATCAAGGCAAACTTAAAATCTGTTCGTGAAAATAAGGTTATAGCAAGTGGCATAATGTCCTTATTTTTAGAAGAATTAGGACCCAGCATGCGCACTCGCATGGAATAAAGTTTTCGTGAAATTAAAATTATTATCTTTTTTAGTTAGTGAAATTATATCTTATAAATAAACTCTATTCTCTTTTGACATAATGTTTATGTGTTATTTTTATGTTTGGCTTTTTTTTGTTGGACATCATAAATTACTGAACTGATTTCACATTGATGGTCTGAACTTAATACTTAACATAATTCTAATGGATGTATTAATACTTTAATATTTGGTGGTTACAAACTTTTGTTCCTTTCTTGTTAAAGCATTAAATCATGTTAGTATACTATTGTTTTATTAGTATTATATAGCCAAACAATTATGAAAAGATAATGAATTTACCTTTTTATTATCTCTACTCTCATTACTCAATTTTATGATAAAGTTAAATTTGTTCATTCAAAAAAGTAAGAAATCAAATAATGTAAATCAACCATAAACTCTTTTGGCACTTTTAGAATAGTATATATATATATATATATATATATATATATGTATATAGGCAAGAACACTCCACCCCACGAGCAGTTCTTTCCAAGTTAAACTAAAGTGAGGGGAGTCATGACCAAAGTTCAAGCTTACAATGTTGGCATTGTAGCATTATTCAAGGTCAAGAAAAACGTGGCAGAAGTCGTATAACTCATTTGTAGTCAATTATATTTATGAGGACATTTTAAAAAAAATATGGCAAGATTTTAACCATAGATGATTGATGAACACAATCATAATAAACAAGAGTAATATAAATCGCAAGGTACATCTCAATGTGCATAAGAGTAGTATAAGTCATTTGTACTCGAGTACATTTATAAGGATCATCTCTAAAGATATGGAAGTTTTTAAGCATAGATAATAAATGATCATGATCACGATCAGCAAGAGTTCAACCCAAGGAGACCAAAGATCATTGCCATTATGCAATTTCCTGAAACTAAATTGTTATTTTCTGCCTAATTTGATATTAAAAAAGTTGGTTGGATCGAATGAAGTCTTTTTAAGTGTTTTGGAGATTGTGTCCTGCATCCCCGTTTTTAGTTAAATATATTCTGTGTAGCTTGCATTTGTAATCTTTTCTTTGCATTTGCCTTTAGAGGCATTGCATATTATCAGAGCTCGTGAAGCTTACTCATTGATATGTTAATTTCTCTCCTATGAAAGAAAATCTATAGTGGTTTGCTTTTGAAGAATGAGATAAAATAGGATTTACATGCGGAATACAAATTAAATGAAAGAAGCAACTATTTGAGGGCGAGTGAACATTTACAATTCTTTGCTTGCTTTATTAAATTTTGTGGCGTGTAGATTTAAACTTGGAGAAAAATGTTTAATGTAGTTGAATAATTTAGAACTTACAGTACTTATTTCCTTTTCTGTCTTGGGGTTTCTTCAGTTTTTGACTTAAGTCTCTCGGCTAGTTATGGAAATAAATTATTGTTAACATGATGATAGTTGAGCAGGATCTAGTGCCTCTTGTCTATTCAGATGAATTAGCGATAGATAAAAGTTATATTACCTCTGGAATGGGAAATCTAGTAATATTGCCCCCCGTTAAGAACAGCAGAATATCATTGGTTCATCTTTTGAACAATATTGAGACATTACACGATTTAATTTAGAAAGAAAATTTGGAAAGGAAAAACAATGAAAAAGATTTATGGTTTTTCATTCTTTAAACGGAATTTTTATTGATGATCATTCTATTATTTGATTTGTGTAGAGCTGCTCATGAGACAGGCGCAGCTACTGCAATTGTAAATATTGGTGAGACGCGAGCTGATGCATATGTGCCTTTAAAAATTAATGCTCGTCTTGGTGAGGTAAATATGACGTACGAGCATAATAGTATTACAGCGGTCAGGATCGTCTAGTGCATCTTTTAATACATTTTCTAGTATATTTCTTTTTTAGCAATTTTATTGATATAAATTTTATAAAATAAAAGATAAATTCTAAAGAAAAAATTACTATTAAAATAAGTGTACTAGAAGCCGTATCAGATGATACGACTGACATTACAGTGTTTTTGACTGTGTGGTGGTGTTGCAGATACTACCACGATTGCTTGCTGTTGGATCCCTCACTGTTCCGGCTCTTTAAATATATAATTTGGCCTTGCAAAATCAGATGCCTGCTTGTATGCCTGTGTTTGAGCCCCTAAACATAGTAGTTCTAAAATGAGTTGACCATGCCCTGTGAAGAAAATTCCAGCCTGATTTGGACCCTACCTGGATTTGTTATATACTTGTTTCAACATGAATGAGAATATTTCATTTGCAACAAAAATTTAAGAAAAACGTTTAAGTTTGTTATGTAATAATAAATAAATGTGGATGTCTATTTAGGTTTTTCAAAGAAAAATGAATAGTTAGAATATTACTTTTATTCAAAGAGAAATTTAGTATAATTAAGTTCAAATAATTTATGTTTTTTTCAGTATATTGAATGTTTTAATTTATTTTTTTATCTTCTCAAACAATTTTCGAACAACATATCATAATAATTAATGTCGAAGGAGCATAAACTTGTTGGTAATGCACGCTCTATGCACTTACGGCAGTAAAAAGGGAATAATTTAATCTCTTCATATAATTTTATGTGAAAGAATTATGTGATGAGTAATTTTCACCTATGTTCATATGGATTGATATTTAAAATGATGTGAAGGGATTAAATTAACTTTTTCTCACTGTTACACATGGGTTCCTAGCTAAATTTTGCTGCTCTCAATATTAATTGTCTCAATACGTTCAAAGTTGTTTAAGAGCATAAGATAAAATATCAAATTTTGCTGTGCTCAATATTAATTGTCTCAATAAGTTTAAAGTTGTTTAAGAGCGTAAGATAAAATAAAACATTTTGAGTATAATAAAAATTATAAATTGTTTGAGAATAATTATAACTAATTTCTTTTTTTAATATAATTATAACTAATTTCTCTTTAATTGAATTTAACTCTCCCCACTCGATATTGTTTAGTCTTTATAAGATTTTGAGTGTATCTTGCTCATGGAGTGTATAAATATACAATATAGAAAAACATTAATAATATAATTCTATTATAAATTTGATGATCACGACACGATAAATTGCTCAGAATAATAATATAATATAAAGAGAAAGAATATAGAGAAATAAAAGTACAAGAGAGAAAGAAATAGAACTTAAGAATCAAGTTTGAATTGTGTTATTATTAATATCTTCTCATAAGGCCTATTTATAGGTTCAAGATAAAAGCATTTCAGAATCCTAAAAGAATATAACTAAATAAGTGGGGATATTATGAATCCAAATAGGATAGTATTTTGGGAGTTCGGTTCTCTTCGGGGGAACGTATTTCGACATGCACTATGTACACATTAATTTCATAATACTCTCCATTGGATGTCCAGCATAAAGAATATGCCTCGTTAAAACTTTACTAGAAAAAAAAATCTGTGGGAGAAAAACGTCTAGTGAAAGAAAAGAGTACACTATTTATTTATATTTTATATATTCCCCATATTTAAAACATCATTAAACCAATACATTGGTATTTCTTAGTGAATAAATCTTCAAGATATATATCATGTTTGATCGAAATTACTACGCATTAATTTCACCTTTCTTTTAAAGAAATTCTGGTGAAAGTTATTTTGTCGCATCTCTCCGAACATTTCCTCAAATTTCAGAACGCAACAATATAGTTGTAATTTCACCATTCTAGGATACTATATACATATCTTAGAATTAATTATTAATAATGATCATGTACATTCTCAGCAATCCATATAACACTTTAAAACTTCAACATAGTTGAAGGTGTGATTGCTTGATAATAACATATGATATATGCATAAAATGTTTGAGAATGTGTTTCAAATGGATTATATAAGGAAGCAACTTGATACTTATCCATTTCATCAGGAGTTAGATTTTCTTCATAATTCGAGATTTAATTATCTTTAAAATAATATTATCGTAGAAGTCATATAAAGAATGATTAGTGCATTAATTCTGTAGTGTTATAGTACTTCAGGACTGAAAGGTATTCATAACCTTCTCATATATAGACATGTGGTATTCACTAATATTTGATGATTAAATGACAATAGGATAATGATGTGCAATATACTATATCCATGTACAATTTTTTATGATCAAATTTAATCTTCAGGATGTTTCATTTGTAAATCAAAATAGAAATCTTTAAATACTTATTTCAAGTATTTGCTTATCAATGATAAACTTTTGAGGAATACTTCAAGTATTTAATTATTTCGTTAAAGGACCTTTACAAATAAAAGTCAATCACGCTTCAGACATGATTTAACATTGTTAGTTATAAGAATTCTATCCTACTAGGACATCTATAGAAGCATCCACAAATCCAATTTTGTAATTCTTCTAGAGTTAACAAAATATCAAGTGAATTTGTAACTTTAACAAATAAATAATCTACAAATCTTTTAGTTTACGAGTACTTGTATATAGATCAAGATGCTTCAATATTAAACATGATATTTTATGATTCTAATTTTCTCTCCATTTTCTCTCCCTAATGTGGAGAACATTAAAAATAGATAAATAATCATAAAAGACAAGCATAACAAATCCTAAGAGAATTTTCATGGATATATGTTCGATCTTAATTTCATATATTTATTTAAATAAAAATTACTAAAACAATGATGTTATGTTTTTCAGGAACAATTCACTTACATGTTTTAGGCTTGCCTATCGAATCCTTCAAGAATTTTATATAAATTCTAAGAGTTTAGTTCGCTAATACCTAAACTCAATCCACCACTATAAATATTATTTATTCATATCAATATTGCTAGGACTTTTATGAAGAATTTTATATCATAACTTATACAAGTTCGCACTTTATTTATGAATTCTTATCCTTATGGGATTATATTGCAAGTGTATAATTCCTTCAGAGAATACATGAACACGTTAAGTGTACTTAATAATTGTCTGAACTTTACATATTTTCTCATGCGAACTTAATATTCTATTTTACTAAATATCTCTATAATATTTGAATCTCGAGTCTGTAAGCTTTAATTCAAATCTCCATTCTACTAAATAATATGAACATAAATATCATCGACAACTATTTTATGGTTCTATCTATTTTATATCATTATATCTCATAATTATTATAACCTCAAGTACCTATATTTCTCTGGAAATAATCATAAAGTCACGTCATGAAAAATTTAGCTAGAATTTTCATCTCTTCGACTTAACCACATAGGACCATATTATTGCTCCTTTACATATGCGAGAATTTTGTCGGAACTAATTTATTCTATCACATTTAAATGTGACTCAAGGTCATATGTAGTGATAGATTATCCTTCGGGGACACTAAGTAACATGAGCATTCTTTTTCGGACTTTCTTTTGTCAATAAACATGCCTGGCTATTCATCTGTTGAGTCAAAATCAGACACATAACTTATCTCTATCTGACTATATAATTTTATCCTCTTTTCAATGCCAATTTTAAATATATTGTGGTGGAATAGTACATTTCTATAGCGCATATTTAATGCTAAGATGGAAAAATATTTGGGTTCTCATGAGGAACCAATTACAATGAGGAGAACAAAAATAATATTTTGGCAAAATACGAATAAGTACTACTACAAAATATATATAAATGAATATTAAGGCACTTATGATTTTATGAAACCATTTACTAAGTCTATGAACATGTTTTGTAGGAACGATCAATCTCTATGCAAATAGTGCAACATCATCAATAATATTAGGACAAATTATGTTAATGAGAAAATCTAAAATATGAGCTCATTATCAAAATTGCAAAATTAAGCTTGCAAGTCAGCAATACATCATGACCATGGGTCGATGCATCAATAATATATTCATCCCAAAACATATTCAATTATAATATATTGATGGTACCATAAAATTATTTTACCTTGAAAAATAGTAATACAAATAAATTTGTGATCAGAAACATCTAGTTCCATATTAATATGATAATGTGTGTAATTTATATTTATTCTATAAGTCATGATAATATAATCATGTGACCTTCTAAGTCAATTTACTCTCCCAGTCTTTAAATAATTAGTTCTTCTATAACTTTCTATTAACTAATTCTTTAGAGTCTTTAGTAAATAGGCTCTTCTAGAGCTTTAATTAATTATCTTTTAGATATTCTAGATATTTAGCTCTCCTGGAGATTTTTAAAATATTAGCTCTTATAAAGTCTTTTATTGATTAGCTCTTGGGGAGCTTTAATTTTAATGTATTAACTGGCGCTTTCTATTAATTAACTCTTATGAAGTTCTAATTTATACTAATATTTATTCCCCCAACATATATCTTTTTCGATATTCTTGAATATATAATAAATTAAAGGGCATATATATAATACGTAAAAACTCATATAAAATCATAAATAAAAAAGTAATTTTTTTCCTCTAATAATTTCAAGGAATTGGCTACATTAGGAAGTCTATATATCAATAGACATGAATAATATATGAGATCAATAATAACATAACATAGGGAGTAAATAAAACTCTAATATATTATATTTCTTTTCTAATCAATATTTATCAGATATTTAAAATTTCATTTGACATACTATAGGCTACAAACTCTCTATTATATTGCATAAAATAATATTTATTTAAGATTATATGTTCTTTTTTCCTTTCTCATTATTATTACTTCTGGTGATACTTTAGATATTAGGTTCATGAGTCATAATAATTACAAATTATTATAAATAATTATAATCATGAATATAACATATTGTAGAAATAAAATTTCCAATTGCATTCGCTTCATGGAATGACATAAAATTATTTGGACTATCATATTATTCCATCAATAATGACTCAATCCTTTATTCTGTCGCAAAAGGTGATCAATATAACCTTGAGTTCTTCTTTCTCAATATTGCTACTACACGAGCATATTTGAGATATGTAAAACGAAATATTATCTCTATATTATTTTAATTAAGAAAGAATCTAGATCAAATATAATATTTTACAAAAATCTATGATAAAAGATTTGATCTTTCCATGATATCAAATTATATATTAAAAAGAAAACATAAAGCAAAGAAAATATTCGAATTTTCTTACCTCAAAAGCTTCAAGAATCTTTTTACTTTTAGCGAATTTCGGAAAACCATCTTCACAGTCTCGTACTTCAAACAATCATGCTGATAACGTGTTATGAATTTGATAATCATGACATGACGAATTACTCAGAATAATAATATATATAAAGAGGAAGAATATATAAAGAAAGAAAAGCACAATAAAGAAATAGAACTCAAGAATCAAGTCTGAATTGTCTTATTAATATCTTCTTATATGACCTATTTATAGGCTTAAGATACAATGATGTGACAACATGAATCCAAATAGGATTAGTATTCTTGGAGTTAGTTCTTTTCGGAAAACGTATTTGGATATCCACTATGTACACATTAATTTCATAACAAATTCAGGTTATGGAAAAAATATCCATATATATATATATGTATGTATAGGAGATAATTAGACTTGGAGGATAGGGTTTCTAGTCACCACCATCCTATCCCATCTATGGTAATGGATAGAATTTACTGTCCTTAAACTCTTAACCCTCCTTCCTTCTTATCTTCTACCCTTAGCCCTATAAACGGAGCTCTAAGAAACTTGTAATTGGGGTAGAAAATTTTAATAAGATTCTTAGTTCTTCTATTATCTAGCGTTCTCTACTTTATTTCAATTAATATGTTAGTTCTCTCTTGTAAATTTTACTTTTATTTTGTTGCGATAATATTTATAACACGTTATTAGCATGAGTCTAAGTGCTATTTGGTGTTGTCATAAGAAGTCTTGAAAGTCTATCATGCTATACATATCTTGTCAAGAGATTTTTTAATGTAAGTTTCCCTTATCACAAATCTCTATTTTTATGATGGATTTTGTTTATTTTGAGTTTGTGACTTTTCATATCGATTTCAGGAATAAATTATCCATTGAATATGAATATTTGATGCTTAAAATCTTTTTAATTGTGGTGGTTCTTGAAGACACCATAAGAAAAATTATATAGCATCAAAGTAATTTGGTTATCGATAATATTTTAGAGAGGATATATACAACTACTAGAAGACGGTATAAAGACCAATTATAATGAGTTATATTTTTTTATACAAGATATATCCATTGCATGAGTTTGTGACTTTTGAAATTCCTCATCAATCAAAGATATATAAAACAAAATATTGCTGATGATATATTTATTATAGGAAAGATTCTTCCTCCCTCATACCTTGAATATTCTCTAGAAGTAGTCATATCAAGGAAAATATTTTCAAAAGTATTTTGAATTGATCTTATGTAGGTTTGAGACTGAATGAGAAAATGAATCATTGATAAAGTATTGAGATATTTGACCAACAATTGTATATCATTCCTTAAAGTGAATGTTATTAAATTTTGTAATTTATTTACTAAAGCTATTCGTTTGCGGATGTGGTTATGATAAAAATAATCTTTACAATTATATTGATAAAACTACTTATCAAAATTTTAAAGTATATATTTTTATTTGAAGTGAGAAAATTATGAGAAAGAAAATAAGAATTATGATTTAATATATTATGTGAATATTATCGATAAAATATGAATAAGTATTTGTCACCTACCAATAGTATGCTAACATCCTATATTGCTAGTTAATCACCATTAATTAAAAAAGTATTATTTTACTTCCCCTAAAGTTATACTACTAATAGTAATGATATCAATATTGATCATTCATTTTAATATGGTACATATAAATGTAGTCAACTTCTTTGAATCTTTAAAAGAGAATTTTTGACTTTTTTCTTATTGTTTGATAGAAAATTGTCAAATGAATTGAATTACTACATTTATATTTTCTATCATTTTGTATATTTTTATTTTTTAAGTTTACATACTACATGAAGGAACAACCTCCTCTGAAGCATCCATTGCTTTGCAAATCTTAAATATGATAGAAGAATATTTAGCACTTGTGAGTAGGAAATCAGCTTGGTATTAGTAGCGTCCCCCTTTGGTTCAGAAATGGACTCCCGTAAATTATGCTACTCTAAAGATTAATACTAATGTGGCTTTCTTAAAAGATAAAATTGGCATAGGTGTAATCCTAAGAAACTATATGAGCATTCCTCTCTTGGCCAAAGTTGTTCCTTGGCATGGTGATTTCTCTGTGGAATTTGGAAAATTATTTGGTATCATTGAAGGTTATGCCTCTGATCTTAATTACAATGAGAGGCTACTTATAGAGAGTGATTCTCTCTTTGCTGTTAATAGTCTTAATAGCCATTCTATTGACATTTCTGATTTGGGGCTTTAGCTTCTGATTTCTTGAGCAGGATAGATAGGGATACTATCTCTTTCTCTCATGTTAAAAAGGTAGGTAATATACCTGCCAATCTTTTAGTTAGACTAGCTTTAGATTCTGATGATGAACTGGAATGGTTCAGATTCATCCCTTCCTATGTAGTTGATGCTATTCTTTTTTATCTTAATAATATATAATCCTAATTTTGTTCAAAAATGAAAAATTTACATACTAGATTGTTTAAATTTTGTAATATTATTAGTTTTAAATTGACTCATGAATTGTGATAATGGCACATGCCATATCTATAGTATTCATTGAATATATTTAAAGGGAGGTGATACATCTAAGGCATTTATTTCAGGGATTTATAAATTTTATGATAAAATTATGAAAAATTTCACAAAAAAATCTATTCCTTTCTCTCACTTTTCTCTCTCTACTCTCTTCCTCTCTAACTTCTCTCAACATTTCCTATTAAATTTTTAAAGATTTCGAGTTTGAAGATGGATAATTTTGAAAATTTCGTACTAGAAAATGTACATTTTGAGGTAAAATTAACCCCAAATACGCTGAAAGATTGAACGAAAGCGGTCTGGTGTACCAGCCACTTGCGTACGAACAAGCGTGTGCACAAGTGGCTGGCGCACCAGTTGGTTTGGTGCGCCAGCTGCTTCTGTTCACCATTTTTTTCAGTTTTTTTAAAAATATGTATAAGTTAATTATGTGTTTTATTAATTATTTTTCATATGTTATATTAATTTTTCATATTTAATATGATTATGTTATTAATCATATTATGTTAGTTATTTATGTTAAAGCTAGTGTTATTTAATATGTATATGTTAATTATGTGCTATATGTTTTAATTTTTCAATTTAATTGTAAGTATTATTTTTTAATTATTTAATTGTGATTATAATTAACGTGTTTTAATTATTTAATTTTAATTATAATTAATGTGTTCTTAATTAACAGGTTATTATGTTAATAAAGTGATGAATATGTTATTACGTTAGTTTTATTTTGATTTAATATTTGAGTTGTTTATATTTTGTTATCTTCTAATATTGTGTAGTAAGATAATCAATTAGATTCCGAATAATATGGGACACACGAAGGATTTCATAAACCACAGTTATTTATATCAAATGAATTGTGAATTTAATTCGAAAGAGGATTTAGTTGATTGGGTAAAAAAACTAGCAAAAACAGGTAACACAAATGTGATGATTACACATTATTTTACAAAAAAGGGTTTAGGAGCTAGGCCGTACATTTATATTAGTTTCCATCGAGGAAAGGCAAAAAAAAAAAAAAAAAAATGAAGTAAGGCCATATAAAACGATGAAGAAGTAGAAAAAATTCTTGTAACACATAGGGGTCTGTATGGAACCAAGAAATGTAGTTGTCCGTTTAAAAAGTAAGGCCATATAAAATGATGAAGAAGTAGAAAAATTTCTTGTAATGTAGGGGTCTGTATGGAACTAAGAAATGTAATTGTTCGTTTAAATTAAAAGGCGAGGAAGATGTTAGCGGAGTACATTGGAAAGTTTTGTGCACTGCAAAGGTGTAGTCCCTAGAGAATATTGGATAGAAGTACTTGATCATCTATATGTTGTCGCGAATATTTATCGGTTATGCGTAGTACTTATTGCCCAAAATCCTGCAAGTACTACATTATTGCCATATACATCTGTTGGTGGACCATCGCAGAAGACGATTGTCATTGGGCATCTTACCCCTCAGGAACACTTTATTGGGGTAAGTGATTATTTTATATATACTTTAATTAATTATTAATTATCGTTTATATTAATTAATTATTTTTCTTGACAGCTACATTTGCAAGATGACTTTATGATGCCCTATATAAATCTTTTGTAGAATTGACATGCACATCAGGACGTAGGCAATTATTTGGTTCGATATCAATCATGGTTTAAGGAGTGAGCTAACACGTGTGCACAAATGTATTCCTCTTTAGGGCCGGCTGATGGGGGTATTATCGGTTGTATGTCATTTTTTTAATTTATTCATGATTATGTATTCAATTTATGATTATATATTTTATGATAATGGTTTACATAAACATAATAAACAAAACATAATAATACATATGATAAAAAACTCTATCATTACAAATAAGTACTACAAATTTATAAACATAATTGCATGGTAACATAAGGAAACCTAAACACTAGACAAATGCCATTTACGTATAAGGCGGCACATCTCTCTGTACTGCAGCCTGAGTCTCTAACTCATCCTAATCATCATCCCCAATATAAGGACTTAAGGAGTCAACCAATGCAAGAGTTGGTGGTTGAGATCGTGGTGGCAACTCAATTCTGGCAGGAAGTAACTCCAGATTCTGTATCGGATAGCTCTGTTAAGCATACCACGGTATGTACTCGGATGGCAAGCGTGAAGAGGCACAACAATATCTCGCATATGATTAGCATGTACACAGTGATTTGCAGCATCATACCAGAATGCCCTAGTGAAAGTGTGCCTCACGACATATGATTTAGTTGATGCCGGCTTACAGTGCTCGACTGGACTAATAATAGGAGCATGTGGGATCTCCTGAGTCTGACCAAACTGTCGAACACATCTCTCCGGTCTGTGCAGCTCTACACAAGAAAAGTAAGCTAACAGGCCGTGGTATGTAGAAAAACGTACATCATGTATCTCTGCTGGCCTATAAGTTGTCCATCAAACCTTAGCTGCAGTCATGACATCTAACCTCATCTGATAGTCAGATAATGCAATAGTACAGATCTCTGTCCCATCATCACAAATTGTTGGATATATGGAATAACTGGAACTGAACACGGGCTGATCGGCAGAGCGAACATCGAAAAATATAGGTATATCCAAGCCTATAACATATAAATGTGCATATAAGAATATAAAGTATATAAATTAAAGTAAAATAATAAATATTTACGTGTAAGGAACAAGCTGCTACTTATCAATGGGTTATAGAACAGCTTAAAAAATTATATTTCGATGTACTCGAACTGACAGTGATAATTGCCGATAAAGAAACAGGTTTGATACCAGTTATATCTGTAGTGTTCAACAAATTATACCACGTGCTTTTCCTAAGACATATCAAAATGAATATTGAGGAAAAATTAATTCCGGTGATTGGTAAGGAATCAACTGAAAAGTTTATTCATACAACATGGAGAAGATTGGTGAACAGCCAGGATTTAGATGATTATGTAAAGAGGTTGAAAAACATGAATTCAAAATAGCGAAACATGTAGTGGTTCTTGGAATATTTGTATAATGAATGGTTGAACACTTGTACATTGAAATTCATTAGTGTGTGGACTGGAATAATTTTACATTTCGGGTCCAAGACGACTAATAGGGTTGAGTCTTAACACTTGACGTCGAAGATGCTCCTTCAGACATCCCACGGAGACTTAGATACTGTATTTAGTAAGATATATTCAAAGATTGAGTCACAGATCTCCGTCATTAAGACTTCACTAGAATATTCCCGATTGAAGGAGAAAGATAATGCAAAGAGCAATCCTATGTTAACCGATATTTGTGGAAAATAAGTCATTTGGCACCAAAGACTATAAAAGAAGAGTTACTTAAAGCCACAAAGATCATGAGCGATCCAGAGAATCTTTGTGGACATTGGGTTTGGAATTCACACGGTCTACCATGTCATACAAGTTGATTACTAGATACCGTAAGTATATTCTTTTAAAGGTTGACAGTCTTCACAATTTCTGGTCGTCTCTTGTGATAGACGGGGTACCGGAAATAGAGTATCAAGATTCTGCAAACCACGCGGATGACATGGCGTACCAGGATAATGATATTATCGGATTCTAGAGGAGTTTAGACAACGACCACATCACAGGTATTTTAAAAAAGTGTTATTTTTGAATAATTTTATATAATTTAATATTAAAATATACCAATAATGCATTTTGTCTATATTCTAACAGTTGATAGAGTAGCGTCGTGCGGCTTGAGACATCTTACATCCTGTCTTGTCGTCAAACCCCGAAGGACCGTTAACTACTCTTGCGAACATGGTAACTACTAAGGGTCAGAAAAGGACGGACTCGACGAGGAGGGAAAAATCACATCGGGAGCATATGCAGATTGCCCATAGATCGTTCAAGAATAGTAGTAGATCCGGATAAGAATCAGGTTCGGGTTCGGGTTCAGGATCGAACTCCCATGGGAGAGGACGCCCACCACGTCCCAGTCACAGCTCTAAGGGTAAGGGACGCAGTAGCGATCAAAGTTCAGTTGAGTCATCTGTTGTGCAACCGACTGATGGATGTACAGATTGTGAGTTCCCTCATTTAAATGAATTCCCTCGTTTTGTATATCCTTTAATTGACAGCTATATGAATCCAAGAGGGGATGGTAACTACACATTTAGGGTGGTTTCATATTTTATGAATGGTGATGTGGAGAAATGGGCTATGGTACATAAAGCAATGTGGCATGGATGAGAAATAATCATGCTTTGTATGTAAGCATATTAGACGAAAAGCAGTTCATACGCGTTCTAGATAGTTGGATGGAGCACCTGATTATCTACATGTTGTTGCCAATCTTTACCGAGTATGCGTAGTACTTATCGCCTGACATCCTGCAAGTACTACAATATTACCGTATACATCTATTGGTGGACCACCGTAGAAGACGATTGTCATTGGGCATCTTGCCCCTCAAAAACACTTTATTGGGGTAAGTGTTTATTTTATATATACTTTAATTAATTATTAATTATTTTTTAATTAATTAATTATTTTTCTTTACAGCTACATTTGCAAGACGACTTTATGATGCCCCCTATAAATTTGTTGTGGAATTGGCATGCCCGTCAGGATGTATGCAATTATTTAGTTCTATATCAATCACGATTTAGAGAGTGGGCTCACACGTGTGCACGAATGTATACACCTTCAGGGCCGGTTGATGGGGGTGATATCGGTTGATTGTCATTTTTTTAATTTATTCATGATTATGTATTTAGGGTTTATTTTTAATTTATTCATGATTATGTATTCAATTTATGATTATATATTTTACGATAATGGTTGACATAAACATAATAAACAAAACATAATGATACATATGATAAAAAACTCCATCATGACAAATAAGTACTACAAATCTATAAACATAATCGCATGGTAACATAAGGAAACCTAATCACTAGACAAACGTCATCTACATATAAGGGGGCACATCACTCTGTACTGCAGCATGAGTCTCTGACATCATTTAGTTGGTGCCTGAGATCGTGGTGGCAACTCAACTTCGGTAGAAACTAACTTCGGATTCTGTATCCTCGGATGCCTGTGGCGGGTATACAACGACATGTAACTCGAGTGGCAAGCGTGAGGAGGCATAGCAATATATCGCATATGATCAACATGAGCACAGGGACTCACAGCATCATACCAGAATACTTTAGTGAAGTGTGCCTCATGATATATGATTTAGTTTATGCTGGCCTACAGTGCTTGACTAGACTAATAATAGGAGCATGTGGGATCCCTTGAGTCCGACCAAACTGTCGAATAGGCATGTGCGGCTCTACACAAGAAAAGTAAGCTAACAAGCTGTGGTATATAGAAAAATGTACCCCATGTATCTCTGCTGGCCTATAAGGTGTCCATCGAATCTCAGCCGCAGTCATGACATCTAACCTCATCCGTAGTCAGATTTACCGTACCAGATCTCTGTCCCATCATCACAAACTGCTGGATATATGGAATCCCTGGAACTAAACACATGCTGATCGGCCCGACGAACATCGAAAAATATATGTATATCTAAGCCTAAAATAGATAAACGTGCATAAAAGAATATAAAGTATATAAACTAAAATAACATAATAAACATTTACATGATTTAATAGAATACCTCAATCAGTGATGAGAAACCTCCTCACTCTTTGGCATTCGAACGTAAGGCCCGTCCAAGATTCCTGTACAACCATGCCAACGCTGCAGCATCCTAAGCTATCTTCTTGTACTTCCGTAGATTCCTTGCTATAGGCCATAACTCGTAGCTTGCCACAAGTAGGCCACTTTTGTCGGGGATGAGTGAATTACCGAGAATGGACAGCAAGTAACAAGATGTCGTCATCTCCGTCGACAAATGGGTACTATCACTAGCGGTAGATACAATGACATAGGGATCCCACGATGTGTATCACTATCCCAGGAAACAAAAAGCCTAATCCCTAGATCATCATTAATTATCTGGATGATCTATTCCTGGGTAAAAATCTCGTCTAGCGGCCTACTATAGACAGGTATCCTAGTATAAGCTCTACTTCATGTAGTATAATCGTCATCTCTCCAAATGGCATGTGGAATAACTTAGTTTCTGTCTGCCATCTCTCCACAAATGTACATAAAAGAGTGATGTTCCCATGCTGGAACATGGACAACTGTAGATGAACCAGTTCTGATATAGCAATCACCCGTCTAACATCACCATTGCTCGGTATGTACCCAGTAAGTGCCGCATGACGACCACGTAATCTCAATATAGGTCGCTCCTACAATAGAACTGTCACATAAAAAACTCCATTACAGAAGAATAAGAACATACTAAGATAAAATATAAAAAACATTTATATTTCTTAAATATCATGAAATAATACATAATAGGATTGTAAAAAATACCTATCCATGCCATATAGCTGTGGCAACGTGTCCACTATATGATGGAATCATGTCCTGCTCCTGTAGAGCTTCAGGGGCAGGTTCTGTTTGCTGCCAAACAATCTCAGACTTTGTCAACCTCTTCTTTCCACCTGCAATTCCCGAGGGCCCCGGAGTCTCACCCTGAATATCCTCAGAGGGTCGGCTCTCTGAAATCTATAAAGACTTACCTTCCGACATCGATCATTGCAGGCTCACAATCTTCAATACTCTCTTTGCCCGCTCAATAAGCCTACCTACTCTACTTGTACACCCTAAAGAGGATACGGTACATCTATTCCATCCTCAGTACCCTCCTCATCCTTATCCCCCTCCTCCTCCTCAACCTGAACATCTCGGCCCTCACCAACATTCCCACCCTCACCATCTCCCTTTGCCTGAACTGTTGTCTCATCACCATGACCACCTTGAACATCTTCGGACCTAGGTGCATAAGAAGACATCTGCTCTGATGTGTCATAATAACCCTGCTATACAGTGGGGAATTTCCTGAAGCTCCTACTAAAAAGTCATCTAAAATCAATGGGGAATATTGCGCACTCGTGACATCGGCATACGATGCTGGTGAATGTCGTGCATGTAACTAGCATTAGAGTAGTGTGCCAAGGAAGATGATGCACCAGGGTGAAATTGTTGTAGTGGCACTGAGGAATACTGGAAGGGCAGGAGAGTATGCGGGTCGTGCGAATCCGAACTCTAGTGGGATTAGATGGAGGTGGAACAGATGACCAAAGTGCATCCGCTCCATGAAACATCCCATGGGGAGGTGTGGTAAGTACATCAAATGGGTTGTGCCTACCTGTAAGCCCCCTAGAAGAGGCTATCACCGTAAGGCCGTGAGTCCGACCGCTCCTGTCTGCTACCAGACCTAATCTTGTATCTTTGCGTCTAGGCTGCTCCAGATCCATCTAAATGAATTTCAAAATTCTTTCTTTAAATTATTTTGTATGTAGACGTTTGAGTATTTATTTCTTAATTAATTATTTATGAAATTAATTCTTATTTTTATTAATAAGAATGTTATATTATTCACTAATTAATTTTAATTAAGTATATATTTATTTAATTCTTATTCCTTTATTTTTTATGAAATAAATTATTATCATTAAATGATTATAAAATATTCATTATTCAAATAGTTAAATTACACTATGATTAAATTAGGAAAATAGTAATTATTAAACTAACTTAATTCAAATTACTAATGAAAAACCCTTAAAATAGTTAAAATTATTTAATCTCCTTATTTCCCTATTATATGTGGAAATCTGAGTATTTATTTATTTATTAATGATTATTCAATTATCAAATTAATTCTTATTTCTTTAATAAGAATATTATATTATTTCATTAATTAATTTTAATTAAGTATATATTTATTTAATTCTTCTTATTTCTTTAATAAGAATATTATATTATTTCACTAATTAATTTTAATTAAGTATATATTTATTTAATTCTTATTCCTTTATTTTTTATGAAATAAATTATTATAATTAAATCATTATGAAATAATTCATTATTCAAATATTTAAATTACACTATGATTAAATTAGGAAAATAGTAATTATTAAACTAACTAACTTAATTCAAATTACTAATTAAAAACCCTTAAAATAATTAATTATTTAATCTTTTTACTTCTCTATAAATGCCTTTAAATTAATACATATCATAATGCATAAATTAACACATAACTAGGCATTACTTATTTTACAAATCACTAGAATGTTTAACTACATCATAAATTAAATATACTACATGAAAAAATTCACAATTCATAATTATGACATGAAAAAACATACTAATACATGAAATTAACTCAAAAACTAACATAATGGACTAATATATATTAAGAACAATTAGTATAACAATTTATTAAATTTTTTTTTTAAAAACATCAAATTCGAAAAGGGGATGAGTGGCACACCACCTTGTTCTGTGAGCCAAGAGGTCGCGCACCACCCTGTGCCATGCGCCGGTGGTTTGCACACCATCCCATTTCAGATCCGACCATGTCTTTTTTTTTTTTTTTTTGCTCAAAATGTAGATAAACGAGTGTAGAATAATGTGCTAATATTTTTTCGTCGTTTTAAAGATTGATTTTCCTAAATCTTCCTTGGAAGTTAGAGAGACTTAGAGAGAAAAGAGAGTAGAGTGAAAAAGTGTGAAAATGAAACTTTTTGTGAAATTTTCTTAATTTTATCGTGAAATTTATAAATACTCATTTTAGATCTAAGACTTTTTTTTTTCCTTATTCCCATATTACCCTCACTCTCTGTAAGTACTCTTTTTTTTTTAAACTAATTATACTCTCAGTAAATAGTCTTTCAACTTCAAGATGAAATATGAGTTTATTTCATTTTCTAAATTATCTCTAACGTTTCTGGGGGAATTCAAAGGTTAATAATATTCAATAGTACCGGTGAACAGAAATGGAAATTGAAAAGCTTCGCATAATCTCCAAGTCCATCTTCGATCAAGCCCTCTTTTCCACAGAGCACTTGAAAATCTATAGCAAATTAGCAGTCCCCAAAACCCCATACCGGAACATCGATGATTTCACTTCTCTTCTCAAGAAATCCCTGTCCATTTGCTGGAAGGTTCAAAATGGTAAAAGACTCCATTTATTTCAACGGATTAGAATTCTATCAAGCCTGAATCGATTGCAAAATTGATGATAATCAGAAACAACCAGAGCCTACAACAATGGATTAATTACATTAGGCAACTGCTGTACTAGAATTCTAATTGGAAAAGGTAACTAACAGTTAGAATCAATCACAATATTCACCCAGATTGTATTGGATACACATTGGGTCACTCTTAACACTCTGGACAGTTAAATAAATCTTTTCCATTCATTGTTCAAAAATGACCTATTTTAGCCATGGAGGAATGATGAACAGTGGCTATGTTCTTCACGAGTTTGGCAATGCCTGTACTGTTTTCGGTTTTCTTAACGAATGGGTTATTCTGCCGTGGCCGAAAAATTCAGACGGAATTTTTCTTAGTTCTTCCCAATCATGTTAAAGGACACGTGACGTCGTCGGCGGCTTCATAGCCTGGCAGTGCCGAGTATTGGTGTCCTGTTTCAGATTTGCTCTTAAAACAAATGGAGGTGGTAACGGTAGATTTGGGTTATCGAAAGGTCTGCCCTGGATATATTCCAGCCGAACTAATTAATCAAAAACTCTAAAATAACCAGTTAATTTCAATTCAACTCTAAAGTAGAATTACCCCCAAAACATTGTCAAAATTTCATTTTGAATTGAATGATTTTTCATAATTAAAATAATCCGGAGATAGTGGATGAAATGAGTATCTAGGAATTGCTTGCTACTCTTTTGATGTCCAAACAAATTTATTTGTATTATAAAACTATTATTTCCTTTCTATAACTCATTCAGAATTTATAGATTTGAGATACACTATGAAGTAAACTTTCAAGTTCACTATGTTGGCGTGTTCGGTTGGACCATCCTGGATTGCTAATTAATTCAAGGAAAATGTTTGTTTATACTATTTGAGGTCGAATATGTTAGGAATAAATAAAAAAAAATCATAAACTATTTTTGCTTTTCTTCTTTATAGACAAAATTTGAATTTATTTTTTTCTAACAATAAACTATTTATGCTTTTCTTTTTAAAGCAATAAACATTGATTTTATCTTCTTCTACCCATGAACTATTTTTGTTTTTCCTTTTATAGCCATGAACTATTTTTGACTTCTCAGATGTAGCAATTTATTAAAAATACTTCATGGTTATATCTAAGATGTCAAAATACTTCATGGCTATAAAGAGAAAAAAAATAGTTCATGGTTAGAAAAAGATAAAATCAAAGTTTGTGGCTATAAAGAAGAAAATAATATAGTTCATGACTAGAAAAGATAAAATCAAAGTTTATGTCTATAAAGAGAAAAAGCAAAAATAATTTATAGTTATAAATAACTAATATCTCTAAAAAGAAATATATTCAATGTATTGACAATATAATCACATACATATGGTTCACACGCAACCTGTTATTTGTGTCCCAATTGATAATGAGCTCATATTATAAATTCTCTTACTAACACATTTGTCCTAATAATGCTAGCAACGAATTTTATAAACATCCCAAAGAATATCTACGTCCATCAAATGGTTTTGAAAAATCATAAATGCCTTGAAATAATTTATGTGAATTTTTAGTAGCACTTCGTACTTTGCCAACAAATTATATGAGTTGTCCTCTTTATAATTAGTTTATGGTCAGTAACAAAAACTTTTCCATCTCTAGATTAAATATTATTATATGTATTTTCTTGTTCTACTACAAAAGCAATAAGATGGGACTTCAAGAAAAGTTATTAAAAAAAATCTTGGGAGCAAATTAATCTCAAAGGGAAGATTTACATTTTGATAATTTTTAATATCTTATCCAACATAAAGAGGCGATGATATGAATATATTATTACTTGTGCCTCATATGCTTGATCCTCATAGAAGAATGCTTTACATTTGAAGTTAAAAAAAAATAATTTAAGTTCTATATGTAGCCAGACAATTCATTGACCAACATATGGTTATAATAATGCTTCCACTTGATGTTCCTGAAGGAAAAACTACCACTATAAATAAATTTGAGACACAATTAAAAGCGTAGTAGATAAGTCGGTTCTAATAAAATGAATTCTTCATGTGTGAAATGAGCAAATAATTAAGATGCTTACTTATAGTAAAATTGAGAAAAAAATTTCCAACAAAATTATTCTAAACATGATATGTATTATTTCTAGAAGAAATTCAGGTACCTGAAAATTGTGATAGTTGACGAGATCTCAATATGCCATGTCTTGATTATAAATTATTATGGAACTGCAAAATAGTTCAAAATGTCGATGGTATTTATGTGCATATTACTGTGAATATAACTGAAGATCTAAAACAAAAGTCTGCAAACAAGAAATTTGAGATTTGAGATTCAAGACTTCACTCTCGATATAATAACATATTGTTCGGGTGAGAATTGTGAATGTCCGGCTGGAAAACTAAATCAGTATACTTGAAATATGTGTAAATATTCCCAGCAGGAGAGTATTTAATATATATATATATATAAATACTATCTATATGAAGTCCTAGAAGGACTCAAGATGCAAAAGCATATAAATAATCATTCCTGAAAAATATGACATCATGTCTTAGTAATACTAAAATAATGTTATTGAAATATCAAATATGTCTATATATATATGTATACATTTTGCTTATATTTGCCACAAATAATTATTCATCTATTAACAACATGTCTTTGTTGCATGACTTACTAATTATTACTTTGATAAATTAGTGTTTCTCATATTAGGAGGAGACAATGATTAGCAACAGAAGGTCATTATAATATGATCATTCTCTCTCCATATATGTATATACTAAAAGGCAAGTTTGGTCTGCAATCAAAGGAGACTGTCCCCCCTCCCCATTCGTAGGAAAATTTTCAATCAAGGGGGCAGGGACAACCATGCGCATCTGCTGCGGTTGTGCTGTGTAGAAAAAAATGTATTTAGGCTTTTCTCTATTCTTTTTTAGGAAGGTGAGGCAAACTTTTCGTTTTAATAAACGAGTCCTTAGTGAAATGACGTCGTTTCACTAATGACTCTTTAATAAAAAAAAATTAAGTGTTTTTTTTAAGAAAAATTACACCAGCTCAAATTCTCAATCTCAATCGATAGGAGATAACCTAACATTTACTTCCCCTTCCCCTCTTGGCTCCCTCGTCCTTGCGACCAGCTTGCTTCTTGCCACAGGACACCGCTGCTCGACGCTGCCATGCCTGAAGGTAAGTTTGTTTTATTTTTTTTCAATTTCATTTATAAATTCAATTTTTCAAATTGCAATCTTATGACAAGTTAGTTGAATAAGAAGCTTTAGGAATGTAATAGAAATTGGAGTTTGTATCTTGAGAAACTTATCAAATTGATCGATTGTGAATCTAAATTAATTTGAAGAAGTAAATGAGGGTGAGGAATTAAGAAGTATTGTGAAGGAATGGAGTAATAAAAGCTTGCGCTTTGATCTGGGTTTTTGGAAAGAGGGTGAAGTGATAGCATAGGTGATGAAGTTTTTGTAAAGTCTATGGAAAAGACCAAGCATTTACAGTAAAAAAAAAAAAAAAAAAACTACTTAAAAAGATGCCCAGAAAGAAAGACTAAAAACCAATCTACAATGATAGGACAAGACAGGCAGCTAACTTTAACTAAAAGCACTTTTCTACATTTAGGGACAGAACTGGAGATTTGCTCCAAATTATTGCCTAATATATATATATATATATATTGGTAAATAAATTGTTGCCTAACCTTTTTGTATAACCCATATGGCAAAAAAATATCCCTTTTGAAGGAAAAAAATGCTCTATTTTTAGGCTAAAGATGTATTAATGCTACTATTCTAATGCTACTATTCCTAGGCTTGGTAATAACAAATGACAATTGAAAGAATTACAAAGAGATTTGAAGTTAATTTTTTTTTTAACTTCTAGAGGTGTTCTATTTAAGGATACACTATCCTGACTAATCTAAACTCGTGTTAAGAGGCAGATAAAAAGTCAAATGATACTATATATAATTTAGAAATGTTTTTTGTTTCTGCTTGGTGAGTTGTTTTATAGTCCATTATTTATTGAACATTTCTCCATAGAGGTATTTGTCTCCTGTGAGTGATGGATGATCACTCATTGTTGATACTAACCGTAGGAGGTTACCTATTTTTTCAATTTGCTTGTAAATATATCTGTTTAGTTAAAGAATGTAGGAGAATGTTACAAATTTTTAGTATAATTTCGTCTCCTCCTTCCCAACCTCTTAAATCTTGGTTCCATCCCTGTCTGCAATCTTGTCCTTTAGTGGAGTGGTTTGGATGGTCAGATGCTATCCACGTTGCTCCAATTTTATTAATTTTTTTTTTTGAAATTAGTTGGGATAAGAACCAATTATCATAATGGGTTATTTTTTATCTCCAAACCTATTACTTTTCCTGTCATCTGTCCTTTTCATCGACCGCCTGTGCAAAGTATGGGTAGGAGATTTTTTGCTGGTGTCTCAGATTTCTCATCAGGGAAGATTAGAAACTTCAAGAAAGAAGTTTAGAGAGAAGTTTCACCCCTTCTTCCTCTACCAATTATTATTGTCTTCCCTAAGATTCTCAAGCCGTCGATTTCAGATCTTCCAGCTGGGAGGTTTCTAGCCACCCAATGGCCATGCTTCTTTCTTCTAGCAGGCAGGGACAGAACCAGGGGCGGCTCGGGTGGGCTCAAGCTCCTCTAGAAAATTTTTAAACTTTAGAATTTTTTAGGTATTTTACCTTCAAGCCCCCCCTCCCCCCCTCCCCCCCCCAATTTTCTTTTTTTTTAATACAATCCCAAAACTTGCTATATTATTTGTAAATTTGGAATTGCTTGAATAGTTTTGTACTTGGAATGCATCTATAAAATAGACGAAATTCTAACAAAATTTTTATTGTTCTTCAGCCCCCCAATCTTTTTGTCCTGGTTCTGTCCCTGCGAGCAGGTGTTTTGCAGTCCGATGGCCAAATAGAAACGTAGGTCACTCTTCCAAGAAGTCTCATTTCCTTTACCCTTTTGGTCTTTCATCTTCTCAATCAAGAGTTCGACCTCATATGATGAGAATGAGTAGAGAAATAAGAAATTATTTGAAAGAGATGGTACTTTATGGGTCTATCACTTTTGTTTATGAGCTTTCTTTGCGCAGTGGAATAACGGTTCATATGAGTGCTATCTGGGCTCTTCAAACACGTCCTCCTCTGCTAGTCACCCTCTTCTCAAAGAGTTTTCAATCGACTAACTCCTTTTCTTTTTTTTTTTTGTTTTTTTTAATCCCTAAGATGTTCAATTTTTGTTTCAGTTCCATGAATACTTCATAGATTTTTTAATTTCTCTTAAATTTTTTCAGGAGGAAGAGGATGAGCAATTTAAGGGGATAGAGTAGAAAAAATGGATGAGCAATTTCCCTAGGATGGTGACGTCCCTCAGATCTTTAGGCAAAACGTACCTTTCTCCCATGCGCTGGAGGAGAGTATTTTCTTTGTTGGGTTGATATTTTGCATGTGGTTTTACTTTAGCATATTACCTTCATTATTTGGTCCTTCCTTTATATTGTGAATTTTTGATATTTTGTGATATGTTCATATATTATCTGTTTCTGTAGTTCATGAATTTATCCTCTGGAAATATAGTTCATGAGCATATTATGGTCTCTTGAGCCTCCGATAGTAAGTGCTCTGTACCCTGCAAGACAGACATCAATTAAAGACCAATGGGGACTAACTCTCTAAAGACACTCCGATGCCTAAGTCAGTCTCGAGTTCAAGGAGAGGTAGTTGAGAGAGTAAAGAGCACAATATCGAAAATTCAGATCAAACATTAATGAGGGGAACAATGACCTTTTTATAGGCATCCTTGATGGGCTTTGGCTCCTTGTGTGCGCCATTTGGGTCGAGCTGGTGTTTGGGCCGAACTTTGTGGTTTTGGCCTAATTATGTTGCTGGGTTAAGTGATGGGATTGTGTCCCATCATCT
This sequence comes from Catharanthus roseus, assembly GCA_028651295.1. Classification (NCBI taxonomy): domain Eukaryota; kingdom Viridiplantae; phylum Streptophyta; class Magnoliopsida; order Gentianales; family Apocynaceae; genus Catharanthus; species Catharanthus roseus. Next base: position 11,907,788 of record JAPQWS010000016.1, read on the forward strand.
GCCATTCCTTTAAAAAGTGTGATACTGATGCGACACGTCTTTTATTTGTGACTCGCCACCTTGGCTTTTTTAAGAAGCTTCTTGTCTTATCGTTTCATTTCTTATGCCTCTTAAATTTATGACGATATGTGATTTTGATTTCCTGAGTTTGGGTTGTTTTCTTTTCGCATTTAATCCCTGTATTCTTCTGTTTTGCTTAGTTTCTAATAAGCCGTTTCCCGTATTACAGCGATGGCTTCTTCTAGAAATCGTAACACCAGTCGTGCTGAGGGGGCAGAGGTTCCTGCTACTCCTTTAGGTAATGTCCATGTTTCTGCTTGTTCTTCTAGTTTGAAGTATAGGCTTTATCCTATCGAGATTATCTTCCCTCCTTTTGACGAACCCTGGATCTCTGAAGGCTACCTTCCTCCTAAGGAAATAGCAGCTGGTTTTGGTAAGTGTGTCGATTTTGAAATTTTTGAAAGGGCAGGCTACCAATTATAGTATTACGATTACGGATATATCCTTAACGGGTGTTCGTGAGAAGTATTTGATTACTGATGAGCATGTTCTTCTTTGCCCTGGTCCAGGAGAGAGGGCGTCTTCTGCTCCTCTAGGGTGCTATTCTATCTACGAAGAGCATTTGAAGTCTGGGGTGTGTTTTCCTCTTTACATATTGGTGGTTGAAGTATTAAGATTTTGGAATCTACATTTAGGCTAAGTATATCCCCTTTTTTGCACGACATATCGTGGGCTTTATTATTATTTGCAAAATGCTAAGGTTCCAACGAGTTGCGGCTTGTTCTGGAAGTACCATGGGGACTGCCATGGTAAAAGTGTGTAGTATACTTGCACGTTGAAGAACCGTTTGTTCTGTTGAAACCATCAAAGATAAGAGATTGAAAAGACCAGTTTTTTTATGTACGTGACCCACACTTTTCTTTGAAGTCTTCTTGAACCGCTCGTAAACAATTATCGAGCCCTCCTATGAAACTGGATTCTGAATTGCAGTATTACAAGGAGATTATTGACCGTTATCCAGTTCAGTTTCAGATTTGGGAGAGTTGGTCACAATCAATGTTGTAAAGTTGCGGTTTTTATGGTGGGGAGTTCGATAGAGCCGTTTTTATGTTAGTATGCATATAATTTTCCGTTTTCTACAATTTATCCTTGTTTTTTGTAGCTCTTGTCAATTTATGTTCTTTTCACATGCTAGGTAATGAATATATGTTTTACCTTGCGATTGCTACTTTGGCATTTGAGACAAGCGGTGCCCCAAAACTGTCTGTGGTAACTCAATCGCGGATAGCGGTCAGTACTAGCACCGGGGGCATGAAAAACCAAAGAAAGAATGTTGTTGATCCCGTTATCGAGGGTGTTCCATTCATGGGGGTTCTTTGTCTTTTTTTTAAGAGGAAACGGGCCAACACAACTAGACCTGGTGCGATGAAATAAAGTCTCGGTTCTTTTTGTTATTTTTCTATGTTTGTGCCTTTCTTTTAGTATGAGTACTAGTCTTGCAATCCTAGGTAAACCGTTGAAAGGATTGTGAGAAGGTTTCGTGCAAGCGGGTGTAGATTCTGATGACATCTGCGATTTGTTAGGAGAAGATCCTTCCGTTCAGGCGGGTGAAGGAACAGAGGACGAGGATGGGATGTCCCCTATCTGGGAGGGTTAGGATTGCATTCAATCCCTGATTCCAAGCATACCCCTTTGCGAGTTTCTGTAACACCTCGATCGGCTCATCCTTGCATTGTAATGGATGCGTCCACATCGTGAGGGGGTGGTTCGTCGAATGCATCAAAACGTCCCCACGGGTTTGAGAATGATTACTTCTCTGTACGTCTTACAAATAAAGGGAAGTCTGTTAATCTCCCTTACAAGGACGGTCCCGTTCTGAATATAGATGATCCGTTTTTCGATAAGTACCCTATCTCTGAGTTGGATATGGGTGGTGAAGAGGTTTTGTTCCATCTTGATTGGAATTTGAATGTGAAAGATCGCACCATCGATTTTGCGTGTCTGTGTGAAGATGTTGGATCACATAGTCTTGTCGTGAGATAGAATTTTGGCTCTCAGATGGATTTCGAAGAGCTGATGACATATTTTCCGGTAGTATTGATGTAGGTAGGTAGTGCTTGATATTTGTAAATTACCGCGTTTGCGTGTTCACGATGGTGTTCTGACAACATTCCTTCTCTTCTTCCTTCTTTCCCTCTTTTCTTTTTTTTTTTATTTTTATTTTTAAAATGTAGACAATGATATTCAGCCATGAGCTGCTCTTTTGCTCACAAACGGCAATGTTGGGTGCATCTGCTGTTGCAAATGAGAAAATAAAAAGGTTGGAGGAAGAGGTTCATGAGTTGAAGCTACACAAGGGAGAAGTGATGAATATTAAGAGCTCAATGATGCGAGAGCGGGATGGGAGCCAAAAGCATGTTTATGAGCTTGAAACAGAGTTAAAGGAGCTGAAATCAAATTTCACAGTTTTGGACAAATGGTGAGTCAAATCACGACGCGAAGAAGCATGAACTAGTATATATAGCAGGTGAAGTACCCTTCTTCGAGGCTACGGTTGACGAGAAAGAGAGGGACCTTCAAAAGGCGTTACTTGAATCCGCCAATACGGAGCGGTTGCTTGGGCACAAGGAGGGTCGACTGATTCTGCAGCTAGTGAGGGGTATTTGCGAGAAGTTCATTCGTACCATTTTAATGCGAGACTTGTTCTACCATGGATGCTGGTAGCAGTTCAAAAGGTCATCCAAGACCTTGTGGCGGATGTTCAGAGGACCGCTCCTGGGTATCAAGTTGATGCAGATACTGCTTAGGTTGTTCAGGCTCTAACTCATCCATACAAGCACCCATGGCCAAGTGATCGAGATGCTGCAGACGATCTGGACGGCGAGGTGCCATTAGTTCGCTCTGGGGCCGTAGCAGAGGTGTTTTGATTGCTCGAGGACTTTTTCGTCCGTGAGGAGGCAACGTGTCCTTCAAGAGATTTTGGTGCTTCTAATTCTGCACCTTCATCAATCCCATACTGATAGAGGATCCTGTAGATGTTGTTGAAGACGGCAGTGCCATTCTGTTAGAGGAGTCTTTACAAGATGCAGAAAATAGCGAACGTCCCTTTGAATAGACTCAATTTTTTAGGCGGATTTTTATTTGTCTGATGAGGAGAAATTTTCATAATAATAAGACTATATATAGGTTGTCTTTACTTGTTAATCTTTTTAACATGTCGTTTTCATGTATATGTAGCCAAAGAGAGATACCACTTATTGGGCTAGCCATGAAGGAGATGTACCGGTCTCTCTTTTCTCGGGGTGCCCGTATTGGGGCTGTCCTTTATTAAAAGATGTTATTCATCTTGCTTACGTGTGTCGAGAATTGGCCAGGCGGGTAGCGACCCTGCTTTTATATGTGCTCGCTTAACCTATAGAAGTTTGATCATCATGCATTTTTATGGACTCCTGTCCTTTCAAAGACATTTACATGAGTTAAGTGTAAATGACATTTCAAATCACTTTAATTAAATGAGGTAGGCCAATGTACTTGGAACATTTGCGCTGCATCATCAATACACTTTACATTTTTCAAGGTATAATTATCAATTAAGCATTGATGACCAAGTAGTTAAAATGCCTTTCCATCACTTTCTCCTACTATAAATACCAAGAGGTACTTTCTCTTTCTTATCTAGGACTTTCGACCTGAGACATTTAAGTGTAATACTTACCTTCCAAAATGGTGTTGCCTTATCCTTTTCCTTATGGTGCCTTCAGACCTCTAGTGATCGGCTTGCACTGTCGCTTATGGCATTGCCTGACCGTTAGGTCTCCTGCTAATACCCATCCTCGAAGGGTCATTGTGAAATTCGGTTGCGCTCTCGAAATGTGCTATCTGGAAGGCCTGAACTTTGGTTGGTTTATTGAGGTCTTAAGGGATTTGCCTGAGTGCCATAGATAGACCTCTAGAATTATTTTATTCTCCCAAGTTTTGGGTTCAGTTTTTTCGTATCGTAATGGGCGAACTGACGGTAATGACATATCATCTGTATACTCCCTTTGCTTATATACACATGTTTCATCGTTTTTCCACACGACATAGGCATTTCCTTACAAGGTTGATTGTCACCTGGTGGCTCCTGATGCTGAGACCAGAATGAGTTACTGGGGGTTTGGTATAGTGTACTCGACTCCACAATTTGACGGTTTCATAGTGTTGCCTGCTTTTCTTATAGAAATTGATGAGTTGGAGGAGTCTTCCGATGAATAGGACGAGATATGATATGGGGAAAGCTGAAGGTTTTACTTTGGTGTAATGGGGTTATAGGGATAGTAGCAATCTCCATTAGTTTATTTTCTGTAATTTTTTTTCCTTGTGTAATGTAATGGATGCATTTTTAATAAAAGGAAGATTAATATGATTTTGGCTTGTCTTCTGCTCATCCCTTTTTTTTCTTCTCCTCCTCTCCCCTCCCCCTATTGTTTTTGTACAATATGTGGAAGTGATGGCAAAGAAATTTTTCATTGATGAGTTCCTCACGGATAGTACTTTTTAAGATTCATATAGTTCCACATTTTGGGTAACTACCTTCCTTCTGCATCCTGAAGAACATAGGCACTATTGCCTGAGCCTTGATGACTTTGTATGGTCCCTCCCAAAAAGCGTCTAGTTTCCACGAAGGCTCTTGTCTGCTGACTTCATTTTTTCGGAGGCCTAAGTCTCCAACTTTTATTCCTAAGGTTCGTACCTGCGAGTTGTGATATCTAGTAGCTGCTCATTAAAATGCTCATCATTCCAGGTAGCGTTATATAGACCCTCAACAAGTAGTAAATTTTCCTGTAGGAGCAGCTTATTTTGTGCTGGGGGAACCGATTTCTGTTGGAATCAATGCTTCGACTCTAAAGAATAAGATGAATGGTGATTCCCCAGTCGCTTTTCTCGTGGTTGTTCTGTAGACTAGAGAATGCTAGGCAATTCTTCAACCCAGTTAGCCTTCGCGTAGTTTCGCCGTTTCTTTAGGCCCCGCAATATGGGTTTGTTGGAGACTTCTGCGAATCCATTCATTGTGGGTGTGCGACAGATACAAATCGTTGCTCGATTCCTAGTCCTTCACAAAATTGTTTGAATGATCCGGCATAAATATCTTCCGTTGTCTATTATGAGGATGTTTGGTATTCCAAATCTACAAATAATGTCTTCCCAGAAGAAATCTTGAATGTTCTTAGAAGTGCTCCAACTTAATGCCTTCGCCTCAATCCATTGAGTGAAGTAGTTGACCGGACGAGGTATTCCTTTCCTCCCCGGGCTTTTGGAAAAGGTCATAAAAGATTCGTTCCCCATTAGGCAAACGGTATCAGTGATTTAATGGAGTGATATTTGTTTTGCGGGACATGATGGTCATTGGAGTGAATAGCATTTGTGGTAGGTCTCGTGGCTTCCTAGGAATCCTCTCTAATTGTCGGCAAGAAGTATCTGTATCGCCTGATTTTTCGAACTAGCGCATTGTTTACTATGTGTGCTCCGTAAATTCCTTTGTTCACTTCTCGCAGAATGTAGTTTCCTTCTTCGCAGGTGACACGCTTCAATAACGGCCAATTCTCCATTGTTCATTATAGTTGATCTCCGTAAATGACGTATTGCGTCGCCATGGTTCGGATTTTTCGTGCTTGGCTAGCATCGTCAGGTAATGAGCCGTTCAATATGTATTCCTTTGTCCAAATCATCCAATTACTTTCCCCGGTGACGCATAACAGTTCCTTGTTATTTTCAATGCTCTTTTTGGCCAAGGGCTCTAGCCATACCCCGCGAATAAGATCTCCCGATAAGGCTTTTGACAACTCGTCTGCTTTTTTATTGTTCCTTCGACTGACCTTCACGAAGTTGGTGCAATCGAATTGAGAGAGAAGCTTCTTTGTGATTTTGGAATATTTCCTCATGTTTTCTCCTCAAACATTCCCGTGACTTGTCTGTGGACAATTTGCGAGTCTACATGTACGATCAGTTGATCTATGTTCATTGCCAAAGCCATGTGTAGACCCGCAAGGAGCATTTCGTAATGAATATTGTATTTGAGGGCGTATGCAAACTCTACCCCATGGGGGTTTTCAAGGATGAAGCCAGCCCCTTGATGTTCCGTATCCGCAAATTCGTCTACATACAAGTGATATACGATTTTGGGTTCTATAACATTTTGAGTTTACGTGTTTGTCGTTGGATTGGGGAGTGCACTTTCCACGATAAGATTAGCCAGAACTTGTGCTTGCGAGTGTTTCCTGGGTTGGAAGTCTACGTGGTACTCACTTAACTCGAGTACCCATCTTTTCATGTGCCCCGTCAAGTGTAATTTGTGCAAGATGTGCCTTAAAGGCGCATTTGTGATTATTGTTATGGGGTATGCTTGAAAAATACGGGCGGAGTTTTTAGGCTGACATTACTAAGCAGAAGATCTGTTTTTTGAGCGATGTGTACCTTGTTTCTGTTTCAGTTAATACATGACTCACATAGTAAATAGGCAATATTTTTTCATTACACGAGGAGCAAATTACAGCGCTGACAACAATTTCTGTGACAGCAAGATATGTAAACAATATTTTCCCCTCTTTTAGAGCCACAAGTATGGGGGCTTGGCCAAGAGCCACTTTTAGTTCGCTAAAGGCTTTTTTGCGTTCCTCCGTCCATGCGAAGTGGCTGGATCCTTTCAAGAGTTTGTAGAGTAGTAGGTTCTTTTCTCCCATCTTTGATAGGAACCTGCTGAGGTAAGCTACACATCCGGAAAACTTCTGGATATCCTTCACATTTTTGGGAGTTCGCATTTCCTGAATTGCTTTGATCTTGGCAGGATCAACTTCGATTCCCAATTCCAAGATAATAAAGCCAAGATATTTGATGGAGGGTACCCCGAAGATGCACTTCTTGGGGTTTAGTTTCATTCCTGCCGATCGGATTTTAAAAAAATGTCTCAACCATATCGATGGAGAGATCTGTTATTTTGAGGTCGTCGATTTAAACTTCCATATTACGGTTGATCTGATTGCTGAAGAGGTTATTTACCATCTGCTGTGCACCAGCATTTTTTAGCCTAAAGGGCATTCGGGTATAATAAAAGATGCTGTCGTCAGTGACAAATGCAGTTCCTCTTTAGCTATTTGAATATGGTGATACCCTTTATAAACATCTAAGAAACAAAGGACTGCATGACCCACAACGACGTCTACAACTTGATCGATCTGAGGTAATGGGAATGGCTTTTTCGGGATAGCTTTGTTCGAATCCATGTAATCAATGCACATCCTCCATTCGCCGTTATGTTTTAGAACTACTACGAGATTTGCCAGCCACTTCGAGTAGTCATCCCACTTAATGATACCCACCCTCAATAGTTCCTGGATGTTTTCTCGGATGACAAGTTGTCGCTGTCTGGCGAATGTTCTCTTTTTCTGAACCACAGGTGTTGACTCGAGCGGGATCCCCAAATGTGTTCTACGATGTCACGGGATATGGCCCCTAAATTATGGCGGTCCCATGAAAAGATATCGGTATATTCAAAGAAAAAATCTCGTATTTCTTGAAAGACATTGGTCGGAAGTGCGTTGCCGACTTTGATTTTTCGTTCTGGGTATGGGCTGCTAATGCTTAGTAGTTCAGATTCTCCCTGATGTTGGAAACCCTTCATCATTGTTTGGTCGACGGAATTATGAAGGGCAGAAGTTTCGGCTTCCTCTTTCGATGCAGTGAAGCATTCACAGTCGACTTGTTTGTCGCCTGTGACGACGTGTCACATTTGATCTAAGTGTACCTCGATAGTTGCAGAGTATCTGGAAAGGATGGCCCTTAATTGTTCAATATTGGTCTCCCTTAATGTGTTTAATGTCAATCACCCTAAGATCCCGTTATAAGAGGATAATGCATCAGTGATTAGGAAGTCTATGAGACGGGTGTATCCTCCTATGTTTAACGGTAAAGTTATGCTTCCCATTAAACAAATGCTTCTGCCTATGAACCCTATGAGTGGTGTTCTCTTAGGTTCGATATCTCTGAGAAGGATGCCCATTTGATCAAATGCATTCTTGAAGAGGACATTTGCAGCACTACTATTATCAACAATGATTCGTTTGACGGTGCAAATGCTAATATAAGCATGACTACCAACAGAGCATCATCTTCCTCTTGTCTGTGTCGCTTGTGGTACTGCTTTCTGTTGTCAGCGGAAATAACGTTGATGACTTTATGCTCCCTCACATTTGCTTGCTGACTAGTTTTTTGGGGGCGGTATTCTTGATCCCTCTTTTTCTTGTGCTCTTGATGATAGTCTGCATATTGAGCAATGAAGTCTTTTAGCAGACCTTGTCGAATAGCATTTTCAATCTCTTTTCGTAGCTCAATACATTGTTTCATATCAAGCCCATGATCTCAATGGAACTCGTAGTACTTCTTGTTGCTTCGTCTTTCTGGAGGAGAAGTCATTTTGGCTGGTGTGTTTTCAAAATCCCTAAAGATTCAACAAGTTGTAAAATTTTCGTACGAGATTTTTTGAGTGGTATGAAAGTATCACCAACGGAGGGCGATACTTTTGCGAGTCGCAATGATACGAGTAAGACAACTATTCTCTAATGGGTTTTCAGTTAGTGTCCTGTGACCGATAGGGTTTCCTTCCCGTCCTCTGAATGCTGATTTCCCCTTTTATGAACTCATGGACTGGATCAAGTAAGTCATCAATAGTAAGCAAAGTTTTTGTGGCTAATACCTCTGTTAATAAGAGTGACCGGATGCCATTCTTGTAAGCTTGGATGTGTTCACAGTCACTATGATTAGGCACTTTCATAGCTTCTTTGTTGAATCGCTCTGTATATGCACATACATATTCTAATTGTTGTTGCTTAACTATAAGGAGATGGTCGGAAGCTGGTATAATTTCTCTCTGAGCAGCAAAGTTGTGTCTGAACTTTTAGCCTAACTCTTGAAAGCTGGAGATGGATCATGGGGGTAACGATGCGAGCCAGCAAAGAGTTGAGTTGCGGAGGGAGCTTGGGAATAAACGGCATGGATCAACGTCAGACACGTTGTGAATCATCATTAATGCATGGAAGTGATGAAAGTGTTTTTCAGGATCTGTGGTGCCACTGTATCTCTCGAAATGTAGCATGTTAAATTTTTCAGAGATAGGCGTCTGTTGGTAAACTTTAGAAAATGGGCTGGAGCTATGTAATTTCAATTGTTATCTCGGGAGTGAGCAGGTGTATGGATGTCGTTCATGATACTTTGGACAAGGTTTTTGTATGGTTGCGGGGGTTGATTCTGTGGGAGCATTGTTGTGTTCATCGGGAGTCGCCTGAACATCTTTAAACCCTAGAATCATCATAAGGTATGCCTTTTGTTGGGGTGAATGGAATGTCTGTTATGGGGTGCCCTGCCCGCTGCGGCTCCGTGGATGTAGAAGCACACAGGTCAGGGGTAGGCGAAACACTATCGTCCATAAAGTGTAGTCGTTGTGGAGCTCAGAAGACTTGTTCACTCATGTACGGTGGGCACCAATTGATGGTCTCTTGAGCCTCCGATGGTAAGTGCTTTGTACCCTGCAAGATAATCAACAATTAGAGATTGATGGGGACTAACTTCCCAAAGGCACTCGATGCCTAAGTTAGTGTGGTACTTAAGGAGAGGTAGTTGAGAAAGTAAAGAGCACAATATTGGAAATTCATATAAAACATTAATGAGGATAACAATGACCTTTTTATAGGCATCCTTGTATGCGCCATTTAGGCCGAGCTGGCATTTAGGTCGAACTTTGTGGTTTGGGACTAATTATGCTACTAGGTTAAGTGGTGGGGTTGTATCCCATCACATCATATAGTTATATGTTCAAATTATACTCTTGAAAAATAGAGAAATAAAAAATGAGATCTTTATTTACTCTTTTGTGATAATTTTAGTAAAAAAGAAAGGACAAAAGAACAAGTGATAGAATCTTATTATTGAATTTTATTTTTGTTGAATATGTATTTGGCTCAAGATTGTGAATTTCTCTTGTTGGCAGAGAAGTGTGCCTGTTTTCTTGGAGAAAGATTTAACTTTATTAAAAGCAAAACTATACGAAGTCCAAGTTTGTGTACTAGAAAACACAGCGAGATGTGTTGTGATAGTATTTTTTTTCATTTTTAATTTATTAAAAGAAGAAAAGGAACTAGTTTTGTTGTAGGATTTTTTTCGTACTCGATGCTAGAAAAATTTTGTGGGTTGGTTCCCGTAGTGGATTAATATGACGGTTAACTCATGGTACTGGTGTCACTTTCCCAAACTACGTTGATGTAATTAATTGCATTCTTTGTACTATCAGTACTGATTCTCTTTACTTGTTTGCCTATTTTAGAATCTCATGGTTATAAAAAAATGAGATATCAGCTTGAACATAGATACTCATAGTTACTGTGGAGTCCACTCAACGTGAAACACTATTTTTTCTAAAAGAACTGAAGGTATTAGCTTTAAAGATGATGTAAATGTTATTTATATCATTTTTTTCATGATGCACACTTCTTGAAATTATTGTAATGAATACACATAGTTATGTGCATCTTTGTGTATTATTTTCATTTGAAAAAATGCCCGGGCAAACTCAAGCTGCTTCTATGACTTGAAAAATCAAAAAATGGAAAGGTTTTACTTGATGAAAAATTTATGTTTAGCAACATTCGGGATAATTAAGAGCCATCCCGGGGTTTAATTGCTGGTCAAACAGACACAAGAGTATTTTTTAGTTTGTGATTTGAAATTTGTCATTTTCCCTTCTTTTAGGTTGGGACAGAGGAAGGTGTTTATGGTAGCCTGGGAAGAATAATGAAATGAATTGCTGGGAATTTCTCACATACAAACATCCATAGACATAAATTCACATGGAAACTAAGAATGACGGTAGGGTTGGTCAGATAGTGTTTTAGATTCTCAATGTACTCTTGATTAATATGTTGGATACTTCATTTAGTTATATGAATGGATATAGGGTATATTCGAATAAAAATTCTTATATTATTGACGGAATAAGAACATTGCTAAGAAATTAGGAAAGTTAACATGGAAAAGAAAAGAAGGACCAAGAAAGCTGTCTTTGACCATTATTAAAGTGCATGATGGTATATATTTAACTATACTACTAAAGTTGAAGAGGCGGGAGATAATCTTATCTTTTTGTTATTGCTTTGACAGACAGGATTGTTCCACATCAGCTTTTCTTTTCTTTTTTTTTTTTTGCCATACCTCTTCCTCTATACATTATCGTTTCATGTTCTTTTGTTCCACATTTTGCATTTTCAATACCTTCTTTTTCTAATGTATTTAGTAAAGGGTTCCGGTTCGGAGTTTTGTGCTTTCCCTTCCCCTCTTCTTTGTTGGAGACTATGGCTTTATACTAGAAGATTTGATGTACTTTGAAGTACTTGATATTATGATGGATGGTTTAGGTCCTTTGTTAAATAAACTTTACTTCTTGCGGTCTAAAAGTCATCTCTGGAGATGTAATGTTGTATTTGTGCATATATTTGAAGTTTATACATGTTATCAGGCACTATAGATCTATTTCTCATTGCTCATATGATTTTCACAATATTTGGAGCCAATCTTTTTATTTAATATTAGAATGTTATGAATAATCGACCGAGGTCTCAGTTTTTTAATATATATGTATGCCAAGATTTTGCATTGTGATTTTTTTAGTATGGGAAGTTTAATGTTTTTTCTTTTCTGTTTTTGGTTGATCATCAGAATTAGTTGAGATTGATGAAATTATGGTGGTTAATCTAATGTGATTTGTCTTTTGAGTTGAACATTTCATGAGCTATTCATGTTTAATCTAATGGAGTCCTTATAGTAAGTCTAAGAATTCCGTATTTTACAAGAAAACAAAATGATATAGTTCGTATTAGAGGTCTTTTTACTAGACTTGAGAAGTTTCCGATTTTCTTTGTGACCTTCATATTTTATGTTATTGTTATCTAAAAGATGAACTCAGTTCTGGTTACTAACAATTTTCTTGTTGATTTTCCTTTAGGATGATCAAAATTAAATGAGAGAAGGTATCATTCAAACATGGAGAAGAACCACCCATAGCAAAAGGAAGATTTCCTTAACTGAAAGAGAACAAAATTTTTAATAGTTTTGTTCATTCAAATTCCAGCATATCAGTGGGTGTGTGTATATATATATACATATATATATATGCTGGTAGCACGTTGTGTATATAGAAGTTGGATTCAGTGACAATTGCTTGGTTGATGTCAATAATCTCATTATCACCTCATATCATCATGAAATTTGAAATTGAGCAAATTTCACAACAGAAGCCTAAGATGAAATAGTTCTTAGATGAAATTACTATTAAGTTAAGTATGAATAGAATTTTGAATAGAAAAGAGATGAAAAATTTAAATTAAGGTGGCTTTTGGTTAGAGCCTTTTTGTAATATGGACAAATTCTTCACAGAAGACTGTTTAAGATCCTCTAAGATTGTAATGTTTAAAAGACTGGTTTATGTTTCCAGTTGAACCTGTTAACTTTTTGGTTAATTTTTATAACTTTTCTAACCTGTTAAATTTTTTTATTAATTTTTATAATTTTTCTACGCTCACATTTGACCCGTGATGGTTATTAAACTTAACATACTCGAGATTAGCTAGTCAATTTATGCGAGTATATTTTGTTTGATTTGTTATCTTTTAAATATCTTTTCCATTTATGTTTGACTAATAATGTGTATTAAATTTAAACATAATTGCAACGAGATCAATTGGTGCAAGATGTCAACTAGTATCACTTGATCTAGCATATATGCATTAGTGAACTAGAAGTCACAAGTTTGTCTATTTGCTAAGAATTATAAAATAACTATCTAATGCTTTTTATGGATTCCATAAGAATTAATCAAGTGTTAAATTTATAGAGTATTCGTTTTTGGAAAATGACTCTAAAGGACAAAATGTGAGCTTTAAAACTAATAATTTTAAAAGTACCCTTGAAGCGGGACTATACTCTTTAGTTTTAAAGAGAAATATCTTAGAACAAAATAGTAATCAATATGATCCTCTCGAATAGTTTTTTAAGGCAATTAATTATTGAAAACAAATATTTTAATCAAAGGTTTCTGAAAAGCAAGTTTTGTCTTGATGGATTAACTAATTATTGAGGAAGATGTTTACATGGACATGACACATCATTAAGAACAAAAATAGTCAATCAGATATTCGAGAATTGCTAAAGGTTCTTTATTCATTTGATATAGAATTTGAAGTTTTTTGTTCTGAAGTACTATAAATTTGTACAAAGGGTACAATAATATGCTTACATAACAGATGTAAGTAAATAATTTATATAATTCTTTTCTAATCCAAAGATTTTGGGATTATTGATACTTTGTCCTTATGAATCTCCTTACAATTATTTATCTTGAATTATTCAGAAAACCCAACTCCAGTTGAGATGGATTTTACAATGTAATAATAATTGAGATCCACACATATTTTGTAGAACTTTGTAGTATAAAGAGATTTATAACATCTACTTTTATTTTCTATAGAAGTTGTCATATAAGTGGTTGGCTAACTCTTTAACGAATTTGGGTTGTCAACTCCAAACTAGTGTCAACTTCTCCAACCTTGTGGACCTTCCACACTTTACTTAGGGTCTCCTCTGCCTTGATCAGCAAGGGGTGACATATCTCAGGAAGGTTTCTTAATTTCTTTCACATAGCTTACTTTTTCGCTCTCCTTTTGTTTTCTATTTTTTTTTTGTTAAAGTAGGTTTGTCTCCACCTTCTTTTATTTGGGTAATTACACACTGCCCTTTGTATGTTACTCTCTTTATTTAATAATAACTGGGGGATGCCCGCTAGATCCCGTCTTGATTAAGTAAAAAAAGTGGTTGTCTAACAATGTGAATGATTAAAATCCAAGATAATCGAATGAATCCAAGAGATTCCAATCATTTTGAGAATGAAGTTCAAGGATATATTAAAGGAGACATGACAAAGAAAATTTCACAATGTTTTCTTTGTAATTAAGAATATGGTAAAATTTGATATGAAACAATTTCAATGAAATATGGTGATCTAGAAGATCTATTCACTTAGACACAACTGAATACTATATTTGAGAAATTGAAATTTGAAATGAGTTGGTTCAATGATGTATAAAATAAGGAAGAAAGACATAAAGAATGATATACTATTTTTCCTTCAATAGAAGTTTTTTCCTACAAAGTTTTTCTCTAGTAAGGTCTTGAACAAGGTATGTCCTTAGGTAATGGACATCTAAGGGAGAGTGTTATAAAAATATTTATTTATGAATTTCTATATATAAAGAGATAATTAGATTTGATCTCTTAGAGGATAGGGTCACCTAGTCACCATCCTATCACATCTATGGTAATGGATAAGATTTACTATCCTTAAACTCTTACCCCCTCCCTATTTCTTCTTATCTTCTTACACATAGCCCTATAAATAGGGCTATCAGAGACTTGTAATTAGGGTGAGAAAATTTTAATGAGATTCTAAGTTCTTCTATTCTTCAGAGTTCTCTACTTTATTTCAGTTATCCTATGTTAGTTCTCTTTTGTAATTTTTCTTTCACTCCATTCAGTTTTCATTTTTAGTTTCTTTCTCTCTCATCTTTACTTTTTTATTTTATATTTTGATATCGTTCAAATATGATATGCCGTCTTCGTTAAATATTTATAACAAGGTCTCATGATTGCTTGGAGAATAATTCTCTAGCACAAAGATTATAAAAGAAGACATTCTAAAAATAATACTTTACAGAAAATTGGTTATTTATGTAACAAACCAAAATGTTTACTTTTCAATTTTAACATAATACTTTTCTTTTATTCTTAATTGGGTGTGCCAATTAAATGTTGCATTAGAATTTCTAACTAGACCTTAGTTTCATAATCTTGACTAGAAAAGTGTAAACTCATAAAAAAGGTTAACCCAAATAAGTACCTTTAAGTTTGCGAAATTGTCAATTAAAGGAATTTTTTATAATTGTGAATTGTGGTCAATTTTGGGTAAATGTATGATTTTTAAAACTCATAATTTCATTTTCATATCAAGTTCACCCCCGATTTCTCTAAATATTTTTAAATTTCATAATCTATTTCACCCTCCAACATTTTCATGTTTCTTCATTATATTTCATACCAATCAACCTATATATGTTTTATATTATTTTATTTCTATGTGCCGCTATTTAATGTTGTTGCTCAATAATCACTCTTAACTCTTTATTTATTTTTTCTACATTTATTTACTTTTTTTTTTGTTATCACTGCGTACTAACCTTTTCTCCAATTTGCTGCTATTTTTTCTCTCTTCTTTTTCACTTTTGTCTCTCTTTTGCTCAAATTGAAATAACAAAAAGATAGGATGCAGGATGGAAGGAGAAAGAAGATTAAGATTTAAGATAATAGTAGAGAGACAACAAAATAAGCAGCAACTCTTGAATGGCGATGGAGAGGAGGCAGTTCGATCATAATTCTTTTTCACAAGTCTAGTATATCCATAGAAATAAAATAAGATAAAAATATATAGGTTGAGTTGGTGCAGAATATAATGAAGAAAGATGAAAAATGTTGGAGGGGAAATTATGAAATTTAAAAATATTTCGAGAAATTGGGGTGAACTTGATATGAAATTAAATCATGAGTTTTAAAAATTATATATTTACCTCAAATTGACCCCTAATTGACCTTAATTGATAATTCTTTAACTTAGGAGTGCTTATTTGGAGCTATCCCTAAAAAAACTAGAAGAGTTTATGTTTAGTGTACAGCCAAAGATATCCTAAACATGAAAGTTGAGTTCCTAATGGAAGAACCAACTTACTCCGACACTGCAAAATTTAAAAAGGCGAACAATTCCTAAAGATATACTCCTAAAAATGCTTGATCCTGTTTTGCTTCTGTTGCACCGTCGAGGTACCAATCCCTTCAATTGGTATCATAGAGGTTTGTGACCAATGAGCATATTTAGGAATGCATGATAAAAAATGAGAAAGGTGGTACCTTTGATTTTTTGGTGTTCGTTTTTTACGTCCATATAAACTGTGTTTTTTTTTTACTTCAAGTTTAATGTTTTTGATAGAATCGATGTAAACCTCTTTTTTTTTTTTTTTGCTAAAAACGATGTAAACCTCTTTACGGTATAAAAATGTTGTAATAAATAAGCTCTTTGTGTTTCTTGGTGCATGATTTTTAAAGATGAAGTTTACGATTGGTGGAATGAACAAAAATCGAATTTGAAAAAATCAATTTTCAACCCTAAGTCGAAGCTAGGGTTTTGGTCCCTAGGAGTTCCTAGAGATGCCCAGGCCACTTGGAACCAGGCAAAGCCAACTCCATCAGCTCTAGGTACTTCTCGGCATAACAATAGCAGCAGCACGGTAGGGGCCTGGTGTCTCGGATTCTCAACCAGTGCAGAAGGGGTTTGTCCTAGGTTTCTTGGATGGCACTAGCATCATGTGGGCACTTGTTGCCTAGGCTCCTTGACTGCCAAGCACGTTGCCATGATGCAACCACGGTCAAGTGCGCTTGGATGCTCCCACCACATGGTGTTGAGTGTTCCCGCGCTGGTTAGGGTTTTGGTGTTTTGACCCGGTCTCGACTCCTTTTGTTGTTTTCCATCTTTTGGATTGTTTTGTAATTATTTACAAGTTAAGGGGTTTATTTGATAATTTTAAAGCACTTGGATTTATCCAACAATTTTTCTGGGAATTATTTTTTTCAGGAAATTTAATTAATGGTGGACCCATGAAGATGAAGACGGAGATGGAAGCCCTATTAGAGAGGTTGTCTATTATTTTCATTAGGATAATCTATTTTGCCAGAGCTAGTGGTGGTTTATCATTTCCTTTATGTGTTATGCATGTTTATAGAAAGTACCACATTTTAGGAAAGAATATACGTGTTTTGCTTATTCACTTTTTCTTTAATGTTAGTTTTTCATTGGTTACATAGAATTTAGAGAACCAGAGGAGAATGAGCTTTTTCGTTGTTTACCTCTTTGGTTATATCCTATGTTTTACGAAAACTTCTTTTTCTGTTTCCAATGCATAGAAAAGAATTTTTCTTTAGGAGAACTTATTTGCGGGTAATTGTTTTTTCTCAAAAGTTTTTATCCTTGAATTAGAAAAACAGTTTTAACTTTATTTCCAATAACTCATGTGCTTTTAAGGAAAAAAAGTACATTTTTTTTCAAAATAAAGCCCTTAATCAAAATATTGAGTGGGAGAGGGATTCCACCGGTCCCACAGCTTCCATTATTGGTTCAAGCAGAGGGTTAGGAGTCCTCGTGTCACCTTAGGTGTGACCCCCTAAAGGATGGACTTCTATAATCTAAGTATATAAGTTGAACTCAAAACTGAAACAACGGATATGGGTTAGGATCGACCAATGTACGTTGGAGCTTCTAGCTTAGCTTATTCATAGTCTGCATAAGGAAACGACTATACTACATCAGAGGTATCCTTAAGATATCAACTATAGGAGTTTAGTAAAATAATGGTTAAACACTCAACATAGCAAGCATTAATCATCCTACGAGGCTTTGTTGTTTTCTTCTATGAGCTTAATGTGGTCATTAGGTGTTTTGTTGTTATTACATAGCCAATAAGCTAAACTACTATATTATGGAAATAGAGAGTAAGGGTAACTCCACTCCAAGATAAAATATGAAAATAATGGTGTTTTTTAAAAAAAAAAAAAAAATGTTTGTTATGTGCTTTATTTTTTGTTTTCAAACTGTTATATTCCGTTTTCTTTTAGTATTACAATAATGTGGAATGGAGGTTCTTTTGGTGATTTGGGAGGTATTCTGATTAAAAATAAGTTAACAAGTGCCAACTACTTCACTTGGAAAAGGAATTTGAACAAATTACTCGAATCTTTCTTGTATGGCTATGACTTGGAAAAGCCCTATCCTAATACAGAGGGTATGTCTATTGTAGAAGAGGATTTAGTTACTAACATGTGGGTAGTTGCTAACTTTATAGTTAGATCCTACATGTTGACTTTGATGTCAGATTATCTTTCAAATGCATATAATCATTATGACTTTACCTTTACGCTTGATCAAGCTCTTAAAGAAACCTTAAACGAGCTGTTTCTAGGACTATGGGTCAAAATCATGAAGTCCGAGCATAATACTAGCTTAGAGCAGGAGGTCAATAGAAAGAGAAAAGAAACATCTTCTCACCTTAAAACTGTGCCCAAAGGGAAGTGCTTCAGATGTAGCAAGAAAGACCATCGGAAGAAAGACTGTCCCAATATAGTACTCTAGGTATGTCGTTTTACCTAGAGTCTATTTTGATGGTTGGATCTTCATCCCCTTTGATTGTTGATTTCAGAGACAATAATCATGTCTGTAACTCCTTCCACAGGTTCAAGAGGACAAGAGAACTCACTAAAAGAAAGTATTATGGCTTGTGAGTTGAAAATGGAGCTTGTGTCTTGGCTGAAAGAGTGGGAGATTTTTTTCAGTATTTTTCAGAAACATAATTTTAGTTTCTCAATTATTTAAAAATGGTTCTACTGCTAATTTCCATACTAATTGATGAGAATCATCCCAAGGAACATTTCCTATCAAGAAGATGTAGAGAATTTTGGATTAAAAAGGCAAAGCTAGAAATAAACCCGAGAAGAAGTAAGCAAGAACAAAGCAACCATATTCAAGAACCTATAACCCCTTTAGAGAGTGGAATCAGTGGCGGAAGTACTCAGGGGCTCGGGTAGGCACGAGCCCCTCCGACAAAAAAAAAAACTTTACCATTTTTGATGTTTTTACATTCAAGCCCCTCCAATTTTGTTTTTTTTCAATAGAACTCCACAACTTCTGGATTGGGTTTAGGGTTAAAAAAAAAAAAATATTGCCATTCTCTCGCGCGGTGCTGCACACTTGAAATGAAAATTGCCCTCTCCTTCTTCTTTTCAACAATCACTCTCTCTAACTGCCCTCCCTCTCCCTTCCTCTTCTCTTTTCGGCGGCGGTGACGGTGCGGGCTTCCTCTTCTCTTCTTGGCGCGACGGCAACCGATGCTCCTCTGCTCTGTGCATTTGCTGCTCCTTCTTGCTGCTTTACATCTGTTGTTGCTCCTTCTTGCTACTATTGCTGTGCGCGTTTCCTGCCGTTGCCACACTGCTTCTCGGCGACTAGTGGCCGCACGGCTCGGTGCTCCTCTGCTTCTCTGCTTTTCTGCTGCTGCTCTGTTCCTCTCCTCTGCTTCTCTGCTGCAGTGCTGCTACTGTCTGCGCTGCTGCCTGCTTTCTGCATCTCTTCTATTTGAAAAAAAGGTAAGCACCAACTGCACCCTAAGCTTTGAAATTAATCTTGAAATGGAATTCTTGCATCTGTCTGCTAACTGTGTAATTGTATAGGTTGTGATGTTCTAGCTATTTTGGTTGTTTCTAGGGTTTTTTTTTTTTTTTTGTAAAAATATGATTGCTCATTTAATTTATATTCTAACTTCTAATTAATGATTAATGTCAACAGTGAAATGTGTTGAATTCAATTTAAAATGTTTGAATATTTATTATATAGGATTTTTATATGGACAAATATTTTGAAAAGTGGAAGAAGGGTTCTAAACCATTTGAAGAAACATCGTCTAAAAAGCCTCGAGTAGGGGTAGAGTTTTCGGATTGTGAGATAATTGGTGATCTAGGATTGCGTAAACCCATTGATAGTTATCCTTATGAAATTAGAGATGAATTAAGGAGACGGTATGTGGCTAAATACCCATCATAAATTTTCGTAAACTGATTTTGGTGAAATTAGGAGATCTTTTCCAAAGAGTTGGTTTAAAGATTTTGCTTGGTTAGAGTACAGTGTACATAAAGATGCAGCATTTTGTTTCTGTTGTTATTTGTTTGCTAAAGGACAAAAGCACAAATATGGTGATGATATGTTTAAGAAAGTGGGTTTTAAAAATTGGAAACGTGCTAAAGAAAAGTTTAGAAACCATGAAGGATTGCCAGATAGTCCTCACTCTGGTGCTGTAATTCAGTTGTTGGGTTTTAAAAATCAAAGACAAAATGTAGAATATATGTTATCAAAACAAGGTAGTCAGACTGAGATTGACTGCCGTTCTCGGTTAACTGCTATTGTAAAAGTAGTTCGATTTTTATTAAATTAGGGTTTAGCTTTTCGTGGACATGATGAGTCGAAAAATTCAACCCGACGAGGTAATTTTCTTGAATTAACAAAATGGTATTGTGATCAAGTGGAAGAAGTAAACAAGGTCATGAACTTGAATGCTCCGGGAAATAATCTATTGACTTTTCCTAAAATTCAAAAAGAAATTATTAATGCTTGTGCAATAGAAGTGAGGCAAGATATTGTAAATGAGATTGGTGACAATTTTTTTTTCTCTTTTGGTTGATGAGGCTCGAGATAGCTCCGTGAAGGAGTAAATGTCTATAGTTTTGCGATTTGTTAATGATAATGGAGAAGTGATCGAGCGTTTTCTTGGAGCTGTACATGTCAGTGACACTTCTGCACAGACTTTGAAAAATAGTATTGATGATTTCTTTACAATAAGTGGATTATCAATTTCCCGACTCAGAGGTCAAGGTTATGATGGGGCGTCTAATGTGCGTGGCGAGCTTAATGGATTGAAACAAAAAATTTTAGATGAAAATAAGCACACATATTATGTTCATTGCTTTGCTCACCAACTTAAATTAGTGCTTGTGACTACTACAAAGAAAAATGGTCATGTGTGTACTTTTTTTGAGTACCTTACTATGATTGTAAATGTTGTTGGTGCTTCATATAAAAGAAAGGATGCTATTTTGCAAAAGCACCATGATGATCTTGTAAAACGTATAGAAAGTCGAGAAGTTGCTATAGGAAAAGGCAAGAATCAGGAAACAAGTTTAGCTCGGCCAAGTGACACTCGTTGTGGCTCTCACTTTAAAACTATAACTAGGATATTGGATATGTGGGATGCAGTGACATATGCACTTGACACTATATTTGAAGACGGGAATGAGCCCAATAGTCGAGGCATTGCTCGAGGTTTGATTGATAACATGAACAATTTGAATTTGTATTCATTGCTCATTTAATGGTAGATGTATTGGTTAAAACAAATACATTGTCGATGTGCCTGCAACAAAAGACTCAAAACATAGTCACCGTTGTTCGGATGATTAAGACAATAAAGGATGAATTGAAGAAATACATAAATGATGATGATTGTTGGGAGGAATTATTGGGTGTTTTTACTGCATTTTGTACCAAAAATGATATTTTTGTGCCCAATATGCAAGATCCTAAACCAGGCCGAGGCCGAGCTAAATTATACAGGAGTGTGGATGGGCAGCCAAAGACGTACTATATTTTTTTTCGTCGAGAGATCTTTTTTGAGGTAATTAATTTCTTTTCTTTTTTACATATTCCCAAATATTCAATTATTTGTAATATTACTAATTATTAACTGTTCTTTGTATAATGTTAGATTCTGGATCTTATAGTCAAAGAAATGGATTATCGTTTTACGAAGTCAAATACATAGCTACTTATGTGCATATCATGCCTTGATCCTAGAGATTCATTTGCAAATTTTGATCGGAATCAGTTACTCTGTTTATTTGAGTTCTATTCAGATGATTTTTCTGTCTCTGATGAGTTTGAGATGAAAACACAACTTAATACATATATCTCTTACATGAGATCAAGTGATGGGGCAGCTTTCTCTGGCCTTACTGACATTGGAGATCTCGCAAAGAAGATGGTGGAGACAAAAAGTCACATTTTTTTAATTTGGTTTATCGACTAATGGAGTTGGCTTTTAGTCTTGCTTGTTGCGACAACTACCGTAGAAAGGTCTTTTTCTGCTATGAATATCATTAAGAATGATCTACGCAATAAGATGGGAGATGAGTTTCTCAATGACAGTTTGGTTTGTTATGTTGAGAGCGATATTTTTAAGAGTATTGAAGATGAAGACATCTTACAGCGGTTTCAGAATATGCAAACTCGAAGAATAAAATTGCCATCTTAACCGTTTCCTTCAGTCTTCACATGTAAAACTCTATTTTAGATAATTTTTCGATAGTGATTTCTATTTCATTGTAAACGTATTTGTTTGAATGTTATTTATTTTAATTTTAATCTTCTAATCGTTCTAAATTAATTGCAGCTCATATTGAATTTCGTCTTCTGATCGTACTCATCGGTTATCTAAAGATTCTGATCAAGATTCTCAGCTTTGATAGAGGTATTTATCCCGTGAGTGATGGGTAATCATTCCTCGTGAGTGATGGGTGATCACTCCTCATTGGTAATGGGCGATTACCTATTTTTTGCTATCTTATTTATAAATTTAGAATTGTAATGCTTATCCTGTGAGTGATGGGTAATCATTCGTCGTGAGTGATGGGTGATCACTCCTAATTGGTAATGGACGATTACCTATTTCTTGCTATGTCATTTGTAAAATTAGAATTATAATGCTTATCCCGTGAGTGATGGATAATCATTCTTCTTGAGTGATGGGTGATCACTCCTTATTGGTAATGGATGATTACCTATTTTTTTTTATTTTATTTGTAAATTTGGAATTGTTTGAATGTTTTTGTACTTGGAATACATCTATTTTCTAGACGAAATTCTGGAAAAGATTTTAATGTAGTTTAGCCCCTCCAAGTTTTCTTTCTTGGTTCCGCCACTGAGTGGAATGGATTATCTAAAGGATTTTAGAGATATAAACTATGTAGGATTAAGCCCCAGGAAAGATTCTTGAAGATAAAAAATGAAGAACACTCTCAATTGTCTATATATTTCATTAATATGCCAAAAGTTATTCTTTCTCTTGAGGAAGAGAAGTATATATAGTGTTCTAGCCCTAACATAATTAAAAAGGTCAACTTTGTTTATTTAGGTATTTAATCCCTTTAATTACACTTCAAAATAGGCACAAAAAAAAAAAAAAATAGAGTTTAATCACAAAAAATGGGGTTAAAATGATCAACCTACCTAAAGAATGCATATAGTGAAAGACGCAAAGAAACTAGCACCGGTTTCGCAGGATTTGGCCAAATTCTTCGTGATTCCTCAAGTGCTTCTTTCTCGTGAGTTTCCAATGCTTGGAACTGATGGCAGATTCGGTTCTTTTTCAAAAACTTTAGAGTTCATACCTTTTTCACTAAGGACCCGTTTGATTGTCCAAGGAAAATAGATTGGGAAAGTAATTACATTCTTAAAGTTCAAATTTATGGTGTTTGGCAGATTACTTTTGTTACAGGAAAGGAAGTTAATTCCTTATACTTAGGAAAAATAAATGTAAAATAATGGAAAAGTGAATCCCCATAAGGAGGTGGTTTTGTGATTCCTGTCCCAGAGAATAAATCTCAAAAAATTAATTTTAAATTTTGTAACACTATAAGTATATAGTAAATATTTAGATTTTACTTTTAAAAAAAATACTAATATTAAATATTACTAAATTTGTGCAAATATTACACATTAAAAATATAATGTAAATTTGTATTAAGGTAAGTTTAACTTTGGTTCCAATAAATATATTAAAAGGATATTTTAGACAATTTAATATAAATATAAATTACTTACCCGATTACATTATATCAAACCAAACCATAGAAAATAATTCTTATTATTTTTCTACTTAATATTCCAGTAAATCCTAAACAAGATAAAGGAATTTAAATGGATTCACAATCCACATATTTAGATTACAAGTAATTACATTCCCACCTTTACTTTCCTTTTCCATTTACTTTTGAGGGTTCTTGGATTTTTTGAAGAAGGAGAGGAAGGGACCCTTATTTTGTAAGCCAACGGTTGGTAGATGATACCCAGGGCCAAAACATGTTAGACTAGTTTGTGACTCCGTCACTTGATTTAATGCATTTCTCTTTTCTACCAAAAAAAAAAAAAATGAGGGGGAGGGGGAGATAGAGAAGGGTTTATAAATTCCACGACAAAATTACGAAATTTTCATGATAAAACTTCATTTCCTCCTAACCCTTCTCTCTCTAAACACTTTTCCCCCCAACTTCGCTCTACCTTCCAATGAATATCTATGCAAATCCAACCATTGAAAAGCTAAAAAAGGGTTAGACATTATTCTATACTCGTTTATTTATATTTTGAGCGAAAAAAAAACACGGTCGGATCTCGGGTTGGGGGGTTGCGCACCCAACTAATGCACCAATAGGTGTGATGTGCCACCCACTGGCGCATGAGGCTGGGTGGTGTGGCACTCACCCTCTTTTTTTTTATTTTCTTTTTTTTAATTTTTTTAATTAATAATGTTATTTATGTTGTTACTTTAATAGTTCTTAATATATGTTATACCATTATATTAGTTTTTTAGTTCATTTTATATATTAGTATGTCTTTCATGTATTAATTATGAATTGTTAATTTTTCATGTCAGTAATATTATTAGTGTTTCATTATATAATTAATGATAGTTCTATATTAATTTATACATTTAGCTTAATTGTGTTTAGCTTAATTAAAATATTTATTACTTTTAAGTAATAAGTAGATCTAGAAACTAATTAACGTTTAGAGATTAAATAATTATAATAGTGAATTAATTATTCTAAATAATAATTTGAATAAATTATTTAGTTTCATAATTCCTAATTTAATCATAATCTAATTCAAACATTAGTTATTAATTTTAAAAAATATAATTAATAATTAAAAATGAAAATTATAATGATAATAACTTATTTCGTGGCCATTAAATAATTCTAAAAATTAATAATTTTAAATAATAATTTGAATAGTTTAGTTTGTTTAAAGTGGTTAGATTTATTTAATCATAGTCTAATGTAATATAAATATTTAGTTTTTATTTTTTAAGATATAATTAATACTAATTAAAATTAAATAATTTAATAATTTAATAATGAATAATAGAAAGAAATATTTTCATTGTTGAATAATAATTAAATACTAATGGAATAAGACTATGAATAATTTATTAAGAACTATGAAAAATATATACATACATATTATTTATGGTCATTTTGAAATTCATTTAGATGGACACGGAGCAGTCACGACGTAGAGATTTATACTTAGGTCCGATTGCAGATAGGAGCGGTTGCACTCACGGCTATACGGCCACAACCTCTTTTAGGGGGCTTACGGGTAGGCATAGCACATCCGACGTACCTACCACTCCTCCCCATGGGATGTATCATGGGTTTGATGCACCCGGGTCTTCAGTTCTGCCTCCATCTATTCCCATAAGGGTTCAAATGCCGCACAATCCAGTCCAGTTAAAGGAGCGCGGCTCTGTATAAGGCTCATACTGCAAAGCAAGAACGCCATTACTATATCATCATCTTCATTACCACAATCTAATTCTCATCATGGTGCATCATCTTCTTATGACCGGAGTTAAATCCACCTCTTCGTCAACAGCCACTTCCCACGTCCCCGAGTGTGCAGTATCCTCCATTGATCTTAGATGCTTTTCTAGTAGGAGCATCGGAAGAGTCGTCATTATATAAGCAAGGTTATTATGGCACCTTAGAGCATATGTCTTATGCACCTGGGTCGAGATAGCATTTTGGTCGGCCTCATGGTATAAAGAGACACAGTTTAAGCAGGGGAAGAGAGTGAGGGTGTGATGTGAATTCTCAATTTGATTGCAAATTGAATCTATCACTATCCCAAGATTACCTCCGTATTGAAGAACTTCTACTAAAAATTTTGTAATTCTAACACTCCACTAGAGAACCTACGAAGAACTAAACAATGTAAACCCAATAGTGAGAGGAAGAACTCTTTCCCAACTTAGAAACAAGAACCTCAGGGAAACTATGGCCCTAAAACCTAAGCTACACAAATTAGAAGACCTAGATTAATTAACTTTAGAAACAAGAACTCCTAGAATCAATCAAAGAAGGAATTAGAAAATGATCAATTGAATTCTATAGATTCATCAATCTGAGTAATCAATTACTCATCTACTAAGGAAGTAAACCCTTAAACTTTAACTAAGATGGGTTGAGGAACCCTAGAAACCATTAGAGAATCCTCTCAATTTCATAAAAATTCAACTTTCAACTTCTTACAAAAGGAGGCATAATAGGATATTTATAGAAAAACCTAACTACTCTTCCTAAAACCTAATTAGAATATCAAAGACCTAATTACCCTTGAATAAAGTTAACTACAAATCTTGGACAAAAAGAAACAAAAATTAATAGCTAAATTGTCTATTTTGTGAAGTTACTCCGAGACCTACAGGGAATTATAGGGTGGAAGCCTATCGTCACCGGTAAGCTCTATTCTTCCCCCTTCATTTAACCCGAGAGCTACTGGAGACGATAGGACAGGAACCTATCATAGCCGGTAGGTTCTATTTTATTTAATTCCTTGTTTCTTTTGTCTTCTATGATGATCAGGAGCTTCTAGTTTGATTCAGTTGAGCTTCTTATACTCTAATGAGTCTTGGAAGTCTGGTAAAGTCTTTCGAACTCTCCAATTGAATTCGAAATTCCCCAATTGAAGCTTCAACCATGGATTCTTCAATTCTCTAGTTACTCCTATATAAATTGTTGAATAATCATTTGCCAATTTCGTATAAGGGTGGGGATGTTCAGGGTGAGGTACAAGGTAGGGATGTTCAGGGGGATGATGAGGAGGTGGATGAGGAGGAGACAGCTGAGGAGAGAGAGGTTGTACCTGTATCATTTTCAGGGCATACCGGGAGAGGAGGTGGTCTTATTGAGTGTGTGAGGAGAGCGATGAGAATAGTGAGTCAGAGACGGTTGACAATGGGAGTGGGGGAGGGGGGCAAGTCTTTTCAGATTCCTAAGAGCCAATCTTCTAAGGGTGTAGTTACAGAGTCTTCAGGGCCTTCGGGAGGTGGAGGTGGAAAGAAGAGGGTGAAGAAGCCCGAGACTATTTGGCAGCAAATAATTCCATCATACAGTAGACTTCAGGGCCTTCGGAGGTCCATAGGAGCTGAACATAATTCCATCATACAACGGACACATCGTTGCTGCTATATCGCATGAATAGGTAAACTTTACACAATTCTTTCTCAAGTATTTGATTTTATTATGTATGGATAAATGTTTAATTTTTCTTTAGTATATTTATACGTTCTCTAGTTGGAGTTTTTTATATGGTCGTTAAATTGCAGGATCGAGTAGTTTCGAGACTACATAGTCGTCATTCGGCACTTACCTGGTATACACCGAGTGACGTATATGTTAGACAGATGGCTACTACATCTGGAATGCTTCATCTATAGTCATACATGTTCCAGTATGGGCATAGTACTCTTTTATCAGCATTTGTGGAGAGGTGGCAGCCCAGACACCAACTCATTCCACATGCTGTTTGGAGAGATGATGATCACTTTATATGATATGGAGCTTATTTTTGGGGTACCTGCATACTGTGAGCCACTGGACAAGTTTTTTCCCCAGGATCAGATCATCCCAATAATTAATAAGGATTTGGGGGTGAATCTTACCACTTCCAAGGGCAGTGACATACACCATGGGATTCCTAGGCTAGTTATTTCACGTGTCGTGATAGTGCACGTCTTCCCACAGAGATCAGGGCATCCCGTTACTTACTTTTGATTCTCGGGAATTCTCTCTTCCCTAATAAGAGTGGCCTACCTGTGGCGAGCTACGAGCTATGGTGATAAGAATCACATCCAAGGAAAAAAATTCTAGCAAATAATTGTAGAGAATTTTGGATTGAAAATATGAGCAAGAAATAACCCCTAGAAAAGAAACAAGAACAAACTAACTATATTATAGAACTCTTGAAGAGCTAGCAATAAGAACCCAAGAACAATAGATAATTTCTACTCCAAACACAACCCAAAAACCCAAGAACAAAGCCTTGAACCCTTGGATTAGTCTTCAAAGGCCCCCAATCTCAAACCTAGAAGAACTCTAACTGTACAAGAAAATTAGAACACCTTTAGAGAGTGGAGTGGATTATCCAAAGGATTTTAGAGACACACACTAGGTAAGATTAAGCCCTACAAGAGTCTTGAAGGGAAGAAAAGAAGGACACTCTCCATATCTCTATATTTCATTCATACGCCAAAAGTCTCCCTTCTTGTGAGAAGAGAAGTGTATATAGTATTTTAGCCCAAGCTTCATTTGGAAGTAGCATATTTGTTTCGGGGTTTTAATCCCATTAATTATAACCCAAATGACCTAAAATAGTTGCTTAACCAAAATAAAACGAAATTCAAAAGCCCAAATAACTAAAACTAGGGGTTAGAAAAAAAATAAAGTGAATATTAAGAGGTGTTGCTGTAATTTCTGCAAAGCCTGGCGCACCACGAATCCGGTGCCTAATTTAAAGAATCCGGTAATTAATTCCAAATTTGTCCCCAGGGTTTTCCCCACGGATTCGACACTTGCTTTAAGAAAACCCTGCACCGGATTTAATTTAAAATACATCCGAGAGTTTCCTATGCAAGAAGCCAAAGCCGGATTCATCCCTGCTTCGAAAGCCGCAGCTCTAGCCTTCCTTTGAGTAATTTCTTCAATATTTTGACCTCCAACCTTGATCTTATGATCCTCTACTTGATTTTATTGCCCTCTAAGCTTCCAAGCTTACTCCAATAGTCTTCCACTTGAATCGTCATGCAACTGTACTCCAAAACACTTTCATCAAATCCTTCAAGTGAAGATTAACTAACTTTCCTTGAAGAACAGTTGAAGCTCTTCTTGGAATCTCTTAGCCCTCGCTCTTGTAATCGGTCCAGCGGTTGAATGCTTGATTGGATTCCCCTTTTGTGAGCTTGATTCCCATTATTTCCCCTTCTTGAAGTTGATTCGTTCATGAATCTTCACCTACATCAAATGGCGATAGATCACTAATATTAAAGGTGGCGCTAATAGTATACTTACTGGGGAGGTCGATCTTGTAAGTGTTTTCCCAACTTTGACCAACACTTTGAAAGGACCATCTCCACAATGGGCAAGTTTTGATTTCTTTTGAGTGGGAAATTTCTCCTTTCTTAGATGTACCCAAACCTAGTCTTCGAGCTCAAAGGTCACCTTCCTCCTTTCAATATTCGTCTTGAAGAGCTAGCAACAAGAACCTAAGAATAATAGATAATTTCTACTCCAAAACACAACCTACGAACCCAAGAACAAAGCCTTGAAACCTTAGATTAGGCTTCAAAGGCACACAATGTTAAACCTAGAGGAACCCTAACTTTAAAAGAAAATTAGAACCCCTTCATAGAATGGAGTGGATTATCCAAAGGATTTTAGAGATACATACTAGATAGGATTAACCCCTAGAAGAGTCTTTAAGGGAAGAAATGAAGAACACTCTCCATTCTTTGTAGCAATATTTGTTTAGGGGTTTTAATCTGATTAATTACAAGCAAAATGACCAAAAATAGGAGCTTAAAAGAAATAAAAAAAAAAATCAAAGGCCTTTTGACCCAAATAATTAAAACTAGGGGTTTAAAGAAATAAAGAGAAAGTCAAGAAGTGTTGGTAAAATTTCTGCAAAGCCTGGTGCCCCACGGATCCAGCGCTCAATTTAAAGAATCTAGCGCTGGAATTAATTCCAAATCTATCTCGAGAGTTTTCCCCATGGATCCGGCGGTTTATTTAAGATAATCTGGCGTTGGATTTAATTTAAAATGCACCCCGAGAGTTTTCATCGCACGAAACCGGTACCGGATTCAACCATGCTTCCAAATCCGCGACTATGGCCCTCCTTTGAACCATTTCTTCAATCTTTTGACCTCCAACCTTGCTTCTATAATTCTCTACTTGATTTTCATCACCCTCTAAGCTTCCAAGCTTACTCCCACGATCTTCTACTTGAATTATCATGCAATTGTACTCCAAAACACCTTCATCAAAATCCTTTAAGTGAAGATTTACTAACTTTCCTTGAAAGAATGTTTGAAGCTCTTCCTGGAATCTCTTAGTCCTCGGTTTTGTAATAAGTCCGGCATGTTGGATGCTTGATTGGATTCCCCCTTTATGAACTTGATTCTCATCATTTCCTCCTTCTTGAAGTTGATTTGTCCACGAATCATCACGTACATCAAACAGAGATAGAACAATAATATTAAAGGTGGCACTAACAATTTACTCATTAGGAGGTCGATCTTGTAAGCGTTTCCCCAACTTTGGCCAACACTTTGAAAGGACCATCTCCACGAGGGGCAAGTTTTGCTTTTCGAGTGGAGAATCTCTCCTTTCGTAGATGTACCTAAACCAAGTCTCTAGGCTCAAAGGTCACCTTACTCCTTCTAATATTCCTATTGAAGAGCTAGCAGTAAGAACCCAATTCAACAATAGGTAATTTCTACTCTAAACAAAACCCAAGAACCCAAGAACAAAGCCTTGAACCTCTAGATTAGTCTTCAAAGGCACCCAATCTCAAACCTAGAGGAACCCTAACTCTACAAGAAAATCAGAACCCCTTTAGAGAGTGGAGTGGATTATCCAAAGGATTTTAGAGACGCACACTAGGTGGGATTAAGCCCTAGAAGAGTCTTGAAGGGAAAAAATGAAGAACACTCTCCGTTCTCTATATTAAATTCATAAGTCAAAAGTCCCCCTTCTATTGATAAGAGAATTATATACAGTGGTTTAGCCCTAGCTTCATTTGGAAGTAACAATGTTTGTTTAGGGTTTTGAATCTCATTAGTTACAACCCAATGACCAAAAATAGGAGCTTAAACAAAATAACATGAAAGTTAAAGGCCCAAATAACTAAAACTAGGGGTTTAAATAAAATAAAGTGAGTTGCTGTGATTTCCACAAAGCCTGGCATGCCACGGATCCGACGCTTGATTTAAAGAATCCGACGCTGATAGAGTCGATTTTTAATAAAAATAAATACTTTAAATTTTAATTATTAGTTTTTAAGAATATATTTATTTTATTTATTTATAACTGTTATATCTCATTTATTTAATTTGTTTTTTTTTTCAGAGAATAAAAGAAATGAGAAGCAAGCTTCTCAGGCTAAAGGAAATTCAAGTGCTAATTGGGTTGAAAAGAAAAGGAAAAAAGAAAGCATCATGGGTTATGAAATATCATGAAGACCAAACCCAATAGTATGAAGTGGATGGGCCATAAATTAAGAAAGAGAGCAAATCTAATAATGGGCATTGAGCAAATTTTATGAAGAATTGGAGAGGAGAATTTCCTATTCCTTGGGAATCTTTGATGGCGGTCAAATTCAATAGGGAAAGGGAATGACCAAGTTTTTTTATTATATAAGGCGACAATAGTAGAGGACTTTTGGGGGGTTATTTTTTGTTTTTTGTTCGACAAGCGGCATTGCACAATAGGAAAAAAAAAAAAAGCCATGAACAACTTCAAAATTTTGATTCTTTCTTTCCTTTTCCTTTTCCTTTAATCGTGAACTAAATTTTTTTTTTTAAATTTTGATGAGGCTTTAGCTATTAATTTTATTTTATTTTATTTTGAAAGATTTATTATATTATTTATGTGAGCACATATCTTGGGATGTTTCTTAGTTTGATACAATTAATTCTTAGTGGTTGTTCTTGCAGAATAATTATTTAGGTTGATTGGTATTTTTATCCATGTTTAATTCTTGTAGTCTTGAGTATGAGAGATGTGATTTTGGCAAGTATATTGTAAGTTTTAGAATTGAATTAATTCATGGTATTTTTAGATGATTTATGTAAAAAAATTGAATAAGTCATGCTAATAGTTAGATGGGTTATGTTATGCATTTAAGTACAATATATTTCTTTAGTGAATCGAAATTTATAGCCTAAATCATCACATACAGGTCTAATCTTTTCTCATAAATAAAATTAATTCATAGGCGAGGTGGATCCAAGATTCTAAATCATCTTCTTGATTAAACTCTTGCTAGTTTTTATTAATTGATTTTATTTATTAATTTTAATTAATTTAGGAATAATTTTAGATAATAAAATCTAATTCTTATTTTATAAAATTAATTTAGGAACATAATAATTTAGGTAGTTAAGTCTTTCTCTATGGTTCCATACCTTTTTACTCGTCGTTTACATTGATTTTGTGTACTTGCAAGTATTGGATTTAAAGCTCTGTTATAAAAATTCCGGCCAATTTTTTGACTCTGTTTTCGAGAAAAGCTTAAATTGAGTGCTTGTGTTATTGTCTTATAATTTAATTTTATTTTTTTAAATATTTTATTTATTAAGTTTCTTTCTCCTGAAAAAAATTCAAAAAAAAGGGGATTGCTTGATATCTTTTATTTTCGTTAATTAGTGGTTTAGAAAAAAAAAGAAATAGAGAGTCAGTTAATTGATTTTGTTTGCTAGCTTTTCTTTTAGTGTAGTTTCATTTAGTGGTCTTTTATGAATTATTCTTTAATTCTTTTATTCATTTACTTTTCTTTTCTTTAATATTCATTTACTTATTTATCATTATTATTTACATTCCATTATTTGAGTATATTTCATTTATTTTTTTATGCATGTCGTCGTTCACTCTCTCTTGATTTAAAGAATTTGACCCTGAGATAGAGCGTGCACTTAAGGCACTTAGAGCATAAAGTAAAATTACTAACACTTGTGAGGTTAAGATGGCTAGAAATCCACGGGTATTAAGGAAATATTTTACTCGTAACACTTATAACTCACTAATAGGTGATAGACTACCTGAAATTGAGGCTAATCACTTCAAAATCAAAGCTTTTACTATTGAAATGTTACCATCTTTTTATAAGCTTGATTCTGAAAATTCTTATAAATATATTGATAAATTTTTAGAAATTTGCTCAATTTTTAGACTGCCTAATGTTACAGATTATGTTATTTCGATTGTGCCTTTTTCCTTTTACTTTAAAGGATAAGGCTAAACATCAG
The DNA here is from genome assembly GCA_028651295.1 of Catharanthus roseus. NCBI lineage: Eukaryota > Viridiplantae > Streptophyta > Magnoliopsida > Gentianales > Apocynaceae > Catharanthus > Catharanthus roseus. Next base: position 11,940,646 of record JAPQWS010000016.1, read on the forward strand.
GTTGACTACACGTGAGAGTGTAGATATATGGGCTGAGATGTATAAGGAATTTCTTAAAAAGTATTTTCCTACGAGTAAACTTACAAGGTTAGGGAGAGAAATAACTACTTTTTCCCAACAAAATTATTGAACAATTTCAGAGAGTAAGGAGAGATTAAAGAACTTCTTTGAAGTTGCCCTCCCCATGAAGTGCATAAATGGCAACAAATGCAAAGTTTTTATTCCTGATTAGATGAGAGAAATCGCCAAATGGTTGATTCATCTTGTGGTGGTACTGTTTTTCATAAAATTGTAGATGAGGCGAGGGATTTATTTGAAAATTTGAGTGACAATCCACAAGAACGCACCACATCCTCACATATAGGCACATCTAGACAAATAGGAAATAGAGAAGGAATGTATGAAGTTTCTCAAACTGTTGATCTTTCTTTGAAAGTTGATTCCTTATCTAAAAAGTTTGATCAACTGTTAGCTTTGAATACATTGCCTACTAATTCTCCTAATGTGCAAGGTGTTTGTGCAGTTTGCTCTAGTCCTTCTCATGTTATCTATGATTGTCCTAGTGCTTCACTATTTCTAGACTTTGTACTGGAACAAGCCAATACAGCTCAAGAATTCCATAGACAAAACAATCCATATTCTAACACGTACAATCCATGTTGGAGAAATCATCTAAATTTCTCCTGGAGGCAACAAGGAGGGGAAGGTTAATTAGGCCAATAACATTACCAACAAAACAATCAATCTGGTATTACTGCTCCCCTTGATTTTTAATCTCAAAGATATGTACCTTCTCACCCTTCTCAAAGTAGAAACTTTATTTTTGAAGAAAAAGTTTTATCTGCTTTGAAAAATTTAAAAGCTAAGACCCAAATTTTAGATTCACATATTCACTCTATTGCTATGTTAGAAACTCAAATAGGACAACTAGTTATTGCAATGAGTAGAAGAGATGAGGGTAAGCTTCCTAGTCATCTAATAGAGAACCTAAAAGCTAATTCTTATCATGAGCAAGTCCAATCTGCCATAATTCTTAGAAATAGGAAGTTGGTAAAATAAGGTAGGGGAACCTATAAAAAAAATGTGAGCTAAATGATAATGAAACTGAGGGGATTGATAATGGGGCTAAAATTGAAAACAAGACGGAGAAGGAACTAGTATCCTCCTCTAATTCCAAGACCTTAGAATCATATCCTACGGCTTCATATAATTCAGAGGTCTTATCCGCAAGCTTTATTGCCACCCCCACATCTTAGAAAGGATAATAAAAGGGAAGATATTTTAGAAACTCTCAAACAAGTTAAAATTAATCTTCCACTTTTAGAGGTCATTAAGCAACTCCCGTCTTATGCAAAATTTCTTAACGACATGTGTACTTTTAAAAGAAAATCTAAAAGTAATGTTTCTAAGAAAATCTTCCTAACTGAACAGGTGAGCTCAGTTTTGCAATATAACACTCCCACCTAAATATAAAGATCCTGGTGTCCCTACTATCTCTTGTCTTACTGGTAATCATAAAAAAGATAGGCTCTCCTAGATTTCGATTCTAGTGTTAATTTGATTCCATACTATGTTTATGAAGAGTTAGGATTAGAGGACTTATAACTAGCTGATATGACCTTACAGTTAGCTGATAAGTCAATCAAGGTACCTGGGGAAAGGATAGGTGATGTTCTTGTTCAAATAGATAAAGAGGTCTTCTATGTAGACTTCATAGTCTTAGATATGGAACCTACTAGGCCTTCTAAGAATCATATCCCCATTATTCTAGGCTGTCATTTCTTCGCTACTGCTGATGCCACTATTAATTGTAGAACTAGGGTTATGGATAGCACTGTCAAACTCGCTGGACCGGACCGGACCGTCGGTTCAGTCTGGCTCAGACCACGTCAAGCCTGTGTCAAAACGGTCCGGTCCAGTCCGGGCTCATTTTTGACGGGCCAAAATATGTAAATCCATATTCGTTCGTAGCTAGCCAGTGGATAAACGGGCCAGCCTACGGGCTTTGCCAATAAATTAAAAAAATAAAAAACAAACTCAAATCTAGTTCTACACAAACTCAAAATTCTACAGAAATTTTAAAAATAAAATTCTACAGAAAAATTCTACAGACACAAATTCTACTCAAACTCAAATTCTACAAAAATTTCAAAGATAGAAATTGTACAGAAAAATTTTACAAACTCAAATTCTATAGAAAAATTCTACAGACTCAAATTCTGCTCAAACTCAAAATTCTACAAAAATTTCAAAAACAGAAATTCTACACAAACTCAAGGAATTCTCCGTTGCACAATCAATTAACTTTATCTTCTTGAATTAAATTGGGTTCTGGAGATAGCAAACAAATCCACTGAAGAGTTGCGGAAAGTTACTCAAACAAGACGAACATAACAGAAGAAGATTTAGACTTTGTTTGTACTTTGGTTTACATCTACTGAGTGCTGAGGAAAAGTCGTCGGCTTTCGGAAGAGGAAGACGAAGAAGAAAGAGGAAGAAGAAGAGAAGGGGGCGGTGGCATAGATGAGGTGAGGGTCGAGAGAGGTTTTGAGAGTGAGGAGTGGAGAAGAGAGATACATAAGCAGCACCAGTTAGGTAGGTAGGTTTTTTACCGAAGAAGGGGGGCAGCGGCTCGGATGTGGTAGAGGTGCAGGTGAGGTGAGGGTCCAGTCGAGAGAGTTTTTTGTTTTTGAGAGTGAGGAGTAGAGAAGAGAGAGGCAGCAGTTAGAACTTATGTAGGTAGGGTTTTCAGTGAGGTTTTTAAAAAATTTCATTTAGGACCTTAAGAAATGATTAATTCAAATTAGGTCCTAAATCTTAAAAAAAAGAAACCGGCCAGCCCGTGATCTGAACTGGACTGGATTTTAAAAGCCCGCATCAAAATGGTCCGGTCCGATCCGGTACGATTTTTGACGGGCCAAAAAAATACAAACCCATATCCGTTCGTATCACGGGCGGGCCGAGCCAGCCTACGGGCCTGAGCCCATTTTGATAGTGCTAGTTATGGATGTCTCTATGATGAATATGAGGGTTAGATTAAATATTTTTAAAGCTTCTTCACAACCTTCTATAGTAGATAATTCTGATTGTTATTTGGTAGATGTAATTGATGAATTAATTGAAGAAACTCTACCTCTAATGTGTTCAAAAGAATATACTTCTATTGAGAAGGAAAACTTAATGTGCATTGAGGATGTAAATTCTAATCTTGCTTGCACTTCTCAATTAGAAAATTCTTCTGGATTGTGAATCATGAGCCTAATATGAGATAAATAAATCCTGGCTGAACGGAAAAGAATTAGGGAGTTTTGCTGAAGACTTTAAATTTAGCTCTTTTGGGAGGCAATCTAAATTTTATTTTGTTTATTTTTTATACATTTATTTATTTTTATCTGACTTGATTGGTAGAAAAGTATGAAGTGTTTGTTTTGTAGGGTAATAAAACAGCTTATCATTATCATGTACAAAATTGCTTAGTACTATGCAAAATTTCATTAATATTACTTCTTCTACCGTATTGTGTTGTTCTTTTCTTTTTCTCTTCCCTACCATTAGTATTCTTTATGAACTAGGTGTGGGGGAGAGGAAGATGTTTTTAGTTTGGTATCAAATTTTTTTTTTCATTTTGCTTATGTTTTTAATTCCTTTTTATCAAGTTTGTTAGATTTTGGTTCATTTTTCTTTAAAAAAAACCAAAATTACAATTCCACTTGAAGAATGGTTCTTATTTAGGGCGTTTGAAAAATGTCTTGAATAAATTGAGAAAAGTTCTTGTTTTCTTGTTTTTAATTTGGGTGGTGAACTTATGTTCCATATCTCCTATAACTTTTGCACGACTTACTTGAGCACATGGATCATTGTTAGTGTTTAATAAATCTTTTAATTGTTTTTGAGTCACATAATGTTGATGAAACTCTAACCGACATTCTAAAACTTACTTGAGCACCTCTTGAGGCGAAATAGAAAGGTTTTCCTTATTCGACTCAGAGATGATGGTCATAAGCCTTCTTTGAATCGTTTGTGTCACTCAAGCTTACAAAATTTCATAATTTTTACCTTAATACCTTTTTTAGCCTTAAATGTTATTTTCATCCTTTAAACCACTTAAATACTAACCCTTAATCTTGTAGAGAGCTTAATACAAACTTCTAACTTGTGCTTTAATGATGGATTTTTGCTTTTGTGTTATGGAAATAGAATAAGTTATTTTGAAAAAAAGGAGAAGAAAAAAATAAAAATAAATAAATGACTTGTTGTACTGTGAAAAAAAGTTGACACATGATTGTTACAAGTCATAAAGAGCAAAGAAAGAAAAAGAAAAAAAAGAGATTCAAAAGGCTGGTAATTGTGAATGTAAGAAAAAGAATGGCAATAAATGATGAAATTTTGAGAAAAGAAGATAGTAGTTGGTTAATGTATTAATTGAAAAAAAAAAGGAGCAAAAACAAAGTTATTAAGTTTGTCGAAATTTAAAAGTATCCATATTCTTTGCAAGCTCTCTTTTCTTTGAATTTAAATTCCTTATCTTCGTTTGATAACCAACACCCTAGCCTTATATTATAAGGTTTAAAGTCCGACCTGATCTGAGTTTTCTTTTTTATTTTTATTTTTATATACTTTATCCATATTTAAATCCAAATATGTCCCGAGAGTTTCCCCCACAATTTGGCACCCGTTTTAAGAGAATTTGGCACCTGATTTAATTCAAAATGCATCCTGAGAGTTTCTGGCACATGAAACCAACACCAGATATGTCCCTGCTTCCAAATCCACGAATCTAGCCTTCCTTTGAGCAATTTCTTCAATCTTTTGACCTCCAATTTTGCTCCTATAATCCTCTACTTGATTTTCATCACCCTCTAAGCTTCCAAGCATACTCCCATGGTCTTCCACTTGAATCATCATGCAATTGTACTCCAAAACACCTTCATGAAAATCCTTCAAGTGAAGATTTACTAACTTCCTTTAGAAAAACGCTTTAAGCTCTTCTTGGAATCTTTTAGCCTTTACTCTTGTAATCAGTCTGACCAGTTTAATGCTTGATTGGACTCCCCCTTGGTGAGCTTGTTTCTCATCATATGACCTATAGTGAGGAATCTACGGAAGTGTAAGAAGATGGATTAGGGTGCTGCAGCGTTGGCCTGGTTGTAAAGGAATCTTGGACAGGCCTCACGTTTAGACACGAGAGAGTTCAGAGGTTTCTCATCACTGTAGGAGTTATTCACATTCATTAAATTATTAAATTCTTATTGTAAGAATATAAAATTTGCAAATTAAATCCCTAAAGTTTTATTCAAATCTCATTTTAATTCAAATATTATTAGCCAATAAAAAGTGAACAAGTGGCCAGGTTGAAAGGCTCCAACCAATAAGAATGCGAGGAGTGGTCTGACAAATAGAAGCATGCCATGTCACCTATGAAAAATCGATTGCTTGGCCAATCCAATAATTTCACCTCATATATATATGTATATCCTAAATATTTGAAATTCAAATGTGGCATCATCCTTCTCAAATTTTGCCTATAATAGAAGTGCAAGGCTAAGGGAAAGGGACACAAGAAATTTATCAAGCCAAAATGTTGAAGCTCTGAAGCATTCTTCATTTTAAGAGTCTCAAGTCAAGACTAGCCCTCAATTCCAAGGATAGAAGCTCTTCGAATTCTTCTTCAATAAGTAAAGAGGAAGTTCATTGGTAACTCCGAGATTAAGCTGCAAAGCCCTCGGAACAAACCCAAAGAGAAGAATCAGCGAACTTTATTCTCTAGACGAGAATTTTCCAAAGACTGTGACCACTTCTAAATTTTATAAATATTATTTGTTACTAAAGATTTTTTTTGTTTGCTTTATTATTTTGCAGGCAAGAATTCTTTGTAAACAAATTTTTGGCACGCCCAGTGGGACCATCTTTGCTGCTCATCTCTTCTCTTGAAATACAACAAGCATCAGTAATGGCTTCAATAAAACCACCTCAAAGGCTACTTCTTCAAAGGCTTCATTTGCTAGGCCAAAAACCGATCTGACTGTGCCAACTGGGTATACTGGTCCGATCACAAGAAGTAAGGCAAGAACTTTTGCAGAAAATGAGCAGGAACACTCTGTTGATAGCCCTATTCTCAAATACATTAATCCGGTCTTTAAGAGCACTTCTTCTTATGAGGCAGAAGAAGATGTTCAAGCAGTGATAAACAAGACTCTCTCGCTCTTGGATGTGGACTCTGATTCAAGCCATGAGAAGGAGGAGGAGGAGGAGATTGACAACTCTTCTTTGTTTGTTCCACAAGTTTTGAAGTCAAACATATCCTATTATGAGGCTTCATCTGCAACTTCTTCAGCTATGCCCACCATGATGGCATATGTTTCATCTGTCGAAGAGCAAATAGCAAATCTGACAAAACTGGTGGAAGTGTTTGCAAAACATTGCCAATAACAGATATGACAATTGCTCAACTGCTCAATCGATTTGATAATTCTGGAGAAACAAGCTGGGCTGCTCCAAAATAACCTGAAGACTCAAATAATTCGAGATCTGCTAAGGTTGCTAAAAAACAAACTGCAACAGGAGAAGTTTCTAGATTAGCAAAGGAGGCTCACAATATCCAAGTCTCCTCTGATGGGTTGACTCCGATAGATCAACTGAAGGACTTCACATAGGGACGATCAAGGACAAACATGAGGGAACTACTAAGTCTTCCTTTGCATATATGAAGCCCTACACCAAAAGGATTGATAACCTCGAAATGCCAGCAGGAATCAACCTCTCAAAATGCAACAATTCGACGGCAAAGGAAATCCAAAGCAGCATATTACATATTTTGTTGAAACTTACAATAGTGTAGGAATTGATGGCGATCTCCTGGTCAAGCAATTCGTTCGTTCTCTCAAAGGGAATGCATTTGAATAGTATATCGAACTTGCACTAGGATAAATTGATAGCTGGAACAACTTGAAACTGAATTTCTGAATCGCTTCTATAGTACTCGTTAAATTGTAAATATGCTAGAACTGAACCATACAAAACAATGGAAAGACAAACTTGTAATTGATTATATCAATCGGTAGAGAAGCTTAAGATTGGATTGCAAAGATAGACTATGTGAAAGATTTGCAATTGAGATGCGCATTCCTGGTATGAATTGGGGCCTCCAATATATTCTCAAAGGACTTCAGCCAAAGACCTTTGAGGAATTGGCCACTCGTGCCCATGATATGGAGTTAAGTCTTAAAGTACTGGAGACCAAAGTATCATAGTTTTAGAGCCATGTAAGAATGAAAAGCAAGACATCAAAAAGGTCAACAAATATTCTTTGATGGCTAAAGAATCCAATACAACGATCATCGCACCTGTTAAGTTTTATGCAAAAGTTAGTAAAAAGCTTACAGAGAAAGTAGACACCATTCAAAATGGTGTAAGAAAGAAGGTAACATTGAAAGAAATGCTAGGAAAAGTGTACCCTTTTCTGGATTCTGATGTTCCAGCAATGTTTAATGAAATATTGATTGTAGGAATGATTGAGCTTCCTGAGATGAAACGTCCAGAGGAAGTAGGATGAACTACAGATCCAAGTTATTACATGTATCATCGTCTTCTTGGCCATCCCATTGAAAAATGTTTCAGCTTCAAAAAATCATGGAGTTGGCACGTAAAGGACAAATTTTGCTGGAAGAAGATAAAGTGTTTGCAAACTAGATAAGCATAAGATGGGTCTCTCAGTTTGTGATGATCAAGTTTGGGCAGTTTGAGCTGATAAAAATTGATGTCAAGAGTTCAACAAATTCCTTCCTGAAAAACAAAGTGCAAGACAGTTCTTAACAATCTCTCGAGAATTTTCATATCATGTCTATTGTTGATGGTGGGGTTGACTTTGATTCAGAAGGATAGACAGTTATGAAACGATAGAAAGGTGGCAAATCAAAGTGAGCAAACGGCAAGCCAATTAAACAAAATAAATCGGTAAAAAGAAAAGTGACTCGAAATAAATTTGCCGCTCCTAAAAGAGTTGAGCCAAAAGATGCAACTCATTTCAACAGTCAGCAACCAATTACCTTAGAAGAATTCTTTCCGAAAGGATTGCTAAATAAATCAGAGATTGTATCTTGTTTCGCTATTCTCTGTGAAGAAGAAGACTCTTTTTCAAGAAAATCTCCTATATTAGATGACATGCCTGACAATAATGAGGTTGCACAAAAGTCTGCAGAATGTATGGCCACAATCACAGTCAATGATGATGATTGCTAGGTTCAAAGCCTAACAACAGGTCTTTGTTTATGTCTGGTTACACACGTGAAAAGAAGGTGAACAAAATATTGTTGGATGGAGGTTCTGCTGTCAACATTCTTCCTATGCAAATGTTGAAATAGTTGGAAATTACTACATAGGAAATGTCAGAAAGCCGCCTCATGATACAAGGTTTTAATCAAGTATGGGCAAAGAGCACTTGGCACGATCCATTTAGACTTGATGATTGATGAAATGAAGTCCAGTGTCTTTTTGCATGTTATTGATGTTAAACCTTCATACAATATTCTTCTAGTAAGGCCATAGCTTCATGATAATGGAGTTGTACCATCTACACTTCATCAATGCTTCAAGTATTCTAGCAATGGAGTCGTAAGAAAGGTCTTTCCTGATGAAAAGCCTTTTACTGAAGCAGATACCCATACTGCAGATGCCAAACCGTATTTGCAAAGTAAAAAGTGTAACCTTTGTAGGAAAGCAAGTGTCATCAAACTTGGAAGCTCAAAGTTCAAAAGACCCTCCACGAAATAAAGCTGCAAGTGAAGATAAGGGAAAGACGACTAAATTGCCTCAAGAGAATTCTCCCATTTTGCGATACATCCCTAAGTCACTGAGGAAAAGTGGTCAATCTGCTTTCATAGAACTGCACGTGTTGAAAGACTGTATTGTACCAGTGACTAAGATTGAAGGAGTCAAACCAATAATAAAGCCTATTTTAAAAGGAGTTGTGCATCCTGAACAAGGACCGAAGATGGAGCATAGTACATTGCTTGTTAAAAGAACTAATGAAGGATTTCATCCCAATGCATAAAAACTTCTGGCCAAATCTGGATATGATCCTCAAAGCTCGAATATTTTAGGTAGGCTCATTCCTAAAGTAATTGGTTCAAAAGTGCATGGCTTGAATGAAACTCAGAGAATATTAAAAGAAATGGACATTCTGCAGAAAGTTCACGTGCTGGGTTGGGATATAAACCATCTTCTCCTGTGCGAATCACAATAAAAAGGTAAATAATCATTATATCTCTATGGAAGATGAAGATTCAAAGGTGAACCCAAGGTATGTTTTTGATCGACTAGGGAATAATAATCCTAGTGGGTTGCTGTTTGAGCGTTTAGGGACAAAGACGATTAAAACAGCAAGGAAGCTGTCTTTCCAAAAACATGGATTTTCGAGAAATCCTCATTGAAAGAAAGGATTAGAACGATGCCATGTTTGGATGATGGTGCAAACAACTATTGCAGCATAATTCCTTCTAGAATGAGGAGGAAACCTTCACTTATTGTGGATTGTGATAGTGTGTTGAAAGCCATATTACACACTATTGTGGAGACAAGGCCAAGAGAAGAAGATGAAGGAAGCGTGGGGTCATCCAACTTCGTGACATTTTCACACAGTACTGGTTCTCGACCTATTTCTGGACAAACCATGGTACTTGTTAGGGAAATTGAAAGATCAATCAGAGCTTGCTACATTCAAAGGGATGTGACATTTTTTTCTAGAAAATATCCAAATGGAAAATAGAAGAACTCGAAGTGTTGTCCTTTTTGGTGTGGATAATTTAACAAGTAATCTTGCAAGAAGAGAAAATGATGATGATGATGATGAAGAAGTTGTCACTTCTAATCATATCAGGATTCTTGATCCAGAAAGTTGTGAAGAAGAAGATGCTCAGGATACTCCTCCTGAACTTGAAGAAGGTGTTAAAAGAACTGTAGATGAGTTGAAAGAATTTAACTTGGGCAGTGAAGATGATAATCGCGCAATCTACATAAGTTCGCTTTTGACGCCAAAAGAAGAAGAATCCTATGTTCAACTTCTACATGAGTTTAAGGATGTCTTTGCCTGGACATACAAAGAAATTCTAGGATTAAATCCAAAAGTGCATGTCCATCACTTGGCTATAAAAAGAAGTGCTCCACCAATAAAGCACACTCAAAGGCATTTTCGTCCCAAATTGATTCCTCAAATTGAACATGAAATTAACGAATTAATTTAGGCTAGGTTTATTTGTGAGGTCAAATATCCAACATGGATATCTAGCATTGTGCCTGTGGGCAAGAAAAATGGGCAACTGCAAGTTTGTGTTGATTTTAGGGACTTGAATAAAACATGCCCAAAGGATGACTTTCCTCTTCCAATTACTGAAATCATGGTTGATGTTATTACTGGTCATGAAGCTATGAGTCTCATGAATGGGTCTTCTGGCTACAATCAAATCCGCATGGCTCCAAGGATGAAGAATTGACAGCTTTTCGCACGCCTAAAGGTATTTACTATTATAAAGTAATTCCATTTGGTTTGAAAAATGCAGGTGTGACATATCAATGAGCAATATAAAGGATTTTTTACGACATACTCCATAAAATTGTTGAGTGCTTTGTTGATGATTTGGTGGTAAAGTCACAAAAACAAGAAGACCATTTGGACCATTTAAGGAAAGTCTTTCAACGCTTCGTCGTTATCAACTAAAGATGAATCCTCTGTAGTGTGCATTCAGAGTCACCTCAGGAAAATTCTTAGGATTCGTTGTACGTAAATCTGGCATCGAAATTAACCAAGATAAAATTGATGCCATTGTGAAAATGCCAAAGCCTTGAACTGTGAATGAGGTGAGAAGTTTACAGGGAAGGTTAGCTTATCTGCGGCAATTCATATAAATGCTTGCAGGCAGATGTGAACCATTAACTTATTTGACGAGAAAAGGGATACCTTTCGAGTGGTGGGATGATGTATGTAGTAATGCATTTAAAAGTATCAAGGCTTATCTTACAAAAGCTCCAATTTTAGTTGCACCTATACATGGAAATCCTTTGCATTTATACTTTTCTGCACAAGAACGTTGTTAGAGCCTTACTTGCTCAAGAAAATGGAAAAGGTAAGGAAAATGCTTTATATTACCTAAGCAAGATGATGACTCCCAATGAAGTTAAGTACTTGTCGATTGAAAAGTTATGCTTGGTTCTAATTTTTTCAATCCAAAAGTTGAAGCATTATTTTCAAGTATATACAATGTATCTAATCTCCAAAGAAAATCCAATCAAGTATGTGATGACAAAGCCTGTCTTGTCTGATCGTCTAGCAATGTGGTATTTACAACCCCAACAATTTGAAATTGTATATGTTTCTCAAAAGGCTGTCAAGGGACAAGTGGTAGCTGACTTTTTAGCTAAACACCCTTTACCGGCAGAATGGGGGTTGACTGATGATTTACTTGATGAAGATGTGTTTTTAATAGAAATCTTACCTTCATGGAAGATGTATTTTGTTGGTGCTGCACATCAAGATAGAGCTAGTGCAGGAGTAGTGTTCGTCACATCTGAGGATGATATCTTGCCGTATTCATTCACCTTGACTGAAAAGTGCTTAAATAACATGGCCGAATATCAAGCACTCATTCTTGGATTAGAAATAGTTGTGGACATAAAGCAATTGCAGCTTAGAATCTATAGAGATTCAAAGTTGATCGTAAATCAAATTATTGACTATAACGTGAAGAAACTTGAATTGCTTCCTTATTGCAAATATGCCAAATTAATGATAGACTGGTTAGGATATGTGGAGATATAGCATGTCCTACGAAATAGAAATAAACAAGCAAACGTGTTGGCGAAGCTCACATCTACCTTGTGTTTCTCAAGTCCAGAAACACAAATTTCAATTTGCCAAAGTTGGGTAATTCCGCCAGCATTTGAAGATGATGATGATGAAATAGAACAGCAAGAAAAACATGAGACTTATGTTGTTTCAATTACTAAAAATGAAAGAGAAGATTGGCGTCAGTCAATAATTATTCCTTATGCTATGGTATTTTTTAACTGATGAGCCACGAAGAAGGAGTGATGTGCAAAGACGATCTCCAAGATTTGTCTACTACAAGCATACAATTTATAGGCGATCATTTGAGGGTGTCCTTTTGCGCTGCTTAGGAGATGAAGAAGCTATGCAATCATTAGAAGAAACACATTCTGGAATTTGTTGATCATATTAGTCTGGCCAAAGCTTTACTTTTGCATCAAAAGAATGAGATATTGTTGGCCTACAATGCTAAAGGATTGCATGGATTATGCTCGTCGATGTCAAGCTTGTCAATTTCATGCAGATTACATTCATCAACCACCAGAACCATTACATTTGTTTGTTGCACCCTGGCTATTTGACGCATGGGGACTTAATATAGTGGGACCTTTACCAAAATCTTCTAGTGGACATGTCTTCATATTATCGGCAACAGATTACTTCTCCAAATGGGATGAAGCAATTGTGTTAAAGAAAGTCGAGAAGGAAATGTGGTCAACTTCATTCGTGGTAATATTATATTCTGTTATGGAATTCCAAGGTATATTTATCACTGATAATGGCAAGCATTTTTGCAATAGTTCAATGACTAAACTTTGTGAAAAATTTGACTATAAACGATATTATTCTTCTATGTATTACGCGGCTGCAAATGGTTTGGCAGAAGAATTTAATAAAACTCTCTGCAACTTACTAAAGAAAGTCATTGATAAGTCTAAGAGAGATTGGCATCTTAAAATTGAAGAAGCTTTGTGGGCCTACGGCACTACATTTCGAACTCCTACACAAGCTATATCCTATGCATTGATCTATGTTGTTGAAGCAGTTCTTCCACTCGAGCATCAAATTCCTTCCTTTGAGAATTGCTGTTTAAAAAGAGCTTACAGAGGAAGAAAATACTCGCCTTTGCCTCGAGGAATCAGATGTGCTTGATGAGAAAAGGTTGGAAGCTCAACAACGTTTGAAATGTTATCAAGCTCAACTTTCTAAAACATTCAACAAGAAAGTTTGTCCTCGATCCTTCCAAGTTGGCAATATGGTACTTGTTGTTCGAAGGCCAATTATCTCTCCTCAGAAAATAAAGAAGTTCTCACCAAAGTGGGATAGTCCATATGTTGTCCAAGAAGTTTATACAAATGGTGCATATAAACTTATTGATAAAGGTGGACTTAAAGTTGCTCCTATTAAAAGAAAGTTCTTGAAACGTTACTATGCGTGATAAAAAAAAAAAAAAGGAAGAGCTTATAGCTCGGGAAAAAAAATCAATCAAAATACAAAGAAACCCACCAAAGGTGTTGTATGTGGATAAACTACTAAAACATCCCAACAAGTCCAAGTAGATAAAAATGGATGCTCCTGGCCCGCATGAGCTTAAAACTATGAATGGCAACCACCAAAGATTTTGTACATGTTTAAACTGCTAAAACATTCCAACAAGTCCAAGTTGGAAAAAATGGATACTCTTGATCCACAACAGTATAAATTGTTAACGATAAACTCCTAAAAATCGTTCATTTGATTTGAACTACGTTTGACTTGATTCCCTTTTGGGATATATAGGCAGCTTAGAAGGCAACTTTTTAAGCTCAGTCATAAAAATCCAAAAGCTCTCTTTCTTTGTTTTGAGTCTTAAAATAAATGAAAAGAAGTTAGAAATAAAAATAGACAAAGCAGGGAAAGATAATAAAAGAAGAACTCATGTATTAGATAAAAAAACTTGTCAAATGTATTTGTCCTTAAGATAATATAGGGATTGAAATCCAATAACAAATCTATAGTTTATCAATTCCTGTCTAGTTACTGCTAAAATCTCTCTTCCAGCTTTTAAACTCTACACCACTTCATCAGATTTGAAAGGGACATTCTCCATGGCAGCAATTTCTTCTTTCTTTGACTATGATTATGTGTGTACTTTCTCCAGTTCCTTTTCCTATCGTCGAATGGATGCATAAACTTCTTGTTTACATTCTTCCAGCATATCGAGTTCCTTTTGAAGCTCGTTCTATTTATCTTCAATAGAACTAAGCTCCACTTGAGAATCCTCTAAACTTGATGTTATGACTTTCTCTTTTGAAGCAATATCTTTAAGTTGCCTCTTCATTTTGGAAAGGGATTCAAGATATGCCTCTTTCATCATCATATGACAAGTTGCCGATTTGGATGCATCAAAACTCGGAGATTTCTCAAACAAAGAAATCAGCAATTTTTCCAAAGGAGCTATAGTATCAATATTCACTTTCTTTATCTCTGCTAGGATCATATCACATTCGACTTTAACAGAAGATATAGATTCAATTGAAGTTCGCGAAAGCTTGTCAGCAATTATGTGCCATAAGAGTTAAAGATATTGATTTTTGACACTCTCTAATCACATCAACTCCATCGAATTGTGAAACAGCAACAGGAGGTCATCCTTCCAAAATTTTCCCTCTCCCAAAAGATGCAGTCAATAGATTTGGTGCTTCTAGTCGAACAAGTGCTACAACAGGCTCACCAATGGACGAAGGAACAAATTCTGGATTCTTGACCATGTCTTCATCTCTCTCACCCAAATTAATGTGAGCAGGTAGATGCTCGTGTCTTTATTACCAAAGGGGGTAACTTCTTCAATATTGAGAGGGATTTCAAGCTTCTTTAACTAAAATATTTGGAGTTACTGTAAGCTTTTGATGTGAAGAGAAAATATGTTTAAAAAAATATAGAAATAAAAAAAAGACTTACCTGAACAGCCAAATCTCGAGGTGACATGTTTGAACTAGGAATGCTTTCCAAGAATCCACTTGATTACAGAATAGGAGTTTCAAAAGTCTTCTTCTTTCTCAAGGGTGTTGGTTCCAATGATGATCTCCATCAACATCAGTGCTGCTAGATTGGGAGCCAGTGGCTATCATAATTAGATTGGATGCATTGTATGGAGGATTAACTTCAGGAATTGTCAAAGTTGAAGTCTTTTTTAGGTTCTTTAGATGAACTACCAATTTCGGTAGCAGGTAAAGTTCTTGTAGAACTTAGAAGCTTGACCTTGACTGCCTTCGAAGTATCATATGTCCTCGAATTCCACCAAGTATGATATTCCATTGTAGAAAGTGGATTTGCAACCTTCGCCGAAAGAACCACTTTAGACTTTATAGATGATTCCCATAGTTGCAAAATATCTTCAAGAGTTTGGGAACAAGAGTTGCTCCTAAAATCATCAGGAATATCTTGACAAAATCTGAATTACCTATAAAACCAATAAGGGCTGTAGGGTTGTATTTTGTAAACATTATTCTAGTGACAAGTCAAAAAGCTGGAGCGAAGACTAATGAAGTAATCAGTCCAAGTCAATGACGAGCTCCTATCATCAATTAAAGTTCACTCTTCTTCCTTAGATATTTTGTGACAAGAAATAAAAGTTGGATTGATATTTTGAAGATTTTTTGCTCCAGAAACACTGAAATATCTAGCCATCCTTTCTCCATAAAAACTTGTCATCTTAGCTCCCAAAAAATATTGATCATGTGTGTGTTGAGTATTGAAGTATCGAACAATCCATACATACACATAGTGAATTGGAAGCACAGCTCGACATGTCTTCAAAGATGATGAATTCAATATCATGTTTAAGCTATGGTAGATGCTTGTCAAAACAGGGGTAGCAAGAGCAAATTTTATCTCTGAAGCCATCAAACTTGCAACTTTGAACGCACTTGCCCGGATGTAACCAATTTCTTTTCTAGGTAGAAGAAATTTGCAGATCCAGCATGAGAGGAATATTGACAAATATGTCTCTTTCCTCAAGGAATCTGAGATATCAAGGGTGATGAATGGTTCTTCCGCTCGAGCGTATTTTGAGGGGCGAAATTCCCAGTTCATGGTCGTTGGATTATAAGTTGCCCTTAGTTTTCTTGATGTCCTCTTTCTATTTTGCCGTAAAGGGAAAGATGTATATCTTGTTGGTCCTTTGAACCAAAATTGTGTCCAAGTCTCAAAGGAAATGCTATTCGAATCACCTCCAGTAAGTTTCGCGATTGCAAAGAACAAGAACTTACAACTCCAAGGAATACCGTTACTATCTGCATTAAGAAGGTCCCTGGCAAGAGATCGCAAGTCCCACAGTGAAATAGATATTTCTCTATGAGAAGTATGGAGAGTATTCGTGGATGGACACCAAAGTTCATAAAAAGCACGCACCACATTTCCACAACGATCGTAAGTGAACAAGGAAATATGAAGAGCGTCGTAAATTTTTTACTTAGAAAATAAGTCCTTGTACTTGGCAAGAATATCTTCTAAACACTCCTAATAGTTTGTTGTGTAAGAAGTTTCACCAAAGTCAGAAAAAGGACCATTCCAATAAGTCTTATCCACGTTGCAATGAGAAAATGGAAGGTAGAACTTGTTAGAACTTGACTTGTTGACATAAGTCGATTTGGACAGCTGAAGGTCGACCACTTCCCGCATAGAACACGAAGACCAGTCAGCAATATGAGGATTTACTTCAAGAGGAGCTAAATCAATGCGCGATACTTCAATCAATGCAGGGTAAACTTCCAAAGATAAAGGCCTCATGCGAGATCCTCTTTGAGTATCAGCGATGAAGATATGTCAATGTGGCTTATCATTGTTATGGCCGTGGATCTACAGATCAGGATCCTATTTACTATTACACGCCGCCTATCTTACTATTACAAACCAAAGGAAACAGAAAGGAAGAAAAAATAGAAAACCTATCTATTATAGAAAATCTTCAGTTTTCGTTTTAGAACAACAGCAAGATAGGACAAACTGTTAGTAGTAAATAAGAAAAGACGAAAGCTTTAACCTTTACCTTTGTACCGAGAGATCCGAAAGGTCACGGATCTACCTACTGCACGAAATCGGAGGAACGACAGTGAACTCTGATTTCTGCCTACAGTGACAAAACATCATTGTCTCAACCTTCCGAGAGGGAGAGACGGAACCCTCAGGTTTTACCGGTGGACCTTACAAATGGAACACAATCTCTCTATCTCTCTATGTAAAGGCTCTTTCTTCCTCAATCGGAACCATGCGCACGCAGTCAATAAACAACTAGCGGCATCGGCCAGGCGACGGTTGGAGTCCTCAAGAGCAGTGGTCAAGAAGCCGAGAGTCGGTTCAAGTGGAAGAGAGAAAGATAAAGAATTAGAGAGACAGTGAGAAGACTGCGGCCAAATAAATGAAAATGAAAGATTAGGCCAGCAGCAATGAGAAAGTGAGATATGTATACACATATCACCTGGGCGGGTCGGGTTGAAACCGACCTGCCCAGCATCACGGTCCAAGCTGGCCCAGATGCTCTCTAGTGAGGCCCAATCCAGAATTCATCACTAGGATTAATTTATTGGGCCGAAAAATGAAAAGGAAAATGTGTGAAAAATAGGCCAGTAAGGCCTACAAACTCCACCTTGAACATATTTTCATTGAATCTCCAGCCAGCACAAACTCAAAAGAGTCAACCTTTATCTATATGAAGGAGATCTCTGCATAAAGAAAGCTTGTTAGTAGTCACAATTTTAGTACCAAAGTCAGCAGGATTATCTTTAGTACTAATCTTCTCAACATTAACTAGACCACTTGACACCTTTTCCCTAATGAAATGGTACTTAAAATCTATATACTTAGTCCTTTAGTAAATAGGGTTTTTACACAAGTGAAGGCATCTCTGACTATCAGTATAAATAATTACTTTGCAATGTAAAACATGCAATTTAGTTAAAAGCCCTTGAAGCTAAATAGCTTCCTTAATTACCTCCGTAGCAATGATGTATTCAGCCTCCGTAGTCAAAAGTGCGACTACAGGCTGCAGTTGCGATTTCTATGAAACAAAGTTACCTGCTAAGGTAAAGAAATAAGATGTAGTAGATTTCCTACCATTTTTGTCACCTACAAAGTCAGAGTCAACATAACCAACTAGTTCAAATTTATCATACTAGTTGTGATAAAGCAAGCCCCTATCTATTGTCCCATTAATGTACCGCAATAACTACTTGAGAGCAGCCCAATGGTCCCTACCCGAGTTAGACATGAATTGGCTTAGAAGGCTTATGGAATAGGCAATGTCAGGTCGGGTGGATATCATGGAATACATGACAGGACCTATGGCCATCTTATAGGGTATGTTTTCTATGTCTTTCTTTTCATTTTCAGTTTTGGGACATGATGTTTTGGAAAGCTGAAAATGGCTCGCAAGAGGGGTACAAACTGGCTTGACAAATGTATCGAAAATTTAGAAACAATTTTCTGTAAAAAAGATTTTTGGGATATGAATAAGGAGCGGTCAGCCCTATCTCTATCTATGTTCATCCCAAGGATTTTAGAAGCGGATCCTAAATCCTTCATGTCAAACTCAAACTTCAGTAAGGATTTCAAACTAGCAATCTTAGCTCTATGTTTACAGGCAATCAACATATCATCAATATAAAGCAAAAGATAAACAGAATTATCAACATCATCACAACAAAAACATAAGCAACTATCATAATTGCTTTTAATGAAACCAACTTTAAGCATGAAAGAGTCAAACCTCTTACACCATTGTCGTGGTGACTGCTTAAGTCCGTACAAAGACTTTTTTAGGAGACATTCCATATGTTCCTTACTTTTTACCTTAAAACTGGGTGGTTCACCCATATAAATGGTCTCTTCAAGCTCACCATGCAAAAAGCCAGTTTTCTCATCTAGTTGTTTAAGCTCAAGATCATAAAAGGCAACAATAGCAAGCATTATCCTAATCGTTTTGTATTTAACAACGGAAGAAAATACTTCATTAAAATTGATGCCCTTCACTTGAGAAAATCCTTTTGCAACCAGCCTGGCCTTGAACCGTGGAGGTTCATTAGCAGACTCAGGGTCTTTAATTTTGAAAATCCATTTGCAATCAATCAATTTTTGTTTTGGAGTTTTTGGAACAAGAACCCAAGTTTTGTTTTTGTGTAAAGAAGACATTTCCTCATTCATAGCATGCATCTATAAAGAGCGATTAGGGCTCTTTAAAACATCCGAAAAACACATTGGTTCTTTCTCTTCCACACAAGATGCAGCAGCAAAAGCATAAAAAAATAATATATGAATAACCGTATCTAACGGGTTCTCTAGATACTCTTCTAGCCCTATCCCTAGACAGCTGGTAGTCTCTAAAGGTTTGTTCTTGTGCCTCATGACGATCCTCTTCATCATCAGAATTTTCTGATTCAGGCACATCAGTTGCTTGTACACTAGTCTGTATATCCGACTCCTCATTGGTTTGGGGTTCATGTGTGTGCTCTTGTGAGTGTCCGGAGATGTCCTCCACTCCATAAGAATATTCCCAACTGTAGGAACGTTGATAGAACTTTCAGGGTCTGTTTTAGCCTTAAGACAAGGCATATCGAGCTTGTTGAAGACCACATCTCTACTCACAACTACCCTTCAACCCACTAGGGTAACCTATGAATACTCTCTTTTTAGACCTAATGTCTAACTTTCCTTCTTTTTGATGTAAAATGCAGCACATCCAAACACTCTCAGGTTTGATAGATTTAGTAGTTCACCGGACCACAACTCTAACGGAGTTTTGAAGTTTATAGCTGTAGAAGGAGACCTATTAATGAGGTAAACTGTTGTACTTACAGCTTCTCCCCAAGAAGGTTTAGGGACACCGGATGACACCATAAGACACTTAACCTTATCCATAATGGTTTTGTTCATCCTCTCAGCAACACTATTTTGCTAAGGGTTATGCCTAGCAGTCCGATGATGCAAAATGCCATTCATAGCACACAAATCAGCAAATTTTTTATTGCAAAACTCCAGACCGTTATGTGTTCTAACAGTCTTTAGTTATTTCCAGTTTGATTTTGGCAAAGCATTTCCACTCATGAAACTATTCAAAAGTTTGATCTTTAGTTTTCAAAAGATAAACCCAAACATGTCTAGAAAAATCATCAACAACAGATAAGAAATAAACATTACGACCAAAAGTGGGTACCTTTTCAGGACCCCATAAATGACAGTGCATATAATCAAGGACAAACTCCAAAGGAAATTAGATTCCGACGAAGGTCGGGCACATATCTCACCTCAGTTAATTTCCTAGTCACGCCATCATGCATTTTTATGAAAACATTTCCAATGCACTTGATGTCACAAACTTCATTGTTTCCCATAAAAACCTTTCCATGATCAAGGGTTTTAAAATCTGAAAACCAATGCTTGTTTGGAGTCATGTGAAAAGTGCAGCCAGAATCAAGGATCCAATCATCAGAAACTTTAGAGGAAGATAGGGAAGGGGACACATACAAAACCTCAGAGTACATAGGACTACCATCTGATTCGAAATCGTGGGTTTTGTCAGTTTTATCATTCCCATTACCTCGTTTATGTTGTTTTTCCTCTTTGATCCTTTTAAAACACTTTTTTTTATATGACCTTCATTGCTGTGGTAAAAACATTTCACTTGGTTCTTATCTCGAGATTTGGACCTTCCTTTACTTTTAGAATGTGACTAAAAG
This sequence comes from Catharanthus roseus, assembly GCA_028651295.1. Lineage (NCBI taxonomy): Eukaryota > Viridiplantae > Streptophyta > Magnoliopsida > Gentianales > Apocynaceae > Catharanthus > Catharanthus roseus. Next base: position 11,961,175 of record JAPQWS010000016.1, read on the forward strand.
ATTCTCTCCGGTCAACTCTTCCTCGCACGTAAAAGTTTTTCTCTGTTTGTTTTGCTTTCTTTTCTCAAATCCAAATCATTAGATTTCAAAGCGTTTTTAACATCAGAAAGTGTCAAATCATTTCTGCCATACTTGATAGTAGATTTAACATCATTAAAAGACTCAGTCAAAGAATTTAACAAAATAACAACAACGTTTTCATTAGAAATCTTCGTACCAACATTTTGGAGTTCTAAAACGATTTTGTTTAAATCATCAATGTTTTTGAAAGAGACCTTGACCCGCTCATTTTAAAATCGAAAAGCTGTTCTTTCAAATAAATTTTGTTCGACAAGGACTTTCCCAAATACAGTTTTTCAAAAGCATTGTCCTTCTCATCAATTTCTCTTAAAATTTGTCGGTTAAATACAAGGTGAGGTAACTATGTGCATCACCAAGTTTTTTAGCAAGAACTTCGCCCTTCCAAGATTCCGGATACTTTTCAGGGCTACAAACTGCAGGTGTGATTTTATTTTGGACTAGAAATGCTTTCATTTTTCTCTGCCATATTACGAAGTCAGATTTGCCATCAAACTTATCGGTTTCAATTTTTGGAACAAACATGATTAAATGGAAAATAAGAGTAATCAGTCACTAGACAAATAAAAGATTTATAAAAAAAAAAAAAAAAAAAAGAAGTTTGTCACACAAATAAAATGGCCCGGATTTTGCTTTGAAAAATGGCGCGGTCAAAATAAGTGAAATGCAAGAATCTTACAAAAAATTCAAACAGCGCAATATCAAGAATAACCGAAACAAAGACAAGAGAAGGATTTAACAGTCATGAATAATAATGATGTCAAATTTGTGAACAGTTAAGGAAAAATCACCGAGACACAGCTACTTGAAGTCTTTATTGGACTCAAACCAGGCTTGGGTTTTAGATTTTTCAAAAAGAAAACAAAATCACAAAAATGAACAGATCCTGGACAGTAATAATCGGTAAAACGAGTATAACAGAAATCCAGATAGAAGCAGTAAAACGAATATAACAGAAAGATCCAAAAAACAGAAACAGCAGAGCTAACAGAAACAACAAATATAACCAAAAGACAAGCAGGGATAGTAGATCTAAAGAAACAGACAGAAAAATAATGGATCTAACAAAAAAATAAAAAGGGAAATGGCAGTAAGTTTGAGATCGCTTCCCTGAGCCAGATCCATGAAACTCAATAGTTCCCGTGAATCTGGAATAGAAAACTCTCGACGGTTCGAGTGGTCACCGCCGCTCACCGGAAAGGTCAAAGCTCGACCTTGCTCTGATACCACTGTTATGACCCCAGATCTACGAATGCGAATCCTATTTACTATTACACGCCGCCTATCTTACTATTACAAACCAAAAGGAAACATAAAGGAAGAAAAATAGAAAAGCTATCTATTAGAGAAAATCTTCAGTCTTCATTTCGGAACAACAAGATAGAACAAAGTGTTAGCAGTAAATAAGAAAAGAAGAAAGCTTTAACTTTTACCTTTGTACCGAGAGATTTGAAAGGTCATGGATCTACCGACTGCACGAAAACGGAGGAACAACAGTGAACTCCGGTTTCTGCCTGTAGTGACGAAATGTCACCGTCTCAACTATCGGAGAGGGAGAGACGGAATCCCTCAGGTTTTATTGGTGGACCTCACAAATGGAACACAATCTCTCTATGCAAAGGCTCTTTCTTCCTCAACTAGAACTATGTACACGCAGTCAGTAAACGGCTAGCGGCACCGGTCAGACGATGGTTGGAGTCCCCAAGAGTAGCGGTCAAGAAGCCGAGAGTCGGTTCAAGTGGAAGAGAGAAAGACGACGAATCAGAGAAAGAGAGAGAGAGAGAGAGTGAGGAGACTGCAGCCAAACAAATGAAAATGAGAGATTAGGGCAGCAGCAATGAGAAAGTGAGATATATATGTTGGCCTATTGGGCCATATTTTTCAGATTTTTCATTTTCTTTCCTCAGCCAATTTAATCCCTATGATGAATAACCGGACTGGGCCTCATTGGAGTGGAGTTGGACTGGCTGAACCTTGATGTTGGGCTTGGCTATATAATGTCCTTTTCTCCACAGCTTGCCATAATCTCCTTTTTCTCTGTTGATGCCGCCGCTGCCTCCTACACTCTCTCTCTAACCTTCTGTCTTCTCTCTTTCTTCCTCGAACCGATTCACGGTTCGTCTTCCTTGCTGCCCTTCGGGACTCTACCGCCGATAACCTGTGCCGACTGTCATTCTTAACACCGTGTGTGGCTCAGCTGAGAGAGGAAAGGGCTTGCCTTTGTTGAGAGATAGAGAGTTTGTACTTACTTGAGGCTCACCGGCTTAACCTGAGGGATTCTTCTCCTCCTCCCTTCGGAAGGACATTCGGTGATGGTCTGTCACTGCGTGCGCAAAAACCGAACTCGCCAAGGTCGTCCGGTTTCCTTTACCATTCTGCCCGAGACCTTGAGGGTCTCTAGGTAAGATCTACTGCCTTTATTTCCTTTCGTTTATTGCTAACTGTTTTACCTTTCTCCGACAACCTCTCGGAACGTGAAGAACAAGACCGAGACTATCTTGTTATAATAGATAGGTTCTTTTCTGTTTTCTTCTTCTTGTTCATTATTAAACGGTTTGTAATAGTAAGTTAGGAATTCGTAATAGTAAATAGGCTCGGTTGCTTGATCGACGTAACAGTGGTATCAGAGCTGCGGTTGTCTGCAACCGTTCGGTGACCACTCAGTTCTCCAGATCCACGTGAGATCTGGCTTAGGAAGGTTTCTTAACCCACTTCTGATTTTTTTCTGTTTCGGCAATTATCAGATTTGTTACCTTTGTTGCTTATTTCTGTTAAATCTGTTCTTGTGTTAAGTCTGCTTTTGTTCTCTTGATGATTTCATAGATCTGCTCTATTTTATTATAAACTGCCGCTGGTATTATATCTGCTGTTTCTGATTATCTGGACTCTCCCGTTTCTAGTTTACTGTCTTGGTCATTCGAATTTCTGCACTGTTTCGGCTTCGAACTTGTTTTGTCATTCTGGTATTTTTTTTTAAATCTAAAACCCAAGCCTGGCTTGAGTCCAAGAGACTTCAAGTATCTGTGCCTTGGTGATTTTCATTACCTGCTTACAAAACAACTGCATTATTCGTGATAGTCTGTGTGTTGTGTGGCTGTGTTTTTTTTTTTTAGCACTTTATTTTGCCTATTTCTGTCTCAGTTAATTTTGTACTTCTGTGCTATTTTTGGTTGTAAGATACTAGTGCATTTCACGTGTTTTACCGTGCCGTTTTTCAAAGCAAAAATCCAGGTTGTTTTATTTGTGTGACAAACTTCTTTTTCAAATCTTTCATTTTTCTTAGCCATTGATTACTCTTATTTTCCATTCTAATCATGTCTGTTCAAAAACTTGAAACTGACAAATTTGATGGCAATCTGATTTCGTAATGTGGCGTAGGAAAATGAAAGCAGTTTTAGTCTAAAATAAAATCGCACCCGCAATTTGTAGCCCTAAAAAGTATTCGAAATCTTGGAAGGGTGAAGTGCTTTCTGAAAAACTTGGTGATGCTCACAGTGTTAGTATATGCCCTAAGACCAATTGACTCACATTTATGATTTATGAAGCATGTATTTTTTGAATTGTATTTTATGCTCTTGGTCATCAAGTATGTGACTTGATAGTAAACCCTTATAGCTAATAAAATACTATTCTTATTTGTCCCTAGTTTATTACATCTTGTAAACTAGTGTGAAGTTGATTGATGGTCAAGTTTTACTGATCATGAATATGAGATATAAAATCAATTCATAAATACATATTGAGAATATTGTATTGGACATGACCCAAAGTGAAGAAGAAATATTGCATGGGTTTAAGTTATAAGTATTTCTTCTCAGTTTTATATTTGGTGTCCTTTGACCTAATGTTTCTAATGTTTCTTGCATGGGGAGAAAATATGTTTTGACATAGTCAAACATCACTTTTAATTAGGTGATCATTATGACTATTGGTTGGCTTATTTTCTTGTCATGGCTTGAATATTGGAGATAGTGAAAGGGATTTGTCCCTCTCTTTTTAGAGAGAGATATCCATAGGCCCCTTGATAAGGAAGATTGGAAAATATGTATGGTCATACTCAAATAAGTATTAATAAGGTGTTATTAATATTATTTGTTGGAACAGTCTGCCTGGTGATCAAGTAAATGGTTAATTAAGTTTTATAAGGATGGCTTGGTCCATGCCTTATACTTAATTAGGATATCGTGTGAAAAAGGACTAAATATTAAATCTGATACTAGGTTATTATTACATTTACTTAACTTGAGTAAGCATAATGTCTTGCTAGAAGCCGCTTATGTTTTGTGAATAAATGTCTAGGACATTTTTCATTCACTGCGAACGTTAAGTGAACCTATAGGGTCACACGCATAGACGATCTTGTGAGCATAATGTCCACGTTCAATGAATCTAGATTGTGTCCAGATTCGTTGAACGTATACAAAAGGGGAATCAGATTCCATATTGTATTTTCTGGTAAGTTAATAAGTAATTAATTTTATTTAATCGAATAAATGAAATTAATTACTTAATATTACTCATCCAACCATTGGATGATTATAGAAATAGACAGACAAGATTAAACTGTCATTAGATGACAGTTAGGGTTTTGATATTGACAGCTGTAAAAGGTTATGTTAACCTTTTCTTGGTGGCCGTCCTTTATCTGATTAAAGAAAAACAAAACCCTAAACCCTAGAACGGCGATATAGTATCTAGCCTCCTCTCTCCGAAATACGACCGATTACCAGATAGTCAGATCAGTTCTGAACAGTTTTCATAACATAGAAGGGGCTAGCATCCCGATCGCTTGCAGAGGAGTTCGTCGCGTGGATACGAGTAGAGGGCGAAGCGTACAAAGCAGCGCCTCCACAACGAACAATCAAAACATTGAGGTAATTTCTATCCAATTGGTTTTTCTAGTATGTGCAGATCCTGTTGGTGGATTTCCATAGTTTTATTTTATTTTGTTTTTGCCTACGGAGTCCAACACACAGTTGCCTCACCTTGCATTTAACTGATAACGTTTTACGAGAAATAGACGAAAAAGACAACGCTTTTGAGATTTGGACAAAACTTGAAAAATTATATTTGGGAAAATCCTTATCAAATAAGATTTATTTAAAAGAACAGCTTTTTGGTTTTAAAATGAGCGGGTCGAAATCTCTTTCAGAAAACATTGATGATTTAAACAAAATCGTTTTGGAATTGCAAAACGTTGGAGAAAAGATCTCCGATGAAAACGTTGTTGTTATTTTATTAAACTCCTTGCCTGAGTCTTTTAATGATGTTAAATCTGCCATCAAGTATGGCAGAGATAATTTGACTCTTTCTGATGTGAAAAATGCTTTAAAATCAAAAGACCTTGATTTGAGAAAAGAAAACAAATCTAAGGGAGAGAACCTTTACGAGAGAGGGTTGACCGGAGAGAATCTTTTAGTCACCGTTCTAAAAGTAAAGGGAGATCGAAATCACGAGATAAGAAAGTGAAGTGTTTTTACCGTGGCAAGGAAGGTCATATGAAAAATAAGTGTTTTAAGAGGATCAAAGAAGAAAAACAACGTAAACAAGGTAAGGGGAGCGATAAAAATGACAAAACTCACGATTTTAAATCAGATGGTAATTTAATGTATTCTGACGTTTTGTGTGTATCCCCTTCCCCTTCTTCTGTTTCTGATCATTGGATTTTTTTATTCTGGTTGCACTTTTCACATGACACCACACAAGCATTGGTTTTCAGATTTTAAACCCCTTGAGTATAGAAAAGTTTTTATGGGAAATAATCATGTTTGTGACATCAAAGGTATTGGAAATGTTTTCATTAAAATGCATGATGGTGTGACCATTAAAATGTTTTCTAATCTCCCTCTGTGTTTTTTACACAAACGGTTATTCTTACAAATCTGAAAATGGTATTATGAGAGTTTGCAAAGGAGCACTGGTCATGCTCAAAGGTTTTAAAAAGGATGGCTTATACCATTTGATTGGAAAAACTGTTTGCGACGCATCTGCATTGGTTTCAAAATCTGTCCCTGAAAAGACTTTGTTGTGGCACTGTCGGATTAGCCACATCAGTGAAAAGGGACTACATTGCCTTCATGAGCAAAATCTTTTGGGTGATGACAAAATCGAATCGTTGGATTTTTGTGACCATTGTGTTCTTGGAAAACAACATAAAATTAGTTTTTCAGTTGGCACACACAAGTCCACTTCTGTCCTCGATTATGTGCACTGTGATTTGTGGGGGACCCGAAAAGGTTCCAACCATGGTGGCAATATTTATTTCTTATCTGTTGTTGATGATTTTTCTAGGCATGTGTGGGTATTTCTTTTAAAATCAAAAGATCAAACTTTTGAAAAGTTTTCCGAGTGGAAACGCCTTGCCGAAAATCAAACCGGAAATAAACTAAAGATAATTAGGACAGATACTGGCCTTGAGTTTTGTAACAAAAAGTTTGCTGATTATGTGCAATGCATGGCATTTTGCATCATAGGACCGTTAGGCACAACTCTCAGCAAAATGGTGTTGCTGAAAGGATGAACCGAATGATTATGGATAAGGTTAGGTGTCTTATGGTATCCTTAAGTATCCCAAAACCCTCTTGGGGAGAAGCTGTAAGTATAGCTGTCTACCTCATTAATAGATCACCTTCAACAGCCATAAACTTCAAAACTCCTTTAGAGTTGTGGTTCGGAGAACCACCAAACCTGTCTAACCTTAGAGTGTTTGGATGTTCTGCATTTGCACATAAAAAAGAGGGTAAGTTAGACCCAAGGTCTAGGAAGGGAGTGTTTATAGGCAACCATAGTGGGGTGAAAGGATACAAAGTTTGGCTTAAAGGTGAGCCAGCGTGAGGGTCATTGTGAGTAGGGATGTGGTCTTTAACGAACTTGATATGCCTTGTCTAAAGGCTAAAACCAATCCCGATAGTTCTACCGATGTTCCCACAGATGGGAATATTCTCGTGGAGGTAGAGGGCACCTCCGAACCTGCACAAGCTCACGCTCAACCCGAAACCAGTGAAGAGTCGGATACACCGGCTAGTCAAATCGAAACCGACACGCCTGAATCTGAAAATTCAGATGATGATGAGGATCATCCAGAGGCACAAGCACAAGCTCTAAGAGACTATCAGCTGTCTAGGAATAGGGCTAGAAGAGTGTCGAGAGAACGCGTTAGGTACGATTATTCCTACATTGTCTCACATGCCTTTGCTGCTGCAACCTACATGGAAGAGAAAGAACCGCTGTGTTTTTCTGATGTGTTAAAGAGTCCTAATCGTTCTTTATGGTTGCATGCTATGGAAGAGGAAATGTCCTCTCTTTACAAAAACAAAACCTGGATTCTTGTTCAAAAATCCTCAAAGAAAAAATTGATTGGTTGCAAATGGATTTTCAAAATCAAGGAGCCTGAATCTGCCAATGAACCCCCAAGGTACAAGGCCAGGCTGGTTGCAAAAGGTTTTTCTCAAGTTGAGGGCATCGATTTCAACGAAATATTTTCTCCCGTTGTTAAGTATAAAAAAATTAGGATAATGCATGCAATCGTTGCTTTTTATGATCTTGATCTTGAACAACTTGATGTAAAAAATGCATTCTTGCATGGTGAACTTGAAGAAACTATCTATATGCGACAACCACCAAGTTTTGAGGAAAAGGGTAAGTAAAACATGGCATGTCTCTTGAAAAAGTCATTGTATTGACTCAAACAGTCACCAAGGCAATGGTATAAACGGTTTGACTCTTTCATGCTTAAAGCTGGTTTTATTAAAAGTAATTATGATAGTTGTTTATATTTTCGTGGTGACAATATTGAAACTGCTGTTTATCTTTTGCTCTATGTGAGTGATATGTTGGTTGCTTGTAAGCATAGAGATAAGATTGCTAGTTTGAAATCCTTGCTAAAGTCAGAGTTTGATATGAAGGCTTTAGGTTCTGCTTCTAGAATTCTTGGGATGAACATCAGTAGAGATAGAGCTGACTGCTCCTTATTCATATCCTAGAAATCCTTTTTGCAGAAAATTGTTTCCAAAATTTTGATGCATTTATGCAAACCAGTTTGTAGCCCACTTGCGAGCCATTTTTAGCTTTCGGAAAAATCTTGCCCCAAAATTGAAAAAGAAAAGAAAGACATGGCAAACATACCTTATAGGATGGCTATAGGATCCGTCTGTATTCAATGATATCCACCCAACCCGATATTGCTTATTCCATAAGACTTCTTAGCCGATTCATGTCAAATCCGGGCAGGGATCATTGGGCAGCTCTCAAGTGGTTATTACGGTATATTAATGGGACTATTGATAGGGGTTTGCTTTATCATAATTGGTCCGATAATTTTGAACTGGTAGGATATGTTGATTCTGACTTTGCAGGTGACAAAGATGGTAGGAAATCTACCACTTCTTGTTTCTTTACTTTAGCAGGAAATTGCATATCTTGGAAGTCACAGTTGCAGCCTGTAGTCGCTTTATCGACTACAGGCTGAATACATTGCTGCCATTGAGGCGATTAAGGAAGCTATTTGGCTTCAAGGCCTCCTATCTGAATTGCATGTTTTAAATTCCAAAGCTATGATTTATGCTGATAGCCAAAGTTGTCTCCACTTGTGTAAAAATCCTGTTTATCATGAGAGGACTAAACACATAGATGTTAAGTATCATTTCATAAGGGAAAATGTTTCAAGTGGTTTAGTCAACATTGAGAAAATTAGTACTAAAGATAATCCTGCAGATATTGGTACTAAAATTGTGACAACTGATAAATTTTCTTTGTGCAGGGACCTCCTTCATGTAGATGAAGGTTGGCTCTTTGAGTCAGTGTTGGCTGGAAATTCAATGAAAATATGTTCAAGGTGGAGTTTGTTGGCCTATTGGGCTATATTTTTCACATTTTTCATTTTCTTTCCACAGCCCATTTAATCCCTATGATGAATAACCGGACTGGGCCTCATTGGAGTGGAGTGGACTGGCTGAACCTTGATGCCGGGTGGGCCGGGTTCAACCCGACCCACCCAGGCGACTTGGCTATATAATGTCCTTTTCTCCACAGCTTGCCCTAATCTCCTCTTTCTCTGTTGATGCCACCGCTGCCTCCTACACTCTCTCTCTGACCTTCTGTCTTCTCTCTCTCTTCCTCGAACCAATTCACGGTTCGTCTTCCTTGCTGCCCTTCGAGACTCTACCGCCGAAAACCTGTGCCGACTATCATTCTTGACACCGTATGTGTGGCTCAGCTGAGAGAGGAAAGGGCTTGCCTTTGTTGAGAGATAGAGAGTTTGTACTTACCTTGAGGCTCACCGGCTTAACCTGAGGGATTCTTCTCCTCTTCCCTTTGGAAGGACGTTCGGTGACGGTCTGTCACTACGTGCGCAGAAACCGAACTCGCCAAGGTCGTCCCGTTTCCTTCACCATTCTGCCCGAGACCTTGAGGGTCTCTAGGTAAGATCTACTGCCTTTATTTCCTTCCGTTTATTGCTAACTGTTTTACCTTTCTAGTTGTCCTTCCGACAACCTCTCGGAACGTGAAGAACAAGACCGAGACTACTTTGTTGTAATAGATAGGTTCTTTTCTGTTTTCTTCTTCTTTTTCATTATTAAACGGTTGGTAATAGTAAATAGGCTCGGTTGCTTGATCGACGTAACAATATATACACATGTCACCTAGGTGGTTCAGTGAAATGTGTGAAAAATGGGCCAATAAAGCCTACACTTTTAAATAAATAATTAGACTACCACAAAATGTATCATATGAGAAAAGAGAGATGATGGGTACCTTGAGTAATTGAAGAGCTTTTGTTCTCAAGCGTCTAGGAGTTTTGGTCTTCGGGAAAGACAAAATAAAGGGAAAATCAAATCAAATCAAATGTATCGCATACGAAGCACTCTATTATAATCAAATGATTGCATGGGAATGTCCTGATTTAACAATGAATGTTCTCTATTATTGTCAAAGCTGCAAGAAGATTATTGCATGTCAGGCTTCACTAATCCATTTAATGAAATTGCAACTGTCAATTATGTGAAAGGTGAACAAATTTCTAAGTATAATTTGCATGGATAAGTTGTTACCTGAGGGAAAGTCTTTCTCAATTCAAAATCAGAATAGTTCAACCAGAGATACTTGAAGAAGAGAAAGAAGAAGGTCCATCAATTCACTATTGTTGATACTGGAATGTTTCACAAGGTAGCATAAGCATTGCTTTTTGTCATATCTTCTGCTTGTGTTGATAATGCTACTAGTGGTCTCTTCAAGAGCCCTGCCTTTGTAACTGCTGATATAAGAAGAGAAATGGTGGATTAGTTATTCCAGAAAAGCGAAAATTTTATGGCAGAATGGGTGATCCTTGAAGGTGACCCAGATGTAGAAATTTCTGTCCACCCTTATGACATCTTCTCAGATTTTATTGAGGACTTCCTAAGTTCTAAAAAAAAAGAATATTTTAAGTCATATTTTTGGATATATTTTTGAGTGATAGAAGAGAAGACAAAATTGATGACTTTGTGTAAGAGAGGAAAATCAATGGATTTTGGTTTTCAAGGAGAGGCTATAGAGTTGGATTTTCTCTAAGTAATTCCTATTACGGAGTTGTTATACTCTAATATGAAGACTAATTTTTGCTATAAAAGTGACATTGGACTTCTACTTTAATTAGGGTTCTAAAGTTGCTAAATTTGAGCAAGTGTGGGATACTCATGTTAGGAGATTAATTGACCTTTTCATTCTTAGTTTAATAGAGGTAACGCTTACCTAAACTTTTAGAAGTCAGGAATATTTTCCTTTTTTCCCCGAGATTCGACTGAATTTTAGTATGATGGAGTTTGTTAGATTATGGTGTTGATCATTGATAAGGATTTCAACCATTTGACAGAAGGTTTCATTATCACTTTTGATCAAAGAATTGAAGATAAAGTAGACTTCAAATTTTGTCTAATGGGATAAATATTCGCCTAAAATGTAGTTGATTCATTCAAGGGGATTAAGTGTAACACCGCGAGAAGTTCATCTTCTTTAGAAGTTTAGTTCCATCTACAAGTTTGATAATCATATTAGGTCAATTAATTGGTTGAAATTTAAATTTTAGGGGCTTTAGATTAAATTTGTATTGGTTGAATCAGATATAGTTCTTAGCCCAAATTAAATTAATGTTTGATACTTGTCCACTCAAAATATGGCCCAAGTCTGTGAAGTATTAACGGGGCAATTTGTAAGAATAAAAAATTTGCAAATTAAATCCCTAAAGTTTTATTCAAATTTCATTTTAATTCAAACATTCTCGGCTAATAAAAAGTGAACAAGTGGCAAGATTGGAAGGCTCCAACCAATAAGAATGTAAGGAGTAGTTTGACAAATAGAATCATGCCATGTCACCTATGGAAAATCGCTTGACCAATCCAATAATTCCACCTCATATATATATATGTATGTGTGTGTGTGTGTGTCCTAAATATTTGAAATTCAAATGTGGCATCATCTCCCTCAAATTTTGCCCATAAATAGAAGGGCAAGACTAAGGGAAAGGACACAAGAAATCCATCAAGCCAAAGTATTGAAGCTTTGAAGCATTCTTCATTTCCAAAGTCTCAAGTCAAGACTAGTCTTCGATTTCAAGGCTAGAAGCTCTTCGAATTCTTCTTCGACAAGTAAAGAGGAAGTTCATCGGCAACGTCGAGATTAAGCTACAAAGCCCTTGGAACAAATCCAAAGAGAAGAATCAGCGAACTTTGTTCTTTAGACGATAATTTTTCAAAGATTGTAAATACTTCTAAATTTTATTATTGGTTACTAGAGATTTCTTTTGTTTGCTTTATTACTTTGCAGGCAAGAATTCTTTATAAACACTTAATATTATTTGAATTTTTATATTTATTAAATTCTTTGTAATATATGTATATTTTTTTGTTCTAGGCTTGGATATACCTATACTTTCCCATGTTTGCATAACTTATGAGGCCCAAACGGTTCCTGAAAGTCCTTATATCCAGCAGTTTCTGATGATGGGACATGGAGATGGTGCAGTTTCATTGTTCGACTATAGGATGAGGTTAGATGCCATGATCGCAACTAACACCTTATTTGCCCACAGAGATACATGGGGTAAGTTTCTATATACCACGACTTTTTAGCATATTGTTCTTTTGTAGAGCTGTACATGGCCGAGAGATATGTATGAAAGTTCGGTTGGGCTCAGGGTATTCCAATACTCCTATTATTAGTCCGATTGAGCACTTTAGGTCGGCTTCAACTAAGTCATACATCGTGAAGCGCACCTTCACTAGGGCCTTTTGGGATGATTCTGTGAGCCATTATGTAAATGTTGATCATATGCAACATATTGCTATGCCTCCACATGCTTGCCATCTGAGTTACATGGCGTGGTAACTTTGACATAGCCATCCAAGGATACAGAACCCGGACTTACTTTTTCCCACACATTGAGTTCCTACCACGTTATCAATCACCAATTATCGTATTAGATGACTCATTAGATCTCTATGTCAAGGATGATGATCGAGAGGATGTAGTTACCTGGACTGTGTGATAAGGAGAGCTTGCTCGTCGTATACGTAAGTAGCATTTGTTTTGTGATTAGATTTACCGCTTTAATGATCTTACATTTATTTTGGCATGCATGGATATTACGTTTATTTTGGCATGTATTTAGGATGTTACATTTATTATGTTTATTTGGCATGTATGGATATTACATTTATTTTGGCGTGTATGGATGTTACAATTATTACGTTTATTTTAGCATGTATGATTATTACGTTTATTACGTTGACATGTGAGGATTTTACATTCTACTAATATAACGTTTATTTCAAGAACAATAAATATCACAACATAAAAATAAATTACTAATAAGAAATAAAAATTAATAAATTAATAAATATTACAATCAACCAATATCGAATGTTTGAGGAGATTATGTTGAAGAGGGATACATTTGGGCACATGTAGTAGCCCACTCTACCAATCGTGAATGATATGGAACCCAATAATCATGTATGTCCTTATGAGAGTTTAACTGCCACAACAGATTTATATGTGGCATCATAAAGTTGCCTTGCATGTATAAATCTAAAGAAAAAGACATTCTAATTAATGCAAATGGAAATAAAATATAGGGTAAAAAGTGCCATGAATACTTGAACTTTTCTGTTTTCTCTATTTTGACACTCAAACTAAAAAATTATCCATTTTAACACTTCAATTTCAAAAATTTCTCTTCTTTAACACTTTTGTCTAACGCACCAGGGATAATTATGTCAATATACAATTTCAGAAAATTTGTCCTTATTTATTTTTCTTTTCTCCCTCATCTCTTCCAAATAAATCAAATGCCTATCTTTCCCCTCCCTCTTGGAGTCCTCGACAACTGCCATCCTCACCTCCTAGACTCATTTTTATCCATCCTCCTTCATGTTCTTCTCTGCAATACAATCGACTTCTCTACTCTAAAACTTGTATCATTCATCTCAATTTATCGATAGAGAAAAAAAAAGTAAATCAATCATGATGGAGAACGGGGCCAAGGCAGAAAAAAAAAATCTCCGAGGAAGGTAGTGACAGCAAGAAGGAGAAAAGAATGAAGAAGAGTACTGAAACCTCTTGTGAGATCCAGATTGTTGTCGGATTTCTTTTGCCCGACAAACCTACAGCATCCATTGGAGAGATCTTAGAGGAATCTGATGGTAAACCCTAAGAGTAAGCATCAATGCATTCTTGGACCTTATAGTTTGATAATCCTTCTACTAAACCAAAGCAAGCTGCTTGAGTTACTTCTATTTGACTCATCTATTCTTTTTCCACTGTTGAAGACTTTCTATGGCATGGGAAGTATTGCAGAGAATCTCTAATTACAATGATAAATATTATTCATTTTTCATAGATATAACAAGCTTTTCATGTATAATTTGAAAGAAATGACCAAATCATGATAGTTCAATGTTGTAGTAGAAAGGAGAAAAATAGAAAAAAAAAAAAAAAAAAGAAAAACTATTCCATTTTCTATTTTGACAGAATTATTCCCGGTCTGTTAGTATTTAATGGACAAAATAGATAAAAATGTTGAAATATGAATTTTTTGAAATTGAAGCGTTAAGATGGACATTTTTTTTAATTTGAGTGTTAAAATAGAGAAAATGGGAAAGTTAAGTGTTCGTGGCACTTTTTACCCTAATATATATAGCCATGTTCTCCATTGTTTAAAATCAGCAGCTTTTAGTTTATTTTAAGTTATAAGCTGTTTTGTAACTGTTCCTGTTTGCTTATTTTATCTGCTTTTAGCTTAACAAAAAGCTGAAAAAAGCTATCTTGGAAAAGTTACTATGCGGGTGCTTTTTAGAACTGCTTCTACTTATTGGTGTTATTAATAATAAAATTGTTATTTTAATTGATTTAAAACAACTTTTTTATAAACACTTATTGAAAAACCATAGGGGGGTGAATAAGGTTTTGGGCTAATTAAAAACTTTTTGAACAATTTTAATTAAAACCTTCAATTTTGTTTGAAGAAAAATTTAATATCTCTTTCTTAATAAAATTCCTAACCAAATAAAATCTCTTTTATGATCAAAGATTAGACAATAAACATAGACATGAAAAACAATCCACAAAGAAAATAGACAAAGTATTTATAATGGCTTACTCTCTCAATAGAGCTGCATCCACTACCTTGAGACTCAACTCAAAGAGTTCACAAATTCACTAATCACAAGTGATTACACAATTTCATAATGAGGATCACCCTTCAAGGGTTTTGCACTCAAACCTCAAAATTACAAAACAAAACAATATAATAATTATCAATGGATCACCCAAATGGTTTTTCACAAAACCTTTTATCACAAGTAGATATAAAAGAGTAGGGATGGAAGAATGTTACCAAAGAAACTTGAAACGAGAAAGATACAACTTGATTTAATGCTTCTACAAGCTTCCTTTTTCTCCTTCTTTGAAAGATGATCAATGGTGAAGCTCCAAGGAGATTTTTCTTTTTGTTTTTGTAGGATAAAGAAGATTTCTTTAATGCTCTTAAAAAGTTCTTAAATATTCTTCAACTACTTAGAATTTATGGCTGATCAAAAAGTCATTTTATATGTGAAGTAAAAAAACTAGTCGTTACTGTCAGCGAATGGTCATTTTTTTACAGTAAAAGTGAAAACCTGACGACCGGTTTTCAAAATAGGACATCCGATATTCTTGATAAACAGAAAATCGGATGACCTTTTTAAAATAGGAAGACCAATTTTTAATTGCCTTTAAAAAATTGGATGACCGATTTTAAAACAGGATGATCGGTTTTTTTATAGCTTTTGAAAAGTCGGATGACTAATTTTAAAATAGGACGACCGGTTTTCATTTTGAAAACCCAAAAATCGGACGTCTAATTTTCTTAGTAACAGAAAATCAGATGACTTGTTTTAGATTTATGACAGAAAATTGGATAACAATTTTTCCTGTAAAATATGCATTTTCCTTCACATTTTAAAACATGTATTCTTGATACTTTTAAGAAAAGGTAATCATTTAAAACATCAAAACTTTATCAAGAACACTTAGTTTTTCAAGGATAGTTTGTCAAAAAAATATTTCTTCCAAGGAGCTAAAATGATAGATCAAAGCTCAAAGAAACAAGTTAGGGAGTTTTACAAATTTACCTTATAAGATACCTTTAACTATTCTTCTTGTCTTCAAGGTATTCAACTTGATCATTTTATCTTCATAAACTCTTACTTTCTTGAGTGATCTTTTGCTTTTTTTGTAGATTACCCTTGAGACTTCTCTTTTGCATCTTTTGTTCTTCTATATAACAATATTTCTAATTATCACAAAGTACAAGTTAATCATAATCAAAACATACAAATATGCCCTTATGGCTTAGAATCTCCCCCTTTTTGATTATGACAAACAAAGATGCAAGATAGTAATTATATAGAACAAAAGAACAAGGTTTAGCCAAGAGAATGCTTCAAAAGATCAACATTTAGAGCTAAGCATATGTACATGTAAAAAAATGAGAGAGATAGAACTCCCCCTTTCATTTTGAAAGCAAGCCAAGGTTTGAAAAATAGTTTAGGAAGTTAAAGCTCCCCCTAAAAGTATGCTTCACAACAAATATGGCACCAAAAAATATCATCAAAAGAACTCAAGGCCATATAAGCAATAAGGCATAATGAATAAGACTTTATACAACTCAAGACATGTTGCCAACACAAAGTATTCAAAATATCAAGGCAACACAACTTAAGTTATTAAGACAATTCTCAACAAAGCATATGCATCTCATATATGTACATTTGCGTATGGCATCAACATAATGCCAATGTAAAGCATCAATATATCATCAAGGCATAAAGACATTATCAACCATATTAAGACATTATTGACCATATTAAGCCATATAAAGCATCATCATATCATCTAAAGCATATGCATCTCATATCTATGCATCTTATATCTTCTCCCCCTTCTGTCATAAATCAAAAAGCATAAGGGATTGTAAGGGATTATTGAAACAAGGATCAAATGAACTCTCATCATTAAAATCTCATCATGGAGTTCCAAACTAAGCAAAGAAGACAAATAGTTTAAAAAGAAACTTCATACATAACAGTGAATAAGTACATAAGCAAAAATAGTTCAAAGAGAAAGAAACAAAAGTAGTTAAAAAATGTAAAAAGTTAAGTCATAAAACATAAACTAGCTTGTAACTCCCTTCTAGTTTGTCTTTTTTCATCCCTCATTCATCTTCTTCTTTGTCCTTTACTTCCATTCTCATTACTTTCTCTTGAATGTCAGATATCTTTCCATCTAATGCATCAAAGCGACCATCTAATGCATCAAAGCGACTGTTTATAGAGGCTTGCAAAGAGGTGATCATATTCATAAATTAAGTCATGCTTCCGAAGGATTGACCTTCTTCAACTCGTTCTTGCCTTTTCTTTTGCATCATTTCTCTTCTATAAGTCTCCTCTTCAAATTCTATTTCACTTTCCTCTTCATCAATATTCATCGCTTCTTGCCCCTCATTTCCTTCATCATCTTTATCACTCTCTTCATCATCATCTTGTCCACCTCTACCCAGCATACCTTCCTCATTTTTCTCAAAACCCATTCTTTTCAAAGTGTGCTTGTTGTAGATTTTTCCAGCCCCAATAGGATCACCAACGCCAATCAAATTAAGCACAAAATATTGAAAGACTTTCGTGAGGAAGCAATCATATGGCAAGCATTTTGTGGAAGACGTTTGAGTGGCTAGTATGTGTACTATGGCCATATATCCAAAATTCATTATTCTATGCTCATGTAATGCTAGTATGACAAAGGAGTGCAAGTTTGTAATGGAAGACTTGTGACCAACATTAGGGATGATTATATTAGAGATCATATGGTGCAGTAATCTTCCATAGGTATAAGCTTATTGACATTTCTATCATCATGCCTTTTAAGAACTTCTCCCTTTGTGAATATTTCTTCAAATCTTCTCTCACTAGATAGGTTAGGATCAAAACATTTCTTAGTTTTGGTATAAAATCTTATACCACCATCAGGTGTTTCTAAGATATGGTTTAGTAATCTATCATCAAGGGAAATGTCTCTGCCACCAATCCTAGAGGTTACATATTGATGGGTTATATTTTTATGCATTTGAATTCTACCCTTATGTAAATTTGCATATAATTCATATATCATCTCAGGAAAGAAAAGTTCATCCACAGTAAGCAACGGTCCCCAACCAATATCATTAAAAAGATTGAGGATGATTTCTATACCTTCCATGTCAAACAAATCTACTCTGTGACCTAGAGCAATTTTCCTTCTCTTTCGTGTCCATTCTTCAAAATTAGCAGCTTCCTTGACAGAGATAAAACTCTCTGGAGCCATTACTCTAGATGCCACTTTTTTCCCTTTTCCTGTCCTTCCTCTGCTACTTCCACCTTCTTCAACATTTTCACCTCTTCCAACATTAGCATTATTTACTTTCACCATTTTTTAAGTAGAAGAGTGATGGGTTTTGATAGAGGGTTTTTGAGAGAGAGAGAGAGAGAGAGAGAGAGAGAGAGAGAGAGAGAGAGAGAGAGAATTGATCGATTGAGAAGATTCAGAGAAAGAGAGAATCGATTGTTGTATGTTTTAGAGGGAGAGTACCGGTGGCTTTTGAGAGAGAAGAGCAACGATTATGAGAGATGAGAGAAATGGGTGTTTGGGTGTTTTAAGAGAGAGTGAGCCATTTTTTGTAGAGATCAAATGAAAAGGGTTTCTCAGTTTTCTGATTTAAAAAGAGCAGAAAACGTCGAATAAAGTAAAAAACGATCGACCGATTTTTGAAAACGGTCGTCTGATTTTTCTTTAACAAAAGAAATCGGACGTCCGATTTTTTTGGAGGAATCCGATTTAGTCTCCTAAACTCTCAGTATTTTTGTGAAGGAAAATTCTTGAGACTCTTCAATAAAAAACGGACGTCAGGTTTTTCAATACTCGTCCGATTTTCTGGGCTTAAAAATGAAGAAAAATTCTGAAATTCAAAACACACATTAGTCCTGAAATTTACCAATACCAAGTAATTTCCTCAAATAACAAAAATGTTCTTCAAAAAGGGGTTTTGTAAAAATGTCAGCAATTTGATCTTTTGTGCAAATATAGTCTAAAAATACATCTCCCTTTGCAACATGATCTCTTATAAAATGATGTTTACTTTCAATATGTTTAGTTTTTGAATGTTGCACAGGGTTATAGAAAGATTTATTGCACTTGTGTTATCACATAAAATAGGTCTGTTTTTAAAATCCAAACTAAAATCAAGCAAAGTATGCTTCATCCAAAGTCCCTGAGCACAGCAACAACCAGCAGCTATATATTCCGCTTCGGTGGTTGATAAAGATACGCATGATTGCTTCTTTCTGTACCAAGACACTAAGCATCCCCCCAAGAATTGACAATTTCCACTGGTACTCTTTCTTTCTACTTTACATGCGGTATAATCCGCATCGGTGTAAGCGATAAGATCAAAACAAGATTGTTTAAAGTACCATAATCCATAATCATAAGATGATATTAAATATCTCAAAATACGTTTAATAGTTATTAAATGAGATTCCTTGGGGCAAGCTTGGAATCTAGCACATAAACACACAACAAACATAATATCCGGCCTACTAGCCATTAAATAAAGCAAACTCTCAATCATACCTCTATACTATTTTTTATCTATCTTTTTACCTCTTTCGTTCTTATCAAGTTTCAAAGATGAGCTCTCAGAGTTCTCATTCATTTTACATTGCTCATCCCAAATCTCTTGAGAAGTTCTTTTGTGCTTCTCTTGATTGATGAAGATGTCTTATTTGGTTTGTTTGATTTGGAGTCCAATAAAGTAGGTCAATTCTCCCATCATGCTCATTTCAAACTCTTTTTGCATAAGAGAGGCAACTTCTTCACATAAACAAATATTAGTAGCACAAAAAATAATATTATCTACATAAATTTGGACAAGTAGAAGATCATTGTTACAAGAGGTTTTTGTAAAAAGGGTGTGTCCACCACACCTCTTGAAAATTTGTTTGAAAGAAGAAATTCACTTAATTTTTCATACCAAGCTCTTGGAGCTTGTTTTAAACCATAGAGTGCTTTTGAAAGTTTGTAAACATAGTTTGGAAAATTTTCATGTACAAAACCAGGAGGTTGTTCAACATAAACTTCCTCCTCAATATCACCATTTAAAAGGGCACTCTTAACATCCATTTGAAAAAGCTTGAATCCTTTAAAGCAAGCAAAAGCTAAAAGCATTCTTATGGATTCAAGTCTAGAAATCGGAGTAAAAGTTTCATCAAAATATATGCCCTCTTTGATTGAATCCTTGGGCAACAAGTCTAGCTTTGTTTCTTATAACTTATCTGAATTCATTTAGTTTATTTCTAAAAAACCCATTTTGTACCAATAGTGGGGTGGTCACGAGGTCTTGGAACCAAAGTCCAAACTTTGTTTCTTTCAAATTGATTAAGTTCCTCTTGCATAACAATAATCTAAAACTCATCACATAAGGCATCATCTATAAATTTAGGTTCAATTTGAGATAATAAGGCAAAGTTGTCAATAAAATATCTTCTTGTTCTTACCCCTTGTGATGCATCACCAATGATTTCATCCTTGGAATATCCCTTTGGATATATCACATCTTGAGGAAGATTTTGAACTTCTTGATCATTTTCTTGTTTCTCTTCAATCTCTTTTTCCTCCTTAGCATGTTCCTCTATTGCTTGAGTATGCAATGGTTGGTAGCTCAAAGAGCTATCTATGTCATCATCATCTTTCTTTTCAAAAATGTTAGATTCGTCAAAGTTAACATGAATTGACTCTTCAACACATTAAGTTCTTTTGTTGTAAATCCTATAGGCCTTTTTGTTTGAAGAGTAACCTAGAAAAATTCCCTCATCCGATTTTCTATTAAACTTCCCAAGATTGTCCTTGTTGTTTAAGATAAAGCATTTATATCCAAAAACTTTGAAATAGCCAATTGATGGGGTTTTGTTCAAAAGGAGTTTTCTTTTAAAAAGGTCTCAAGAGAACACAATTCATTATGTAGCAAGCGGTATTAACAGCCTCAGCCCAAAAATATTTTGGTAGGGAGTTTTTACAAAGAATTTATCTTGCCATTTTTTGTAAAGTTCGGTTTTTCATTTCCACAACACCATTTTGTTATGGGGTTTTAGCGGCTGAAAAGTTGTGTGTTATACCAAAATCATCACATAGTTTTGTAAAGTCATGGTTGTTGAATTCTCTCATATTATCACTTCTCATAGAGATCAATTTACAATCAAGTGAGGTTTGAACCTTTTTGTAAAGTTTTACAAATTCTTGAAATGCCTCATCCTTTTGGCTAAAAAATAATGTCGAAGTGAATCTTGAAAAATCCGCCACTATAACAAAAGCATACCTCTTGCCACCAAGACTACTAATCCTCATTGGTCCAAATAAATCCATGTGAATGAGTCCTAAAGGTTTTGAAGTAGAAATCACTTTCTTTGGTTTAAAAGAGGTCTTAACTTGTTTTCCAAATTGACAAGCATCACAAAGTTTGGTTTTCTTGAAATATAATTTTGGTAATCCTCTAACAAGCTCTTTCAAAGAAAGTTGGTTTAGTAAATCCATGTTAACATGGCCAAGCCTTCTATGCTACAAAAATGCATCATTATCATGAACCGAGAGACACTTTAAATTTTGAGAAATAAGATCTTCAAGATGAAAGACATAGACATGTCCAACTCTTTTTGCAACAAAAATAGTTTTGTTTTTATGTTTATCAATGATAGAAGAGGAATCACTTTCAAAGACAATTTTCTACCCATTATCACATAATTGATTAATACTAAGTAAATTAAACTTTAAACCATCAATTAAAAGAACTTCCTTAATTAAAGAAGATGAGCCATTACCAATGTTACCTATATCAATGATTTTTCTTTTTTTCTTATCTCCAAAGGTGACGAAGCCACTTTTCGTTTTTTTTAAGCTCACTAATAAGAGATGTGTTGTCGGTCATGTGCCTTGAGCAACCACTATCCAAATACCATTTAATTGATCTTGATTTGTGTTCCTACAATAGAAGAAGTAGAAATGACTTTTGGTACCCATATCCTTTTGGGTTCATGAATGTTAGTTCATTTTTCTTTTACTTTCCAAATGAGTTTTACACCCCTTTCAATTTTTCTTTTTATAAAACATTTTGTGGCATTATGACCACTCTTTTCACAATAAGTGCAACAAAGATGTGAGAAGGATGAAGAAGATTTTACAAAACGTGTTTGGTTAGAAAAAAAGTATTGGAATGACTATATCCAATACTTTTTATCAAGTGGTGATCATTGAGAACCAAGAAGTTTTCGAAATTTTCCTTTCCTTTTGTAAATTTTTCAATACATATGGTGAGATCACTCACCTTTTTCTTCAAATCATTGTAATCCTCCATTCATTTCTCAAGAGAAAGAACTTTTTCACAACGATTTTTGTTCTCTATAACAAGTTTTTGAAATTATAAGTTTGAAAAGTCCTTTTCCTTTTTCAAAACTTCTAAAGATTCAAGAAGAGTTTTGTTTTCACAAACAAGTTTTGAATTATCATTTAATAAATTCTCAATCTCATTTTTTAACTCCTTGTTCCTTTTGGAAATCTTTTTCAATTCATCATACATTTCAATGAGCATGGAATTAGGATCATCATCAATAAAATTAGATAAGTTTGAAGATAAAGATTGTACCTCACTTTTTAGTGCCATGAAGCACATGTTGGCCTTTTCTTCTCCTTCACTTTCACTTGAGTCTTGATCCCAAGCTCCTATTAGGCCTTTGCCTTTCTCCTTTTTCTTTATCGCCTCAAGCTTTGCTTCTAAAGCTCATTTTTCCTTTTCGATGTCTGTTGGGCAATTGGCGACAAGATGGTCGGTGCTATTGCATTCAAAGCACCTAGCCTATGAGCTCCTTTCTTAAATGGAGGTTTTTTCCATCCTTTGTTCAAGCCTTTCTTGTAGAACTTTTTGAATTTTTTCTAATCACCAAAGCCATATTCTCATCATCATCATTTTCATCTTCATTGTTTGGATGAACTAGCTTGCTATTCCTTATTCATTTTGAGTACTATACCTTTTCTTCATTTATCTTCATCTTCTATTTCATTTAATCTTTTTATTTTCATCTCATAGGTAAGAAGGGATCCTATGAGCTCTTCAATGGGAAGAAGTCTCAAATCTTTAGATTCTTCTATGACAAGAGTTTTTGGTTGCCATGCTTTTAGAAGTGCATCTAGAACCTTTCTATCTACGTCTCCTCTTGTGTATTCCTTCTCATATATCTTTAGCTCATTTGTGATGTTGGTGAATCTTGTGAACATGTCGCTAATGCTTTCATTTTGTTTCATCATGAATAGCTCATAATCTCTCACTAGCATAGCCAACTTTGATTCCTTAACTTGATTTGTGCCTTCATGAGTTACTTCAAGCAATCTCCACATTTCATGAGCTGAATCGCATCCGCTCACTCTATCATACTCATTTGCACTTAAGGCACAACTTAATATATTCATGGCTTGAAAATTTAGAGCCATCTTTCTTGAGTCAAATTCATCAAATTCTTCAACCTTCTTTACTCTTTCATCCTTTTGGGGAACAAAAGGTTCTTTCTCTACAATACTCCAAAGATCAAAGTTAATACAGCAAATAAAAATTCTAATTCTTGACTTCCAAAATGTATAATTAGTTCCAAGAAAAAGAGGAGGTTTATTATTAGAAGAGCCTTCTATATAAGGTAATTACTGGCCATTTTATAAAGATCTTTTGCTTTTTAGGACGTTAAGCCTTTGAAAGAAGACCGGCTCTGATATCAATTGAAAAACCTTGAGGGGAGAGGAGATGAATAAGGTTTTTGGCTAATTAAAAACTTTTTGAATAATCTTAATTAAAACCTTTGATTTTGTTTGAAGAAGAATTTAATAACCCCATTTTAATAAAATTCCTAACCAAACAAAATCTCTTTTATGATCAAGGATTAGACAATAAACATAGAAATAAAAAACAATCCACAAAGAAAAGAGACAAAAGTATTTATAATGGTTCATTATCTCAATAGAGCTACATCCACTACCTTGAGACTCAACTCAAGGATTTCACAAATCCACTAATCACAAGTAATTACACAATATCACAATAAAGATCACCCTTCAAGGGTTTTGCACTCAAACCTCAAAGTTTACAAAACAAAACAATATAACAATTATCAAAGGATCACCCAAAGGGTTTTTCCCAGAACCTTTGATCACAAGTAGATATAAAAGAGTAGGGATGGAAGAATGTAACCAAAGAAACTTGAAAAGAGAAAGATACAACTTGGATTTAATGCTTCTACAAGCTCCATTTTTCTCCTTTGAAAGATGATCAATGATGAAACTCCAAGGAGATTTTTCTTTTTGTTTTTCTACGGTAAAGAAGATTAGAAAATGTGTTCTTTAATACTCTTAAAAAGTTCTTAAATGTTCTTCAACTACTTAGAATTTATGGCTAATCAAAAAGTTATTTATATGTGAAGTAAAAAACTAGCACTTACTGTCTCCGAATTTCTTGATGAACAAAAAATCGAATGACCCTTTTTAAAATAGGAAGAACAATTTTTAATTGCCTTGAAAAAATTTGACGACCAAATTTTTTATAGCTTTGGAAAAATCGGATGATTGATTTTAAAATAGGACGACCGGTTTTTATTTTGAAAACCCAAAAATCAGACGTACGATGTTCTTAGTAGCGGAAAATCGGATGACCGATTTTAGATTTATGACATAAAATTGGACAACCGTTTTTCCTCTTTCACATTTTAAAACATGACTTCTTGATACTTTTAAGAAAAGGTAATACATTTAAAACATCAAAACTTTATCAAGAACACTTAGTTTTTCAAGGATAGTTTGTCAAAAAAGATTTATTCCACGGAGCTAACATGATAGATAAAAAATCAAAGAAACAAGTTAGGGAGTTTTACAAAGTTACCTTATAAGATACCCCTAACTATTCTTTTTATCTTCAAGGTACTCAACTTGATCACTTCATCTTGAGTGATAATTTGCTTTTTTTATAGATTACCCTTGAGACTTCTCTGGTGCATTTTTGTTCTTCTATATAAAGCTATTTTTAATTATCACAAAATACAAGTTAATCATAATTAAAACATTGCAAATATGTCCTTAAAGCTTATACTTATTTTTAATTATTTAAAAAAGTATAAGCCGTGGGGAACAAGACCATAATAGAACAATTAATTATTTCAAGTAAAATTTTACTCACCTGAATAAAGTGTTCAAGATTTGGAAATGTTGAACAGAAGTAACTAGCCACTTCTGTACTAGCTTGCTTGGTGCGCCAGTTGTTTCCGTTCAATTTTCCAGTATTTCTAGTCATTTTAATCTCAAAATTGATTTTTTTTAACAAAATCTTCAAAATTATCCATTTTTAGTGTTAATCTTGTTGTGAAATTTAACAGAAAAATGGGTCAATAAACTTAACTCAAGAATTTATATGTATAGCCAAAAAAATTATTTTTTCCTGCCAAAATCTCTCTAACTTATTTCTCTCTAACTCAAAACTAAAATCCTTCACATTCAACACAAATTTAATATATAGATAGTTTTGAATTTTTTTGCAAGAGAAATATTGATTCTAAGGTTAAAAAAACCCCAAAATATATATTTTTTAAACTTTGTTGCTGAGTTTCTCCCACATGGAAAAATTCTTCCATTCCGTGAGAAACTTGTTTTTTTTTTTAAAAAAAAAAAACCCACTAAAATGAATTTTATCCAGGTAGTCGAAATTTTTTAGAAAACTTTGCCCATCTGGGAGAAACTCAACAAAATTGAAAAAGAAGTGACAAAATTTCGCCCATTTGGAGGGGTTTTTACCTCAAAATCGATATTTTCTTGCAAAAAATATTAAAAATTATCTATATCTATCTTGAATTTGTGTTGAATGTGAAAGATTTGAGTTTTGAGTTAGAGAGAATTGGATTAGAGAACAAGATTTTGACGGAAAAAATAATTTTTTTCGCGTTATACATATAAATTCACGAGATAAGTTTATTGACACTGAGAAAGGCTTCCAAACAAAAGCTAGTTTTTGGAGTCAAACTTTTTTTTAAAAATTTTTTTAATGAAACTTTTTAGATAATTCCCCAACAATAATCGCCAATAAAGAGCATAATTCCTTTTGCACAAGTACCTATTTCCTTGTTACACACACCCAATTACCCCCAGCCCCGGCCCTTGGGCAACCCGTATCCTGAACTTGGGACGCCATTAAAGCACCTGATGAAAATGTCAAAATAGTGTTCAGTTCCTTCCTATATAGATGTCTGTATATTGTGTTAATTGATGTGTAGGGAGGAAGAGGAGGAAAGGAGGAAAAAGAGGGGAGAAAATCCACAATGGATCCAGAGCAAACCTTTATTAGAGTTCAAGAACGTTTTTCAGAAATGCTGACGCCCAGAATCAGAGCTACGCTTGAATATTTGCATCTCTTGGTTGCCATTACGCTTTTCTGTATCCTTGTTGTCATGCACGCTAATTACGTTCAACAGGTATTTTCTTCCCTCTTTCTATAATTATTAAAGGAGTTTCTTCTCTTACTCGTCTGCCAATCAGGTGAGTGAAGATTTTTGTTTGGATCCTTTGGGTTTTTTTTTTTGGTTTGGTTTAATTGCAGTTAACTGTTGATTATCGATGTCTGTTCAGAGCCAGATGTAGTATAATTTGTGATGCAGTAGTTCTTTCAATTAGGTCAATTTGTGAAATTTTAAATGATTACCTGATTAATAGATGCAACTGCAAGAATAAAAGGTTTGCGCAGTAGAAGTTTTTAAATTAAGTTGGGTGCATGCAGTTTTTCCATTTTTCGCTGCTCTTGGAACCAGCCAAGGAAGCCTTTATTTCTTAAGCTTCTAACTATTTGAGTGAGAAAAATAAGAATTTCAAGGAAAAACTGCAGTAACCATTTTTTCCTGTGCTTTTGGGCTATTGCCATCAGCCTAAGCCCTTGTCTATATACCACTGATCTGGAGGACTTCATTTGTCAAACTTTTCTCTATTCCACGATTTCAGAATTTGGGATTCTCGCAGTTGCATCTGTTTTTAAAACATAAGATTGAGCATTTTTTTTTCCTGAGTCTCTTACATAATGAATTTTACAATCTAACTATTATTTGGGGATTTATGAAGCCTGGCTGTTCAAGTGAGCTTTTGGAAATTGAAACTTCAGATGCACAGCTTATTCAAATTAAGGTATGGTCATGTTCTGCATTTTCATCAAATTCCTTGTTTGTTCCATGCCTTTTATTACATTAATTTTTATAATTATGAGTGATAAATTTTTCACCAGAGAAGTGATGAAACCATGATCAGATAAGAAAACATAAGGAATGGAATCATATTACCCACTCTGCTGGGATAGCACGTACAAGATCCATAAATTCTCTCCCTCTCACCCTTTCTCCCCCTTGAACTAACTAAGATGCACTAGTCTAATAAAAATTTAGGAAAAATCTACACTTTCCTTGAAGGACAAAGAGGAAGATCTCTGTTATCTTTATAGGTTTATGGGTCTATAAAATCCTTTTACAGTACTAGCTGGCATCAGAACATAAGAGACTTCAGTGTCACTTTTGATATGCTTCCATTTTTGTGCTGGCAAGTTCAGTCTGACAGGTCCAATCACAGTCATGTTAGACAAGGGTATATTTGACAGAAAATATTATGGAAAGTGTTTCAAATATGTGAAACTGAAATACGACTCCTGAATTAGCTTTCACAATCTTGTAGTGTTAGATCTAGTTGACCTGCTCCAGGGGTTAGGTGGAGACTATTACCAGCAGGGCTGGAACTTGTTCTTGTGGTTGTCTAGTATAATGATGTACAGCGCCCTGGAGAATTGTTTTCTGCATGGAATTAAGAGTGCTCCCTTAATTTGATACTTTAATCAAAATGCTAAACAACTTTCAGTTGTGTGTATTTTGTGATTGTTTTTAAGTAGCAACAGTGGTTCATTTGCATTCTGGTGGTTTTCTTTTATTACTCACATCTGAGCCTCCACTATTTAGTTACCATGCAGTAACTATTGAGATGTTTAGTTATTTACTTTGTAAATCAATTGAATATTATATTTGAGTTATCTGTTAAGAACCTCGCTTCTCTTTGGTGCAGATTAGTAGTGCTGCCTTGTGGTCACAAAATGAGTTTGAATATGATGTAATAAGTGTTCCTGACAAGGAGACAAATAATGGAAACCAGGAAGTTTCTCATGCAGATGCAGATGGGCCTACTCTTCTCTCTGCGAGGTTGTGGTTGGATTGGATTAGTCATGGTGCTGGGAGGGGTAACTCTTTGTTAAAATTTTGGAAGAATCATGATGATGCTTTGGAATCTCAAGCAGATGGTTCTGCTGGCAGTGATGACTCTTTGACACCAACTGATGATGTCCTCAAAACAAACAAAGATGGGTCGCGTGGTAGGTTCTACATATCTCCAAAGGAATCAGTCAAAGCAGCTTTAGTTCTTTTGGGCAGAAAGTGGTACAGACGTATATCTTTAGTTTGGAGATTTGCCAAACGAATTCTTGGAGGTTTATGGGTAAGGGTGCTTTTGGCAATTATCCAAGTATTATTACTATTTATTTAATCTATTGTTTTGACTATTTTCTTAATTTATTCTATCTGTATTATTTGTTTGCTAGGTTAGAAGAATATCTGTTTGTTATTTATCTTTTTTAGTTGAAAAAATTATACTCTAGTAGAATCATAAGACAAGATTATTGGTAACCAAAAGAATTTATGGTTTTCCATACAGAATTTGGATATGTTCAAAAGTTTTATGACAAGATATATGATTGTGTACTGGGTGTTATGTATGCACATCAATATATTCATGCACTCACATAGACCGAATATGGCCTTGTTCTCCATTGCTTAAAATCAGCAGCTTTTAGCTTATTTTCAGCTATAAGCTGTTTTGAAGCTGTTCTCGATTGCTTATTATATCTGCTTTTAGCCTAAAAAAAGTTGAAAAAAGCTATTTTTGAAAAGCTAGTGTGGGGGTACTTTTTAGAACTGCTTCTACTTATTGATATTGTTAAAAATAAAATTGTTATATTAATTTATTTAAAACAACTTTTTTATAAGCACTTATTTCTAATTGCTTAAAAAAAGTATAAGCAATGGAGAACAGGGCCTATATACATTGAAAGAAGTGATATTTCATATCTCTCTGTTATTCATCACTTTTTTCGTGATGTAGGACGAAGTAGGGGCATCTCCATCTTGCTATAGGCAGCGGAAGAACCCTTTCGAAATTCAGATGTTAGCTTTATTAAGATGGCTAAAACCAGAAGGGATGTGTGGACAGAACCTCAGAAAGAATGATTAGTTTTGTGGGAGGAAATATATGCTGTTTAGGGGCCATGAACAGAATTGTGATCAGTAATTTTGTGAGAGAGAGTGAGTCCTAAAGATTTGATCTCTCTGCTACCATTATCATTAATGACTCCTAATAAGACTCAAAAACTAACTACAAATTATATAAGGACAAGACGAAATCTCTGTAAAATTCCAGCAACAAACTAAATGAAAAAAGTACCCTTGACTCTAGATACTAAAGGCTTTACTTGGATTGGTTTTTAGTTTGGAATAAGTGAGTTTTTTTCTCCTTGAGTTTCGAAAAGGTTAAATTTTTTATGAGAGAAGATGTGGGACTCAAAGTGAAATAAATGAAAAAAATCTTTTGGAATCAATTCAAATAGAGCCTATTGAACTGCAGCTCTCCCTAATCACCATTGACATCTTCCCTTAGACAAGAACTTATTTGCACAAGAAAGGTTAGGTTTGTATTTAGGCTTCCAAATACTATACTTATATAACCGGAGGCTAACGCCTGTATCAGTTAGCTCGGTCCTGCAAGGTGAGTGTTTTGCATATAATTGTTGTGCACTGCCGCACTATGGCATTTTGTATTATCATACCACGGTAGCTTTTACTCTTGCAGCTATTATGAATTATGCTTGAATGTGTTGTGATACCACATATTCATAATTTATACTGTGGATAGTTAAACATGTTAAAGCGCTCCTGAAGAGACTGTATGTGTATTTTAGTTGATTTTGTCTTTAAAAGAGTACCATGTTCAAGTTTTTTTTTTTTTTTAATATAGTTTTGATAGTCATTTGAATGTGATGATTGTTACAACCCTCATTTGACATTGAATTTTTCTTTGTGCCTTGCTATTTCTAATTCTTTTCAACTGGACAAATATATGGTATTGCTCTGTTGATTTTTCCAAGATGGTTTCAAAGACTTTCTTGATATTATTTGCAGGACATTGCTGGTATACATCTGAACCTTGATGTTCCTAAGTGGCTTAAAATTCTTCATTTGGACAAGCTTAGCTCATATGCTGGTAACTGTCATTTTTGCTTTTCTTTGGTAATGATGTGGTAACTTGTTTATGCTTCTACCATGTTTCAACAAATAATATATACTTTCTTCCCAAGTAATGAGTTTTTTTAAGATGTCGCCTATCCTATTTTCATATAAAGTGATTATTTGAAAAATGAAGATAAGGAGCAGGATCGAGTTCTTTCACAGGATATATGAAAGATGTTACTACTTGACACAAAAGTACAGATAAAAGATATTATGATTAGTAAAAGGTTTTTAAAAACAATTATTGAAAAAGTTGACATGGAAGGTAAAAGGATTTAGTGGTTGAACCTTCTATGTATGTGTTACGTTTAAGTCAGCCTTATCTTCCTCAAAAGGAAGTACAAAAGCAAGTTAGATGTCTGGGATCTAATTGGTCGGAGGTTATCTCCATCAAATTTCCAAAAAGTTTTTAGTAATTGATCCCATGTGTCTTTATGACTACCCTTGTCATTGGTCCTTGTAGGCCTAATTTAGCTGGTTTAGTGTGTAGTAATATTCTTTCTAGGAGTAAAAGTATTTGGTTACTTTTGAAAAACCAAAAAGATGCAAATTTTCCTTTTAACTTGACTCTAGATCCAAGAATATCGTTTTTCATGGCTTGTTGATTTCCCCTATATTCTGCGTTTGCCAAGACTTCTCAGGCTCCTGCACGCATTACGATATGGTTAGATGGTCTTTTCATTTTCTCTCTGTGGTTTATTGGAAATTGGATTTGCTTAAATGTATCATGATTTGTTTCTTGTCACTATTTACTCAATCTCGTTCATTGTTATTATTTGAAGCACTAATACGTATTATATAGCTAACAGTATGTAACCTATGGATGGTGTATAGACCTTTGTATGCTTAATCCATCCATTGTTGCCCCAATATCTGAGTTTGTATTTCCTGTTCACATCTCAGTTCAGTGGCTTGGGAAGAGGAGCAAGTTGTTTGAACCAACTTATGTATATACTATTGAGAAGGTAGGGTTAAGTTTACTCTGAATTACTTCGGTTTTGGCTCCTTAACTCTAAGTAACAGAGTTCTAAGTCTCATTTTCCCCTTGCTCATAACATCCTAGGATTTGTTACTTTTAGGGGTACTTCTTATTGCCTGAAGAAGCCAGGTTGAAGCACAATATTCGCACCATTAACATTAGCATTTCAGCATGGCATCCATGCTTCGGAAACAGGTAAGATTAATTCATGTTTGTGCTCTATTTAATCCTTTCTAAAGTTGGTAAGTATTTTTCATATTTCTTTGAAGTTAATTGTGTTTTTATTGTCTCTATATGTGGATTTCTATTCGAACAAATTTATGATATGCCCAGTGCATGGCAATCGGTCTCTTCTTGTTTGCTTAAATTAAGTAGATTAAATTTAACTTTGTTTTATAAATTGAAAAGCAATAATGAGATCTTATTTGATCACGTTTTCTTCTTCCTGCTTAATAATAGCTCAAGAGTCTTTTCTCGATTGCGGAAGCTTTTCGCTAAACTGCTAAAAGGACATGCTTTTGCACACGCTATTTTAAAATTTTAATATAACATTTTCAATTTTCACATCATTAATAAGAAAAAGCAATTTTGAAAAGCACCTTAGGGTAGCTTTTCAAAGGCTTTTTTTTTTTCATCTTTTTAAAGCTAAAAGCAGATGTAATAAGTAGTCGAGAACAACTTAAAAACAACTTATAACTTAAAAAAAAAGCTAAAAGCAGCTTATCTTAAACCATTGTGAACAGGGCCTAAACGCTGTTGTTGGAATGCATCCTGGAAGTGCTTTTCCACAACAATATTTGCTTATTAGAACTTTTAGATCAAGGCAGCCACTGAAGTTTTAAAATGGCGGTTTTAGTGGCACTGAGTGTTTAGAGCGCTTAGTTATCTTGCATGGCATTGGAGAAATAAGGGTTTATTTGACCATGAGTATTATCCATTATTTTTGGAGAAAAAGGTGAGTAGCACCTTAGCTCTTGTGTTAGAATTTAAAGCTTACAGGTGCAGGTCCCTCTACGGGATCATGTACTTCATACTTTGTAAACATTTGTTTCATAAAGTTAATAAAGCACCCTTTTGAAGGAAAAAAATGGCTGCTTAGTTCACTTTAATTTTTATAAAAGAAAATTTTTAATTAGCTTCAAGAAAGAAATATGAAGCAGACTAGAATAGCCAGAACTGGTCTGTGATTGCAGTATTATGGTATGACTATCAAGTTCAGTATTGCTATTTTTCAGAAAATGAATGCAATGAAGCTCACTATTTCCTTGTGGTGACAAATATGTTACCAAGTCCCAGATTATGTTTGACATGGTATTCATTAAAACATGCCAAGTGCAAAAAGAGAAAAAAATGTTTGATACAATGGTTGTTATGAGGAAGAGGTTGAAAAGGACATCTTTTTCTTGAATTGTTGTGCATAACCTTGTATACTTTCACGAGTACAAATCTTCTCTATATTTTATGGGTTTTTTTTCCAGGTGGCAACAACTTCTAATAAACAGACTTGTGGGATATGATACTATACTGATGAACAGTTTGTTGAATTCTCCTGGGCATGGTATAAATGTTTTCTTTAATTCTGATTTATCTTTTAGTCTCATTAGTATACTAGTCTTTTATAAGAATAAGTTGATGTTACATCTTCTGTTACTGCTTTTCAGCTCATAATTACCATCTTTGCAATTATTTTCTAGAAAAGGGTCAAAGGTCCTTCTTCATTTCATTTGTGAAACACTATTGGATGGGGCCGAAGAATGAAAGCATATTTTTTTTTTAAATAGCTTATGAACTTAAACAGCTTCTTTCGTTTCCTTCTGCAAAACGGCAGCAAAATAGTTGTTCTTTACTTGATTACATTGGCACCCTGCTGAAACATTATGGTTCTTGTTTCCTCCTCTGTATGATGCTTTGTTTTTATTTATATCTTTGTGGTATCTGATTCATATAGTCTTAGATCAAATAGCCATGATAACTCTTACATATCTGTAGCCACCCGCTGTCACCTGCCAGTGGTATTAATTATAACGTGGGGCTAATGCATTTATCTTGGGGTTGAAAATGGTAAAAGTTCAATTAGTTGCGTGTATAGTTGTTGACCATTGGTTTCTTAGCATTTATACCATTATTTTTTAACTCAATTGCAGGATATCTCTATAATTACCAAACTAAGGAGTTCTATAACCTCACGTATGCCCATAAGCAACCTGAAAATTCTGCAAGATTTGGAGGTTGGTAGCTTTTTCCATTCAATTTTCTGCTAAAATACTGTCATACAAGCTCTATCATTAATAGTATATGGGTTTTTTAATTTTTAACCATGAAAGGATGCTGATATGTGTCATAGTTGTTGAAGATGAATTTAAGATTGAGGTCTT
Source organism: Catharanthus roseus (assembly GCA_028651295.1). NCBI lineage: Eukaryota > Viridiplantae > Streptophyta > Magnoliopsida > Gentianales > Apocynaceae > Catharanthus > Catharanthus roseus. The sequence goes on from JAPQWS010000016.1 coordinate 11,994,585, forward strand.
CGGCATAAAAGTAGCTTAGCCAGTAACTAAGAAAACTTACTTGAACTGAAATATTTCCTAGCTAAATAATATAAACTAGCATTTCCAAGACTAAAGCTAGATTGTTTTGTCATTTTGAGCTAGAATTTCACAATCATTTTGGACCTTGATGTCGGCATCAGTAGTAATGTGTCAGGGATAATAAGGAACTGATTTTTGTTGGACTATTCTTTCTTATTTTATAATTTCTTTTTGTGCATGTTTGTATGTATCTATCTACTTTGGCTAAATGCTGAATTTTAAACTATTTTGGCTCTGCTTCAAAGATCTCTTTGTCATCATGTCTAAGGTTTAACGAGATCTTTTTCCTGCTCGTATTCTTTTCACTTTTCATTTCGGTCAATCAGTGTCTGTATATGGAATGATAACTCTTTTCTTGTTTAATTGATTTTACTGTCCATTATTGGGGCTAAGTTCCCAAGTAACCCTTAAGACTATGCAAGTCTTAAATTGGTCCTTAGATGTTTTCTAGTCTCAGTTTAGTTCTGGTAATTGGCTCCATTAGGAGTTGGTATACCCTGTATGGAATTCTTTAAATGTATCCGAAAATTGTCTCTTCAATCTATAACTTTTTTTAAAGGGTATATCCCCCTAGTAGCCCCCGAACTTTCCCAAATTTCGGTATCAACACTTGAACTTTGAACGGCTAATTCTAACAGCAAACTTCCAAACATATTAATACTTTCCCTTCCAAAGGCTAACAACACCCACTCAGACATGATTGTGTTCAAGGCATTTTATATATTAAAGGATCATATTTCCTTTTATTTTATTTTATTTTTATTTTTTTGGGATTTTCCCAGCCATAGCAAAACCACCATCCAGATTTCGGGCCCAGCACCTTGACGCGACCTCCCTCCTAACCTCATCCACCCATTTATGTTTCTCTCTTCATCACTTCTCGTGTTTTCCCATTATCCTCTCTCTCAATTTTTTATGCTGATGCATGATTCGTGCGGTGTTACAGAGTCACAGAGAAGGTGGATAGGTATATAGCCGAAGCCCTGTGCAGGAGCAGCAAAGTACGAGTTGTATATAAAATGTAGACGAGTGGATGCTTTGGGGGGGGAAGGGAGAATGAGAGATTAATGGCAGCCTTGAAAATGACGATGATTTGACAACCTGTGAGCCCAACCGTGCAATACTTGTTATTGCCATTTTTTTAGTCTGAAATTCCAATTGTCTTACATGATTCCATCAACTGAAGTTTTCTTTTCCTTATTACATAATGATGTCTTCCTCCCTATTAATCCTCACTTCCATCATGGTAAATCATCTCTCCAAAGTGCCTCTTTTTTGTTTTTTTTAAAATATTTTTTTAATATTAAATGTGTTTCTGCTTTGTGTTTGTGATGATTGATTGCTTTGGCGCCCGCTTTTGCCTTGTTTCACGGTTGTTTGGTGGAAGTTGAAGAGAGGAGGTGCATACAATAACTACACATGTATTGTCCTTAATTTGCCATCTTTTAGGAGCTTTTTTTCTTTGATTTAGTGGAGTGCTCATTTTTTTTAATCGAGATTCAAGAAAATAAATAGGTACAAATTGAGAAAAATGATGATAATGGGAAGAGGGTGGTTGGTGATGGAGAGAGAAACAGAGATGAGTGATTTATAAGGGAGGTGGCTTGGCGTGGCGGTGGTGGTTGGAGAAAAGTTTTTTAAAAAGTGAAAAAACATGATTGTTTAATGTCTAAAATGCCCTAAAAACAGTCATGTGCGAGTCACATAATGGGCTTTGTTAACCATTAATGGCTAAAACTAAAGGGAGGGAAAGTATTAACACGTTTTGGAAGTTGGATTGTTAGAATTAACCATTTTAAATTTCAATTGTTCAAACCAAAATTTTGTAAGTGTAGGTTCTGGGGCGTTTTATCCTTTTTAAAATGCTTCTCCAAATTTTTTTTTTATTTTTTTTATTTTTAGAAATTCTCTTAACATTCATTTTAGGAACTATTTAGAGAAACCATGTATATGCATGTGCTTTAAGGATTTCATGAGCTTTGGAGGTATTGGTTATTGATTAGTACATTAGGCTAATTACATTCACACCTCAGTCATCTGGTAATTGAGTGCCATGCAGTTGAAGCTTTGATTATGTGATAAGCCGAATGTACTCTATTCTTCCCCTGAATTTGTTGCAATATTCCTGTACCTTTAGTTGCTGGAAATAGCAGAATATGATTTTGGTGATTGCTACTGGTGTGGATTACCATTGCTCATTAATCCTTGCAGATTACCTTGTGACTAAGTGTGGTGTCCTCATGATGTCGCTCTTTGTTTTCTTCACAACAACAATGTCAGTTTCATTTACATTGAGAGAGACGCAAACTCGCATGCTGAAGTTTACAGGTTTTTTGCTGCCCTCAACCCCCTCTCCTTCCTCCCTTTCTTCTTTTCTACCCATTTGTAGTTTGTGCGACCAATACGCCATGCAATTCTTAGTGTTGTTTTTTTTAGTTATTTATTTTGATAACCCCTCTGCCCCTACATTGTGCAGTACAGCTTCAACATCATGCTCGTCACAGGCTTCCAACATTTCAACTGATATTTGTGCATGTGATTGAATCCCTTGTCTTTGTCCCGGTAATTGTGTCCACTCTGACTGGTTTAAGCTGAATCATTCACATTTCTTATTTCATTTAATTCTTGTATCTAGACTTCCCTAAAGTAACTTTCTATTCTCTACAGATTATGATAGGCATCTTATTCTTCTTGTTCGAGTTCTATGACGATCAGCTGTTGGCTTTTATGGTTTTGATTCTGGTCTGGCTTTGTGAACTTTTTACTTTGATCAGGTCTCTCTCTCTCTCTCTCTCTCTCTCTCTCTCTCTCTCATGGTCGGTAAGGCAGATATGCAGCATTTCTTGCAATTCCAGGTTAAGAAAGGTCGCCATTTCTTGGACGTATGATGTTCTCACGAAGTTCATGTTAATAAAAAACTAAAGACATTTCTTTTAGTTAGTAACTACTGACAGATAATTTAAACTAACAGTTTATGATCCTTCAGCTGAGGACGAAAGTGTTTGAATGTAGTTTTTGCTTGGCGAATTTCTTGGATGGTCCATTTAACTAGCCAAGGTTAAACTCTTTTCTGGCTTGGGATGGAAAACACCATTTGTCAGCGGTTAGGCTAAAATGATAAATAGATGTTTCCAGTGATCTAGGTAACAACAGAAAAACATCTTTAAGATATTTCCTCTTGAGAACACGTTTTTATCTGGATTGCTTCAAGGGGACTATATATCTTTTCTGTCTTGTAACCTAACCTGTCTGATACATTGGAAAATGTTTCAACTCTTGTAATCCTGCAGAAAAGAATGTGCTATTGTCAGTGCTGTTGGTATTTATGATTGGCACTCAGCCTAAAAAAATTGATGAGTAGACTGCCTATGTCTTATAATGTATTCTGGAGGCTATGGCTTCTGGAGCAGACTTGTAGGACAAATTTTATCTTCTATATATACTTATCCAAGTGAACAGATCATTCTATTATCTCTGAGAAAGTGCTGCCTTTCTACTTTCTTGCAGTGTCCGAACACCATTATCAATGAAATTCTTTCCTCGCTTCTTTCTCCTCTACTTCCTGGTGTTTCACATATATTTCTTCTCATATGCATATGGTATGGTTGAATTCCTTTCATATGTTTTCAGATGATTGCAATCCTTTCTCCACCACCCCCCCTCCCCCTCTCTTCGTAATTTCTTTCTTTTTCATGTGTGTTATTTTATTTTTGGTTTCTGCAGGTTTTTCTTATCTGGCTCTCTCCACAACAGCAGCATTCATGCAGCATCTTATCCTCTACTTCTGGAACCGTTTTGAGGTAAGTTGTAACCACATTTCTAGTGTTCAAACAAAATCAAAATATTTCTCTAATTACTTTCCCACTTGGGTATGGGTCCATCTTATCTTCTTTCTATCTGTCTTCACTCATATTCTATTGGAAATGGTGATTAGAAGCCTACTGGAACTGTAGGTAAAAACGGAAACTATAGTTGCTAGTGACTGAGCTTAGACCTTTTATATTGATGGGGCTAAAACTGAGAATTTCTATGGATGCAAGTTTGCATCATATTCCTTATGTTCGTGTAAAGAGGGATAGACCTGGATCCTCTATGGGCTCCTAAAGAAGAACCAAAATATTAGAAAATTTTAGCAAACATGACTCCCAGTCTGAGGAGACTACCTACTAAGTGACTCATTGACCACATAAAGTTCAAGAAAATTTACTTCTAATATGCATTACTAACCAATTTGTTGAAAGAAAATCTAGTGGGAAAGTTGTGAAAATGAATTTCTGAAATTACTCTATCTTTTTGCTATATAGCATAAGCATGGGACATTTGGCTGCTGGTTCTTATATATGATTTTCTATTGTATTGTGACATAAGGAGCAGAAAGGCAAACATTAACAGAAAACAATATTAGAGTTTTGTGAAATAGAATGGAGTGGCAAAAAGGATTGTATGAGATCTCATGATGAACCCTTTACATAGTGGATTAGTGCGAAGGACAAGTATGAGCTCGTATTCGGTATAGGTTTTCAACCAATTTTCAAAATTTTCTCAGTCGTTACAACATTTTGACCTCGTATACATTTTTCTTTCAATTTTCTTGAGAACTTTTCTCTTCCACATTGTAGAGAAGTATGTGGAAACTATTTCTTTATCTTTTATTTCATTCACTGAATTCAAAATACAAAGAAGCCAATAATACATCTTGCCCTCTCCAGCACAGCCTCTATTTTGAGCAGCATCTTGAAGCTGTCTTTTGCATCACTCTCCATCTCTCTTTCTGGAAAAGTAGTAATCTCATTGATAGTTTGGTATCAAGCAATAGCTAGTTATTTCTCCCAGATTGTACCTTAATGTAGGAATGGAGTACTCTAGGTGATCGTTATTAGATTGACTTTCTTTTGGAAGCCCTTGCTGAGACTTTTGACACAAGAAGGATTAAGGTTGGACATTCTAACATTTTCTTGTGCGGTGCTTGTTTTCATAAGGAACTTACAGGGAGGAAACCCTTAATCCTTCTTCAATCTACACTTCTCTTGGTTTGTGATTGAACTGGAAATGGATAGTTTTGTTTCTGAACATCAGTATGCTGCTCTGAACAATGTGAACTTTTGATGAATTTTCTAGATCCTATTTCAGTTGATGTTATCGCTCTCGTGCACTCTTTGAGTGCTTTCCCCTCATGTATGTTTTTCACTATTTTGTCCTTTGATTTTTGATATCGGTAATGAGTCATGAGTAGTCTGGGCCGAGCAACAGGCAGGGTAACCATGACCCTACCCTGTACCTGGTGTGATAGGGTAGAATAGGTTGAGATAGGGTCTCAAATGGTACCAGTAAGCCTACAGATTTCTTTTCCTGTTGAATTTAAGGTAGGCTATGTAGGGTGGAGACATTAGGATACTAGGCAACTCTGTTGATCTTGTGTTGCAGAGGAAAAGGGTGGGTACGTTAACTCGTTGACCTTGAAAAAGTTATATATAACTTTTTTTTTTCTTTAAAAAAAAAAAAAAGAAAAAAGATTGTCATGTTTGAAGATAATACCAAACTTAGAAAAAAAGATCAACTTTTTCATCTACAATTAATGCAAGACTCATTTGTGAGAGATGGTATATGCATGGGTTTTTGCTATTTGGTTATCTCCTTTTTTTTTTTTTTTTTTTTCTTTTTTTCCTTTTATGATAATAAGCATCATGAAAAGAGAAGAATATTAGCACTGTCAAATGAGCTGGATTGGACTGGACCATATCAAGCCCTTGTCAAAACGGTCCGGTGCAGTCCGGACTTATTTTTGACGGGTCAAAATTTATAAATTCATATCCGTTCGCGGATGTCCGTTCGCAGCCATCTGCGGGCTTTAGCAAAAAATTTAAAAAAAAATCAAAAACAAAAGTATTCTTTAAATTTAGTCCCCCTAATCATTATATATTCATACTGCACACCTAAATAAAAAAAATCAAGTTCAATACTCAAAATTCAAGGAAAAATCCAATTCAATTCCAATAATGTTCTGCAAATACAGAATGAGATGATGACGATTGTTTCTGGCTTATTTTTGTATTAAAAATTAAAAAGAAATCCAAAAGAGCCAAAAGATGAAGATTAATGAAAATCAGATAACCAAATTTTAAAAAAAATCCAATTTCCATTCCATAGGAAAAATCCAGTTCAATACCAATACTGTTATGCAAATATAGAATGAGATGATAAAAATTATTTTTAGCTTATTTCTGCAGTAAAAATTAAAAAAAAAAAAAAGTCAAAGGAGACAAAGGATGAAGATTAACAGAAATCAGAGAAGCATATTAAAAAAAAAAAAAATCCAATTTCCAATATCTATTCCATCTCTAATCAATGAAAACGGGACAAACACAAACCAATTCAGAGAACCAAATTAAAAAAAAAAAAAATCCATCTCTATTCTCTAACTCTTACAGTACCGTGTCGGAATCTGACTTCTTGTAGGTTACAAGTGTTGTCGCCGGAGTGCACATGTGACCCGGTGGGTGGAGAACTGAACGAGTGGTGGTGGGGTGGCGGTTGTGACTTGTGAGTGATGATCACTGTCAGTTTGTCACTAATGAGTGGCGTGCCGTGTGCGTGCTGCAGAGGCAGAGCGCAGTGGTGCCGGGTGCGGAGGTGCCGATAGTCGGGGAGAGTGGCAGCCGGTGGCCGGTGGGTAGGTGCGGCGGCATGAGGTGAGGTTGTCTCGGTCTCTGAGAGAGAGGGAGAAATGTGATGCTAATTGAAGAAAAGAGAAGAAGAAGTGAAGATTGAAGAGCCGAAGAAGGAAGAAGAGATTAGAGAATGAAGAAGAGAGTTGTATTGTAGCTTTAGGGTTAAGAAAAAAATAATTTAAATTAAGTCCTAAAATAATTAATATACATATGTTGTTACAAACGGGTCAGCTCGCAAACTGGATCAGATCGGCCCATAAAAGCCCGTGTCAAAATGGTCCAGTCCGGTCCGGGCTTATTTTTGACCGGCCAAAATTTGGGAACCGGTCGGGTCCGGTAGGATAAAGGTAGAGATTTCTTGTGCTACACAATTTAGGGAAGGGTCCAGTGTTTTGCCTCTAACCCTACGCCACTCTGCCCTTGCACACCCTAATAGGCAAAGCAATTAAGTATTGTGCTTGTGTTGGGTTTTGACTTGACAATGTTTTGTTCAACCTTTGCTGTGACCATTTGACATTAATAAACGGAGGAAGAAGACTTAAATGCAGCTCTTACATTTTGTGGTTTTTAAGATTTCGGATTGGAAACTGTTCCTGCAATTGTCACTGTGTTAACGGTGTACCTATTCCCTCGGACTTCATATTCAACTCTTAGGAGCATCAACTTGTTAATGTCTTATGTTTACTTGACCAATAAATGTTTTTCATGGAAAGATATCTAGGTGTTTTTGCAAACCAAGGGCAGTTGGGAAATGTAATATGCCATCAGTAATAGAAATACGGAAGGGATTGTATTGTTAGACTATTATATCTTGTCTGTCGGCACATTTCTTTTTAGATTTTGTCTAACTTTCTCTTATGTCATGTTACGCGCATTAGGTTCCGGCTCTGCAAAGATTTTTGCAGAACCGCCGGTCTCGTTTTCAGCAACATCCTGATTTTCACATTACTTCCTCCACCATTCTTGCATCAACTCTACATATTACTCGTTTAAACACAAGGAACCAAGTGCCAGTTAATACAGACTTGCCTTCAGGAGCAGGGTTGAGAGCTGGAGTTGGTGGTCCAACAATGCCTGTACATGGTGCAAATGGGTTCTCAGGAGTCCAAGGACGAGCAGATAATGGCCAACCAGATAGGTTAGGTAACCCTCTTCAACTTGGAGGGCAACCTGACCTCCAGCAATCAGAAGCAGGTGGAAACCCTGGGTCAATGAATTCCTTCAGCTCTTTGTTGTTATGGATCTTAGGAGGAGCATCTTCTGAAGGTCTAAACTCGTTCCTTTCTATATTTCGTGATTTAAGAGATCATGGTCAAGTTTTCCCCGGATCTCCCAGGCAAGGGCAGGAAAATAGTGAAGTACAGAATCCGGAATAGATGGAGATTATGGAGCAGCATAACAACTAGCTTTATATTGGCTTTTCTTCACGGCGTTCATTGATATGGTTGTATTTTATATATTTTGGTTGAGTTGGCAGTATGGGGTCAAATACAATAGTCATCATCCATCGCCAAGAGGGAGAACAGATTAAGGTTATGTATAGTGGCAGTGACTGAAACGTTGCTGCATCAATTGAAGAGTAAAGAAGAAAAAGCAAATGGAAACTTGTACTCTTTTGAGATCTTGGAAGGCACCTCTTCAATTATAGGTACAAATATTATTATCCTTTTGTGTATATATAAATGAAGATGGTTTCAGTTTGTTGCTCTTACAAGTAATAATAATAAACTAAGCTGGATTTTAGTTTTCTAGGCTCGTATCTCTCTACTCTATGGCCTTGTTTGAACTATGGTTGATCTGCAGTCTTTCTCATATTTTGTAATGGATGGGGGTCAGGGACACTACTATGTGCTAAATTATGTATTATTCTCGGGTGTGGTAATCTTCCTTAACATCCAATGTAGACAAGGAAAATAGGTTCCCCTATATACATTGGTTCTAGAACAGAGATATGATAAAGATTTTCATTTTGAATCTCATATTCTTGTATGCAAAATAATTACTTCTATAAAAAATCAAAACAATTTTAATACAAAAATTCAATACAAGTTTCGTCTTTCCTCTTGGCAAGATTGTAGTTCTCTGGTTAAAGAATTCCTTATTACGTTCATAATTTTGAGTTTGAATTACATTTCCCAAGTATTATTAAAAAAAAAAGAGTTCCTCTTTCCTCCCTCTCTCTCAAGTTTAAAGCAAGTTTGTATTAAGACTACCAAAATTAATAAGAACAAGTGAAACTTTTTATAAATATTTTAAAACACTCTTTAGTAGATATTTTTTTTTTAATAATAATAGTTCTTTTAGGGTATATCTATTTGAATTTAGGTATTATTTTTTTTATTTTATAAAATTTATTTATTATAAAAGTGTAAAGAAAATATATTCAAAGGTGTAAAAATAATTTTGGTCAACATTTTGATTGGTCCAAGAGATTCCTCATACTGAAACTTTAAATAATGTGATTCGGATCTTCTGTAACAGTTTTTATAACACTCTGTAATATTCTTAATTTAGTATATTTTATTAATAAAATTTACCACATAAAATATAAACTTTAAAAAAAAAAAAATAAATAAACTCTAAAAAAAAAAATATTATAAAAAGAAAATATTATTGAAGATATTATAAGAAATGTTTCGGAACATCCAAGTGAAATAAGGAGCTTCCTCCCAGTAAAGACTTGTAAACCGTCGCCTTAAAAACCAAGCCAAATGGCCATGGAAACACGTGTAAACCAAAATTAGTAGATGGCTAGATATATTAACTTTCGAATGCTAGCTAGTGTTTGGAGGGGGCAATTTAAGGGGCAATAAATTATGTATCATAATATAATATTACGTGCGAAAAAGTTTGAAATGAAAATTTTCTCTCCAAACACATTCTTTCTTTATACACATAATTTTTTTTTTCTCTTCAAAAATTGTGATAATTATTTGAATATTCGAAGTGAAATATGAATAGTTTTAGATATTATCTATATGATATGATCAATTTTGAGGTAAAAATTATTCAAAAATGAGATAAAAATTTAAAAACTCGTTCTGACCTGCTGAAGCCATAACCTGACGTGAGTAGGGGGCCTCGCGCCAGGCATTGGCGCAACCAATTTACGGTGGCGCGAGGTGTCCTCTACTTGCGCCAGGCCATGGCTTGAGCAGGTCAGCCAAGTTTTTTTATTTTTTTTAATTACTAATGTTAATTATTTTTAATATATATTTTAGTATACGATTATGTTAATTTTTAGTTTAACATTTTAAATTTGTTTAAGTTTATGTTAATACATAGGAATATGTTAGCGTTTAATTTATTTTTAGTTCATAAAATGTTTAATTTTAATTATATAATTATTTTCTTATGTTACCTTTTAACATGTGTAAATTTCTTTGAGATTAAATAATGATTAAACTAATTAATATTTTGCTTTAAAAAATACAATAATGAATTTTAAAATTGTAATTATTTAAGTTATGCTTAAGTAATAAAATACTCAAATATATAGTTAACATAACAAGTTTAAAAAGTAATAATAAATAATAAGAACTACAACCTAATAATTGAATAATTAAAAAATATGAATAATAATGAATATTTCCATTAAATATAAAAATTAGATTAGTAAAGTTATAATTATGTAGTTGTTTATGTTTTTTTTAATAAAGTCGTAATATTATTGTATAACAAGAAGATGTAGATTCTGAAACTTTTGAGGAATTTTTAGAAACAGCGGATGAGTATGTGGATTATAGTTATTTGTTTGAAATAGATATATTATTTGATTTGAAAATTGATTTGGTTAAGTGGGCAAGAAAAAGAGCGAAAACAGTAAATACATATTTTATTATTACTCGATACATGTCAAAAAGAAGATTTGATCGTCGACTATATATGACTATTAGTTGTGAACGTTGGGAGGGAAGAAAAAAGAAAGGAAGGTTGAATGATGATGACAAAAACAAAGATGAAGAAGTACCGGTAAAGTGTAGGTGTCTGTACAAAACAAAGAATTGTAATTGTCCTTTTCAATTGAAAGGAGATAAATCAGCCATTGAAGATAATTGGAAATTTAAAGATGGGAGGCACAACCATAAAAGAGGTGTTTATGCTCACACATACACTTAGGTGGGATGGATGGCCAGTTAAAGCTTACTGAGAAATTTAGTAGGTGTTAAGTCGCTCCTCGGAATATTACGGCGAGTTTGTTAGAAAAGGATTCGGATTGTGTCGTGAGGTATGTGAGAAAAATATATTTTGTTGTTTGACTTAATTATTTAAGATTCATATGATCTTATATTATTTTTGCAATTTATTAACTCACTTTATTTGATTTTTACAGTAAATAAACTATATATAATACCTAGGTAAAGATGAAGAAGAAGAGGATGGAGGGACGTAACACGGCCGAAGAAGTACTACATCAATGTAATCAGGATATAGGTATTACTGGAGAAACTGTGAAGAAAACAATATCCTAAGCGATATCGTTACTGTGCACCCGTATCCATTCTTATGATGAGGACATGGCCCTTTGTCTCTATTATGGATACGACGTATAAAACGAACAAGTGAGTTCCCCTTATTTCTCTAGTGGCAACAGATGCTGAATCGCTTTGTTTTAGCTGATTCGTTTTTTGATTGAATTCTTTTCCTCTAAAGCAAGCCTAGGATCAAGGGAAGAGAGAGGAGCAGCTTGACCGGACGAGGCGGGGGATCTCCGCAGCTCCAACATCGAGGAAGTCCTACGGTAAAGTCATCAATCGCACGAAAAGTCTAATCAACACTAGATCAAAGGACTAGATCGATCAGCAGCCGTAGCTGCCGTAGAGCGAAAAGCCTAAGAGCAGTGGATGAGTGATTCCCAAATGAGGACACGGCCTGATTGAGAAGTACTTTCAACTAACTCAAAGTGATAAAACAAGACAGTAGCGACTGGCTTTGAGCTAGCAGATAAGGGAGATACTTTCTTTTCCTTCATTAACCCGGATCTATGACAACAAGGGGTTTAAGCTCAGTAGTACATGCTACTTAAAATGATTGTTTTCAATCTAATGGTTTGTCCGTGCATTCTCCTATTTGTATTTACACGAACCCAAAAAAATACATAGACAAACAAAAAATACACGTAGAAATGGTCCAAGGGATTTCAATCTCAGATACCCATGAATTTCTATAGTGGAAATGCCATAAAGTGCGAATCAAAATCCGTGATACGAAAATCAAAATTAAGAAAAATAAGAATAGCAAATCGTGGTGAATTCTTGATTCTATAGGTCTTGATCTCTCTACGAGTTTAGCTTTGTCAGTGCACTCAAAAACCTGCTCAATAGAGGCTAGATCCTCTTGCTTCACACTAAGTCAATCTAGAAGCTAATTTCAACACTCGAAACAATAAACATGGATTCGAGGATAAAAAGCCCTTCCGGGAGGCAAGAAATGAAAGCCCTTGGCCCTAGACCGGGTGAGCGTTCAACAATGTCCTTCCTAGCTTCATACCTAGGAGTTTTTCCCGGGCATCCTCAAAAAAAAAGGTTTTTATACACCCCAACCCCATCCCTTGAAAAAAAAAAGGTAGCACCGAAGAAAGGAAAGAGCGAGGTGGTGGTTTTTGTTGTTCCCGCGAAGCGAAGATCATTTGCTTGGCGAATGAAGTGGGTCAACCTCTTTTTGGCTTCGGCCAAACACTTTTTCTTGCTGGTCGAGCTTTCTCCAAAAAAACCGATGCGAGAACGTATTCTCTTATCTAAGTTTCTTTCCTGTGCATTAGCTCTCCCCATCGTAGATGGTTCAGCTACGCCGGGTGGCACAAGACAATTGATATATGGACTCTAAGACAGCGGACTTCATGGCATGCACTGAAGGCATGCAGCCTTCATAGCGAAAAATATTTCTAGCTTTCCACAGCTCCCAACATACAAGAGAAGGTATCACATAATAAACTATCGAAGATTGGATCCACCAAAGTTGCAGCATGTGTCGTAAGGAGGATCAATTTTCATAAAAGGATTGGTAACTTGGTATTGTATTTTAAAAATAAATCCATATCTAACTAATAAAATGAAATATTTTCTTATCATTAAATTTATATTATATTACTTAGGTATAATATGTCGTTGCTTGAGGCTGTCAGAATGACTCCTACGGGAAAGACTTTCAGCATAGCTACTGCCTTCATGCGGAATGAGAAAGCTGAAACCTATCAATGGGTGCTGCAATAACTTAAGAATCTATATTTCCAATCTCCCGAGTCTGCCGTGATTGTAACTGATAAGGAGTGAGGTTTGATGCTAGTTATCTCTTTATTCTTCAATAATTCTTGTCACATGTTCTGCAGAAGACATATTGATCAAAATATTGTTGGAAAGTTAATTCCAAAGATTGGAAGGAGGGTGCAGAATCTTTTGTGAACACTACATGGCACAGATTAATTAACTCCTCTAATGAGTAGGAATATGATGAGAGATTGGAAAAATTGAAGACCAAGTGGAATAAAATGCATATGGTTCTTAGGATACTTGTTTGATGAATGGTTAAATACATGCGCTCCTAAGTTTGTGCGAGCTTGGACGGGTAAGTTTTTGCATTTCGGGTTGGAGACCACGAATCGTGCCGAAAGCGAACATTCGATGTTGAAGATATGGATCACCAAAAGATATAGCGATTTAAACACGGTTTTTCTGAAGATTGATTCTTTGATTGAGGGACAGATTACTGAGATTAAGACCACTCTTGAATATTCCTGAAAGAGAAAGACAACGACAAGAGTAATCCAATAATAGTTTAGTTGTGTTACAATGTAAGCCATTTGGCACTAAGAATTATTAAAGATGAGATAAAGAGATGCTCAAAGATCCTCACTGATCCAGAGAATCTATGTGGCCAATAGGTTAGAACGTCACACATGCTTCCTTGTTCATGCGAGTTACTCAAACGATATTAGATGTACATTCCACTAAAGTTGGAGGATGTTCATATTTTTTGGAGGTCGCTCGAAATAAATGGATTATCGGGAATAGGAGGACAGCAATCTACTCAGGAGAGTGATCTTCAGAAATAACTGCATGATTTTACGGGTATTCTTCATGAGTTCTCTACACGACCACCGTCTGAGGTTCGTATATCCAAAAAGCTTTATTTTGAATTATTAAAATTTTGTATAAATATGTTTTTAATTTATATAAGTACTGAATTTATAATTTAATCTATATTTATTATAAGATATGGAGTTGCGTAGAGTTGTCCAAAATATCTTACATCTTGTTATTCCATTAAATCCAAAAGATCCAGTTTCGGGTGCTCCACCGATAGCGTTTATCAAAGGGAGACGTAAGACAAACTCTAATAAGAGGGATAAATCACACTGGGAGCACATACAGATTTCCCATACAAGAATGTAGAACTCAAACGAATCTGGTTCGGGATCGAGTCTGCTACGAGTTCTCGTAGAAGAGGGAGATCGCCACATGTGCCTGGGGGTCGAGATAGAGCATGCAGTAGGGGATTGAGCTCGGGGCTGTCGTTTGTGTCAGTCTAGGATGCGTCGGGTTCCCGTACACAGGTGCTTTCTACAACTTCATTTACCCTTGCATTGTAGACTGGAAAAATGTAGACAAAGATGGGAACTGTGGGTTTAGGGTTTTATCCTATTTTTTATATGACGATCAAAATCAGTGGCCTAAAGTACGTAGACATATGGGGAATGAGTTGCTCGATAAACGGGATTTGTATTGGAATTTCTTTGGTGGTAGTGAGATATTCTACAAGATTCATAGCAGCTGTGTACATTGGGATGGTTTCGCACCTAGGCATTGCTGGATAGATAGATGTACTTGATCATCTTATCCTTGTGGCAAACACATTCAATTTATGTATCGTCCTAATTGTGAAGCAGGATAGCTGCATGATTTTGCCATTTTATTCAGCGTCGGTCCGAGTCGGGGACACTATTGTCATCGCTCATTTGGCAGATAGTGAACATTTCATTGCAGTAAGTTTTTTCATTTTTATTATTTATTTTTTTGTGATTGTTTATTAACATGGTTATTATTTATTATTTTGTTTTTTATTGCAGCTATACATGAAAATAACTTTCCCTTACGAATAATGGTCGTGGTGGTGTCAGAGTAATATGAGTAGCTGAAATGTTCCTTTGAGTAATCGTTTAGCAGACTGGCACGAAGTGTATGTCAGAGAATTTCCTCCAGTATATGGTCCTCCTAATATAAATGTAATTAATTGAGATATTACTTATAATATTTTCGCTTAGAAGATGGTCACTATTGATGTTTTACTTTGTAATATATCAAGCAATACTTACTTTTTTTTAATCGACCGAAAAAAAAATTAGCAATCTAAATATGGAAATAAATATGCAATAGAATCAAATACATACTAGAGTAGCAATACAACATACGAAATACATAATAAAGGATAATGATAAATGAACCTTAAGTCTAAAAATAAAGGTCTTGGTACATAGGGACAATCCTCGAGATCTCTAAAAATCTCACATGTCTAGTAGTGGGATCATCAGGATCATTATCGCATATGGATCTAATGCATTAAAGATCATGCAGTCAGAATTTGAGGATGTGTTAGGTAAACTGAACCGGAAGGAAGTCTATAGGGATTCTGAATTCGCGGGTGGGTCTGGAATAGATACCAGTCTATGTAGTGAGCTATAGTAGCATAAGAAGGCATCTCAAGCCATCTCATATACTCTGGATCTATGCAGTGGCTCGCCGAGTCATCTGAGTAGGCGCATACAAATATGTGCTCCACCAAATACCTAATCTTCGTGCTAGCCTGTCGACGATGCTCACGTAGTGCGATAGTACAAGGAGTGGGAATGTCCTGCAATCAATCGAACTGCCGTATACATCTCTCAAGCATGTATAGCTCCACAATATCAAAGAAGGCTAATGCTCCTTGGTATGTGGCAAATCGTACTCCCTCTATCTCCTGAGCCGTGAATGTTATCCACTGAACTTCTACCGCTCTCATGGTATCTAACCACAAACGATATTCCAACATAGAACCATCATGTATGGTCTTGGGCAACTCAAATTGCTGGATATACGGACTATGACTAACTGCACCCGCTCTCACTGGCGATGCAAATATTGAAAAATAGAGGTATATCTATGCCTAAAAATAAATGTCCTACAAACATTAATATAATACATATACGAATTATAAAATCAGACTTAGTATGTAAAATAAATCAATATACATACCTCCAACAGTGAGTAACGTCCCTCTAAGTCTCTCGCATCAGCACGCGATGCTTGACCCAAATTTCTGTGAAGCTATGCCAAAGGCGTAGCACCCTAAGCCATCCTACTGCATATCCGAAGGTTCTTCAGTAGAGGCCATAGCTGATAAGGAACAACGTTCAGACCGCTCTTGTCAGTGAATATGAAAGTCCCGATCACGGATAGCACGTAAGAGGATGCTCTAATATCCATAGGAAGGTTTAGATCATCACCAGTTGCTGAAATAGATCCCATAGGAATCCCACGTTGAGAATCACATCTGCCAGTGAGACTAATGCCAAGGTCTGCTTCACTAAGGCGATGAGCTGCACCTGCGGCATATTCTCACCAATAGCAGCATCACCGTAGGCAGGTATGCCGAGAATGAGCTCTACATCATGTAGAGTAATAGTCATCTCACCGATTAGCATATGGAATGAGTTGGTGTCCGGCTTCCATCTCTCAACAAACGAGCTCAAATGTGCACTATGTCAGTGCTGGAAAATATAGGACTGTAGATGGACATGTCCTGATATAGTTCCTAGTTGTCTCACATCAGGATCACTTGGTATCTATGAAGTAAGTGTAGAATGACAGCCACGTAACCTCAGCGTAGGTTGCTCCTGCATTTTATAATAGTAAAAAATATACAAAAACAAATTATAAATTTCAAGACAATAGATTTAATTAATTAAAACACTATAAAATAAAGTTAAATGCATATATTAAAAAATTGTAAAACGTTCCTCTCCGCGCCAAATGGCAACGTCAATATGTCCTGTGGATCCTGTGGACCTGTGGACATGAGAGATGGTATGATCTCTGGATCTTGTGGACCTCCAGGAGCTGGTCCTCTCTGTATACAAGAATCGCCATCACCCTTCCTCGTCTTCTTCTTCCCAGCACTCGAACCTTCAGCAACGTCTGGCTCAGTACATCGTTTTGATGAAGGTCATGACTGTCTCACAAATCCCATCACAGATCTTGCCATATCTCGCAGAAACCTGACTCATTTCCCTCTTTCAAGCCTACTCCTTGATGAAGGTGGACGAACTTCAGCAATCGTTCCCCCACCCCCCATGTCAACGTCATCTTCTCCCTCACCCTCTATGTGCTCGAACACATCCTCTAAGACGTCTCCCTGATTATCCATGCCATCTCTTCACCACCCTCATCCCTGCCATGCTCTCTCGACCTAAGTGTATAAGAAGACACATGTAAAAAACTCCCATAATAATCCACGTACTGGCTGCTTTAGGAAGAAACATCAAGAAATCCAGACACAGCTCGTCCAAAAATGACGAACCCAACTGCAGATCTACAGGGCCTGTACCAATGTGCTGTACTGGAAGCTGGTAATAACTAGGCTGACTAGATGACCCATACGGGAAATAGGAAGATGAGAGTAGGCGGTGGTAAGGAGGTTGTGAAGATGACTGATAAGGCAGTGGTATATAAAGATCGCAAGGCATACAAACCCTATTCGGGATAGGAAGAGGCTCTATCGAAGTCCCCGGACCAACAGGATCAACAAGGGTAGGAGTAATAGGTATGTCAGAAACGCTATGCTTATCCTAATCCCCGGGATGAAGCTGTGACCATGAGTACGATCACTCCTATCTGCCACAGACCCTAAATCATCTCTCTGTTGTCTCTGCTGCTCATGATCCCTCTAAATGAATTTTAAAATAACCATAATTATTATTATTTACTTTTTATCTAGAATTATTATATTATTATTATAATTTTTATTATTAATTATATGCTAAAAAAGGAATTTACTAACTAAAATTATTATTTCCCATTAAATATTATTATTTGTTATTCTATTATTCGTTACTTTTTTTTTTATTTTTTAAAGGTAATCCCTAAACTAAAAACAATTAAATAATTCAAAAACATTGTACAGTGATTATAAATATTAATAAAAGAATTAAAAAGTAACATAAGAAATTAAGACATTAACACTAACATATACACATTATAATATAAATTAAATAAAAAAATAACATGATGATATAAAAAAATTTATACAACAAATTAATAAAAAAACAATTCGTTTAACAAAAAAATAAAAAATTAAAAAATGAAAAACCCCACGCTAGGCTTTGGTGCGACCATCCGGTATCCGGCGCCATCGATTGGCGTGAGTGTCCATCAGTCGACGCCATCGCTTGGTGCCACCATCACAAAACCAGATCCATCCTTCCGTGCCATCGGTTGGCACCACTCCTGTGCCATCGGTTGGCGCGAACATCATTGCTCTCCACGCCATTGGTTGGTGCCAGCGAACAGTCAGTCATGCCAACTGGTATTTTTTTATTTTTGGTACATTTTTTTAAATTTTAAAAGTTTAAAAACGTAAATAAATGAGTGTAGGACGATATACTAACTTTTTTGACAATTTTTAAAGGTTGGATTTGATCGGATTGTCGTTTGAAGTCTTCGGGTGTCTTTGAAAAGTTAGAACGAGAGAGAGAGTGTGTTTGGTTGAAAATGAAATATTTTTCGCGCGTAAATTTTGTATTATAGTGCGTAATTTATCGACCCTCATGTTTGGATGGTAATTAGATATATTTTTAGTTTTTATTCTAATATTTAGATTTCTCTTTGAATGTGTCTGCTAGTAGGGGAGGTTTAAATCCTCTCCAAACTTAGTGATTCTTACCGTTTGAAACTGTAAGTCCTCGTAAACTAACAGAGTTTTAGTATACTTTAAAGTCAATTTGACTATATCAAACTTTCATATTTGAATTCAAGTATACATCCTCATCTTGTACTAGCTCAATTGACACAAATATTTTATGTATTTTATTAATGAAATGATGGATGATTTAAAAAGAAAAAAAAACTAATGTTGTTGTTAGAATTTTTTTTTACTTTTTTTTAAAGGAAGTTGTTAGAATTAATTACCCTCTTCTATTATCTACTTTTATGAAATTTTTAGGTAAAGACAAAGGTACAATTTCCTTTATTTGAGGTTATCGCCAGAATATAAATATATATATATATATATATTACCTAGTGAATTGATTAATAATGTAGGGAAGAAAATTACTCTTTCCATTTTATTTATTTATCACGTGATGAGAATTTCGTAATTTTCTTACTTATCACGTTGTGGTTTTAAAAATATTAATGAACTTTTTTTATTATATTATCTCATTAATAACAAATTCTAACATCGTTTTATTCTTCTAACTTAAAAATTAGTAGAAATAATAATTAGGAGAAAGAAAAATTTTGAATGGCATTTTAATTTACACTTAGAAAAAATATCTAAAAATTTGTATTTTCTTAAACAGTTTAATATCCAAAATGTGACAAGTAAAAAAAATAGAGGAAATAAGTATATATAATTAAGAAGGATTTGTCTAATATGTACCTCTATAACATATCTATAACATATGTTAATATAAATAAAATTTATTATATATAAATAAATTAAATCATATAAAATATGTGTTTCAAATTTTATAAAATATAAAAACTAAACAGAAATTATTAGATCGTAAGGAAACTTATTTTCAAAATTAAAAAATTAATCTTACATTAATATATATATCGGTACTCATTAGACCAACCAAATTAAGAATGCATAAACAATTGGAAAATAATGGTACTAACCAATTAGAGGTGACATACATCTCATCATCGTGCGCATTTTATTCCCTTGCTTTCCAGCAACATCTATGTGTTCTAGATCAGGAAGCCTATCAAATTATCGTTAGTGGTCTTATGAATTTCCTTATCCACTAAATAAAATTAAGTTATATTTACTTTACTCTTCAAACTCTTGAGGGAAAAAGGACCATACCACTCTAAGGTCTGTTTGGTTTAAGAAATTTGATGGAAAAATAAAACACTAATTTTTTTTAATGTTTTTCTTTTAATTGGTAATAAAAGAAAATGTAAAGAAAAATATGATAAAGAAATTAGTAAAGAAATTTTAATTTTAAAAAATGAAAAAAAATTTCCTTACAAAAGTATAAGAAAAAGAAAAATAAAAAGAAAAACTATCTCTTGAGGGGTATTTTCATGGCTAGAATATTTTTATTCTTTATTTTTTTAATTATGCAAAGTATTACTAATTTTTTCTTTTTGTCTTAGAAACCTATTGCTACTGCTTTTTTTCTAGAATATTTTTATTCTTTATTTTTTTAATTATGCAAAGTAGTACTATTTTTTTCTTTTTTTCTTAGAAACTTATTGCTACTGCTTTTTTTTTTCTTTTTGCTAAAACGACTTTTTTTGGGATAATTTTTTGCTAAACGACTACTATCTGGTACTTATTGCTACAAAATGAGAATCTTTCATTTTTTTTGGTAATATTTTCGATTTTAAATTGGTTCGAATAAAATTATATCAAAATAATCTAATTATGTGAATTTAGTTAAACGTTCATGAATTACTCTTTTTTAAATTAAATAATAAATTTTGTTTTGAATCAAATCTAATCGAGGAATCAAAATAAAATATTAATTTTGGTTAGATTTGATTCAAAATCGAATTTATTATTTATATTTTTTAAAAAAAATTTATTTCATACACGTTTAATTAAATCAATATAATTTAAGTTATTCTAATTCAATTTTATTCAAATTCGATTTAAATCAACCACAATTAAAATTTTGAAACGAAATCGAATGCATATCTCTAATCAAAGAATAAATTAATCAATTTTTTTTAACTGAAAAAGTAAGATTAAGAATAATCTTACCACACATATACATATATAATTTTTTTAAAATTTCCATCTTAAATTATCATAAACCAGTCAAGAGAAATTATTTTCCCTATGAATTTCCTTAATCAACCAAACATAATGTGAATTTTCAATTTTTAAGAATTGCATTTTCTCTTTTTCTTTTTTTGCTTTTTCTCACCAAAATTCTTGAACCAAACGTCACCTAACTATTAAAAGTATTTCAGCCAACTTCAATTAACATTTCGACCTTCTAGGAATTTATGGGTTTTGAAAATTTCAACTATACACAGTTATTGATTTCAATTTCATAGATGCAAATTCTGAACTTCATTTCACTACAATTCAGACGAGAATTCGGAATAGAAATAACACTTTCGGGTTTTTTTTTCTTTATATATGCCATCCATCAAATTTGGCACTAAAATAGCCCAAATTTTTTTTTTTTTTTTTATCTTTATTCTGGCCATAACGTATAATGGTTGTGCGTTATCATTATTAATAACGCACAATTATTGTGCGTTATCAGCTAATTACGCTTACCCCTGGTAATCTGCCGATGTGGCGGATAACGCACAACCGTTGTGCGTTATGACCAAGCAATAACGTACACTGGTTATGCGTTATCTGCCACGTCAATTTTTTTTTTAATTTTTTTAAAAAATGAAAATTTCTTTACATTTTTATCAAAACTTATAATTATATAATTTATTTAAAAAGACTGTATATATAATATTTAACTTATTTTAAGCGTATTTATTATGATAATATTTATATCATTTTCTTGGAAAATATATTTAACTTTAAACCATTTCATCTCAAGTTATTTGAAGAAGTAATGCTAAAGATATTGTAAAAATTTAGAGTAATGATGTAGTAATTAGAAGAAATTGAAAGAAAAATTTCATTAATAGAAACTTATTTATTACAACAATTTCAAGAAAATGGCAAACTTATACATTGCTCGGTCCAGGGTTATTACAATTTTTTCTATTATGTCCCGGCATGCAACATTTACCACATCTCGGGGGAGAATCCGGATTTCTATAATCCATTTCCCCCTGAAATCGCTTGCCCTGTTTCCTACCCCGTTCATTTTTCATGTTTGAAGGATAAAATATTAAATTAAAAGGAACATCCCTCCAAAAGTTTTCACTCAAGACCGGATGAAAATTCGTTTGGTAAGTTCTTCTGTACGTTATGTTGCGAATATATCTCCGACACCTAAGTATCTGCTCTTGACCCATTTTCTCTACACACTGCAAGAACATGAGAACAAGGCAATGTATATGTTTGCCATTTTCTGCAACTACATGATTTATTATTTATTCGCAATGTATAGACGTTGTTGCCCGTACCAGAAACCTGGATCGGAGATTCGACCATGTATATTCCTTCTCGCAGATTGTAAGTGGTAACTTTGTGTTATCTTGATTTCATTTCAATTCGCAAGAACTTGTCAAAAATTCGGGTTGGAAATAAATGTAGACAATTTTCAGCCTCTTCACGGTGTTGGTGAAAGTACTTAACTAGTTTGTTGAAGATTAGTTCAACCAGGGCTTCTAAAGGTAGGACCCTAACTTTTTTCAATACATTGTTAAGTGCTTCAGAAATGTTGGTTGTCATGATACCGTGTCTGTGCCAGCCATCATGCAATAGTGTCCATTTCTCTGGGTCCAACTTCATCAAGTATATGTAAGCATCCACATTTCTTTCTTGAATATCTTTCATTACATGGTCAAATTTCCATTGTTTAGATTCTGTTCCGGCCTGCCACATCAAGCTTTTTAGGTTTGTGTTCTTAAAAGTCTTGTTAAAATTTGCCCGAATGTGGCGTAAACAAAACCGGTGAATTGCAAATGGTGGTTGCCATAAAGATTGACTTTGAATAGCAGAGAAAATACCTTTGTGGCGATCAGAAATGAGGCATACGTGGTGATCTTTGACAATGTATTCTGGCAGGTTCTTAAGGAACTAATTCCAACTTTCGGAGGATTCCTCATCAACAATTGCAAAAGCAAGTGGGAACAAGTGATTATTGGCGTCCCACGTACTTACAATTAACAACACGTCCTTGTATGACCCCCTTAGGTGTGTTCCATCCATAGAAATCACCGGCTGACAATATGGAAATCCGTCCATACATGGCGAGAAACACCAGAAAATAAATTTGAAAACATAATTAGGGGGACTACTTGTTCTGTGGTGCAAAAATTCGTACACAGTCCCCAGGTTTAAATCCTGTACAGATTATAAGTATTTCGATAAAATATTGAAGGTTGTCGCCCAGCTACCAAAGACCCTCTCAATGGCAAATTTTCGAGCATACCATGCCCGCTTGTAAGTACAACTCGTTTGAAACAATACCTGCACTTCTTGAATGATATTTGACATAGGTATCTCAGGATCGTTGGCAACTAGGTGTGATATTGAAATTGAAATAAATTTTGAGGACAAGTTTCTGCGCTTGTTTTGTTCAATTTGGACAAGGTATGTGTGTTCTTTTACTAATCTGGTTATTTCCCATCGACTGTGCGTTGCTTTCTTTTTTACATGGATGTACCATGAACAGTAATTATCATCACTGTGATGGTAACATTTTGCGGTCCATGTATCATTTTTACTTTTCACAACTCGGTATTCACGTCCCACACTGATGGACCACTTACGAACAGCACTTATTGCCTGCACTTTGTACACTCCAACTGGGACCGATAACCGGCAAACCCTCTATCTCTAAACCCCATAATACTTGCACATCCAGAAGGATTATTGTGACTTCACCACAAGTCATGTGAAATGTGTGAGTCTCCGGTCTTCAATGCTCAACTAATGCGGTAATAAGAGCATGGTCGAGCCCAATGTAACCACATCTGAACACTCCCCCTAAACCAGTCCTGTCAATAAGTTCTATCAAACTACAGGGAGCCGTACTGTAACACTGCAATAGATTGTGACCGAAACGCCTACACTGAAGATCAGACGAAAATGGAGCAAATGGCATCAACAAGGAAGACCTACCACCTGAGGTAGGACAACTTACCGTGGACACGGACGGTATATCCTGGAGCCATAAATGCAGCTCAAATAGAACCCTACCGGTAACGGTAGGCTACCCCTACCGTCGATGGTAGTTCCCAGCGAACCGTACCATGGACGGAAGGGTTCAACCTATCATGCGCGGTAGGCCCCAGCTTTAGCAGTTATAATCCGATTTTAACTCTATTTTGATGAAAATTTTCCTCTATTAATAGGTAATTCCATCATTATGGAAAAAACGAAGGGAAACACGTCTTATGGTCCCTACTCCATCAACCCAGACCGGTGCTCGTGCTGTCTTGTCAAAACATCAGGGACTATGGGACCCGGATGCACGTGGGTTTGGGACTTCTTCCATCTACACTATTTACAGTTTTAGTTTCGGTCAATATCTATAAATTAAAGTAAAAATTTTTAAATAAATTATAATTCCAAACTCTTTAAGGTGTGTTATTTATGGTACAAATTTTAGGGTTTTAGGCTTTGTATGATTTTTAATGTGATACTCCCAACTCTGCCACTAGGTCAACTGCGACTGAGTAGGATATCTGCGTGCCTCTCGGCACTAAACTATAAGTCTAAAACCCAGAGCATAACCCCCTGGGCAACACTTAGAAGTATATATACAATATGCAGTGGAAAACTAAATAATCTGAACACTAAAAAAAAGGCGCTCAAAATATAGGGTTCAAGAAAACTTCTTATCTTATGTAATTCCGATACAAATATAGAAATTCTTTACAGACGGCTCGAGTACAATAGAGTAACACAATAACATGTCCTTCCGGAGAGACTTGAACCAAAATTCCATGCCTAAAACTTCAACAGTTTATTGTATCCCTGGCCGTCCTGAGTTAATCTGAGAAGAAAACATGATACGAGCCCCAAAACGAGGCCATCAGAACCAAGTTCCAGCATCTCGTAGCCAATACGGCTAAACACCATACGAGCGCTCGATTACAAACAACCGCACTCCCATATCACTGGTCAAAACAAGCTACAGACTCCTGGAGCACCTACCAGGTTTGCCCTGGGGCCAACCTCAGCTTCGAGCCCCTCCTGGCTCTCCACTAGGCGACCATCCCACCGCAGAGCATGATGCGATGTCCACGTAAATACCGATTGGGCCACGCCCTCCAGGTACTATGCCCCTCTTCAAGTGGATCTACCCATAGAGTCAAAAACCCGTCCACGTCATCGGAAGAGGCCGTAATATGGGGGACTAGCCACGTACAGTGCAATCCGCTAACGCATCCGTTCACTTGATTTTCACCAAACTTTAACCCTGGTCGGAATGAGGTTTTCATATGTATTTACAAATCGAAAGGCCAATTGCCCGGCCATCATAACAGATTCAAGTCATAAGTATTTCAGAGCACCAAAAATCCTCATCCGCTAGTCATCATATTCTTATGCAAATTTCACAATTATGCCAATGTCAGGCCTATATTCATGCATGTTGAAACATGTAAATTTTCAGGAACAAAGCATTCTCCAGCTTATGCAGATTTACAACCATGCCATGTTTACATTCATGCATGCCAAATCATATAACTTTTCAAAAACAAAGTATTTTCCAACTTATAAATATTTCCAGAAAACCTGTGTACAGACTAGTTCTTTTTCACAATAATAATAAACTGTTTTAAAAGACAACACCTATATGGAGCACCGCACCTATGCATTTCTAATGAACATGTGACACATCGTGAAGAACATCTCCAATTAACAAAAACATGGTACGTTATACCGTTTCAAAAATAGTAGATATTTTATGATAAGTTTAGAAACCATATTTATATAGCCCGTAACTTTTGAAATAACATATTAAAACAGAGTTTGTGGACTCACCTTGATGCAGATCTGGTGCTAAGATCCTACAAAATAATAATACAAAAAAATGCTTAATACCTGGGTCCCGATCAAATTGCCCTAATCCTTAAATAATATCAAAATCTTGCAAAATAAACTTAGGATGTATATATATACCTATCTAGTGATATATGTATCCTTATAATAATTCTTTTAAAAGATCGAAAATCCTATACTCTTAAAATATATATACTCTCCCAAGAAACCATAATTAACTATATACTATATACTAAAAATCTATTAAAAATATTTAAATCCTAAACTATATATATATATATATAGTCTAATGAAAAGAAAGGCAAATAATAATAATAATAATAAAAAGAGCATGCAAAGGACTTGCAAACTAACCTCAATTGGAGACTATTATGGCTGCCCAAAAAAAACTTAAGGAAGAAAAAAAAAAAAAGAGACTTATATATATGTATATGACTGCCAAATGCTAGAGAAAAAGAAAAAAAGAAAAAGATTTATGACCTATATATATATATATATGCCATAATGGAGGTTAGAGGAAGGGAAAAGAAAAAAGAAAGAAAAGAAACGAGAAGAAATTGTTGTGGTGGCAGGTAGGTGTAGGAGGTGGTGGCAAATTTCTTAGTTGCTAAGTTTGAAATCCTTATATGAAAATGTTAAGTATTTAAATTTCTAAAATATACACATTAGGTATTAAAAATAAAATCCACTTAAAGGCACTTATAAACCTTAATAATAAAACCTCAATATAATAAAATTTTATTCTTATTCCTAAGTATCCCAAAATACCACTAAGTGTCACAAACACTATATTCCACCAATATAGATCCAAACTCTATTTTCATTATGTCCATAATTTTAAAGTCATGCTAGGTGTTTACGGGGTAGGGCGTTACATTTAACATATCAAGTTTATTGTTTTTAGGGTTTTTAATGTTTTCATAATTTATGGTTAACTTTTAAAATATTAAGATTTTAGGGTTTTTAGGGTTTACTGTTACAAAGTTTTGAGTTTTACAGTTTAATGTTTAAAATATTAAGATTTTAGGATTTACTGTTATAAAGTTTAGAGTTTGACGGTTTAATATTTAAAATATCAATTTTTTGGTTTTTAGGGTTTACTGTTATAAAGTTTAGAGTTTTACAGTTTAATATTTAAAATATAATTTTTGGATTTTTAGGGTTTATTGTTACAAAGTTTAGAGTTTTACGGTTTAATGTTTAAAATATTAAGATTTTAGGGTTTTTAGGGTTTACTGTTACAAAGTTTAGAGTTTGACAGTTAAATGTTTAAAATATCAATTTTAGGATTTTTAGGGTTTAATGTTATAAAGTTTAGAGTTTTACGGTTTAATGTTTAAAATATCAATTTTTGGGTTTTTAGGGTTTTTAAGGTTTTTATAATTTACGCTCTATTATTTCAATATTATGATTTTTCGTTTTTTGGGTTTAGTCCCTATATATATATATATTTCTTTTTTTAAATAAACTTCTTCATATTGATAATGGCATACAATTAATTATTAAACCTTAAATTTCTAAGTTTCGTTTCTACTAATTACAAAGCAAATTAAGTGAAAAAAACCCAAATTCCAAGTCTCCATCTTCTCTACTAAAAAACTTACAAGAAAGATGCAAAATAATGATCTAAATAAATAAAAAAAATTCAAATAATCATAAAGTAAAGTAAAAAAAATTACCTAATTATCAAGATAAATTCATTAAAATAATTCATCACCCTAAAATCACTTTTGCAATACAAATCACAACTATATACATAAAATGTTCGAATTTGCACAAATTTGTCAATAACAACAAATTTAAACATAAATCCAAACCCCACTTTCACAAAAATAAATTAATTCAAATTAACAAATAATCCAAATAAATTTCATAAAAATAGTTCAAAAATAACAATCAACAAACCCAAATAAATAATAATTAAAATGATTACATAATACACTAAATAATTTAAATAAATAAAAACCTACCGAAAATAAAAAATGCACCTTCGTACCGATAAACTCTATCTACCGTTTTCCACTCCAGAACTCTAACAACCTTCGTACTCCAAGGAAAGTCTCACCGATTCAAACTTGAATTTCAAAAATTGAACTAAATTTTTACTGTAAATGTTGAAATAAAATACAAAAGTATAAGAAGAAGAGAAGATAAAGAAGGAAGGAAGAAAATAAAAGGAAGAGGAAAAGGACTTACCAGCAGCGGCGGAACAGCGAGAGCGGTGGCACACAAAGAAAGAAGAACTGGATGTGTTTCAGTAGGGAATGATGAAAACTTTTGGGGAAGAAGGAAGAAAGAAGAAAGAAGAAAGAGAAATAAAAAAGAAGTAGGCGTCAGGAATAAAGAAGCAAAGAAAAAATGAGGAGGCGGCGGGAAGAAGGAAGCAAAGAAAAAAGAAGGGGGCAGCGGAAAGAAAGAAGAAAGAAGAAAGAAGAAAGAAGGAAGAAGGAAAGAAAAAAGAAGGGGGTGGTAGGGTTTATAACGTGATAACGCACGGTCATTGTGCGTTATCAGCAATAATAACGCACAATGGTTGTGCATTATTGTGACTGATAACGCACAATGGCTGTGCGTTATCGCCAACTCGATGCCACATTAGCTCCACGATTAAGCCACGTCTTTAAGCACGATTGTTAATGCGGGTTAATACGGTTATTAGTGATAATGCACAACCATTGTGCATTATCTCAGGTGATAACGCACAATGGTTGTGCGTTATGGCCTTTCCAGGAATTAAAATAAAAAACCTGAGCCACTTTAGTATCCATTTTTTGAAAATGAATTAAACAAAGAAAAAAACCCCTCTTTCGGGTAGTAATTATATGCTGCACTTAGATATAGATTGCTTGACAAATAATTTACTTAGGAAAATTCAACCTATTCTTGATGGTGATACTTAGATATAGAGAATGTAGGTTATATGTTCTCTTATTTTGATTGTGTGTTTTCGTACTTCTTGAATTTTGGCTCCCCTCTATTAATAATATTATACTCGAATTAAAAGTAGCTCGAGACTTCCAGTTAAAATTTGTTAGGATAAAAAAATTTGAGAAATTAGAAGATTAGTTAGGCGAATGTTTCTTAAATTTCTTTCTTCAATGACTCAATAGAATGATACGGAATTCGTTATACCATTTTATATGCTATTTTATGTATCACATTCATTTTATAATATATTTTTTTTTATGGTTTATCTTTTTTCTTAGAATTTACCTTTTATTTATTAAATTTTATTAATACAATATACCAAATTAAAATGTGGTACTAAGAGTGGTACACAAAGTGGTACAAGAGATTCGACCCCAACAAAATTTGAATTTCTTAATCTCACATTGGAAGGTTTGAAAATTAGGAAGAGGAGATAAATTGGTTGTCCTAGGTCTTTTGTACGAGTTGCTTGTGCCCAATTCATGAGTGAGTTGCTTTGGAAAGATTTGTAATTTTTTCCTTGCAAAAAAATTACACGAGTTTGTAATTTTTTCTGTGCAAAAACTTATAGAAAGGGATGTTTTGTAATTTTCATTGTGCAAATACATAGTATAAGTTTTATCCTTTTGAGTAGTGGATATAGATCTTTGTTGAGAGTCGGAATCACGTTAAATCCTGAAGTTTTTGTTTTATTTATTCCTTTCTCTCTGTCTATAGTTTTGTGTATACTTTCGCTACCAGATTCTCAATAACTGGTATCAGAGGTAGTTTCAATCCCAACAAGATCCAGCTTGCTAGGAAATTTTCTGCAGTAATTCCAGCCATGTTTTCGAAGTTTTATGGAGAGTTTTTATCTAAGCTATGACTTATTGTGAGCTTAAATTAGTGCCTACTGTTGATTTTGTGTTTTAAGAGTCATTTCTAGTGATTTTGGAGTAGAAATTGGGGATGTTAACAGGGCAGGTCCAATTGGGTACTTACCTGTTCTCAATCCATTTTTATCTGTTTGATTCCGGTTTGATTGGAGACCCGAGTGGGAATGGGAATAAATTTTGTACTCAAACTTGGGGATGACTTGGGGGCGGGGATTAGATTCTCCCCATCCCCACCCACCTCCACTTACCCATCGCCACCCATTCCATTATATGTATATATATAATTTTTTAATAAAATATTAATTTAAATAGTAAAGAAAGCAAGGAAAATACTAAACTATTTTTATTTTGCTAAACAAAAATACTATAACTAATCGTTCATATGATATTTAGTCAATCTCTCTTAATCTAGTTTCGGTCTCGATATTTATTCTCAATTTCAACTTCGAGTATCTAGTCAAGTCGTAGATGATTGAACTAACTTATGAGTTTTTTTTTATTGTCGCACATGGTTAGACTTTTTTTTTAATGAAAGGATTGTTGTATTATTTTTAAGTTTTTTAAATTCGTTTGATTTTTTTGCATGCATATTCTTATTATTTTGTATTTAACAATTTATTAAAAATAATACATATAATCCGTGCTTGGGTCTCCAATTCTCCAGTGGATTTGGCAGGAATGGATTGAGGATGAAGCTTAATTATGGAAGATTTTGTTAAGGATGGAAAATAATTTTATACCAAAAAACAAGAATGAATTTGGTAAGGACAAACTAGGGAGGCGGGCATGAGGCCTGGGGTTGATTGTCATTCCTAGTAGAACCTATAAATTTTTTATGCCAATAAGAGTGCTACAATTTTGCATAAAAGTTCTCTAGAAAATCCTGGTTTTCTTTTTTTTTTTTTTTAAGATATCATTTTTTAAGATAGAAATTATAACTATAAAGGTTTTATAAACTAAAAAGAAAGCTCTAAAGGACTTTTATTTGTATTTACATAATAATTTACTGATTTTTAATTAAATATTTCAATGTGATTTTTGTAAAGATATTTGAAAGATTGACATATTTGTGAGTTTAAGTTATTTTATGTATCCATGATCGTTCCCAATGAATGTTTTCTAAGTGAAATAGTGAGCTCACTTCAATGAATGTGATGATTAGTTTGACGTAGAGATCAAAGGCTACTCATGTGAGGATGAAGATTTTCAATGAGATTTATTTGAATTTCTTATTTAGGTGAAAACTTTAGCAATATATCTACCTATATAATTGTTTTGAAATGTTTTTAAGTTATACTTTGTAAAATCTTTTAAAAATTTGTTATCTTTGAATAATCGAATTTTATACTTTTTTTTGTAACTCTTTTTTTTTCTTGGTAATTCGTATTCGATATAAAGTCATGGTCAAGGTGACTTGAACTCAAAATATGTTACTTACCATGCTAAATAAAGATACACAAGGGAGGAGTCTCGCCATCAAACTACCAATTCGTTATCACTTTTATAAGTTATTTATGGAATAAGGTTGCATGCTTTTGAGGTTGGATGTATTTTAGTATGTTATATGTCCCCATACAATGGGTAACAATTAAAACACAATAATTTTTTTTTTTTATCAGTTATAATTTTCTCAAATATTCTATGAAATATCTATATATATTTATTTATTTTAAATAAACATATGATCATTCAATTTTTATGTCCAAAGATAAATCTTATAGGGGGTCAATAAATGCAACTCGGGAATTTATACGGATAACTCGAAAAATTTTCATTTTAAACATTTCACTTTCTCTCTCTATAAATTCTCTCTAACAAAAACAAAAACTTTCGACATTAAAGCAAACTTAGAAGAACATATGGATTCTTTTGAAGATTGTTTGCAAAAAAATGTTGGTTTTGAAGTAAGAAAATCAATTAATTTTTTTTTCCAGATTCTGGAGCACTTTCGCCCAAACGGGCGAAAAGTCCAAGCAACTTTCGCCCATCTAGGCGAAACTACACTGACACCTTCGCCCAGATTGGCGAAAGTTACTTGGACTTTTCGCCCCTCTAGACGAAAGTGGTCCAGAATTTTTTTTTTAATTTTTTTTCAGTTTAGGATATTCATAATTTTTTTAATTTTTTTTTTTTTTTTGGCATTGTTAATATTTTTGTTTTATGTTAACAGGGTAATGAAGATCCAAATACATTTGAAGAATTTTTAGAACCGGAAGAATATATTAATCATGGACATTTATTCACAATAGACCGAAAATTTAATTCGAAAGATGAGTTGGTGGACTGGGCAAAACAAACTACGATGAAAGCTAAAACGTATTTGATCGTCAATCGGTATCAGAAATCAAGAACATCTGACGGTCGACCATATGTTATATTGGCTTGTGAGCGTGAAGGTACAATTAGAAAAAAGATGAGACGATAAAGAAGAAGAAGTTCCAATCAAAAGGCAGGGACCTTATGAGACAAAAAAAAAATGTGGGTGTTCATTTAAATTAAAGGGAGAACAAATGGCTATAAGTGAGAATTAGCAATTGTTCGTACACAACAGGAGGCACAACCATAAAATAGCTGTTTACAATCATGGTCATGCTCAGGCTGCCAGACTTATGGAGAAGCAATTGCAATAGACTGAGCAGTTCAGGAAGAGTCATGTGCCGCCTCGTAATATCTTACGATTTTTCCGTGAACAAAAACGTTGGTTGTCCAGTTAGGTATGTTAGGGTGGAATTATTTTTAATAGTTTATTAAAATATTTTAGATTTGTGTTATTCCGTTAATATAACGAATTTTATGATATATGTAGTGCACAAAAAATATACAATGTTGATGAGAAGATTAAGAAGAATAGAATGAAGGGACGAAACATGGTAGAGTAAGTTTTTTCCTTAAGTGCAGAACGGGGTTACACGATCTTCTATAGAAACCGTGAGGAGAGCAACATACTAGTGATATTGTCGTTGCACACCTAACATCAATTGCAATGATTAGAACGTGGCCATATGTACTGATAATGGATACCACGTATAAAACGAAAAAGTAAGCTCTCTAGTGGATCATTGTATTATTAAATCTCTTTATTAATTTAAATATATATTGCTTTTTAATCATTTTTTTAAAATAGTGAAAAATGTTTTAGATATCGTTTAAAACAGTTTCCATTGTAATCATAAATTTTCCCCTTTATGAATATAATTTAGGTACAATATCCCATTAGAAGTAGGAATGACTCCAACTGGAAAGAACTTCACACTGGCAACCGCTTTTATGTGCAATGAACAGGCTACTACATACAGATGGGTACTTCAACAAATCAAGCATATATATGTTTCGTCTACTATGGCATCCGTGAACGGCTCAATTCTTAATGATTGTGAGCCAATCGTTATTGTTACGGATAGGAAAAGCGGACTCATGCCTGTGATTGATGATGTGTTCAGAAACTCATATCATATGTTATGTAGAACGCACATCAATCAGAATGTGTTGGCGAAGTTAACAGAGCTGATTAAAGATGAAGAGGTTGCACAACAGTTCGTGAATAGCTCGTGGCACAAATTAATAAATGAAATTGATGAAGCCAAATACAGTAGAAAATTGGAAGTTTTGAAGTCGAGGTGGCAAAGCAAGCCAAACTTTTTACATTATCTATTTAACAAATGGCTGAATCCACTGGCGTATAAATTTTGCAAGGTTTGGATATCTGAAGTGTTGCATTTCGGTGTTGAGACAACGAACCGTGCTGAGAGCGAACATTCGGTACTGAAGCTATGGCTCTCAACGTGTCATGGTGATTTGGACACCGTGTTTCTTAATATTGACTCTCTCATCGAAGGTCAAATTGCCGAGATAAAAACCTCATTGGAGATTTTCTAAACTTAAAGAAAAGTATGACGCGAAGAGTAATCCCATATTGAAGAATATAAGTAATATCATCAGTCATTTGGCTTTGAAGAAGATATGGCTTGAGATAAAGAGACCTGGGGAGATAAGTGATGATCCACAGAGTAAGTGTGGGCATTATTTAAGGAAGTCGCACGGTCTTCCCTGTGCATGTGAACTGGTTGGTAGGTACGTACATGCACTTTCGCTACAGGCAGAAAATATTTATATCTTTTGGAGAAAACTAGAAATTATGTTGACATTCCGAATATACATGAGAGAAACATGGATTCTGAAATAAGTGATGTCACCTCCATGTTAGAGGAAATAAGTACA
Source organism: Catharanthus roseus (assembly GCA_028651295.1). NCBI lineage: Eukaryota > Viridiplantae > Streptophyta > Magnoliopsida > Gentianales > Apocynaceae > Catharanthus > Catharanthus roseus. The sequence goes on from JAPQWS010000016.1 coordinate 12,028,195, forward strand.
GGTCCAATATTGAAAGTCAGGGAAGTGTGTCATCTCATCAAAGGTGTTATAAGTCCGGTGTTGCCTGACGATCCTTGTGCTCCATTGACAACCCCCCTCCCCACCCGAAACTGCAGTCACGAAGGGACGACGGAACACAAATTCAACCAAAAGGGATAAGTCTTACTGGGAACACGTGTCCATTGCACATAGGATAGGAAAGTCAAGCAATTCAGGGTCTAGTTCAGGAAGCGGTTCCAGTTCAGGGTCTGATCTTAGTCCATGTGCAAGAGGTAGACCTCCCCATTCTGGTACGGGTAGAGGTAGAGGACGTAATAGTGGACGAAGCAATTTATCTTCTGTTGTAAATCCGGATGCCCGTTTAATGCCATTTCCGTTCAGTGATGCATTTTCTGGATTCGTGTATGAGTTCATTCAAAACTGGAAGAATTTGGTAGGTGATGGTAATTGTGGGTTTAGGGTAGTAGCAAATTTTCTATTCGGGGATGAAACCAGTGGCTTGAAATTCGTAGAAGTATGTCTTATGATTTGCACTATCATATGAATATGTATGTTTCATTGTTCGGATCAGTGGAACGTTTGTATGAACTGATAAGGAAGACCTGCTGGGATGAGGGTTTGGCGCCTTATAAGCACTGGTTGGATACCCCTGATCATCTTTATGTCATTGCTAACACATTCAAATTTTGCGTGGTTTTAATTGCATGTTTAGGGTCGACCACCGTCCTTCCCCTTTACTCTAATATGGATTGCACTGCTGGAACACTTTGTATCGGATTCATATTGGACCAACAGCATTTCATTCAAGTATAAAGAATGTGTAATTGATAATCCTTTCGGTTTATTGTCTTGGTACTTTATTATTAGAATTTTTAGAGCTTCTTAAGTACTTTATGTTTTTCGTCTTATGGTTTTTTTTTTTTTGGAGTTATATAGTTGCATATGCGAGATGGATGGCCGTTGCATCCAATGCATTTGCAATGGCAATATCATCGAGATGTAGGGGTCAGTGGGTGTGGCATATCATTATTATGAACGGATTGCAGAGTGGATTCGGAGATCACGTACGGAATATCCAACACGGGATTATACTCATGTTGTTATTCCCTAGTTACATATATATTGTACGTTTAGAAATTATTTTCTTTTTATGTCATGGATTATTTTATTATTACATTAACAGTTTTCAATTTTTAGTCTTAAATATGTATTATTCCCTTTAAATAAAAAAAATAATTGTAGATAAAAAGATAAATATAAGAGAACCACTCATAACCCTAAATGCCAAAAAAAGGAAAAGAAATAATAAATTCCCACTGCAACAATAAATATAACAAAATACTAACTACCACAGTAATGCCTCGTAAGTAAATCCAACATCCTATCAAATTTCTTTTCCTTCCAGACATCCTCTTATCTAGCCTTACGGGCTATCAAATCTAACAGAGCTTGGGGTGGCATTGAGGGATCAGCTAGTACGTGAAACCCACAGAGAATATTAACGGGATTCTGTATCCGAGGGTGATTATGAGAGAGGAACTACTTCATGTAATCACCCGTACAGGCACTGGGAGGAATAGCCGGAACACTAGTCCAGGTCTCTGTCAATAAATCCGATGGTGCCTCGAGCCACAGTGCCTCCACAAATAAATTTCTCACGATGTACATTCTGTTGTTGGCGGGCCTGTGTGCCTCCTTAGATTGGATAAGGTGTGCAGGAATACGTTGCCTATACCCGAACTGTCTAACGACCCTGTCAGGCATATACGACTCAACACAGTTGAAGTATGCAATGAACCCGTGCCATGTGAAAACCCAACAATCCCGAATCTCCTGAAGTCTGTAAGGCGTCCAACAGTATCCCATGTAATATGCAGCTTTATCACTCCTGGGCAGTGTACTCCGCTAGTTAGTGGCAACATCAAATAGCTCCTGACCGTTTATCCCTCCACCAGTGAACCTTAAACCGAGATCACCTTAGATAACAGCTACCAACTGTTTCCGTGATAAATGCAGATCAACGGCCCAACCGTATGCAGGGACCCCGAGTATCAACTCTACATCATGTCGTGTAACCGTCGTCTCACCCCATGGCATGTGGAAGCTGTTCGTGTCCGGCTGCCACCTCTCAACAAATACTAATAATAATGCCGAATTGGGGTGTTGGAACATGCACGACCGGAAATGCATTAGACCTGTCCCCGTTGCCAATGAAACAACCTCTGCATTAGTAAGGCTCCACCCTGTAAGTGCCATGTAGCATGATCAGCACTTCAATAAACCACGACCCTGAAAATAAAACAAATCAATTTCTTATTAGCGTTAGATAATAAATCATAAAAAAATATACATATAATATAAATAGTTGAGAAATTACATACAAAAAAAATTTTAAAAAAAATTGACATGTAGAAGGGAGGATAAAGATAAGTACCTGTCCATGCCATATCGGGCCTACCACATGCTCACCGTATGATGGGATGAGCTCCGGGTCAACAGGAACTCCCTCTGTTGGGTCTGTCTGCTCCCAATCTGAAGCCTTCACTCTCTTCCTCTGTGTAGGAGCCGGAACATCACGAGCCTTATGGGGTCTTTTGTTACGAGACCCTAAAATCTTACTCATGACCGACATAAAACTGCCAGTCAACCCTTTTCCTTTCTCGTGATGAGGCCGCCCATCGAATCCACATACATATGCTACAGGTGCCAAAGGCACAGGTTGCTCCTCGTCTCCAGCATCCTCACCGTCATCATCATCATTGTCTCCATCACCATCACCACCATTATCAGCTTTCTCATCCTCCTCTCCCCTAATGTACAGGGATCAAACCCTGTCAGGCTCCTCGCCTAAACCCATATCACCCTCAAACCTCAAATCTGCGGACTGCTTCTCCATGAAAGGCTCAAAAGACGAAACGCCATAATCTCTGGTAGTATAACCATGTGCGCTATACGAAGAGTCAGGCTAGACAGTGCAAACCATCTGCTCAAAAAAATCTGCCCCTAACTGCCTCGCTGGACCACTAAACTCAATCAAATGCTCCTGAGCTGAAGATCTATATGGTATATGAGGACGTATAGTGGGAGCTACTAGGTAGGGATCATACACTGCGAGTAGTGGCTGTGAATATGGATGTGCAGATTCATATGCCTCATACAGTACAGGGGTGTGAGGCAGATGTGATGGGAGGGGAGGTCAAGATCTAAAAGGTACAAGCGGTGGTTGGGTAGAAGACCTGGGTGCACCTGTATCATAATGTAAACCAACAGGAAGAGGGGTAGGGGTAGACGGGAGGTCCGATATACTATGTCGCCCCCTCACACCTCTAGACGAAGCTGTGACAGTGCGACCCTGAACTCGACCTGTCCTGTCCGTGACAGGACCAAGATCATCATCTCATCTACGGCCGCTCGGTCGAACCATTTATTATTTATTCAAACACATTAATAAATATTTTTAATGATTACAACATTTAATTTTTTCTATATTATTTTATTACTTATTCTTATCGGGATAATATTATTTTATTTCTACTATTTTATTTTATTTCGTACTATTTACTACCATTTAATTTCTACTACTATTATTATTTTTTTATTTCATCACTAATATTACTTAGTAATAGTTATTAATTTACATATTCTTTTACCTAAACCCTAAATCCTAAAATCTAAGGCCAAGACTAACGATCAATTCAAATAACCTTCAATAGTTGAGCAATTACATAAAACACCTTCTCATAGTAAATACATAAATATAAGAAAACAATTTCAAACATGTAACATTTATTCTACATAAACAAAATTAAATAACATTTGAAATAACATTTATTATTTATTCTTAACTAGATTGACTATTTCATATCCATTATTTTTTTCTTTTACACTATTAATAATTATGGACAAAAAAGTAAAATAAATAAATAAAAATTAAAAAAAATTAGCTGCAGGTGACTTTCACCCAGGCTGGCAGAAGTCACCATACATTTTCGCCCAACCAGCGATTGTCCAAGCTCATGACTACTTGGTCTGGCGAAAGTGTCTTGTGACTTTCGCTTGATCGGGCAAAAATGCATGGTGACTTTCACCCAAGCTAGCGAAAGTGATCATTTCCGTAAAGAAAAAACTAAAAGTACGATTTTTTCCGAATTTAAAGCATAGTTTCATGATCTAAACCAATAAAATAGTAAATAAATGAGTATAGATTGAAGAACTAACCTTCTTTTTTAATTTGGACGGTCAGATCTTCCAAGATTTGTGATTGAAGTGAAGAGTCCTAGAAAGAGTTTAGAGGATTTTTTTTAGAGAGAGAAAATTTTTATGAAAAAATGAAATTTTTTGAATTTTTTTGAGTTATCCTTATAGATTTTTGAGTTGCATTTATTGACTCCCATCTTATATTGACAAAGTAGACTTTCCATCTTTTTATTAGTTGGAGTTGGTAGGAAAAAAAAGGAGAAAAAAAACTTCTTAATCGGAGATGTGAGTTCTCTTGGGCGGCAGAGTAATTGTTTCCTTTTTAGTATTTGAGAGTTATTGATTAATTTGAGAGGGATTGAAGGGCACAAAACTCTCAAACAGCAGTACAAGGCAGTCATGCAATATTAAAACCTCTCTCGAATGTCGTCGAATTAAAACACCAAAAGGGCAAAAATATCATCTCAGCTGCAGCAAAAGCAAGTTACACACGTGTTGGAGGTTCCATAAGTTATGTATTAATATTCCATAAAAATAGTATGCATGATCCATGATTTTTTTTCCTATTTTTTCTTCTTAATTCCCAATAAATTTTCATGAAACATTAACACAAACACATGAAACATATATTACATTACTATGGGAATAAAATGTTTTGTTGTGATGAGGTTTCATGGAAAAATAATGAATATTCTATATTCTTTGTTACAAATCCATGTTCCATGGGAACATAATGCATGTTACATGAGTTTGTGTAATATTCATAAAAATAGTATTGATATTCTATGTGTTCTATATTAATGTTCCACAGGAATATAATGTGTGTTGTGATGAGGTTTCGTGGAAAAATAATTCATGTTCCATGTTCTTTGTTGGAGATCTATGGAAATAGTATTGATATTCCATAGTTTATGTGTTAATGTTCCATGAAATATAATACATGTTCTATGAATTTTGTGTTAATGTTTCAACAAAATAGTACTGATGTTTCATGTTATGTGTTAATATTTCATGGGAATATAATATTTTGTTGATGATGAGGCTTCATGGAAAAATAGTAAATATTCCATGTTCTTTGTTGGGGATCCATGGAAATAGTATAGATATTCTGTGGTTTATGTGTTAATGTTCCATGGGAATATAATGCATATTTCGTAAGTGTGCGTTAATGTTTCATAAAAATAGTACTCCCTCCGTCCCAAATTTTTTGTCTCACTTTCTTTTTTCTTTCGTCTCAAATTATGGTCTCATTTCCTTTTATGAATGATAATTAAACTTTTAATTTCCTATTATGCGCCTCATCATTATGCTTCTTAACTACTAAATATCTTCATTTTCCAAGAAATATTAATAAAACACCCACTACTCCAATAACTTCACGTCTACATTGGTAAAGTTTCAAGAGAAATAGTCAACTTCATTTAATATGAAAGAAGGGTATAAAAGAGAAATAAAAAACAATTTTATTAGTCTAACTAAATTCCTTAATCCATGTGAAAAATGAAATGGGACCAAAGATTTGGGACGGAGGGAATATTTGTGTTCCATGAGTTATGTATTAATATTCCATGGGTGATGTGTTAATGTTCCATGGTGATGTGTTAATGTTTCATGAGTTATTTACGGATTTCCATGAGTTTTCTGCTAGGTTTGGTTTGTGATATTTCCATGTATTATGTGTTAGGTGAAACCACTAACATATAATTTTATCATCCACATTTACTGAAAAGGAAATACACCATGACTTAAATATTTCATGGACAATTACTTATGTGATTATAAAACTACAGTTATATTCTCATAGAACATTAGTAATTAGAATATGGAACTTCGGTGACATATAACTTTAAAACAAAAACACTACAATTACACAAGAAAAAATGATTTTTCCTCCTCATTTTCTCAAATAAAATTTTTTTCATAGTACTACATAGATTTACCTTGCATAATATATTGAAGACCATAAAAAATATAAACAATATGAAAGTAGAGCTACTACCGCCACTGGACCTTGCTGCTGTTAGAACACTGCTGTCACTGTTAGAACGTCATTACACCGTAACAAATCATTCTTTGAAAGGAAAAAAGAAAAAGATTGTAGTGATTTAATTAGAGATTTATGGATAATTTTATTAGAAAAGAAGATGAAAACGAATAAAAGAAAAAAGAAAAAGGACGAGGAAACAACATTGAAAACAAAGAGGATAAAAAAGTGCGTGTGAAAAAAATATATATTAACTGTCAATTTAAATAGAATGGTGTCGTTTCAGTGCACATAATACACCTTATAAGATGTGTTCTAAATGTAATATATAATTTTCACTTCTGACATGTAAAATTGAAGTATTTAAAAGAGGAGTGTTATTCCCCCATCAGACCACAAGCATGTTGGGGGCCGTCAAAATAAAGCATGGACAGCTGTAGTTGGTCACAGACATTTTCCTCTTAATCTAATCTGACTTTTGCGGTACTAGATTTGATTTATCCAATTGATGTTTTCATGGTTGTTTCCAATTCCAAAATGGTCCACCAAAATGAATGTTTTAATTAATTAACATTGCCATTTATAGCCTGGCAGTGCAAGCAAATTAAGCACAGACTTCATTTAATTAATATTACGTGTATCTGATTTCACTAAGCATTTTCTAAGCATATCTTTCTAACTTAATCTCTTCTCATCATCACTTAAAAGCAATAAATCTAACACTTAAAATATTGTGTACAAATTTCTACCCAAATATATATATATATATATTGTGTACCAATCAAAATATGCATATATATGGTGTTAAATTATTTGGAAAATTATGAAAGCTTGTTACAGAATTAGGATTGTATTTTGAGATTGAATTCAAATGAAGTTAAGTTATTGTAAATATAGGTGCACATACATTCGTTTGAATCAACGTAACTCAATTAATTCTTTGATTTAATGGTTGAATATCGACAATTGCAATGTAGGGATTTCACTTCTTTTGAGATTGGTCTCTGCAGATACAAAGTAAAAAACATTCAGTCCATCAAACCGTTAAATTACCATAATTTACATCTTGCATTATTTATCAGATCGAAAGTAAAGTTTTAAAAGTGAGAAATTCTGCCTTCTGATTTTAAGTTGTATGTATCTCCTAACCCTTTTCCCTCTCTCTCTTTCGAATAAGTTGGTGTTAGAAAAATGTCAAAATAAAATAGCTCCTTTCTCGTAAAGGGTACATTACAATCCTAATCTCTATCGATAAATAAAACTTGTTGGCTCATTGGACTAATTTGTCATCTAAATCCCTCGCTTTGTTTGACTCAAACATATATATATAGGTAAATGCTTTTTGGATTATTAGGCCAATACTAAAGCATTCTCTCTATTTTATTTCCTCTTTTCTCTCATTTTTTGTTTCCAAAGTGAGTGATCATCAATCAGAAGTGTAGAGAGAATATGAGCGTTATTATTCCAACCCAAAATGTTAAAGATGAACCAGTAGTTATAAACAATTCTTCTCCATTATTAATCCAAACCAAAATGGAAATATTTGTTCAAGTCCTACTCTAGAAGAAGAAGATATTATTAGCAGAATGATTGACATGTCCGTTGTTATAAATAGGACTTGAACATTAATATTAATGATTGACAAATAATATTATTTCACTTCTTTCTTTCTTCCTCTAATAATATCTTCTTCTTCTTCTAGAGTAGGACTTGAACATTCATAGTAAACATTAATATTATTTCTATGAAATCCTAACACAGAACTCAGGGGACTTGTATTAATAGAATATTAATACTATTTCTATGTAATCCTAACACATTACCCACAAAACCTCATCACAACAAAGAAACACTAACACAAAATCCAACAAACATACATTCTATTTCAATAGAACATTAACACATAACAATTGGAATTTCAATGCTATTTCCATAAAACTCTAACACACAACTCATAGAATATGCATTATATTTTTCCATAGAATTTGCATAATATTTTTATGCAATCCTAACACAAAACTCATGAAAATTCATCATAATAAAACATTTTGAATCCAAGAGGGAAGAAAAAAGAAAACCACAGCCGTTGAACATGCATTCTATTTCCATGGAACATACATTCTATTTCAATCAAAGTGTAACACATAACTCATGGAAACTTATTAGAATGCATGAAGAAAAACATTAAGAACTTGTTTAATTGGCATAGATTTTACAATTGGAAAATATTGTGATTCCTATTTATTAAATTCCTTTGTTTGTGAAATTACTTCTGGTTTTTGGAAAGGAATGTAATTCTTTGAATCAAGGATGCTAAATACTTGGGAAGAGAATACCAAGATGGAGGTGGTATTCAACTTTCCTCATGATTTTAAAATATTAAAATCTGTTAGGAGGTTAGGTGGTTAGGATCTCGATAAGGGTGTTGTAACTATAAGATATTATAGGTAATTGTTTCTGTAGTTAGTTTTCCTGATCTGTAAATCATTGTTTGTTCAAATATCACATTGAGTAATAAACACATCAGAAAATTCCTGCAAAGTTTTCCTACTGAAAACTTTATGTTATCAGAGCCAAGAAAGGATTTTCTAGAAAACCAAAAGAAGAAAATATAAGCTTTTTTTTTAAAAGAACACAACATGAATACACAGAGAGTGGTTAATACATCAACATCTGATAATGACGATTACGTCAATGAACATCTTCGAAAGGATGCATATTCTCTTGCATCATCAGACAGTCCATATTTAATAATCACACAAGTACAACTCAGGAAGGATAATTATGATGAATGGGTTAAAGCCATGAGATTGGCACTACGAGCTAAGAAAAAGCTCGGGTTTGTAGAAGGACAAATATCAAAATCAGAGTCTGGAACTGCAGAGGAAGAAGATTGGTGGACAATTAACACTATGGTCAGTTCGTGGATATTAAATACCATTGAGCCTTACATGCGAACTACCATGTCCTACGTAGAACGGTGTGACGAACTATGGTTAGAATTGAAGGAACGTTTTATGGCTGGAAACGCACCCAGAAAACATGTACTGAAGGCTACTTTGGCTAGCTGTAAGCAATCAGGTATGTCTGTCTCTGTTTATTTTGCAAAATTGAAGAAAATTTGGGATGAACTAAGTAACTACCAACAATTACCCAACTGTACTTATGGAATGATAAACGAAATTATTAAACAACAAGAGGAAGACAAAGTACATCAATTTCTTATTAGTTTAAATGACACAGTCTATGGCACAGTACGCTCAAATATTTTACAGATGGACCCAATTCCTAATATTAAGAAAATATATGCAATGATTGTGAAAGAGGAAGCACACAGAAAACTTGTCTGAAATACAGATACAGGAAGCGAAGTAGTGATGTTTGCCACCCCAAAATCAGTACAATGCACACATTGTTTCAAGCCAGGACATGAAGCCAAAAATTGCTACTTACTGGTTAGATTCCCAGACCGGCTGCCGGAGCACCGGTGGGCCGACCGGAGTTTTGACGGAGATGGAGGACGCCGAGGCCGCGGCAGAACCAGTTTCAACTGGAACAGAGACTGTGGCGGTAGAGGATAGAGTGGTCAGACCGGACAGCGACCTCCCACGCACTGGGCAGCTAACATAGCGGCGACACCTTCTTCCCTGGCGACACTCACCTGGACAGGGCAACCTTCGTCGGCTGGCGTCACAGAGGCTGAACACTGGCCAGATCCAGAAGGTGCGGTGCCCTTCTCTTCCACGATGTCTTCGGCCGATAACAGTCACGGCTGGGTAGCGGCCGCGTCGGCTGCAGCAATGGATGGTCCCGGATGCAGCGGCGCAACCCAGAAAATGGCCGTGGTTAAGACAGACCTGTGACGAGGTACAGCAGCAACAGCGGCAGGCAATGTCGAGATTCCAGGATTGTCTCCGGCACAGTGGCCATGACTCTGTATGAATTGAAGTGGCTCCGCCAGTTTCTCGCCAACTTCCATGTTCCAGTACGCGATTTTATTCCTCTTCACTGCAACATTAAGGATGCTATTTATATTGCTGCTAATCCTGTCTTCCATGAACAAATTAAGCACATTGAGATTGACTGTCACTTCATTCGAGATGCGTTCCAGGACGGATTGATTACTCCGACCTATATTCTTAATGCTTCTTAGCCAGCTGATATTCTTACCAAGGCATTACTTGACAAGTTGGGCATTTGTAATCTGCCTGCTCCAACTTGAGGGGGAGTGTTAGGAGGTTAGGTGGTTAGGATCCCAATAAGAGTGTTGTAACTGTAAGATATTATAGGCAGTAGTTTCTGTAGTTAGTTTTCCTGATCTGTAAATCATTGTTTGTACAAATATCCTATTGAGTAATAAACACATCAAAAAATTCCTGCAAAGTTTTCCTACTGAAAACTTTAAAATCATTAAAAACTAAATAATCTTTTATTTTCATCTGCTTCTCCTTCCCTTCAGGTCCAGTTTTAAATCAAGAATTGACACCTCCATTCTCTATTGATACGCTCATTCTTTAACCTTGACAAGATCTGAATAATTCTTCATCTATAATTCTCACTTTCTAATGAGGCAAGAGTTTGCCTTCTCCAAATCTCTCTTCCATCAACATTCAAATATTGATGAAGAAAGGGTATTTCTTCGGCAGAAGTAATTGATTGGATAAGAGATTGGAAGTTGCCCAGTGACCATTGGATGTATGCTCTGCAGAATTTGAATGGTGTCTGGTATTCCAGTGAATCTTAAGCAATTTTGTTTGAGCAAAACATTTTCATTGCATTATTTGTCTGCTAGAGTTAGTTTTCTTCTGAAAACTTGTTGATGAACTCCATAGGCCACAAGAACTTATTGGAGTTTCAGTCAATTCTGTTGTAAACTTATCTCTTTTCACAAGTGAATAAATACAAGATCTTAGTATAGTTTTTATATATTTTGAATTGTCAATTAATTAAAAGATTTTGTTTTGTAATATGTTATTTTTAAAGCTTTGGTTTTATTTGAATTGGGTTTTGATTTCAAAAAAGAGAGTTCTTTCTTATTGAGTTTCTGAAAGAAAAATATGATACTCGAAATAAAAGAAAAAAGTTTTTTTTTTCGAATTGAGAGTTGTTCTATGCTCAATCGAAATTCTTAATTCTCCTCAACTTTGTTATTCTTACAGTTACACTTCATTTGATCAAACATTTGAACATGTCTTCTAAAGAAGAAAAAAAACATTTGAAAATAATTCTGGTTGCTTTCCAATACACTCTAAACAAAGTAAAGTAATCTTATAGGATTCACATTTTATGGATTCACATTCCAAGTAATTAGATTTCTAATGCAACTTTACTTTCCGGTCAAACAAATGAAGCCTAAAAAAATGAAACAGACATTCTATTTCCATTGAACCTCAATATTATTTTTATAGAACTATAGAAACTCTTAAACTTCATCACAACAAAACAATAGAACCTGCATAATATTTTCATGGAACCCGAACACATTACTGTAGAAGTAAAACTAGAGAGAGAAAGAAGAGAGAAAGGGAAGACCAAGAGATTTGAGAATGCTTGAGTGAGTCCAATGCCTCTCAAGCTTTGTATATTTATAGCATACACCATACTATATTTACAATCAATTAATCAAGTTATAAATCTGGAATCAGATCAATATCTATAATTAAGCTGTACAATCAAAGATATATATAATCAACTAATTAATCAATCACCACTAATTAAGCAATCAAATCAGTTAACATTTCCCCTCAAGCTGGAGCGTGCAAGACATAGGCTACAAGCTTGTCGCATATATATTCTACTCTTAGTCCTCTCAAGGATTTAGTAAATATATCTGCAAGTTGATCATTATTACCAATAAAAGATGTTATGATATCTTTTGAGACTAAATTTTCATGCAAAAAGTAACAATCGATTTCGATGTGATTAGTTCTCTCATAAACAACGCGATTGGATGCAATTTGCAGAGCAGTGTGGTTGTCGCAAACCTAACTACATAGGATATGTGTTACAAAGTTTTAACTCGGTAAGTAATTGCTTCACCAAATTAACTTGCAAGTTCCAAGAGCCATAGATCTATATTCAACTTCTGCGTTGAAACATGCTGCCAAACTTTGTTTCTTACTCTTCCAAGAAATTAGATTGCCACCAAATAAAACATAATAACCATAAGTTCAATATCTGTCTGGCGGACAACCAACCCAATCAGTATCTGTATATCCAACAACCTGAGAATTTCCTTTATTTCATATAGCAGTCATTTTCTTGGAGAACCTTTGATGTTTATGAGGATACGAACAACTATATCCCAATGACTATGACATGGTGAATCAAGGAATTGGCTAATGATACTTAATGCAAATGAAATATCTGGACAAATTACTGTTAAGTAGTTTAACTTTCCTACCAACTTTTGATACCTGCCGAGATCTATAATGGCTCCTTCTGTTCAGGAGGAAGTTTAACATTCAGATCCATTGGAGTATCCATAAGTTTAGAATCAAGCACCCCAGTTTCTTTAAGAATATCTAGAGCATACTTCCTCTACAAATGCGTACACCATGTTTAGACTGAGAAACTTCTATCCCAAGAAAATACCTTAGCTTATCCAAATCCTTGGCCTGAAAATGTTACTTCAAGTGGTGCTTTAACTATTCTATACTCCTTGAATTATTCTCTGTGATAACAATAGAACCAACACAAACAACAAGGTAAATACACAAGTTATTTTTATGTCGATAGAAGACTGAATGATCTGTCTCACTAAGAACCATGAAAAATTGGTAAGCAACTGTGTTAAAACCAAGAAAACCAAGCACACGGAGACTATTTGAGACCATAGAGAGAATGTCGAAGTTAGCAAACTTTACCAGACTCCCCCTGAGCAATAAATACTGGTGGTTGCTCCATATAGACTTCTTCTTGTAAGTCTCCATTTAGAAAATCATTTTTAATATCCAATTGATAAAGAGGCCACTGTCGAATAGCTACCATAACAAGAAAAATATGAACAAAGGTCATCTTTGCAACTGAAGAGAAAGAATCACTCCAATCCAAACCAAAGATTTGAGTATATCTTTTAGCAACCAATCGAGCTTTCAGTCTATCAATTTGACCATCTAAACCAATTTTGATAGCAAAAACCCATCAACAACCAATCACACACTTTCCTGGAGGTAAAGAAACAAGCTCCCAAGTGCCAGAGAAAATAAACGCCTCCATCTCATTTATCATGGCCTTCCTCTATCTAGGATAGGATAATGCCTCTTGAACATTCTTAAGGAAAGAAACAAAAGACAAGGAAAACACAAATAGCATATGTGATGGAGAAAGGAGATCATAACGCAAACAATTATATATAGGAAAAGGATTACGAGTAGATATATTACCTCGACGCAAGACTGATGAGGGATCCAGAGCTAAAGCAGGCAGAGGGAATGGCACTGAAAATGTATCAAAGACAGTATTCCTAGGGCCTAAATGGTGAGTATGTGGGAAAGGAGATATGGAATATGGATATGACATTATAGGTACTTAAGATATCGGCGAAGAAGACACTTGAGTATCTGAAATAGATGATGACTCTGGAACCCATAAATGAATGAGAGGAATGGTGTCAAAGTAAGGTAAAACATCCGTAGGAGGAACACTTCTAACAACAGTAGATTCTAGAGAGAAGAATGGGGTAGACTCAAAGAATGTGACATCACCAGATATCAAAAAGCTATGTGAATCTAGAGAATAGCACTTGTGTCTTTTTGAAATAGAGAGTGCCCTAAGAAGATATACTTAAAGGATTTTGCAGACAGCTTATCCCAACTAGGTGTAATATCTCCTACAAAACAAAGGTACCCAAAGACTCGAAGAGGAAGCTTTTATGGTTCATCCTGTGGAAAAAGAAGGGAATGCATAATGTGAGAGTGAACTAAGGATGGTATGCGATTCATGAGGTCACAAGATGTGAGGATAGCATCGCTCTAAAATCAAATTCAAACATTATTATGTATCATCATGGTACGAGCTGTTTCTAGAAGATGGCAATTTTTACGTCCTGCTACTTCGTCTTGGAAATGTTTATCTAGACAAGAAGACTCATGAAGAATACCTTGTGAATCTAAGGATGAAGATAAAGGACTAGAAAAATATTCACATCCATTATCGCTTCGTAGGACCTTAACAGAAACAAATTGATTTTTCACCTCAACAAAGAACTTTTGAAAATGGAAAACAATTCAGATCAATTTTTCATCTCATATAGCCAAGTGCATCGAGAAAAATCATCTACAAAGGTAACAAAATAACGAAATCCCAAAAAAAGACTCTACTCGACTAGGACCCCATATAGCTATGAACTAAATGAAAAGGAGAGAGCCTTTTTATTGACTCCAGCTGGATGTGGAGTTCGGGAATGTTTCCCAAGTTGGCATGATGCACACTCTAAAGTATTTAACTTGGACAGACTTGGAACAAGTTCACAAAGCTTTGAAAGATTAGGATGACCACAATGCAGAAGTGCTGGACAATCTGCAACAAAGGAACACACTATAGGAGATGGTGTAGGAATGAGGTGATACAATCCTTGAGATTCACACCCGGTGTCAATCGTTTGTCCTGTGCGGTCCTGTACCACAATATAATCATCATCAAAGATGACAAAACAATTTAGAGAACGAGTTAACTGATGAATGGAAATTAAATTGAAAGGATATTAGGGTAAATAAAGGACAGAAGATAATGGAATGGAAGGAAGTGGAAATGCTTTCCTTACTCCTGTAGCACTGGATATAGACCCAACCCCGAAAGTGATTGAAGGTGAAAATTTAGGAGTGATTTCTGGAAAAAGGCAGGCATTACCAGAAATATACTTAGAGGCACCTGAATCAAAGATACATGGATTGTTAGAACCATGTGAAATAAGAGCAGTGGAGATTGTAGATCTTACTACGGTAGTGGTTGCTTTACAGCTTTCTCGAAATTTTAGGAACTCCTGAAATTCCTTCTCAAGATTTCTATCAGAATCTCCAATCTGGACAGATTGAGCAACAGTGACAATAGACATTATTGTGATGGATGATGGTTTCACATGGATAGCCCAACAATGCTCTCGAGTGTGTCCTAACTTATTGCACTGTGTATAGTGAGAATGATTGCCACTACGATGGCCACATCCTCCTTTAAACAAAGAATGAGAAGCTAGTGCAGAATGGTCAACTATGACATGTGCAGTTGTAGAGAAAAACTAATTACTATTATAGATTTCTATTTACTATTACAGCCACAAAACAAAAATGATAAAGTAGCGGAAGAACAGTGAAAGAAATAGAAACACCCTAAAACTATGATGCTGCAAAAATAGCAAACTGTTAGAAAAAGGATAAAGGAATTTTTGGTAAATAAAACCTTACCTCCGCCGAGGATAAAGACCGTCGGCGGGAGTCGTGGAGAACCGGGTAAATACAAGATGCCGAGCAGAGGCTTTGAGGGAAGAGCCGCGTCGAGACATCACCGGTGAGAGGAGGAGTGTACCTCATATTAGGATCTCAACTGAAGCGTCACCGGTGCTCCCTCTCTCTCTCTCTCTCTCTCTCTCTCTCTCTCTCTCTCTCTCTCTCTCTCTCTATATATATATATATATATACATATATATATCTCTAACTCTCGGCTCACTTTCTCGAACATACAAAGAACAAAGATCAATCAGAAAGGATATAGAAAAACCAGCGGTCGCAGGGGGCTGGAGGCCGAGAAGAGTAGCAGTTGAAAACCTACAAAGAAGACAGAGAGAAAGGGAAGAATCAGGAAAACAACAGTCCAAGAAAAAGAGAAAAGAATGAGTTCCAAGAAGAAAAAGAAGGAGAAGTCAGATGGCTGCACCACTATCGAAGGGAAGAGAGTTTTAAAGAGGGATTCCAACAGGCAGTCCCGGGTGGTCAGGCCCGTGTCTGACCCGATCATTTGACTAGGTCAAGTGTACCTCTTTCTTAGCTGAGGCCCAGTTTCATCACAGGGTTAAATGGGCCGAAAAATGTGAAAATATTGGGAAGAATTCAAGGCCCAAAAGGCCTACAATCTCCACCTCGAACAATATTTTCCAACCGTTGTTTCAAACATACTGTAAATCACACCGTATTCAAGCGAAGGAAGTCCCTGCGAAACATAAATTTATCCGTGTTTACTATTTTAGTACCAAAATCAGCAGGATTATTATCAGTACTAATCTTGTCTATGTCAATTAAACCACTAGAAACCTTTTCTCTAATAAAATGGTATTTGACATCTATATGTTTGGTTCGTTCATGATAAACTGGATTTTTACACAAATGTAAACAACTTTGACTATCAGTATATATAATAGCTTTTGAATGTAAAACATGTAGTTCATTCAATAACCCTTGAAGCCAGATGGCTTCTTTGATCGCTTCAGTTGCAGCAATATACTCAGCCTCAGTAGTTGACAAGGTAACTACTGGCTGTAATTGGGACTTCCATGAGATGCAATTACCCGCTAGGGTAAAGAAGTAGGATGAGGTAGATTTCCTACCATCCTTATCACCTGCAAAATCCGAGTCAACAAAACCGATTAATTCAAAATCAAATCAATTATGATAACGTAAACCCAGATCTAAAGTTCCATTACACAGTAGCCACTTGAGAGCAGCCCAATTACCTCTTCCAGGATTAGACAATTTGCTGAGAAGGCTTATTGAAAAAACAATGTCAGGACGGGTAGATATCATTGAGTACATAACAGAGCCTATGACCATTCTGTAAGGAATATTGGCCATATCTCTTTTCTCACTTTCGGTTTTAGGACAAGTTCTGTCAGAAAGTTTGAAGTGGCTTGCAAGAGGAGTTATAATAGGTTTACATAGGTGCATAGAAAATTTGGATACGATTTTCTGAAGGAAAGGCTTTTGAGATAGAAACAGTGAACGATTAGTTCTATCTCTCGAAATACTCATCCCAAGAATTTTGGACGCAATACCCAAATCCTTCATATCGAATTCAGATTTTAACAAGGATTTCAGATCATCAATTTTAGCTTTATGTCTACAAGCAATTAGCATATCATCTACATAAAGCAATAAATAGATAGCAGAATCAATATTAGTACCAGAATTATAAAGACAACTATCATAGTTACTTTTTGAAAAATCAATTTTTAACATAAAAGAGTCAAACCTCTTGTACCATTGCTTGGGTGACTGTTTAAGTCCATATAAGGAATTTTTCAAAAGACAGGCTATGTGTTCTTTACCTTTAACCTCAAAACCTGGTGGTTGACGCATATATAGTCTCTTCGAGATCACCATGTAGAAAAGCAGTTTTAACATCAAGTTGTTCTAGATTTAAATCATAAAAAATAACAAGAGTAAGAATAATCCTAATAGTTTTGTATTTAACAACAGGAGAAAAAATTTCATTAAAATTAATGCCCTCAACTTGTGAAAAACCTTTTGCAACCAGTCTGGCTTTGAACCTCGGAGATTCATTAGAAGATTCTGGTTCTTTTATTTTGAAAATCCATTTGCGATCAACTAACTTTTGTTAAAGGTTTTGGAACAAGAATCCAAGTCTTATTATTTTTTAAAGATGTCATTTCCTTATCCATAGCACGTAACCATAAAACACGATTAGGGCTTTTTAAAACCTGATAAAAATATAATGGCTCTTTTTCTTCCACATAAGATGCAACTGCAAATGCATATGAAACAATGTAGGAATGACCATACCGAGGATGTTTCTTAGGTACCCTATGGACTCTATCCCTCGCAAGTTGGTAATCTCTAAGGGCTTGAGCCTGAGCCTCAGGATATTCTACTTCCTCATCAAAACCTTCTAAAACAGGATCAGGGATTTCAGTAATACTAGGAGGAATAGGAGTGCTACTAGATTGAGAAGAAATCACTAGATTGGATTCAGGTTCTGAAGGTGATTCTAAGGGAGGTTTAGGTACGACCTCCACCTCCACAGGAATACTACTAGGAGTGGGAACACTCGGAGGACTATCGGAGATGAGTTTATCCTTAAGACAGGACATTTCTAGCTCATTGAAGATAACATCCCTACTGATAACAACCCTCGCCCTCAGTTCACCCTTTAACCACACTCTATATCCCTTCACCCCACTAGGATATCCTATGAACACTCCCTTCCTAGACCTTGGATCTAGTTTACCCTCCTTCTGATGTGCAAAAGCTGCACACCCAAAAACTCTCAGGTTGGAAAGATTAGAAGGTTCACCACACCAGAGTTCTATAGGAGTCCTAAAGTTTATGGCGGTAGATGGGATCCATTAATGAGGTATACAATTGTACTAACAACTTCTCCCCAGAAAGGTTTTGGAATACCAGAAGAAACAAGAAGGCATCTAACTTTGTCCATAATGGTACGGTTCATCCTTTCGGCAACTCCATTTTGTTGTGGGTTATGTCTAACCGTTATATGTGTAGAATACCATGCGATGCACACAAATCAGAAAACTTACAGTGACAAAATTCAAGACCATTATCGGTCCTGATAGTTTTTAGTTTATTTCCAGAATTATTTTCGGCAAAACGTTTCCATTCACAAAACTTTTCAAAAGTTTGATCTTTGGTTTCTAAAAGAAAACCCCAAACATGCCTCGAAAAATCATCAACAATAGACAAGAAATAAACATTACCACCATAAGTTGGAACCTTTTCAGGCCCCCACAAATCACAATGCACATAATCAAGTATAGTAGAAGACTTGTGAGTGTTGGTTGAAAAACTAATTTTGTGTTGTTTTCCCAAAACATAGTGGTTACAAAAATCCAAGGAATCAATTTTGTCATCATACATAAGGTTTTGTTTTTGTAAATAATAAAGCCCTTTTTCACTAATGTGGTCAATCCTCCGATGCCACATCATAGTTTTTTCTTGAACAGTTTTTGAAATCAATGCAGTAGAGTTGCAAACTGTTTTACTAAGAAGAAAATATACAAAGTTTCCTTTTTAAAACTTTTTAGCATGACTAGATTTCCTTTACAAACACGTAAAATACCATTTTTAGATTTAAAAGAAAAACCCAAGGAGTCCAGATGACTAAGGGAGATAAGATTCCAACGTAGGCTAGGCACATATCTCATCTCAGTGAGTTTTCTAGTCACACCATCATGCATTTTGATGAAAATATTGCCAATACCTTTAATATCACAAACTTAATTATTTCCCATAAAAACCTTTCCTTGATTTAATGATTTGAAATCAGAAAATCAGCGTTTGTTAGGTGTCATATGAAAAGAACAACCAGAGTCGAAAACCCAGTGATCAACAACTTCTGAATATGAAGAAGAAAGAGACACACAAAACCTCGGAAAACATAGAATTACCATCAGAGTCAAAATCATGGGTTTTATTACTCCCTTTACCATGTTTACGTTGCTTTTCATCTTTAATCCGTTTGAAACACTTGTTTTTCATACGGCCCTCTTTGCCACAATAAAAACATTTTACTTTGTTTTTCTCTCGTGATTTGGATCGCCCTTTACTTTTAAAACGATGACTAGGAGGTTCCCTCAGGTCAACTCTCCCTCGTACAAAAAGATTTTCGCCTTGAAATTTATTTTCTTTTTGTAAATCCAAATCCTGAGATTTCAAAGCATTTTTAACATCAGAAAGAGACAAACCATCTCTGTCACATTTAATAGTAGATTTAACATCGTTAAAGGATTCTGGTAAGGCATTTAATAAAGTGACTACAATATTTTCATCGGAGATAATTTCTCAAACGTTTTGTAGTTCCAAAACGATTTTATTTAAATCATCCATATTTTCTGAAATCATTCATTTTGAAACCGAAAAGCTGCTCTCTTAAATAAATTTTATTTGAAAGTGATTTCCCCAAATATAGTTTTTTCAGTTTAGTCCAAATTTCAAAAGCATTATTGTTTTCATCAATTTCTCGTAAAACATTATCAGTTAAATGTAAGGTGAGTTAGCTGTGCGCATCACCTAGTGTTCCTGAAAGAATTTCACCCTTCCAAGATTCCAGATACTCTTCAGGGCTACAGATAGTGGGTGTAATTTTATTTTGTACCAAAAATGCTTTCATTTTCCTACGTCACATTACAAAGTCAGATTTGCCATCAAACTTATCAGTTTCAATTTTTGGAACTGACATGTTTTGAAGGAAAATAAGTGTAATCAAGTGACTAAGGAAAAATGAAAGTTTTGAAAAAGTTTTGAAATAAAAGAATAAAATTGCCCGGTATTGTTTTTTGGAGAAAAAAAATACAATTTCACAGAAAAATGGCGTTGGTTTGTTTTTGTTTGATTTGTTCTGAGAGTTGTTATTATTATTTAAAAACAGTGCAACAAAGTGAAGCACAAAAAGAAATCAAGAAAACAACCAATATAACAGAAATAACGAGAAACATGTCAGCAACAAGAATTGCTTCTCTACTACCAATCAGAAAGGACAAAACACAGAAAATAAAAATTTTGTTTTTGAAAAATAGAAAAACACGCCAAGACACAGATTCTTGAAATCTCACGGATTCAAGCCAGGCTTGGGTTTTGTAATTTTTTTTGGAAAAACAAAAACAGGAAGAGCACCAGCAGCAATTCAGTAACAGTAGCAACACCAGAATGACAAAAGTAAATAGCACAATTGAATAATTCAGCAATAACAGTAATAGTAATCGGCGGCAAGCCAAGCAACAAAAACAGAAGAAACGGCGGCAAGCCAAAATAGAACAGATAACTGGCGGCAAGCTAGAAAGCACAAAACAGCAATAATCGGCTAACTGGTGGCAAGCCAGAAAAACATAAACAGCAGTAATCGGCAGCAAGCCGAGATAAGAACATAAACAAAATAAAAAAAACAAAAAGATAAAAACTGAAAATAAAATAGGGTGAAAGATAGAACTTCTCGGGCCAGATCTGGGAAACTCAACAGTTTCCCTCAGATCTGATGTCGTCGTTGGTTGCCGGCGCCGATGAGCCGAACCAGGCTCTGATTTACTATTACAGCAGTGTTCCCAGATGAAGAGCCGAAAGAGATTTGGAGGAGCTTGGGAAACATCATCCACTCGAGAAGTTTTATCACCACCAAGTATCTGGCAACTAGTGTTCTCATATTGGTTTTTTTCTGGGTTGGGCCCAGATTTTAGAAATGGGTGCTAAAGAGGCCCATTTTTTTTAAAATTTTGGAACAGGCCATAACGCACAGTCATTGTGCATTATCACAAGTGATAACACAATGGTTGTGCGTTATCCCTAATCAAGCGGCTTAAGCCGCGTTAAGCCGCGCTAATTGCGTTAAAAACTATCGTGGCTCTAATCTGGCGCTGATGTGGCGCTAACGCACAGCCATTGTGCATTATCATCCTTGATAATACGCACAGTCATTATGTGTTATTAAGAATGATAACGCACATTGACTGTGCGTTATCATGTTATAAACCCTAGCCGCCCCATTCCTTCTTTCCCTTTTCTTCTTCTTCCTTATTTCTTCTCCCTTATTTCTTCTTCCTCTATTTTTTCAGACTCAAAATTTCTCGATCTTTCCTCCGCCTCAATTTTTCTGTTTTCTCCCCTTCTTCTTTTCTTTCGCCTTACTTCCTTCTTTTTTATTGCCACATGAAAAAATTTGCAGCCTCCTCCATCGCCACTGCCGCTCGGTAAGTTGTTTTTCTCTTCCCTTTATTTTCTTACTTTTTATTATTTTCTCTTCTTCTAATACTTTTGTATTTTATTTCGAAATTTACGGTTAAAAATTAGTTAATATTTGAAGTTCAAGTTTGAATCTGGGAGACTTTCTTTGGAGTACGAAGGTTATTAAAGATTTGGAGTAGAAAATGGTAGACTAGAGCTGCATTTTTAATTTTCGATAAGCTTTTAGTTATTTAAATTTTTTGGTGTATTATTTATAAAGTTTAATTATTGTATGTTTTGGTTTGTTATTTGTTGTTTGTTAATCATTTTTATGAATTTTATTTGTTAATTTGAATTAATTCATTTATTGTGAAAGTGGGGTTTGGATTTATGTTTAAAATCGCTGTTATTAATAAATTTGTACAAATTTGATAATTTTATGTATATAATTGTTTTTTTCATTTAAAAAGTGATCTTAGGGTGATGTATTCTTTTCATGAATTTATTTGGATAATTAGGGTTTAATATTTTACCTTACTTTATGATTATTTGAATTTTTTTAATTATTTAGATACCATTTTGCATATTCCGTATAAATTTTTTAGTAGAAAAGATGGGAACCTGTAATTTGGTATTTTTCTCATATGTTAGGTTTTTTTTTTTTTTCTTTTTGTAAATAGTAGAATCGATAGTTGGAAATTTATATTTTAGTAATTAATACTTTTATTTAAACTCTAAAACCGTAATAGTGAATTTACGAAGTAGTAAAATACTTACTTATAAAATATACTATAAGTAACCTTAAAAAACAAAAATTCTAAACTTTAAATAATAGAAAACTTAAAAATCTATTATTAAAATTCAAAAATTTACATCAAGCATTATTAGTGAAAGTGGGGTTTGGATTTATGTTTAAAATTATTGTTATTAATAAATTTGTACAAATTTGATAATTTTATGTATATAATTGTTTTTTGAATTTAAAAAGTGATCTTAGTGTGATGAATTATTTTCATGAATTTATTTGGATAATTAGGGTTTAATATTTTACCTTACTTTATGATTATTTGAATTTTTTTTAATTATTTAGATAATTATTTTGCACATTTCGTATAAATTTTTTAGTAGAAAAGATGGGAACCTGTAATTTGGTACTTTTCTCATATGTTGTTTTTTTTTTCTTGTAAATAGTAGAACCGATACTTGAAAATTTATAGTTTAGTAATCAATACTTTTATTTAAACTCTAAAACGGTAATAGTGAATTTACGAAGTAATAAAATACTTACTAATAAAATATACTATAAGTAACCTTAAAAAACTTAAAAATTCTAAACTTTAAATAATAGAAAACTTAAAAATCTATTATTAAAATCCAAAATTTTTATCAAACATTAAACCGTAAAACTATAAACTTTTTAACAGTAAACCTGAAAAAGCCAAAATCGTAATATTAAAATTCTACAGAGTATATTATAAAAACTTTACAAACCTTAAAATTGATTTTTGAAACATTAAAAAATAAAACTAGAAACTCTGTAACAGTAAATCCTAATAAACCCCAAGAACCTTAAATTGATATTTTCAACATTAAACCGTGAAATTGTCAACGTTGTAATAGTAATCTCTCTTGCCTTAAAATGTTAATATTTTAAATACTAAACCATAAAACTGTAAACTTTGTAACAGTAAACCCCTTAAAAAAACGAAAATCTTAATTTTTTAAACATTAAACCGTAAAACTCTAAATTTTACTACAGTAAACCTTAAAAATGATATTTGTAAACATTAAACCGTAAAACTATAAACTTTATAACCGTAAACCATAATAACACTTAAATCTTAATATTCTTGATAATTAACTATAAATTATAAAACATTAAAAACCCTTAAAACACTAAATTTGATATGCTAAAAATCATTCAAACCTAAAACCCTAAATTGAAGTATACCATAAAGAACACACCTTAAAGAGTTTGGAATTCGAATTCTTTTAAAAAATTTTACTTTTAACATATAGATATTGACAATAATTCAAACTATAATTAATGTAGATGGAAGAAGTGCCAGCACACGTGCATCCCGAGCCCATTGTCCCTGATGTTTTATCGAGTCAGGACGAGCACCGATTTGGTTTCATCTAGAGTGGAGACCACGAGATGTGTTATACTAATCTTTAGTGCAGGCCTTTTGGGCAGAACATATTCCAGTGCTACAGTACGGTTCCCCGTAGGTTGGTGGAGCTTATTGACGGAACTGGGTTGGGGGGAGTCTTTAGATGTGGTTACATTGGGTTGGACCACACACTTATTACCGCATTGGTAGAGTGGTGGAGACTGGAGACTGAACACATTTCACCTTTTGTGTGGTGAAGTCTCAATAACACTGTAGGATGTACAAGCAGTGTGGGGTTTAGGGATAAACGGTATGGCCGTTACCGGCCCTAGCTGGAGTGTACACCCCAAACAGTACTGGATTGAGCTTATCGAGAGACTTCTTGGTGTGCGGTTGTCTTTCAGCCACTTTTCTAGATACAAGGTGAAGAAGGAACCTTTGGAAGCTTGGATCCTGAGAGCGTTTATGGGTTTGGAGAACGATGATGATCTAATCCTGCGCGCTCGTGGATTTATTTTCTTACTCATTAGCAGACATATGCTTCCCGACTTCTCTAGGAATTTGGTTCATGTGCGCTACCTCAGTTTATTAGAGGATATTGATGCTATCAGGACATATAGTTGGGGTAGCTGCATACTTGGATTTTTGTATAGGCAGTTGTGTACGGCAGCTTTGGGGGGTACACGAAAGATTGGGGGGGCCTTAGACTTACTACAGATTTGGCCGTGGTCGTGTATACCTGCATTGCGAGCTCAGCTGATTACGGATATTCAGGCCGACCCTCTTGGCGCTATATGGTGCACATCCTTTGACTGTAGCCAACTACCTACGCACACACTCGTGACCTACAAGGACCAGTTAGATTTCATGCCATCTGATCATCTTCGTTTTACAATATTTTGTATTATTTGTAGTTAATTGAGATTTTTTTATGCACTTAAATTTTTATTGATTTTGGATTTTGACTTGATAGATAATATGGCTCCCTTATCTTGACCGTGCTCTGGTTCCATCTGACCTGTGGCGAGCAGAGGTCCCGCTCATCTATTATGAGATAGTGGAGTACCACTATCCCGGGCGTGTCATGCGCCAATTTGCATGGGCTCAGATGGTTCCAGATGCATGAAAAACTCGTCTGGACCTGCACCAGATCCAGCTTAGGGGGAATGATCACACATACTTGGGGACACAGTATGCTAGTCACATTGAGGCCTGGTACTAGTGGCGACTTCGCGTTAGGGATGGCCCTGCTGTAGTTGCTGAGTGATTGTCATACTCCAGTGACGAGTACATCAGATGGTATAGGGGTATCACACGGGTTTACATCGGCAATCCTCCAGCTAACGTGATACCCCTTCACATGGATATCAGCCTGCCGGTGTGGATAGACGGATGATAGTAAGTTCTCCAAGTAAATATTTTTTTTTTAAATATTGCATTCCAGTTATTTATGTTTAATATGGACGGTTTAATTAGGTAATTTATTTATCTAAGGCTTTATTTATTTATTTATTTATTTATTTTTAGACTTCCATGTTGCAGGAAGTGGATGATATGGCTTCAGTGGTGATATAGCAACCACCTACTGATCCTTCACAGATGGTCATATTCGCGAAGAAAGTGCAGACGATTATTCGGAGATGCATGGTCTCTATCGGCGGTACCTTGGGCTATACTCCATTACAGCACGATATCCAGCAGACGTTCCTTGTTCAACCGTCGTGTCACCGTCCTCAGGAGCACGTGCCAGACCGGAGTGCTCGTGGAGTTAAGAGGGGCGCTTGCAGACAGCCTAGTCGTGGAGCAGGCAGTGGACGCCCTTCTGTACCGCCGGTTCCACACACGCACGAACATGTCGACCCCGAGCATGTAGAGGTGGAGAGGGGTGAGGGATCTGGAGGTGGACAACCGACTGTTGACCCATTTAACAATCTGAACTTGGATATACCTTCTTTTAGTTTGGGTTTGACGCCAGCTTCCTAGTCACTTCCTACTGGATCCGGGACATCGCAGACGTCTTCCCATCCTGGTTTAGGATTTGCTCATTTCAAGTACCACATTCTACATCCTTCGGGTTTTTCGGGTTTCGTGCACCCCCTCCTCCGGGCATAGCCAGTTCATCTACACCGCATCAGTCTATTTCGCAGGCATCTTCGTCTGATGAAGATGAGCGGGCGGATGACATGGATGGTGTACAGTATTACGGATTCGAGCATCGTGTTGGTAAGAAGACTACGAGGTTCACGCCATCCGACTGGCCTTAGTTATAATTAGTATTTTCTAGTTTTTAATTTGCTTTGAAAAACCCTAAACTAAAAAGCTTAATTTGGTTTGAAAAAGAAAAATACTAAAAGCGGGAAAAATTAATATTTTACATTTTAACAAATCTTTTAATTGGTTTGAGAAAGGAAAAAATAAAAACTGGTAAAATGTGTAAAAGAAAAAAAATATACTAAAGAAAAAAAAATTTCAGAAGATAACGGAAAAAAATTTTACTACAAAAAAAAAAATTACTAAAGATAATTTCTGATACAGGCAACAACGTCTATACATTGCTGCTAAATAATAAATCATTTAGTTGTAGAAAATGGCAAACATATACATTGCCTTATTCTCATGTTCTTGCAGTGTGTAGAGAAAATGGGTCAAGAATAGATACTTATGTGCCGGAGATATATTGCGACAAATGTACAGAAGAACTTACCGAGTGAATTTTCATCCGGTCTTGAGTGAGAACTTTTGGAGGGATGTTCCTTTTAATTTAACATTTTATCCTCCAAACATGTAAAGGAATAGGGTAGGAAACAGGGCAAGTGATTTCAGGGGAAAATGGCTTATAGAAATCTGGATTCTCCCAAGATGTGGCAAATGTCGCATGCCGGGACATAATAGAAAAAATTGTAATAACCTCGGACTGAGCAATGTATAAATTTCACATTTTCTTGAAATAGTTGTAATAAAACATGTTTCTATTAATGAAAATTTTCTTTTAATTTCTTCTAATTACTACATCATTGCTCTAAATTTCTACAATATCTTTAGTATTACTTCTTCAAATAACTTCAGATGAAATGGTAAAAGTTAAATATATTTTCCAAGAAAACGATATAAATATTATCATGATAAATACACTTAAAATAAGCTAAACATAATAAACACAGTCTTTTTAAAAAAATTATACAATTATAAGTTTTCTCAAAAGAAATTTTCATTAAAAAAAACAATTCATTAAAAAAATTATACAATTATAAGTTTTCCCAAAAGAAATTTTCATTAAAAACAAAAAAAAAAATATTAAAAATTTTAAAAAAACAAAAAATTAAAAATTAAAAAAAAAATTATGTGGCTGATAACACAGAACAAGTGTGCGTTATTACTAGTCATAACATAACGCAAAACAAGTGTGCATTATTACTAGTCATAACACACAACCGTTGTGCGTTATCAGCCACATCGGCTGATTAGTGGAGAATTCTTAATTATCTGATAACGCACAATGGTTGTGTGTTATCATTATAGATAACGCACAATGGTTGTGCGTTATCATTATAGATAACGCACAACCATTGTGCGTTATGGCCAGTTTCAGTATTAAAAAAAAATGAGCATCTTTAGTACCCATTTCTAAAATCTGGGCTCAACCCATAAAAAAACCTCTCATACTCAGTTCCAAGTTTAGAAAGAAAGAATACCACAAAAAACTTGTCTTGCTGTGCTAATTGCTCAAAAGGATAAGTAACAATAGCCATTAGTAAATTAAAGGTAGATATAATGCCTTTTTGAGCATTGCTTACAAAAGTTTCCATATCTAACCCCAATTTCTTAATATTGGGTTTATGATACTGGAGAATCGAGATATATTATTTGTGTAGAGGGTTGTGGCATGACGCCAAAACAGATCGAAAATTTCTATAAGGACGACATATTGGCATTAGTATAGGATCCAATGACTGCTACAAAAGAGGCTTTTTTTTTTGCTTGGCCCAGTTTTGATTATTGGGTACTAAAGTGGCCCAAAAATTTTTTTTTTCCGAGTCAAGCCATAACGCACAACAATTGTGCGTTATCAAAGATGATAACTCACAAAATTTTTTATGCGTGATCCCTAATACGCGGCTTAAGTTGTTTCCAGCTGTGC
This sequence comes from Catharanthus roseus, assembly GCA_028651295.1. Lineage (NCBI taxonomy): Eukaryota > Viridiplantae > Streptophyta > Magnoliopsida > Gentianales > Apocynaceae > Catharanthus > Catharanthus roseus. Next base: position 12,056,245 of record JAPQWS010000016.1, read on the forward strand.
TAATTGCGTTAAAAAATGACGTGAATCCCATCTGGCACTGACGTGGTGATAACGCACAGTCATTGTGCGTTATCAAGCTTAATAACGCACAGCCATTATGCATTTTTAAGCTTGATAACGCACAGTGACTGTGTGTTATCATCTTATAAAGCAAAAACCCTAGCCGCCCCCCTCCTTCCTCTCTTTTATTTTTTCAGCCTATTTATTCTTCCTCTTTCCTCTCCCTTATTTCTTCTTTTGTTTTTTTCTTCTCCCTTATTTCTTCTCACTGTTTTTTTTTTTATCAACCTATTCTCTCGGTTTTCCACCCTCATTCTTATTTTTCTCAGCCTTCTCCACATTATTCTTCTTCCTTTTTTTTCAACCTTCTCCATCTCATTCCTCTTCCTTTTTTCAGCTTTCTCCATTTGAAATTTTTTTGCAGCCTCCTCCACCACTGCTCGGTAAGTTATTTTACTCTTCCTTTTATTTGCTTACTTCTTATTATTATGGTTTGACTTCTCTTCTTCTAATAATTGTGTATTTTATTTCGAAATTTACAGCTAAAAATTAGTTAATCTGCGAGACTTTCTTTGGAGTACGAAAGTTTGGAGTGGAAAACGGTAGACTAGAGCTGCATTTTAAATTTTCAGTAAGTTTTTAGTTATTTAAAAAAATTTTGTGTATTATTTATTAAGTTTAATTATTGTGTGTTTCGGTTTGTTATTTGTTGTTTGTTAATCATTTTTATGAATTTTATTTGTTAATTTGAATTATTTTTTTTTATGAAATTGAGTTTTGGATTTATGTTTAAGATTGTTGTTATTAATAAATTTGTACAAATTTGATAATTTTATGTATATAATTGTTTTTGCATTTAAAAAGTGACGTGATGTATTATTTTTATAAATTTATTTAGATAATTATGTTTAATTTCTTACCTTACTTTATGATTATTAGAAATTTTTTTTTAATTATTTAGATAGTTATTTTGCATATTTCGTATAATTTATTGAGTAGAAAATATGGGAACTTATAATTCGATATTTTTAACTTTTTTTTTGTAAACAATAGAAAATATGAAAACTTTTTTTTTGTAACTTAAAAATTCTAAAATGTAAATAATATAAAACTTAAAAATCTATTATTAAAATCCAAAATTTTACATTTTTTTTTTTTGTGAAAGTGGGGTTTGGATTTATGTTTGAAATTGTTGTTTTCATGAATTTATTTGGATAATTAGGTTTAATTTCTTACCTTACTTTATGATAGTTTGAATTTTTTTTAATTATTTAGATAATTATTTTGCATATTAGAAAATATAGGTACCTATAATTCGGTAGTTTTAACTTTTTTTTTTTTTTTTGCAAATAGTAGAACCGATACTTGGAAATTAATAGTTTAGGAATTAATACTTTTATTTAAACTCTAAAATCGTAATAGTGATTTATGAAATAGTAAAATACTTACTTATAAAATATACAATAAGTAACCTTGAAAAACTTAAAAATTATAAAATTTAAATAGTACAAAACTTAAAAATCTATTATTAAAATCTAAAATTTTACATTCATTTTTTTTTTTTTTTTGGGTGAAAGTGGGGTTTAGGGTTTATGTTTGAAATTGTTATTAATAAATTTGCACAAATTTGATAATTTTATGTTTATAATTATTTTTTTCATTTAAAAAGTGATCTTAGTGTGATGAATTATTTTCATGAATTTATTTGGATAATTAGGGTTTAATATTTTACCTTACTTTATGATTATTTGAAATTTTTCTTAATTACTTAGATAATTAATTTGCATATTTCGTATAAGATTTCGAGTAGAAAGTATGGGAACCTGTAATTTGGTATTTTTATCATATATTTTTTATTTTTTTTTTTGTAAATAGTATAACCGGTACTTGGAAATTTATAATTTAGTAATTAATACTTTTATTGAAACTCTAAAACTGTAATTGTGAATTTATGAAATAGTAAAATGCTTACCTACAAAATATACTATAAGTAACCTTAAAAAACTTAAAAATTCTAAATTTTAAATACAAGAAAACTTAAAAATATATTATCAAAATCCAAAAATTTACATCAAACAACAAACCGTAAAACTATAAACTTTTTAACAGTAAACCTTAAAAATCCAAAATCATAATATTAAAATTGTACAGGGTACATTATAAAAAATTTAAAAACCCTTAAAATTGATTTTTGAAACATTAAAAAGTAAGAGTAGAAACTTTGTTACAGTAAACCGTAATAAACACGAAGAACCTTAAAATTGATATTTTGAACATTAAACCGTGAAACTATCAACGTTGTAACGGTAATCCCTCTTGAATTAAAATCTTAAAATTTTAAACACTAAACAATAAAACTGTAAACTTTTTAACAGCAAACCCTTAAAAAAAACGAAAATCTGAATATTTTAAACATTTATTCGTAAAACTGTAAAGTGAGGAACAGTAAACCTTAAAAACTTTAAAATCTTATTTTTTTTTTATAAATTATAAAACATTGAAAACCCTAAAAACACTAAATTTGGTATGATCATTCAAACCTAAAACCCTAAAATGCAGTGTACCATAAAGAACACACCTTAAAGAGTTTGGAATTAGAATATATTTGAAAATTTTTTATTTTAACATATAGATATTGACAGTATCTGAAAATACAATTAATGTAGATGGAACAAGTGCCAGCACACGTGCATCCGGAGCCCATTATCCCTGATGTCTTATCCAAACAGCACGAGCACAGATCCGGTTTGATCTGGAGTAGGGATCGCGAGACGTGTTATACTGATCTTCAGTGTAGACGTTTTGGGCAGAACCTATTCCAGTGCTACGGTACGGCTCCCTGCAGAATGGTGGAGATTATTGACAGAACCGGGTTGGGGAGAGTCTTTAGATGTGGTTACATTGGGTTGGACCACGCACTTATTACATCATTGGTAGAGCGGTAGAGACTGGAGACTCACACATTTCACCTGACGTGTGGTGAAGTGTCAATAACACTGCAGGATGTACAAGCACTGTGGGGTTTAGGGATAGACGGTATGGCCGTTACCAGCCCTAGCTGGAGTGTAAACCCGAAACAGTACTGGATTGATCTTATGAAGAGACTTTTGGGTGTACGGTTGTCTCGCAGCCACTTTTTCGGGTACAAGGTGAAGAAGGAACCATTGGAGGAATGGATCCTGAGAGTGTTTACCGATTCAGAAACCAATGCTGATCTAATCCTACGCGCTCGCGGATTTATTTTCTTACTCCTTGGCGGACACATGCTTCCCGACTTCTCCGGGAATTTGGTTCATGTGCGCTACCTCAGTCTATTAGAGGATATTGATGCTATCAAGACATATAGCTGGGGTAGCTGTGTTCTTAGGTTTTTGTATAGGCAGTTGTGCATGGCGGCTTTGGAAGGTGCACGATAGATTGGGGGTGCCTTAGTCTTAGTACAGATTTGGGAGTGGTCGCGTACACCTGCATTGCGGCCTCAGCTGAGCACGGAAATTCAAGCCGACCATCTTGCTCCTCTTGGCGCAATATGGTGTACATCATTTGACTGTAGCCAGCTGTCTACGCACACTCTGGTGACCTACAGAGATCAGTTAGATTTTATGTCATCTGATCAGGTTCGATTTCTAATGTCTTGTATTATTTGTAATTAATTGACTTTTTTTTTAATGTACTTATATTTTTATTGATTTTGAATTTTGACATGACAGTTTATATGGCTCCCTTATTATCACCATCTTTTGGTTCCATCTGACTTGTGGCGGGCAGAGGTCCCTCTCATATGTTACGAGATAGTGGAGTACTACTATCCCGGCCGTGTGATGCGCCAATTCGCACAGGATCAGATGGTCCCAAATGCAGTTGATACTCGACTGGACCTACACCTGATCCAGCTGAGAGGGAATGATAACACATCCTAGGTTACATAGCATGCTATCCATCTCGATGCCTGGAACTAGTGGCGACTTCGTGTTAGGGATGGTCCTGCTGTAGCTGCTGAGGCGTTGTCCTACCCCAGTGATGAGTATATCAGATGGTATAGGGGTATCACACAGGTTTACATCGGCAATCCAGCTAACCGTGACACCCGTTCACATGGATATCAGCCTGTCGGCGTGGACAGACAGATGATAGTAAGTTCTTATCCATTTCAATAATTTATGTTGATTTCTAACTTTTTAATTTATTTATTTACTTAATTTTTTAAATTCTTTTTTTGTTTTAGACTTCAATGTTGCACGAGGTGGATGATATGGCTTCTATGCGGGTGACTTCGTACTACAAGGTGCATCGTATGTTTTACTTTAATTTATATGCATGAACAAGATGAAGAAATGCGATATTTATGGACTGTTCCAGCCGACCTATCGAAGGAAGGGATTCATATTCTTGTTGAATTCGAGCCTATCCAGCAACAAAATATTCCAAATACACATGACAGAAATACAACAACTTTGCCCGAACATATTACGGCTGTAACACAGATGGTTTCTGATGAATCGTCTATGTTGTACAGTACCGTCAATAATGATGACGATGAGGTTGACGGATCGGACGGAGATGATGCTGTTTCTAGTTAATCTGAATCGAATGATGACAATGACCCGGAAGAAGGAGACTTCCAAACTCCCCTGAATCTTATAAATCCTGTCAACCCGGTCACCGAAAACGTAGTGCAACAATGGGAGAGCAGTCAATGGTTCAGCAACGCTAGGTATGACTACATACATTCTGGAGCATTCATAGATATGGGCTCGGGTTCTCCTATAGATGACCTTGTAGAATCTGTTATCGTCCGATTACTCGATTGGAATGACTCCATGACTAACATATAGTTAGGCATGAGATTCGTTGACGAAGTGCAGGCAGTAAGTGCGGTTCGTAAGTACTCTATCAGTGTGGGGCGTGAATACCGAGTTTTGAAAAGTAAGATTGATACATGGACTGCAAAATGTTACCATCACAGTGATGAAAATTACTATTCATGGTACATCCGTATAAAAAAGAAAGCCACGCCCAATCGGTGGGAAATAACCATATTCGTCAAAGAACACACATGCCTTGTACAGATTGAACAAAACAAGCACAAAAACTTGTCTTCAAAATTTATATCAATGTCTATATCACACCTAGTTGCCAATGATCCTGAGATACCTGTTTCGAACATCATTCAAAAAGTGCAGGTATTGTTTCAAACTGGCTGTACTTACAAGCGAGCATGGTATGCTCAAAAATTTGCCATCGAGAGGGTTTTTGGTAGCTGGGATACAACCTTCAGTATTTTACCTAAATACTTACAAGCTGTACAGGATATAAGCCCGAGGACTGTATACGAATTTTTGCATCACAGAACAAGCAGTCCCCCGAATTATGTTTTCCAATTTGTTTTCTGGTGTTTCTCGCCATGTATAGACGGATTTCCATATTACCGGCCGTTGATTTCTGTGGATGGAACACACTTAAAAGGACCATACAAGGGCGTGCGGTTAATTGCAAGTACGTGGGATGCAAATAATCACTTGTTCCCACTTGCTTTTGCAATTTTTGATAAGGAATCCTCCGAGAGTTGGAATTGGTTTCATAAAAACTTGCGAGAATACACTGTCAAAGATCGCCACGTATGCCTCATTTTTTATCGCCACAAGGGTATTTTCTCTGCTATTCAAAGTCAACCTTTGTGGCAACCACCATTTGGAGTTCACCGGTTTTGCTTACGCCACATTCGAACAAATTTCAACAAGACTTTTAAAAATACAAACCTAAAAAGCTTGATTTGGCAGGCCGGAACAGAAACAAAATAATGGAAATTTGACCGTGTAATGAAAGAGATTCAAGAAATAAATGTTGATGCTTACATTTACTTGATGAAGTTGGACGCAGAGAAATAGACATTGTTGCATGATGGCGGTCACAAACACGGTATCACAACAACCAACATTTCTGAAGCACTTAACAGTATGTTGAAGAAAGCTAGGGTTCTACCTTTAAAAGCCCCGGTTGAACTAATATTCAACAAACTAGTTAAGTACTTTCACAAACACCGTGAAGAGGCAGAAAATTGTGTGCATCCATTTCCAACTCGAATTTTTGACAAGTTATTGCGGATTGAACTGAAATCAAGAGAACACAAAGTTACAACTTACAATCCGCGAGAGGGAATATACATGGTCAAATCTCCAATCCGGGTTTCTGGTACGGGCAACAACGTCTATACATTGCGGCTAAATAATAAATCATGTAGTTGCGAAAAATGGCAAACATATACATTGCCTTGTTCTCATATTCTTGCAGTGTGTAGAGAAAACAGGTCAGGAACAAATACTTATGTGCCGAAGATATATTCGCGACAAACGTACAGAAGAACTTACCAAGCGAATTTTCATCCGGTCTTGAGTTAGAACTTTTGGAGGGATGTTCCTTTTAATTTAACATTCTATCCTCCAAACATGAAAAATGAACGGGGTAGGAAACAGGGCAAGCGATTTCAGGGGGGAATGGATTATAAAAATCTGGATTCTCCTCCAAGATATCGCATGTCGGGACATAATAGGAAAAATTGTAATAACCCCGGACCGAGCAATGTATAAGTTTGACATTTTCTTGAAATAATTGTAATAAAACATGTTTCTATTCTGAAATTTTTCTTTCAATTTCTTCCAGTTTAGTAATCATTGCTCTAAATTTTTACAATTTCTTTAGTATTACTTTTTAAAATAACTTGAGATGAAATAGTTAAAATATAAATATATTTTCAGAGAAAATGATATAAATATTACCATCATAAATACACTTAACATAAGTTAAATATAATAAATACAATCTTTTTAAAAAATTATACAATTATAAGTTTTTTCCAAAAGAAATTTTCACTAAACAAAAAACAATTCATTAAAAAAACACATTAAAATAAATTATACAATTATAAGTTTTCCCAAAAGAAATTTTCATTAAAAACACACAAAATTTTCATTAAAAAAAATTAGAAACAAAAATATAAAATAAAAAAAAAAGAAATTATACAATTATAAGTTTTTCCAAAAGAAATTTTCATTAAAAACATAAAAAATCTTCCCTAAAAAATTAGAAAAAAATTTTAAAAAATTTAGAAAAAAAAATTTTTAAATTAGAAAAGAAAATTTTAAAAAAAATTAAAGAAAATAAAAAAAATATGTGGCTGATAACGCACAACCGTTGTGCGTTATCATTTGCAATAACGCAAACGGCTGTGCGTTATCGGCCACATCGGCTGATTAGTGCGGAATGTGTAACGTACAACGGTTGTGCGTTATCATTATTGATAACGCACAATCGCTGTGCGTTGTGGCCTGTCCAGGAAAAAAAAACTGGGCCTCTTTAGTGCTTCATTCTATTTTCTGGGCCCAACCGAGAAAAAAAACCTACGAAAGACCACACAATTGAGCATCAATCCTTTCCCAGAGAGGTTTATTATCCCTAATCTCCATAGCAGTTTTATTTAGATGACCATGTAATTTTTCAGAGGTAATATTAGTGTTGCTTGAGATATAAGGTGGAAAAATACAAGGTCGATAAATTACGCAGCGAAAATTAAAATTTACGCGCGAAAAATTTTACTTTTAACAAATCATTTTCTCTCTCTATCCTCTTTTCCTCTAACTTCCCTCTACACTCCAAGACTTTAAACGACAATCTACTCAAATGAAACCATTGAAAATTGAAAAAATACTTAATATATTATTCTATACTAGTTTAGTTATATTTTGATCAGTGTAAAAATTAAAAAAACGCGTCTGAAATAAAAATATTGGTTCTGGCGCTAAGAATGAGTGATTAACGCCAAGACCATGCCCCAATATGTTTGCAATGGCGCCAACTCCATATGCAGCATCGTCTCCTCATTTGTTTTTTTTTTTTTTTTTTGAACAAATATCATAACCATGATTTTGTTCCCTTTTGTTTGGTTTTTTTAATTTTTTAATAATTATTAATATTATTATATTAATTATTTTTAATATATGTTACACCGCTATATTAATTTTTAGTCAATATATTGTTATATTATTAATAAAAACAAATTAAACACTAACATATACACATGTATTAATACAAACAATTCAAATTATAATATTAAACTAAAAATTAATATAATGGTACTTTAAATATATTAAAAATAATTATAATTAATAATTAATAAAATTTAAAATACGTACCAAAAATTTGAAAATACACAATCTGCACATTTGAGCCAAGCCTTGGCGCGAATACGGGTATCCCCACTCCAGGCCTTGGCACGACTCTGTCATTGTCTGTGTCAAGGCCTGGCGCGGGGATACCCTTATTCGCACCAGGACGTGGCTCAAGTGTGCAAATTGTGTATTTTTTAATTTTTGATTTTTTGTGATTTTTATCTCAAAATTGATCATATCATATATATAATCTTCAAAATTATCTATTTTTAGCTTCAAAATCTTCAAATTTTGAATAAGTCACCACATTTTTTAGTGAGAGGTGGAAAATATATGTATAGAGCGGAAAGTGAGTTTTGGAGGAAAAAAATACTTCAATTTTTTTTGCGTATAAATTTTATATTTTGACATGTAATTTATCAATTCCCTAAAAATAGTTAATGAATATATAGAAAAAATATGATTGAGTGAATCAGCATTTTCGTGGTTGACAGGATTATGTGAACCAACATTGTTGTTGACCAGATTAAGTGAATCAACGTTGTTGCTGCTTTTGTTGGGGTCCATGATCAGTCTTGAGTAACTGGAATGAAGTTGAGTATTAAATCAAAAGAAATTAGCACAAATAAATCAAAATTAACTTCGATCTCTAAAATGGAAGAGATCTAAACAAACCAACTTAAATAAATTGGAATGAACTTCGGTTTGAAGCGACTTGAATCAAGTATTCTTTCTCCAACTCTGATATTATGTAGAAAGTAAAACTAGAAACAAAAAGAGAAGACTAGATTTGAGGATGCTTGAATAAGTCCATTGCCTCTCAAGACTTATACTTTATAGTATACAACATACTATGTTTACAATTAATCAAAAAAGCTATAAATCTGGAATCTAATCAATCTCTCTAATTAAGCTATACAATAAAAGATACACACAATCAACTAATTAATCCATCACATTAAGTAAGCAATCAAAATCAATAATTACTATTTATTAATTAATTCAGCATTCAGATTTACACTCCAATTTTCAGTATTCAAACTTTTCTTTTTGTAAAACAGTGTTTAAATTTAAGATTTAGAATTCAAAACTTAAACCATTCAAATAACACACTTCAATTTTTAATTTTATCAAACGGAACCTAAAACTAGAATGAAACAATTTTCAAATACACATTCTCATCACTTTTTAGTACACATTATCTAAATTATTTTTTTTACATTTCCATACTTTAAGAACCAAAATATCTTCAATAAAAAGAGTCACATGCAAGGAAGAAGCCTAAAATATCATGGAACAAACCTAAAATATGTTGAAAGCTACTTGTGATAATAGTTTATAACTATACCTAAATAGTGAATTTCTCTTTAAGTAATAACCAGACTAAATATTGTTTTTAATCCCCAACATATTTATGTTGCTCAGGTTTGGTTCCTAACAAATATTTTTATCTTTTTTAGTCCTAACTATTTAAAAGGGGTTAATAAAACTAACTTGGGAATATAAAAGATTAGCGCGAAAAAATTCAAAAATTTTCATTTTCATAAAAAAAAAAATGAAATTCTCTCTACCTCACATTCTCTCTATCTTCTCTCTAACTCCAATTCATTCAATCACAAATCTACACAAATCCGACCATTAAAAATTTTATAAAAAAAAGTTAGAACATCGATATATACTCATTTATTTATAATGTTATTGGTTTAAAATTAAAAAAAAAAAAAAAGTACCAAAATCGAAAAAAAATCAAGCGGAAATTATGCTGAATTTCTCCAGGTTGGACGAAATTCAGCATGAAATTTCACCAGCCTCGGCGATTCTTTTTTTTTTTTTTAGTTATGTTTAATTATGTATATTTGTTTATGTTATTTAGTATTGTGTTTATAAATGTTTAAAATTATGTTTTTTGTTTATGTTATTTAGTTTTTTTTATAAATGTTTAAATTTATATTTATTTTAGTTTTTTTATAATACATGCAATTAATTGTTTAACTTATTTATTTTATAATTATTTATTTAATTTAATTATGAATTATTTGAGTTTAAATATTCATTAATTATTTTATGAGCATAAGTGTTACAATTATTCATGTTTATATTTTAACATTAATTTATATGTTTAAGTTAATTAAATTTATTTATTAAGTTTAGGGTTTAGAAAAAAAATGATCACAGTAGGTTTATGTTAACTAAGTACATTATGTATTAAATAATGTAAAAGCATTTAGAAACGCCCTAATAGACACTTTTTGGGTTATTTACAAATTAACGACGTTTATTTTAAACGTTACGTTTGTCAGAGCCTTAATAGCCCTTTAACATTTTTAAACGCCTCAATAGATATACCTTTAAAAATCCTTTATCATTACATTTTGATTTAGACCTTTTTAATGACGTATGTTTGTGACAACATACTTTATACAATTTATTCATTTCAAAAATATATTGACATATCTAAACGCCCTTAAAAGCCTTCCTTTCTTTTTTTTCTTATAGGTAAATGCCCTTAAAACTCAAAATGAAAGCATTTATTTTTATCTTTCAAGACTTTATAAATACCTTTAAAAAAAACTCATATTTGTCTATATCTGCATAATTTAGGGCAGATAGATAAATGTCATTATTTTTTTTTTTCAATCAAATATTAATACTATAACAAGGGATGCACTACGGCATAACTAATATTACTATAACAATATTTAAAGTTCAACCGCAAGAATACGTAATATACATCAAATGCCCCCATTAAAAATGTAAAGTCAAATTCTATAACCGAATGTAAAAAGAGTTAAGCAAAATAAATCCATCAAATTCATTATTTTATACAAAAAATTATGTGGAATCCCAAGACCTAGCGAGCGAGGTAGAGAAACTTCTTAGAATTGCATTGAACTGAATCCATATCTTGAAATAGTCAAATATCCATTGCCACCTAATCCAAGAATTAAACCAAAAGCACTTAACACTTGATAAATACAAATTCACCAAAGCAAGATCTATGACAAATAAAAATTCCAGCAAATTATTCAAAAGTTCATATAAGAATTTCAACAAAGAGAAACAATTAGTCTCATTTCTAAGCAAGGAAGATATCAATGGTCTCAAGTCACAGTATAAACCTTACAAAATCTCCTGATGACAAACTCAAACTAGAACTTGTAGAGAAATAACTCGCTATAGTACGAGCCATGGCAAATAAATTTGAGAAATGCTGCAAAACTTAAGCAGATTAAAACAAACCTCAGTCTGAAAATGACAAATATCATTGTCTTTCTTTTATCAGTAGAAAAACTTTAAAAGAACATAGAAAGCGTGAAACTATCTAACTAGTAATTGAACTAACACTAGTGGGTAAAGGTGCTAAACACATAGGAGGAGAAGTAAATACTCAGTTTTCTCATTTATTCTTAAAATTCATCACTAATTTGATTCAAATTAGTTTCAATAATGAACTTTGTTGCGCATTCTATGTTTTTGGACATTTTCCTTCTGTACATATATATTACCTATAAGATAATTCATGACTTTCTAATCAAGGAAGATATGAATGATGTTCTTGAATATTAATATATACCTCACAAAACCTTTTCTCACTAAAAATCAAACTATAACTTGCAGAGAATCAAATGCACCAAATCAAGAGCTTAAAAAGATCTTTTACTATTAAGGCAATGAGATGCCATTTTATCACTGTTTTATCCTGTTAGCTTAGTGCCAACTACAAAGATTATTCGTAACTAGCTCTTTAGCAGTAACTCACGCTTGAAAGAAAGATTAAGAGATCAACACTGATTTGCTAATTAAGAAGACCCTCTTCCATCCTGAATATCAGGCAATAGATCCAACGCAAATTGCCTGGCATCCGATCTATACATGACAGACAAATATGATGATTGAATGATGATTATAACAGGAATGCCCTAGATAGAACAAGCATACGTACCCTAAAGGCCCGATCAAAGACTTAGTTGGATAATTAGCCCACTTTAGTTGGATGTCAATTCTGATATATAAACCAGAGGTAATTTAGCATCCTGTCGAGCGACCTTCGCTAGAATTCAGTCCCATCTTGTAACAAGTAATATGGGTTATACATGCTTCCTTGTCTTTTTTATTTCTCGATTTTATGGGAGGTGGGGTATACATGTAATTTATTAAAATATTTAAAGAGAAAAGATACATATATTCAAAACAACATAGCACGATCATGGAATGAGTGATAAACCCCCATTCTTCCACATGTTGCCCCCTCACAAAAATAAATAAATAAGGCCAAGAAAAAAGAAAAGTATGATACAAAGTATGATTTCAGAAAGATGTATACTAGCGAATAAAGGTATGAAGCTTACCCAGAAACATTAACTAGACCAATATCAGGGGAGCATATTTCTTGAAGCTATTCCAGCAATCAAGTTGAAGCATAAAACTGAAAGCTTGTTTGGTACAACTGCAAATTATAAAAGAATCAACGTCAGTAGAAATGACCCTATGCATCCTTTTATTTATCCAAATTGACCAGGCACTTGCAATTGGTTACCATCAGTACTCTTTAATTGAATATATGTTGATAAACTAAAGAATGCAACTAAGACTTTATCTGCAACCAGGATCTTTATTTCACTAGATACATACTTCTTAAGGGGCATTTATTTGGGTCTTTAATTACACACTGAATTCCAAAAAATGTTTTGTTATTTATAAAGATTGCCTTATGAGTTACCATGTAGTAGAATGAGACAAGTCATCGTAAAAAACATGGGGTCCTATATCCAGACCATTAACAGGGCTTGATCAACGTCTCTTCATTAGTATTCTTTTGTCGAATGGATCTAATCTAATCTTGAAGACAAATATGCATCTTTTGGACATTTCCACAATCTATATACATAATCATAGTACAAGCTCTGTAATACTAGGAGTATAGTTGTTGTTGTGTAGAGCTGTCCAATAATTATTTTATCATAATTATACAAAGATTCAAATGAACAAAAATCAAATTTCTCAACAAAAGAGACCAACAAAGAAATTATGGAAAATCTATTAACCTAAGACGAGCAGCATTAAATACCAGAGCTGTGTAGAATTAAGTCGGCAACTGCTTTTATTAAAAAAAAGTACCGACAGAATTTGATGAAATACTATATTGCGACTTGCAAGAACAGAACGTTTCATCCTAATAGCAAACTCCCCCGTCAATTACCAACATTTTCCTATAGTAAGTAACTTTAATATGAGCAAGATTTAAATGATTATTGCTAAAAGTAATCAAAAGAAGGAAGAACTTTTAAACTACTAGAGCTAAAAGCATGGCAAAAGAAAAAACTTACTGTTGCAGGCTCGAGAAAGCAGCCAACTAGGTTGAATATTTCCCTGAAGGAGACAAACGAATCAAAGACTCATCAACTCAAAATCTTCAAGAAAAGAACAGTAATATTCAATTATATGTACTAAATGTGATAGAACATTAAATTTTTGTGTACATATTTATTATTGGAGAGAAAAGGAAAAGTGGGAGAGACCCAACAACTCAAGTATGGAGAAAGAGGAGAAACTCCATAGCTGGACCTAGTTCTTAAGTTAGTGACGATTTGTGGGATTTCAGCCCCGAAACACAAGGCTTAGAGGGAAAAACCGAAGGATAATTCATCTCTATGATTGCAAGGCAAACCTTGGAGTATGGAATTCTGTTGCGGCCACAACAATGTCTTCATCTTTTCTCTCCTATCTATCTCTCGCCACTACTTGCTTTGATAGGCCCCCGCCAGTAGAACATCAATCTCTGTAACAACTGCAAACATGTTTCACATACCATTGGCCTGGCATCTCTTAATACAGCTTGAGGTGTTTCAAACATTGCAGAAGTAAAATTGGATGCCATTTCCTCAGGACTTTCCTTGGCATCTTCTGGCATCCATTCTCTGCATAAAAGAGTACACTAATCCATAGGCAACTCCACCCCATTCAGAAAGTTGAAGGAATTGAAGCATTTTTAAGGAAGGTGGAAAAAATTTATGGGAGTTTACCATCCTTTCTAGAGATAGTTATTGCCCAAATTGCTCTGAGCTCTACCCAAACTTGCTTGCAACCTCCCATAGACCAGCTTTACTGCAGATACTATATGAGATATTCTCTTGGGCCTCTCATACATTGTCCTTCATCCACTCCAATCACGCCTGCAGGGAAATGCAGATTGAATTTCACGTCAATGTCATCAACCTCTCTCTCTGACTCAGCTACCTTGAGTGCTTTGGTAATTGATTCAAACAACTGCTGATTTAAATTAAGCCTGGTTTAATCATATATTCTTCGCGACTCCTTTTCATAGCGTTTGTTGTAGTATGATTCCGAAGCAGTCTTCCGCTTCTGAAGCAGCAAATTTTTGTCCAAATCCTGAATAACCCAAAGCACCTGCAGATACACACTTCAGACAATAGGTATCTGAATAGACCCACTACAATATCAAAAAAGAAAAATTGCATACCTTATTCCACCTGAGTTTAGGCTTTTCTTCGGGATTGTAACAGATACACTACATCCTCCGTTGATTCTGGGGCTGAGACTTGAAGGCGAAGCCCTATGCTGCTTAATCTGCTTCCAGTCTTGCACAAAATTCACCTTCACAAGCGAGAAGCTGGCCAAAGAAGAGGGGGAACCTGGTCGAAGAAGCGGGGAAGTCGACGGAGCTACGACGTCGGTGAGGCGAGAGGGATTGTGGTGGTACGGCTGAGTTGAAGAGAAGATGGAGAAGAGTTTCTATTTTTTGGACCGAGAAGGGGTTTCTGAAAGGGAGATAATTGTTTTCTCTCCCAATCTTTTTAAAAAAAAAAAAAAACTACCCACAAAATTGGCGGGCTAGTTCCCGATTATGCATTTCAGACCCCAAAAAGTTTTGGGGCGTTTATGTGATTTTACAAGCGTTTATAAATACCATGGTGTTTGTTAAGGCATATAAAATAATGTAGGGGAAAAATTATATTAACGCATTGTTTTTCAAACGCCTCAATGATATGTGACTATAGCTATTTTTTGTTGTAATGAATATGAAGTAATTAATTTTAAAATATTAATGAATAATTTTTAAAGATTCATTAAGTTTAGGGTTTCAAAAAAATGGTCACAATAGGTTTAGGGTTTAGGATTTAGGTTAATTAAGTATATTATATAGTAAATAATAAATTGATATAATAATAGACATTTAATACAAAACTATGAAGTAATTAATTTTAAAAGATTAATGAATAATTTTTAAATAATAATTTAAGTAATGATACTTAAATAATAATGTGAATAGTAATAATTTAATCGTGATTTAAGTTAATAATAATTAATAATACATAAAGAATAATAATAGTTTAATAGTGATTTAAATTAATAATAATTAATAACGCATAAAGAATACTAATAATTTAAATGATGCAGCTCCTTTCAAATAGTAATTTAAATAATAATTACATTGTCCACAAAATAACTATTCTTATTAATAATAAAAATAATGAAATAATATAAATTAAATTACAAAATTATTTTAACAATAAATAATTAAGAAATATAATTTAATAATAGAAAAGTATAAAGAATGAAGTTAAATAATACAATCTTAAAAATTTATACATGTTATAGTAAAATATTTGAATAATATAAAACATGAAATAATATCTATGAATTAGGTAAATATATACATAATTATTTATGATTATATTTGAAAATTTGTTTAGATGGTTCGGAACGTAGCACTTATAGGAAATGATGATCCAGGTCTGTGGCAAATAGGACCGGTCGAGTTCAAGGTCGTACAGCCACTGCTTCATCTCGTGGTGTGAGGGGTTATCTCTGACATACGTAGTACTCCTGCTCAACTTGGGACTGGGATATAGTATGACACTGGTGCACCGGGATCTTCTACCCACCCACCTCCTATACTGACTAGGACTCGTCATCCTCTGCCATCACACGATTCATACACTCCGATACCTTATCAGTTATATGGATCATCTTCACATTACCCTATATCTGCATCCACCTACATCTTATGACCCGTATGCATCGGGTTCTTCTGTTGATCCTTATATATCCAGCTAGGATCCCGTATTATTCAAAACTAACTTACATGCACCATTAAATGTTCTTAAGGGTACAGGGGTATAGTTAGGAGCTATTTTTTTTGAGCAAATTATTTCAAAAGTCCAGACTGACTCACCATATAGCACGGCGAAGTGTACAACCACTGATTATGACATTCCATCATATTCACCTAGGTTAGGGAGGGATACTGGGGATCTAGGGTTAGAGACTGATCATACTTTTCAGGCTGACATGGTCCGAGCTGAGGGGCACGATGACGCAGAATCCCTCCATATAGAGGGCAGGATGTTGAGGTTAGGCAAGAGGGTGATGTGTTGAGGTAGATATGGACATGAATGAGGGCGAGAGTGATGGTGACGAGGATGAGCTGATTGATGTAGCCCCTACGTCATCATCCAGATGCAGGCCAGGACCGGGAAAGGTAAAGGGTTGACCAACAGTTTGAGGAATATGATTAGTAAGATCACGGGATCTCGACAAAAAAGACCCGATAAGGCTATTCCTCCGACACATTACAGAAGAAAAAGGCGAAGCATGCATCTTGGGAGCAGACAAGACCATCTAAGGGAGGTCCACAGTATCCAGAGTTTATTCCTTCGTACAGTGGACATTTGCTGGTTCTATATGACGTAGATAGGTAAATTTTTACATTTATTAATGTTTAGTTTCACAATTATTTTTAATATTTTTATTTGATATTTTATTGAATTGTTTTATTAATATACCAGAGCGAGATATGTTGAAGTCGCGGTCATACTTTGTTTTACTTATAGGTTGGTCAACTAGTTTACGGAAGGTGACGTAGTTGGTAGAGGGTACAGTACTCGTCCATTTACAGTCCTGCATGTTCCAGCATTTGCATTCAGCGTTATTATCTGCTTTTGTTGAGAGGTGACAGCCAGAAACCAACACTTTTCTACATGCCCTTCGGAGAGATGACTATTATTTTGCATGATGTGGAGCTGATACTTGGGATACCTGCTTATGATGGTGTTGTGGATGTTCAGTATTCCAGAGAGCAGCTGGTCGGGATTGTTCAGAGCAATTTGGGTTTTACTTACACTGATGGTTGTATAAATGCCCAAGAACTTTCATATATTGCAGATGATCCCCATAATGGCTTTCCCCAGAATTGAGGGCAGCATGTTACCTTGTGTACATACTTGAGAGTTATCTCTTTAGTGATAAGAGTGAGACCATCGTGCATGACAATCTTTGGTCTATCGTGAAGAATTTTTGAGGATGTGGGAGGTTGTCTTAGGGTGCGGCGGCGTTGGCATTCGTGTACTGGAACCTTGGTCAGGCCTCGCATGTAGATTCGAAGGAGTTAGCAAGCTGTTGGTCAATACTTGAGGTATTATTCCATTTCTTCATATTATACTTAATAAATAATATATTATAGGATTGTATGTATATGTTATACTTTTCATTTCATTTTATTATTAACATATGTGGATATGTGTTTATTAGTATTAAACTAAATCAAAACATTTATATATTTATATACATATATGTATTTTCCTATATTTGCCCCAGCAGTGAGACCAAGAGTGAAGTTGGGCAAGCCTTACATCCAATGATACGAAATGTTGGGAACAAAATCTTAGCATAAGTTGATAGACATGCAGCTACGATTAGATGTGATGACTTTGGAAGAAGTATGTTGGGCACCATATAGGTCTTCGAAGATACATGTATGGGTTTCTGATTGGCATGGCATGCTCGCGTACTGGAGTATATTAAGCCATACATACCCGATAGAGTTGTCTGGAAGTTCAGGTAACAGTAATGCATTCTAGCACATCCTATTAGACCATTGGAGACTCATAGGCAAGCTAATAACAGGATGTACGTAGTGAAGAACATTTTCATAGAGGGCTTGTGGCTAGAGGCATGATCACGTTTACTTACTGGGTCTTGGACACATGACTACGTATTTCTATTATATATTTGCATTCAGACTCATGACACTTCTATTTAGTTTTTTATGTATTCATAGTATTACGTGTTTGTATTCAGACTTATTACCATGATATATTGTGTTTTTTATGTATTTGTAGTATTATAATTAAAGACTTGGTGTTTCTATGATTATTTTTCTATGTTAATATTTTCATAAAGTACTAAAAATAAATACAAGTGATATGAAGATAATTCAAAATAAAATTAGAGGAAAGCAATGAAGTAAATTACAATATAATCACTGAATGTTAATGGTTAAAGGATCTCTTGGTTGCTTTGGATATGCTCTAGCATATCTTTTC
Organism: Catharanthus roseus; assembly: GCA_028651295.1. Taxonomy (NCBI): domain Eukaryota; kingdom Viridiplantae; phylum Streptophyta; class Magnoliopsida; order Gentianales; family Apocynaceae; genus Catharanthus; species Catharanthus roseus. Next base: position 12,074,756 of record JAPQWS010000016.1, read on the forward strand.
TACCTATCTGCAATCCTATCCACTAAAGTATCAAGCCAGTGACTGACGCGATCATTACAGTGATAAGGCCATTGTACGTGTATAGGTGGCACTGTGAAGTCCTGTCGCATGTGCAGCTGTAAAACACAATATAAAGGCAATTGTTTAATATGAGAAATGAACTTTATAATTTAAACTAAAAAATACATGCAAAAATAATGTTTCACTCACTGTACTAAAGTGTTGATAATTTGTCAAGTGACCGATGACAATCATACCTCCAGTCCGATCCATCTGCGAGTATAAAAGCAAAATAATTGTGGAATCTCTCCTAGCAATTAAGACCGTACACAAATTGAATGCATTTGCAATGACATAAAGAGCATCAGGTGTATCCAACCGATGTGTTGAAGGCACTGGTCCATCCCGCCACTGACATTTGTTCATTAAGGTGTAATACCATTCCACAGAACCAAAGAGCATAACATATAGATTTGGATTATTTTCCAACTCAAAAGTCATTCGCCAACGGCCCTCAGGCCATTATTTTCATATCCGTACACAAAGTAGGATACGACCCTATATCCACAATTTCCATCTCCTTCTATGTTCCTCCAATTTTCAATAAAATGATGAAAGAAACGTGGGAAAGCATCAGGGTAAGGGAATAAATGCCCAGTAAAGGGATCTGCAACTGAACCAGGTGATTATAAAGAACTATGTCCCCTACACTGCCCTCTACCTCTACCTCTTGGAGCCCGTGGTGGCCTACATTTTCTACAGAATCCCGAACCAAAACCCAAATCAGATCCTGATCCAAACCCCGATCCAGATCCACTTAACTCTGTATCTTTATATGTGCAATCTTAGTCCATTTTAAATCCAATCTTACCAAGTCTGTAAGTCAAAAAGGCAGATGGGCATGTTCATCCCTTGAAACTGCTTCCATTGGCATGAGATAGAGTCCTCTCCTGCAGGAACCTGGCACCTTCAGAGCTCTATATTCGTTGCTCCGCTTAGATCGAATCTCTCATCACTGGCACTATCGTTTCTCCGGAATCTTAAATGTCTTAATCTTAAAAAGACGCGAGGCTGGACCTAGATTCGCGTATGTAAGTGAAAACAAAAATAAGGATTTCTAACTCTGTGCCAGCAGCCGCGGTAATACAGATTCAGAGGCGCATAATAGATCGATATGAACATCATGAGCTGCTACTAGATGGGAAAGATCCCACACCTGGACTGACTATCTCATCGAAAAGATGATCTGCCTACTTCCCATCGTGAACAGAGTTCCGAGTCGCTAAGAGAGAGCTTATCCACTACATCTACATAAGGCTTTAAGAGGAGCAATTCCCTGTGTTAGCAGAACTGGTACGTGCTCCCAATATGACTTGTCCCCTTTCTATAGTCAGTCTGACATCGGCCCTTGGTAACTTTTACATCAGGAGTAGACGTCAACGGCATACCAGGATCTAAGGGCAAAACCGGACATATAACTCCTTTCACAAGACGAATATCTCATTTACTTCGGATATGGGTCTTGTACTAATCTAATCTAAAATAAATGTAAAATCATGCATCTCAGCATCTATGTCTATCTCTTGAGACGATAGATCTACAATCCCCCGTATTTCTAATGCTGTCCAAAAATAGTAAATATCGGACAAATTAATAGGAATGAGTTATTCGTACCGTGTAATAAACTCGCATGAACATGAGAGTCCATGTGATGACCTCAAATAGCGTCTGCACTTATTTTTCGGATCATCAACGATCTCTGGAGCTCTCTTTAACTCATCCCAAATTTTCTTCAATGCCACATGACCGATATTGTTGCTCATATTTTTCAATATTAGATTCCTGACATTATACTTTTCTTTAAACCTAAAATACTCCAATAACTTCTTAACTCAGAAATTTGAACCTCTACAAAAACAATATGCATTTTTTGGCCCGGTACCGACCTTACTCTATTTCCTTGCTAATAGGAAATAGCGACCGGCTCCACCCCGCCCCAGAAGGACATTCTCTCAGGTACTCCCACGCTCCTTTTTTGGTAATATGCATGGGGGCTGTAAGGAATGAATAGAGGGCTTCCTACACTAGGATTTCATCCTATGGAATCTACGTTCTCGGAAACTGATTCTCTTAATCTCTACATTCTCGGAGCCAATGATTGATGCGGTAAAGAAGGAAAAGCTAACAAATTCCAATAGGAAGAGCGGAAAAAAGCAGCTCGAATGTTAGTGAGAGGAGCGAAAGCCAGAGTCAAGACCAATTATTGCAGAACGGATATCCCTTCTAGTAGCAACTTTTGCTGGTTTAATATAAAAAATAAAATTAAAAAAAAAAGAAAGAAAGGAGCTATGCTAAGAGTGAAAATGAGTGAATGTACCACTTTCAGTCAGTGCTTCTTCTTTGTATGCAAGAATCAATATTAAGTAACACTGTGTCTAAATCACCATGACATGTTGAAATCCACTGCTTCAAAACAATAGTTTACTTGTCCAAACTCCAACAAACTTATGAGCAAGAGGATTCAACCAAGCATCAAACAAGTAATGCAAGAAATCTGGCCTTCTATGCCACTTCATCTTCAAATTATCCAAATTTTTTATAGTACTCCACCTCATCGATTTTATTAATTAATTTATGCCACATGTCATTTATGAGCTGTGATGCCACCTCTTCATTTTTAATCATCTCAGTTAATTTTGCTAGCACATTTTGATCAATGTGCTTTCTACATAGCATATGGTAAGATCTATTGAACACCACCCCGATCACAAGCATCAACCATTCTCCCTATTCGTAATAATTACTACCAATTCTTGTAGATTAGTATCTTACTCATTCCCTTCTGATACTGCTGATGGAAAATATAAGTGTTTAATTTGTTCAAGCACCCATTAATATGTCGTAGCTTCTGATTCTGCATGAAAACAGTTGCTATAGTGAATCGAAGTTATGCTGATAGCCTTTAACAATGGCATATTATGTCTAAGTAATAAAATACAAATTTAATACTTACAAACTAAATATCATAAATTTAAGTTTAATTCTACTTAAACTAAAGTAATAAATATGAACTAATTCATTTAAATATTAATTAAATAATAACAATTTTTAAAATAGTTTTATATATGAAATTAAGTAAATAATATATAAAAGGGAAAATCAATTAACATAATAATATTTTTTTAACCTTAAAAACATAAAATTAACCATAAATTTAAATTATACTTTTATTTATAAACAAATATATAAATTTATGTACATATTAAAATATAAGAATTAAACTAAAGCAAACTACCCGTAAAAACTTAACTAATTCAATTTAAATAAATATACATTAAACTATAACAATTACTATTAAATAATATTAACATTTAAAAACATTAAATTAACTACCCTAATATAAAATAATAATAAAATAAACTAATTCAATATAAATATTTATTAGTTCATTATAAATATTAATTAAACTATCACAGTTACATTTAAAAGAATATTAGATTTTAACTTAAACAATCGATATATTTAATATTCACATATACACTTAACAAAATATCTTAATACAATTTACTTGTTTGTTTTATATTTCGTATTCATTATCAGTACATATGACCTCGTCTTCACCATTTGAATTGATATCGAATGTGCAACAATAATATCACTAATCACGTCGCTCCTGTCACGGTTTTTTAAGAAGACTGTATAACTTCATTTCACACTTAAACAAAACAGTTCCTCTACCGTGTTGCACCCCTGCATCATTTTCTTCTTCATCTTCTCAAGGACATTATATATAGTTTGGGCACTATATAAATTATATAAATTATATTATTAAACCCTAAAAATAATTTTAAAATATTATAATAACCTAATACATGTAATGCAACATACCTCACAACAAGATCTCGATTTTGTTATCGGAAAAGGTGCAACATATTACGATATGCCATATGACTCTTCTTGAATTGCTCGGTCAGTTTTAGTTGCTCCCCCGTCAGTCTTGCAGCTTGAGCATAACCGTGATGATAGACACCTTTACATGGTTGTGCCTCCCATCGTGTACGAATAATTGCCATTTTCACTTGTGACCATTGCTCGCCTTTTAATTTAAAGGGGCAACCACACTTTTTAATTCCATAAGTTGCCCTGCCTTTTTATGGGAAATTCTTCTTCATCATCAACTCTAGGATTCGTTATCGTTTTTTTTACACCTCCACACTTGTAACCTAATGTAACATACGGTCAACAATCATCAGTTCTTGATGCCAAATATCGAGTGATTCTCAAATATGTATTCACTATCATCGTCGTTTCTCTTGCTAATTCCACTAATTCCGTTTTCGAATTAAATAATCTATCTATTGTAAATAAATGCTCGTGATCCACGTATTGTTCCGGTTCTAGGAATTCTTCAAATGTGTTTGGATCTAAGTCAGCCTATTACATTAAAATATAACATGAAGCAAATTAAAAATTCATCTTATACAATAAAAAACTATAAAAAAAAGTATAAAAATAACATTAAAAAAAATCGAAACCACCTAAATGGGAGGCAAAATTCTATAAGAAATTTTGCCAACTTGAATGAATTGTTCAAATAATTTCGCCAGGTTGGGCAAAACTCATATCAGTTTCGAAAAATCAAGATTTTGGTGTTTTTTACCCTCAAAATCAATATTTTCTTGCATGAAATTTTCAAAATCATCCATATATATCTCCAATTTGTGTTGAAAGTGAAAACTTAAGCAATATTTGACTTCGGGATTAGAGAGAAGATATAGAAAATAAGTTTAGAAAGAGAATGTTTGTGGTGAAAAATGAAAATTTTTGAATTTTTTCGCCCTAAACTTTTAGATTCACAAGTTGGTTTTATTGACCCCCAATTTAAAAATTTTTTTTTGATCTTGGATGAATTCCAGTAATTTTGACCAGTTGTCAGTAATTTGTCCAGTATATTAAATTAAAAAGGGGTTAATTCCATTTTAGTACCATTTTGTTTGGACATTTAACAGTTTCGTATAATTTGTTTGTTAATTTTTATTTTAGTACCTTTTTGTTTGGTCATTTGACGATTTAATACCACTTCCTTGTTGATTGACAATTAAATTTAATATCACTTCTTTTATTTTAGTACCTTTTTATTTGGCCATTTGACGATTTAATACCACTTCTTTGTTGATTGACAAAATAAGATTTCGACCACTGTTAGGTGTGATTTTTTTCCTGTTTGTAGAGATTTAAACATGAATGACCACTTTACTCTTGGTGGACCAAAAGAAACTGGATGAATTTTCATTCATGTTTAACTCTCTACAAACATTGAAAAAACCACATCAGAGAATGTGTCACAATAATGAGTAAGTTCCACTTTAACCCTTTTGTTTGGTCAATTGACAATTTAGTATTACTTGTTTGTTGATTAACAATTCAGTGACTAACTCAAAATTCTAGCGAAATCAATTTTGTCGAGAATATTGTCCCATTGCCAGGCGTGGTTTTTTTTTTAATTTTTTTATTTATATATATAGATTTAAACATGAAAAATCCATATCTTTTTTTACAATTTAATACCACTTGTTCATTGATTGACAATTAAATGACCAAATCAGAATTCTGGTCAAATCAATTTTACTGGAAATATTGTGGTCCATTGTCAGATGTGATTTTTTGACTGTATCAAAATTCATCCCCTTTCTTCTGGTCCGTCAAAGGCAAAATAAAAATTCATGTTTAAATCTTTACAAATAGTTAAAAGATCATACCTGACAATGGTCCAGAATTCTAATTTAATCACTTAATTGTCAATCAACAACAAGTGGTACTAAATCGTCAAATGGTCAAACAAAAACGTACTAAAATGGAAATCAACAAATAAATGATATTAAATTATCAAATGGCCAAACAAAAAGATACAAAAAATAAAATTAACCAAATAAAAAGAGTAAACTTGAAATTTCAATAGGGGTAGATAAATCTAACTCGGTACTATGAATGTATAGTGCAAAAAAAATCATTATTTTCCCTACTCTTTCTCTCTCTACACAATTTCTCTCTAACTTCTCTCTACTCCTTCTCCACTCTAAAACTAAAATCTTTAACATTGAACTTGAATTGGAGGTAGATATAGATCATTATGAAGAATTTGTAGAAGAAAATATCAATTTAGATGTAAGACAAGTTGAAATAAATTTTTTTTTTCAAAACTGGGCTCAGATTGCCCGAACGGGCGACCGGCTCATGTCTGGGTGACCCGAGCCTTTTTTTTTTTAGAGGAAGAAAGAATTTTTGTAGGTATTTGGAAAACTTGAAACATGAATAACTCTACGATCGGAGGTTCGTTTCACACGTATGACTACTCGTTTTGATGGTTATAGTAGAGATAAACGCAATGGCATCGTAAAAAAATGATCCGGACGCGTTTCGGGGCAAAAAATTGTCCCGTAGAGTCGAAAACTTTAACGGGGCATAACTTTGCGCTCGGACGTTCGATTGAGGCGATTCTTGTGGGCATTTCAGGTATTTTTTCGAGATCTACGCGTCGGAAACCGCTTACCTCCTATTTTCCTTTTAATTTACGTTTTTGTAATTTTCTAATACTTTCTCTCTTATTAACTAAAAAATTATAGCACCAATTTGAAAATTAAACAGAGGAGCAGTATTTCTTTTTATTCTAATTAAAAATTCAAATGATTGAAGCTGGTAAATATTAGAATTCTTTTTTCACGCAAATTTTTTATCCCAGAGCGTCGGATCACTTTTTCGACGATGTCATTGCGTTTATCTTTACGAGAAACATCAAAACGAGTGGTCATACGCGTGAAACGAACCTCCGATCGCAAAGTTATTTATGTTTCAAAATTTTCAAATACCTACACAAATTCTTTCTTCCTCGAAGAAAAAAAAAAAAAAAAGAGGAGGGCTCGGTTCGCCCAGATGTGAGCTGGTCGCCCGAGCTAGCGACCCGAACATGTGCTGGTTGTCCATCTGGGCGATCCGCACATGTCCGGGTCCCCCATTCGAGTGATCCCGAGCCCAATTTTGAAAAAAAAAATTATTTCAATTTTTCTTACATCTAAATTAATATTTTCTTCTACAAATTCTTCATAATGATCTATTTCCAATTCAAGTTCAACGTTAAAATATTTTAATTTTAGTTTGGAGAAAGAGTAGAGAGAAGTTAGAGAGAAATTGTGTAGAGAGAGAAAGAGTGGGAAAATAATAATTTTTTTCACGCTATACATTCATATTCCCAAATTTGATTTATTTACCCCTTTACAATATATACTATTATGAAATAAAAAAAAATAAAAAAACCTCCCCTCTCCCGCCCCCTCTCTCTTCTTAGTACAGCTTGAGACGGGAAATCGAACACCTGACTGAAATAAGGCACTTGTCATAATGTACGAGCTTACTTATCAGCAGTTCCTTTCCCTTTTTCAGCCATTAAACTTCTAAACCTCTAAAAAGTGTTTCTGCATATATATATATATATATATATATCCTCTAAAATCTCAAGGATTCTCATCCCACTTGCTTGACAGAGCAGAGACTGGCTCAAAAGAGCAATCCAGTCTGAGGGCCGAATTCTATGCAGCATAATACATCCAGAATAGTCCTAAGAATACATTATCCCAATACGACACAGACACTTTAGGTAAGGCAGTCCTTTTATTTCCTAAACTAGCTCTGCACCAGATTCAAACTATAAATGCAGAGCTATCTTATACTCGTGCACCTAATGATTGACACACTGAAAGGATTTCTGCACAATTTATGTTCATGATAAAGAAAGCTTCTGTGAAAATCAAAATGGATTAGAGAACAAAATCACAATAGCAATCAAGAGAAGACCTCCAATTTATTAACAATGTTCTATTTGTAGACATCAAATTCTAGATATCATTAAGAATCAGTCAGATTTGGGCGGAAGTAACTGATACCCTATACAACATCCATCAGCCAAACAACTCTTCGCTGAATGTACAAATCTTCCTTTTCTGGCGATCAAGTAAGAAGTTCAAAATTTTGGGACTATTCAGAAGATCTGAAGTTGCATTTGTAGAAACACATCTCGAAACTCTAAGCACCAATTCCATCGAAAAGAGGTTTTGCCACATTCAGCAAACATTAACAGGACATTAAATGAAGAACAAGGATTGACTCTGCTCACAGTAAATTTTTTATTGCTTACAAAAGGATGGACTACAAAAGTAATTCAGATAATATTGTATCTTTTCAACAAGTCAGTGCTTGGTTTCTCAAATGATTACTTAATCTATAATGTCTTTAGCACATCCGGGAAGGAAAATGTTGCAGAGTTTCCAGAGTATCAAGAAATTATCAATGATGTAAGCAGATTATAAAAGATCCAGAGGAGTTGTTCGACTTCTTAGAAGTCAGTTTTCAGATCTTACAATAATTTGAAGCTTTCTTTCAATTGCAATTTTATTCAATACATGATTCGTTTAATTTTGTCATACCAGCGGGATGTCCACCCAATGTGCAGACAATTTGCCCAGTTGTTCAATTTTAGAATTTGCATCATCAAGAAAGCAAAATAGTACTAGATGTTAAAACAAGAAATTGTCTTATCTTGAAAGATGTAGGATCAAATTAATTAATTATAATAGGAAGCGAAAAAGGCCAGAAACATCCTTCAATTATTATCCGGTTGCAAAAGATACCAACAAACTTTGTCTTTTACTTTTTTATATACATGATCTATTTTTGTTTCTTTAAATAAATCCCATCACAGTGGTTTCCAGTAACAGCAATTTTTGTACACGTGAATGCTCTACATGAAAGATATGTGTATTTCTTGACCGGAAACCACCATGACGGGGTAGATTTAGAGAAACAAAATTAAATTGTGTACATAAAAAATTAAAAAAAACAAAGTTTGTGAGTATTTTGCGCCAATAGATAATGGTTGAAAGGTATCTATAGCCCTCTTCCCTTGTAACTTTAACCTCTTATATTTTCTTCTCTTTCCTTAATTTTATTAAAACGAAATAATGACCACAAAAAACTAACCCATACAATCTGCATCTTTAACTGCTTTAACCTCAGCTAAGAACATATAGAATTACTAAACATAGACAAAATACCAACGTCCACGTATTAACTGGGAATAAGAGCATTAAATCGAGGCATACATCCAGAAAAGCCAAGTAATTGCAAATTAAATATCCTTTAGAATGTTTCAGAAGAAGAGGGGAGATACTCACCTAACCTTGCCTATATCAGAACACTTCAGTAATTGCAATGATTAAAATTCAGTGTCAAAACATGCAACCATGACCTTGGAAACCATAGACCTTGCAAATGGAATATAGCTCAAGCTATACCTGTAGATAAGATCGAAATAAAAGATTTAGCAAATATCATAGCCTAGAGGTAATGAAATCTAAAGTAACATCAGTTTTCCCGGGACTGTCAGAGTAATCACTAAAAAGAATTTAATACATTAGATAAGCACCAACCTTATGTATTTGTGTTTCTTACAACATATACTGTTAGACATGATGGTAACACAGGAAGTTAAAAGCAATAGATTTAATGCAACAGGAGGCAGTAAATATCATTTGATTAAGAGAAGAAAAAATTCATTATAAAAAGAAGAGAAAATTATCTTGAAAAGATATGATTATGTGATTATTGAGCAACGAAGTAACCTACAAATTTCTGATATATTTAGATACTATTGAGAAAGTAATAAGTGATTCTGAGAAGTTTCCAGAATTAGTATAACTTTTACCAAAGCAACCCCAACCAACCTGCAAACTGTCTCTTTCTAGGACTCCTAGATTAGTAGCAGAAGGAATTCAGAAGTTTCGCAAGTACTATATTTTTTCTAAGGAGTTAATGAAGAGCACAAGTCCAATCGCTGATAGCCATGACCTTTACATAGCGGTCGCAAATTTTAGTGGATAGAGTTATGTTGAGATATATACCACATTCCAATTTTAATATTTTAATTAGACATTTTGTACATATAAACCTATGTGGCATTCTATAAATTTTCACTCTGCTGGCTGCGAACATAAATATCCTTCATGATGAAATCAAGAACATGAATTGGTTAAAGATGAAACTTAAGGTAATGAGAGCTTTTGGAATTTAACTAAGCTTCCTCCAGAACCAAGTGGAAATTGAAATAAATAACCTAAGAGACAAACCACTCTTACGGCGTGATGTGGCAAGAGACCTATGTTATCGGATATGAGATGTAAACACAGTAGAATTCAGAATTGATGTTATATTTATTGTCCCTGAAAAATATCTTAGACCATTCAGAGTTTCAGAAACTATTAATTGGATCCCCTGAGATTTAACGACATGCTACTTGGTCCTCTTGCCCACAAATATCTGTAAACAATTAATTTAACATAATAGGACAAATTGGGAAAATTTCTTCTCTGATGAACCAAAGTTGAGTTAGCTGAGAAACTACCACCAAAGGCTAAATAAGCTTCCTTGTTTCTGTTCAAGCTGCAGAAGAATTAGATAAAATAATTAAAGTTCTGCATCAATAGACCCCCAAATATGCTGGGTTTCCAGATATTCCATATAGTAAGAACTCTTCAGATTCTTCTAACTTCATACAGAAATTATTGTGCTATCCCAAAAGTGTTTCTAAAGATGTCTGCAAAACTTAAATGATCAAAGGCAAACACCCTGATCGGATAAGATAAAATTTATATTGAATGATTTGTCCACATCGTGTAATTACATTGAAAAGAAAAACATTTCAAGAGGTTAGTCTAATCCTTCTAGATATTCAGAATTTGTATTTTAGGTCAAAGGAAAAACAGCCTTAATAATCACAATCTGGTTGCCACTGCATTAGTCGTTTTGTCAAAGAAAAAAGAGAGGAGCAGAGAGATCCGACCAACTTTAGTTAGTAGTTCAATTTTGAATTTATTTATCAGTTTGTTGACCCACTGCATGTGCAAACTAGACAAGCATCCACATTTTAGTGATGACATCCTAAGAATTGTACTCTCATCATCTTCCCTACTTGTACTTGTTTTTTTTTTTTTATGGGACTTGTACTTGGAACTCACATTTCAGTTTTCATTTAGTTGCTTTTTTAAAGTGTTAGTTTAAAATCAGGTCTTGTGGAGGAATTAGTTTAATCCAGATTCCAGAACTACTTTCTGCGCTTCATTGAGCAAAGTAATTAAGGGATATTAGCTGACTTTACCTGCAAGATTACCATAGCTTTTTACAAATTATAAGCAATACAGAAGACAATATACTGATCACACACAAAACAGTTGATAATGTATTCCGACAGCCACAATATAGAAGAATATAATGAGAACTGAAGGACTTGATAACTTGTTTCATAGACTTTACCAATCAAAACGAAATTAAATGCCAACAAGAAATGGGATTTCAGTTACATAAAAAAATTGCATAACCAACAAGAACAGTGATTGCTTCAGTTACATCAATGACTTGGACAACCAACAAAAACTGTTAACATTCAGTTAAATCTTTCTGCACAGACATTGTTGAAAAACCATAATTGTAGGTTTTCAGAGACTTAACGAGTGTATTACTAGCCCTTTATCGGCAATGACAGGGAATCATATTTTGAACCATTCTGCAAGACTAGGCCCTTAAAAATCATCAGGTTTAGGCAAAATTCCATTACCTAGCAGCTACCACTTGTGCTTTTCCACTAAGATAAGAGTTGAATTACACAAAAATCTTGAAAACATACGACTTACCAAACAAGTGCACCAAACTCCAGCACAATAGCCAGAAGTGTTAATAGCTTATTCCGCACCTGTTGAAAGAATTTCACAATACCAAACATTATGCCTTTGGAACCTAAATGAAGTGAAAGGTAATGTATGGAGTAACTTACATATAAAGCAGAAAACAGAGCAATTATAATGCTGGCAAGATATATAGCAGTTGCATAAATTCTGACCGGGTCAAGCATCATTGTTACTTGTCTTTTGGGACCTATAAGAAATGCTGTGCTGCCATACAAAAGAACCAAATTAGCAGCTGCAGATAAGGTGACACAAAAAGATCTTCTATAAGTAGCTCCATGACTTCTAAAACAGTCATAAGCACACACACTCACACACAAAGTGCCATGCTATTTGTGGAATCTAAGAACCTTCAATCCAGAAACCTAGAAACTTAAGTGTGAAACAAGATAAAAAATGACAGAGAAAGGTGCATTCATAGAAAATACTCAAGACTCTTGTGAATCTTATCTTAGAAAAGTCAGTGGTAAAGAAAGATGACTCTTCAAATTAACAGTTCCATCACCCAGTGATGAGAACATAAGCTTATGAATGGAAATAAAGGTAGATTCTGTTTCCTCTATCTAATCAAGTGGAAGGAAATTAATTACAGTGTTGACATAGGTCCAATACATTTTAAAACAGTTTTCAGGTCTTGAAAGCCAAAAAGTTGAACCATCACATCTATTTTATCAGTTACTCAAGAATTGGCCAAAAAAGGGGACAAGAGGTATAAGAAGAAATAATTTAAATTGTTTAATCTCCAATCCCTTTCCGACCAAAATGCCTCTCTTTCAAGCCCTAACTGGCAGACAGAGCTTTCATTTGTAAATCAAAGTTCATGTTACAAGAACATACATACATCAGTTTTAAGGGCGGCCCAAATAGCATTCACTCAATATTTTAAGGGGCCAAAGTGCAGCTCTTATCAAACATTATTATATTACATCAAGGGTCATTACAAAGCTAGGAAATTATAGGCCAGGGATATTGAGGGTAACCCCCCCACCCCCCACCCCCCCCCCAAACCCTGGTTCTTAAAACGGAGAGGTTACACTTTCAAAGTCTTACCTCCTTCAAAGCAAAATCTATCTTAGCAAATGTTGTCAATCACATCAAGTTTGCCGAAATGTAGTACATCCTAATAACTAGAGGAGATGGAAACTACAGAAAACCAGAAACCATAGTTTCATCTGAATTCACCACTTCGAACTCCACAAAGAATTTTTCTCTATGGGGAGGATAGCTGTATAGCTGTATAAAAGCAGTCTTTGTCAAGAAGAAAAGAAAAAATCAATAATAAAAAACTATAAAAATTGAGGCATGATGACCCATGAGGGTTTTACTGCTTAGGCATTTGAATTGTTGGTTGAAAGAACCAAAGACAAACAAATAAGTTCACAAAAAACACTATACAGTTAAGTGATATATATCGAAAAACCGGCAATGCTCATGGTACTAGAGATTATTTTATCCATTACATACAGTTTTAGTACCTCGAGCATCATTATGAAATCCCAAAAAGGAAAACAGCCTAAATTAAATAAACAGTAACATACCTTCCAACAGCAAGCAAGTTGCCAAATGAGAATGTGATTCCAAATTTAACTGGGTTGAAGAAAACAAGCATTGACTGTGGAACAGAAACCAAACTGTAAGTTGCATATCCAACAATTTTTATATACCATGATCACTTAATTTTTCAGTTTCTTCAGGAAATGGTGTCTAACACTGCGATGCCTAGATTAATTTTCTGTAAGAAGCCGTTATACTTCATAAAGGACCCAGCTTCGGTTTCCAGTTTTTTTATGTTTGGCACAACACCAGTAGGGAGTTGAGAACTTTCACCATCAAATACTAGCAGAAAGCACAATGAGATCCATGAAGGAACTAAAGAAAGCAAGTGGAGATAAGGAAATTACTTATAAAAAGATCATGCATACCAAGAGTGTACAAGCTATTCCAGCAGCCAAGCAAATGGCAAAGCCATATAGCCTCTGTTCAAAGAGAACCAGACAACTTGTCAGGAAACAAGGAGAGACAATGAAGTTTGATTTGCTTTATAGATTCTGCAACAACAGAGGTAGAAGTTCAATGAACATGCATTTGATAAAGATGAACTTCTACAAAATCATCACGCCAAGTTAACTTGTTAGAAATATTGGCTCAAGATAACGAAGACTTAATTTGAAACTTACAACTTTTCAATAACTGAATTTTAATTATTGGGGAATACTGTTTTACCCAAAATCTTATCTTAGGACTACTGAAAATTCCTGAAATGTTCTTTTCTAGATTTAAAAGGATAAATTAGCTCTTCATACCCAATAATTATTGTTACTTTTCTATGAATAGCCAAAAACATTTTTTTTCCAACGTTCATACCCAAAAACTATTTTTGAACTTACATGCATAACAAATTATACCATATGTGGCGGTTTCCGACCAAATTTCAACACACCTAATACACATAGCCATTTAATAAAGAGCATTTTTGTCCATCTCTAAATTGTTGGATCAGAATTTTTATTGAATCATAAAAGAACTTGAAAATACATGCGCCAACCTATTTAAAAGACACATTGCGCAATTAAAAGATCTACATCATGCCAACCCATTTCCTTTATTAAATGGTCGCGTGAATGGGGTATGTTAAAATTTGTTCGAAAACAAATACATACGACATAATTTGTTATGCATGCAAATTCGAAAATAGTTTTTGGGTATGAATGAACGTTCGAAAATAGTTTTTGGTTATGAATGTTTGAAAAAAAAGAAAGTATTTGACTATGCATAGAAAAGTAACAATAGTTATTGGGTAGGGAGAGCTAATTCCTCATTTAAAAGATAGAACTTTTGGCAGTGCCCTTTATATTTTGTGCTCTATTCCAGAGACAGTAAGTCTTTAATTGTCAAAAGGAGAGAACTACTGGCATTAATGTTGGAAGCAGGAACTTCCTCTTTGGAAGCTCTTTAGTCCTAGACATCTGAAGGGCATCATGCTCCAGAACGTGCTGCCACTGACATTTTATGTCATTCCGAGACTCTAACACACACTCTAAAGAAACATGGGGCTGCTCCTGATATAATAGGCATGACTTTCCAGTTTTACAACATAAAAGTCAGGGTCTTCAGTTTGCAAATATCAAGTAGAGAAGATGTCTATAATGATGTTGCTGTAAAAGTAGAGAAGATGTGTCCATAATATCATGTTTATCTTTCAAACCTAGCAAAAGAAGACTTGAGAATAATAGGCATGACTTTGTTAAAGCCAGGGGTTTCAGTTTGCAAGAATCACTGTGAGACCTAAAAGTAGAGAAGATGATGTCTATAACAACTAGTTTATCTTTCAAATCCACCAAAAGAAGACTTGAGAAGCATCCTAAGATTAACAAGAAAGTTCCATATAAATTGCCATTCCTGTTAGTCTCCATCAACTTGAAATCATTTGATGCCTATTGTTGATATCTAAGAAGCACACACAAAGTAGCAAAACCAATATGATATTACATAAAACAACTTCAAAGTTTGGGACGCAACTTGTTTAAGGCTGGATGGAATAATGCTTTCTTAGATCTGCACGAAATGAGATAAAAAAGAAATTTTCTGTAAAAGGCTTAGTGTTCTTTACCCATTACATTGATGGAATAGGACTTGTTGCAGGACAAATATCATTAACAGACAAACAGTTTAGCATCTTCAAATACAGAACATCTTAAGTAAATATTTCCTTCCTTCACCTTGACCCTCATTTTATTTATTTATTATGGTATATTTGCCTCTTTAACATGTCTTCTTTTTTCACAGATAAGTGATAACCATTGCCAACTACGGAAGCCATTTGCCAGACAGTGGTTCTTTAAGCTAAATCAAATGACCCCCTTTTACTTCCCAAATTCACTTACTTAAACACATTACTGTGATTATTGTTATGGCTGTCAGCCGTTAATAATATTCATTGTTACTGTTAGTATGAGGATTAGTACATAAAATTCTGCAAAATATAAAAAAGTGATTAAGATTGTAATTGATAATTGCTCCATCACTATTAACACTCACTCACAAATAGGAAACCCAGCTCCATAAAATATATATATATATATATATATATACGGCACTGAAAAGAAAGCCCGAATTTCTTGTAAAAATCTGCGAAAAGAGTGAAGTAGAACCTGTTTAGTTGACAAAGTACAATTCCGATTGAAATCATCGACGAAAGAGAAGGAAGAAGAATCTTCATTTTGAACTGCTACTAATTCCTCATCAACTTCCATTCCCACTAGCATTTTCATCTTCTCGAACGCCACACTCATCTTCTCCATTCTTCTCTTTTCCCAGTCCACTACACTAGTATGAGAAAATGGCACAGAAATCAAATTCGAGATCAGGTGGTAGAATGATAGTGTGGAGGAAGAGTTTGCTTTAAGATTCAACTTTGTCCAATCCAAATCAAATACTCTATTTCACTCTTGCTGACAATTTTTTTTAGGAAAAACAAAAGAAAAAACACGCACATCCCCGGTTCAGGCGGTCTATGCTACTCTAGGAACCGGTTTCCCCTTCTTAATTATTTGTTTTCTAAATTCAGATTTATGTTTGTTATTATTATTTTTTTTAAAGGAAGATTTACGTTGTCTATAGTGGGGACCACAAATCACGCTTAAAAATATTAAAGTTATGTGTGAAAGATTTCATTTTCCTCCTCATATATTCTCTCTCTACCTCTATTATGTCTCACTTTTGACCGATTTGAAAGATATATTCAAATAGGACTATTGAAATTAAAAGAAAATGTTAATACATGGATTTATATTTGTTTATTTATATTTTAATCAATTTAAACATAAAAATAACTTATTAGAATTGCAAAAGTTGGGGTTGACACAGAATAGTCTGTTCTGCATCCAGTCGAGTTGCAGACCATCCAAATATGGCTTAACTGAGTTGCAGAATAGCTTGTTTTGCGCCAACACTAACTTTTGTCCTATTTTTCCATTTTTTTAAATCATAAATGTTATTTATGTTGCTATATTATATTCATTATTTTTAATATATTCTATACCATTAATTATGAATCATATTATTAAAATTAAATAATTAATTATAAGCTAAATAATTAAACGCTAATATTTACACGTGTATTCACATAAATAGCTCACGTTATAATACGAAATTAACCAAAAAAACTTACATAATAATATAAAAGGTATAAAAGATATTAAAAATAATTAATATAAAAATATAAACGATATTTATGATTTAAAAATTTTAAAAATAAGAGAAAATTTGGGGCTAGCCGGAACAAGCTGTTCTGCAGCTCGACTGGGCACATGTAAGGCATTTCTGCATCTGGCCCAACTTTTTCCATAAGAGTTTGATTTTTCTACATTTTGGTGCAATTTTTACATAAAAAATCGATGTATTCTTGTACAAAATCTTCAAAATTGTCAAAAAAAACCCATGTTTATCTTCAGAATCTTCAAAAAGATTTAGTGAGAAGTGAGAAAGAACAAAGTTAGAGAGAGAGAACCTATGGAGGGAAATAAAATTTTTGAATTTTTTCACGTGTAACAAAAGAAATATGAGCACTCAGCTCTCTTGCAAGAGTAAGAATAATGAAAATTTTATAAGCTAAAAGGATATATATGATGCTAAAAGAAAGAAAAATAGGGAATACAGGTTTTAACTATTCTTATCAAGGCTTAAAAGGCTAGAGATAAAATATTACATACAATGATAGTTTGAAATTGTTCAAACGATAAAAAAAAAAAAAAAGGCCTTATGTCATTCTCAAGTAAACTCATTCATCATTTTATTTTGCATCAAGCATGTACACAAACAAGTTCTACTTTGCATAGGGTGTAACTATGATGTGTTATTAATAACATAATTAAATGTAAACACTCATTCAATTCACTATTAAGAAAAAAAAAATCAATTCACAAGATCATGAAAGAAATGGATAAAGGTAATCTCAAGCTTCACATCTAAGAAAACATTGACAATGAAATCACTAGATGTCATATCCATCAATCACTTTTTATTCTATATATAAAATGAACAACCATATCAACTAAATTTATAGAAACTCACTAGAAGTATCAAAAGTAAAAATCCTTCTTTAAAAAAATTCAAATTGTCAAAAAAATTACCTATAATCCCGTGCTTGAAGTAGGGGTGAATATTTATAATTTTTTTAATTTTTATAGAATATTTATAAATTATTAATGCTATATTAATAATAGAACTGAAATATGATAACTATGAATCTCCCCTATTAAAAAAATGTAAGAATAAATAAATTTTTATATGATGAAGTATTTATAAATAACATTCCAATTTTATATTGATACCACAAATTTTATTTGAAGATAGCTCAAAATTTTATCACTTTTTTAATTGTTCTCCCTATTAAGAAAAATGCATAAGAGTAAATAAATTTTAATATACTGAAATATTTTATAAATAACATTCAAATTTTAAAATTTATATCTTTTGACATAAAATCCTATTTGGGGTAACTCGAACATTTCATCGTTTGCCTGATTTTATAATTTTTCTTCATCAACATCTATAACATCATAAGCAGGCTCATGGGATTTTGTTGGATCCGTTTTTTTACTCCATGTATTTGCAAATAAGGAAATTGCTACAAATAACTTAACGAAATATAGCCTATAAGATTGTGTGAGTTGTTTAAATAACCAAGTAGAAATTGGCTATAGCCTTAAACTATTTTAACATTTCTTTTTATAGACAAAATTTTTTTAATCTTTTTATAGCCATAAACTTTTATTTTTATCTTTTTTTAAGCATAAACTATTTTAGACATAGAAAGTTTAGAACAATTTAATGATTTCACGTTAAAATTTAATTCATTCTCGACACATTTTTATAACCTAACTTGAATGATTTTTTTTTTTACCATTCAATTTGGCTTCATGTGAAATCCATGTGCCAAATACTTCATATTTCAACGTGAAAATTTTAAATTGCTATACTTGCAATGTTGAAAATAGTTTATGTCCATGAAAAGAGAAAATATATTTACATCCATGATTAGGAAGATCTATTTGCCTTAACTCCTTCAACTTGAATTTTCTTGGTGATCTACTTATCATTTGTTCTTCGCTTAGGTTTGAAATAATTTATATCTGTATTTTTCTTACTTTCATGAAGATCTAATATGGTTAAAGATCGATATAATAATTTTCTCCTATTTGATGTTTAAATATTTGGGTGATTAAGAGGAAATGGAAGTTAGAGGGGAAGTAAAGGATAAAAATTAAGGGGCTACAAATAGTAATAATAAGAATGAAATAGTTCATAATTAAAGTGCTTTTTTTTTAAAAAAAAAAAAGTTATGCCTGAAAATACCACATTGTAAAAAGTTTAAGGCCAAAAGAGGCAGCTACCATGTTATTAACATAAGAGGATCATTTATCATGTTAAGATCAGAATGTGAACATGAAAATAATACATATACTCATTAAAGAATTAATTGCAAAATACTCTCCTCAAGTGGGGTAAAAGTACTTTACACCCTGAACTTTAAAAATAAACAAACAGTTTGTTTTAAAATATGTAAAATACCGAAAATACTATTTCATGTAAGTTATAGTTTGTTACAAAATAACCTCCTAAAGTTTGATTTAAACATTAATTTCGTCACAACTCCTCAAAGTTATACTTTTGTAGTGGTAGATTTGCAGAAGAATTATAAAGCAAAAGTTGAGAAGCCCCTCAGTTCATTTTCTGTTGAAAACTGGGGGGATTCTGAGACGTTTGCTACCGTTGACTCCATGAAAAGTTCGGGTGGTTCCACCACCTCGGATTGTACGTGTTAGAGTAACTAGCTTATTTCCCTTACATAGTAGACTTGATTCTCTCATTAAAAAAATCGCGGAATATGACTTCTTCTTCTTTTTTCTTTAATTAAACTCCACGACATCAATCGACTAAGTCATTTTAAGATTTTTTTTTTTTAAATTAAGCTCCACATGTCCTCAGTTGACTAAGTTCTTTTGACTTTTTTCTCCATGTGACCTCAATCGACTAAGTTCTTTTACCATCTGGACTCATTCAAAAACTTTTGCTATATAGTTGACTTCCTATTCACCATGGTCAACTACAAAAGTTTTACAAAAAATTATTCACTATTACTAGCACATGCACCCGAGCGTTGCCCAGAATGTTATATTTCTTTTCAAAAAAATAAAATTTTGAGTTATACCCTTTTTGTCAAATATTAGAAAATCTACATTTACTCAATTCGCTTAGATTTTACTTTTTTACTTATTTTGTTGCACTTCATCTTTGCTATACAATCCACCTATATGCCTCTTATCGATTCCTCATGGTATACTCATGGCAAGTGCAAACTAACAAATCAGAGATATTTTAAGCAAAAGTATGAAAGTATGATAAAAGAAAGACGTATATGCAAAAAATGAGAACCAACAATTATACAAAGAAAAGAAAGGAAATCTGATAACAAACTTTGATTTTGAATCAATTTGAGAACCAAAACTTTCACAAAAAAAATAGCAAGAAAAGTCAGAACTCAGTAAATCAAACCCCACACTTACCAGTAAAAAGACTTCATTTTTTAGCCTAATATCCAAAACGACTTCACAAATTGGAAAGCCCATATGATAAAGTTGCCACATTTCTGGCTACTATTTGGAACAATGAAACCAAGAAAAGGATGGGAATTTTCTTGAGAAATTCATTTTTTAATATTACTGTGAGAACTTTTGATCTTCTTTATTATCATCCCAATTTTATCTCTATTTATCTAACTGATTACATATTTCAAAGCAACTCATAAAGATAAATATGAGAAATTTAATGCAAAGACACCATTGAAACTAATTCATCTCCTCCATTCTTATCTACTACAGATTCCAAAGTTCTTAAGATCGTTCATCTCTTCGGTTCTTACCTTTTACACACTTCAGACCATTCTAAAACATTCTATATACATATCAATAATATCTGAATGAGAGTTTCTTCATTAAATAATAATATAATATACATTCTATTGTTATATACTAAATTTTAACTATATAGTTATAAACTATAGTTATATACTAAACTTATAAACCATATTATTAACAATAGTTATACACTTTAATTATAATTACAATTATAAATTATATTTTAACTATACTTTTATGTTATTGTTATATAATATTTTAGCTATATCTATAAATTATAATTATTTTATTGAGTTTGAATTCTATTGATGTACTACAGTAGTATTTTAAAGTAACTAAGGGCGAAAAATTATACATGCGAAAAATAATATATAAAAGGAACTACCGATCTTTCTTCGTCCTACAATAGTATCATTCATTTTTTAATGACATAACTTTATGTAATTTTTCTTTTTTATTCGTAAGATGGAGATGCAATTTTTTATTTCTAAAAATGCAGATGAAAATTTTATAGTTTTCTTTTATTGTTGGGTAATGCAAATTGAGAATTATTATAAAATGATAAGAATAATTATGCTACTATAGTGTAGTTAATTTAGAGAAACTTTTCCTTTTCAAACTACTACTTTAAAGAATCGGGATGTAAGTTTCTGAATAACAAAATCGCGTGTGATTGTTATAATATTACAATATTTAGCGAAAAAACGATACTATAATATTAATATTAATTTAATATCATATTCTTTAATAAGATTAATTTGAAGAATCTATGTCTATTTGGATCTTTTTTCTTTCATAAATTATTTGGTTTTGTTTCTAACTTTAGCTTTTTGTCAATGTTTTTTTTTTAATCTTGAGTCCCACATTTTCTCTCATAACCAATTCAACTTTTACGAAATTTAAGAAAACTTAAATACACTTTTTTCCAACTAAAAATAAATTAAGGAATAGGCTAATATTATGAATATCCAACACATAAAATATGAATCAAAATAAATTTCAGATACTTTAAATAAAAAAAGTTTGTGAGTTTGAGGCATTTTTTAAAAGCAAAAAGTTCTGAGTTGCATCTCCTATTACCATTTAGAGGTATGGGAGAGATTGAAGAATATATGTGGAAGAAATTTCGATCAAGGCTGGTACATAGAATGGGGCTTTTTTTAATATACATGGGAGAGTTTATGAGGAAGTGGAGATTGAAGGGACTGGTGATTGGTGATGGTGGTAGGAGAAAAAGAAGAAAGAGAGAAGGAATATAGTCAGCCATGGCAATAAGAAAGGAAAAAAGAAAGAAAAATAGGTCAGAGCGAGTAGTCGACAGATCTACCATAGTGGTGGTAGAAAAATGAAGGGAGAAAGAGAGAGAGACAGAGAGAGAGAGAGAGAGAGAGAGAGAGAGAGAGAGAGAGAGAGATCCACGGTAACTAGCCAGCTGGGAGATATGGTTATAAGAAGGGGAGAGGAGAGAAGAGAAAGATATATATATATATATATATAGAGAGAGAGAGAGAGAGAGAGAGAGAGAGAGAGAGAGAGATAACAAAAGAGATGCAAAGAACAGTAGAAATGGAAATAGAATAACATAAGAATATGCAGAATATGACTGATTTTTATTGAATTCTAAACTGAAGAAAACTACAACAATACTGAATGTATTTATATGCAAAAATTACTAACTAACCTCTCCTAAAAGCCTGCCACTATCTGAAATAAAACATGTCCTGATATTTCTGCTAAAGACTTCCTTAAACCTGACTATTTCAATTGTAAATTACAGAACTGGATTATTTGACTAAGACAGACAACAAAATAGAAAATTAACTTGGTTTAAGATGCACTAAATCATTTTGACACTCCCCCTTAGTGCATGCTTAAATTTAGAAACACCAAGTGCAGCTCTAAACTCTTCGAACTTGGGCTTCCCCAATGCTTTTGTAAAAATATCTGCAATTTGGTTATTTGTAGAGATTCCCAACAACTCAATTTCTTGATTCAACACCTTCTCTCGAATGTAGTGATGGCGAACTTCTATATGCTTTGTTCGAGCATGAAAAATAGGATTGGAAGCAAGTTTGATAGCACTTTCATTATCACACTTAACCGGTACAGCATACTCAACTTCGCACATTATATCTTTTATCAAACTCTTCAACCGCATGCATTCTTGTGCAGCCATAGTTGCTGCCACATATTAAGCTTCAGTGCTAGATAGAGCAACTACATTCTGCTTCTTGCTACACCAGGATATGGCAGCTGTTCCCAATCAGCATCAGTAAACCCCTTGAGCACAAAACTCTCACCATTCTCATACATTAGACCATAATCAAGAGAGCCTTTTATATATCGCAAAATCCTCTTTACTGCCTCTAGATGAGTACTTCTTGGAGACTGCATGAATTGAGATACCACACTGACAGAATAAGCAATTCCTGGTCTTGTGATAGTTAAATAAATTAAGCTACCAACAAGTTGCCAAAATTTCGTAACATCTTGCAATAACTTTCCTTCTTCTTTCATTAACTTGACATGTGGTTCCATTGGAGTTGCTTTTTCCTTCGACTCTCCCATGCCAAATCGTTGCAAAAGCTTTGTTGCGTAAACCTTTTGAGAGATGAAATATTCAGTATCTGATTTTTCAATTTCCAAACCAAGAAAACAGCCAACTTCTCCCAAATTTTTCATCTCAAAGCGAACTAATAAATCACGTTTCAGCTTTGAGATTTCAGCTTCATTATTTCCTGTAATAATCATATCGTCCACATACAACAACACCAACAAGTGCACATTTAATTCTAATTTAACAAACAAACTAGAATCTGCATCAGAAACTTTAAATCCACAGAAGATAAAGTACTGAGCCACTTTACCACACCAAGTACGTGGTGCTTGCTTAAGCCCATATAATGCTTTCTTGAGCCTGCAAACATGGTGAGGATACTGTTTAGAAACATATCCCTTAGGCTATTCCATAAACACTTCACGATCAAGATCTCTGTAAAGAAATGCATTCTTTACATCAAGCTGCTATAACTTCCACTTCTTAAAGGCTGCTAGAGAAAAAATTGTTCTCAGCGTTATCATTTTTGCTACCGGGCTGAATGTTTCTTCATAATCCAACCCATAGCTTTGTGAAAATCCACGTGCGACAAGCCGAGCTTTGCATTTATCAACAGTCCCATTTGGTTTTCTCTTTAAGCGATATACCCACTTGCAGGTGACGGGATTACACTCTCTGGTTTTGGCACCAACTCCCAAGTTTGATTTTTGTCCAAAGCATCAATTTCTTCCATCATAGCTGTCTGCCATTCTGGTTTATCTTTAGCTTCCTCATAGCTAGTTGGTTCTTCATCATCCATTGCTCCAATAAAGAAGCATGAAGTAGTGGAATAATTGTTGATTTCTACCTCATAATCTTTGAGGTATTGTGGCTGTCTCTTTTCTCTTGCAGACACCCTCCGAGTTTCTTGCTTATCGCCTTCTACATCGGAGCTATCAAACACAGGAAGTTCATTATCACTATCACATATAGCTTCCGTATTGTTCTCCGGTAGTAGCTGTGAGCTTCTCTCCGCATTATCATGCACAACTCCTTGATAATAGGACGACACTTCATCAAAAATAACATCTCTAGAAGTGATAAATTTCTTTGTTTCTGCATCCATACATCTCCATCCTTTCCTGCAGGTGTCATAGCCAACAAAGATACACTTTTTCACTTTCGGGTCTAGCTTGGTTCTATTAGATTTTGGAATATGGACATAGCAAATTGAACCAAACACCCGAAAGTAATTAACATTTGGCTTGACACTATATAGAGTTTCAAAAGGAGACTTCTCTTTACCTGGCCACGGAGGTAAGCGATTGATTACATGGCAAGCGCACTGCATAGCTTCAGCCCACAGCTCTCGAGGGAGACTTTTATCATGCAACCATGAGAGACTCGTAGAAACAAGATGAGCCAGCTTCCTTTTTGAAACGCCATTTTGTTGAGGCGTATTTGGACATGTCATCTGCTGCATAATTCCATTATCATTGCAATATGTGAAGAAGTCATCAGACATATACTCTCCGCCGTTGTCACTTTGAAGGCATTTAATCTTCTTTCCAAATTCTTTTTCTAGTGCATCTCTGAATTCAACAAACTTTGTTAAGGCTTCATCCTTCTCTTTCATGAATTTCACCCAAGTGTACCTTGAAAAATCATCAACAAACACATGACGTAGCGACAACCACTGTAACTTGGTGTTTTTGTTGGTCCCATCAGATCTGAATGCACCAATTCGAGCATGGAAGATTTGCGATTTGACAAGTTTGTGAAGGGAAGGCGATGTGACTTTCCAAATTGGCACCCTTGACAAACTACATCTTCATGAACATTTCGCAGCAACGGCATGCCATCCACCAACTTCTTTGAGGAAATTTTCTGCAACAGTTGATAGCTTATGTGACCCAATCAAGCGTGCCAAATCGCTACACTTTCAGTTTGGCTTGTCCTCTTCACATAAGCTTTTCTTGCTGGAACATGAAAAACATCATTTAACTTGACTATGCTCTTGTCATCCATTTCAATCTTCACAACCCCTTCTTTTGCTACTGGATAGGCTGAATTATCTGCTGTAAAGATAACTCGCTCTCCTTTGTGTTGACGCAGCTCCGAGAGTAGCTCATCATTTCCTGTTACATGATGAGAGCAGCCTGAATCAATGATCCACTCCTCCTTACATTTTCCATGACTTAAGAGAGCTTGATCTGGTGTTGATTTTGTGCCGCTACTTTCACCAACTTCTACAGTGAAACATTGCTCCCATTTAAGTTAATCTTGTTTTTCACTGGCAACATTTTCTTTTGATAGCTTTACTCTACAATTCTTCTTCATATGCGCAGGTTTACTACACCTATAACACTTAAAAGAGTTGTTATTTTCTGAGTCATAGTTTTTAGCTTTTCCTGTGTTTGACTTCTTCTCATTATTTTTATTCCATGCTGATGTGTTTTTCTTGTATTGCTTCTCTTTTGAGAACAGAGCAGAATATATATTATGATTCTTAGCCATTTGTTTTGCTAAGGCCTCTTGATTAGAAAGTAAACTCTCTAACTCTTCTACCGAAGGTTGATTCTCCCATCCTTGAATGGAGGTGACGAAAGGAATGTACTCTTTCACCAAACCTCGAATGAGATATCATCGTAACCTGCCTTCGCTGATTTTCTCATCCGCATCTAGTTTTGAAATTTCGGCACAAAGGCTTTTAACTCGTAGGAAATATTCAGAAATAGACATACCTCCTTGTGTCGATGATGCCAACTCATTTTCCAACAATTGCAGCCTTGCTGTATTCTTTTTTAAAATAGTCTCTCCAACGTCTTCCATACTTCTTTTGGTGAGCTAATGACCCGGACATGATCAATGAACTCTTTGCTAATAGAAGTTCGTAGAGCAAAGAGAGCTTTACCGTATTTAATCTTCCATTTCCTGCGTGGTTCAGAATTTTCCGGAGTGTCAGCAGGAATTTCACCATCATCTCCTGCAACTAAATCCCACAGGTCTTGCCTTTGAAGATATGCCTCCATACACATTCTCCAGTACTTGTAGCTTGTCCCTACAAGTTTATCGACACCGTATTGTGTGTTTGAACTACCTCCATTTGCAATTTCCATCTCTTTTCACAACTTTCAATCTACTCCAACAAGACAACACCACTTGATAGATAAGAAGAGAGAAAAATGTATTTTGAAGCTCTAGCGAAGCTCTGATACCATAAAACAAAAGAGATGCAGAGAACAATAGAAATGGAAATAGAATAACATAAGAATATGCAGAATATGACTGATTTTTATTGAATTCTAAAGTGAAGAAAACTACAGCAATATTGAATGTATTTATATGCAAAAATTACTAACTAACCTCTCCTAAAAGCCTGCCACTATCTAAAATTAAACATGTCCTGATATCTCTGCTAAAGACTTTCTCAAACCTGACTATTTCAAGTGTAAATTACAGAATTGCATTATTTGACTAAGTAAGACAATAAAATAGAAAATTAACTTGGTTTAAGATGCACTAAATCATTTTGACAAGAGAGAGAGAGAGAGAGAGAGAGAGAGAGAGAGAGAGAGAGAGAGAGACATATGTTTAGTTCAGACCAAAAAAAAAAAAAAAAAATTAAAGCTTGCGTATAGATATATTTCTAACTTTTATGTATATGTGCTTAAGCAATTCGACACAATTTAATGAGTAGTTGGTTGACAAATTGGTTAAATAAATGTAACTGATATAGTTTATATCAATAGATTTTTACTTTTAAGTAACCACTAACTTTTCGAGTATAAAATTTATTTCCATACATAGCAAGAGTTTTTTTACCATCTAATTCTTTTAAAAGTTTCTCATATATTTGAATTCACAAATATTATTCCATTTAAGTTTTTTTTTTTAAATAAGTTACTACAATTTGTTATATCTATTTTGCTATATTATAACTATTTATAAATATAATATTTTAATTTTGTGTTATATATATATTCACAATACGAAATAACATATTACATTTTTTTAATATAACAATTATAATTTATAAATATTTAACACGTGCTTCAAGCACGGGGTCACAACTAATATGCTATAATTATAAAACATATTTTTAACTGCAGTTCTAGACTTTAATTATAAAATATACTTTTCTACAATAATTATGAACCTTATTTTAACTATACTATATGCTATAGTTATAAAACACTATATCTTAACTATAGTTTTATATTACTTTTTTAATACAATAGGTGACATGCTTGATGAATATTACATTAGAATGAGAGTAAATCATTTAAGAATAACGGTAAACTAGGGGGGACGATAACCCTATTAAAAATGAGGGTAATTTCTGTATGTAGCAAGAGCCGAACCACCAACCTTTCTATTGGAAGGCCTCAACTCTTAACACTCGGACAAGGCCTCACAGGTAGTTTTATACTGTTTGTTATAGACTATAAGATAACTATATAGTTATATATTAAATTTATAAACCATATTTCTAACAATAGTTATATACTTAATTTAGTTATAAATAATAGTTATGAATAGGGATGTAAACGAGCCGAGTCGAACTAGCTCAAGGCCTCACGGGTAGTTTTATACTGTTTGTTATAGACTATAAGATAACTATATAGTTATATACTAAATTTATAAACCATATTTCTAACAATAGTTATATACTTAATTTAGTTATAAATAATAGTTATGAATAGGGATGTAAACGAGCCGAGTCGAACTAGCTCACATAAGCTCGAGCTCGACTCGACACTTTTTTAACCAACTCGAGCTTGACTCAAGCTCAATCGAGTCTATTAATTTTGGCTCGAGCTTGAGCTCGAATTCAATTTTCTTAAAGATATGTTATATATAATAATTAAAATAAAGTAAAAGAATTATATATTTTGGCTCGATAGGCTCGACGAGCTATCGAGCCAGTGTTAATGAGGCTCTAACTCGGCTCGTTTGCTTAGCGAGCTGGCTCAAACTCGGTCAACAGCAAGCTCGAATGGAGCTTTGACCAAGCGGCTTGACTCATTACACCCCTAGTTATGAACATTAGTTATATACTGTAGTTATAAACTATATTTTAATATTTAGTTATAAACTTTATTGTTATGTGTATAATATATTATATTTCATAATAACTTATTACTTAGATTATTTTATTAGCTAATAGAATGATATAGAATTGGATCTTCAATTGATCAATTCTTTAAATTCTTCACAAGTACTTTTGCCTTCAAGAAGAACTTGATTATCACCAATATCAAGCATCATTAGCTAAACTCGAACAAGATCTTATGAATATGATGTATAATTTTCCCCCTATAAACTAATTAAACATTAGGTTGATTACCTAACACCTAATTCACCTCTTATAAAGAAGGCCTAATTTAATGATAATTCACAAGAATGTGAACATCAAAGGAGATGATCAATTATAGAAGCTCTTAGTATCAAAATTGGAACTTAGTATCAAAAAATGCATATGTGAAATGGATTTGCCAATGCTGAGAAAAAATATAATATTTTGAGCTTTTTATTTTATTATTTACAGGAGAATAGATATACGTTATTAAAAAAGCTTGTAAATGCTTGCATGCATCGACTCAGCGTTTACATTTATAATAGGTGCACAAATAATCAAGAAAGATACAAAACTTACACCAATAGTATCCTTTGTTCTAAAAGTGAATTGGTGGAAGAATGTTTACATATTCGAAAACTTGTAAAACAAAGGAATGTTATATACAATTGATACTATTACTTATATAAGTGTCCCTACTAGAATTGGAATTCCTATAAAATTAGATAATTATCTTTAATTATTGTATTTATTTTTAACAAATTTGTTAATTTTTATTATTTATAAATATTATTTTTATTATTTGTTTATTATTAACCTCGTGCATAGCACATTGCATGGATTATTTTGCTAGTCTTATAATATATTGCAGAAGGAGAGAGAAAAATCCTCCCTCCTTCTAAACTCTCCTTTCCTGATTTTTATTTTCCTTAAATTTTGTATATTTTAATAGAAGATAAATAAAATAAATCTTTTTTAACTCCTAATTAATTGAAAGCCACTAAGTCACAAACTTCTATCTGATAACTTCTCCTAACTTCCCTAATCCAATTATAAGTCTACTTCCACTTTTTATTCACGTATCATTCGTTCTGCAAATACAGAGAGGTAGAAGAAACGTCTTTCATGACATTTGAAGGTAGAATTTAGATTTTAATTTCTGTTTTCTTATAATGTTCTTTTTTTCTTTTTTTTTTTTTCTTTTTTTTTTTTTTTTTTGAATTCTTCTAACGTTTCAGATGAATGGAAATGTAGTTTCCCAGTCTTCTTTTCTCCTCCAAACAGTCGCAAATGATCATTGTCATGTGCTCAATGAAAGTAAGATTTTTTTTTTTAAGATTGTATTTTGTTTTTCTTCTAATGTTCTTTTTTTTTTTTTTTTGGAATTTTTCAAATGTTTCAGATGGATCTGTCTTAGAAAGATTGAGACAGGATGGATGTAGTTCCCCATTATTTGTTTCACCTCTGAAAAACCGTAAATAACCGTTCTCATGTGTTCAATGAAGGTAAGAAAATTTTTTTGGTTGAAGTAATTTATATTTAGATTGTATTTTGTTTTCTTCTAAAGTTCTTTCTTTTTTTTTTTTTTTAACGCCTGTAACCTTTTTTTTTTTTTTTTCTCTAATTTTTCAATTGTGGCCTTCTCTTACGTAAATATAGTATTTCAACACTCATATATTCTTTCTTCAACATCATGTAGTTTTTTAAATTATGAATTTTTTATGCATTTTTTCAACTTTGATTGTCTCCACATTAAAGTTCTCCATCTTGAGGTATTTTTACTTCAGAGTTTCCACTACTAGAGATATTCTTTCTTCAATCATTTTTTTTCTTCATTATACTCCTCTCTCTTTAATGTAAGTTTTCTTTCAATTTTGACTAGCCATGCAGAGTTTTTGCAGTTGCAGATGGAGACAAATGTGTACATTCAAGAAATCAAGATAATCAATCCCATATAAGAGTGCTTAGCTAAATTTGTTATGGATCATTATTAGTACATCAGAGGTGTCACATTGACTAGACACTTTACTTGCAAGGTTTCTATTTCTTGGACCAAAAGGCGAAATCCCTCGCCCTCCGAGCCCATTCAGACTGCCCGACCTCAGGAGTCCTGCAGAGTGCGCACAAGGAACCACCTCCCACATTGGAGAGATTGAAATTCCCACACTGCCACTGGAGTTGCCAGAATTTGAACCTTGGCTCTTGGACCAACTCTGCAGCCCCAAAACCAACTGAGCTACGCCCATGCAAAACTTCTACACTAAACTTCTACACTACACTACACTACACTTGGAGCAAGGTTTCTATTTCTAATATGTGAAACTTCTACACTACAATAAATCTATCTATATGTGACCAACTTTTTTTATTAAATTATAATAGGATTTTTTATTTGAAGCATTATAGATATTAAACTAATTTGTGAATTTTGAGTTCTTTGATTGAATTTTAAAAAAATTTGAGTGGTAATAAGATTTTATAAGATTTAATTTATTTAGATTTTCTATCTTTGCTAACTTTTAAATTAGTTTATACACTTTTAATTGGTTCAAGAGATATTAATTTGATTAAATTAATTGTGACGATTTATATAGATTTATTTGAATTTAACTTTCCTATTTTTTTTTCCGCAGAAATTGAGTTCACTTTCTTAGCATTGAATTACAAAGAGAATGGAGATCTAAAGATTATATTTGCTTGCTTTGTGTAGTTATCTTAGGGTGATTGATGTCAGTTTAAGTGTTTCCATCATTCTTATATTTTTCGAAGTCTCTGAACTCCCTCTTTGCCTTCTTTCTTCCCATTAAAAGTCACATTGGATTATTTAGCATTCTTAGAGAGACCTTAATGCATAGAAAGGCATTTGATCGAGCGTTTATAGGAAAGTTAATAAATTGCTATGTGTTATGAGTATTCCCCGAAACAAGTCCGTGTTAATATATCGTATCTCTTCAGATTTGTATGAAATGCAAACTTATACATATGCGTACAAATATATATGTATATACATATCGTATCTCCTTAGATTTGTATGAAATGCAAACTTATACATATGTGTACAAATATATATATATATATATGTATATACGACAAGGCAAATTAACTATAAAGTGGCAATAATACCATCCTTGAATGCTACATTTATGGTTTTAAAATTGTATTGGATAATTTAGGTTGAATCTATTTCTGTTGGAAATATCACATCAGTATGTGATTATCCTAGATTATCTTGGATTCTATAAGAGATTATTTGGTTAGAATCCTATATTGATTATAACTAGGATACTTTGTATTATGCTATTATTATAGTAGTATTCCTTATTAGTGGTTGGTTAGAATCCTATATTGATTAGGATTAGGATACTTTGTAACTTATAAATAGTAGATCATAATGAATAAGAAGACAATCAAGTAAAGCATTCAATATTATTCTTCTTTGTGCTCTAAATTTCTTAACATGGTATCAGAGCCAGAGCCAGGTTTGAAAAAGAAGAAGAAAAAGAAAAAAAAAAAATCTTTCACATCTATGACTTTATTCTCTTTTCATTCAGCTTGAACAATTCTTTTCGTTCAGTTTGGACACGTTTTTTTTAGGTTTCTAATATTTCTTCTAATTTGCTTCAATAAAAATTTAGGAGATTATATATATATTTTTTATAAATCATATTCAAGTCAGGTAGCTTCATCGACAAATATTTGAAGCACCTAAATTTAGAAATTGAAATTGGAAATTGATGGTTGTTTTATCGAAAAAACTCTAAAGCGACATCACAGGAATTTTCGATGATGGATTACGGAAGCCACTGCGACTGATGGAAGAAAACCACAACGACTGCGACTAATGGAAGAAGATCACAACGACTGCGACTGATGGAAAAAGATCACAACGACTGCGACTGATGGAAGAACCACAGCAACAGCGATTGATGACAAAAAAAATCACAGCGACAGCGATTGATGACAAAAACCATAGCGACAGCGAGTAATGGTAAAGACCACAGCGACAGATGGTGGAAGACTACCAGATGTGCAATTTGCACGTTATGAAAAAAAATTTGAAAATTATGGCAAGTTGGACATGCAATTTTGCACGTTCCAACTTGAGGGAGGGTGTTGGAGATATCACATCAGTATGTGATTCTCCTAGATTATCTTGGATTCTATAAGAGATTATTTGGTTAGAATTTTATATTGATTATAACTAGGATACTTTGTATTATGCTATTATTATAGTAGTATTCCTTATTAGTGGTTGGTTAGAATCCTATATTGATTAGGATTAGGATACTTTGTAACTTATAAATAGTAGATCATAATGAATAAGAAGACAATCAAGTAAAGCATTCAATGTTATTCTTCTTTGTGGTCTAAATTTCTTAACAATTTCTAAGTAAAATTTTGCTCCACATAATTCATGTTCAATAATGAAAAATCATCTGGCAAAATGTATGTAATACCTATTTGGTACCTATTTATTTATAGGTACCTATTTATTTCTTAGTGAAAAATGTTTGATGTTTTTTTGGGAGGGGGAGGAGGGGAGGTGGGAGGGAGAGAGGGGGTTTATTTTTTAGGGTTGGGGGAAGAGGAGTTTTTTTCTTTTGGGAGTGGAGGTGGGTTGGGGAAAGAGAGGTTTATTTTGTGGTGGGTAGGAGAGGGTTTTTTTTTTTGGTAACTAGTAGGGGATATTTGTTATAAATTTTTTTTTAGGAACGAGAAAGTATTATGAATCCTTATACATTTTCAAATTCTTTCATTTTTTTTAATATATCATTTTTTGTGTACTTTTCAAAGATATAAAGAAGAGTTGTTTATGTCTGTTGTAAAATAAAATTTATTATTGTTAATTAAAATAATAATTTTATTTTCTCAAAAATAAAATATTATTTGTTAATTTTTTAAGTTTGTAAAATTTTCAGATTATTACATTTAACATTTATCTCCTGAATATAACTATTTTTATTTATAAAATCTTCCTCATGCATTGTACTTGTCTTTAGCAAGTAACATTATATTACATAGAAAATCCTTCATATTAGTCTCTTTTCTTTTCCCTTCAACCTTACACTCATGATCCCCTAAATTTCTTCTACATTTTCCATTACAATTGGTCATTGTTCACATACCTCAATTTGCATTTCACTACTATTTTTCATAACTACCTCTGTAGACACATATGAGGACTCTTCTTAGATGTCTCCCCTTTATTTCCTGTTTTACAAATTTTCAATTCCTTTATATCATCCAACATCTTCTTATGTTTAATTTTTTGCTTCTCTGATTTTATCCTTCAATTTACGAACAAATTTTTTTTTTTAATTTATTGATTTACTCCTATAACATGTTCGTAAATGAACGACGTCAACTAACTTGTCCCCTGATTCCCTCACTCCTTCCCCTTCTCCCAAATCCAACATCTTCTTCCAAATTATGAACTCATCCCCAGATATATTTTTCTTGTCAAAAAAAGTAGTTACTTTTCTGTTGACTCTCTAAATAGTGAAACCCCAATCGTTGTTAAAAGGTATATTATAAGACACGGATAAGGCAACTTTTGTTTCAAATTTTTCATTGCCAACCTAATATTATGGACAAATATATCTCTGAAATCAATCTGCTCTACTTTTAGAACAATGTAAGTCAACAATTTATCACTTGGGACTAAGTTTTTAGAAACTTGACATTGAATGAATTGTGTAGCGATTGCACCTATTGCCCTTGCTGTTAAACTTAAATTATTTGTTGATCCTTCTCTGTGTGAACCATATAACATACAATTACTCTGAACAACTAGATTGTTCCGATTCAAGATTGACATATTCTCCAAGCTACTGAGCTTGAACCCTCCTCCATCTTCCAATTCAAAAATGCATTGATATATGATGCCATTAAATAATACATCCTTTGACATATGTATAAATTATCGGTTTTCCGTCTTGCATGTTTCCACCCACAAATTGGAATAAAATTGTCTCACCAAGTTCAAAAGATAATATTGATATTGAAAAATTTATCCCATTTTTGAAGTATCATAAACTCAGTTAAGTATTGGTTATATCACCATGGGCAAAGCTACTAATGGGCCCGAGAAGATCTCGACCCTGTTCAAAATTTTTTTTATGCTTTATATGTAGTGTAAAATTATGTTTGTTTTGTGTAAAAATTAGTATATTTTTTCATCATGGCCCCTCGAATGAATAAAAATTAAGCTATTAAGTATAAAAACAATAATTTATAATTGCATGATACACTAAATTTTTTTATTTGACTGTTGCCCCCCTCTCCCTCGCAGGAGCCGTTGTCTGGCCTTGCCCTTGGATATCAGTAAGAGATTCCAATTTTGGAGGTTGTTCGGGACAAATATCTCATTTACTAAAAGCCATGTTAATAATATTTTGTCCTCCGCTTGTTTTCTATATTCACTAATCAATTCACTTGAATTTACTTCTACCAATATTTTCTTAAATCAGTAATTCCATTATAGGAGGAGGTACTCGGGTGTCAACCACCTCATTTTCCTTACGAATATTCTTCCACCGAACCATTTCTTCTGCGAGATAGAGTATAAATAAATACTATGTATATTTCATCAAAACATACATAATAGGTGTCCGAATAAATACATAATATACTCGAGTATATTGATAAAAATTTCAAAGTACATAGTCGATTACATATTCAACTTATAATCTAAATAATAAAAGAAAACATATATATATATATATAAAGAACATCTTAGTCGACAAACGAATGTACATATCCAATCGCATAAAAAATGTTGGGGGAGATATAAATGTTTTAATTCAGTAGTAATAATGGTGGTAGTTGGAGGTAGGGGAAGATTTTAATAGAGTAAGAAACGACTTAGTTGTTTTTGAATTAATTAGTCGTTTACGATAAACGAATTTGTCATTTCTAGCAACGGAGATAGGTTAGGTTATTTATATGGGAAGAGGAAAGAGAAGATAGAAGAAAAAGGAAAAACAACATTATATTATAAGTACACGATTGGAAGTGATTAAAGAAAAAAATGTTGAAATGTCAATTCACAAAGGGCTGATTCTGCACAAAAATTTAAAATTTTAAAACTCAAATTGCTATCTTTGGACACAATTTACGAACCACGGTAAATTTTGAGTTAAGAATTGCAAATTAAATCACTGTTCAAATAGACCATATATTTTTTTGTGGGAGCATTTAATAGGGAAAAAGGCAATAAATGTCCTCCAACTATTTACACGATACTGAAAATGTCCCTAACATTTACTTTTCACTAGCTTTGCTCTCCAATTATTTTCGGGTCTCTAAAAATACCCTTTCGACAAATCTAGTGGTGGTTTCCGATGAAATTCCATCGAAAACCACCACTAAATTCGCCGAAAAGGCCTAAAAATAATGGGAGGACAAAATTAGTAAAAATAAAGAAGTATTTTCAGCAGCGTATAAATAGTTAGAGGGCATTTATTATCTTTTCTCTATTTAATCAAGTGAATAATGGAATAATGTTACCACCCCAGAGATTTGTTTAAATTACGAATAGACCCTTAAAATTTTATCAAGCTACATTCTCCCCACGTAACATACCTGTTTAAATAATTCTTCAGCCGAATTACAAATAACTCTAACTAGTTATTGTTAAATATAATCTTTATCTATTTATTTGTCTATATTAAATGTTATTCATCATAATTGTAATTTTGTAAAAATATGACTATATTCTAACTTTTTCTAGTGTAGATAGTGATAAGAAAAATCAAATAAATGAAGAACTTGTTTATTGTAGATGTTAACATTAGGATTTTTTTTTTTTTTGAAGAAAATTATGATTGTTCTTAATAGATAATTGAGTTTAAGTTCCTTTAATTTCTTTGAATTTGATATTGGGTAAAAAGTTTTATTAACCAATTATATGAACACCTTAGTAAATGAAGGGAATTTAGCATTCATCTATATATATATATGTATATATAAATATATATTAAAACAAAGATTTATTGAGTGCAGTGCCACGTGACATGATCTCTTTTTTTCTTCACATGCAAAAGTGAAAATAAGAGATAATTAATAATAACACCTTATTACCTCTCACTGAGATAAATATTACATTTAACAAAATAATAATATAAGTGATAATTACGAATAATACTACTATTGATAATGATAATTGTATTAATAAAAAACTTTATTTGTTGATAGTTTGAGAATCTTGTAAAAAATAAGTTAATCTAATGAAACATTAAGGTAATAAAATAATCCAAAATTTTTAATTTTTAAAAAAATTAATTTGCAGCTGAAAAAATACAATATTTTTAAATATATTAAAAAATAAATCACAAAAATTTAATTTCAAAAATTCAAAAAATAAAAAGAAAGTGTGAAAATAAATCTGAAAAATTTAATCTCTAAAATTCAGAAAAAAATAAAATACGAAAGTGGAGACACTATTATGTCTATATAATTCGCCTTTTTAAAAAAAAAAAAAGATAATATACATTGATATATTCTATCAATATAATATATCAATATATATTGATATTTGATATTATATTGATATAATAAATCAATATATCAATATAGTTCTCCTCCTTTTTCTTTTTGTTCTAATATAAAAAATAGATAATATAAAAGATAATTATTAATAACAACTATCTTCCTCAAATTATGATGGGCTACATTAAAATTACTATAAAATAATATTAATCAAATTAATATTCTAATAGTAGCAAATTATTGGCAAGATTAACTTCATAAGGATTAGTAACAACAAAAAGATATAGAGACATACCACTCTAAATGCACAGATAAAAAAATAGTATATATAATGTATATATTAAAACAAAACCATAATGAGTGTCATAAATAATTAATAATGATAATTATCTTCTTTCATTTAAGATGTACCACATTTATATGTACCACATTTAAATTAATATAAAATAATATTAATCAAATTAATATTTTGATAAAAATAAATAATTAGCAAGAATAACTTTATAAGAATTAATAATAACAAACTTTAGACTTTAATTATTTTATAATTTAAATTTAAAATGATTATCTAATCAGTTAAAATTATGGATTTGAATTACGGTAAATCTTGATATTTCAATTACGTAATAAGATATACATGGTAATTTTTTATTTGCATCATATGTATATATATATATCTATAAACATGTTAGTACAATATGCAATAAAACACAATAATAAACTTACATGTAAACGAAGAATAATGGACAATGTACGAAAACACAATACTACAAGGCTGATGCGCGGATATGTCGCTCTCTTTAAGGATATTCGAGCCATCTTCAGTAGTTAGAAATACTCTAACTGATGCAGTAGAGAATGATCTTTTTACTCGTGTTCATCAAAGACTAGCTATTAAGACATATTTATAGGCACAACAAAACCCCTTAAGAAGATAAATGACTCTTTAGTTATCTTCTATTCATTATTGAGTTCATTGTATAGACATAATCAATAAATCACATGCATTCATCAAATATTGTACATGTATGTACATTGAATATTAAAATGTATGGACATTCACCGACTCATTTTAATATTAATACATGAATGCTTATGATAGTGCAAGAAAGAGAGAATAGTAGTTAAAAATGAACTATTATACTTAGTGCAGGTGTGCTCTGCATTGAACCTCTGCTTAATGAAACAACAATTTTTAATCCAGAGTCGTAACATGCTCAACATTGAACTTGGGTTGCTTAAAGGAAGAAAAGACCTACACACATAATAATTCAGGTGTTAAAATTTAAGCTTATTTAGCTAACACATGACCACCTTGTGTTTTCCTGGTTTTCATGAGCATTTTTTAGAAAAAGCCCCATTTTCATAGAAAGCGGCCTCACTTTCACACTCATATAGGTGAAATCTGTAAAGAGTGCTCTTGTAACTATAACACCCTACTCATAAAGAGTTACAGAATATCATTAAGAGTTTTATAACTCAACCCTCCAAACGTTACAAGATAATGCACTTACATCATAGGAATGAATATCATAGTTTTGCATTCTTTACGTTCTATATAATTCATTTTTTCCTTTGAACCCAATTACTGGATATCTGGTCCTTGGGTTGGGTATCGGCCTTATTCATTGTATCTTCAACATTATCAAGAGATTTGACATACTTATATATTATCATTATCAATTATAAATAATTATCCTACCATAAATATGGATTTACCATAATAAAATGGATATTGATCTTGAATATATTACTTCCATCACATATTATGGACAAACATAATTTTTCAAGTCTAGAAGTATAAAATGATAAATCTTTTAGCCAACTTCACCATAAGTTGACCCTCTTTCAACTTGTATAGGTAGTTATCACAAATTATATACTTCCAACAAAAAGCATCATATACATAGCCAGAGCATAACTAATGATAGAGAAATAATCATAAAACTATAACCACCACAACAAGTAAAGATTTTGTCCCTTTTAGTGTTGTATCTTTTCTCTACTAGGACAACAAGTAATGGCTATACTTTTCCATACTTTTTCAAAATAACCAACAATGATTCTTTGAAATAATAAAATTTTAAAGCAATTTTAATTTCAAAGTAAATTCAACTTTAGTTCTTTAACAATAGGGAATCATAATCAAAACAAATATAGGATCAATAAATCACAAATAATCACATATGTGTTTTTCAATTAACACATTTATAGTTATAGAGTCATTTTATTAAACGAGTTAACCCCCAATATTCCTATATTTAAACAGGATATATTCTCATCATTTTTCTAAGGGTTATCTCTCTTCATTAAAAAATAATAAACTATCACCTTTACAAATATCATAATTTTGATTAAGAAACCTTTCCATAACTTATATATATATATACACACACGGAGGAAACATAGAATATTGAGGTAATTATACTATTTTATAAAGAGATCAAAACACTCTCATAATTTTTTTCATCAAAATAATTTTCTCTTCCGAATAAATAGGAAGATTATGAAAAACAAGAATACTTTCATTAAATCAAGTACTCAATTAGCAAATGATGATAACCAATCAATACTTTCATAAAAATGTGTAGTGTGTTGTTATGCATTGAAAACATCTCATTTTTCAATATCATCATGCCAATAATATCTTGGAAATAAAAATGACATATAATCACATGCTCGAATACTCTATAAAATAAGATATAAGTAATCAATGACAAAGAAATTATACCAGTGGAGATATATAATGTTAACATATTCCCATTAAGGCACTTCATCCTTGATCCATTTGCACAATATTAAATAATAAATGTAAAGCTTGAATGGGTTGTTATAATATCCAAAACTAATCGAAATCCTTGTCATGTGCAATCCATTTATCTACGAATTCTCCTTAAAATTGTTATTTCAATATGTAATAAAATACAATGATAAACTTACATATAAAAGAGGTGGACAATGCACGAAAAAACAAAACTACAAGGTTGAGGCATGGATATCTCGCTCTCTTAAGGAGATTCGAGAGCTCTTCAGTAGATAGAAATACTCTAATGAATGCAGTAGAGAATGATCTTCTTACTTGTCCTTTCTAAGATACAACAGCCCAACAATCTCGTTGTGTAGTTTGTAGCAATTCTGCACAAATTACTCAAGCTCCACCAGAAGAACACCTTTCTTTAATTAATATTCTCTCTCAGTATATGTATATATGAATGTGGATATGAACATGTTATAACAACATTTTTATGTTCATCAAAGACTAGCTATTAAGACATATTTATAGGCACAACAAAACTTTTTAAGAAGATACATAACTCTTTAGTTATTTTTTTATTCATTATTAAGTTTATTGTATAGACATAATCAATAAATTCAAATACATTTATCAAACATTGTACATGTATGTACATTGAATATTAAAATGTACCAACAAAAGAAAGCCATAATGACATGGCACGTGAACACCTTCTTTTTTCTTCTCATGCAAAAATAAAAAAATATAATATATGAGACAATAATAAGTGAAACATATATCTAATGCTCTCCCTATTATTTAGGGGTAAACTATTTTTACAATTTTGAAAATAAATATAAGAGATATAATAAATAACTGAAAGGGATACGATTTTTGTTAACAACTGATGTTGTCCCTATTATTTAGGGGTAAGGCATTTTAAGAATTTAAGAAATTTGGAGTTATCTACTTTATTAGTATTTATAAGATGATGTTAAATATAATTCTTTTTAAACTGATTCTGATACCACACTCCTTCCACCACCGCTTATTTTCATGAGCAAAGCATTCTCCATATGGCTTATTTATTCATCATCTTTTAATCTTCCATTTCGTAAGTGATACTTTTGTGTAGTATGCCATCATATATTAAAGTGTGAAAGATGAACAAATTTCAATTCTTCAGAGTGGTATGAAGAAGGTGTTTACAAATTGGAAATTTTTTTTCTTCTGCAATTCTTTTTTTTCTTCTAGACTATCTTTTCTTTTTGTTTAAATATAACTTCATGAAGAACTAATATAATTCTTTTTTCTTTCCTTCTCATTTTATGTGGCCTTCTATCAATTTAATGATCAAGAACTTTTTACGTATTTTTGGTTAAATTATAGTGTACCTACTAACTATGGCTACTAACCTTTTTTTTTTTTAATGAGATTATCTTTGTTGAACTTTTAGTTCAGATATTGGAGTTGAAACTAATGAATGCATCCAAATATATTTTGTTATGTCCTCCTTTTAATATTATCTAGATGACTTTCTTTTCTAAAGGAAATATTATCTGACTTTTACATTAAGTTTATGGGTTTAAGAAATCGTTTATGAATTTATTTATTTCCTTTTAACATCTCATGAGGATGATATGTATTTGTACATATCAAGTGCTTTTTGTGTTTCTTTTGAACAAATGTGTTTTGTGTTTTTTAAGTTAACGAATAATATGCCTCATAGTTTTGACTATACTAATTAATGTGCGTTGTTTTATTTTCTTATAAGATTATTTTTGTTGAATTTTTATGTTGAAGTTACTTGAATTGAAAGCTAATGAATTCATCAAAATATATTTTGGGTATATCTTTATTTTAAATATTATTTGATTCTATTTAATATTTATAGGTAAGACACGAATTCGTTTATTAATGTATTTTTGCATTTTTAACATCTGATAAAAAAGAAATACATTTTAAACTTTTTTTTACTAAATGCACCCTCACTATTGTAGGTAAATTTGTCACTTCAAATAATGCTTACATGTCCGCAAAAATTTTCCATGAATGTTAAACTACAATACATGGACATGGAACCTATTTTTAGACTTTGCATAAGAAGTAATTTTTTTTTATAAATTATATTCAATCCCCTTATTCAACAAAAATATGTATGGCGTTACAAGTTATATTAATATGTCATTTCTTTATTTTTCTTTCCAATTTAATAGTGATTGTAATATTTTTTTTCACATAATAGTAATTGTAATCTTGCTAAAACAAAATCAAGACTCAAGTTAATTTTCTTTGGAAACATTTTTGAAATTTTTTTTTAGGAATTAAATACAATTCCACTTTTGTCTTTTTATTTATAAACTGGATATAAATAAAATTTCTTATTATTTTTTAAAATCTGTCTTAATGGCTTTATGACCATGTTCTTAAAATGAGTTTGTTTGGGTTCAATTTGAATAATTACTCATTAATTACTTATATCTATTTTTTTATATTTTAAAACACATTTTAAATAATGAAGCAACAATCTTAGTGAGGCTAATTATGTAATTTTCTTCATTTCTTAAGAGACTCATAAAAAAACAATAATGGTTCTTTTGAACAAAATATGTATCTTTTATTGGAAAAAACACTTCTTAGACATGTAACAAAATTTAAAACCAAAATTGATATATATATATAGATATATATGAACTATGTAAGAAATAATTTTACATGGTGTTTTCCTAAATATTCACCCGTGCTTCAAGCACAGGAAACATAGCTAATATATTTATTATTGCTAAAGGGAAGTTTATTCCCTAGCATATTGGGCAGTTCAAATCATCTGTACCACTTTGTAGGAAAAGAATAAATTTTAAGAGAAAAAATATATTATAAATAGAAGTGGTATAGACAATCCTGAGCCCATATCGAGACACTAAGAATTTATTTTATTTATAATTCAAGACATGTAAATGTAAACCACTCTTAATATAATTAACTTTATATCTTATTTAAATGAATATTTTTAAGGGAGTTGATAAATTACGCGCCAAAAAATAAAATTTATGCGCGAAAAAATTTTATTTTCCCTAAATCATTTTCTTACTCTACCTTCTTTCTCTCTAACTTCCCTCTATATATCCCAAGACTTCAAACGACGATCTGCTCAAATCTAATCGTTAAAAATAAAAAAATTTAATATATCATTATATACTTATTTATTTTATCGGTGTAAAAATTAAAATCAAGTGTCAAAATAAAAAATTTGGTCCCCGCGCCAACATTTGTCGCCATTCACTTTGTACCTGCGCTATCAGTTGGCGGCAACCAATTTGCACCTGCGTCATCAGTTGGCGCCAACCACCGATTGATGATGATTATTTTTTTAATACAAAGAACACATTCATTTTGTTTGATTTTTTTTAATTTATTAATATTATTTATATTATTAAATTTATTTTTTTCATATATTTTATACATTTATATTAATTTTTAATTAATTTATATTGTTATATTATCAATTAAACGAATTAAACACTAACATACATACATATAATATGAAATTACAAATTAGGTCCGGTGGTAGTCATCCATGTAAGAACC
Organism: Catharanthus roseus; assembly: GCA_028651295.1. Classification (NCBI taxonomy): domain Eukaryota; kingdom Viridiplantae; phylum Streptophyta; class Magnoliopsida; order Gentianales; family Apocynaceae; genus Catharanthus; species Catharanthus roseus. The sequence continues at coordinate 12,117,888 of JAPQWS010000016.1, forward strand.
CAGGTTAGAAGGTACAAATTTTACATGAAATCCAGATCCGTCAACATAATTACAAAAGATGAAACCGGGATCAACGCCTTAACACGCCTTCACAACGGCTTTAAACAGGCTAACCCTCATTTTTCAATAATTATGGCCAGTTCCAGATCTCATAACCCAAACCTTTAATCTTTACATAAGACTACTATCCAACCAGACAAAATAAGGATCTTCACAACATAATTTTTATGATATATAGGATTGCATAGTTTAACATGGAAGGATTTAGCCTTCCAATAGGCTAAACCTATCAACAATAAAATATAAAATTTATAACAAGAAAATAAAAGAAGAAGAGTCTTTAAGACTTACCAGGGATGATAGAAGAAAACTTCAAACTTCTTATTAATGAAAATTTTTTACAATGAGGGAGAGAGGGAGAGATTTCTAACTTCTATATTTTTGGTCCTTTATTAATTTTAAAAATTCTAAAATGTTATTGTTACTTAAAACATTAATATCAGAATCTCTAAACTGAGAGATTAGCTTATAATAATCTTCTTCCTGAGTATCATTCTCAGAATTACTATGTCCTTGTTTACATTGTAAAAATTTTCCATTAATAAGAAGTTTGAACTTCTCTTCTATATTTCCCTGGTAAGTCTTAAAGACTCTTCTTCTTTTATTTTCTTATTATAAATTTTATATTTTATTGTTGATAGGTTTAGCCTAATGGAAGGCTAAATCCTTCCATGTTAAACTATGCAATCCTATATATCATAAAAATTATGTTGTGAAGATCCTTATTTTGTCTGGTTGGATAGTAGTCTTATGTAAGGATTAAAGGTTTGGGTTATGAGATCTGGAACTGGCCATAATTATTGAAAGATGAGGGTTAGCCTGTTTAAAGCCATTGTGAAGGCGTGTTAAGGCGTTGATCCCGGTTTCATCTTTTGTAATTATGTTGACGGATCTGGATTTCATGTAAAATTTGTACCTTCTAACCTGGGTTCTTACATGGATGACTACCACCGGACCTAATTTGGTATCAGAGCCATCTGTTTCTATAATTTTCTGCCAATGGGGATTTGCTAATATCAAGCAAGGCAAAGTTTTTACTTTTTCTTTGATTTTCTTGACTATCTCAGTATGCTGAGTAGTCCAAGGTTTAGGATTCTTTTTTAATCTATCATATAACATAGCTGTATCATAAGCTAGATTTTTATAATATGGTAAAATACAATTCAAACTTCCTAAAAATCTTTGTAATTGAGGTTTATCCAGAATTTCATCAGGAAATTTAGAAGCAAAATCAATACTCCTATTTATAGGAATTATCTTTCCCTTATCAATATTATGTCCTAAAAATCTAATATGAGTATGAAATAAGACCATTTTTGGTTTTGAAATAACTAAACCATTTTGTATTACTAATTTCTTGAATATATCAAGATGATCAAAATGTTGTTGAATATTCTTAGAAAATACTAAAATATCATCTATGTAAACTAATATGAATTCCCTATAAGGAATAAAAATATCATTCATAATCTTCTGGATTTCAGAAGGTGCATTTTTTAATCCAAAAGGCATCACTTTCCATTCAAAGTGTCCAATTGGAACATTAAAAGCTGTTTTATATTGGTCAGCTTCAGCTATCTGAATCTGCCAATATCCTGATTTTAAATCAAATTTGGAAAATATTATTGCTTCATATAATTTGTCTAATAAATCCTTCTTATTAGGGATTGTATGTCTAATCCATTTTAATACCTTATTAAGAGGTTTATAATTAATAACCAATCTTGGTACTCCTCTCTCAATTTCACTATGTTTATTAACATAAAAACTTGTACATGACCAGGGTGAATTTGATTCTTTGATTAATCCTTTCCGTAATAAAGAAGCTATTTCTTCTTTACATAATTCTAAATATTGAGAATTCATTTGACAAGGTCTGGCCTTTGTCGGTATATGATTTTCATTAAAATCATCAATATAAGGTAGACTTACTATATGCTTTTTCCTATCCCAAAAAGCATTAGGATAATCATTACATATTTCTAAGGAAATATGATGGTGAATTTTTTTAATTTTATCTTGCAATTTAGGATTTTGCAAAACTTCTTCAATATTTAAAGAATTTATTTCATAAGTAAGAAAATGAATTTGATTCAGTTTTCTGAAAATGAAATCTTTGATTTCATTCACAAATCTAGCATTAGGTTCAGTTATAAATTGAAAAGAAATAGAAGTGTTTTCATAAGTACCTATAAGGCAGTCTGTTCCTATATGAGTAATAGGGAAAATCTTTTTTACAAAAGGAGTTCCAAGTATAACTTGGTTAGTTATATTTTTAGCTAATAAAAAGCTTTCAGGAATGCAAAACTTATTATTACAAATATATACGCGTGGCAATTTGAAATTAATCTGTAATTTCTGCCCACTTGCATGTCTTAAACTATGAGTTGTTTTTTCAAAATATTTAGTAGGAATTAATCCTTCTTGTATAACACTAATATCTGCACCTGTATCTATTAATGCAGTAAATTCTCTGAGTTCATCATGATTTATTAATAATGTAATTTTAACATAAAACTTAAAAGACATTATGACATCTAAAACAGTTAAAAAGTTTTCTTCACCAATCTTATTAAGATTGTCAAAAGGATTTGGTGTTACCAAATTATTATCGTGCTTTATTTCTAAATGAGAAATTCTTATATCTAGTTTGTTATTAATTTGTTTTAACATTTTAATTTCATTTTTAAGATTATTAATTTCTCCATATAAATCTTGGAGTGTTGTAGGAGATTTTTTAGAATTTACATTTCTCTGTTTCATAAGCTTATAAACTTCTGTCATCGTATATGGATTATTATTTGTTATTAACTCTACATCTTCTGTATTTTTACTAGTATTACTAGTAGATGGAATATCATCTATTTGTTAAATTATCCTAGACCTTAATTCTTGGTCTTTTATTAATTTTAAAAATTCTAAAATGTTATTGTTACTTAAAACATTAATATCAGAATCTCTAAACTGAGAGATTAGCTTATAATAATCTTCTTCCTGAGTATCATTCTCAGAATTACTATGTCCTTGTTTACAAGGGCATGTATTATTTTCTGAATCTTCAGAATGATCAGTTATCTGATCAATTTCTGATTCTGAAGTAATTTCTTCAGATTCATCAGATTTTATAAATAATTTTTCTAAAGAATCTTTCAATTCTTCACTAATATCTAGACTATTAATCTTTTTCTTCATCTTACACTTATTAGCATAATGTCCTATTCTTGTGCATTTATAGCAAACAATATTATTTTTATCTTTTCTTTTTTTCTAATCTATCAGATTTTCTTTTTAATTTCTTAGCTAATTTTTCTTGAGAATATTTTCTCCTTTTCTTTTTAACATATTTGTCATCTTTCCTATAGTTATTAACTATTTTTCTTTGTGACGGAATTTCCATCCCAAATTGACTACAAATTGGCCTAACTGATTTCTTTCAGTTAGTCTTTGTCTTTTAATTTGTTGATTTAATTTAATTTCATTACATAAAGCTATACCTTCTTGTATACAAGTTCCTATAAGATTTCCATAAGTATAACTTTCATAAGGAATAGATATTTGATCTTTCCTAAGAGCCTTTCTAACTCTTTCAGCAAATAAATGTGGTAGTCCATCTATAAATTTGGACTTCCAATGAGTACTATTACTCTCAGATAATTCCATAACTCTATTAAGGAAAACATCCTTATACCATCTAAATTCAGTCAGTGTTTTACACCTTGAATTTTGTAATAGAGTTCTAATAGTTTCACTATTATCAGATATTTTGCCTGTAAAATGTTCTAATATAGTAACTACCAATGTATAAACTGCTGTTTCACTAATTCGACCATCTTCTTCTTGTTTAACACTATGATATATTTCTTCTCTATCCTGAGCAGATAGATAATGATCCCACCAACTTTTAAGTTGGCCAGTAAAACCTGCGGTAATCATTTTCGCAATATTGCTATCACTATTTCCAATCATTTTACTGATTGTTGTGGCATAGGGATTTCATCTCATTTTATAATTCTTCTAGTTGAGATCTTAGATCTATTAAAATTAGTTTCTATTAAAACAGTTTCATTAATCTTTTTATCCATTATTTTACAATTAGGATTTAATGTAAATAATGGTTTATAATAAATTCTGTAACATATACAAATTAGTTCTGATCCAGAAATATAATTATATCCATGAGTTTTAACATTTAATGTTAAAGAATCAAGTATATTAATATCACTTAAAGAAAGTGAAAGATTAGGGTAAACATTAAAATATACTGGGCCATGTGCCAAACTGGATTGTATTACACCTATAAGTGATTGCTTCCAATTTAAATTTCTTGCATCTCTTAGACATGCAATAAAACTTTCTGGCAAACCTTCTAATGTTAAAGGTTTAAAGGCAATTTGCACAAGTCCAATATGAATAAATTTGTATAAATCTTTATATCGATTTATATCATATGAAGATAATAATTTAATTTCAATTTCTTCATGATCTAAAGAAACTGATTCTTCAGTAGGTTTTACTACTTGCTTTAAGCCTAATTTTTCAGAAGTGCCTAACTGATATATAGTTTTTAAATCAATCATAGGGATTGTCCACTTATTAAGTTCTTCTAAATTTTCTGGAATATCCATTTCTTGCTTATGAGCATTTTTAATTTTTCTTTTATCTTTTAGGGTTTAGGGTTTAGGGTTTAGGGTTTAGGGTGATAGATGTGATTCATAGTTTAACATGACTTTAAAATTCAAATGAATTTAATAATGGATAAAAAGCTTAATGAAACTGTTTTAATATAAACTAATTTTAATAGATCTAAGATCTCAACTAGGAGAATTATAAAATGGGATGAAATCTCTATGCCACAACAATGGAAACTTGAACGAACTGGTCATATCCAGTCAAGGACTGAACACAATATAGACCATATTGAACAAACCCCGGAAGGAATTGTTTATATATAGATAGATAATACTCCATCCAGATTGGGTCATATCCCAAGGACTTATTCTACCAGATCTGAACATTCTTTTATTTCACCTCTTATAGAGGAAAAGGATTATGTTCCTTACAAAGTTTCTACTTCACAGGTAAGTGAACGTGATGAGAATAATCATCATGTAGAAAAAGTATTCAAAAATAAAGAAAATATTGTGAAAGGTATTTATAATACTAAAGATGCGGAAATAACCGAATCGGAAATGAATTTTTCATTATGAATAGACCAAAGATTGATTTTAGCCCTGGATCTGAGGCCAGGCAAAAAGTTAAAGCAGAATTTAATTTACCACGATGGGAACCGTTTAGAAAGTGATTTTTCCCTAATTTTGATGATAAATTAAGAAATTATATTTCTGATGAATTTTATAAATTCCTGTCTTACCATAATATTTTATTCCCTTTTGTTCCCTGGTTCATGTCTAATTATATTGAACCCTATATTTCTGTTTTAGAAAGAGATTATAAATTCTTAAATGGAAATATTATAAAAGGCATATTGCCTCATCAACAACCTTTTTATATAGAAAAAGAAAACCATATTGTCAGTTGTACAGCTTTTTCAAAGATATTTGAAAATGATACTTTAAGTATTACTGTAAAACAAATCAATCAAATAATAGAACAACAGAATTATACAAACATTTATTTAAATGTTTTAGGAGAACAAATTATATCTCTGCATAAAAGAATAGATATATTATTACAAAAATTAGAAAAATCCCCTATAGAATCTTCAGGAACAAAGGCCCTTCTAGGTAAACCACCTTTGCAGCCTCCTCCTGAAATAAAAGATTATAAATTAAAGACTATGTCAGATCTTGAAATGATGCTAGATCATAAATTTAAAAAATTAAATATTAATACTTTAGAAAATGAATTTTCTGAAAGAATAGCAGAAACCAAGGATTATAAACCCATTATAGCTGACGAAATTAATAAATTATATAAGTTTGCTGATAGACCTACTCAGAGAATAAATTATTATAGTCGACCTTCTCCTATAGATATTCTACATGAAGAACAGGAATATAAAGGTAACAATAGTTACAATGGAAAATGCATTTATGAATGGAATCCAGATGGATATACGGAGAAACAAATTTATAATCTGACTCATAAGATGCTGATGTATAGCACCATAAGTAAAATGATTGGAAATAGTGATAGTAACATAAGTAAAATGATTGGAAATAGTGATGGTAATATTACGAAAATGATTACCGCAGGTTTTACTGGCCAACTTAAAGGTTGGTGGGATCATTATCTATCTGCTCAGGATAGAGAAGAAATATATCATAGTGTTAAACAAGAAGAAGATGGTCGAATTAGTGAAACAGCAGTTTATACACTGGTAGTTACTATATTAGAACATTTTACAGGCAGAATATCTGATAATAATGAAACTATTAGAACTTTATTACAAAATTCAAGGTGTAAAACACTGACTGAATTTAGATGGTATAAAGATGCTTTCCTTAATAGGGTTATGGAATTATCTGAGAGTAATAGTACTCATTGGAAGTCCAAATTTATAGATAGACTACCACATTTATTAGCTGAAAGAGTTAGAAAGGCTCTTAGGAAAGATCAAATATCTATTCCTTATAAAAGTTATACTTATGGTAACCTTATAGGAACTTGTATACAAGAAGGTATAGCTTTATGTAATGAAATCAAATTAAATCAACAACTTAAAAGACAAAGATTAACTGAAAGAAATCAATTAGGACAATTTTGTAGTCAATTTGAGATGGAAATTCCGTCACAAAGAAAAATAGTTAATAACTATAGGAAAGATGACAAATATGTTAAAAAGAAAAGGAGAAAATATTCTCAAGAAAAATTAGCTAAGAAATTAAAAAGAAAATCTGATAGATTTGAAAAAAGAAAAGATAAAAATAATATTGTTTGCTATAAATGCAAAAGAACAGGACATTATGCTAATAAGTGTAAGATGAAGAAAAAGATTAATAGTCTAGATATTAGTGAAGAATTGAAAGATTCTTTAGAAAAATTATTTATAGAATCTGATGAATCTAAAGAAATTACTTCAGAATCAGAAATTGATCAGATAACTGATCATTCTGAAGATTCATAAAATAATACATGCCCTTGTAAACAAGGACATAGTAATTCTGAGAATGATACTCAGGAAGAAGATTATTATAAGCTAATCTCTCAGTTTAGAGATTCGGATATTAATGTTTTAAGTAACAATAACATTTTAGAATTTTTAAAATTAATAAAAGACCAAGAATTAAGGTCTAGGATAATTGAACAAATAGATGATATTCCATCTACTAGTAATACTAGTAAAAATACAGAAGATGTAGAGTTAATAACAAATAATAATCCATATACGATGACAGAAGTTTATAAGCTTATGAAACAGAGAAATGTAAATTCTAAAAAATCTCCTACAACACTCCAAGATTTATATGGAGAAATTAATCATCTTAAAAATGAAATTAAAATGTTAAAACAAATTAATAAGAAATTAGATATAAGAATTTCTCATTTAGAAATAAAGCATGATAATAATTTGGTAACACCAAATCCTTTTGACAATCTTAATAAGATTGGTGAAGAAAACTTTTTAACTGTTTTAGATGTCATAACGTCTTTTAAGTTTTATGTTAAAATTACATTATTAATAAATCATGATGAAATCAGAGAATTTACTGCATTAATAGATACAGGTGCAGATATTAGTGTTATACAAGAAGGATTAATTCCTACTAAATATTTTGAAAAAACAACTCATAGTTTAAGACATGCAGGTGGGCAGAAATTACAGATTAATTTCAACTTGCCACCCGCATATATCTGTAATAATAAGGTTTGCATTCCTGAAAGCTTTTTATTAGCTAAAAATATAACTAACCAAGTTATATTTGGAACTCCTTTTATAAAAAAGATTTTTCCTATTACTCATGTAGGAACAGATTGCCTTATAGGTACTTATGAAAACACTTCCGTTTCTTTTCAGTTTATAACTGAACTTAATACTAGATTTGTGAATGAAATTAAAGATTTCATTTTCAGAAAACAGAATCAAATTCATTTTCTTACTTATGAAATAAATTCTTTAAATATTGAAGAAGTTTTTCAAAATCCTAAATTGCAGGATAAAATTAAAAAAATTCACAATCATATTTCTTTAGAAATATGTAATGATCATCCTAATGCTTTTTGGGATAGGAAAAAGCATATCGTAAGTCTACCCTATATTGATGATTTAATGAAAATCATATACCGACAAAGGCAAGACCTTGTCAAATGAATTCTCAATATTTAGAATTATGTAAAGAAGAAATAGCTTCTTTATTACGGAAAGAATTAATAAAAGAATCACATTCACCCTGGTCATGTATAGGTTTTTATATTAATAAACATAGTGAAATTGAAAGAGGGGTACCAAGATTGGTTATAAATTATAAACCTCTCAATAAGGTATTAAAATGGATTAGACATCCCATCCCTAATAAGAAGGATTTATTAGACAGATTATATGAAGCAATAATATTTTCCAAATTTGATTTAAAATTAGGATATTGGCAGATTCAGATAGCTGAAGCTGACCAATATAAAATAGCTTTTAATGTTCCCATTGGACACTTTGAATTGAAAGTGATGCCCTTTGGATTAAAAAATGTACCTTCTGAATTTCAGAAAATTATGAATGATATTTTTATTCCTTATAGTGAATTCAGACTAGTGTACATAGATGATATCTTAGTATTTTCTAAAAATGTTCAACAACATTTTGAACATCTTGACATATTTAAAAAATTAGTCATACAAAATAGTTTAGTTATTTCAAAACCAAAAATGGTCTTATTTCAGACTCAGATTAGATTTTTAGGACATAATATTGACAAGGGAAAGATAATTCCTATAAATAGAAGTATTAATTTTGCTTCTAAATTTCCTGATGAAATTCTGGATAAAACTCAATTACAAAGATTTTTAGGAAGTCTAAATTATATTTTACCATATTATAAAAATTTAGCTTATGATACAGCTATCTTATATGATAGATTAAAAAAGAATCCTAAACCTTGGACTACTCAGCATACTGAGATAGTCAAGAAAATAAAAGAAAAAGTGCAAACTTTGCTTTGCTTGATATTAGCAAATCCTCATTGGCAAAAAATTATAGAGACAGATGCCTCTGATATAGGCTATGGAGGAATTTTAACTCAAATCTGTCCTGATAATAACAGAGAAAATTTAGTGAGATATCACTCAAGTAAATGGACTGATAGTCAAATAAATTATGCTACTATCTCTAAAGAAATTTTAGCTATAGTAAAATGTATTTTAAAATTTCAAGATGATTTTTATAATCAAAAGTTTATAGTAAAAACTGACTGCCAAGCAGCCAAATTTATGTTTAATAAAGATTTTAAACATGATGTCTCTAAGCAGATGTTTGCTAGGTGGCAGGCTCATTTAGCCCCATTCGATTTTGAAATTGTTTATAAAAAAGGCGAAGAGAATAGTCTTCCCGATTTTCTAACAAGAGAATTTTTGCAGCATGATACCGCGGGGACGAGGAGCTAATGCCCGAGGCCGTGGGAGAGGTAATACCTCTCAAACTACAGGGAAAAATGTTATTGTCCAAATGGGCAATAAATAGCTTATAGCTGACAAAATTGTTAATACAGCTTATAGCTGGCAATAAACAGGGAAAAATGTTATTGTTCAAATGGGCAATAAACAGCTTATAGCTGACAAAATTGTTAATACAGATGAGGATGCCCTCTTATATGAGGAATTCAAGCAATATATTGCTAATAAAAAGAAACAGGCAGGTGAAACCTCCTCCTTTGGGTCATATTCTCAGGTGATATCTGAAGAGGATAATATAATCTCTTACCATAATAATACTCATAAAGAAATTATATTTCTTTTGGAAAATAAAGATTTACAATGGAAAAATGATCCATGGTTATTAATGTATAGATACCTGGATACATCATCATATGCTGCTACCTCTTATAAACAGAGACAATATTACGAGCAAATACTTAAAGTAAGCTCTTGTGATATAACACATTTTTATCCTAGCACCAGAACTGCTAATGTTTACAATTTTAGCAAAATTATAATCAAAAGGATTATATCTATTGAAGAGTGGGGTATATCTCCTCTCAGAGAAAAGGAATTTACAATTCCTGAATCTAAAGTATCTTTAAAATATAATTATTGGGATTATATCGATGCATTTTATAAAGCATTTTTATATGAAAATCCCACCAAAAAACATACTTGGTTAATAAAAGTATGTGGGAATGTTTATAACAGCCCCCTACCAAATTAGTTTTTACAATGGTGGACCATATATGACACCTCTGGGAAAATACTCCCTGATAAATTCAAAACATTATATGGTGAGTGGATTAATATATCCCCTAAGATCTCTGATTATATCAGTTTAGATCAATATTCAGAGGAAATAGCCTCTATGTTCTTTTTTATAGAATTTTCCGTACCATGGGTGTGGAAATGGACTCCAGAAGTGGGTTATACCCAACAGAATATTCCATGTCTCAGAAGAGCTACTCATAGTAGGTTTTGGGACAGGTTGATTAAAGTCGACCCAGAAACTAAAGAAATTTATGGCAAAAATATTTTGGATGAAATCCAGCAAAAAATTGAGTTATACAAAAGAATGAAAGAAACCGGTGAGATTAAATCTACAAGCCCTTTTCATCATCTTACTACCAGATTAAAAGTACAAAAAGATGTTATATCTAAAGAGATCTTATCAGATCCTATATGGAAGAATTAAAAAAGGAGTTTGTAAAAAATTTGCTCCCAGAAGATAAAACAAATGTATCAATGACAGGCTCCTCAAATGAAGACTGTCTAGCAGGCGAATCGCAAGATCCAGATATGGATGATTTTTCAGAAGCGGATATTGACCACATGGTCAAGGACATTGAAGAGGCCGCAAGAAAAGAGTTAAAGTAATTATTGTAATAGCTATTATTGTCTAACGATAATTGTACTCTCAAAGGGTCCCATGTAATAGTGATAGCATTATATGTAATAGTGAAAGGCATTATACGGATTTAAAATCCTTTTGTAAAGTAGAATAGATAAGTTAGCTGAAGTCCGCCCCTCTCATTGTCTATAAAAGGATGGACATTCATCCTAAAGAGGCAGGACAAAAAAACATAGAAGTTAGAAATCTCTCCCTCTCTCCCTCATTGTAAAAATGTTCTCTTCTATATTTCTCTGCTAAGTCTTAAAGACTCTTCTTATTTTAATTTTGTTATAAGTTTTTATATTTTAATCTCTAGGTTTAGCCTAATGGAAGGCTAAATCTTTCCTGTTAAACTATGCAATCATATATATCATTGTAATTATGTTGTGAAGATCCTTATTTTGTCTGGTTGGATAGTAGTCTAATGTAAGGATTCAAGGTTTGGGTTATGAGATCTGGATCTGGCCATAATTATTGAAAGATGAGGGTTAACCTGTTTAAAGCCGTTGTGAAGGCGTGTTAAGGCGTTGATCCCGGTTTCATCTTTTGTAATTATGCTGACGGATCTGGATTTCATGTAAAATTAGTACCTTGTAACCTGGGTTCTTACATAGAAGACTACCACCGGACCTGATTTTAAAAAATTAACATAATAATATAAAATAATTATAATTAATAATTAATAAAATTAAAAAAGTATCGAAAATTCAACAACATATGCACATTTGAGCCACTTCCTGACGCGAGTAAGGGTATACCCTTGTCAGGCTTTGACGCGACTCTCTCATTGTCTATGCCAAGACCTGGTGCAGAGATGTCCCTACTCGCCAGGGGTGGCTCAAATATGCATATAGTATAATTTTTTAATTTTGAGTGTGTTTTTTGTGATTTTTATCCCTTTTCTGCTCACTCGTAGGGTCTGGACCTCCACAAAATTAATTTGATAGTGTAGATAATATTCAAAATTATTCATTTTTAACTTCAAAATATTCAAATTTTGAAAAAATCACTATTTTTCAGAGAGAAAATGGAAAAAATGTGTAGAGAGAGTTATTTTGGAAAAATATTTAAACGTTTGCACACTTAAAAATTTTTTATTTTGATGCGTAATTTATTTACACCCTATTTTAGTTTAAATCCCAAAGAAAAGAATTATTTATTTTTTTAAGATTTTGCATTAAAATGCTCATATTCCCAGGGCCTTTGAAGAAATGCTTAGAAGGCAAAATCAGGAAGTCATCGACCGGGCTAACGCGGCTCTCTGAGTCCCTCTTTCCGCATTTGAATCGATAGTCTTTCAGGCCGCTAGTCGACCAGAGATCGCAATGGTACGCATGCTGGAATCCCGCTAATCATACCTGATTTATTTAATTTCCTGTAATTTCTCTTTAATTCTAGCTGGAATTTCAATTTTCTTTTTCGTTTTTGTTTCGTTTGATGAGTTCAGAGTTTTCTACGTTCTTATTAGGGTTTTTTCTTTTTTCTTTTTCTTTTTTCAAAATTTCGGAATTTCGTCTCTGTTTTAGTTTGGAATTTCACAGTTGCAAAAGATGCAACTTTTTGCGAGTACGTGGGTTAACGTTGCTCCACTGTGATCTGGGAATTCTTAAATTTTTGTTTATGTTCTTTGATTAGAAATGAATAGCTAAAATGTAATAGAATGCTGTTGGATTTTAAATATTTATTTTTATCTAATGAAAGTTGAGCAGATAAATGACTAAAATTATGATCTTTCATTTTCTCAATGAAATAATATTGAGTTTTTTTGGTAGAAGAGAAGCCTTGAAAATAAGTAATGCAAAGTGGAGGCAAGGGTGGGGCTGATGATGAGGTGACTGTTTGCAAGGAGGGGAATGGAAGGGGCTAGAGCCTGCAGAAGTTGTCCCAAGGAAAAAAAAGAGTAAAAATAAGGGAAATAAAAGGCAATAAAAGAAAAATGAAGGACGTTGGCACAGTGGTGCTGGTAGTACGGGAAGGTTGGATATTGTGCCTGCAGTTTGCGTTTTAAGGTGATGCCCTAAAGTGTTTAGAGGTTGAGTTATGGAGTTAAAGTGTTTTTGACCCCTGAATTATTGTGGCAAATTGCAGAATTACACTCAAAGGTCTTAAATTAACAACATAAGTTCTTTAATATTATTGAAACGAAAACATAGATAAAAATATGATGTTGAAATATAGAATAAAGGGTGCAACAGAAGAATATGAAATAGAATAAAGGGTGCAATATGAGAATATGAGAATAGAATGAAGGCAACTCTATTAATAGAGATGTGTCATATCCATCTACTTATCCCTTTGAATACATATAGCTACTGCCCAAGGAAGGAAAATTTTTGAAACTAGTGATCACATGGAAAGCAGCAGCTTGAGCTTGAAATGCCTGAGTCACAAGTAGATCAACTCATGCTTCAGGCAATTGTCCTGCAGTAACAGAACTGTTGACATTGTTATCTCAAGCGGACCTTATCATACTTAAACTAAATAACCTTATATATCTAATGCTCCAATTTGAAAAGTTAGTTATAACTGCTAGATATAGCAGTGAAGTCCAGTTCCCAGCTGCATATTTTTCTTTCTAATTCATCAAGCATCTATATAATGGCAAATCATGGATAACAAAGATTTGATATTTGACTTAGCAGAGAAAAAATTGTTTTAGGAAATTACTTTTTTAGGGAATCTGAAGGAACTAAAACTGTAAAATTATTTATTGGGAACTATCCTAAAATTGTTTATAAACATAGGTGAATGAGTTTACTTCACTGGTTAACTATAAAAAAATTTCTGAACAAACACATTATGTTTATAGTTTTTCTATCATAAAAATTTTCACACCCAACTCCTATAAAATTTTCACCAAATAAAGTCCCTTTGTAGTTCTTGAATTAGCACAAGTTGATTTTTTCATGCAGAATCCTAGAAACCACAGTGGAAATATTTCTGTTAATAAGACCGTAAGATCTTCCAGTTGTATATGCATGAATGCAAAGTAAGACATTCTGTGTCAGTTCTAGACCATTCTACTAAGTATTGCTTGTGTCTGCAAATATAATGGCTGGAACTTTAAGCATATTTTATGTGCATTGCTGCTGCTATTCAGGTGTCCTATGTGTCAAATGGCCTCAGTATGGGTTTTTTCATTGAACTTCTATTGATCTATACTTGTACTGGTTGTCAAATGGCCTCAATATGGGTTTTTTCATTGAACTCCTATGCTTGCAGGCAAGCATGTACAGAGGGCAATCCAGGAAAGACAAAGCCAGAGGCCGACATCATGGGTTAAGCCAACAAAAAGAGCAGGAGATAAGAGAGGCCTTTGAGCTATTTGATACCGATAATTCTGGTGCTAAAATTATACTTAGTTAGAAGAAGCGAGATTTTTTGTACTTGAAAGACCTGAAATCTTACGTGACTGGGTATTTATCTCACTGATTGTAGGTACTATTGATGCTAAAGAGCTAAATGTTGCAATGAGGTACGTTAGTGTTTTCTCGTATTTCAAAGGTTTCATGATTATGAGCATAAATCTGAATCTGTTATGCTCTTGTTACAGGGCCCTTGGCTTCGAAGCAACAGAAGAGGTGACTTCTAAATGCTAATGCCTATGCTATGTAATGATTTCTGGTTGTTTATGTTCTTGGTTTAAGCTCTGATACATATTTCAACAGGAAAAAAAAAAGCTTTCTTACATATACCAGGAGATGTGAATTAAGAAGTTATTAAATCTTCCTGGTTTTGTTTAAGCGAAGTGAACATTAAATAACTTCTGATTCTGTTAGTAGCTATTAATAGATTACCGAGGTTTTCATTCCTCAGATGTTGACCATTACCTGCATAGATGCAGGAAAAGTAGAATTCTTTTGTTCTTCTTTCTTTTTCCGGGGAACCTAGCTGAATTAGGCAACCTTCCACAACAAACACCCCCCCCCCAAGGATTTCGTGAAAATTTAAATTTTTTGTGAGAGGAGTTGGTTGGGACCCAAGGTAAAATAGTTTGGTTTGAAAGTGTATCCAAATACAAACCTAAGCTTCTGTTTTTTTAGGCCAAGATGCTATTTCAGCTTTGGTAAGAAATTTATATTATTTTAATAATGCTTGTAGCTGTCTTGTTATGTATTTGTTTTGTTATTACTCTAAGGAAAGTATCTAATAATAGGAACATAACAATCCAAAGTTGCACAATATAAAGCCAAGCTCTAGTTCCCCTTATGATTTTTCCACCTTTGCATCAGGAACTGCATATGCTTGCTGATTCTGTTGGTATCTTTGTACATCCTTTCTACACTTCTCCTCTCCTACTGAACTGGAAATAGGAAAATTGTATTAGTCATAATCTCCTTTATTATACAGGTGACAACAATGTTGATACTACCTCCGCTTCATGTTAACTGTTGCTTGAACATACTTTTTCCATTTCAAAATATCTGTGACTTTCGTAAATCAAGATAACATGAAATGATACTTTTCCCTATATACGCCTTTCTTATTGGAACTACACAATTGTCAAGAAACTTTCATTAGCACTATTAATGACATTCAAAGGGTAATTTAGTCTATTTCTTTTTTAATCTAGACAGCCCAATCATTTTCTTAATTCTTGTGTCATGTCCTAGAGCGACACTTAATATGAAACGGAGGTAGTATATTCCAATAACTGATGGGTTTATTGGTTTTTGTGGGTTCGGTTTAGTTAAATTCTAGGTTAATGACAATCTTTTTCCCTTCAGTGCTAATTCACTGTTTCAGCTTCTTGATTTATATCTGCAACTCCTGAACTGGAAATTCATCTTTTGAGTAATAGTTGAAAAAGAAAAATGATTATGGGTATTAGGAACTAGAAATACTGAATAATTTTCTTATTCTTTTTTATCATATGATATTTGTATTTGTCTTTATCAGCTGAAGTGAAGTTCATTTACTTTCTAGGTTTGAAATTGAGTTTGACTTGATTAGAGTAGGTCAGAGAGTCAATTTCTAAGAATGAATTTTAAGAATCTAGTCAAGTTAGAAGTTTGCAGTAGGAAGTTAGAGATCTGAAGCTTGAGCGAGTTTGTGTTTTGCAATTGGTTCAACCTTGAAGGCGCACGTATTTTATCTTGCATTGATTCCTCATGTTTAACCATTCATGATAAGAAAAAAAATATAGAAAACCAAATTGGACTTTTTGAGAAAACTGCACTACAGTGTACTCCAAGAAAGAATGACCTCCCTATTATTGTTATTAAATGTCAATATTTGCTGCAATACTTTATAGAAGAAAATTTCTTTTGAAATTTGCCTTTTTTCTTTTATGGGTAAAAGTTTGCTCTGTTGCTTGTGCTGTTGGCATGCTTAAAAAGGTTTTTTGTTTTTTATTGTTTATGTTTTTAAAGATCTTAAGCTTGTTTCATCTCTCTCCCCAATCTAAAACCAGCAAGAGACAAATAGACGTTGAACATAGTGACTTCACAAGAAAAAAAAAAAGAAAATACTTTGACATGGTTGTGAACAAGAATTCCGAAGTGGATGCTTCTGCGATTGACTTTAACTTTCCATAAGATCATTAAGTGAGTAGTTTCATGTCTTATGCCATAATCACTTTCAAACTACAAATACATATCATAACGTCCCAAATATTTGAAAACATCAACTAAATAACTGATATGGAAGCTGTAGGACTTGAATTCTTAAGATACTGCGTTTTGGCACAATTGGCTGATGGATTTTGGAAGTAAGCATATCTGACTGTAAACTAACATGAATTTGTGTTTTCATACATTTATTTTTTAGGAATATACAAATAGAGATGATCTTGGGCTGAGTTCTGTGAAGGCTCAGTTGCTGTTTATTATATTTTGCATATCGTGTTAAGATTCTAAACCAAAAAACCAAAAATAAAAGGAAAAGAAAAAGAAAAAGGAAAAAACCAGTAGTGAGAAGATTCTATCAATCCATGTGGAAATAACTTTAGGACATTCGCCCCAGAAGGGGGTTCCTATTATTTTTTTTGGAGCTAAACTTCGAATTATATGAATGGTGATAACCTGGAAGGGTGACAGTATTTTTTTCTAAATTACTGGCAAGTGCCAAAGATCTACAAAGTGAGAACAGGGAAACAGGATTCGTTTGTTTGTAAAACAGTTAAGAGAAAGACTTCGTGGTTGTGGTATGTCATATGAACAAGAATGACATATCAATGTCCAAACTCCCAACCACTTTCTCCTGAATTTATTTGCTCTGTTCTTTACTGTTTGCATATGGTAAAACGATATTCTGCAGTTAGGTTCTTTGTTTACTGAACCTTGTTGAAGGACAGGATTAGCAGAAATAGAAGTAATTTCTGAGCTATATAGCTATAAGTGTTTATTGAACACCATTGTTCATATGATACAACCAAAGTTAGGGACTTACAACTCCAACATACATTTCTCTGGGAGGAAAAATTATGTTTTCTTGGGAGTATATTGTATCTATATAATAACATAATTGTGCACTACAAATATGTTAAAAGTGTATTAAGGTTACGCCATTCAAACAACTATGTTAATCTGTTTATCCATAGAGAGATGATCATGGCAAATAACAAATTTTTTCGAAACAGGTGGGAAAAATATAAGCAAGATAGAATGCAAGTAGCAGGATCCTAGAGTCATAAAACCTAATGATTATCCATAAAAGACTGCTTATTAGATCCTTTTGCAAAGGTTGACTCTCGAGTTTCGTCGTCATTTTTTTCTTTTTCATCTATAAGATTAAATGATAAAATGGACTTGAAAGCTTGTTTTGAAATCATTTACGTGGAATCTGAACTTGTAACTACTTTCCTTGATTCTTGTGAGCAAAGGTAATGGAATCTTTTGTTTGAAATAAGAATGAGAACTAACAACAAGATTTACTGAAGAAACTTTTGTTGTGCTTTATTGGAGAAATCAGAAAACCATCTGTTTGGGATAAAGCACTCACTTCTTTTGCTGTTTTTATGTCTACTGGTTGCCTTATGATGGAAATTCCCTTATCTGAGTTGCATGTGATGGTTTCCATTTGTTGATTTAATTCGTGTTACTTTTGTTTGAAATATTTGTTTGTTTGCAAGCTAAAAACTATACTGTCAATGCAAATTCGCCACCATGAATCGAGTGTGTAGATCTGTTTCCTGATTTCTTTTACTTTTGTTGATCCAGGAAATTAATCGAATGATTGCAGAAGTAGATAAGGATGGTAGTGGTGCTATTGATTTTCCTGAGTTTTTGCACATGATGACTACCAAGTTTGGAGAAAGAGACACCAAAGAGGAGCTCACGAAAGCATTCCAGATCATTGACCAAGATAAAAATGTGCTTCATTAATATTATTTTCTTTGAGTGTCATTTTCAAATTGCTGCTGCTTGTCAATAACTGGTCTTTTGGAACTTCAAATAGGGAAAGATATCTGCTGCAGACATTCAGCGTATCTCCAGAGAATTGGGAGAAAATTTTACTGATAGAGAAATTCAGGAGATGGTGGACGAAGCTGATCGTGATCGTAAGTTTTTGCTGTTTATCTTTCATATTGCTTTGCTGCTTTGATGCATGTCTTGACGTATAACAATGATATGCCCTTAACTTCCTAAACTTCTATGGCAAAATATACTTAATTCAAATTCTCGGATGTTCCCTCCTGCACACAAGTAATGCTAGGCTAGTTCCTGAACAAACACTTTTTGATATGTGCTGGTGCAAGTGTGATGAGTTAGGTTGGAACAGCCAATGGAGTTAGATGCATAGATGTAGAGATGATGATGGTAAGTTAAGGGTGGTAATAGCCTTAAAGATGAAAAAGGTGTTTGATGTATAGAAGGTGAAGCGGTGAGGACATTTGAGGTAATGTCAGTACTATTCCCAATAGATTAGGATAGTGATCTTTGTTTTGAGGTATAAATGCTTCTTTATAGGCTTTTTATTTGTTCAAAGTTGGCTACGAAATGAAACTTCCTTGTGGAGCAGCACCATCATATGTGGTCGAACCCGTATCAGTGCTTTCCTATAGAAATCTTTCTTTGGGGACTCTCTTGAGATAGAAGAAAAACAGGGACTACCGGAGCTAATGATAGAGGCAAGAATACTTTCTGGTCAAGTCCCATTAATTGATCATAAAGATATTGTGGAAATGCTGCACCACCCAAATATATAGGGAATAGAAAGAGAATCACCTTGATTTAAACCAGGTCAAGCCCGAGAATGGCACTGGTGAATTGAGTTACTGGTCAAATTAGCCCATGCACGTGGCGTTGCCTTTTCTATCGCATTATGAGTTTGTTGAAGGAAGCAACATCTAACTTGCTGATGAGACTCCATTGGAAGTTGAGATTTCCCAAGTTTGTCAATGAAGCTAAATATCATTTTAGCATAACCTTTATCTTAACCCAAAATCTTGGATTCTATTCACCTAGTGATCCCTTTGTGGCTGGGACCATGTCGAAAAAATCTCTATTCTATTATATTTTTAAATATTGAGCTTTTAAAAAACAATCCCTCATGCATCACATGCTGTCTATTCCTAACAATGGGCAGAGACCTTTGGCCAGGCTGCGACTTGTTCAGATGGATTGCTGAGATTACCTAGATTTAGTTGGGTTGCCTTAAGAGTAGGGTTATTTGGCTCATAGGCCTTTGCCGGCTGCTCTGGAAGATGTCATATTTACATACCTATAAGGCTTGTGGCAGATAATTGCGAATCCATTTTAAAACAATTTTATATGTTGTGTTGATTTACTGTCCCTTCCTGAAGGGCAGATGAGTAATGTTGACAGAAACCTCAAGGAGATTTTTGTTGCTATCCCATGTATTTTAAGGAAACTTGGAGAAGCTTAATTTGAGCCTGCTTGTACTTCTTTTCCATATCTCGAAAACGGGGAGCTGTTTATATTTTTCTAGAAAATCAATGATCATATACAAGGAATTTTGCTTTGAAAATGTTTAGGTGACGGTGAGGTTAACATTGAGGAGTTCATGCGGATGATGAGAAGGACCTCGTACGGCTATTGAAATTCCTGCATTGCTTTTTCTGGTCCAAGCAAGTTATTGCTTTTCTGCTCTATGTATTTGTACAAATAAAAGCCTAATTTAGAGTAATTTATTTTGAGTTCTGGAAATAATTTCGTTTGTAATGATCCAGAGTTCTGTAAATCATAATTTGGCAAAATGGCTCCTTTCTATTCTCTTTTTGAGTTGTTCTGCTTGGTGGTATGATGACATGTATGTAAAGGTCAATTTGGTTTCTCTTAATATAGTAATGGAAGTATGTTGGCATAATCGGTAAGAAAATGCTCTATGTTACACCCTTGATTGTATCATATGGTTAGTAATAGAATCTTTTTGTTACAAATTAAAAAGGAGCGAATGAGAGATGGGAAAATTTTTTTTTTTTTTTTCCCGTTAGCTGCTTTCTCACGTTTTTTCGGGGGTGTGGGGTGCATTTGGTATGCATTAGCTAAATTTTTGTGCATGTCACCAAGTCTTTTAAAATATTTTTTATTTATAGTTAAAAAATGCAAATTTAAAACAATTATTTTGAATTAATTATATTAATATATAATTCCCAAATAAAATATTTTATTTTTTCTCTATGTTAAACGCTACTACTAATCAGAAATACAAGTTTTTTAACCTTAAGACAGAGATTAAGAATTTTAAAAACAAGATAATTTTGAATGATAATATTTTGTTTACTTTTCATAAATGAAGAAAGATTCAAGTAGGAATGAAACAAATTAATATAAAGATGGGTCAAAATAGAAAAAGTTTAATAAATAAATATTGAAAGTTATAAAAACGTTTATATTCTTTAAATCTACAATGGAGTTAAAACTCTTTATATTTCGTACCTCATATTTTATGATAAATTCTTATTACTTAATATTTTTATTAATTTCTCTGATCACATGAATTATTGAGTTCCAAATAAAACAATTTTTTATTTATAAATACCGTAACTACTAATTTTTTCTTTCCTTCATATAATTCTAACCTTACTTCATTTTATAAGTAATTCTTATATTTTTATTAGTTGTTCATTATCTTGAATTTTAACTTGATTAATATTTTTAAGTTTATATTTTATTAACAAATTATTTTAACTATTCAAAATTCATTCATAATTTCTTTCACTTCTATATTTCATGCCATTTTTGTTATTCTTCTATTTATCCTATTCACGTTATATAATTTTTAAAATCTTCCATATAACTTTTAAATAGTTATATAATTATTCTAAATAATTATATAATTATTAAAAGTTAGAGCTATAATTATTTTAAATAGTTACATAATTATTAAAAGACCCTCTAACTACTTCATGTATTAAATCCATCACTATACTTTATTTAATTTTTAATATCTTCCGTTTAATTTCTTTTAGATTCACAATATGCTATTATACTAAAAATTTATAATTTATCTAATTAAAGAACGTTTTAGATATTTTAACAAAGTAAGAAATAAAAAATGTAAATTAGCCGTGACTCATTTAGACACTTTTGTAATAATAGAATAGAGATATTAGTTATTTGTAACCATAAATTATTTCTATTTGTCTTTTTATAGGCATAAACTTTGATTTTTTATCTTTTTGTAGCTATAAATTAATTTTCTTTTCTCTTTATATCCGCTGACTTTCATTTTATCTTTTTTTAGCCATGAACTATTTTTTTTTGTTTTTCTCTTTATAGCTACAAACTTTGAGTTTTATATTTTTCTAGTCATGAACTATTTTAATTTTTCTCTTTATAGACATGAACTATTCTTAATAAATTGCTATATGTGAGAAGTCAAAAAATAGTTCATGATTATAAAGAGAAAAAAAAAATAGTTTATAGTTAGAAAAATATAAAAATTAAAGGTTGTGTCTATAAATAAAATAGTAAAATAATTTATAAGTAGAAAAAGATAAAATCAAAATATATGACTATAAAAGAAAAGTTTATGGCTAAAAATCGATGATATCTCTAATAGAATATGACCATGCTCTCCATTGTTTATATTTTTTTAAATAATTAAAAATAAATATTTATAAAAAAATTGTTTTAAATAAATTAAGAGTAAATGTCATATTAACATATAGATGTCTTTTGCTTAAAATTCACATTTAATTTTAACTTTTAAAATCCCCAACTAATTTATAAGCTCAGAATAAAATCCTTTTTTACAATTCTGTCAAAATTAACATGTCTTAAAGGGTCAAACATATTCCATCTTAAATATGAAGGGGCAGAAAAGGCACATCACAAATTAAAACATCATCTTCACCATCCAAACCTGCCGCCACCATTCACCACCACCACCGTTGGACGACACTGACCTGTAAAGAAATAAGGATTTATTACTTTTGACCTGAATATAGTTCTAATTTTTCACCCTGTGAAGGTGCTTTATATTTCATTCTTTGTTCATTTGCTTCCGATCGCAAAAGCAAAATTCAATGAACTTCACAAAGACTAATTCTTTCTTTTAACACATTAGTCAATTGACAAAATTCTTATTCCCAGCTTTAGATTCATATATTAGCAATTCAAGTTAATCAAATAATTTAAAACAAAAAAGCAAGCGAACTGAATCGTATTGAGATCTGATAAATTACAGAACTTAAACAATTATTAAAAAAAAAAATTCAAGTCTTTCACAGTGAAAGAGAGAAAGGCATTACGAGCAATAATATTTAGAAAAGATAATAATGGAATAAGAGACAATGATCCTTTTATGCTTTAGAAAAATAAAGAAGAAAAGAAAAGATAACTAATCTTTTTTTACGAGGACGACTGCAACTTCTTCTTTTGCTTCGACTTCGAATTCCAATGCCAATGAGCATTTATTTGTCATGTTCCATTTTTGCCCTTTGCTATTTCAATTGGAATAAGTTTGACCGTTTAAAATATGTTAGTTAGATTTGACGGAAATGATAAAAAAAGGACCTTAATTGGAGCTCATAAATTAGTTAGAAACTTTAAAAGTTAAAATTAAATGTTGAAGACCTTAACCAAGAGAAAATTATATGCTGAGGACTAAATATGATATTTATTAATAAATTAATATAACAATATTATTTTTAACAATATTAATAAGTAGAAACCGTTCTAAAAAATACCGCTACATTACCTTTTTAAAAATAAATTTTTTTGAATATTTTAAAGTTAAAAGCAAATATAATAAATTTTGGAGAACAACTCTAAAATAATTTATAATTTGAAATAAGTTAACAGCTATTGATTTTAAGTAATAGAAAAAAAATACCTATATAGGGAAAGAGATTAGATTTTTAAACTACATGTTATGAGCAGTAGAACCTTGTCATTTTGAATTTATACATATACATATATATATATATATATATATATAAGAACTAAAACTTTAGAAAGTAATATAACTATTGAAATAAGCTACTTTCACATTTTTTAATGGACATGAAGAGAATCAAATATGATGATGAGGGTGTAATAAATGAAATGCATTAAAATTGACAAAGTATAAATAATATAATAATTAAATACTTATTTTACATGATGTAAAATGATTTAAATTCTAATTGGCGATTTCTTTTCTTTTAAAAAGAATTCTATTTTGACCGGGCATTTATATAAGTATAGTGTATAATGTATGTAGTAATTTCATATAAAATTTCCATAGAGCTTACATGCCATAGTAATATTTCATATAATTAACCAAATATGTATATACATATAAGGTATACATAAATAGGTACATGGATTAATAGATAATAATAATTCCCTCATCAAGCAGCTCCAATCCAAACAAGAAGATATATATATATATATATATATGTAAAAAGTAGTGTACAATTAATTAATTATCTTAATAATTGACAAGATGATCAATTGTTGATTTGGCGACAATTGGCCCTAACTTCCCCATTATTTCCTTCTTTAACATCAAGCAAACTCATTTTGACCATAGCTTGTTGGAAATCAAAGAAAAACATGGCTTGATTCATAGCATAACCATTGACAATCCCTTTGGTTCTTGGAGTGGCAAATAGTGTTTGATCAGAGAAAAGCACACCGTTTCTCCTTTGCAATTGGTTGAAATAATCATTGTCAAAACTATTCTTTGTTGAATCAAAGGGCTGTTCAGCATTATCACCAACACTGCATGTCATTGATAGGGTTTTCACAAATTGTGTGTCTATACTTGGATCCACCTCATGGGTTGAGTCAAATTTACTCAATCTGTGCTTGAATGATGAACACCTTGCCACTCCTAGTGTGTGTGCCCCTACATACATAGATACGTACATACCCAAAAAAAAAAAAGTCAGAATAATTGATTTTTTTTTAAAAGATTTGTATAAGTTAAATTATTGGATTAATTTAAAAAAATATATCCAAGTCTAGGGTTATTGTTAATTAGATACCTTATTGTTATAAAAAATTTAATTTGAATACTTAATTATAAAAAAAAAGAAGATATCACAAGCCTATTTTTTTTAAATCAATTTCTACATTAATTATTTGTGAAAATAAAGGCTACTTATTTGTGAAAATAAAGACGGAACAATATATACCGGACAAAACCACCATTTCTTGAGCAGTAAAACCGTGCTGACCAAACATCTTGATGAGCTCTGAAGAGTTTAAAGTGGGAGCTGGCAAATTGATTGTGTCCATTATTTTAGATCTTGTTCCATCTTTTCTTCCTTTGGGAATGTCATATACTGGTCCTCCAGCCTAGTACCACAGACTCATATCAACTTACAATATTAATTCTGGTAAAAAAAATATTCATAGAAAAATATAACAAAATACACCGCACTTGATTGATAAAAAATTTATAACTCAAATGTTCAAAAATATTTCTTATACCATGCCATAAACTTTAGAGTGTATATTGGAATTGAATTTAAAGATTAAAAAAATTTATATTTTTTACTCGATTTATATAAAAAAAGATGTAAAGTTCAATAGAAAAAAAGTATTTTGATTGTTAATCCAATTCAGATTACCCTTCCGTTTACACCAACACGTTCTAATAGTGTATTAGAAACATATATTTATACTATTAAAAGTGGCAAAGTTAGACTAAAATAAACATTCAGATAATTTAATAAAAATTTTAAGGCACTCTCTATTATTATTATTATTATTATTATTATTATTATTATTATTATTTATATAATAATTCTTTCTTTAGAGTTTATATCTTTCCTTTTATAAGATTTATTAATAAAAATATAAAATAAGAAGTGTTGCAGATAAAGTAATTAGATGATTCTGACTTTTAAAAATGATGTTTTAAATCATAGATAAATATAGTTTTTTTTTTTTTTTGGGAGAAAATACACCATTTGAGACCAAAGTTTTAAATCAAATCTTGGAAGTATTGCGATACACTACATGTTTATTATTTTGTTTTTTTCTTCCAGTGCTGCCAACCAAGAGATCACTAATATAAGTGATCCATCCAACAAAATGATTGTTCCTTTTTTTAAAATTAAAAAAAAAAAGAAAAAACAGTAAATTTGAGAGAGTTGGGGTAAGAAGTGGATATTAGTTCTTACAAAGAAGACAGCATCCCTGGAAGCCATTGCAAGAATATCAGCACAGGAAACAATTCCTGGGCACTGATTTTCCAATTGTTCCTTTATATCATCTATAATCTCATAACCTCTCAAGCTCAGATTTGCAGGTGAATCTTTCTCTGCTGTGTTGTCTTTTGTTGAATCAATTAGAATTGATGCATCACATCCCTGAATATTATTAGGCAGCAGCAACAACAACATTAATGATAATAATAATAATGATGATGATAATACTAATATTGATGATTGGTTAACTTGATACCTATCAAGTACTATATTATCAGGTCGGAATCAGACTTTTAACTTTATAAAGTTACCAAAATATATAAGCAAAAATGTCAAAATATTAGTAAGGTGAATTTACCTGAAGAAAAATGATTAAATTCTTAAAAAAAAGTGAAATTCATAAAAGAATTTGAAAAAATGCTAGCTAGTTAGAACTTTGAAAAATTGGATGTTGTTTAATTTAACTCCACCAATAAAAGGTATCTTGAAACGGGATTACTCCTTTCTTTTAGGAGTAATTTGATGGCACAATACTCCTTCTTTAAATATTTCTACGTATCAAGTGAGAAGTATTCCGTTCAAATCATCTCAGAATGTCTTCATGATGCATTTTCAACTTATGCTACAATTAGTGTTTTACCTCAGTAAATTTCACAGTAGACTAGTCAAAAAATCTTGAGACTAATTAAAAGAAAATAAATAAAGGGGAGGAGGAGGATGGAGATTACCCAATATCTATAAGTAAATTTGCTGATTCCTAAACTAGGTCATATGAGATAATTCTCAATAAATAATCACCCCTCAGCATTTAGTTGAGAAAGAGAGAGAGAGAGAGAGAGAGAGAGAGAGAGAGAGAGAGAGAGAGAGAGAGAGAGAGAGAGAGAGAGAGACCTGAATGAAGCAGTCATGGAAATGCATTCTAATAAGAGCAGCAGCAAGAGTAGGATCAGATTGGAGAGCCCTATTAACAGTATCCTTGACAATATTCTCAGCAAAAGGACAACTCATCATGTAGTAATTCATACTAAGACCATTTGCTCCAAATCTCCAACCACTTACTATAATGTCCATAAGCATTATCACTATGAACAAATTCAATGTAGCCATTTTTGCTGGAAGATACTCTAATATCATCACCACAATATATATTTATGTATTTATATATTCACCCAAAACTACCCCCTCAAACCTCTATATATGTATATGTCTATATAGTGCGCATTAACCATGCATGTGAAGTGTTTTGTGTTTGTATATTCTTTTGAATTGATATAGTGAGCGGAAAGCATGTATTTATAGTAGAAGATCATAAAATGAAAAAGCTTAGTGTCTATCTAGTGATTGGCTAAATGTGATTAATTTGGTAGGTACAGACCTGCGAGTAAGTACTTTCACAAGTTTTTGTTTTTCTTTTTTTTCCCTTGAATAATTAATGCGTATATTAATTGATGTAATCAAACTTTTAATTTTAAGTGAAAATTTATATTAATTCTGTTCCATACTATTGTAAGGAATTTTTGTCATTTACACAAATTGAGAAAATTTGCCCTCAATGTATATATATATATATTTTTTTTTTTGATAAAATACTTCTAATGCATGTCCTTGTCTTGAAAATAAAAAAATTAAATTAAAAATGAAAAAGTTTGTGGAAAATAAATAGTGACTAGATTAGTGATAGAATATAAAAACAATATTAAAGGTTTGAAAGTTAATTAGAAAGATTTTGAATTAAGTGATAGATGGTGATTATTAAGTATTGAGAGTTTAAGTTAATAGGGATATTATTGGAATAAAGATATTAAAAATATAAGGTTTCTTATAACATAAAAATCTAAATATGGAAATAATTTCTTATAATATTATAATATGAAATAGATGAGATATAATTTTTCAAAGAAGTTTTGGAGGAGCTAAATTTAGAAAAAAAATCTATGACCATAAAAAAATAAATATTTATAAATAATTTTTACATAAAGATCAGAAACCACTATGGCTGCTGCCCTCTAATTCTATCCTTTTTATGCTTTAAAAAATTAGTAAAAAATCAAATAGATTTCTATATGATAATTATATTATGCTGACACTGGAAGTAAGAGTGGCAAGGATGGGGTTCCCTTAACTATGGGTGAGGTAGCAGATATGGATAGGAAAGAGGGGGGAGTAGCAACTGAGGTGGGAAGAACGGAGGGGCTTGATGCTATGGTAGGTGGTGGTGATCCGGGGGCTTTGTTTGGGCCATTTGAGGTCATGGTGCAGGAGGTTAATGTGGGGGGTATGTCTGAGGAGGCGGACATCCAGGAGGTAGGGGGTAGCCCCTGCCAAGGGCTCGCCAGTTGTGGCTGCTCAATAGCGGGTTGCTGCTACTTTTGATATGCTTGAGCGGGAGAAAGGACATGTCGGAGATAAGGGCAAGGGGATTGTTGGCAGGGATGGGAGGGGTGGAGTGTTTGGGAAGAAAAGGGTGTTGGAAGACATTATTAATGTGGACTCAAGACCAACAAAGGAGAGTTGCTCAGTAACCCCTCTAGGAATAATGAGTTGCATATTTTGGAACTGCCGGAGCCTCAGTCAGCCTCGAGCAGTTCATGCTCTCTAAAATTTTTAAGGTCTCAATCTCCTTATCTTTTTTTTTTTTCTTTTTGAAATTTGTCTAGTCAACGTTTATTTGCTCTGTATGTTGTGCTTAGGTTTGATCACTCTTTTGTTGTTGATAAAGTGGGGTTGGGAAGGGTTTAGGCCTCTTTTGGAAAGATGATATTCACGTAACTTTATTGTCTTACTCTGCGAGTCACATTGATGTTTATGTTATTGATAATACTACTAGTATTGCATGGTTCTATACTGTTTCTATTGGAACCCTATGGCTGATTTGCAAGCAGAGTCTTAGAAGTTACTTGATCGTATTAGTTAGGCGCGGGTGAGTCCTTGGTTTTGTGGAGGAGGGAGGGGGAGATTTTAATGAGGTGCTTGCGATGGAGGAGGTGTGTGGGGCTCATGATAGGCGATGGGGACAAATTAGGAAATTTAGGGATACTCTAAGTCGAGTAGGGTTGATTGATTTGGGTATGGAGGAGAGAGCATATACCTAGAGTAATAGGTGATAGGGAGGGCGATATACTTGGGTGCGGTTGGATAGGGGCTTAGGTAATGTAGCATGGAAGTAGTTGTTTCCTTTAGAAATGATTTTTTTGTTACATAAGGGCACTCTGACCACCACCCTCTGTTACTTAGCTTAAAAAGTGGTGGGAGGGGGAAGAAAGGGAGAAGGGGGAAAAGGAGAAGAAGGCGTCCTTTTTTCCTTGAACCTTTTTGGATGGATGAGGGAGGGTGTGGGGAGGTTGGGAGGGTTGCATGGAGGGTGAGGACTGTTTTAGGGAGGGGGTAGATTAGTTTTCAAGGAATGCCAGGAGATGGTAAGGGGTTCGCTGGATAAGAGGAATCGAGAAATATTTCGGGAGTTGGATAAGAAAGTGGAGATAGCTAGGTCTCTGCTAGAGGGGGTGGTGAGGACTGTGGGAGATGGGGTGGGGGTTAGAGAGGCGCAAGGGAGTTGGAATGGGCTTTTGAGAGACAGAAGGGTTCTTGGAGAGCCCGGTCCAAATCAAACTGGTTAGCTAGTGGTGACCACGAAATACAAGTTATTTCCATCACTATGCAAGCGAGAGAAAAAGGAAGAGTTTCATTGACTCTTTGGTTGTAGGCAATGGAGGTGTTGTTGATGATGAGGAGGAGCTGGAAGCTCATATCACTGGTTTCTATGAACAATTATTCACCACGGAGCAGCAACCAGTGGACAATGGAAGTTTGTTGGATGCTGATAGTTCCGAAAGTATTTGAGGGTACACTTTTGGAGTTGTTGCAGCCGTTTTCTTAGGTAGAAGTTGTGTTTGCACTCAAAGGCATGTACCCTACAAAGGCTCCTCGCCTGCATGAATTTCATGCACTATTTTATCAATGCTTTTGGTCCACTGTGGGGCCAGAGGTGTTGAAAGTGGTGCTAGACTTTTTGAATGAGGGTCATAGTCTTTAGGATATTAATAAGACCTTTTTGGTTCTTTTACCTAAGGTGACGAATCCGAAGAAGATTACGAAGTACAGTCCGATCAGTCTTTGTAATGTAGTGTATAAACTTATTTCACAGAATTTTTCCAACAGGATTAAGAAGTGTCTGCCATCGCTCATTGACCCATCTCAAAGTGATTTTGCCCGTGATAGATTAATTACAGATAATGCTTAATTGGCTATGGAGGCATTTCATTCCATGCAGGTAGGGCATCCTTTCTTGGGGGAGGCATATATAGTTGTTAAGCTTGACATGATGAAAGCCAATGATCGTGTGGAGTGGGATTTTCTTGAATGCATGTTGCGGCATATGGGGTTTTCGGAGTGGTAGGTGGAGATAATTATGATGTGTTCGATCGGTCTCCTTTCAGATCTTGATAAATTGCGAGCCATCTAGATCTTTTGTGCCTACAAGGGGATCCAATTATTTGGCCCTATTAGAAGAGTCGTGATGGATCAGAAATTATGGGGTTTGCCGTTTGGGCGAAATCATCTGCGATTGATACATCTATTTTTCGCAGATAATAGTCTTCTTTTCCAAAGGGCTATAGTGGAGGGCATACAAGCGCTTAAAGGAGTCATTCAGGATTATGAGGTGTTGTCTGGCTAGAAGGTTAATTTTCATAAATCATCGGTGTTTTTCAAAGGATGTTTCTCACGAAGACGCTTGTTCTTTTGCTACTGTGTTGGAAATAAACTCTCTGATGGGAAGGGGAAGTATCTTTGCCTTCTATATATGATTGGGCATTCCAAGAAGTCTGTTTTCTCATATGTTAGAGACAGTGACAAAAAAAGTTTCTGGGTGGAAGGAGAAAATGCCAACATAAGCTAGCAAGGGGGCCTGATTAAGTCTATGTTCCAAAGCAATACCGAGTTATGTCATGTCTTTGTATTTGCTTCTGAAGACCTTTGTTGATGATTTTACAACTATTGTACGATAGTTTTTGTAGAGGAATGGAGGAAAAGAGAGGCGTATGTGTTGGGTTAAATAGGATGAGTTATGTAAGAGGAAGGAGGAAGAGGGGATGGGATTTCGGGATATCGAAGTCTTTAATTTTTCTCTCTTGGCCAAGTAAGGGTGGAGGCTATTATAGAGGCCGAAGTCAATGGTTGCAAAGGTCATGAAGGAAAAGTATTATTCACGTTGTTCCTTATGGAGGCAAGGTTGGGGAATTGGCCATCTTTTTCTTGGCGCTCGATATGGGAGGCTAGGGGTTTCTTGAGGAGGGGGTGAGGTGGAAGGTAGGAGATGTGATGAGTATAAAAGTGTGTAAGGATAGATGGCTTCCCATACCACATAGTTTTCGAACCACAACAAGGATTTTTTTTTTCTACTCGGACATGTTGGTTAGTAAATTAATTAATGTGTAGGGTAGGGCTTGGAAGAAGTCTACGTTGGAGTAAATTTTAATCCCCAAGACTGTGAGAAAATTTTGGTATTCCTATTGTGCCGTCTTTTCCTTGTGATCGGCAGATTTGGCATTTTTCCAAGGATGGAGAATTCAATGTTCATGTTATAAGCTTGGCATGGATTTTCTTAAGAGGGGCAAGGAACTGGTACTTCTTCGGATAATATAACGAGGTTTGGATGGGAGAAGATTTGGAGATTAAAGGTGCCACCTAAAGTTTCCCATTTTGTGTGGCGTTTGTGTAAGGGGCATGGCGGAACTACTCAGGGGCTCGGGTAGGCTCGAGCCTCTCTGGGAAAAAAAAACTTTACCATTTTTGATATTTTTACATTCAAACCCTCCAATTTTGTTTTTTTTTTCAATAGAGCCCACAACTTCTGGACTGGGTTTAGGATTTAAAAAAAAAAATATTGCCGTTCTCTCGCGTGGCGCACCGGAAATGAAAATTGCCTCTCCTTCTTCCTTCCGACACTTACTCTCTCGAACTACCCTCCCTCTCCCTGCCTCTTCTCTTCTCGGCGGCGACGGCGCGGGCTTCCTCTTCTCTTCTCGGTGCGACGGCGATCGGTGCTCCTCTGCTCTGCACGTCTGCTGCTTCTTCTTGTTACTCTACATCTGTTGTTGCTCTTTCTTGCTGCTGTTGCTGTGCGCGTTTCCTGCCACTGCTTCTCGGCGACCGACGGCTGCTCTGTGCGGACTGTTCCTCTCCTCTGCTCTGTTGCTTCTCTGCTGCTGCTCTGCTCGGACTGTTCCTCTCCTCTGCTTTTCTGCTGCAGTGCTGCTGCTGCCGGCGCTGCTTTCTGCTTCTCTTCTATTTGAAGAAAAGGTAAGCACCCTAAACTTTGAAATTAATCTTGAAATGGAATTCTTGCATCTCCTAACTGTTGTAATTGTATAGCTTGTGATGTTCCAGCTGTTTTGGATATGATTGCTCATTTAATTTATGTTCTAACTTTTAATTAATGATTATGTCAATAGTGAAATGTGTTGAATTTAATTTAAAATGTTTGAATATTTATTACATAGGGTTTTAATAGGGACAAATATTTTGAAAAGTGGAAGAAGGGTTCTAAACCGGTTGAAGAAACATCATCTAAAAAGCCTCGAGTATAGGTAGAGTTTTCCGATTGTGAGATTATTGATAGTTATCCTTATGAAATTAGAGATGAATTAAGGAGACAGTATGTGGCTAAAGGCCCAACTCAACCAAGTGATCATAAATTTTCGCAAACTGATTTTGGTGAAATTAGGAGATCGTTTCAAAAGAGTTGGTTTAAAGATTTTGCTTGGTTAGAGTACAATGTACATAAAGATGCAGCATTTTGTTTCTGTTGTTATTTGTTTGCTAAAGGTCAAAAGCAAAAATATGGTGATGATATGTTTACGGAAATGGGTTTTAAAAATTGGAAACGTGCTAAAGAAAAGTTTAAAAACCATGAAGGATGGCCAAATAGTTCTCACTCTAGTGCTGTAATTCAGTTGTTGGGTTTTAAAAATCAAAGACAAAATGTAGAATATATGTTATCGAAACAAAGTAGTCAGACTGATATTGACTACCATTCTCAGTTAACTGCTATTGTAAAAGTGGTTCGATTTTTATTAAATCCGGGTTTAGCTTTCCATGGACATGATGAGTCGAAAAGTTCAACCCGACGAGGTAAGTTTCTTGAATTAACAAAATGGTATTATGATCAAGTGGAAGAATTAAACAAGGTCATGAACTTGAATGCTCCGGGAAATAATCAATTGACTTCTCCTAAAATTCAAAAAGAAATTATTAATGTTTGCGCAACAGAAGTGGGGCAAGCTGTTGTAAATGAGATTGGTCACAAGTTTTTTTCTCTTTTGGTTGATGAGGCTCGAGATAGCTCCGTGAAGGAGCAAATGCTTATAGTTTTGAGATTTGTTAATGATAATGGAGAAGTGATCGAGCGTTTTCTTGGAGTTGTACACGTCAGTGACACTTCTGCACTGACTTTGAAAAATAGTATTGATGATTTCTTTGCAATAAATGGATTATCAATTTCCTAGCTCAGAGTTCAAGGTTATGATGGGGCGTCTAATATGCGTGGCGAGCTTAATGGATTGAAACAAAAAATTTTAGATGAAAATAAGCATGCATATTATGTTCATTGCTTTGCTCACCAACTTCAATTAGTGCTTGTGACTACTACAAAGAAAAATGGTCATGTGTGTACTTTTTTTGAGTACCTTGCTATGGTTGTAAATATTGTTGGTGATTTATGTAAAAGAAAGGATGTTGCTCCGCAAAAGTACCATGATGATCTTGTAAAACGTATAGAAAGTGGAGAAGTTGCTACAGGAAAAGACAAGAATCAGGAAACAAGTTTAGCTCGGCCAGGTGACACTCGTTGGGGCTCTCACTTTAAAACCATTACTAGGATTTTGGATATGTGGGATGCAGTGACACATGTACTTGACACTATATTTGAAGACGAGAATGAGCCCAATAGTCGAGGCATTTCTCGAGGTTTGATTGATAACATGAATCAATTTGAATTTGTATTCATTGCTCATTAATGATAGATGTATTGGCTGAAACAAATGCATTGTCAATGTGTCTGCAACAAAAGACTCAAAACATAGTTACTGCTGTCCGGATGATTAAGACAGTAAAGGATGAATTAAAGAAATACATAAATAATGATGATTGTTGGGAGGAATTATTGGGTATTGTTACTGCATTTTGTACCAAATATGATATTTTTGTGCCCAATATACAAGATCCTAAACTAGTCTGAGGCCGAGCTAAATTATACAGGAGTGTGGATGGGCAGCCAAAGACTTACTACCATTTTTTTCGTCGAGAGATCTTTTTTGAGGTAATTAATTTCTTTTCTTTTTTACATATTCTCAAATATTCAATTATTTGTAATATTACAAATTAGTAACTGTTATTTGTATAATATTAGGTTCTAGATCTTATAGTCAAAGAAATAAATGATCGTTTTACAGAGTCAAATACAGAGCTACTTATGTGCATATCATGCCTTGATCTTAGAGATTCATTTGCAAATTTTGATCGGAATCAGTTAATCCGTTTATCTGAGTTCTATTCAGATGATTTTTCTATCTATGATAAGTTTGAGCTGAAAGCACAACTTAATACATATATCTCTTACATGAGATCAAGTGATGGGACAACTTTATCTGGCCTTACTGTCATTGGAGATCTCGCAAACAAAATGGTTGAGACAAAAAGTCACAGGTTTTTTAATTTGGTTTATCGACTAATTGAGTTGGCTTTAGTCTTGCCTGTTGCGACAGCTACCCTAGAAAGGTCTTTTTTTGCTATGAACATCATTAAGAATGATCTATGCAATAAGATGGGAGATGAGTTTCTCAATGACAGTTTGGTTTGTTATGTTGAGGACGAGATTTTTAAGAGTATTGAAGATGAAGATATCTTGCAGCAGTTTCAAAATATGCAAACTCAAAAAATAAAATTGCCATCTTAATCATTTCCTTCAGTCTTCACATGTAAAATTCTATTTTAGGTAATTTTTCAATAGTAATTTCTTTTTCATTGTAAACATATTTGTATGAATGTTATTTATTTTTATATTAATCTTCTAATCGTTCTTAATTAATTGCAACTTATATTGGATTTCGTCTTTTGATCGTGCTCATCGGTTATCTAAAGATTTTGATCAAGATTCTCAGCTTTGATAGAGGTATTTATCCCGTGAGTGATTGGTAATCATTCCTCGTGAGTGATGGGTTATCACTCCTCATTGGTAATGGGCGATTACCTATTTTTTGCTATTTCATTTGTAAATTTAGAATTGTAATGCTTATCCCGTGAGTGATAGGTAATCATTCTTCGTGAGTGATGGGTGATCACTTCTCATTGCTAATAGGCGATTACCTATTTTTTGCTATTTTATTTGTAATTTTAGAATTGTTTGAATATTTTTGTACTTGGAATGCATTTATTTTATAGACGAAATTCTGGCAAAATTTTTAATATTAATCAGCCCCTCTAAATTTTTTGTCCTAGTTACGCCCTGGTAAGAGTGGCTACTGGGGAGACTGTTAGGTGTAGGCTAGGGTTGGGATTGGGGAGGTGTGTTTGGTGTGATTTCCACTGTGAAAGTGATAGTTATGTGCTTCAAGAGTGGAGCTTTGCTAGGCAACTGTGGAGGTTGGTGGGATTGGACGTGGAAAGTATGGGTAGGGGAGTTGGGTCATGGCTGGAGTGGTTTGGAGGGTTGGAGAGGTGAGGGGTTCAATGCCTGAATTGTTTACGATGGTTGCCTTGGGTTTATAGAAAACAAG
The DNA here is from genome assembly GCA_028651295.1 of Catharanthus roseus. Lineage (NCBI taxonomy): Eukaryota > Viridiplantae > Streptophyta > Magnoliopsida > Gentianales > Apocynaceae > Catharanthus > Catharanthus roseus. The sequence goes on from JAPQWS010000016.1 coordinate 12,153,256, forward strand.
GTGCTCAAATGTGTTTGAGGGGAAGGTGCAGTTGCCAGGGAATTTGGTGGAAGTTGTAAGGCAGTTTTGGGATGAATATGTTACTGTTTTGGGGATGGAAGGACGCCAACGGTGTAGGCAGAGGAGATGGGAGAAACCTGCAGTAAAGGTGTGGAAAATAAATGTAAATGGGTCGTTTGTGGGGAAGCCTGGGGGTGGGGGATGCTGCGTTGGTAAGGGACAGTGAGGAGGTAGTTTTGGCGGCTGTAGAACCTTTTTTTTTTTTTTTTGGGATTTTAAGTGTTGAAATGGCTGAATTCGCTGCTGAAATTTTGAGGTTGAGAGTGGTTGAAGCTTTTGGAATGATGAGTTTTGTGATGGAATGTGATTGTGCATTGGTGGTGACAAGGTGGGCTCTGTGGAAGCTGATTTCTCGGCCCTGGGGATGTTTACAAATATGATAAAAGGATTAATAAGTTCTTTGCCATGCCAAAGTTTTGTTTAGAATTATTCGCTTTCAAAATGTGGTAGCTGATAACCTACCTTCTTTACCTTTATTTTTGAGTTAAATTTACTTTTGATTTTGACAATATGCCTGATTATATTACAAATTTGAGTCCTTGATACATATTTTCACTTTTCTTCTAAAAAATAATAAAATAGTCAATAACACAAATGAGACGATAAGAGGGAATTATTAATCATATTGATATAGTGGTGTATAGTTTCTAATCTCTTCACCTACATTACAATTAAGAAGTCAAATATGATAATATTAATTTAATGCATGGAAATTTTATGTAAGTTGACACGTAACAAATGTTAGATTAGTGGCCATGCACTCACATAAAAAATTTAAAGTGCTTGTGGAGATAAAGTAAACACTCAACAAACCATAATTGTCACTAAAATAGGTTTAATTAGTCAAACAATGTAGTAGAAATTTGAGGAACTTTAATGAAAAAAATTAGAATTAATTTTTTTAAAAAAACTTACTCCTACTAACATGTTCATGGTTTTCCTTTAAAAAAAAAGGTTTGGTTAGGATAGTTGGTAACATTTTTTATATTTTTTACTCATATTTTATATATTATACTGTTTTAAAAATATAAAATTTTATATGTTTTTATTTTGTATAAATTAAAATATTTTTTAAACTATTCTTTCTCTATTTATTATTATTTCTATAAGTTCTTATGTTAGAATACTTTAAAAAGGTTAAAATTTATTTAGTGAGAGATTATATTAAGATAAAATTTATTAAATGTTACATTATTTTGACGACGTGATAAGTAAAAAAGATTTGATAAAATGTGATAAAGAAAAAAAATGAAAGGAGTAATATTTTCTTTTAGGAAAAATGGCAATAAATGCCCTTCACTTTTTTCTATTCTTAAAATATAGCCACTTTTTTATTTTTTTATTTTTTTTTATAGCTAGCCTCATTCAATTTTATTTGGACAGAATATATCCCCTTAGCCAATTTAGGTGGTGATTTTAGAATGGAAAAGGTGGTTTCTGGATAGAGGCATGTGACCTCGCATTCTCACCTCTAGCTGGAAAGGAAAAATTGGTAATAAATCTATTTTGATCCAAAAACCAACACATGAACAGTACATCTTAGTTAATTTATGCCGTTGTTTAACTTTGCCGTGCGTGGATTAATGCAAAAAAATGAGTTTAATTCGACCATTCTTGGAGTTATGTGTGCTTCATATATTTTTTCTAATCAAAATTACTGACAAGGGTGACTAAGGACTGTATTAAGCCAAAAATAAAAAATAAAAATAAAGTGATGCTACGAAAAAATGAAAAGAAGAAAAGGAAAGTAGTTATATTTGAAGAATTGAATATAATTTGAGGATACTTATATAATTTCTCTTTCTTTATAATATATTTGTTTTGTTAAGATTTATTTTTTAGAATGTAAAATTATATTTTATTTGCTATTCCCTCTATCTCACAAAGATGATCCTAATTTTTTTCTTTCTTCTCAAATTATGATCTTATTCCTATCCTATATATATATATATATATATATATATTAGTTAACATGTTAATTTCCTTATATACCCTTTATTATTCTCCATTTTCACTAATAAAAATCTTCACTTTCAAGAAATATTAATAAAAACACACACTATTTTAATACATTTGTACAAATTTTAAAATAAAAAGTTAAATTCATTTAATATTAAGGAAGGATATAAAGGAGAAATCAAAATGAAATTTATTACTCTAATTAATATTTTTAATCTTTGTAAAAATTAAAACAAAACTACGTAAACCGAAAAGAGTAATTTTTATGAATAAAATATTATATTAGAAATATTGCTTTTATAAGTTCTTACCAAGTAGAAAGATGCTCACTTATATACAAGTAGAGATAAAATTGTGGACCAACGTGCACTAGAATAGTGCCTCACTTATCCCTTTTTTTCTTTTTAGTTATTTTTTAAGAAAAATGACTATACATACTATCCCTTCATCCATAAAGATAGTCCTATTTCAATTTTCACAAAAAATATAGTTATACTTTCTTTTATATCCTTCTTTAATATTACATGAATTTAATTTTTTAAACTGAAACTTATATAAAATTATTAGAATTGTGTGTGTTTCATTAATATTTCTTGGAAAGTAGAAATTTTTATTAGTTAAAGTGTAGAATAATGAATGTTATATAAGAGAATTAACATGTTAACTAATATATATATAAATAAAAATAAGACCATAATTTGATATGAAAGAAAAAAGAAATTAGTACCATCTTTGTAGGACAGAGGAAGTACTAAATTATTTTTTATTCCTTATAAATAGTTATAATTTTTAAAAATTTTTCTATTGTTTAATTATTATTGTGTATTTTTTTAGTCAGTATCCCCTATATTTTAGACGTTGATTTTCGACAGAGGAATGTAAGTGTTTCATATTTAACTAATCTTTTAAAGTATAAAATTGTTCAACTATCAATTTTTTTAGAAAAAGAAGTAAAAAAAAAAAATAAATAAATAAAACTTCAGATTATAAGAAGATTTTGCCCCTTTAAGAGCTAAAAGAGTTCCCCTTAAAAAAAAAAATCTGCTCAAGAGTTCATGTTTTTAAGAGCAATAAAATAATTAGATTAACTTATGCATAATAACATCTGTTAAATTCTAATTAACTATTTAAAATAAAATGACTATCCTTTATCATTAGGTTTAAAAGTGATACTGGCCTCACATTATAAGGGTATTTGGTAACTAAAGTTTAAATTAAATATTAAATATGTGTTATTTTAACTTATAAATTAAAATGATATTAACCCTTAACCTTAATTTTAACTTTAAGAGAGCATTTTAGAATTAACAACAAAAAAAAAAAAAAATCTCACCTCAATTGTATTGGACTCGTGATTAAAGAAATAAAAACAAAATCTCATTAAGACATTTGCATGCACAAACTATTTTCCTCTGACTGGCTAATCAATAAAATTGGAGCAATATATTATATTAAAAATGCTTTAAATTCTCTCTACTTGCGAGTCTCATTTCAATGTCAATTGTCAAATGATTTTCTTGTCGCCCTTATCCATTTCTTACCAATTGGAATGAAGAAAGTTGACCGATACCATTAGTGCACATTAGTATTCAAGTCAAAAGGCTTCTCTATTTCTCTATTCTATCTCAATCGAACCTTTTCTTAATTTTCTACAAATTCACCAATTCGCTAAAGCTTACACAAGACCATGGCTTAGAAGGGGTTATACACAAAACTTCTTGTATTTTCATATTGATGATTAGGATTCAATCTTATTGTAGGATCTTATTGTATCAATTCTTATATTATTATATTATGCGTTTAGATACACAATACAAATCTATCCTACTCTTAAACTATATAGTTTTATTAATTTTTGGAATATATCCTATAATCTTATTATCATGCGTACAATTCACTCACGTACATACATATTTTTATCAGTAATATATTGTTTTGTACTCGAGTTTTATGGGAATAAAATACAAATTTTATAATAGTATATTTCTTTTTTTCTTCTTAAATATTCAAATGGTTGTTGTGACAAAGTTCCATTAGTTTTGTGTCAGGATTCCATGATAATGGAATTCAAGTTTTATAGTTGTATTTTTCTTCATGAAGAGATTCTATGTATTTTGTTTAGGGTTCCAGGATAATAGAATATATACATGTTCTGTATAGATGTGTGTGTATTTTTTATTCGAATGCTTTACTGTGATGAGGTTTAGGGGTTTGTGTTAGGGTTCAACATAAATTGTATATAGGTATCATGACTTTGTTTTTCTATGTGATGAGGTTGATTCTATAGGTTCTACGTTAAGGTTTCATTAATGTTTTATGGGAATAGAATTTAGATTCCATGATTGTGTTTTTCTTTTTCTTCTTCCTCGATTCGAATGTTTTTTATTTTTTTGGTGATAAGGTTCTATGGTTACAGTGTTAGGGTTTTATGAAAATAGAATGTATATTCTATATTTGTGTTCATAGAACTACAGTTATATAAGCATAGAATCCTAATAATATATAATTTTAACACCTACATAAACATCAGCACAAAGAAAAAAGGATTATTTTCAGAATATCTAAATCAAAACTTACATAAAAAATGTTCTTCCTTGCATTCATCATTCAAAATCTGTTGCTTCATGAAATTCAACCGCGCATCCATAACCTCATTTAAATTCACTATATTCCTCCTCATCTTCCCTAGCAACGAATTTTTCAGATTCTTCCATAGATTCACCGATGCGGAAACCAAAGAAGAGAACAAAAAACTGCTAATTATTTGCTATCAACGAAGAGTATAGGTTGCCAAACAAAGAGAACAAAAAACGCTTCAGACCACTTTGTGCATAAATTCTGATCCGAATGATGCTTAATGAATTGGGCTCAAATTCTAATTGTTATTAAAACTACACAGTTTTAATAATAGGGTGCATAATGCAAGATTTACCCGAGTGCATAGTATAATTTGCAAAAAAAAAAAGCCAGATATGGAGGTCTGGGAAGTCAAAATTCATGCAGAAAATTTAATACATTATTTAGCTAGGTAAAAATAATCAAGGCATGCACCCTTGAGAGGTTTACTTTAGATTTTATATTTTGGTAAGCTATTTCGTTGAAGAATTATTCTCAGTGAAGAACTACTCGTTAGATTTTTTTTTTTTAAGATTTTGTGAAGAGCTGATTTACTTTAGATTTTATTTTTCAGTGAACTATTTTGTGAAAGAATTATTCTTATTAAAGCTCCCCACGCTGTTGTTTAAATTACTTATTTTTAACAACAATGGACATAATGCAATTAGGTGAACAAGGTGCATGGTAAAATTTGTGGGTGAAGCCAGATATGGAGGTTTGAGAGTCAAATTAATTTAAAAAAATTTGATACATTAATTTAACTTGGTAAAAAAAACCAAAACATGCACTATAATAGTATTAATAATAATTCTTCCATAAAATAACTTATCGTACAATAAAATTTAAAGTAAAGCTCTTCTCTCTTCCAAGGTGCGAAATGCATTAACCATCGAATTTATTGTGAAGGTCTTTAGCTATTTTTCTCCTAATAAAAATAATTAAGCAATGTTACAAAAAGTCATCCTCTATATATCTTACTTCTTAATTTAATCTTGACAATGCTTAAAATGAACAATATTTAAGAATAATTATGTTCATACATTATTAAAATATTTATTTTATTCAGTTTTAAATTTATTAATATTAAATTATTATTTTAGATACTTAGTAATTTACTCTTAATTGATTGGGGTAAAATAACATAAATTTTATAATAGTTCCTAATTAAAAAATACATATTGCAACTAATTTACTAATTTGGTATTATAAGTAATTCAAAAATAGTATTTGGCTAAAAATTAAATAAATAATTATTTATGGGTAAAAAGAGATGTATAAATTATTTATGGATAATTTAGGTGATTTTCTAGAAAGGGTAATAAATCAAAATATTACAGAGGATGTTTAGTGAGACACGCCTCTTGAAAACAAACACACATGCATGCTATGCCATGAGAGATTGAATGCCAATGGGTCTCCATTTTCAATTGTCAATGAAAACCCTATTTTTCTCGTTTAGATGAATGATTCCCATATTTTTTATAAAGACGAGTTTTATTGTGTCGTACTTCTCTAATTTTGATTAGATTTATCATTGATACCTCTGTTCTACCTTCATTCTCTGGTGAAAGGCTTTCTTCTAGGATCAAGGGTGAATGTAATTGAAGGAAGGCAATCCCTCATTGTGTCTGTACCTATATATATATTATATCTATATGTATATATAAAGTATATATGTGTGTATATGTATATATGTATATGCGTGTATATAGGTATATATATGTATGTGTATGTATATGTGCGTATGTATATGTATATATATGTGTGTATGTATGTGAATATATATATGTATGTGTGTGTATATATATATTTATATATATGTGTGTATATGTATATATATTTATATATATATATATATATATGTATATGCATATGTACATATACATATATATATATACACATATATATATTATATGTAATATATATGTGCATATACATGTATCTATGTACATGTATATATTGTAATATATATGTATAGAAACCTGTCACACAGCTTGCGTGTGGCCACACAAGTTGATCATGGATAGTACAAAAGCTAAAGGTTTGTAACGACACTATGTATTGGCATCGTTTTAGGAAATATGGTAAGAAATCCCGAAGAATCTGTGATTATAAGGTGTGATATGGAAGCCCAGTTAATGAAATTTGAAAGTATAAAGAAAGGTCAAAATCCTAAAGAAAAATAGGATTTGCAGGGAATCAAAACTAGAAGTGCTTTTGGAAACTAAACCCTTTGTCTAGAGTCATTAGGAAATACATGACTGACCAATGGGCCTCAATATATATATATATATATATAAATAAAGCATTGCAATTGAAGATTGAGGTTAGCCGTTTGGCAATTCTTCGAAGACATTCTGCAAGAGAGAAGACGATGGTTCATGTTGCTTGAGTTTGTGCCGTCACAAACATCAAATACTGTGATTCTTTATTGATGCTTGTTGTTTATCCTTCATAATTCAATAGAGTTCCTGTTTTGAAGACTATAGCTTTTAGGAATAGAAGTTGTGCTGTGGTGTTAAAGACTTGAAGGGATTCAAGATCGAGCAGCTTGTTCCAAGGGGGAGTCTTGGAGAGTTGAAGGGATTCAACTGTGCTGTGTGCAAAGGAAGTTTGGACTGATTTAGTCTTGAAGAGTTGAAGGGATTCAACTGTGTAGTGTGTAAAGAGAGATTGCACTGATTCCACTAGGAAAACACTAGATGTGTAAAATAGTTAGGTTTTTTCTTGTATTGTGTTGACAGTTATTAGTGAATTACTTTATGGGCATGGCCCCAGCAGATGTAGGCTTGGCCGAACTGTGTTACCAATTGTTGTGTCGTGTGTGTTTGTTTTGTTTACTTCTTTTCATATTGTGTTTTGTACTACTGCTCACACAACAAAATCAATCACACTACACGATTTGACTAAGTACTAACTTACTACTGGCATCAGAGCTTTGACACCGGTTGTTGTGCTAGTTATTTAGCAGGTGAAGATCGTGTGAAGTTGGTACTTAGGTTATCATGACAACAAAGGAAGCCGGATCTGTTACTAGACCTCCTTTGCTCAAAGGCACAAACTATGCCTATTGGAAGATGAAAACAAGAAATTTTCATTCAGTCCTTGGATGAAACTGCATGGGATACTTGTTGAGACTGAATGGAAACCTCCTACGAAGACTGAGGAAGATGACACAACTAAATTGACTAAGGTAGTTGTGAAGCCCAGACGAATGGACTGATACTGACAGAAAATTTGCTCAGGCTAATGCTAAGGTATTAAACACCATCTTTGCTGGTGTGGAGATGAGGAACAATTCAAGCTAATTTCAACTTGCACATCTGCAAAGAAGGCCTAGGAAACTTTGGAAACTATTCATGAAGGTACAAATGTTGTGAGAATTTCCAAATTACAGATGTTGACTACTCAATTTGAAGAATTAAGGATGCAAGATGATGAAGCAATTGGTGTATTCAGTGGCAAACTCAGAGACATTGCAAATAAGGCTTATCAATTGGGAAAAGAATTCTCTGAAGGGAAACTAGTGCGAAAGGCACTAAGGTCCTTACCTAAGAGATTTCGTCCTAAGGTTGTAGCAATTGAAGAAGCAAAGGATGTGACAAAACTTTCTTTGAATGATCTCTTAAGATCTTTAAGGACATATGAGATGAATCTTGATTTTGAATCCAAAGGCAAAGCATTACACTGAAAGTTGAACACAAGTCATCCAATGCCATATCTTATTCTGAAGAAGTGGTTATGATGCTCACTCGAGACTTTGGGAAGTTTCTTTGTAGAACCTGTGAAACATCCAAACTACAAGAAAGGTTTAAGAATGACAATAGAGATAGGAAAGGCCCTAATAAAGTTAAGTCTGGAAGAAGCACAATGAAAATGATGTTTGATATTGGCCAAAAAGGAAAAGGCATATAGTGCAGAGAATACAAAGGGTATGGTCACATCCAGACAGAATGTGCTAACACACTGAAAAAGAATAGACTCATGAATACTACTCTTAGTGATGATGATAAGAAAAGTGATTTTGAAGACGATGAAAATGGTACTGATTCTAATGAGACACTAGCATTTAATGTGATAATAGACTTGGAAGATACATCTATGCACAATAATCACAAAGATGACACTAACAATGATTCCATCTATAATGATGAGGAAGTCTCCTATGAGGAACTTACAATATATATACATGTATATGTATATGTATTTAAATATATATAATATATATACATCTATAAATATATATATATGTATGTATATACATATATATAGATATTTACATTATATATGTATATATTATATATGTACATATTTATATATATGTATATATTTATATATATGTATATATAAATAAATATATATAGTGGCTTAACTAGGAGTACTAAAATATAGTGAGGGCCGAAGTACATCAAAATTTTTTTTGGACAAAATCTCATTTATATAATGGACATTTTCTAAGGACAAAAACAGCCTAAACAATTTAAAAGTTAATAAAAATATTTCATAGAGAAATTAGTTATGTACCCACATACTATTGTTGCTCTTTTTATTTATAACCAAATTTTTATCAAACTTTTATACCCGTGAACTATTTAAAATCTTGTTGGTATGACAAATTATGTACAATGTGTTAGTTTTTTGTACATTTTAGGCATGCACGAGAGCCCTTTATTAAAGTCATTTTGGTTTTTTTTTTTTTTTGTAAGAAGTCATTTTAGTTTTTAAAGTTGCAAACTGTAAAAAAAGACGAACTTTCAGATGAATATTTGTACTAGAGAAGATGATGGACATGTGTATTATTTTTTATTTTTTATTTTTTGTCATGACACATATACGATATTTGTTGAAAATCACGTGTTAAGTGTAATTTTTCATACTTGAAGGTTGTAAATTGTTTATAGGTGTAAAATTTGAAAAAATATTTTTGGGTATGAATAGAAAAACAATGATAGCTTATGTGTATATATAACTAGCTTCTCCTATATATTATATATCAATCATTCTTCAATATTCTCTGACTTTTAATTAGGTTTTCTTATTATTATTATTATTATTTTTTTAAAATAAAAATCACCTCTAAAGCTTTGGGGTTTGAAAAAATTTTTTATGGGGACTTGAATTGAATAATTGAATAAATATATAACAAAGTTTGGGGAGATTCTCGCGGGGCTCGAGCCCTCCAAGCCCTTGAGTGGTTCTTTCATTGATGTGCACATATATATATATATGTATGTATATATATGTATTGTTTTAATTTTGTTTTCTTTAAAAAAATGATTAATGGATTCATAATAATTTGTACATGTTTTTTTAATGTATTGACTTATTTTTAATTCATACTCATCATAATTTTTATACTATACTCTTTTAATAACTAATGAAAATATAACACAATATTTAGTTGACATGATTCAATAAATAAGAATAATTTGTAAACTGCAGCAAGATAGTTGCTTAAGTGGTAGATATGAAGCGTTCTTATAAGCTTCGTTTGCTAAAGAATTCTTTTTTACTAATGATGGAGGCTTGTCCCCAACTCTGTTGAGAACAATGAATTTACATGTTAGAATTGCCGGGGTCTTAGAAGTCCTCGCGCAATCAGAGCTCTCCATAGTTTTATTCAGGCTACGAAACCTCTTATTATTTTTCTTTCTGAAATTAAATTTCTTAAAAATAAGGTGGACAGTATCAATTTTTCTTTGGATTTTGATTGTGCCTTTTTTGTTGATAAAGTTGGCTTTTTTGTTGGCCTTGAGATTATTTGGAATAAAGACACCTATGTCTTTTTGCTTCGTTATTTCGTTTGTCATATTGATGTTTCTATTTCTTTGCTTAATTCTTTTACTTTTTGGTTTATTAGTTTTTATGGTAACCCGAAGACTGACCTTAGAAAATATTCTTGGGATCTTTTGAGGAGTTTATATTCTTTTTGGATGTACTTTGGCTTGTCACAGGAGATTTCAATGAAATCACATTTTTCTAATGAAAACACAGGTAGAGACAGGAACACCTGGCAGACTGACAATTTTCGGCATGCTCTATCTGATACGGGCTGTTTGACTTAAGATTTGAGGGTCCAAAATTTATATGAAAGGGGAAAATGACTTCTAACAACTATGTGCAAGCTCGCTTGATAGAGATCTAGTATTTGCTGCATTTTTCTAGATTTTTCCCTCTTGTATTGTTCATAACACCTCAGCCAGCAGTCTGATCACCTTGCACTTATAATTCATTTATCTCCTATCTCTGACACTCATAAACACAGAAAATTATAAAGTAAAATGTTTTGAGTCTCATTGGGTTAAGGATGAAGAATGCTTTGAGTATTTTGATAAACTCTGGCTACCCACCTTCCTCTTCAACTGATGCTACCAGACCAAATCTCTCCTCCATACTTGATCATCTTTTAGAATGGAGCAAGAAAAATCATGGAAATCACACTTTTAACATCAAAAGTATGATACAAAAACTTTATGCTCTCAAAGTACGTCAGATTGGTCAGTCCGAGAGGAGGCAAATTAGAGTTGGAATTGGAAAAGCTCCCCTCTTTGGAAGAGAATGTATTAGAAAACTAGATCAAGGGCTAACTAGCTTATGGAAGAGGATAGAAACAGTGCATATAAAGTGTCACAAAGGTAGAGCCACAACTCTATTGGCTCGGTTGCAGACTCTAGTGGAAATTTGGCCACTGACTCGACAGTGATTCAAAGTGCTATACTCTAGTACTTCCAATCTATCTACACCTCTAACGATTCTTCTTTTGTTTTGTAGGATAGCATGATAGGTAAAGTCTTGAGCAAAGAGGGGGTCCACTCCTTGGGCATGTTTGTTCACACTGTAAGAAGTTAGGAAGGATTGAAAGAGATGAAAGAAAGATAGCCACCTGGACTTGATGGATTGCAAGCTTACTTTTTGCATAAGTACTAGAGTATATTGGGCTAACAATATAACCCTTGGCGTCTTAAATCATGGTGAGGACATTAGTGCCATTAATGATTCCAACATTATTTTAATTTCTAAACTTAAATCTCTTCTTTGGTAAAAGATTATAGACCAGTAGGCTTTGTAATGTTATCTAAAAATAATCTCGAAGATTATTGTTAAGAGGCTTAAGCCCTATATATATGTCGTATATTATTCATGACAGCCAGAGTACTTTTGTAACAAAGAGACTTATCACTGATAATATCATAGTTACGTCTGAAGATTTTCATTCTATGCATCAAGGTAAAATAAATTATTCTGGCCACATCGCTCTCAAATTAGAATTAAGTAAAGATTTTAATAGAGTAGAGTGGCATTTCTTCTAGTCCGTCATGTATGTAATCTGCTAGTTTTTCTCCCACCGTGGTATCCATCATGGTGATCCCCTTTCTTTGTACTTATTCATTATCTGTGCTGAAGGTCTGTCCTCTATGATGGTACACTGAGAGACATGGGACTTTTTTCTGGTTTTCATTTTACTGCTGCTTACCCCTCTATTTCTCACCTCTCCTTTGCAGATGATAGCATCATTTTTTTGTAAAGCAGACTTCTAATAGAAAGGTTTTGTAGGATTATGCATCTATCTTAGGGCAAGAGTTAAATTTTCTAAAGTATGTTGTTTTCTTTAATAAATCTAGTCCTTTGATTTTTCAAAACTTTATCACCTTATGCTAAGTATAACAACCACCGGAGAATATGGCACCTATCTAAGAATGCCTTGTCTCATTGGGAGGTTATATAACGCCCTATCCGGTAGGTACCTCGGGCGATTTAAGCGTGCAGCCGTCTTGAACGTAGAGATCGGGGTCTAACTTAGTGAATTTTATCGAATATATAATATGCACGTTCTACAATTTAAATACTTGGTAGTCTTATACAAAATTTAAAGTGATAAATTTAATGGTATGATATTAAGATCTAGAAAAGATGTTTTGAAGAAAATACCATTAAGATCCGTATATTATTTTTTTTATGAGACAATATTAGTTATGTTAGACATTTTCTTCTGGGACTAAGTTAATGCTATTTTTTTTCTATATTGATATTATTATTATTGTTGTTGTTGTTGTTTTTATTATTATCTGTTATTATTATTATTATTATTATTATTATTATTATTATTATTATTATTATTATAGTTATTATGGTTTAAAAAAAAAAAAAAAAGATATGACCACTTGTCAAGAAGACCTTGACACTTGTAAGCTTGCATGCTTACCAAGTGATATATATAAATATGCATGGAGGAGGAGGAAAGCTAAATTTTTTCTTTCTCTCCTCTCCTCCTCTCGATTCTTCATCAGCTAGCAGGTAAGTAGTGCTCTTTTTTTTTTTTTTCCCCTTTTGGTCACTTTATTTTTTGTTGGTGTTGTAGTTGTAGTGTGGTGTTGTTTTAGTTCATGTAGATTTATGCTAATTAACCTATAAATATTTATATATATTTCTTGAAGCTAGAAGTTAGAGTTAATTTTTGGTTATTTATTTATTTGTTTTTTTGTTTGTTTGCTAAGTTTTAATTTTTTTTCTCTCCTTTATTGATGAGTTATAGGGTTTGATTATGGGTTCTTAAGATGAGATATTTAGGATGTAAATTGGTTTAAAATTTAGTTAATTTTAGTCTCTTGGGTTCATTTATTTAGTTCTATTTATTTATTTATTTCTCTTGGTATGATCCTCTATATCTAAATGATTTTAGTATACATAATTTTTAGTAAATGATTTTAGTACATATATTTTTTTTTTATATATTTTGAGTATACATAATTTTTGTGAATGATTTTAGTATATATATAGTTTATATATATATATTTAGTATACATAATTTTTGTGAATGATTTAGTATATATAGTTTATATATATATATATATATATATTTTGGTATACATAATTTTTGTGAATGATTTTAGTAAATATAGTTTTGTATATATTTTTAGTATATATGTGATTTTTATAAATAATTTTAGTATATATAGTTTTTTATATATTTTTAGTATACATAATTTTTGTAAATGATTTTAGTATCTCTATTTGGTTTATACTATTTTTAGTATGTATGGTTTAGGAAGTTTAGGCTCTTTGGGTTAGTATATGCGTAGATATATCCTAGGTTCATAAGGAGATATTATTTTTTTTCGATGGCAAATCGAGATGTTGGGATTCGTAATGAAGTGTTTTTGTTGGTATCCTATTTGTATGATCATAGTACCAGGTTTGCATTCAGGTGAGCCCACAAACCCCGTCTAATTATTTGTTTCAAATGTTGCTGGCGATATATTTATGACTTCTAAGCCTATCATAAAATATTTACTGCTTTTAGAACGATATAACTTAGCATGCTTTTTAATTGGAGATGTTCTCCATAACGTATTACCATGTTCCTTAGAAATGCATAGGAGCGGTGCTCCGTATATGTGTCTTTTTTAAACAAATTATTATTGTTTGGAAAAGAGTTATTATTGTTATGAAAGAATTAGTATCGTATACAGGTTTTCTAGGAATATGTATGAGTTGGAAATGCTCTAGTATTAAAAAGTTGCATGGTTTGATATACATAAACGTAGACCTGGCATATTTGTAAAATCTACATAAGCATGATTTGACTGGCGGATGGAAATTTTGCTATTCTAAAATGTTTATGACTTGAATTTGTTTGGACGGCCGAGCAAGTGTCCTTTTGGTTTATAAATATATATATATATTTATGAAAACCCTATTCCGACTAGGGATAAAGTTCTGGATATGATCGTGTGTTCAAAAGCGCCAGAGGATTGCACTATACGTGGCTAGTCTCCCATACTAGGGCCTCTTCCAATGACATGGATGGTTTCACACTCTGGAGGATGGATCCACTTGAGAGAGGGCATAATATCGTGGAGGGTTTGGCTCGAACCGTATTATGTCAGACATTGCACCATGCTCTACGATGGGATGACCACCTTTTGGAGAGTCAGAGCGACTTGAAATTAAGGTTGGTCTCAGGGCGGGCCTGATAAGTGCCTAGGATCTATAGCCTGGTCACATGTGAATGGAGAGTGCGGTGGTTATGAAATCGAGTGCTCGTAAGATTTTTGGCTGGTACTGACTACGAGATGCCGGAACTTGTTTCTGATGACCTCGTTATGGGTTCCAGACTCTGTCTGTGGAGCCCGACTTTTGCATTACATGTTCTTTTGAATTCGGGTGTAGAAGCTATATTGATGTGTCTTAATTCGCTCAGACTTCCCAATCACGTTCGAACCCCTCACATAGGTTCAAGTATCAGTACCTTTAAAACAACTAAGGAAAAATGCTTTCTTATAACATTGCATGAACTGTTTCGTAAAACTACATCATTATTTCTTTGGAATATCACTAAAGCACACATACACACGTGAACTCAGTGAGGTTCGCACTCATGTCTTTCCATATCATGTTTTTTCCCAGTTGACTCAGATCGAGCAGTAGTGCAGTAAGCCGTTGAAGTTTTATGCATGGAGTTTTGGGATCGGGTAATTTTTGGAAGAACGTTTATATTTGTTTTGTTTTGTTTTTTTTCTTCTTATGCTCGAACCGTTTGTAACGTTTTTTTTTTTTCGTGTGGATTTGGTTTTGTAAAATGTTTCTTCCTATATTAGAAATATCATATGAAGCTTCCTTGAACCTTATGTAATGTGCGTAATTTCAGTTTTCAATTTACTTTTTTCTTCCGCTATGTATTATATGTATATATTTCTAAGTGTTGTCCAGGGTTCTGCTTTGGTTTTGGGACTTGTAGTTTAGTGCCAAGAGGCACGCTGATACTCTACTTAGCCACTGTTAACTTAGTGAGGGGTTGGGGTTAAAAAGAGCATATTTTTTTCAATTTGTTAGGGATAGAGCCTAAAAGAAGTTAAATGGTTTGAAAGAAAAGGTTTTATCACAAGCAGATAAAGAAGTCCACATATAAAATGTTGTAAAAGCAATCCCCAATTATGCTATGTCCTGTTTCCTACTGCTTGTAAGTGTTATTCAGTCTTTAACACTGTGGCCCATCGGTATTAAGCTATTACCGACAGCCAATCGACAGGAAAAAAGTTGTCCGCTCATTTTCGTTGATAACAAAAGCTACTGACGAACGTCCATCAGTAACAATAATTAACGACGAAAAAATTTTGATTTGTTGGGTCGCTAATAGCCGACAATAATTTTCTTCGGTAAATATTATCAACGGTCTTAGCGACATAAGCACTTACCATCGAAAATAGGTCAGAAATTGAAAAAATAAAAATTTTCTGACGGTCACAAGCGTCAATAAATCCGTCGATAAGTTCATTTTTTTTATATATAATTTATAAATTGAATCTGAAACTCTCTTAAATGTAAAAAAATACCAAAATTCCAACAGAAACAATGTTTATTCATATGCAATCCAAATCATTGAAGATTAGTATATCAAGAAGCTAAAACCAATACATTAAACATCAAATAAATAACACATAGACATAATGTAGCATCATAAAAAATATCAAATATGATCAAGACGCCTAACATCACTAGATGACAAGTGTGGAAGAAGATCGAACCGGCAAGTCAGGGACGGGGACCTCCAACTCTCCAGCTATTGCAGTCGATGTAGACGTCGGGGAAACGACAACTATAGCAGTTCTGACAAGGTCCATTATCGGGGAAGAGAAGTGTACGCCAAGTGGTTCTGCTCGATAAACCGCCTCATGTACTCGTCGAATGCAATAGAGACGCTCGAAACAGTAGTCCCCACCCTCTATTCAGCATCTACACAGCATAGAGCCAATCATCTAAGAGCTTTGGCAAGACTGCTCTCAACTCTGGGATGAGCTGCCTCCGAACAAGCACCATATAAGTGGCCCTAATTCCAGCCAACAGCTCCAATAAATATCAAGTAGAGGTCATTAGGCATCGCTGTGCCCGAGGCCGCAACTTCCTCCTCAGTAGTAGTGTCAAAATGAGCCAAGGCCCGCGGGTTGGCCCGGACTGTCTACGAAACCACTGATATGGATTTCCAAAAATATGCCCGTAAAAAATCAGTCTGGACCGAGCCGGCCTATTTTTGGTGCGGGCTTTTGCGGTCCGTTCTGCTCAGTGGATTGGCGTATTTTTTTAAAATAATTTTTTGTTTGTATATTAATTTTTTATACTTTTTAAAAGTTTACACATTATTTAGGTGTTATTTATGTGTAATTATTTTGTTTTTTATTTAGATGTTAGTGTAATTTTATGATTAGTTGAATATTTCAAAGAAAATTAATTTTTAATATTCTTTTGGTTAAAAAATAATTTTTATTCACCCCAAAAAAATTATAAAAAAATTAAAAATCCCACGAGCTAGCCACGGATGAGTACGGTTTATGGTATTTTCGGCCCGCCAAAATTTGCTCAAATCGGACCGGACTATTTGAGCTTGGGTTAGACGCGATCCGATCCAGCCCGTTTAACTCTGCTACTCCTCGACCTTTAGCCGTATCTCGTGAAATTTCTCCTTCAAACTAAAATGTTAGTTGGATAATAATAAGTTAAAAACATTATATAAACTTTAAAGCTATAATTGTTATAAAACATTATATAATCTTATGTTATAATTTCACTAAACTTACCCTCTGCCGAGACAAAATCAACATACTACCCATTATTCTCCGCCTTTTGATGCTTGTGGAGCTCCTCCAAGTACTTGCTCTTGGAAAACCTCTCTGATAAATCCGTTTGCTGCAAAACAACAATCCAATTAATGTTCCAATTCGTTATATAATTTAATTAATAGAATGAAGTAATATTAAATAAAGTTTTTCTCCTTTTCGCAATTATCTCATTGAAGGAGATGGAGCCACCCGTGTTCTTCCCACTCTCATCCCCTTGTTTTCTCAGTCCTGTTCCTCTTATTCTGTTGGAATGGGCTCTATACTCAAGCTATCCCAATACTTTCACATGTCCTCCTAGAATCTCTCATGAATCCACACGGGCATCTTGTTCTTTACCTGAGCGTTACCCACAAAATTCCTAATCCAGTTGCTCACCTTGCTATCCCATGCCTGCCTGACCTTGGCAATAGGTAATATCGGGTCCCATACACATCTTTTTTGAAAATTTAATGAAAATTGAATAGATTATAATAGAATATGATGTTAAATTTCATAATTATAATAAACATAACTATAAAGACATGCAAAAAAACCTAAAGACAAGTAATAAATTACCAAATTTGATTCATTTACTAGAAAATCTCCCCACCGCATCTCTCAGACCTTGGAGGGACCTCAGTCCAACAATAGTAAAGCCTAGTGAACCACTCTTAGAAGATAGCTGTGAAGTAGGTGTCGGCTCTCAAAGATGGATATAGTCTACTACACAAAGATGATGTTACTATATATATATATATATATTATAGTATTATATATATATATATGAAGTGAACTTACTGATCTACATGCAATTGTAATAACTCCCGAGAGTCATCGGCTGGCGGCTGCCAAGTCGGAGGACCCGTCTCGAGAGCGGGTGGCCTGTGTTGTCTACTCTGTGGTGAAAAATGTCGGGGTGGCTTGTGTCCCCGTTGACTATCCCGATGTCCTAGCATCTTTAACACACTGTCTATTCTATCCTCGGGCCATCAAACATGCGATAGAAGGAATAAACATAAGTATAGTAATATAAGTATAATCAAAGTTAAGCATATAATGTTTTACGTGAATCCTCATCGAAATATAATAAACATAAGTATAATAAAATTTAAGCATACAATGTTTTATGTGTTGCAATGCTCATTGGAATATAATAAACATAAATATAATAACATAAGTATAAATCAAAGTTAAGCATACAATGTTCTAGGTGTCAGAATCCTGATTGGAATCATCATCAGAATCATCATTCGAATCAACATCGAGATCATTGTTGGTATCTTCATGGTATGACCCGGGATAAGCATAAGAATACGAAGATCTTCCAAGGACCGGCTACAAGGTCGACGAAAAGGAAGTTAGAAGAAGAGAACGAAGAAATGGTAGCTTTGCTTGGAAGGACCTTTAAGATTATACGTGGAAGGCATTAGAAAGGAGAAAATGAAGATCAAAGCAGCACTAAACATTCCTAATATCCATAATGCAAGTAGAGAAAGCCAAAGGAACAAGTTTGGAAGATCTTGAAAATTCAACATCAACTGGAGAAGAAGGAATGAACCCTATTGTAGGGAGTAGGGTACACCTATCGTCCATTGTAGGGTGGTCATGGCAAAGAAAGAGGAAATTCTACCTATCGCCGATGGTAGGTTCACCCTATCGTTGCCAGTATAGTCCTGGTCGAATAAGTGCTTGGGAAGTTTGACCTACCTTCCATGCTAGGGCGAGTCCTATCGTCGATGGTAAGTCTCAAAAGGCTGAAGATTTGGGAGATTTTAACTCCCTTGACCTATCATTTTGATTGTTAATTTTATTTTTACTTGTAATTAAGTAGCCTAAGTGCCCATCAACTTATCATAAGAAAGATCAATAATTAGGGTTGAGAGTTAATGATGTGGAGGACTACATACACACACACACACACAAACACACACACATACACGAACACACATATATATATATATATGTATTTTCCAGCCATTAAGCACAACATTGAAGATTGAATATAGTTGAAAGAATCACTTGAGAGAAGAACCTAGGTTCTTGGGGTTTCTCCCACTTCCTTGTAAATTAAGGATTTATATCCATTGTAAAATTGTAGGCAAGTGATGCTTGAAGCCAATTCAAGAGTTCTTGTTCTATTTGTGAATCCTTTTATCTCCTTGAGGTGCTAGCTTTGTATAGCTAGTGTTGCTTGGAGTGAGTTCTTCCTTGTGTGTGGAGAATAGGTGAAGTCTCTTTAGGCTTTATTGATTTTCTCTCAAGATAGGAAGGTTTTTTTTTTGTCTTTCTTTGGTTTTCTTTGTTTAATTTATGCTAAAATTGCTCTTAAAACCTCACATTTCTTATCACAAGCAACTCAAGGGACCTCTTGTTGAGAGTTGCATCTTGGGAGAGAAAATGGATCTCATCCAACATTTGGAGATTCATGCCACTTCTTCAGAATCTTCATCGGAACCCATTCTATGTTGGTTTCATCATTTTGTAATTCCTTGAAATATGTTTCAACATCAATGTCAAACTCTTCTGACAAACGAGACTCATGGACGACAGGTCCAACATCTTCATTCATCTCATCTATTGTCGAATACTCGTTAACGTCCATGTTCTCTTGCACTGCATCATCTTGGACTAGAGCATCTATTACTCGTGGTCAAGATTTCATTATACTAACCTAATTGCTCCTTGGTCTTTTGGAGCCAGGATATAGGAGGAATGAAACTTGCTTGATGAGCTCAAATGAAAGGATCATATCCTCCATATCTCTATTTTTTATGCAACTCAACAATTTTATATTTAGGATGTATCCTCATTCCTCAATCTGAAAAATCAAACTAATCAAAAAGAAATAAGAGGACCTTTTGAATTGGTATTCCAAGTAGCTCAACCTCAACTATTTCTTTTTAAATACCATAATAATTTGGTTTCACAGAAACACCATCATTACAAATTTCTGCCTCATTGCCCCTATATCTTGTATGAAATCAAAACCCGTTGACAATGTAACCATTGTATGTCTTTTTAGAAGGACCTCAGATAGATTTTTTAGGAGTTAACTATACTGTTTCGTGGGATTATGCATCTGTGTATAACAAAAAACATTTGTTAATTAAATTTGTTAATAAGGTTAATTAAATTTGAATGACTTCAAATAAGATTAACTTACTTCAATTCCAAGCCACTCTGCGAATCCCTAGCTTATTTTCTTTTGAATTTCACCCTCCATTA
Organism: Catharanthus roseus; assembly: GCA_028651295.1. Classification (NCBI taxonomy): domain Eukaryota; kingdom Viridiplantae; phylum Streptophyta; class Magnoliopsida; order Gentianales; family Apocynaceae; genus Catharanthus; species Catharanthus roseus. The sequence goes on from JAPQWS010000016.1 coordinate 12,173,709, forward strand.
TACTCTAGTAGATATTTCTCAATACTAATTCGTATTTACTGCAATTTATTAAATTTAAAGTTTACAAGATATATATTAAAAAATATATATATACACCCACACACACACACATAAATATATATACATACATATATAATATATATGTATATTAAACGTGTATTAAGTGAAAGCGCCGGTTAATTTACTGAAGGTAAGGTTCCAGTTCCTCACAATTAATGAGGATATAGTTCCTCACTACTTTCAATTCTTGACCTTCCAAGAATCTGTTTTCATTTGACCAAACTTTCTTCCTTGTTGATTGCATATTGATAGAACCTCACCCATATGAAGAGGGTTTTCGACATCTTCATTTCATCTATCTCTTTTATGAAGTGTAGTACTCTCTCTTTCTTCAAAGTAGTAGCTAAAGAATATCTTGGTCTCCTCAATTAAGTAAACATTGCATATGGATCCCATAACTTCTAAGAATGATTAGGAAAAAGAATTGTTAGTTTCATAACTTCTATGTTACAATTATAAATTTTCAAATTTTGGACGTAATTCAAAGTCCTATAATCATTAGAAACAAGGATTAAAACTTCTAATCCTTTATAATATTTAGAAACAAGGTTTCTCTTTTATTTTAAGTTTTATGTTAATTCATTACTAAAAAATATAAGTTTTTTAAAAAATTTAAAAATTTTGGCCGAGTTCTTCTGTAGTATAGATATTTTCCAGGCACACAGGCCACTCAAACAAGCAACAAACACATATACCGAATAAAAAATGAAGAGACAGGGCTCCCTCATAAAACTATATATCCAACCTAAAGAGTCAAGGCTTGCCGTTGGAAAAAGAAGAAGCCTCACGCACATACACCCGAGTAGATGTTCCTCGACGTTGAGGACATCCCCGAAGAGCGGGGGATTTCGTGACATTTCTGATGGGCTATCATCTCTTGAACCTATTTGTCCCAGATCCAAAATCGAAAAGACCCCCCGAACTTTTCTCGGTTGTGAAACATATTAAAATTTACCCCTTTATTTTGATTTCTCGAACTGAGAGATCCATGAATCGGAATCCTGATGCATACTAATTAATGAGGACTTGCTAAAACTTCTTCAGAAAAGGTCTTATCAATAAAATTTCTATTTATTCGCGATCTAAGCATCGGTAGCAATCCATTATAGAATTCTTCTCATTACCTCTTGTGAGAAAATGATAAGAGACTAGCCAGAAATTTCCATCCCAAGAAATCTAGGTGTTGATATATTCCTTCGACCCCCTCAGTCACTACGAACGCCCCCGGCCTATTTCTATTCAGGTCTTGCCAAAAAAGGATTAGGTTATTTCGGTTGGATTCCATTAGTAATGAGAATTCAGAATATCACACATTGGTCAATCAAAGAGAGATCTATTCGCGAAAACGAAAAAAGGGTCAATACTCTAAATTTTATGATTTTTTAATAATTGTTGTACCTCACAAGTCACATTAATTGGTTGACCAACAGTATCTCGACCTTTAGATGAAAAAGGTCCATTGAGCACCTCGCAGCTATGTCATCATAGATCCAAACACTTGCCCCGAATCGACTTCCAGATCATAATTGCTCTACCTCCTCTTTCAAATATACAACATGGATTCTAGCAATGTAATGTAGTTGGACCTTATACAGGAGCAGCTCTGGCTGAATATTTTATGTATCGTCAACGACACACTTCAATCATTTATGATGATCCCTCCAAACAATGGTTCGATTAAGATTTGTTTCTCCGGAGTACCAAAGGCAAGGCACGAATAAGATTTTTTGAGGAAGGTATCGAGAGAGAATTGGATTTGGTAGAATATGAAAATATCCTCTGCGGTAGAGGGAATTGCACATACTTCCTTCACCTAAACTAGAACTTGATTTAGCGGCTCTTTCCCCCATTAAACTTTAAAGAGTCAACGTTCTCCCGTAAGCAAAATTTAAACTAATTAAACCTCTACCATGTATGTGATGGAGAATATGTTACCAAAGTCCTCATGAATAAAACTACAAGAAAAAAAAAGAATAATATTAAATTTTAAACTTAAAATTAAACTACTTAACTTAAAGTCGTAAACTAAAAGTATAATAATTTTACTATTTGTACTACTTAAACTTAATCTATACTTTGGTTAGGAATAAGAAACCAATAATGAAATAATCTAATTCTCAAATTATAAGTTCTATTCAACTTTGTTTTTAGTTTTTGATTGATTCATACTTAATAATGACAAAAAAATTCATTTTAATATGGAGCTCTAAATGAGGTATATTAATTTCATCTTCTCAACCAATTGATAAAAGTAGACATAAATAGTAGTCGTACTAAATTGCCAAATAAAGGAAAGATTTTGTCACCAAAACACTCAAGACTAAATATAAATAAAAGAAAATGGGAAAAAAAAAAGGAGTGAAGATTATATTATAGCTTGTCCCTGGATAAGGATCGATGTTAGTTATGTCTCAAACATGGTACATTTACTACTATTTACTAGGTACCTGATAGAACAAGGTTCTTGGTTCAATTCTCCCAGTTTTCTGTTTCATTTTGATTTCTTTAGCAAATGGGTAACTTTACAGGCATGAATTTGAATAAGTTATTTTTGAAAAATGCTAGAGGGGTAGTTTTTTAGGGGAAAAATGCAAAATGTATTAAATATCCATTACACGACATAGAAGATTACATAAGAATTCAATATCTTCATTTTTTTCTAGGAAAATTCAATATCATTCAAATATTATACTGGTGAGTATATGTGATGTTTAACTAGATAATGCATTGATGTATTTCATTGTCGTCTAACATATTGAACTTTAATCTACAATTTTTGCAGTGGAAGAAATCTACACGTAGATAAGTTTAAAGGACTAATTCATGATTCTCATAGTTAATAGTACCAACAAATCTTTCACAGTTACTTTTCAAAGTAAATGGTGCAGGAACGAAGCGATAAGCTAAATGAAAACTTTCTCTTATAGCTATAATTAAAGCTTAAACTTTATCCCAAAAAGAATAAGAACTTAAAAATAAAATATTTATGAACTCTAAAATAATGAATGCTTCTAAGATATATAGCAAATACCAATCTTCCTTAAACCTTCCTATGCATTGTTTATATTTCATATAATCTCCTAATTGGGTAATTATTAAAAATCATTAAGTCACGATCGTTTCCAGAAAACAATATAATTCCATAAAAAGTATAAACCATTATATATTTACATAAATAAACTTAGAAAAATTGAACTATTTCTTAGAAGATAGTTATTGAAACTCAATTTTTTTTTTTAAAAAAAAAAAGGAAATTATTGAATTTCATAATAAAACTCAATACAAAATAAATATGTTAGAGTTAATTCAGAGAAAAGAACATTTTGAAACAGCAACCCACAAATTAAAAAGAAAAATTCTTTGTAACTCAATTATTAATTGCATCAAAATGAGAGAAAACCATCACTAATTGGGTAAAGTCATCTTTTACTCCTGGTAGCATGAAATACTTTCATATTAAATGCTATTAGTGAGTGGCGGAGTTAGAGGAGGAAAAATTGGGGGCAAGGTTTTTGCTCTCTGAAATCAATTTTGGGAGAGGAGTGCAAACGACTGAAATTCGTTTTTTTTAAAAGTCAAATGCTCCTTTGTATTACCCTTGGTACTTTTTATACAAAAAGTTACCATAAAAAAGGCATCGGTACACGCGTCGGTAGGTTAAAATAACTACCAACGACAACAAAGTCCCTGACGTCGTCAATATCTTCTATTACCGATGGCAATTTCCATCGGTACCCTTCATTATTTTATGGCGCGATTATTCCCTCAAACTTTTTGGCTAGGTAAGTGAAAAATCTAACAAAAAGAGGCTCGGTGTTGGTACGCTGTCAGTACCCACCGACGGGTATAAAAGCCGTAGGTAATATCTATCAATAAAATTCCTTTTTTTTTTTTTGTAGTGTAAACGCTATGGTTCTTCAGTTCTTTGGGGTGGTTTTGAGGGTAACAAAAAAAGCTGTATTGGAAGTCTTGGAAGGACCTTTGCAAACTAAAAACATCGGAGGGATGAGTTCTCAGGATTTTAAAGGTTTTAATCTTGCTCTCCTTTCGCCAAAGATTGTTGGAGTATTATCAATTCTCCATCATCGTTGGTGGCTAACTATCTCCAGGCTAAATACTTCCACTCGGGAAGTTTCCTGAGTGCTTCATTAGGGCGTAGGCCCTCTTATCTCTAGTGGAGTCTCCTTGGAGGAAGGAACCTCCTTTTTTTAGGGCTGTGTTCCCGAATAAAAAATATCACCTCCACAAAGATTTTTCATGATAAGTGGATCCTCTCGCTTACTGGTTTGCTCTATCCGCCTTTTTCTTCTCTAGTGGTCCTGTAAGGAATGCGGTAGATCTCATTGACTTTAATAAATGTTGTTGGCGAGAAAACAAAATATGACACCTCTTTTTCCATTATGAAGCCAAGGCCATCCGGCACTACACAACGAATGGAATTTATACGGTCAACTCGGGTTACAAAATAGGAATGAACTATCTACACTCCATTAGACAGAATGGTAGACCTTCAAGTCAATCTCAAGATACTATGCTTTGGAATTATATACACAAACTCCTAGTTCAGCCTAAAATTCGGATATTCCTCTAGCGAGCTGTCCTGAATATTCTCCCCATGGGAATGAACTTTATGAGAAAAGGTATATCTTTCAACATTGTATGCATGTATTGCGGATTCCATACTGAGGATGATAGACATATCTTGTTTGATTATGCTTTCTCAAAGCAAGTTTGGGAGTTGTTACCTTTTGGGGACAAATGAGAAGTATTTTAGTTCTTAGTTTTAACAACCTATTCTCTACTTAATTGTCCGACCTTTTAAGCTTAAGGACATTGCAGTTTTTGCGACATGCTGCTGGTTGATATGGTACGCCCGTAACAAGCTTCGAAATGAAGGAGTTTTGGGCCCTAATCGCTTCTCAAACACTACATTTTTGTTTAGGAATTCTCTAGTCTTCAAGGTATGATGTCCTCGTCTGCTCAGTTAAGCTCTATCTTGCCCACTAGGTGCTTCTTAAAACCTTCTAGCCATGGTATTTTGAAAGTTAATACTGATTTGGCATTCACCAACAACAGAATTGGTATTGGCATCTTAGTTCGGAACCACTTAGCACACCCTACTTACGCAAGACGTCCCCCCGTATGGGTCGCTTTTTTCTGTAGATTATTGTGAATCATATATATTGAAGGTTATGTGAATGAATCTTCCTTCTCTCACCTGCTGATTGTTGAAAGTGATTTCTCATGGCCGTTAACAGCTTCACCTATCTTAGGGAGGATTTTTCCAAGTTTGGAGCTTTATCCTCATATTTTCTTAATAATATTTGTGCTTTACAACTGTTTTTCACATATTGATCTGAAAATAGCCCGACCCACCTTTTGCAAAAGCTACTTTTTACTTTTTGATGTACCTTTGGAATAGATCATAAACATACCATTTGATGTACCTCATGCTATCCTTTTTTAAATCAATAATATATAATTCCTTTTTCCCTAAAAATTGAAAAAAAAAAAAAAAAAGTGGCAGAAGCACTCCTTATCAAGCCAGAGATCCTAGGTGTAGGATTGAACTCGTACATTCCCTTTACCCAATGTATATAGAAAAAGAATAATTGGTAAATTATTTCCCTTAAAAAAAGTTAATATATTTTTTAAAATTTTTGAATTTTAAAATACACCTCTTATCTTGCTTTTTCTTAGATTTAATGTTTTAAAGTTTAAATTTTATTTTTTTTTATTTTAGAAGATTTATTAATAAAACTATTATAAAAATAACGTTTGCAAAAAATTTGTATAAGATAGAGTAGTAGATGATTCTGGACAATTCACAATTGTATTTAAATTATCTCATGCCTTATTAATTATGTTTATCGATTCACTATTATTATAGGTGATTATTTTTTTAGAGGTATTCGGTCATTATTTAGCAAAAGAAAAAAAGAACCATTTAAACGGTTTGAAAAAAGAAAAAATGTAAAATATGATAGCAGGATTTAAAAAAAATGAACGAGTTTAACTTTTATATTAGTTTAATTTTTATATTAGTTTATGTTAACTATAGTTATATATCAATAAACTATTTTAACTATTCACATATTCAAAATGTTTTATTTTATTTTTTTATTAATTATTATTTATGAGCCCTCACATATTTAAAATATAATTATTTATGTTGGAATTTTACAAATTTAAATGTGCAAATTACATGTATTTATACTTATATGTTATAATAGTAAAAATGGGAAAAATTCCTTATGACTGAGAACATATGCAACCGCATGAATTAAACTATTGAATTTGGTTGTAAATTCGAACATTTTGCATTTGCAGTGAAAAAAAATAGTTCAAGAATATAAAAAAATAAAATAAATTTCATAACTAAAAATATATAAAAATATGAAAAGTTAAAATAATTCTGCATATAAAGATATTTATAACAAATTTCTCTTAATTATACATTATATTTAGACAAGATTTTATTTCAATATCCAAACCAACATTCCTACTTATTTTATCCCAAACAATTTAATTATTACCAAAAACTTTCAAAATTTAGCTCTATATTGTCACTACATTGTGCCCCTATTTATTTTTCATTCTAGGTCCATTATTGTGTTGCAAGGACTGCATTATTAATTGAATAAAGAGGGAACAATTATTATTAGGGGTGCATCTGAGTTTTGGTTTACAAATTCGATTTTTTCAATTTTTTTATTTTTATTTTCAAAAATTAAATTGAATTATATTCAGTTAAAAATTAAATAGATCAAATAAATATTTTTTCGATTTTGTTCAATTCGATTCATTTTCAAATGAAAATTTGAAATATTTTCTTGGTATGGATTATTTAGCTAAATTGTTACTTAGATAATGTTAATTATATAATTCCAATTACCAAAAAAAAAATTAAAACACCATATAATTTCATATAGCCCAATCAAAACAATTTAAAAAATGATGTATTACCATCACAAATATTTAAGAATTAAGGTATTCTAATAAAATAAAACTGTCTAAAATACAAAAGTATTAGAAATTAGAATATCAATATATATCATATCATGGTTAGTAAGTTTTAAAGTAAAAGAAGTTCAGTAAACCTAAAGACTAAAGAGGTAAAAAAATTTAAATTAAAAAGTACATTGAATAGAATAATAAAATAATATTTATTAATAAATTAAAGGATATTTCGATTATTTTGGTTTTCGATTTTTATGAAATCGAACTAGATATTATTTGACTTTCAAAAAATCGAATTAAATTGAACAAAAATCGAAAAATCGAATTGAAATACAATTCGGTTTAAACCAAGTGCCTACCCCTAATTATTGTAAAGTAACAACTGGATGTGGAAATTTCCGGAGAAGAAGTAGAAAAAAAAGTTAATTCCATTTTAGTAACTTTTGTTAAGCTATTTGACAATTTAGTATTATATGTTTGTTGATTTTCAATTTAAGTACTTTTTTGTTTGGTCATATTGACGATTTAGTACCACTTGTTTGTTGATTAATAATGAAGTGACCAAATCAGAATTTCAGGCCACTGTCAGGTGTGATATTTTTTTTATTTTTTTATTTTTCGTTTGTAAAGATTTAAACACGAATTTTGTCCTGGCGGATCAGAAGAAAAATGATGAGTTTTCATACACTCAAAAAATTACACATGATAGTAGACCACAATATTTTTAGATAATTTGATTTGGCCAGTATTCTGATTTGATCACTTAATAGTCAATCAACAAACAAGTGATACTAAATTGTAAAAAAAAAATATGAATTTTCATGTTTAAGTATCTACAAACAGTAAAAAAAAAAACTGAAAGTAGGCACAATATTCTTGGCAAAATTGATTTCACTTAAATTCTGATTTGGTCATTTAATTGTCAATCAACAAATAAGTGATAATAAATTGTCAAATAATCAAACAAAAGAGAACTAAAATGAAATTGCTCACAATATTGTGGCCCACTTTCAGGTGTGATTTTTTAATTGTTTTACAGATTCAAATATGAATGAAAATTTATCCACTTTTTTCTGGTCCGTCAAAGGCAAAATGAGAATTCATATTTAAATATCTACAAATAGTAAAAAAATCAAATCAAATTTTAATATGGTCACTTAATTATCAATCAACAAATAAGTAGTATTAAATCATCAAATGATTAAATAGAAAGATATTAAAATAAAAATCAATAAATAAATAATATTGAATTATCAAATGTCCAAACAAAACGTGCTCATTTGAAATTAAAGAAAAAAAAGAGGAAGTGGAAACTATGATGCAAGTACTGCCTGCATAGCAGAGCTGGTTCCCATATTACAAGAGAATAATATGTTTATGTGACCACTTTTCTTTGTTTCTTTTTTGTCATCTTTGAGAAGTGGAAGAAACTCGTTTTTCGTTTCGTTAAAAAGGAATGGTTTATTGCTTCTGCACGCCTATTCTCACATGCCTTACCCATACAATTATTAGTGCTATACACACGGCTTTATCCTTTATTTATTTATTTTGGCTTCTCTAATCAATATGTGAAGTTTTAAGGGTTAATTTCAAATTACTTTTAAATTTGAGAAATAGTGAATTAAGGGATTGTTATTCTTTAATTGTTAAATAAGTAATAATTTAAGACAAATATATAATTTTAAAACTCATGATTAAATTTTCATATCAAGTTCACACCTAATTTTTTAAAATTTTTAAAAAATTTTTAATTTGTTTCAACTTCTAACTTTTTCATCCTTTTTATTATATTTTACACCAACTCAATGCGTTATTAATATGAAATAAAATACCACGAGGTAGATATGGTGAAATATTCATAAACCATTTTAGAATAACATCAGAATTAAAAACAACTCTAATTAGGGGATAGACGTAAACATTACCTTTTCATTAATATGAGAGAAAATTGTAAACGACGAATATCGATCAATATTGTAAGTGAAGTCCAAAGCTAAAGCTTCCAATGGTAAGACCTATCAATATTTTTTATTATAATACTTGTTTCTCATACGATTTTTCTTTTCTTTAGAAAAATTTTATAAATAAATTATTATATTATTTTTTATTTAGTAAATTTTATTAATTAATATATTACTATATTCTGAATACTGAATATTATATTATAGAACAGAGAGTGTGTTATTAAAAAGATCGATTTTCTTATATCTGTTAAATTAAAAAACTTTGCAATTTGGAAAACCTTTTTAATTAATTATCCAAATTTTCAATTATCAATCTATCTTTCCGTGACAAATATCAAATACCTTGTAAGTGATGGGTTTCGGCCCATCGGTTAGTGATCTTGCAAACTTAGAATGGACTTGCAGGTTTTGACCTTAGCTATCTTTATAATTACAGTACAAATAACGTGAGACAAAGCCCATTAGACCACCTACATGCCATCGCACATGGAGAAAGCTGTGACGGTAAGCGGGCTGGACTAACCGATCTAATTTAAAATCTGTCCATTTTGGCTCGGCCCCGGTCTCGGACCACCACTCTAGGCTCGGTCCTAGACTAGAGGTTATGGGCCATATCAAGCTGAGTCTTCTATCACCTAGGATTGGCCCGGATTGGGATTAGATTTTTCCTGCCCCGAGATCAAGAATCGGGACCAGGCCCGCTTTTTATCTTAGCCGACCTATTGAGAAATTCTTAAGGAGGAACAGTAACATGGCAGGCTTTGGATCCAATTCAACAGCTACAAGTCTCCTACTGTTGGGTCTAATTTTTTCTGATCTCCATTTAGTTGGTTTAATTTTTGGCAGGTTTTGTAATTTGATTATGCATTTTTTGGTTACTACCGTCTTCGTTATATGTTCTAAAACCATCTTACTTAGAATTATAATTTATATTTATGGTCAAACATGTTTAAGAAGTCATACACATAAGAGCAATATCTTAAATTGATTATAAGATAATAAAAAAGGATTAATTTATAAGATAAATTAATCTTAAGGACTTACTATCAAATAAGCTATTGGATTATTAGGTCTTTGTTCCAAAATCATTAGATAGCTTATTATATAAGAATCAACTTCGTCCTGAACTAAAGAGAATTCTATAATTCTCTAGGGTTTCACCAGCCTTAGTAATTATTGGAATTCTATGGTTCAGAGGAACTAGATGTCATTAACTGGTGGTTAATCCGAAAATTGTTTGTGTAGATACCGTTAGAACGTTAGAAGTTTGACACTTGTGTGGTTCGTGATCGGAATCACCCAGATTATTACCTCTAACTATTCATTTGCTTATATTATTCATAAATTACAAAGTGATTCTGGTATGAAATCATTCTGTGTTTTATTTCGCTGCCTATAAATTGATTTACTAACAGTGTATCATTAGACTTTATTTAATTTATGTTTGATATATTGATAATTATTTTCATGAATGATTCATATGTCTATAGTTTTGAGAAACTTTGAAGAATTTATTTTTGCAAAAATATTCTCGTGGGCCGGGCCCATTTTTAAAAAACCCAGACTGAAGTGGGCCAATTTTTTTTCTGATTCAGGCCATAACGCACAATTGTTGTGCGTTATCTGTAATGATAATGCACAACCATTGTGCGTTATCAGTTAATTAAGCTGGTCAGCTAACGTGGCTGATAACGCACAATCAGTGTGCGTTATGACTCGGCATGACGCATACTTGTTGTGCGTTATCAGCCACGTAATAATTTTTTTAATTTTTAAAAATTTATTTTTTCAAATTTTTTTAAATGTTTTTTTAAAAATTTATTTTTTTTTACAATTGTGTTATTTAATCTATTTTATTTTTTTGAATGAACATTTATTTTGTTTTTAATAAAAATTTCTTTTGGGAAAATTATAATTGTATAAGTTTTTTCTTAGTAATTTGTTTAATGAATTGTTTTTTTTAATGTAAATTTGTTTTGGAAAAACTTGTAATTGTATAATTTTTTTAAAAAGACTGTATTTATTATATTTAACTTATTTTGTGCTATTTATATCATTTGCTTGGAAAATATATTTACCTTTTGACCATTTCATTGCAAGTTATTTGAAGAAGTAATACTAAAGAAACCGTAAAAATTTAGAGCAATGATGTAGTAATTAGAAGAAATTGAAAGAAAATTATCGTTATTATAAAAATATTTTCTTACAACTATTTCAAGAAAATGTCAAACTTATACATTGCTCGGTCCAAGGTTATTACAATTTTTCCTATTATGTCCCGGCATGCGACATCTACCACATCTTGGGGGAGAATCTGGATTTCTATAATCCATCTCCCCCCGAAATCGCTTGCCTTGTTTCCTACCCCGTTCCTTTTTCATGTTTGGAGGATAGAATGTCAAATTAAAAGGGACATCCCTTCAAAAGTTCTCACTCAAGACCGGATGAAAATTCGCTTGGTAAGTTTTTATGTACGTTTGTCGCGAATATATCTCCGGTACATAAGCATATGTTCTTGACCCATTTTCTCTACATACTGCAAGAACATGAGAACAAGGCAATGTATATGTTTGCCATTTTCCGCAACTACAAAATTTATTATTTAGCCGCAATGTGTAGACGTTGTTGCCCGTACCAGAAACTCAGATTAGTGATTTGACCATGTATATTCCCTCTCGCGGATTGTAAGTTGTAACTTTGTGTTCTCTTGATTTCAGTTCAATCAGCAAGAACTTGTCAAAAATTCGAGTTGGAAATGGATGCACACAATTTTCTGCCTCTTCACGGTGTTAGTGAAAGTACTTAACTAGTTTGTTGAATATTAGTTCAACCAGGGCTTTTAAAGGTAGAACCCTAGCTTTCTTCAACACACTGTTAAGTGCTTCGGAAATGTTGGTTGTCATGATACCGTGTCTGTGACTGCTATCATGCAACAGTGTCCATTTCTCTGCATCCAACTTCATCAAGTAAATGTATGCATCCACATTTCTTTCTTGAATCTTTTTTCATTACACGGTCAAATTTCCATTCTTTCATTTCTGTTCCGGCCTACCACATCAAGCTTTTTATTGTTGTATTTTTAAAGGTCTTGTTGAAATTTGCTCGAATGTGGCGTAAGCAAAACCGGTGAACTGCAAATGGTGGTTGCCACAAAGGTTGACTTTGAATAGCTGTGAAAATACCTTTGTGGTGATCAGAAATTAGGCATACGTGGCGATCTTTGACAACGTGTTCTCGCAAGTTTTTAAGGAACCAATTCCAGCTCTCGGAAGATTCCTTATCAACAATTGCAAAAGCAAGTGGGAATAAGTGATTATTTGCATCCCACATACTTGCAATTAACAGCACGCCCTTGTATGATCCTCTTAAGTGTGTTCTATCCACAGAAATCACCGGCCGGCAATATGGAAATCCGTCTATACACGGCGAGAAACACCAGAAAACAAATTTGAAAAATAATTAGGGGGACTGCTTGTTCTGTGATGCAAAAATTCGTAGACAGTCCCCGGGTTTATATCCTGTACAGCTTGTAAGTATTTGGGTAGAATATTGAAGGTTGTATCCCAGCTACCAAAAACCCTCTCAATGGCAAATTTTCGAGCATACCATGCCCGCTTGTAAGTACAGCCAATTTGATACAATACCTGCACCTCTTGAATGATGTTCGAAATAGGTATCTCAGGATCGTTGGCAACTAGGTGTGATATGGACATTGATATAATTTTTGAAGACAGGTTTCTATGTTTGTTTTTTTCTATCTGTACAAGGCATGTGTGTTCTTTAACGAATCTGGTTATTTCCTATCGTCATTGTGATGGTAACATCTTGCGGTCCATGTATCTATCTTACTTTTCATCACTCGGTACTCACGCCTCACACTGACAGAGTACTTATGAACCGCACTTACTGCCTAGACTTTGTCAACGAATCTCATGCCTAATTGTATGTCAGTCATGGAATCATTCCAGTCGAGTAATCGGACGGCACCAAATTCTATGGTGTTATCTACAGGAGAACCCGAACCAATCTCTAGGAATGCTCCAGATTGTGTGTAGTCATACTTAGCGTTGCTGAATCATTGGCTGCTCTCCCATTGTTGTACTGTATTTTCGGTGACCGGGTTGACAGGGTTTACAGGATTGATTGGAGTTTGGAACTCGCCTTCTCCCGGAGACGGCGACGCGAGGGCTGAACAAGGAATGTCGCCTGTATATCATGCTGTGAAGGGGTACATCCCAAAGTACCACCGATGGAGACCATGCACCGGCGGATGATCGTTTGCACTTTTTTCATAACCGCGGCAATCTGTGAAGGAGATGAAGGTGGCTCCCGATCTGTGCTCGTGCTGTCTGGATAAGACGTCAGTGACAATGGGCCCCGGATGCACATGTGCTGGCACTTCTTCCATCTACATTAATTATATTTTCCAAATATTGTGAACATCTATATGTTAAAATTAAAAAGTTTTAAACATATTCTAATTCCTAGAATATTAAGATTTAATTGTTATTACGTTTAACGGTTGTAAAGTTTATAATTTTATGTTCTCATATTTCCAAATATCAGGTATATTGTAAGCACAATTAATCAACGATTTAGGGAGTTTTAAATAAATAAGATTTTAAAGTTTTTAAGGTTTACTGTTACATAATAAATTTCACTTTTACTGTTAGTTTTTAAGGTTCACTGTTAAAAAATACCGGTTCCCATATTTTTAAATGAAATCCTAAAACCTAATATCAATTTTTACATGAAAAAAAATTATATTCATAACATTAAAAAAATCGTACACTTTTTATTAATAACTACAATTTTAAACATATATCCGAACCACACTTTCACCCCAAAAAAAAAAAAAAAAACATAATGTAAAATTTTATATTTTAATAATAGATTTTTAAGTTTTGTATTATTTAATTTTTACAATTTTTAGGTTGCAAGAACTAAAGTTTCAATAATTTCTACTGTTTAAAAAAATAAAAATTAGAAATACGGAATTACATAAACCCATATTTATTAACATTCAAATTAATTACCTAAATAATTAAAAAAAATTTCTATTAATCATAAAGTAAGAAATTAAACCTAATTATCCAAATAAATTCGTGAAAAAAATCCTAAACCCTAATATCACTTTTTGAATGAAAACAAAAATCGTACACATTTATTAATAACTACAATTTTAAACATAAATCCAAACCACACTTTCACAAAAAGAATAAAAAAAAACATAATGTAAAATTTTGGATTTTAATAATAGATTTTTAAGTTTTGTATTATTTAAATTTTACAATTTTTAAGTTGCTAAAAAAATTTTTCCATAATTATCCGCTTGTAAATTCATGAAAAAAAATTATCCCTAATATCACTTTTCAAATACAAAAAAACAATTATATACATAAAATTATCAAATTGGTACAAATTTATTAATAACTACAATTTTAAACATAATTCCAAAAATTAAAAAAAAAAGGTAAAATTTTTTATTTTAATAATACATTCTTAATTTTTGTATTATTTAAATTTTATAAATTTTAAGTTATAGCAAAAATATTCGTTTTCATATTTTCTACATTTAAAAAAAATGTTAAAAATATCGAATTACATATATTCTCATATTTTTTTGCAATAATTTATGTATATTATGCAAAATAATAATCTAAATAATTTCTAATAATTTATTATTTTAAGGTAATAAAGTAAACATAATTATCCACATGAATTAAAGAAAATAATACATCACCCTAATATCACTTTTTAAATTCAAAAATAATTATATACATAAAATTATCACATTTGCACAAATTCATTAATAACAAACATTTTAAATATAAATGTAAAATCTATTTCCACAAAAAATAAATTAATTCAAGTTAATAAATAAAATTCATAAAAAACATTAACAAACAACAAAATACCGAAATAATCACACTTAATATGTAATAAACAAAAAAAATTCTAACTACCTAAAAACTTACGGAAAATTTAAAATGTAGCTTTAGTAGCCTTCGTACTCCAAATCCTTAATAGCCTTCGTACTCCAAAGAAAATCTCCAAGATTTACTAATTTAAAATAATTCAACACATAATAATAAGAAAAAAAATACAGTAAAATACCTAGCTGATGGCGAAGGCAGGAACAAAAATTTTTTCTGAAGAAAGAATGATGAAAAAAGGAAGAAGAATGAGATGAAGGTGGTTGAAAAAATGAATAAAATTGAAGGAGAAGGGGGTTGTAAAAACAGTAAGGGGGAAGGAGAGGAAATAGAGAAATAAGAAGAAAGAAATGAGGAAAGGAGGAAAGAGAGTAAAAAATGGGGTTGGGAAGAGGCCGGGGGAAAATAAAGAGGAGGAGGAAGGGGGGGGAGCCGCATTGCGAATGAAGGGGTTGCTAGGATTTTTTTTTTTTATAACATGATAACGCACAGTGACGGTGCGTTATCAGCTTAATAACGCATAATGGCTGTGCGTTGTTAAGTTTGATAACGCACAGTCATTGTGAGTTATCTATAGCTCAGTGCCAGCTGGGATCCACGTCAGATTTTTACGCGATTAACGCGGTTATTAAGGATAACGCATAATGGTTGTGCGTTATTATTACAGATAACGCACCGCCATTGTACGTTATGGCCTGAATCGGAAAAAAAATTTAGCCCACTTCAGTTTGAGCTTTTTAAATATAGGCTCAGCCCAGAAAAAAACCAAAAAAACGACTATATGTTGGCAATCCTGAAAAAACATTCGGGATCGACTGTTTGATGGCGTGGTTCCAAAAAGGAAAAAAGTGCTCTGAAACACAGTTCTTAAGATCTATGTGGGTCTTTGATTTTTATTGATTTTAGTAAAAAATTTTCTAGATTCAATTTGGAATTGATAAATGTTAGGTAGCATGACTTTTGAGGAAGCAATGAAAGAGTTCATTGAAGGTTTTTTTTTTTTTTACTTTTCAAATTTAAAAAAAAAAAGAAAAAGAAAAAGAATTCCTCAGGAAGTGACTATGAACTTGAATGCTTAATGGATTTTGAATCAATTTGGGTAATTAGTATGAGTTGGTTGGTCAACACTATTATCAACGTAAATTTATAAAAGAATTGGAGAATCTTCAATGAATTTGCGGTCGGCATATTATTTTTTTAGAGCAATTTATTTTAGCAGAGATGACTCCATGAAAGAGCTCATGGATTAAATTATTTTAAAAAAATTCATATTATGGAAATCTCTTTTAGATGCAGAGCATAAAAGAGTTTATGATGTTTGCTTCTATAGGCCTCAGGTTTAGACAATTGATTTCTTTAACTTAGGCAAGCCAAAGCATGGCTGGCAGAGATCAATTGAGCCCAGAATTCTTCTAGGCCCTCCAAAGGTGAATTAAAATCACTTTCGACCTCCTTTTGGTCCACAAAATATTTTGGGTCAGCCTAAATATTTGTCGGATTTTAAAAGTTCTGAAATTATTTGAAAATTACCCTAGTTTATTTCCTTTATAAATTTTATTTATAAAAGAGTTTTATAAAATAGTTTTATATGTTATTTGCAATTTTAAAATCATTTGGATTTATTACTGTAGTAATCAAATTGTAGATTTCTAAATTTAGTCATGATTTAAGTTTAGAAATTTTCTTTTTTATGTGATTTAAATTTGAAATTAATTCATGTTTGGATTAACAAAAAACGTCTCAAGATTTTACCAAAAGTTATGTCATCTGATGTGATTAGATGAGATTATACACAGATCCATGATTTGATATTAAACATGTTTTAGACAAGTAAAATATTTAATTTGATTAATTGATTACATGTTAATGTGCAACATGATTATATATTTGATATATAAATGATCATTTAATATGATTATATTAATAGTAAATTGTATAAATTTATTTAATATGTTGCATATTTATGATGAGCCCTAATTGTATCTTAAAATCCCTCAATGGAATATAAACCTTCCATTATTATATCATAACATTTACTATTGCGAGAATCAATTTGTTGGGCTTACCCAATGTCATTTCATCGATAATATATATTATATTATGAATGATGTGTTAGATTTAACAAAAGTATGTAATTTGTTAGGATTTTCTCAAGGTTATATATTTTTGAGGTAAGGGTTAGGAGACACATTTGACGTGCTTGTCAAAAATTGGCAACCTAATTATTCAAGAATCGCAATAGTTGTAACTGATAAATGTTACCTACTCTACGATGTTATTTTGATTTGCTTGGAGTTTCTCAAAATCAAAATAATTTAGTGGGAATCCTAACTCACTAGGAATTATGAGATAACTCAAATCAATATTTAAGGGTTATTCAAGGAAAAACACTCTCTCTGGGTTCAAATCTTAATAGCCATGTCTGCAAGCTTGAGTGTCAATCAGTGGAGTAACAAGAAGAAACCAAGTTCCTTTGTGTGCAGAAGGTTATGCAACAGCTCCAAATTATTGGCAGGCCAATTTCAGTGGCAAATTATAATGGCAAGAGCACTAATTTTTGGGTTGATAGTTGGATGAATGAGGAACCACTTGTCACCAAGACACAAAATGCTGTACCAAGAGAAGAAATCGCGCGGTTTATTGCTCATTATTGGGACTCTTGGACTCAAACTTGGGATTTGGATAAATTAAGGCTTTGGCTGCCCTTGAATCTTTTGGATAATTGATAAATCATATACTTATTTATATTTTCTACAATTTTATGCGTATTTTTGTGTTGAATATGCACACCTTTGACCTAATATGAAAGTTTTATAGGGGCATAAAAGATATTTTACACGGTGAAAAGAGTAAAATAATGCATCATGACTGGAAGAGTAAGATCGATGTTGGACATACAGAAGACTGACGCTGGACTTTGAGCGTTTTGTGAAGAAAATTTTTCTGGAGAAAGACCGGTGCTGGACATTTACAAAGACCACCGCCGAACATTGAATGCTTAACAAAGAAATCATGATAGAGAAAGACCGGCGTTGGACATTCAAAAGATTAACACTGGACTTCATTTTAAAAGGGTCGAGTCTTCAAGATTCTTCAAGGATTTTCTGGACGAAATTTTCATATTTTATAGCTTTTTAAGTCAATTAAACACTATGTTCCTATAGGGCTTTGAACTATAAGACTCCTAGGTTTAGGCTATTTATATTTACTAGTTTTTAGCCATTAGGGCATCTCCCTTCTTTCTTTTCTATTGTCGAGCTTAAAATAGTAAAAAGAAAGAAGACGAGGATAAGGTGTAGTTTATGTCCCTTCTCATTTGTTTTGAATTTTAAAAAGTGAAAATGAAATGAGAAAAGTTGGGCAAGCATACAGTCTACCGCTTTTGACCACTCGACCACTCTCCTCTTCCTGGGCTGAGGCTCCTCTTGCCAGCTAATTCATTCCATCGCTACTCTTATTTGAATCTTATCCGCTACGAATACTAAATACTAAATTTATGATACAGAGACATCCCGCCTATCTGGCTTTCATTTCTAGTTTCCTTGCTCTTACGGCTCTCTAGTCGCCTTCCATCAGACAAGTCGTTTGTTGGTCTCCTTTCCTCGTAGGAATTTCTTTTTGTCTACCTTGAACATTGGAGTTTTCTTGTAGTTATAAACAAAAGAAAGCAAAAGAAAGCATCCCTTGCTCGACAGAACGAACTGACCAACTGGACGAGATGATAGGAAGGTGCTCCCTTTTATTTGAATACCCACCTACGGCTTTGATTGTTATTACTTCTGCAGGAGCTATGGCGTTATTCCTTGCAGCAACCACTAGGCCCTTCTTTCGGTTAGCTATAGTGTCTATTTATGTAGCGACTAGTGGTTGGCCTTCTTTGAATTATATGCCTTCAACAACAGGAGGGCAGATCATAGGAAGATTCAGTCTGATAAGAAGTAATGAGAGATCAAAATTGTTTATAGCAGTTATATTTTTAGGAGGGGCGAAGGTCACGTTATTATCTATCTATCCTACGCTTCTATAGATACACTACCTTATACTAGTAAAATGACGTACTAAAGTTACTCTCCTTACGTTAGTTAACAAAGACAAAGAAAGAGAGATTTATCCCGAGCTAATGATAGAGGCAAGAACACTTTACAACCAAGTCCCATTGACTGATCATAACGATATTGTGGAAATGTTGCACGGACTCATATATATAGGAATAGAAAGGGAATCACCTAAGCATAAGCACTCATTGTATTTGACCCAATGCGACTTTTATTGATGAATGAGTCTTAGCCTAGCAAAATAATACATTCAGGCGCATCTACTTATAATCTCTTACCCCAAGTGGTACATTCTCTTCAAGGGGAGATGGGGATAATGAATGCAAGTAGGTAAAGTCCCCTCTAGGAGGTAAGAGCGCTTCCCTTTCATCAGGGTGTTGGCTGCACTCCCTGACTAGTAAACTAACGAAGAGACAGGCCCTTTAGTATTAGAAACAAACAGGGAAGATGAGTATTTGAGAGGTGAAATAAGTAGCTAAAGGCGTGTTTTTCCTATAGAAGAAGTGACAGAGAAAGAAAGATGGATTAGAGAGATTAGCTAGCTAGTTGCTTGGTGGACTCAAGACTTTTACTACTTGCTTTATCCTTGTAGGGTTACTAACTCTTGCTCTAGCGAACACTCATCATTTATGGCATGGACTACCAGGGTATCTAATCCTTGTTCGCTCCCAATGCTTTCGTACCCCAGTGTCAGTAAGGACCCAGAGAGTTGTAGCCAGTGCGCCTTACAAGAAGATCACTACTAGAAGAAGAGACCCACACCCACGACTAGAGAATAGGGGATGCACATGAATAAGGCTTGGACAGGACAAAGAGGGTTGACGGCTACGATGACGAAGAAGACAAAAAACAGGGGGTCAAGTCCAAGGTTTGTTTTCTTTATTTCTTTTGTTTACTTTGTAATTTGAAGATGTTCTTTGAGAAGTTTATTGTTTTTATGACTTTTAGTGGCTGAAACCCTTTTAACTAGGGCTAATACAAAAGACGATGTGTTTTTATTGATGTGATTGTGTGAATTTTCTCACCCTATCGATATTCCTTACAATAAATTTTTATTGCTTGACCTTAATGCTTATGATTGATTGACCATCTCTTGCATGATCGAATACTTAGTTTTGAGATCTAGCGGAGATAAATTGAGTAGGAACTAAGTAATAAATGTTGGAATCCGTAGGTAAAAACAAAGTAAAATAAAACTACGGAAATCCACCAACAGGATCTGCACATACTAGAAAAACCGATTGGATGGAAATTACCTCAATGTTTTGATTGTTCGTTGTGGAGGCGCTGCTTTGTACACTTCGCCCTCTACTGGTATCCACGCGACGAACTCCTCTGCAAGCGATCGGGATGCTAGCCCCTTCTGTGTTCTGAAAACTGTTCAGAACTGATCCTGACTATCTGGTAATCGGTCGTATTTCGGAGAGAGGAGACGAGGTACTATATCGCCGTTCTAGGGTTTAGGGTTTTGTTTTTTTTATTCAGATAAAGGACGGCCACCAAGAAAAGGTTAACATAACCTTTTATAGCTGTCAATATCAAAACCCTAACTGTCATCTAATGACAGTTTAATCTCGTCCGTCTATTCCTATAATCATCCAACGGTTGGATGAGTAATATTAAGTAATTAATTTCATTTATTCTATTAAATAAAATTAATTACTTATTAACCTACCAGAAAATACAATATGGAATCTGATTCCCCTTTTGTATACGTTCAACGAATCTGGGCACAATCTAGATACATTGAACGTGGACATTATGTTCACAAGATCGTCTATGCGTGTGACCCTGTAGGTTCACTTAACGTTGGCAGTGAATGAAAAATGTCCTAGACATTTATTCACAAAACATAAGCGGCCTCTAGCAAGACATTATGCTTACCCAAGTTAAGTAAATGTAATAATAACCTAGCATCAGATTTAATATTTAGTCCTTTTGTCATACGATATCCTAATTAAGTATACGGCATGGATCAAGTCATCCTTATAAAACTTAATTAACCATTTACTTGATCACCAGGTAGACTGTTCCAACAAATAATATTAATAACACCTTATTAATACTTATTTGAGCATGGCCATGCATATTTTCCAGTCTTCCTTATCAAGGGGCCCATGGATATCTCTCTCTAAAAAGAGAGGGACAAATCCCTTTCACTATCTCCAATATTCAAGCCATGGCGAGAAAATAAGCCAACCAATAATCATAATGATCACCTAATTAAAAGTGATGTTTGACTATGTCAAAACATATTTTCTCCTCATGCAAAAAACATTAGAAACATTAGGTCGAAGGACACCAAATATAAAACTAAGAAGAAATACTCATAACTTAAACCCATGCAATATTTCTTCTTCACTTTGGGTCATGTCCAATACAATATTCTCAATATGTATTTATGAATTGATTTTATATCTCATATTCATGATCAGTAAAACTTGACCATCAATGAACTTCACACTAGTTTACAAGATGTAATATACTAGGGACAAATAAGAATAGTATTTTATTAGCCATAAGGGTTTTACTATCAAGTCACATACTTGATGACCAAGAGCATAAAATACAATTCAAAAATACATGCTTCATAAATCATAAATGTGAGTCAATTGGTCTTAGGGCATATATTAACAATCTCCCACTTGCCCTACCACCAATTTGACATGACTCTCAAACCCATTGACCTAGTATGACTCTCATGCTTAAGTTGTGGGAGTGGCTTTGTCAATGGATCTGCGACATTGTCATTGGTGTCTACTTTGCAAATTTTAACATCTCCACGCTCAATAATTTCTCGAATGAGATGGAAACACCTGAGAATATGTTTGGATCGTTGATGAGATCTAGGTTCCTTAGCTTGTGCAATGGCTCCTGTATTATCACAATATAGGTCCACTGGGTTCACAATGCTAGGAATTACACCTAGTTCTGTGATGAACTTTCTGATCCAAACTGCCTCCTTGGCTGCATCAGAAGCAGCCACATACTCAGCCTCTGTAGTAGAATCGGCCACGGTATCTTTCTTTGAACTCTTCCAGCTCACAGCACCTCCATTCAAACAAAACACAAATCCAGATTGCAATCTAAAATCATCTACATCAGTCTGAAAGCTAGCATCCGTGTAACCATTTACAACAAGCTCTCCGTCCTGACCTCCGTAGATCAAAAACATCTCTTTAGTCCTTCTTAAGTACTTGAGAATGTTTTTTACTGCAGTCCAATGCGCTTCACCAGAATTTGACTGAAATCTGCTAGTCATGCTTAATGCATACGAGACATCTAGGCGAGTGCATAACATGACGTACATGATAGATCCAATTGCGGAAGCGTAAGGAATCTTACTCATGCGTTCTGTATCCTCCCTTGTGGTAGCACTATGAGACTTACTGAGTTTAACGCCATGTGACATTGACAAGAATCCTCTCTTAGAATCTTGCATACTGAACCTTTTCAGTACCTTGTCAATATATCCACTCTGACTTAGGCCAATAAGCTTTTTAGATCTATCTCGATAGATCCTAATGCCTAGAATATAGGCCGCTTCGCCTAAATCTTTCATTGAAAAACACTTCCCCAACCAAGTTTTTACACTTTGCAAAGTGGGGATATCATTCCCAATTAACAAGATGTCATCGACATAGAGTACTAAGAAGACTACTGCATTTTCTGTAACCCTTTTTAGACACAAAGTTCATCCTCATTCTTGATGAAATTGAATTCTTTAATTGCTTCATCAAAACGAAGATTCCAACTTCGAGATGCTTGCTTCAAGCCATAAATGGATCTTTGAAGTTTACACACTTTACTAGAATTTGAAGGATGAATAAAACCTTCAGGTTGTGTCATACACACATCCTCCAGTAGATTTCCATTAAGAAAAGCAGTTTTAACATCCATTTGCCATATTTCATAATCATAATATGCTGCAATGGCAAGTAGAATTCTAATTGACTTAAGCATTACAACTGGAGACAAGGTTTCATCATAGTCTATACCATGAGTTTGTCTATACCCTTTTGCTACCAATCGAGCTTTGTAAGTGTGCACATTGCCATCCATGTCAGTTTTCTTTTTGAAAACCCATTTACACCCTATGGTCTTGCAACCTTCAGGTGGATCAATCAAAGTCCAAACTTGATTATCATACATGGATTGCATTTCTGATTTCATAGCCTCTAGCCATTTGCTAGATTCAGGACTACGAATAGCATCTTGGTAGGAATTAGGTTCACCTTGATCAATAAGATCAATATTGTGATCCTCAGTCACAAGAAATCCATATCTCTGTGGTATCTGAGAATCCTACTAGACCTTCTTGGCCCTTGTGTCAAAGGTTCAGGCTCAGTATGAATACGTGAGTCCAACTGAGTGTCCATACTCGGTTCAGAAATGGTCTGCTGTCCTTGAGCTTCTTCAAGATGGATTCTACTCCCACTGACTCTTTTGGAAACGAATTCCCTTTCAAGGAAAATTCCGTTCCGAGCAACAAACACTTTGTTTTCAGATGGAAGATAAAAGTAGTATCCTTTAGTTTCCTTAGGATATCCCACAAACAGACACTTATCAGATTTGGGTGCTAGTTTTTCAGATAATGATCGCTTCACATAAGCATCACATCCCCAAATTTTGAGAAATGCTAAACTAGGTTGTTTCCCGGTCCATATCTCATATGGTGTCTTCTGAACAGCTTTAGATGGAACTCTATTTAATATGAATGCAGCAGTTTCTAGAGCATAACCCCAAAAAGAAATTGGAAGATCTGTTTGACTCATCATAGATCGAACCATATCCAATAGAGTTCGATTTCTGCGTTCAGACACACCATTCCATTGTGGTGTTCCTGGTGGAGTTAATTGTGATAATATCCCACAATTTTTTAGATGTTCGTCAAACTCTTGGCCTAAGTATTCACCACCTCGATCTGATCGAAGTAATTTGATACTCCTTCCAAGTTGATTCTGTACTTCATTTTGAAATTCCTTAAACTTTTGAAAGGAATCAGATTTATGTTTCATTAGATAGACATAACCATATCTACTGAAATCATCTGTGAATGTAATGAAATACTGAAAACCTCCTCTGGCTTGTGTGTTCATTGGCCCACATACATCAGTATGTATGAGTTCCAAATAATCGGTAGCCCTTTCACTTTGCCCTGTAAATGGACTTTTAGTCATTTTTCCCAATAAACAAGAATCACATTTTTCATAAGACTCAAGGTCGAATGAAGATAAAAGTCCATCTTGATGGAGTTTTGATATGCGTTTCTCATTTATATGGCCCAAACGACAATGCCAGAAGTAAGTTTGATTTAAATCATTAGATTTAAATTTCTTTGTATTTATGTTATAGATGGGCTTACTAATGGAATCATGTAGGTTAAGAATGTAAAGTCCATTACATAAAGAGGCATCCCCATAGAAAATACCATTTTTATAAATAGAACTTTTACCATTCTTAGTATTAAACTCAAAACCATCAATATCCAAACAAGAAACTGAAATGATGTTCCTACTCATAGCAGGAACATAATAACAATCTTTAAGTTCAATTATAAGCCCAGTAGGCAAAAGTAAATCAAATGTCCCTACGGCTACAGTAGCAACTTTTGCTCCATTTGCAACTCGTAGGTCCACCTCTCCCTTTGCCAAAGATCTACTCCTTTTGAGTCCCTGCACATTTACACAAATGTGAGCTCCACATCCGGTATCTAATACCCATGAAGTAGGAGTAGACATATTAATTTCTATAACGAAAATACCCAGGCGGCAGTCTCACCGGCCTTTTGCTTCTTCTTTTCTTCCAAGTAGAGCTTGCAATTCCTCTTCCAATGACCGGGGTTCATTGCGGTGGAAGCAAGTCCCTTCCTTTGGTGGTTTAACCTTGGGCTTGGGCTTACGCTTGCCTTTACCCTTTTTGGCCATATCCTTTCCCTTTCCCTTTCCCTTGTTCTTCTTGAGCGCCCTTCGAACCATCGGAACATTAGGGAGTAGACTTCCTAATGTTTTGTTCAGCCTGCTTGAGCATCCCGTGCAACTCATTTATGGACTTTTCCATATTATGCATATTGAAGTTCATGACAAACTGATCATAGTCAGAGGTCAAAGAGGCCAAGATCATATCAGTAGCCAAGTCATGACTTACAGGTGCTCCAAGTTTTTCAAGCTGATCAAAATACCCTTTCATCTTAAGGACATGAGCACTAACTGAAGTGCTAGGGGTCATTTTGCAGCTATTCAACGCCTTAGTGGTAAGATATCTCTCTTGACGTGCCTGCTCTTGGAACATTTCCTTGAGCTGTTTTATCATCTCATAAGCCTCAACTTCCTCGAATTGCTTTTGCAACTCAGATTCCATCGTAGCCAACATGAGACATGTCACATCGTTAGAATCATCCTTGTGCTTACTATAAGCATCCTTTTCGACTCTGGGCCCATTATTAGCTGGTTGATTAGGGATAGGGTTCTCAAGTACATATAGCTTTTTTTCTTGTTTAAGGACAATCCTTAAATTTCGTGCCCAATCAAGAAAGTTAGTCCCACTAAGCTTATTCTTTTCAAGCACGGATCGCAACGATGTGTTTGAATTGTTTGAGGCCATTATCTACATTGAATTTGCAAAGTAAAATTAAATAAATGAAGCATTAAATTTTCCCTGAAATATTCAACACTTGATATAAATCATGGGTATAAAATTCATTTTATTCTAATCATAAGTAAGCTTTGGCTTAACACCCATAATTAGAGAAAAATATATTAATGGGATTTACATCTAAATGTACCGGCAAAATCCCATATGATGTCCTAGGCTCAAAACCGTTTTGATAGCCTAGTTAAGCCAAACCATTCCAAGCATATGGAAATCACCATTTTCCATCTTCCCCTACTTAGGTAACCATTTATCTCTTGCTTTGGCAATGAGACAAAATGATGATCCAAGCATGGAGAAGTGCTTATGATCATGGAAGACATTTTACGACTTAATTTTTTTTTTTTTACATGGTTTCAAAAACCTTCTTCCTTTTTTATTTGTATATTATTTCACAAAACATATATAAAAATAAAAGGAAATAAACTAAACATCACATGCATAATATATATACATCAAATAAAACGTGTCATAGCATGGCCCCAATCCTATATTGACTTCCACGAGCCTCATGGAAGTCAAAGGTCAATCTAGGTAAGTCTTCATCTCCATGAGCTTGCCTCCAATGTCTTGGCCTTTTAATCTTGCTACATAGGACAGAAAAATATACATAGGAATAGGAAATAAAATTAACCTATTCTAGTAAAGCTTGATAATATTACATCAACGAAAACAACGACACGCAGGCCGCATTTAAAAACATACAACCCATTAACAAAATAAGCCAATCAATCACAAGAGGTAAAGGGCCATGCTATGCACCATGCATCTAAAGATAGGAAGAAACATGCAAAGAAACAACAAGGGGGGTTCCGGGGGCGAAGCCCCCGGAAGAAAACGGCGGTCCCGCTTTCATGTGATTCTGCATATTAGTTTAACAATTAAATTGCACAGATTACAGACTGTACGCCAAATAATTTGGCAGTAACAACATTCTGTTTAACTAATCGCATTAATAAGTAAAACAGAATATGATATATGCGAATCCTATAATTCAATTTACTCTGATTATTACACTAATCAGAAACCTTACTATAAGGCCGATTGAAAACAACATGTATAATCAAAGCGGGTAACAGATAAAATCAGTAAAACTAGTATGTACGTGGCTCTGATACCACTGTTGGAATCCGTAGGAAAAAACAAAGTAAAATAAAACTACGGAAATCCACCAACAGAATCTGCACATACTAGAAAAACCGATTAGATAGAAATTACCTCAATGTTTTGATTGTTCGTTGTGGAGGCGCTGCTTTGTACGCTTCGCCCTCTACTGGTATCCACGCGACGAACTCCTCTGCAAGCGATCGGGATGCTAGCCCCTTCTGTGTTCTGAAAACTGTTCAGAACTGATCCTGACTATCTGGTAATCGGTCGTATTTCGGAGAGAGGAGACGAGATACTATATCGCCGTTCTAGGGTTTAGGGTTTTGTTTTTTTTATTCAGATAAAGGACAGCCACCAAGAAACGGTTAACATAACCTTTTATAGCTGTCAATATCAAAACCCTAATTGTCATCTAATGACAGTTTAATCTTGTCCGTCTATTCCTATAATCATCTAACGGTTGGATGAGTAATATTAAGTAATTAATTTCATTTATTCTATTAAATAAAATTAATTACTTATTAACCTACCAGAAAATACAATATGGAATCTGATTCCCCTTTTGTATACGTTCAACGAATCTGGACACAATCTAGATACATTGAACGTGGACATTATGCTCACAAGATCGTCTATACGTGTGACCCTGTAGGTTCACTTAACGTTGGCAGTGAATGAAAAATGTCCTAGACATTTATTCACAAAACATAAGCGGCCTCTAGCAAGACATTAGGCTTACCCAAGTTAAGTACATGTAATAATAACCTAGCATCAGATTTAATATTTAGTCCTTTTGTCACACGATATCCTAATTAAGTATAAGGCATGGATCAATTCATCCTTATAAAACTTAATTAACCATTTACTTGATCACCAGGCAGACTGTTCCAACAAATAATATTAATAACACCTTATTAACACTTATTTGAGCATGGCCATGCATATTTTCCAGTCTTCCTTATCAAGGGGCCCATGGATATCTCTCCTTAAAAAGAGAGGGACAAATCCCTTTCACTATCTCCAATATTCAAGCCATGACGAGAAAATAAGCCAACCAATAATCATAATGATCACCTAATTAAAAGTGATGTTTGACTATGTCAAAACATATTTTTCTCCCCATGCAAGAAACATTAGAAATATTGGGTCGAAGGACACCAAATATAAAACTGAGAAGAAATACTTATAACTTAAACCCATGCAATATTTCTTCTTCACTTTGGGTCATTTCCAATACAATATTCTCAATATGTATTTATGAATTGATTTTATATCTCATATTCATGATCAGTAAAACTTGACCATCAATCAACTTCATACTAGTTTACAAGATGTAATATACTAGGGACAAATAAGAATAGTATTTTATTAGCCGTAAGGGTTTTACTATCAAGTCACATACTTGATGACCAAGAGCATAAAATACAATTCAAAAATACATGCTTCATAAATCATAAATGTGAGTCAATTGGTCTTAGGGCATATACTAACAATAAGAACATCTAGTAAAATTGGCAAGAGATTGTAGCAATTTCTAGGTACGGTTCAGTGAGTAATTAACTAATCTACATAGAAATAGTGGGTTATTAATTAAAGATAGGATCTTTATGCCGAGAGATAGGGCTTAGTTCTAATTAAGAGAATTCCATTGTTAATTGCGAGGATAAATCGGTTTTGTGAGAAATGACATATAGTTACATTAGTAAAACACTAGTCGAAGCATTAGTCCTGGTTAAGTTTCACCTATTAATTATTACTCGTAATTTGTTAGTTTTAGATAGTTACAACACAAAATTTTATCGGTTTAGATTAGAAGGAATAGCATAAGTGGTAATTGAGTGCAAGTCCTTGTGCGATCGACCTTGATATATTACAATTGAACTAGTACACTTGCTAGGTTTGTTTTAGTGTATCAAGTTTTTGTCGCGTTTGCCGGGGACTTGTTTATTTCAATATCGCTTACTTGTTGTTTGATTTGAGATCAAACCATTATTTTTGTTGCATTTTTTCTTTTAATTCTTTATTTGTAGTTGATTTTTAAAAGAAAAAATATTTTACAAATTTTTGTTCTTTAGTTTTACACCCAGTTTTTTTCATTCTTTTTGTGTTTTCTTTTTTTTGGTCAATTTAAGTTTGGTCCTTTTATTTCTTCGGTGTTTTTGAATTTTTATTGGTTTATTTCTAGTCCACGTGATCTCTTTTTGTTTTCTATTGAAGTAGTTTCGTATGTCCATTTATTCTGAGGATGAAGTAGCAACCTTTAATCCTGAGATTGAAAGGATGTTTAGGAGGAATCACAAGGAGAATAAGCAGTGGAAACTTCCAATAAAAGATGAGGATTCCATCAAAGTTCAGATTGGGGAAAATAAAACTATTAGGGACTATGCTTTTCCTAGATTGAGAATGTAAAAATCCCTCTATTGTCAAACCTGCCATCAACTCAAACAACTTTGAGCTGAAGCCAACATTAATTCAGATGGTCCACTATAATGCTCAATTTTGTGGACTGTGTCATGAGGATCCTAACATTCATATCTCTAACTTCTTAGAGATATGTGATACCATCAAAATAATAGAGTGACGGACAACGCCATCAAGCTGTGCCACATTCCATTTTCATTGAAGGACAAAGCCCAAAATGGCTTAATTATCTCTCTTCTTGTTCCATTACTACATGGGACCAACTTACTGAAGCTTTCTTGGAAAATATTTTCCACTTGTTAATACTTTTAAATTGCATAATAACATCACTAGTTTTGTGCATCTTATAGGTGAATCCTTTGATGACGCGTGGAAAAGATTCAAGGACAACTTGAGGAAGTGTCCTTATAATGACATTCCCAAATGGATGCAGATTCAAATATTCTAAAATGGTTTGCATTCCACCTCACGGTCTATGTTAGATGCCGCTAGTGGAGGGACCTTCTTAAAAAAAGAACCTGCAGAAGCTTGGGATATGATTGAGGAAATCGCTGTAACCAACTGTTAATAGAATAGAGCGCACTATGCCTGCTAAAGTAGCACATGTTCATAAAGTAGGGAGGAAGTCTCTCATTCACAAATAGCAGCACTAATTGAATCTCATCAAAATCTCACTCAAACTATTGGAGCTTTCGTTGGTAATCCATCTAACTCTCATATGAATTATGACACTAATGAGGATGTTCATTTTGTAGGGCAAATGAATAATCCTTATTCCTCTACCTATAACTCTGGATAGAGAAATCATTTAAATTTCTCATAGAGCCAAGAACAAGGGCATATGCAGAAGCCAGCCCAAAAACATCCACCTAGATTCAATCAACCCCCAATTGAAAAGAAACCCAATATGGAGGAAATGATAGAAAGATTCATCAATGTCATTGAACAAAAATTTAAAAGCAATGAAAACAAATTTCAAACTGTTGAGGCGAGCATAAAGAATTTGGAGATTCAGGTAGGTCAAATTGTAAATGCACTTTCTAATTACCTAATGGCCTTTTGCCTAGTGATATAGAAAGAACCCACAAGATTGCAAGGCGATTACATTAAGAAGTGGGAAGGAGCTAGAAAATCCACCAAAGAGCAAGGTCGAAGAGGAAACTCCGTCTTCACAAGAGCAATCATCACCTAAATATGAAAAGGAAGGTAATGAGCAGAAAAAAGTATGAGAGGAAAAGGGTGAGAACAAAGGTAAAAAATGAACCACAATCTTCCACCATTGATTTATCTTTATTACCTTACCCCTGAAGTGCAAAAAGAGAATGATAAGAATGAGTTTAAAACAAATTTCTTGAAATCTTCAAAAAACTAGAGATTAACATTCTTTGAGTAAGCAATCTCTAAGATGTCGTCTTATGCAAAATTCTTAAAGGACATCCTGATCAACAAGAGGAAATTGAAAGACTTTGACAATATTTATTTGAAAGAGGAATGCTCTACAGTATTTCAAAACAAGATGCCCCCGAAACTCGAAGATCTAGGGGTTTTAAAATTCCATGTTATATTGGGGACAAATAGTTTACTAATGTCTTGTGTGATCTTTGGAGCTAGCATCAATCTCATGCCTTTATCTGTTTTTAACCAACTAGGTTTAAAGAATCTTAAAGAAACTGCTATGACCCTTCAACTTGCTAATAGATCTATTAAGTACTGTAGGAGTGTAGTAGAGGATGTGTTGGTTAAGGTAGATAAGCTGATTTTTCCTGTGGATTTTATCATTTTTAGAGATGGATGATGATTATGATTTGCCTTTAATTTTGGGGAGACCTTTTTTGCCACAGGAAGAAATTTAATTGATGTTCGCAAGTGAGAAATAGTTCTAAGGATTGGGGAGGAGAAAGTCATTTTTAATGTTTATAAATCTAAGAAACATCCCCTCACCTATAGCTCTGTGCAATTAATTGAATCTCTTCTTGATTCTACTAATGATGACTCTTGTGTTAACTTAAGAAGGAAAGGGGGAGCTAACATTCTTGATGATCATCTTGAAGTTTGCATTATCGAAGGTACCACTATTGAGACAGGAATTACAGAAGATGGCTAAGAAATTACCAACCTCATTGAAGCAAATCAAGTCGAACAAGGCTTAGACCTTCAAAATTTCCGGAATTGGAGCGGAATGGAACGAGGCCTAAACTGAGTGTGGAGGAGCAACCTAAGAATCTTGAACTCAAACCTCTCCCTCCTCAATTGAGGTACAATTTTTAGTTGACAATGATAAATTGCCAAAATTATCTCATCTTCTGTGATAGGGCAACAAGAGGGAAAGCTACTGAGAGTTCTAAGGGAGCATAAAAGAGCCTTTGGATGGCAAATAGTGGACATCAATGGAATCAACCCATTTATTTGCACGCACAAGATTCTCATAGACGAAGAGCACAAGCCATGAGCACAACCTCAAAGGCGGTTAAATCCCATTATGTAGGAGGTTGTAAACAAAGAGGTAATCAAGCTTCCAGATATGGGTATCATCTACCCTATCTCAAACAGTAATTGGATAAGCCCGGTACAAGTTGTTCCTAAGAAAGGGGGAATTACTGTTATTGAAATAATTCTAATGAACTAATTCTTACTAGACTTGTAATGGGCTGGAGAGTTTGCATTGACTACCATAAGCTAAATGATGCCACTAGGAAAGATCACTTTCCTTTACCTTTCATTGATCAATTGCTAGAAAGACTTAGCGACCATGCATATTACTGTTTTCTAGATGGTTATTTTGGATATTTTAAAATTGACATTAGTTTTGAAGATCAAGAAAAAAAATACATTCACATACCCTTATGACATTTTTTCATATAGGAGACTTCCTTTTTTTGGTTTATGTAATGGTCCAGCCACTTTTCAAAGATGCATGATTGTCATCTTTTATGACATGGTGGAACGTTTTATAGAAATCTTTATGTATGACTTTTATGTTTTTGGCTCCTCTTTGGTAACTATTTGTCTACTCTTAAAAAGAGTTTTACAAAGATGTGAGAGACTAACTTGTGCTTAGTTAGGAAAAGTGCCATTTAATAGTACAAGAAGGAATTGTTCTAGGTCATAAGGTTTTATTGATGTGGACAAGGTCAAAGTGGATACCATTGAAAAGCTACCTCCTCCAACGAATCTTAAGACTTTAGGAGGATTCTTGGGCCATACTAGGTTTATAGACAATTTATAAAGGATTTTTCTAAAATTTCTAAACCTCTCCACTAGTCTTATACTCAAGGATACTCCTTATAACTTCTCTAATGATTGTTTGCAGGCTTTTAATATCTTGGAGGAGAAGTTGGTAACAACCCCAATCTTGGTGGCCCCAGACTGGACATTACCATTTGAGTTGATATACGATGCAAGTGACACTGCAGTAGGAGCTGTGCTCGGGCAAAAGAGGGATAAGTATTTTTGACCCTTTTATTATGCTAGTCATACTTTGGATTCTGCCCAAGTTAATTATGCAACCATTGAAAAAGAATTATTGGCTGTGATTTTTGCTTTGATAAGTTTTGGTCATTTCTGATTGGCACTAAGATAACTGTTTATACTGATTATGCTGCCTTGGAGTATCTTATGACTAAACAAGATTCAAAGCCCCAACTCTTGAGATGGATTCTCCTGCTTCAAGAATTTGATATTACTATCAAAGATAAGAAGAGATCGGAGAATGTTATTGCAGACCACCTTTCAAGAGTGTCGACAAGAATGAGGAAGGGAGATTAATGAAGAGTTCCATGAGGAACAACTATTTACCATTGCTATTCAAAGTCTCTCCATGCCTTCGAATTCTCCAAAGGAAATACTGGCAATCGCCGAAGGTAAAGATCGTTGGTTTGCACTATATGTGAACTATTTATTAGGTAAGTACCTTCCTACCACTTTTTCGTATCAGCAAAAGAAAAAGTTCTTCAGCGATTTAAATCATTAAGTGTGGGGTGATCTTTATGTGTACAAGATGGAGTAAATGAAAAACCTTGGGGGGGAGGGGGAGGGGAGGGGGGGGGGGAAGAGGGGGGTTAATGAGGTTTTTGACTAATTTAAAAAGCTTTTTGAACAATTTTTAAAATAAGCCTCCCGTTTTGTTTGAAGAAGAATTTAATAATGCCTTTTTAATAAAATTCCTAGCCAAACAAAATCTCTTTTATAATCAAGAATTAAACTATAAACAAAGAAGTAAAAGACAAGCCAAAAAGAAAAAAGACAAAGGATTTATAGTGGTTCACTCTCTCAATAGAGCTACATCCACTACCTTGAGACTCAAGTCAAGGATTTTACAAATACACTAATCACAAGTTTTTACACAATAACACTATGAGGATCACCCTTCTAGGGTTTTGCATACAAACCTCAAAGTTCACAATCACAAAACAATACAAACTATCAAAGGATCACCCAAAAGGGTTTTTCACAAAACCTTTTATCACAAAATGTTATAAGAAAGTAAGGATGGAACAATGTTACCAAGAAGCTTGAGAAGAGAATGATACAACTTAATTGAATGCTTCCACAACTCATTTTTTCTCCTTCTTTGAATGATGAAAAAGAATGTAGCTCCAAGGAGATTTTCTTTTGTAAGATAAATAAGGTTTAAAGTGTGCTCTTTAATGCTCTTCAAATTGTTAATAAATGTTTTTCAACTTCTTAAAAAATTTATGGCTGATAAAAAAATAATTTTATAGGTGAAGGTAAAAACTAGTCGTTACTGTCAGAGCAACGGTCATTGTTTTACAGTAAAAGTGAAAACCTGACGGCTAGTTTTCAAAATAGGACGTTCGATTTTTCTTATGAACAAAAAATCGAATGACCCTTTTTAAAATGGACGACCGATTTTTAATATACTTGAAAAATAGGATGACCGATTTTAAAATCGGATGACCCTTTTTTCATTTTGAAAGACCAAAAATCGGATGTCTGATTTTCTTAGTAATAGAAAATCGGATGACTGTTTTTGGACATGACAGAAAATTTTGAGAATAGGTTTTGCTATAAAATATGCCTTTTGCTTTACATTTTGAAACATGTATTCTTGATACTCTTTAAAATAAGTAATACATTCAAAACATCAAAACTTTATCAAGAACACTTAGCTTTTCAAGGATAATATATAAAAAATATTTCTTCTTAGGAGCTAACATATTGATCAACAATCAAAGGGAAAAGTTAGGGAATTTCACAAAGTTACTTTTTTAGGTACCCCTAACTTATCTTCTTGTCTTCAAGGTATTCAATTTGATCACTTCATCTTCATAGACTTTTGTTGTCTTGTGTGATCTTTTGCTTTTTTGTAGATTACCATTGAGACTTCTTTTTTTGCATATTTTGTTCTTCTATATAAAGCTATTTCTACTTATCACAAAGTACAAGTTAATCATAATCAAAATATTACAAATATGCCCTCAAGGCTTACAGTCTTCCCCTTTTTGATTATGACAAACAAAGATGCAAGATGGTGATTATATAGAACAAAGGAACAAGGTTTAGCTAAGAGCATGCTTCAAACGATCAATATTTAGAGCCAAGCATAAAAATGAGAGAGAAAGAACTCTCTTTTTCATTTTGAAAGCAAGCCAAGGTTTGAAAAATAGTTTAGGAAGTTAAAGCTTCCACTAAAAGCATGCTTCACAACAAATATGGCATAAAAAAAAATATCATCAAGAGAACTCAAGGCCACAAAAGAAGTACCGCATAATGCATAAAACTTTATACAACTCAAGGTATGTTGCCAACACAATTTAAAACATCAAGGTAACACAACTCAAGTTATCAAGATAAATCTCAACAAAGCATATGCATCTCATATCAAAAGGCAAATTAACATATCCTCAACATTTTCTCAAGGCATAATAAGGCAACATCAACATATCCTTAAGGCATTAAGACAATTATCAACCTATTAAGCCATATAAAGCATCATCAACGTATGCATATCCTATAAAGCATCATATATCTTTGCATATTATATCTTCTCCCCTTTTTGTAAATCAAACGACATAAAGACTATAAGGGATCGTTGAAACAAAGATCAAGGGAACTCTCATCATTAAGATCTCATCATAGAGTTTTGAACTAAGAAAAGAAGACAAATAGTTTAAAAAGAAACTTCATAAGCAAATAGTGAATAAGTTCATAAGCAAAAGTAGTTCAAAGAAAAAGAAACAAAAGTAGTTCAATAATGTAAAAAAATAAGTCATAAAACATAAGTTAGCTTGTGACTCCACTCTTGTTTGTCTTTCTTCATCTCTCATTCGTCTTCTCCTTTGTCTTTTGCTTCTATTCTCGTTACTTTTTCTTGAATGTCGACTATCTTTCCATCTAATGCATCAAAGCGAGCATCGAATGCATCGAAGTGACTGTTTATGGAGGCTTGCAAGGAAGCTATCATATCTATGATTTGAGTCATGCTTTCGGATGATGAACCTTCTTCGGCTCGTTCGTTTCTTTTCTTTTGCTTCATTTCTCTTCTAAAGGACTCTTCTTCCGATTCTTCTTCACTTTCCTCTTCATCCACATTCATTGCTTATTGTTCCTTATTCTCTTCATCATCTTTATAACTCTCATCTGGTCTACCTCTAACTAACATCCCTTCCTTATTTTTCTCAAACCCCATTCTCTTGAAAGTATGCTTGTTGTAGATTTTTCTAGTCCTAATGGGATCACCAACTCCAACCAAATTGACCACAAATCATTGAAAGAATTTTGTGAGGAAGCATCCATATGGCAAGCATTTTGTGGAAGATGTTTGAGTTGCTAGCATGTGTTCTCTGGCCATATAACCAAAGTTCATTCTTCTATGCTCATGTAGTGCTAGCATGACAAAGGAATGCATGTTCATATTGGAAGACTTGTGACCAACATTAGGAATGATAATGTTTGAGATCATATGGTGTAGTAACCTTCCATAGGCATCAAGTTTATTGACATTTCTATCATCATGCCTTTTAAGAACCTCTCCCTTTGTGAATATTTCCTCAAATCTTCTTTCACTATATAGGTTAGGATCATAACACTTCTTATTTTTGGTGTAAATTCTGATGCCATTATCAGGTGCTTCTAAGATGTGGTTTAACAATCTATCATTAAATGAAATATCTCTGCCACCAACTCTAGAGAGTGCTCATTGATGGGTTATGTTTCCATGCTTTGAACTCAACCTTTATGTAAGTTTGCATAGAATTCATATATCATCTCAGGGTAAAAAAGTTCATTAATAGTAAGCAGGGGTCCCCAACCAATATATTAAAAATATTTGGAACGATTTCCATACCTTCTATATTAGTTAAATCCATTGTGACCTGGAGCAATTTTCCTTCTCTTTCTTGTCCACTCTTCAAAATTAGCAGCTTCCTTCATAGAGATAAACCTTTCTGGAGCTCTTACTCTAGATGCCACTCTTTTCCCTTTTCTAGTTCTTTTTCTGTTGCTTCCTCCTTCTTCAAAATTTTTACCTCTTCCAACATTGGCATTCTTCTCTTTCACCATTTTTGAAGTCTTTGAATGGCGGGTTTTTAATAAAATTTTTTGAAAGAGAGAGAGAATCAAATGATTTAGAAGACTCATAGATATTGTTGGTCGATTGAGCGGTTTATTTTTGATGGAGAATGAGAGTAATTGTTGATTTTTGAAAAGGGAGAAACGGACTTTTGGGCTTTCTAGAGAGAGAAGTTTTGGAGCTGTAGAGAGAGAGAGAGTTAGAACAAATGAGAGAGATTCACACGTTTTTTGTTTTAAAAATGCAGAAACCATAAAAAAATTGAAAACCGGTCATCCGATTTTTCTTTAACAAAAGAAATCGGACGTTCGATTTTTTTGAGGCGTCCAATTTAGTCGTCCGAAATCTTGGTATTTTTGTGAAGAAAAATTCTTGAAACTCTTCAATGAAAACCGACGTCCGATTTTTTCGTCCGATTTTCTGGACTAAAAAAAAAGAAGAAAAATTCTGAAACTCAAAAGACACGTTAGTCTTGGAATTTACCAATGCCAAGTAATTTTCTCAAATAATAAAAACGTTCTTCAGAGAGGGGTTTTGTAAAAATGTTAGCAATTTGATCATCTGTGCAAATATAGTCTAAAAGTACATCTCCTTTTGCAACATGATCTCTTATAAAATGATGTTTGATTTTAATATGTTTAGTTTTTGAATGTTGCATAGGGTTTACAGAAAGATTTATTGCTCTTGTGTTATCACATAAAATACGTATGTTTTTTAAAATGAAAACCAAAGTCCATTAAAGTATGCTTCATCCAAAGTACCCTGAGCACAGTAACAACCAACAACTATATATTCTGCTTTGGCGATCGATAAGGATACACATTATTGCTTCTTGCTGTACCAAGAGGCGAAGCACCCGCCCCCTCTCTCCCTAAGAATTGACAATTTCCACTAGTACTCTTTCTTTCTACCTTATATTCGGAATAATCAGCATCGGTATAAGCGATAAGATCAAAACAAGATTGTTTAGAGTACCATAATCCATAATCATAAGATGAAATTAAATATCTCAAAATACATTTAACAGCTATTAAATAAGATTCCTTGGGGCAAGCTTAGAATCTAGCACATAAACACATCACAAACATAATATCCGGCCTACTAGCCGTTAAATAAAGCAAACTCCCAACCATACCATTATACCATTTTTCATCTACCTTTTTACCTCTTTCGTTCTTATCAAGCTTCAAAGATGAGCTCATCGGAGTTCCTATTCCTTTTGCATTGCTTATCCCAAATCTCTTGAGAAGTTCCTTTATGTACTTCTCTTGATTGATTAAGATGCCTTCTTTGGTTTGTTTGATTTGGAGTCAAAGAAAGTTGGTCAATTCTCCCATTATGCTCATTTCAAACTCTTTTTGCATTAGAGAGGCAAATTCTTCACATAAACAAACATTAGTAGCAACAAAAATAATATAATCAACTAAATTTGGACAAGAAGAAAATCATTGTTACAAGAGGTGTTTGTAAAAAGAGTAGCGTCCACCACACCTCTTGAAAAATTGTTTGAAAGAAGAAAACCACTTAATTTTTCATACCAAGCTCTTGGAGCTTGTTTTAAACCATAGAGTACTTTTGAAAGTTTGTAAACATAGTTTGGAAAATTTTCATGTACAAAACCGGGAGGTTGTTCAACATAAACTTCCTCCTCAGTGTCACCATTTAAATAGGCACTCTTAACATCCATTTGAAAAATTTTGAATCCTTTAAAACAAGCAAAAGCTAAAAACATTCTTATGGATTCAAGTCTAGCAATCAGAGCAAAAGTTTCATCAAAATCTATGCCCTCTTCTTGATTGAATCCTTGGGCAATAAATCTAGCTTTGTTTCTAATAACTTCTCTGGATTCATTTAGTTTATTTCTAAAAACCCATTTTGTACCAATTGTGGGGTGATCACGAGGTCTTGGGACCAAAGTCCAAACTTTGTTTCTTTCAAATTGATTTAGTTCCTCTTGCATGCAATAATCCAAAACTCATCACATAAGGAATCATCTATAAATTTAGGCTCAATTTGAGATAATAAGGAAAAGTTGTCAATAAAGTACCTTCTTGTTCTTACCCTTTGTGATACATCACCAATGATTTCATCCTCGAAATGTCCTTTTGGATATATCACATCTTGAGGAAGATTTTGAACTTCTTGATCATTTTTCTTGTTTCTCTTCAATCTCTTCTTCCTTCTTTGTATGTTCCTCTATTGCTTGAGTATGCAATGGTTGGTAGCTCAAAGAGTTATCTACGTCATCATCATCTTTCTTTTAAAAAATGTTAGATTCATGTAAGTTAACATGAATTGACTCTTTAACTCACAAAGTTCTTTTGTTGTAAATCCCATAGGCCTTTTTGTTTGAAGAGTAACCCAGAAAAATTCCCTCATCGGATTTTCTATCAAACTTTCTAAGATTATCCTTGGTGTTTAAGATAAAGCATTTACATCCAAAAACTTTGAAATACCCAATTGAGGGAGTTTTGTTAAAAATGAGTTCAAAAGGAGTTTTCTTTAAAAAAGGTCTCAAGAGAACATGATTCATTACGTAGTAATCGGTATTAACGGGCTTGGCCCAAAAATATTTTTGTAGGAAGTTTTCACAAAGCATTGATCTTGCCGTTTCTTGTAAAGTTCGGTTTTTCCTTTCCACAACACCATTTTGTGGGGTTTTAGCGGCCGAAAAGTTGTGTTATACCAAAATCATCACATAGTTTTGTAAAGTCATGATTATTAAATTCTCTCCCATTATCACTTCTCATAGAGATCAATTTATAATCAAGAGAGGTTTGAACCTTTTTGAAAAGTTTGACAAATCCTTGAAATGCGTCATCCTTTTGGCTTAAGAATAAAGTCCAAGTAAATCTTGAGAAATCAGCCATTATAACAAAAGCATACCTTTTACCACTAAGACTAGTGGTCATCATTGGTCCAAATAAATCCATGTGAATGAGTTCTAAAAGTTTGAAGTAGAAATCATTGTCTTTGGTTTAAAAGAGGTCTTAATTTGTTTTCCAAATTGACAAGCATCACAAAGTTTAGTTTTTCCAAAATATACTTTTGGTAATCCTCTAACAAGTTCTTTTTACGAAAATTGGTTTAGTAAATCCATGCTAATATGGCCAAGCCTTCTATGCTACAAAAATTCATCATCATCATGAACCGAGAGATACTTTAAATTTTGAGAAATAAGATCTTGAAGATGAAAGACATAAACATTTCCAACAAAAATAGTTTGGTTTTCATACTTATCAATGATAGAAGAGGAATCACTTTCAAAGACAACTTTGTACCCATTATCACACAATTGACTAATACTAAGCAAATTAAACTTTAAACCATCAATTAAAAGAACATCCTTAATAAAAGAAGAGGAGCCATTACCAATGTTACCTATACCAATTGTCTTTCCTTTCTTCTTATCTCCAAAGGTGATGAAGCCACTTCCGATTTCCTTAAGCTCACTAATAAGAGATGCGCTGCTGATCATGTGCCTTGCGCAACCACTATCCAAATACCACTTAGTTGAGCTTGATTTGTGTTCCTACAATAGAAGAAGTAGAAATGACTTTTGGTACCCATATCCTTTTGGGTCCATGAATGTTGATTTTTCGTTTACTTTACAAATGGTTTTTACATCCCTTTCAATTTTTCTTTTTATAAAACATTTTGTGGCTTTATGACCACTCTTTTCACAATAATCGCAACAAAGATGTGAGAAAGATGAAGAAGCTTTTACAAAACGTGTTTGGTTAGAAAAAGTATTGGAATGATTATATCCAATACTATTTTTATTAAATGGTAATCATTGAGAACCAAGAAGTTTTTTGAAATTTTCCTTTCCTTTTGTAAATTTTTCAATAGATATAGTGAGATCACTCACCTTTTTCTTCAAATCATTGTAATCCTCCATGCATTTCTCAAGAGAGAGAACTTTTTCACAAATATTTTCGTTCTCTAGAACAAGTTTTTGAAATTCTAAGTTTGAGAAGTCCTTTTCCTTTTTCAAAACTTCTAAAGATTAAAGGAGAGTTTTGTTTTCACAAACAAGTTTTGAATTATCATTTAATAAATTATCAATCTTATTTTTTAACTCCTTGTTTCTTTTGGAAATCTTTTTCAATTCATTATACATCTCAATGAGCATAGAATTTGGATAATTATCTCATCATCATCAACAAAATTAGATAAGTTTGAAGGTGAAGATTGTACCTCACTTTCTAGTGTCATGAAACACATGTTGGCCTTTTCTTCTCCTTCAATTTCACTTGAGTCTTCGTCCCAAACTCCTGTTAGGTCCTTGTCTTTCTTTTTTTTCTTTATCGCCTCAAGTTTTACCTCTAAAGCTCCTTTTTCTTTTTCAATGGCTTTTGGACAATTGGCCACAAGATGATTGGTGCTATTGCATTCAAAGCACATAGCCTTAAAGAGTGAGGAACTTTTCTTGTAGAACTTTTTGAATGGAGATTTCTTCCCTCTTTTGTTGAAGCTTTTCTTGTAGAACTTTTTGAATTTTCTAATCACCAAAGCCATATCCTCATCATCATCATTTTCATCTTCATTGTTTGATGAACTTGCTTGATCTTCCTCATTCACTTTGAATGCTATGCCTTTTCTTCCATTGTCTTCATCTTCCATTTCATTCAATCTTTTTATTTTCATCTCATAGGTAAGAAGGGATCCTATGAGTTCTTCAATGGGAAGTAGTCTCAGATCTTTTGATTCTTTTATGGCAAGTGCTTTTGGATGCCATGCCTTTGGAAGTGCATCTAGAACCT
The DNA here is from genome assembly GCA_028651295.1 of Catharanthus roseus. Classification (NCBI taxonomy): domain Eukaryota; kingdom Viridiplantae; phylum Streptophyta; class Magnoliopsida; order Gentianales; family Apocynaceae; genus Catharanthus; species Catharanthus roseus. The sequence continues at coordinate 12,215,160 of JAPQWS010000016.1, forward strand.
TTCTATTTACTTCTCCTCTTGTGTATTCCTTTGCATATGCCTTTAACCCATTTGTGATGTTGGTGAATCTTGTGAACATGTCACTAATGCTTTCATTTTGTTTCATTATGAGTAGCTCATAATCTCTCACTAACATAGCCAACTTTGATTCCTTAACTTGATTTGTTCCTTCATGAGTTACTTCAAGCAATTTCCACATTTCGTGAGCAGAATCGCATCTGCTCACTCTATTGTACTCATTTGCATCTAAGACACAACTTAATATATTCATGGCTTGAAAATTTAGAGTAATCTTTCTTGAGTCAAATTCGTCGAATTCTTCAACCTTCTTGACTCTTCCATCCTTTTGGGGAACAAAAGTTCCTTTCTCTACAATGCTCCAAAGGTCAAAGTTAATAAAACAAATATAAATTCTAATTCTTGACTTCCAAAAAGTATAATTATTGCCATTAAAAAGATGAGGTCTATTAGTAGAAGAGCCTTCTACATAAGGTATGTTTGAAATTCTAGCCATTTTATAAAAGATCTTTTGCTTCTTAGGATATTAAGCATTTAAAAGAAGACCTGTTTTGATACCGATTTAAAAACCTTAGGGGGAGGTGAATAAGATTTTTGGCTAATTTAAAAAACTTTTTGAACAATTTTTAAAATAAACCTTTGATTTTGTTTGAAGAAGAATTTAATAACTCCTTTTTAATAAAATTTCTAGCCAAACAAAATATCTTTTATAATCAAGAATTAAACTATAAACAAAGAAGTAAAATACAAGCCCAAAAGAAAAAAGACAAAGGATTTATACTGGTTCACTCTCTCAATAGAGCTACATCCATTACCTTGAGACTCAAGTCAAGGATTTAACAAATCCACTAATCACAAGTTTTTACGCAATAACACTATGAGGATCACCCTTCTAGGGTTTTGCATACAAACCTCAAAGTTCACAATCACAAACAATACAAACTATCAAAGGATCACCCAAAATGGTTTTTCACAAAACCTTTTATCACAAAATGATATAAGAAAGTAAGGATGGAACAATGTTACCAAAGAAGCTTGAGAAGAGAATGATACAACTTAATTGAATGCTTCTACAACTCCTTTTTTCTCCTTCTTTGAATGATGATGAAAAATGTAGTTCCAAGGAGATTTTCTTTTGTAAGATAAATAACGTTTAAAGTGTGCTCTTTAATTCTCTTCAAATTGTTAATAAATATTTTTCAACTTCTTAAAAAAATTATGGCTGATCAAAAAGTTATTTTGTAGGTGAAGGAAAAAACTAGCCATTACTGTCAGAGCAACAGTCATTTTTTGACAGTAAAAGTGAAAACCGGACGACCGGTTTTCAAAATAGGACGTCCGATTTTTTTGATGAACAGAAAATTGGATGACCTTTTTTAAAAGCGGACGACCGATTTTTAATATACTTGAAAAATCGGATGACCCTTTTTCCATTTTGAAAGACCAAAAATCGAAAGTTCGATTTTCTTAGTAATAGAAAATCTGATGACCAGTTTTAGACATGACAGAAAATTTTGACAACCAATTTGCAGTAAAATATGTATTTTCCTTCACATTTTGAAACTTGTATTCTTGATACTCTTTAAAATAAGTAATACATTCAAAACATCAAAACTGTATCAAGAACACTTAGTTTTTCAAGGATAATATATAAAAAATATTTCTTCTTAGGAGCTAACATATTGATCAACAATCAAAGAGAAAATTTAGGGTATTTCACAAAGTTACCTTATAAGGTACCCCTAACTTATGTGATCTTTTGTCTTCAAGGTATTCAACTTGACCACTTCATCTTCATAGACTCTTGTTGTCTTATGTGATCTTTTGCTTCTTTGTAGATTACCCTTGAGACTTCTTTTTTTGCATCTTTTGTTCTTCTATATAAAGCTATTTCTACTTATCACAAAGCATAAGTTAATCATAATCAAAATATTACAAATACGCCCTCAGGGCTTATAGTTAATATTTTGAGAAAATGTGTCCTAGATTGTGATTTTAATGGTATTCTTGCTCATTGTCATGATAGTGTTGTTGGGGGCATTTTGGGGCTAAATGTACTACTCATAAAATTCTTGAATCTGGTTTTTATTGGCCCTTATTGTTTAAAGATGCTTATGAGTATGTAAAAGGAAATATCTCAAATAAGAATGAAACACCTATAAATAACATTCTTGTGTGTGTGTGTGTGTGTTTTTTTTTTTTTGGGGGCATTTTCTTCATAGGTCCTTTCCCTTCTTTCTTGAGTCATAAATACATCTTAGTAACTGTGAATTATGTTTCTAAATGGGTTGAAGCCATTGCTAGTCCAACTAATGATGCTAGGTTTGTGGTGAGATTTCTAAAGAAAAACATTTTCTCTCATTTCGAAACCCCTAGGCATTGATTAGCAATGAAGGAACTCATTTTTGTAATAAGCAGCCGGATAATTTCTTGGCCCACTCATTCTCATCCCCAAACTAGTGGGGAAGTAGAGATTTCCAATAGGGAGTTGAAACTTTTCCTTGAAAAATCTGTGAGTACATCTAGAAACGATTGGTCGCTTAAGCTTGATAATGAATTATAGGTATATAGAACTGCATTTAAAGATACCCATTGTCATGACACTTTATAGAATAGTTTACGGTAAAGCCTGTCATTTACTTGTTGAACTAGAATTTAAAGCACTTTGGGCTCTTAAATATCTTAACTTTGATAAGCAAGCTATAGGCGAGCAACGATTGCTCCAACTTAACGAACTTGATGAGTTAAGATTAAGTGCTTATGAGAATGCTAAGCTTTATGAGGAGAGGGAAGTCAAGCTCGAGACTATAAACGAGAACTTCTTCTTCCTTTCTTATTTTTGTATTTCCCTTATCTTTCTAGTTTTATGTTAGCATTGTTTGTTCGTTTGTTAGTGTTTTGAAATTTTGTTCCTTATTTTGAAAAAAACAAATTCTTAACCAAGAAAATTTTCAAAGACCAGCGCCAGTCATAATGAAAGAACAGAGCGGGTCTTTAAACATTTTTTCCTTTAAATTGCTCTAGAGATAGACTAGTTTCAAACTTTTTCAAGGACCAACGCTTGAATTTCCTTTTAAAAAAAAAGAAAAAAGAGAAAAGAAAATTCAGAAAAACTAATTTAGTCAAAAACCCTTCCCCCTTTCTTCTCTCTGCCCTTACATTCTAGCAGCAGGTAGCAACTCTCCCCCTCTCTTTCTATCTTTCTCTCTTTTTTCTTCATGAAAAATTCACCTTTCTCCTTCGAAATTTCTTAGAAATTCTTGCAACCCACTCATTTTCAACCTTATCTTTTCAATTGTTGCGGGTTTCATTGAAGAAATCAGAGAAGTATTGATGAAAGTCAAAACCTTCCTTTGGCACACAATACACCTAGACTAGGTGTTTCTTGTATTAGCGGTTTGTGTATTAGGTTTGTTTATCGTGTCTTAGGAGCTAGCTAATCGGCCCCTATACTTTCATATGATGCATTAAATCAAGGGAATATCGCTTTCTTTTTTATCTTGCATGATTTTTGCATCATTGAGGATAGTGATGATTTCTAAGTGGGGAGTGGGGTTTAATTTAGTTACTTGTGGTTTGCTGCTGTTTTTTTTTTTTTTTTGGGTTGATTTACGAATAAGCCTTCTTCGTATTGTGTTGTTTTGTTCTATGTTACGAGTTTTTCTTTCTACCTACTTCATTTGTTTCTGTTCCCCTGAGGCTTTACTTGAAACCGTTAGCTGAAACTTTGATTTTTATGGCTATTTTGAAAAGAGTGCACATACTCTTGTGAAAAGTTGTCTTGACTTGTGTTGTCTAGAATTGAGGATTCTAAAGATTTCAATCTTCTTATATTGAACTTGGCGTAGAATTTTGTTTGCACTCATTTTTGAGTTCATAAACTTTGGACTCTTCTTGAAGTTTTTTTTTTCCCCCCTAAAACTTGTGCACTAGAACTTGTTCTTTTGCATTTTTGAGGCAAAATTTAAGGCTTGGCTAATTTACCCGAGGATGACATAAGGCCTTCTTGAACAGTTTGAGCCTTTCTAGCTTAATCCCATATTACATTTTATCTATAGTTCCCTTTTGAGCCTAATTGAAAAGAATGGGTAAAGCCGCCATCCACAAAATTCTTTCCTTTAAACCTAAATTATTTATCTTTAGCCAAAGAGAATTTTTATCTTATCCCTTTCAAGAGAGTGAATCATGAGCACCTTTTGTGAGAATGAGATAATCTTGAGGTTGAAAGAGAGGTGAAGAGACTTTAAAAAAGGAGAGCGAGAGATTGATGTTATTGAGGTGATTGATGAGAAATGAATAGTGCTTGAAACAAAAAAAATGAGTTGAATGAAAAGATGAGCTGGGAAAAAAGTGTTCAAAACTTATTGAAAAAAAAGAAAAAGAAAAAAAGAAGGAAAAAGAAAAAAAAAACAAAAGCTCGCAATGAAGGCTAGTATGATCATTATTCTTGCATATGATTACTCCCATGAAAAATATTGACATTTTAAGTAGGAAGTTATGTGTTTGATGTGGGAAAGTTGTAAAAGGAAAGTAATATCTGAGGGTGGAGGGAGGAGGTAAGGTGCGACGCGCCTTTTACATCATTCTCTTATCTCTCATTTTATCATTTCCCTTCGTTTGACAGCTACATCCGTAGTCTAACGTTACAAGCCGGAAAGTCCTATTTGACTCGAGTTGATTACCTAAACCTTATTAGTGGAGAGAGTGCATGGTTACAAGTTTATGGCTGCATTTTTCTTAACTTCTTTGTGTTATGAAAGGGTGCTTAGTTTGTTTAATCTCTTGTGCGTGTTTCTGAATGACTTTGCCAAGTGAAAAATTTGTTTGACTGAACTTTTGAGTTCACTTGCATCTGGAAACTAGAGTTTTGAAACTCGATCTTGAGTATGTTTGGATTGAATTTCTGGATAGCCACATTAAATTGGTTGATATGCTGTAAGGTTTGGAGTATGGTTGAAGGAGACCCTATCGTTTCATTCTTCTTAAGTCTCTTTTGTCTTTATGGGGTCATCTTTCGTGTCTTTACATTATCTTGATTGGGCATCTTGATCCCTGCATCTTGGAGCTTCATTTCTTTGTTAATTCATTCTTAAGTGCTCTTGATCTTGATGTTTCTTTGAGTTTTGCTCGAGGACGAGCAAAGTCTAAGTGGGGACTAGTTGATAAATCGTAGATTTATCTATATTTTCTGTAGTTTTATGTTTAATTTTATGTTAGATATGCATATCTTTTGGCCTAATATGAAAGATGAACTTATTTTTTATGATGTGTTGACTACAGGGCACATAACAGACATTTTACATAGTGAAAAGAGCAAAATAATGCATCAAGACTAAAAGAGCAAGAACGGCGTTGGACATACAAAAGACTGACGTTAGACTTTGTGGATTTTATGAAGAAAAGTGTTCCAGAGAAAGACTGCCGCTGGACATTTACAAAGACCAGCGCCGAACTTTGAGTGCTTAACAAAGAACATCAAGGCAGATAAAGACCGGTGTTGGATATTCAAAAGACCGGTGCTGAGCTTCATTTTAAAAGTGTCGAATCTTCAAGATTATCCAAGAATCTTTTGGACAAAATTTCCATATTTTACAGCTTTTTAAGTCAATTAAACACTACTTTCCTATTGGGCTTTGAACTCTAAGACTTCTAGGTTTAAGCTATTTATGTTTACTAGTTTCTAGCCATTAGGACATCAATTCATTAAGAATGTTTTTGATTTTCCAACTCTCGAAGACGGCTACAAAGGCGAAGAAGACGAAGAACACAGAGTAAAGTCTAAGGTTTGTTTTCTTTATTTCTTTTGTTTTACTTTGTAATTTGAAGATGTTCTTTGAGAAGTTTATTACTTTATGACTTCTTAGTGGCTAAAACCCTTTTAACTAGGGCTAATGCGACGATGTGTTTTTATTGATGTGATTGTGTAAATTTTCTCACCTTATCGGTATTCTTTACAATTAATTCTTATTGCTCGACCTTAATGCATGTGATTGATTGGTCACCCCTTGCATGATCTAATACTTGGTTTTGAGACCTAGCGGAGATAAATAGAGTAGGAACTAAGTAATGAGAACATTTAGTAAAATTGGCAAAAGATTGTAGCAATTTCTAGGTGAGGTTCATGTGAGTAATTGATTTGGGAAAATTATGAAAACTCAGAATTTCACAGAGTGTAATGCATTTTTGGTTAACTAATCTACATAGAGATACAGTAGGTTATTAATTAAAGATAGGATTTTTGTGCCGAGATATTTGGCCTCTCTCAATGGGCGATCTCGAGGAAGATTCTGTGGTGGTGCCCTGGATAGTTTCTATATATCAATCTATTTGCTTGATTTAGGTGAGCTAACTTTCGGAGCCCATTGTATGGGAAATACTTCAGGAAGTTATGGAGGGACATCCTGTATTGTTGAATAGAGCACCCACTCTGCATAGATTAGGCATACAGGATTCGACCGTATTCGTACTTTTGAATCGATTTCCCTTCCCATATTGAGGACTCTTCCCCTGCTTTCAATTCTGTTCTATTATGGAAATTCATCCATTAATTATGAGGATAAAATCGGTTTAGTGAGAAACGACACATAGTTGCATTAGTAGAACACTAGTCGAAGCATTAGTCCTAGTTAAGTTTCACCCATTAATTGTTACTTCATAATTTGTTATTTTTAGATAGTTACAACATAAAATTTTATCGGTTTGGATTAGAAGGAATAGCATAAATGATAATTGAGTGCAAGTCCTTGTTGGATCGACCTTGATATATTACAATTGAACTAACATACTTGCTAGGTTGGTTTTAGTGCATCAATAATCTAAATACAAAGGTGATCCTTATGAATATTGAGGTGGAGGATGTTATATGGTGGCACCTCTCGGATAAGGGTATCTTCAAAAATCACTAACCGTGCAACCAACTTTGTAATTTCCACAACCAAGAGGCTAGAGCAGTGTGGAAGCAAATTTGGAAGTTTAAGGGACCGAGTCATGGTTCCCTATTGATTTGGTTCATTGCACAAGGGAAATTACCACCAAGAATTTTTTGTTCACCAAGCATCTCCAACGTGACCCTTTTTTAGCCTTTTGTGATCATAATGAAGAAACCGAGATCAATTGGTTCTGCTTTTGGACTAACTAAATCCGAGATCAATTGGTTCTGCAACCTTTTTGACAATCTTTAACTTCCCACACTGAATGTGCGAATTGGGTTTTATACAATCTTCGTAGGGCTTGGGGAAGCGACATTCAGCAGCGGAAGTGGAAATATATTTTGGGGAGATGGTAAATTGAGTATGGATGACTAGAAATAGATTTACTTTTAAGGATCAGAGCTTTGATCATGTGGATGTTTTGTTAAAATATCCAAGAAAGAGTAGATGATCTACTCTAAGCCCATCAGACTCTTTTGCAAATTCTGACTTTTTCCTTAATTTATATGTATACTTATACATACATACATACATATATATACATATATACATATATATGTATGTATGTATATATGTATGTATGTATAAGTGTAGGATTGAAAGCTCTTACGAAGAAAAACATTCAAGAAGGAATTATGATAAGTAAGAGTGTTCTCAAATAGTTTTCCAAGATTAATCTCATGAAATTATGTGCATTCAACAATAACTTCAATTCCTTAAAAGAAAATTCAATGCTCATAAGAAAGGAGTTAGGAGAAAAACTTATTGATGTGTAGTCATGGTTATGGTGAAGCTTTTTTCCAATTCTCTTCCTCTTATCTTGAAAATTCTGCACAAAAGGAGAAATAAAAGAAAGGGAAGGGTTAATTTAGTTAGACAATAAACATGACTCCTCACTTAAGAGTGAGTCTAATTGTAGCTAATGAAACTAGAAACTCTTGTAATGTCCCTTCTTGACACTTTCACTCCCTTTCTCTTCTTTTATCTTCTCATGTTCTTTAAACAGACTCTCTTTTTCTTTCATTGTTCCCTCTTTTCTTTCATTGGAGATCTCATTCTCATCTCTCTAATCTTTTACAGACAAGGAAGAAACAGAATTAAGAAAACGATATTCTTCACTAATTCTCTCATTTTCTTCTACTCTTTCTCTTCTCTCATGATTTTCTTTTCCCTCACATGAATCATTCTTGTCTAGTATCACTCCTTGGACTCTTGAATTCTCTCCATTTTCATGCTTCTTGCACAAAAAGGCTTTGAACTTCCTGTTGCTACAAAAGAGAGTTGTTTGTGGGACTGAAGTTGGTCCTGCTTGGCGTGCTAACTGTTTGAAAGTGGAGGCCATCCTATTCTGATGATCACCATTCACATTTAAAATTTCCTTATTCTCTAAAAAATCCTTGTTGTCCTCCTTTCGTGCAAATGTAATAAGTAGCTTTCATTCCAAAAATAAAAAAATAGCATAGAGAAAATCATTGATGGGAAATCAGAGTAAAAAAAGGATAGGGGTAGAGCCTTTGGAAATTTAATAATATGAGGATTAAACACAAGCATTAAGGTTATGTGTAAGAAATTAAAACAATAATGTTAGAATACAATTTAACATTTAACTTACGAAATGAAAAAATCACCTATTATGGATGGATTTGATAGGCGTCGGTAACTTAGAGATGGATTACCGTTGGATACACGAATTTGCTGGATTTTCAACAAACTCAGCCAAAAAATTGGAGGGAATAATCATGCCATAAAGTAATGCAACTTACCAACAGAATGTGACGTTGGTAATATATGTTACAGATGAATATTAGACACGAAAAGGCTTTCATTGGTAACATTTTTACCTTACAGACAGTCTTAGCGTATATTTTACCATCGCTAACTTTCCAATGAAACTTTCCTAAAGAACTTCCATTGATTTTACGCCGGTGACAAAGGAGCCGATTAAAAAATAAGGATGAATCCTTCAATCTCCCCCTCCCCTATTTCGATTTTCAAAAATCCCAAACCTTTCCCGCAACCTCCCCCAAACCCGCGACCAACTGATGACCATTACTGACTGTTGTCCTCTCTTGCCACCCTGTCAATGCCGACCTCTCCTACCACCCCCTCTAATGTTGGTCACTGGAACAGAGGGTTCTCTCTCTCTCTCTCTCTCTCTCTCTCTCTCTCTCTCTCTCTCTCTCTCCCTTCTTTTTCTTCTTCTTCTTCTTCCTAATCTTCTTCTTTTCTCTTTCTTTTTCTTCTTTTTCTTCTCTCTCTCCTCTCTCTCTCTCTCTAAGATTGAATGAAACAGAGCAATCTCTGCTGCTCGTCAGACGTTGCCCCAACTCATCAAAAAGTTGTCGCCACTGCTGTTCTATTCACCGAATTCAGTATTTATTAGGAATCGTGATTATCTCTCATCCTGAGCTCCTTAGCTTTTTGTAAGTTTCTTTTTTCTCTCCCATTGAATTTCATTATGAAATTGGGTGTGAGACTTGAGAAGTGAGCTTAAAAAAAGGAAAAAAGAAAAACATTGGTGCATAGAAATACTAGATATATAGGGGATAAGAATTTTAGAACAAAATTAATTGTGCTATGTGCTTGCATTATGCTTTCTCTCTGTGTGATTGACAATATACTACTTTCTGTTAGATCTTTGGACTTAATTCACGTGCACACATATTTATATAGCATTTGGACATGTAAACGTACATGTATTGCTTAATTTAATTATGTGTTTGTATTATATATATTTTGAGGCCCAATTAAGGTAATCTATATTTATATAAGTGTGTCTGTTATCTTAATAAAAGTGTGGGGTCTTTTTATAAATGTGTAGAAACCTAAGGATTGTATTGCAAAACTATGATGGGTTGTTTAGCAAATACATCTATATATTAAGGTTATGGTCCCTGATTGCACGTATGCTTAGATTATTAGCCACCTCTAAAAGTCCCTATCTCTTTGAGGAAATTAGGCGGTACGTAACAATCAGAAGATTCAAACCCGGTCTTCAAATCAATCAATTGCCATGGATCAAGGTACACGTTTCGATTCGTTATTCTAAATAATCTATTGAGTAAGGTTAATTCTTGGGTTTTATTTATTTAGTTCCATCAATGGTATCAGAGCCTCTTTACATCAAAGATTGTTTAGATTCTTGATTTAGGGTTGATTTTTTAAAATCGATTTCAAGAAAAAAAAAAGAAAAAATTTTTTCCGATCGAATTTCCTTCCGATCTGTCTTCTTAATATTAATGGATGAAGATTGGATTTTTCCGTTGCTTTGTTGATGTTCCTAGGTTTTAAAGATTGGATTTTTCCACTGCTTTGTTGATGTTCCTCGGTTTTAAAGATTGGTTTTTTCCGCTACTTCGGAGATGTTCTTTGGATTTAAAAATAAAAAAAAAGGGGAAAGCTTTTGTTTTTCCTGCGGCTGTGGTTGCTTGGATCTCCATGCTTGCTTGTTTCTTATTTCCATTCTTCAGTAAAAAAAAAAAAACAGCTTGGTTGATAACTGCATGTATGGATGATGGATGAAGGTTTTTTCCCTTTCGTTTTGGGGTTTACGTATGCATGGTCCTTTTTTTTTTGTTGTTTTTGTTCCTCTTGTTTGCATGGATCAAGCATACAATGGTTTATTAATATTCTCATTATATTATATTGATATTAATGTGAATTATGGATTAAGTTATTTACATATTATATGTGTTTTATGTGTCATCATTTATTTGTTAATCTTGAATTCTGATACATACGTAATGTGAAATAGTGTGTAATTTAAAGTTTTTTTTTTTTATGTTCATAACAACTTAAGTTGCTCTAACGAGCATGTCTAATAGCTTTATATTGATTGGTGGAAGTGGCATCCTACCAAAGTAGGCTCTCCCATGAAAATCTTTCGATAATAAACTATTGAGATGTTGTGTTTTGTATTTCTTATGCGGGTAGTAATCGGCCCAAAGGAAGATTGTTATTGTCATGCTGAGAATTACAATCACATGTGGTAATGAACATGTAATAGTTATTGAGTATCCATAGTAAGTGTTAAGTTGATACTTGATAGGATTTTACTATTAGTGCTCGATTACATCAAGAAAATCACTTGCAAGCTAACTCTTTGTCCAAAGACTAGACTTGGTGTTGCACCGATATTCTTGTGATTGGATTTGTTGTGAATATAGCCCATGAATTGTTAAAGTTTTATATATATGAGTGAGCTTTATTTATTTTTGTTATATTATGTTTTATGTTACAGTTACTGGTATCTCTGTTGCTCAATTATCTGCTAATTTAAGTAATATTCCGCCATTAAATGGTACAAACTTTAAAGCTTGGAAAGATAAGGTTGCAATTCATTTGGGTTGTCTGGATCTGGACTTGGCCATTAGGGAGCCACGACCAGCCGAGCTGACAGATACTAGTACCTCCGAACAACAGAGAGAAATGACTCAGTGGGAACGGTCAAATAGGTCAAGTCTAATGATCATGAACAGTAAAAATCCAGAGACTTTTCTTGCTAACGTGACAGATGAGAATAATGTAGTTAAGTTTCTCGAACAGTTGGAACAACGCTTTATAAAAAGCAAAAAGGCAGAGATCATTACGCAATTGCGTAAACTCACTGCCATGAGATATAATGGTTCGGGAAATATTAGGGAATACATTCTCGAGATGTCTCATATTATATCAAAACTTAAGACACTAAAGTTGGATCTTCCTGATGATTTACTGGTGTACCTTGTTTTGATGTTTCTTCCTCCTCAATTTAGCCAATTTGAGGTGAGTTACAACTATCAAAATGACAAATGGACAGTCAATGAACTCATCTCACATTTAGTACAAGAGGAAGAGAGAATGAGATAACATAAGGTCGAGAGTGTTAATCTCAATTTCTCAAAAGGTAACAAGAAAAGAAAGGGCAAAATGACTGCGGATACATCGGCGAAGAAAAAACAGAAGGAATAGTCAAAAGACATAAATGGTTTTCTCTGCAAAGATCCCTCTCATGTAAAGAAGGAATGCCCCAAGTATCACGCATGGCGCGTGAAGAAAGGTATGCCTCTAACTTTTGTCTGTTCAGAGGTTAATTTAGTTTCTGTGCCAAGATATACTTGATGGTTAGATTCGGCTGCCACTACTCACATAAGTATATCTATGCAGGGTTGCCAGAGTTACCGCCAACTAAGGGATGATGAAAGATTCATCTATAAGGGAGATGGCAGTACGGTAGAAGTTCAAGCTATAGGCACTTTTAAATTATTATTATTAAAGATTGGTTTATTTTTAGAATTAAAAGAGATATTCGTTGTACCATCATTTAGACGGAATTTAGTTTCTATTTCTGGTTTGGACAAAGAAGGTTTTTTTTCTATTCATTTGGTAATAGACAGTGTCGTCTCTATTTTGATTCTAAATTGTTGGGAACTGATTTTTTATATCCTCATGATAATTTATATGAGCTTCAGACTACTTATTCTAATGAATCATTGCATGTAAGTACATGTGGTAACGAACGAAAATTAACTAATGAGAAATCCTATTCATTATGGCACAAAAGATTAGGTCATATCTCCAAAAGGAGAATTGATAGACTTGTGTCTAAAGGAATTCTTGAAACGCTTGACATTTCGGATAATACAATATGTGTCAAGTGTATTAAAGGTAAATTAACAGACAAGAAAAAAGTAGGTGCCGCGAGAGCTAAAGACGTTTTAGAACTAGTACATATGAATATACGTGGACCATTCTCTGTGGCTTCTTGGAATGGTGAACAGTACTTTATAACGTTCATAGACAATTACTCTCGCTATGGTTACTTATATTTGATACATGAGAAATCAGAGGCCTTGGGAAAGTTCAAAGCATTTAAAGCTGAAGTTGAAAATCAACTAGGCAAAAGGATTAAATGCATCAGATTTGACCGTAGAGGTGAATATTATGGTAGAAATGATGGTTCAGGTGAACAACGTCCAGGGCCATTCGCCAAATTCTTAGAAGAGTATGGGATCGTCCCTCAATATACTATGTCGGGATCACCTAGCATGAATGGAGTTGCTGAGAGACGAAATAGAACCCTTAAGGACATGGTAAGAAGTATGATTTGTCATAGTAATTTACCAGAATCACTCTGGGGGGATGCACTTAAAATTGCAGTCTATATACTTAATAGAGTTCCAACTCAAGCAACAACAAAAACCCCATATGAGTTGCGGACAGGTAAAAAACCTGTCTTAAGACATTTAAGGATATGGGGATGTCCAGCTGAGGCAAGGCCTTATAGGCCTAATGAGAAGAAATTGGATGAAAGAACAGTTAGTTGCTATTTTGTTGGATACTCTAAACGGTCACGGGGTTATAAGTTTTATAATTCCCAAAACAGAACATTTTTTGAGATGGGAAATGCCCGGTTCTTTGAGGATATTGAGGTTGGGAGGGAAGATAAGGCAAGAAACTATCTTTGATGAGAACTCAATTCTCGTTCCTAGTGTTGTTCTTGAACATGTGCAGGTTCTCGTACCTGATCTTGTTCAAGAACTAAATTCAGTACAAGACAATGTTGTGCTTCCTCATAATATAGATCAACAGGCTTTGCCTGAAATTGATCATCCGGTCGCTCCTCAATCTTTTGTTCCTATGGAGCAACCTCAACAACCTGAAGAACCAGTGTCGTTAAGAAGATCTATTCGCAAAAGAAGAATCGCAATTTCAGATGATTATGTTCTGCATCTTAATGAGCATATGGAAAACATTGACTCGGCAAAAGATGATCCAATCACCTTTTGTCAAGCCATTGAAAGCTCAAAAGCTCGTAAATGGATAGATGCCATGGGTGAAGAAATTCAATCTATGAAAGACAATGATGTGTGGGATCTCGTTCATTTGCGAGAAGGTGTGAAGCCAATTGGTTGTAAATGGGTTTTTAAAACCAAAAGGGATTCACAAGGTAATGTGGAGAGATATAAAGCGCGTCGAGTCGCTAAGGGATTCACTCAAAAGGAAGGTATTGACTACAAAGAGACTTTCTCTCCTGTTTCCTCGAAAGACTCTTTTAGAATAATTATGGCACTAGTGGCACATTTTGATTTTGAGTTACATCAGATGGATGTCAAAACAGGTTTTCTCAATGGGAACATTGATGAGACAATTTATATGGTACAACCTGAAGGTTTAGAATCCAAACATTCTGAACAATTGGTTCGTAAACTTAAGAAATCCATCTATGGGCTCAAACAAGCCTCTTGTTAGTGGTACTATAAATTTCACAATGTGATATTATCTTTTGGTTTTGATGTAAATGTTGTGGATGATTGTGTGTATCACAAGTTTTGTAAAAATAAGTACATTTTTCTAGTACTTTATGTGGATGACATCTTGCTTGCTAGTAACGATGTAGGGTTAGTGCATGAAACTAAGAAATTTCTCTCGAAGCAATTTGAGATGAAAGATCTTGGTGAATCATCTTTTGTATTAGGAATCCAAATTCATCGAAATCGTTCTGGAGGAATTCTTGGATTATCACAAAAGGGATACATCGAGAAGGTATTACAACGATTTGGAATGCAAGATTGTAAACCACTTGATATTCCAGTGGCCAAAGGAGATAAGTTTAACCTCAAAAGTGTCCTAATAATGCTTTGAATCCAAGAAAATGGAAGGTATTCCTTATGCTTTAGTATTTGGAAGCCTTATGTATGCACAAGTCTGCACTTGTCCAGACCTTGCATTCATAGTTGGTATGCTGGGCAGATATTTGAGTAATCCGGGTCCTGCACATTGGGTAGCAGCCAAGCGGGTCATGAGGTATTTGCAGAAAACAAAACATTATATGCTCACTAATAGAAAGTCGGATAAACTTGAGATCGTTGGGTATTCAGATTCCGACATAGGTGGATGTCAAGATATCATGAGATCTACATCAGGATATATTTTTCTGCTATCTGAAGGGGTGGTATCATGGAAAAGTGTCAAACAAACACTCATTGCCTCTTCAACTATGGAGGCAGAATTTGTAGCATGTTTTGAGGCATCAAATCAAGCTATTTGGCTGCGTAATTTCATTACAGGACTACGTGTGGTTGACAATATTGAGAGACCACTTAAATTATTTTGTGATAACAAAGCTGCAGTCTACTTTTCTAACAATAATAGGAGCTCAACAAAATCTAAGTATATAGACCTCAAGTTTCTAGTTGTAAAAGAGCGAGTTCAGAATGGTATAATCAGTATTGAGCTTATTGGGTCAAGCTCCATGCTTGTGGATCCGTTAACTAAAGCATTGACACATAAGGTCTTTATAGAACATACTACTCATATGGGTGTTGTATATTTAGATGGTGTCTAAATTCAGTCGGAGTCTGTATATATATATATATATATTTATGCTCATACTTTATTTATTTATATTGTTAATGTGACAATAATTTTCTACCATTCGCTCATTAAGACTATATTGTTGTGTTGTTCATTTCCTATTTATATGTTAAAGTGATCTCAATTATGTAGGACCAGTTGGGAATAGGCATGCACAGATTACATTCACATGAAATTTCCATGCTATACATCCACACTCAACTTAGGTCATTTAATTGAATTAATACATTTGACCAATGTTGGGTTGAACTGTTATTTTAATACAGTGAAAGTCCCTTTGATCCGTGTATTAATGAAATTAATGGACAGAGTTAGTTTAAGATGACAAATTAAAGTGTGCTAGCTACTACAGTGACAATCACATAGTTGTTTGTTCAAGTGTATACATGAATATTAGTCCAAGTGGGAGATTGTTAGATCTTTGGACTTAATTCATGTGCACACGTATTTATATAGCATTTGGACATGTAAACGTACATGTATTGCTTAATTTAATTATGTGTTTGTTATTATATATATTTTGAGACTCAATTAAGGTAATCTATATTTATATAGATGGGTCTGTCATCTTAATAAAAGTGTGGGGTCTTTTTATAAATGTGTAGAAACCTAAAGATTGTATTGCAAAATATGATGGGTTGTTTAGCAAATATATCTATATATTAGGATTATGGTCCCTGATTGCACGTATGCTTAGATTATTAGCCATCTCTAAAAGTCCCCATCTCTTTGGGGAAATCAGGAAGCGTACGTAACAATCAGAAGATTCAAACCTGGTCTTCAAATCAATCAATTGCCATGGATCAAGGTATACGCTTCGATTCGTTATTCTAAATAATCTATTGAGTAAGGTTAATTCTTGGGTTTTATTTATTTAGTTCCATCAGTTTCATCAAATTCTTTGAATGTTAAAGAGGTTTCATGAGTTTCATGTGAACTTGTAGAGCATTTGAACGCTTACTTTAGACATGATTAAGGAGAACACATAAGTATTGGTATCTGCCACTTGTTTGATATGGCTTAAAATATTATTCTTTTGGAAATTTTCTAGGTGTCATGTATGATTGTGGCTAAAATTTCTACAACTTCAATTAGTTGATTGATGCAGAACATTTAATCATTTTACATTGTGACAAATCTGAAGTAGTTTTAGCTATATGTAATCATTCTACATTCACGAGTGCCCGGAAGTTTTTGAAGTTTCACTCTTTGAAATGCATAGCTATTCAAACTTGTACTTATCTCTTCTCTTTTCCACAGTCCTTATTTTGCTATTGTACTTCAATTTCTCGACAAATTTCGATTAAATCATTGTCTTCTTTCCGCCCCCGAAAAAAAGGTCTATAAATGAATTAAAATAAACTTTTTGAAAAAGAGATAAATATCCAAATAAACTATACTAGGGACAAAAAAAGGAGAAAAGTTTAACTTGGTGTTCTTCTTTTGCCCTCTTACCTCTCCATGGGGCTCCTTTGTTCAATTTTGTTATATTGAGTATCAAAGACAAAAAAAGGTTATTAGGAAGGTGGAGTAAGGGAACAAGAATAAATTACTATTACATATTTATTCCTTTTCTTTCTGTGCTAATATTCCTTTTTGTATTATGCTATTATTTGCATTCGTTCTAGTGGTTTCTGGTTTCACATTGTATATCATTAATATTCTAATCTTCTAATTAGTCTTGTGTTGGTATTGATAAGTAGCTATATATGAGTTTGTGGGGAATGTGTCCATGGAATATGGAAAGACAGAGAACATTGTATGTTTAACTTACATTATACTTATATGATTAAACTGACATGATTATGATTACGTGTTATATGATTATATGATTATACAATTATACTTATATGATTATATATATACTTATATGTTTATATGTTTAGATGATTATACCATTTAACTAATTCATTCATGCTCTTTGTTAATCGTAGTTTCGATGGGCAGAGGACATATGAGAAAGTATGCAGGTGATGCAGGCATATTTATGGAGCCAACAGGGGCTTCAGCTCTTTCGACACCAACACAGCCGGCAGCTCCTGTGCCTCTGGTACCGACGTCTCAGATTAGCCCTCTTTCAACGCCTCAAACTTCCCCTCCTCTGAAGGCACCAACGACTAGTAGCCCTCCCACCAAACAACCAACGACGACTCTAACTCCTTCTATGGCTCCAACTACATCTACCTTGACAGCACATCCAACCGCTCCTTCTGTAGCTCCCGAGATGACTCCTCCAACTTGGAAGCTACTTTTCCATGATAGCTGGGAGGTCTTGGAGCTGAATGTCGATCTGTAAGTTCACTTCACTTTAAGTGCTTGTCATTATTAAATTTTAATATACTAATCTTCTTTTTATATAACAGATATATCTATTTTCGAGAGCCGTCACTGCCATAATAGTTACCATTTAGGAGAGGCTCCTGGAGCCTTACTATACATGGACTCAGTTCCCGTTGGACGTTTGAGATCTTTGGTGGGGAGATTTTAGGTAAATGAATCTAATCTTATAGTTTTTTTACATGTCTTTAGTTTTTTAATGTCATATTATTATCTAATCTTATGCATTTTCATTGAATGGAGAAAAAATGTATATGGGACCCAGCATTAAACATCACAAAGGTCCGACAGGCATGTGAGGAAAATTGCAGGACGCGGTTGAGAGATTTTGTGGATGGCGTTCAAGAGTCTTTGAAAAGGCCCCTGTGGACTGAGGAGAGATATTGGACTAACATGTTAAAGTATTGGGATAGTCTGATGTTCAAAGCCTAGTCCTAGTAGAACAAGAAGAACTAGAATAAGAGATGGGGGACGGAGACCCATAAAGCACACGGGTGGGTTTATCTCCTTCACCAAGTCTCTCGTGAAGAAGGTAAGAACTTTCATTATATTAATTTTTCAATTAATTAATTGTAATGAAAATACGTTATTTGTATTTTTATTTTGCAGCAAGCGGTATTAGCTGAAAGGTTCTCGAGGAGTAAGGAGTTGGAGGAGCTTCACAAAGATCGCAAGGAGGAGAAAAAAAGGGGAGTGTGTGGATTTTTTTTCATGGAGTTTGGGTAAGTTTAGTGAAACTTAAGTGTATATAATATTTTATAACGTATAGCTTAAGTCTATACAATGTTTCATAACTTATGATTATCCACATAACATTTTATATTGTAGAAGAAATTTTACAAGATAAAGAAGAAGGCCAAGGAGGAAGTCGCTGTGACGGTTACTACTATACCCGATGATCTCCACCTTATGACCATAGCAGCTGGTGGCATGACCCGTAGTAATTTATATGGAGCTAGTTCGGAGGCAACTCATCTCAGAGTCAAGAGCAATCATACCCCATCATGTAGAGGATTGGCGCTAATCAGGCCATGCTATGCGCATGCCGAGCAGAGGATGCTGCAGAGATGGAGGCTGCTGTTTCGAGCGTCTCCACTTGGTTCGACGATTACATGAGGAAGTTTTTCGAGAAGAATCACTTGGAGTGCACTCCTCTTCCACCAATGTTGGACCTCGTCAAAGCTACTATAGCTGTCGTTCCCTAGCCATCTTCATTGATTGCACATGCTGCTGACTCGGAGGTCCCCATCTCCTAGGTATAGGTTCGATCCTCCTCTACTCCTTCCCTTCTAATGATGTTATCGGCCCCACCACAAATGTCCTCAACCCCACTATTGATGCCCCCATCCTCTAGTGATACTAGTCATAAGTGTTAATGAATTCATTATCGTTTTATGTATTATGTATGATTCTTATCAGGATGTTTAATGTATTATGTATGAAGGTTTTAGTTTATCGATATTTTAATATTGAACGTTTTAGATTGTTAACATTTAGATATTGCTTGTTTGGGTTTATAATTGCATTTCAGGGAGTTTTTGATCACATTCATAAATTATATTAAAAAAAGTACCAATTACATTGGCGACGGAAATGTCGTGGGTAGTATTTTTTTATTTTTAATTGAAAAAATTATCGACAGAGTCGCCTTCGGTATTTGTTACCGACAGGCTACAAGAACATTGCAAAGTCCGTCGGTAATTATTAGTAATAAAAGACCGTTGTCGGTAACAGACAATGAGATGGGGGTCCACCGGGTGAACAACGTTCGTCACTAAGTTCATCAATAGCAACTGTTAGCGACGGAAGATTCGTCGGTAATAGTCGTTACCGACAAAACCTAATCGATGGTTGTTTTTCCGTTGGTGGGTCGTCGATAACAAACCTATATTGACGGGACACTGATGGTTACGGCCGTCGGTATTAACCTGTTCTTTAATAGTGTTAAATCTCCTTTCTAATCCAACATTGATGGAAAATATTATAGTATCTAATGTTAATACTTATAGTTACCACTTTTGTTTTCTTAAAAAGACAACTTCTTGTAATAGAAAAAGTTAGAATTACTATATTGTTCTTATATATGTATGGTTTCTTTTTTATTTTTATTTTTTTAATAAAGAGTCCTATCATGTTGACTTTTGTTTGCATTTTATCATCAAATCTTAAATTCAAAATTGATAAAGTCCTTGAATGACACATTTTTCCCTATTATAAGGATCAATTTGCATCATGAGATCTTCGGTTGAAAACCACATCCAATTTGGGGGACCAAATTAAATTTAACCAATTTTGATTTCAAGAAGTACCTTGGCATTGATTTTCTCCTGGCATAATTTTTATATAAAAGCTCACCAAAGACATTACAAAAACTGACATTATACCAAATATACAGTTTCATTCCTCTTTTTGCATCACAAATATCACTACAAATAAAGAGGTATTCAAGGGGGGGTTTTTTGGTGGAGGTTTCGAAAACCTCCCGCTAAATACTTTACTTTGGGGCAATTTCCGTAATCTCTGCAAAATATAGTGGGTTTGGATTAAGTTTGTGTGTTTTGAGGGGTCGGAAGAAAAAGATCTCTTTCCTTTCTTGAGACCAAAATTACCCAATTCTCACACTGACACCCAAACACAAGCATCGGCAACCCCCTCTCGGTCTCTTGTCATTTTTTTGCTATTACAGATTGAGATATTCTCTATTTAACTTTAGAAATCTCCTCATTTTTCCTTGCTAAGAAGAAGCTCGGTTATGCTCCATATGTAATCTTCACTGATCTCTCGCTAAATAGATTTCATCCGTCGACGTGTTTGAGGATCTTTTGCGTTTATCTGTTAATTTTCTGTGTAATTGTTGATTTCTCGGTTCTTTGTTGAAGTTTCGGCTCAATCGATTCCATTGATTTCGTCTGGTTCATACCATATCTAATTCTAAGTAGGCTTCACTTGTTCTTTCAATTAATTATTTACTCGCTTCTTATAGATATTGTGTTCTGATGTGAGAAATCAGATTAAATTTGATCATGTGTTCTTTTTTGAGCTTGCATTTTGTATGACTCTCACAGCGAAGTTATTATGTATCTCATTCCATGTTTCTAGCTCTAAACAGGCAGCTGAGGACATATGAAGCAGTTGTATTTGATTCTTTCTGTCGCATTTTGAAGCAATTTTTACTTGTGATTTTGCTTCCATACTCAGGTGTTGTAGCTTCTGCCTGTAAAGAATTTCAGGAACTCAGGTTATTTCCTTCTGACCTCCATGGAGTGGGATATGCAGCTGTGACTGAAGAAGGCTTAGTTGCTATATCTGTAAGGGTCTGAAGCTGTTTTCAGTCTCTGGCCTTCTAACTGATCAGGTAATCCTTTATGTTGTATTTACATCTTTATTCTAATGTGCAATCACATTCGGAATAGGCATCTCAATCCTAGCACATTTGCTGGATGTTTTGGAGAATCTCTCTTTCATGTAAGTGCTTTCTCTGGAAATGTTATGGATTTGAAATTAATTAAGAAAGGAATCAACTTGAAACTATTCGTTCAGAACTATGGGGTTTGGTTAAAGTAACTCTCTTAAGGAGCATTTTATATCCATTCCCATAAAATTATCTCAAGTTCCGTAGTGGAATTATTATTAGATTGATTTGAATGCAATTAAGAATTACTTAAAACCCTTGGTTGACTAAGGGTTTAAAACAAAATGATTTAAACTTTCAGGAGTTTAATTTTATAAATTTGACATCCATTTGGTCTGAAACAAGGAGTGGTTTGTTAGATTTTGTTTGAAACATGCTAGATCAAGTTCAACTTTTTGTGAAAGGATTTCTGTCTAAAGCTCTGGATTTGCTCTGAACAAGGAACAACAATAGCTGAATGGTCTGCCATCTGGATTGCTATGAGCTTGCAAACGTTAGCATTAAATAATTGATTTCTTGAAAACTGTTAAGGGGTTAGCGTGGATGGTGATTTAATTTGAGTTTATTGTTTTTCTTATTGTTCTTCTTCTGGCTTTTGGTCAAAACATTTACCTCAAGTAACAGTAGGCTTCACAAAAATCACTTGACGAGACTATTAATTATCTACTTTAACAAGAGAGAACAGACCAACACAACCATATCTTCCTAGTGCTGGTCTTTTTCTGGTAAGATTTTATCATGCTAACTTCAACTTTGGAATCCCAAAATCTAAGGTTTCAAACAAGAAGGCAGTCCAATATTTAAGATAATCGTAAGGTATCCTTCTTACTATTATCAGAGTTTGTCTAGTAATTAGTACCAATATTTAGGATAAAAGTTGCAAGACATTCCTGGTCTTTTTGCTAAGTCAGTTTCTGGTCATCCCTATATGCCAATTTGTTTTATATATATGAAATGGTTAAAATTCTTTTCAATTTCTAAGCTCTAATGCCATTCATTTGTATATTTGATATATTTCGTTATGCTTCCAGATTGGTTGGTATAACTGTTCCATTCAGTTGGTTTGTTGTCTCCAATTGCAGAGTTTTGATGTCAAACTCATTGATGTTAATAAAACTTGTAAAGTCACAAAGGTGGGTGGGCCATTCCTGCTGGCTATTTATTGTTTCCTTCCTTTGAGAAGAATTCCAGTATCATGTTGTCTATTGTATACGGCAGGGTGGACCAGTTATGAAGTATGCTGCCATGCTTGTCTATGGAAACTATCATGGTGTTGTTGGTTATGCGAAAGCAAAAGGTCCAGCAATTCCAATTGCGCTTCAAAAGGTAGGTACTCAGACAAGATAGTTATGTGCAAAGGCTCCTTAATAAATAGATCTTCATTGTACTATATTGTTGAAAGAGAAAAGAACACAAGATAAGGAAAGTTCTTGGGAGAGAATAGAAGGAAAAAATTGGGGAATATGTTTTCTTTTAAAACTTTCTTCATTTCAATTATAAGATGTTAGGACAATACATGTATTGTTCTCTTCCACAGCAAGAGAATATCAACAGGAGCTTGAAGACATATAGAATATGAGTCGCCAAGAATATGTTGCTCACTTAAGAAGGTGAAGTAAACTACTATATAACCTCGCTCCTCCCTCCCCCACCCAATGAAAAGGAAAAGAATTTGTCCCTAGTTGAATATTTTAGTGTTTGTTTTCAGGAAAGGTATTGGATTCTCAGCTCTATTTTTTTTTAATGAATATTTTCTCTGTTGTGAGTGTTTAGGGATTTTCGTTGGCAGTAAAGATATGCTTGTTTTTGTGAGAGAATAGTGGTTCTTTCTATTGTCGCTCTGCCTTCCTCTTCCTCGCCGCACGTATGAGTAAACACTTATTTATGTAAAAATGAATTCTGCGACTTATATAAATTTATATTATTCTATTATCACATGTATTTTTTATGAATATTTTGTTATATGTACTTGATGCCAAATATTTTATTTTTATGTGGTTGAATTATCAAAATTTTTATTGAGTTTTCTTCTTAATTTGTATGGTTATATTTAATTGTTGATTCAAGTTTTAATTAAATTAAGTCGGGACAAAAAAAAAGTATAAATTATGGGTTTAAATCTTAAAATATTAGCTAAGCTTCCTGGGAGAAGAATATCATCCAGAAACAAAAGTTACATAATAAAATCAAATGGTAAGAAAACATTGAGGGGTTGGAACTCCCTTGAAATAAACAAATTTGATCAGAGAAAAACGCAACATTTTGGGAGGTTTTGGCTTCGCATTGTGTGGGTTGTTAAAAAAAGGCAGAAAATGCTAACCAGCACTTTATTTTGAGGGGTTACGGAAAGTGCCATACTAACGTTTACCGGAGGTTTTAAACACTTCCTAAACGTAGAAAAATCTCCTATATTTAGATTTTTTTTCTACCGGAGGTTTTAAACACTTCCTAAACGTAGTAAAACCTCCTATATTTAGATTTTTTTTGTAGCGTACGTTGTTTACATGTAGGATATTTTTCTTTTGAAGAATTGACAAAGTTAATCCTATAAATATGAAAATATGACATTCATGTTTCAATACCATAAATTGTAATATTTTCTATAAACATATATTAATCAAGTACACGATTTCACTTTTGTGATGATTTAAATGGTTAACTTCTTAACTGTTAATATTATTTGAACCACTTGATGCTAAAATGTAAACTTAAACATTAGAATCATTAACCATTACTAAATTCAATACAGACTATTAAATTGTCTATCGATTCCAAATTGATAATCGAGCGGTAGATACTTTTATGTTAATAGCAAAACTGTTAGTTAAGTGGTAATCGATTATCAATTAAAAAATTAATATTTAATTATTTTTTGGATAAAATTTAAATTGGTCCCTCAAAATATGGCATTGTGTCAATTGAGGACCTTCAATTGTAAGATTTTCTAAAAAACTCTTTCAAAATGTAAAAATGGCTACGGGTTACTCTATAGAAGTGAGGTAGAGAATTTGATTGATACGTTTTTCACATTTGGAAGGATGTGTTAGAAAACTTTACAATTCAAAGTCCTGAATTGACATAATGCTATATTGTGAGGGACCACTTTGAAAATTTTCAAAAAATTTTGTTGGCGATAGGGTAAGAAAAATATTAAAGATAAATAGCAGTCGAAGTAACCTTACAATTTGAGGTTATGAATTAACACATGACGGCACTTTGATGGTAACTTTCATCTTTTTACTTTTAGGGAAACAATTAGGACAAAATAATTAATAATTCTTAAAGCGCAATTGTGAGGTCTCTTGCTAATGAAGAAGTGAATGAGTAATTAATTATTTGTTTCTTGTAAAAATACAGGGATTAATGGTGCAAATGTGGACGTTGATAGTCTTAGATCTGGAGCAAGTGGAGCTCAAGTTAATTGGAAAAACATAGTATGTCAGAGTTATAACTTGGTAGTCGAATGCTTGCAGATAAAACTATCATGGTTGGAAGAAATTAATTAATTGTCCCAATCGCCAAGAATCATCAATGTTTGATCCTCCATAGGGCTGTTAAAGGTATTTCCCGGTTGTCCTGCTTCTTGAAGCATAAATAAATTTTGTTATGCAGTCTAATATTAATGCTATTTAGCTGAAATAGTTGTCCAACTTAACTCTAGATATGAGATCAAGGAGCTACGCTAATAATAATAATACATATGATAATTGTGTATCTAGCAATTCTTTGCCTTCTAATACTAGAATTTCGTGCTCTCTTTCCTTATGAAAGAATAGGCAGTTAAATCCATAGATATGCTTGTTTATTCACAAAAATTAGCAGGCAAAAGTGCCCCTCAAAACGCTGATTTCTTCTGGAAGATGGAGGTAACAGACGTAGAAAGAGAATTGATAGAAAGTTCCCAGCAGGTGGTGGATATACATGTGTTTGACACCTCTAAACCACTGGTTCCCCATCTCAACGAAAAGGTCCATTAACCCCCATAACAAAATTGATTAAATGATTGGGTTACGCTGAAATTGTTAATTTACTTTCAAAAATTGACTGAATATTGAATATGATCCACATCAATTTAATGAACTACAATACCTTATTCCTTATTTTAATAAAAATAAGTTTATTCAAATGATCTTGTTGTAATTTTTCTCCTTTAATTTTATAATAGGTTATTGAGTATTATATTTAGATGTTTTCATATTTATGTTTCCATATTTAGATATTTCCAAAACTTATAAATCCTAAGTTTGATGCAATTTCATAATGTGATAGTTTTCTATAGACTAGAGGATTTATAAACAAATATATAATGTAATTATTTTGATGGAATAAACAAGAAAACTTATATTGTTTTTCCCCACAGAAAACTTTCATAGAATCACAGCCAGCCTTGTCTAAATTCTCATAATGAGTTACGACAAGGAAGATACAGGCAATATTGACAATGACATGGTAGAAGAAAGCCATGTTCGTAAAATAAAGAAAGATGCCTACTATGTGGCGTCTTTTGATGGTCCCGGGCTGATCATAACGACATTCCAATTAAAAGAGAACGATAAAGACAATAACTATGCCAAGTGGGCAAAAGCTATGCGCTTGGCCTTACGTTCGAAGAAAAAATTGGAATTTGTAGACGGAACAATTCCCATTCCAGAAAATGACCCAAACAAAGAGGAAGCATGGTGGGAAATTGACACTTTGGTGAATTCATGGATTCTCAATACTATTGAGCTCTCTCTCCGATCTTCCCTAAGTTACTCAGAGAGGGCAGATGAATTGTGGACAGATTTAAAGGAAAGATTTTTAGTTCGAAACGGACCACGAAAATATGAAATAAAGGCCGCTATAGCGAACTGTAAACAAGGAGGAGATTCAATAAACGTGTATTATTTGCGTTTGAAGAAATTATGGGATGAGTCAGAAAATAACACTCAACTCCCAACTTCCATCTACACACCATTATTGACAGATTATGAATGAAAGGGAGGAAGAAAAGGTATTTAAATTTTTAATGGGATTGAATAGTGCAATTTATGGCACTGTTCGTTCTCATCTGATTCAACAAGAGCCAATGCCAAAATTAAAAACAATTCTTGCCCAAATTTATAAAGAAGAACAGCATTGAAATCTGGCCAGAATGGACGACCACGGTAGTGACGGCGTCACCTTCGCTGCCGTCACTTTCCACAAATTCCAGACAAATCTACTCCCATTGCCAAATCATGTACATGTTTCGAGTTCTTGCTTTTACCTTGTGGGCTTCCTAGATTGGTGGCCCAAAAATAGCACCACCGTCGGAAATTGAGGAGTCCAATCTGGTAGTCGCATCGGCACAAGAGACAGCGGCGGTCGTGCTCAGTTTGCTAGAGGAACGGGAGGACACGACAAGAACAGAAGTCGGTCTTCTCATGGCTGAGTGTTTGCTGGAAGTCAATCGTGACAGGGATCGTCGCTGTCGCCAGGAGAACGTGAAGAAGATGGCTGGGTCCCTACTACGTCGGTCCGGCGGGAAGGAACGTCTTCGGCCAAAAGCAGCGGCACCAGCCGCACAGATTCCAAGATTACCTTTTCAAATTTAAGTCAAGCACAATGGTCAAATTTGTTGACTATCTTGAACAATTCAAACATTGGTCAAACTAATAAATTATCCGGTAGTGGAAAATTTATGGACTTTTGAGAAATTTAACCCATATTTATCCATATACTGTTGGATTACCTAATAGTGCTAAAGCATCTGCTGTCCAAGAAGGAATAGTTCTTTTAAATTCTAGACTTGAACTTTTTAGTGTGTTTTTTTTCCTGAGTTTAAGTGCAATTTAATTTCTATGGATCAATTGGCACGAGACTCTAAGTGTTTTATCACTTTTTCTGATGATCTTTGTGTTATACAGGACCACACCTCGATGAGGCCGATTAGAATGGATGAGCAGAGGAATGTGATTTTCTTCTACAAGCCGGTGCAACTGTCGTCCTTATATGCATTTTCTAGTGTCAATTTTGATTCAAGTACATTGTGGCATATCCGGTGGGGTCACCCTTCAGATTTTGTGGTGAACAAATTTTTGGGTATTTCTAAAAATTTTTGCACTAGTACTGCACCTTGCAGTGTTTGTTTGTGTGCCAAACAGACACGTGGCTGTTTTCCTTTATGTATAAATAAAGCATCTGAGATTTTTGATTTAATTCATCGTGATTTATGGGGCCCATACAAAACTACATCTACCACCGGAGCTTCCTATTTTCTTACTATACTGGATGATTATTCTAGAGCAGTTTGGATATACCTACTTTCTGAGAAATGCGAAGTCATCTCAATTTCGAAAGATTACTTTGCCATGGTTAATACTCAATTTTATAAGACCGTTAAAGTAGTTCGGAATGACAATGACACTGAATTCGTTTGTCTAAAATCATATTTTTCGGCACATGGAATGCTCCATCAAACTACTATTGCTGGTACCCCTCAACAAAATGGTCGAGTCGAACGCAAGCATCGCCACATCTTAAATGTTGTTCGTGCTTTGCGTTTTCAAGCTAACTTGCCCAAGAAATTTTGGGGCAAATGTATTTTAACGGCAGGGTATCTTATCAATCGCACTCCCTCTTCTTTATTACAAGACAAAACGCCTTATAAGATGCTAAATGGGACACCGCCATCATATTCTCCCATTAAAACCTTTGGGTGCTTGGCTTATGTTCACGATCATGATTTACCCAAGGATAAATTTCGTGCCCGCAGTCGACTTTGTGTTTTTCTTGGATATCCCTTTAATATGAAAGGGTGCCATTTTTATGACTTACAAAATCACAAATTTTTTGTGTCTTGAGATGTGATTTTTTATGAGACAAAATTTCCGCATCAAGAACAATTGGACACTCTATCAAATGTCCCAGATTTTGTGCAATCTTACAATTTTGGAGCACAACTATTGGGCCATCCCGACAGGGGGAGTGTATTTCTTCAGCCCACCAGCCTGGACAACCATCCACCTTCTGGGCTACATGAACCAATCCCAACGCCTGGGCCTCCCTCTTCTGATTTCCACGGCCCAATCGAAGACAACACAGCGCATGCCAGGGCTCCCGTGCATGGGCTCCGCCTCTTGGATTCTCGCGGCCCAGTTGCAGTCAACTAGGACCACTCCAACCCGCGTGCCCTAGTCGAGCAGCACGACCCAGTTGTGGCCAGACCACTCTGACCCACGCGTGCCAGGCATGCAGCCTGATTCTTCCTCTGGCCCAGCTATCTCAAGCCTACCCACATGGCCCCGCGACGCCCCTCCAGCTTGCCCCAGCACGACTGCAGGCTTTCTTCCTAGCCCAGCTCCATCCTTCTTCTCAGCCCATTTGGATGCAGACCCACACATTGATCCAACATTTTCTTCCATGGAGGTCCAACCTGTTGATCAAATTGGAACAAGAAAAAGTACTCGCATTAAAGCTATTCCTGCACGACTTCGAGACTTTGACTGCAATACTATATGGAAATCTTCTATATCCCATTCCTCGATTGCTCCTTCTCTCTCCTTGGCCCTTTCAGGTACGTCCCTTTATCCCATTACACACTTTTCGGATTATGACAAATTTTCTTCTTCCCACTGGCACTTTCTAGCATCTGTTGCCATAGAGTCCGAACCCACCAAATACTCCGATGCCGTTTCTAATCCTAAATGGCATGCTGCAATGCAACAAGAAATTGCTGCTCTCGAGAAGAATGGCACGTGGACTTTCACATCTTTGCCCTTTGGAAAACGCGCCCTTGGATGTAAATGGGTTTTCAGAATCAAATATAAAGAAGATGGCACAATCAAAAAGTATAAAGCCCTCTTGGTGATTCTGGGCAACACACAAAAGGAAGGCATCGATTTTACGGACACTTTTGCATGTGTTGCTAAAATGGTCACTGTTCGAACTCTACTTTCAGTTACCGCCACTCACAACTAGCCTATACATCAGATGGACATCCGTAATGCCTTTCTCCATAGAGATCTACAGGAGGAGGTCTATATGTGCCTTCCCCCCCACCTGGTTTCTGTCCTTCTCTCCCTGGACAAGTATGCAACCTCAAAAAGTCTCTATACGGCCTTCGCCAATCCCTCGATGTTGGTTTTCCAAGCTTACTACAGCTCTCCGTAAGTGCGGTTTTTCTCAGTCCTATGTCAATTATCTCTTTTCAATTATTCCTGCAGTAATATTTTTCTATGTATTCTCATATATGTGGACGACTTATTAATTACTGAAAATTCTCTACCCTCTATTACTAAGTTCAAAGCCTCCTTAGGTGCTTGTTTCCACATGGACTTAGGTCCCCTTAAATGCTTTTTGGGTATTGAAGTTGCATGCAATCCTTCCATATTATTTTTCTGCCAAAGGAAGTACACCTTGGAAATTCTTTCTAAAACAAATTTGTTAGGGGCCAAACCGACCTCTACCCTTATTGAACCAAATCATCAGTTGGCAAAGGTTTCTGGCCCATATTTTTATAAACCGGATTGCTATTGCCGTCTCATCGGCAAGCTGATCTATCTTACTCTTACTCGACCTGAGCTCGCCTATGCTGTGCATACACTTGCTCAATTTATGCACGCCCCTCACTGCGATCATTGGAATACTACCATCTGGATTGTTCGATATCTCAAAGGAAGTCTAGGTCGTGGCATTCTTCTCCAATCTAGTTTTCCTTTTTTACTCACAGCGTACTGTGACTCTGACTGGGCTCCCTGTCCTGTTACTAGCCACTCTATCACTGGATATTTCATCTCTCTCGACGGTTCCCCTATTTCCTAGAAGACAAAGAAACAGTACACTGTTTCTCGTTCTTCTACCGAAGTTGAATACCGATTGATGGCTATGACTTTGTGCGAGTTAAAGTGGCTATGAGGACTTCTTTGTGACCTTCGCGTTCCTTTCACTCATCCCATTCTCGTCCCCTGTGTTACTCAGGTTGCTCTCCATATAGCTGAAGATCTTGTTTTCCACGAGCGGACTAAGCATATTGAAATCGATTGTCACTTTATCCGAGATGCTTTTCAAGATGGTTTTATTTCACCGTCCTACCTCTGCAGCAAGTTGCAGCGTGCGGATATTTTTACTAAGGCTCTTCATCATACACAATTTTATCATTTAGTGCAAGTTGGGCATTATTGAACTCCATGCTCCAACTTGAGAGGGAGTATTGAGTATTATATTTAGATGTTTCCATATTTATGTTTCCATATTTAGATATTTCCAAAACTTATAAATCCTAAGTTTGATGCAATTTCCTAATAGTGGTAGTTTCGTATATACTAGAGGATTCGTAAACAAATATATAATGTAATTATTTTGATGGAATAAACAGGAAAACTTAGATTGTTTTTCCCTACTGGAAGCTTTCATAGGTATATACAAAAATATTTTTCAGCAGGAAAAAGATGTCGCTACTAAGAAATTTTATAGTATTCTAACAAATTCTGACTATGTTGGTAGTATAAATATCACTTTTCACTTTAATTTTTACTAGCAGATTACCAATTGTCGTTTTATTGGTGATATGAAGGACACTTTCACTTTTAATTCCAATGACATATTACCTACAGTGCTAACGTTAGTAATATGAATGTCATTTTCATTTTTAATTCCATTCACTGCTTAATAATTTTTATTTTGTTGGTAATATGCATGGAATTTCATTTTAAATTTTACTAACTCGTTACCAATTGTCTTTCTATTGGTAATATGAATGTCACTGTCACTTCCAATTTTACTAACTCTTTACCAACCATCTAAATTTTCAACTGAATTTATAAGTTAGAAATTTGTTAGTAACTTTTATAAATATTTTAACATACCATAGAACTGAGCAATTTATTCCTGGACTAGAAGGTGCATTGGAGATTTCGTTGGTGATAATTTCTTAACCACTATTTTCCCACAAATTACCAACCGAATACATTTCCAACAAAGGTTGACTATTAGAATTCTAATTGGTAAACTAGTGGGAAATTATTTCCCTCCACTTTATCGATTGATTACCAACAAATAAATACCCAACCATCAAAGATTTGTTGGTGAATCTATTGGTAAGTTTTTTCGTGTCAAATTAGTAACCGATTATCATCTAATTACCAATGATCTATTGGTAATGTATTAAAATTTATTCCTTTTCTAATCAGTTGGTAATTTGTTGATACTCTATTGGAAATTATTAACATAATTATGTTTCTTGGTAACATTCGTAATTTACTATTTTCTAGTAGTGAAATGAGAAAAAAAAAATATATGACCAAATTTGAATAGGATAGATAGTTTTCAGACTAGAATGAGAAAAAAAAAAAAGGATATATTACTAAAATATGACACGATAAATAGTTATTATGGACTAAATTTTTCAATACTCTAGTTTTGTTTAGGTAGAAATTTTAAAATTTCTGAGTTAGAAGAAGAGGAAGGTGGAGAAGAGGGAGGGATATAGGTGAAAAGGAAAAAGAAAACAATAGAAGTCAGCAACAAATACAATCGTGATGCAGGAAGTCGATGGACATGGAGAGGAAGACAACGCATAAGATTTTAGGTGCATTAGGGTTGTTTTTAATTAATTTATGCTTCGGTCCTTTCATATTTACATGATTTAAAATGGACGCATAAAATAAATAATTTAAAATAGGAACTAAGTACAAATTTAATAATATTTGTATTGACTTAAAATACCCTTAATAAAGGTACGGTGCTAATCACATGAGGTCATTCTGTGAATCTTTAAATGTAAAAATAGACGGAAGGTCAATCTTTGTTACTTATTGAAAATTTTTGAGGTAATGAATGTCACTTTTGAAGTTGAAAGGCAACGGTAAATATGAAAAATATGACAATCATGTTCCAATTGATAACCTTGTAATATTCTCTACACATTCTTTTAAAATGTAAAAAACATATCAATCAATATATTACCTTACTTCTACGAGAATTTAAACGATCAACTTCTAAACTTCAATCTCATTTTGACTACTTGATGCTGAAATGCAAACCTAAACATTTTACTCGATCATTAGCCATTACCAAATTCAATACGGAACTGTCTATCGACTCTGAATCAATAATTGAGCTGTAGATATTTTTATACCAATAACAAAACTGTTAGTCAAGGGGTAATCGATTACCAATTCGATAACCGATTAAAAATTAATATTTATTTATTTTTTTGGATAAACTTTAAATTGGTTCCTCAAAATACAACATTGTATCAATTCAGGAATTTGAATTGTAAGATTTTGTAAAAAAAAATCCTTCAAAATATGAAAGTAGTTACGGGTTACTCTGCAAAAGTTTTGATTGAACATTTTTCACATTTCGAATGATGTTTTAGAAACCTTACTGTTTGAGGTCCTCAATTGACACAATGTCATATTTTGAGGGATTAATTTGAGATTTTTCAAAAAATATTGTTGGTGGCAGAGGAACAAAAATATTAAAGATAAATAGCTGTCAGACTAAAATGAGTAAAAAAAATAGGAACAAATTCGAACATGAAAAATAGTTGTCAGAGTAAAATGAGTAAAAAGAAAGATATAGTACTAAATTATGACGGCATAAAAAGTTATGGACTAAAATTTTCAATTACTCTAGTTTTGTTTAGGTAGAAATTCTAAAATTTTTGAGTTATGAATTGAAGAAGATGAAGGAGGAGAAAAGGGAGGGATGTAGGTGAAAAAGGAAAAAGAAAATAATAGAGGTTAGCAACAATGTTGATGCCGGAAGTCGCTGGACGTGGAGAGGAAGACAACACACAAGATCTTAGGTAAATTAGGGTTGTTTCTAATTAATTTATGTTTCAATCCTTCCATATTTACATGATTTTAAATGGATTCTTATAAAATAAATAAAAATTTGATAATATTTGTATTGACTAAAATAAGGCAAGGTGCAAGTCACGTTAAGTGGTTCCGTTAGTCTTTAAATATACTAAAAGTTTGAGGTGAAGTTGAAGGACAAAATTCAAAATTAAAAAAGTTCAAGTTTACCTTGACTTCTAACAAAAAATTATGGGATCCACAAAAATAATTATTCAAACTTATAGGCCAGTTGGGCCTTTGTTCACATATTTTTCTTTTCTCTTCATCCCATGTTCTTATACCCTATAATGAGTTGGACTGAGCCTCACAACCTAAATAGGATGAGCTTATTTTTAATCCAAGATACCAGATGGGTCGGGCTGGTAAACAGCCCAATCTTCTTGTGTCTTCCCAAGTGACTTGGCTGTTGATCTTTTGAAAGAGTCTTCCAAGTATTGGGCTGTTTTGTTTTGAATGATCCTTCCAGATGACTGTTCTGTTTTGAATAAGTCTACCTTAAGAACTCTATAAATACTTCCATCCTTCCTATTCTTGAGATGAGGTGACTAATAACTCTGTGCGAAGCTTATGTTCATTTCCCTTTTCTTCTTCTTCTTCTTCTCTGCAGTTTCTTATTCCTCTGTTACTGCCTGTTCTCTATGAATTCTTATGTTGCTACCGCCGTTAGTTGCCATTCTTGGTTGACTGCGTGCTTGGGCGGTTTGTGAACGAGAGAACCGAGAGTGAGAGATTAGATTGTTATTATGTAAGGCTCTTCCATTGTTCTGAGGGTTTGATTGAGAATATGAATTATACAGCAAAACCCTTGTCCGTCTTTTGCGTCCGAATATCTCTGTTCCCCTCTTTTACACAGAAACCGGCTGTCCATTTTTCTGTGTTGGTAGTCCGATTTTGAAAACGGACGTCCGGTTTTTTAAGTTGGTTGTCCGATTCTTTCTTTTACTGGCAAAACTCGGACGTCCAATTTTTGCCTACTCATTTGATTTTGTCATCCTAGAGTTGATTAATCTAGGTCTTCTAATTTATGTAGCTTAGGTTTTAGGGTCATAGTTTCCCTAAGGTTCTTGTTATTAAGTTAGGAAAGAGTTCTTCCTCTTACTATTAGGTTTATGTTGCTTAGTTCCTCATAGATTCTTTAGTGGAGTGTGTGAATTATAAAATCTTTAATAGAAGTTCTTCAACAAGCACCGCTCCTATGCATTTCTAATGAACATGTAACACATCATGGAGAACATCTCCAATTAAGAAAAACATGTCAAGTTATACCGTTTCAAAACAATAAATAGTTTATGATAAGTTTAGAGATCATATTTATATGGCCCGTAACATCTGAATTAACTTAATAAAATGAGATTTTTGGACTCACTTGCATGCAGATCTAGTGTAAGAGCCTACAAGTATAGTAATAGGAATATACTTAATATTTATGTACCAACCAAATAACCCTATTCCCCAAATATAGAGATCCAACGAAATGACTTAAGATATATATATATATATGTACTTATAATATTTCTTTAAAAAGATAGAAAATCCTATAACCTAAAAAAAAACGAATCAACTCTGAAGAAACTGTTGGAATACGTAGGCAAAAACAAAGTAAAATAAAACTACAGAAATCCACCAACAGGATCTGCACATACTAGAAAAACCGATTGGATAGAAATTACCTCAATGTTTTGATTGTTCGTTGTGGAGGCGCTGCTTTGTACGCTTCGCCCTCTACTGGTATCCACGCGACGAACTCCTCTGCAAGCGATCGGGATGCTAGCCCCTTCTGTGTTCTGAAAACTGTTCAGAACTGATCCTGACTATCTGGTAATCGGTCGTATTTCGGAGAGAGGAGGCGAGATACTATATCGCCGTTCTAGGGTTTAGGGTTTTGTTTTTCTTTAATCAGATAAAGGACGGCCACCAAGAAAAGGTTAATATAACCTTTTATAGCTGTCAATATCCAAACCCTAACTGTCATCTAATGACAGTTTAATTTCGTCCGTCTATTCCTATAATCATCCAACGGTTGGATGAGTAATATTAAGTAATTAATTTCATTTATTCGATTACATAAAATTAATTACTTATTAACCTACCAGAAAATACAATATGGAATCTGATTCCCCTTTTGTATACGTTCAACGAATCTGGACATAATCTAGATTCATTGAACGTGGACATTATGCTCACAAGATCGTCTATGCGTGTGACCCTGTAGGTTCACTTAACGTTGGCAGTGAATGGAAAAATGTCCTAGACATTTATTCACAAAACATAAGCGGCCTCTAGCAAGACATTATGCTTACCCAAGTTAAGTAAATGTAATAATAACCTAGCATCAGATTTAATATTTAGTCCTTTTGTCACACGATATCCTAATTAAGTATAAGGCATGGATCAAGTCATCCTTATAAAACTTAATTAACCATTTACTTGATTACCAGGCAGACTATTCCAACAAATAATATTAATAATACCTTATTAATACTTATTTGAGCATGGCCATGCATATTTTCCAGTCTTCCTTATCAAGGGGTCCATGGATATCTCTCTCTAAAAAGAGAGGGACAAATCCCTTTCACTATCTCTAATATTCAAGCCATGACGAGAAAATAAGCCAACCAATAATCATAATGATCACCTAATTAAAAGTGATGTTTGACTATGTCAAAACATATTTTTCTCCCCATGCAAGAAACATTAGAAACATTAGGTCGAAGGACACCAAATATAAAACTGAGAAGAAATACTTATAACTTAAACCCATGCAATATTTCTTCTTCACTTTGGGTCATGTCCAATACAATATTCTCAATATGTATTTATGAATTGATTTTATATCTCATATTCATGATCAGTAAAACTTGACCATCAATCAACTTCACACTAGTTTACAAGATGTAATATACTAGGGACAAATAAGAATAGTATTTTATTAGCCATAAGGGTTTTACTATCAAGTCACATACTTGATGACCAAGAGCATAAAATACAATTCAAAAATACATGCTTCATAAATCATAAATGTGAGTCAATTGGTCTTAGGGCATATACTAACAGAAACCATGATTAATTATATACTAAAACCCATTTAAAATATTTAAATCCTAAAAGTACAATCATAAACTTACACTATATATAATCTAACTAACAAAAAAAAGAAAAACATGTGAACACTAACCTTAATGTTTTGAAATCCGCCCACCTTGATGTTTTGTATATATATATATATATATAAACTATGGCTGACCAAACTAAGCAACACTAAAAAAATTGGCTTATGGCATATATATATGTATATATATATATATACATACATGGGTGTTAGGCGGTTGGTGACGGAAAAGAAAAGAAAGAAACATATGGTGATGACAGGTGGTGGCTTGAGGTGGTACCAAACTTAATTAGCAAGTTATCTATTATTATTATTATTATTATTATTATTATTATTATTTATTTTTATTTACTACTTTAAAACCTTATATAAGAATGTCAAGTACTTAAATTTTCAAAATACACATACTAGGTATTCTAAAAACATTCCCACTTAAAGGCACTTATAAACTCCACTAATAAAAGCTCGACATAATAAAATTTGACTCTCATTCCTAAGTATCTCCAAAATACTACTAAGTGTCGA
This sequence comes from Catharanthus roseus, assembly GCA_028651295.1. Classification (NCBI taxonomy): domain Eukaryota; kingdom Viridiplantae; phylum Streptophyta; class Magnoliopsida; order Gentianales; family Apocynaceae; genus Catharanthus; species Catharanthus roseus. The sequence goes on from JAPQWS010000016.1 coordinate 12,251,673, forward strand.
AAACACTATACTCCACTAGGTCAGGTCCCAAGCCCTACTTTAATAACGCCTGCAATTTTTAGAGTCATGCTAGGTGCTTACTAGGTGGGGCGTTACAATTGGGGATTGTTTGATCTTTGGATGGTGATGGATTCAATTTTCGATCAATTCTATCGCAATTTGACACATAAATTCATCCTCTTCAAATGAAGATTCTTTCTAAACTTGTTTGGCTCGATTTCGATTAGTATTCACGGAGTTATTGCCGTTCTGGTTACATGGTATCGTCATCCCCTGTTTTTTGAAAAATTATTCTCTTAGTACTCTTTATTTTCTTGTTTAGCTTAGTTTGCTTTAAATTGTTTTGAATTTGGTTTCTAATTCCTTTCTTGTGTGTTCCTACTCTTTGTTTCATGATCAATTATATTTATTGGCTCATTTCCATAGATAAACTCTTTAAAGTTCCTTACATCTCAAGTGTTTGATAAGTTGTTTCTTTGAACTCTTTATGTCTAACTGAGTGTATTGATTGTTCTACTTGCTTGGGTTGATTTTCTTGGTCGTGTTGTCTAAGAGGCTTAAAGAATTTATAGAACCTTGAGAGGAGAGTATTGTAAGAGACTAGTGGGTGAGTTCATCTTCATAAAAGCCTATAAGAGAGCATACACGAGAGAACCGAGTGGTCATCAAAATAGGGAAAACACTTGCGGAGTGATTGTGAGATCCTTTTTGTTGGTTTTATCGACTTTTAACAGGTTTAAGACATTTAAATTAAAAACCTGGAAGATGAGTTTCATCATATGCAACGAGGCAACAAGCCTTGGATGGATTGGAGCAACAACTATCATGCCTAGCAAAGGATGTGGTTGACTTAAAAAGAAAAGAGGAAGTCATTTTGGAGCAAAGTAGTAGAAGAAACCTTGGTGAACATTCAATGCATAATAATCAATGGGCATATGGTAACTTCTCTTCTTATACTTGATCTTATGAGCATAATTCTTATGATTGCTATGAGGGCAATAGATCTAGAGCTAGAAATGGTTATAATGATAAATCTTATAATAGAGTTCCAAGGAATGAAGTTAGAAATGGATGGAATTATGTGAATATGGATGGGAGGTTCCATGAAAGAAGAGGGGATATTGAAAAATACAATGATAATTATGAACATTATGAGCATAGCTATAGTAGTAAGAACATGTATAATGAGCATAATGATAGTTATAACTATGGAGGGTGTAGTTGTAGAAGTAGTTCTCAAACTTTGGGAACTACATCAAGACCTCTTAGTTACAACAATTTTAAATTACCTCTTTTGTGGGGCACTTTTGGTCCTTCTGATTATGAAGTATGGGACAAAAAGTGGAATCATTGTTCTATTTCTATGGTGTAAGAGAAGAAGAGAAGTGTCCATTGGTGCTAAATTTCTCTCTTATGAGGTCAATGTTTGGTGGGATTTGGAGTTGAAAACTGTGAAGGACAAAGACAAGGTCAACCGAAGGTTAAATTCATGGAGTTATGGAAGAGACATCCAAAGAGGAACCTTGTTGTATTATGAACGAGAAGAGCATTGAAATGAAAGAAAAAGAAAGAGTGGAAGAAAAAGAGATATTAGTTAAGAGATTATGTATCTTTGATTATAACTCTATCCTTTCAAAAAAGAGTAAACATTTAGAATGTTCAACAGAGAAAAAGAAAATGATCTTTAAAAAAGTGGGAGAGTAAAAGAAAATGAGTGCTTCATTGAAAAACAAGATAGTGAAAAACAAGAGCAAAGAAAAAAGGAGATAGTTGTACTTGAAAAGAGTAAGGAAATGAATTTCTACGCTAATATAACTAACTCTTTCTTTGCTAATGAATTCTTATGTGTGCAGAATTTTGAAGATTCAAGCAAGAATGTAGGAGGAAAGGTTGCTTACAAGTCCATTAAGACCATAAACTTTTTTCCCTTCTAATTCCTACTTGAGCTTTAAGATTTATTTTAAGGAAATTAAGTTGTTTTCACTTATTTTTATGGAAAATGGATTTCAATTTTACTTTTTCAACTCTCTGAACTTTGTTAGAAAAGAAACAATTCATAGATTTTAATTCCATTTCTTATGTAATCCCTAGAGATGATGAATGTCATTTCAATATTGCTAATTATGCTTCTTGTGTGCTAGAAGTTGAAGACAAAGGAAGGAGCATGGACAAAGAGCTTGGAACTATTCTTGAATAATTACCAGTAAGCTTATCTCCTACCTCTTCTCTCATATATTATGAAGTTTCGTTTAAGAAATTAAAGTCGTTCCTAGAGTTTTATCTTTCTCATGTGAGCATAATTGGAGACCTTTGTGCTATTTCTTTTGGTGGTGGTTTCTTTCTTGTTGTGCCTTATGTGTCTAAATGTATTTCTTCTCATACTTCCCTTGAGGATCAATTGATGAGTAGTGGTGTTAAATTTTATCCTTCTTGTTATGGCTTTGGTATGTTAGATGATACTTCCATTGTTGATCCTAACATTGTTGGTTTTGAGCTTAATTCGCTTTAGATGATATTCTACATAATAATTGTTTAGGAAAGTTTGTTGAGAATAGTGATTATTTGTTAACTTTCCTTGATACTTTTGTGGAGAAACATAATGATTTCATTTTCTTAAACCTTATGCTCTTTTTGAGTGGTCAAGTTGAGTTTTCTTGCAATGAATTTGAGCTCTTAAATGTTATTGAATCATTGAACTTGTTGTTTGAAAACACATTTTGAATTCTATCATTTGCATTTTAAAGATTTCTAGTTGAAGGATTTTGAAAACCAAATGGGAGCATATTTTGAGATGTTCAGATTTAATCCTTTGGCATTTGAAAAATCTATTTTGAGAGAAGAAAGATTTGAACAAGTTTTCAAAGATTTTGTTGTTGAGCATCTTTATTACCATATACCTTTCAAGGAATGGTTTTCAAAGTTCTTCATTTCATTTGCTAGTCTTCAAAAGAATTCTTGTGCATTAAACTTGAAACATGAATTTTAAGCTACATTTTTTTATCATCTACTTTTCTAACGAGTTCTTTGATAAAATTGTTGTCAAATAGAAATGTACACCATCTTGGGATTTTGGAAATTTTATGTCTACTTTTCCTCATCACAATTTTGAAGTGTTTGAATTTATGACATATAAAGTCTATTCATCATTTCCAAATGCTTTTGATTCCATTTTCAAGGTGCATTTTCATTACCACCATCCTCTTAAAGATAGGCATCCACAAATTATAAAAGCAAGTTTCCATGAACTTCAAGGGTTTGGAAGTTCCTTATTCTACCATTTTCCTTCAAAAGAGTGTTTAGAGAAATGAATTTTTGGCATGAAGTTTGACAAATCTTGGGATTTTAGAAACTTTGCATCTATGCCCCCTTGTCTTGAATGTGAAATTGAAGAGCTTGTAGAATATAAAGTCTTCTATTTGTTCTCAAACTCTTTTGACTTCATTTGGAAAGTCCATTTTGCATATCATCATCCTTTTAAGGAAGAAGTGTTTCAAGCTCTTAAATTTTTGGAATTATTCCTTGGATTTGAAAAGAACACAAGCTTCATTTATCATTTGCCTTTTAAAGATGTTGATATCAATCTTTTCTTTGACGAATTATCAAGAAAATTGTTCCTTAAACGCTTCATTTTTTAAAGTTCTTTTCTAAAACTTTTCAAGGAACACTTCTTATATTGGAAACTTGAACCTCTAAAACACTTTATGTTCTTCATTTTGAAAGATTTAGAAAATTTGAGTTTCCAATTTCATCGTTCTTTTGAGAACTTTATGGAAAGTGTTGTTAATATGCTTGATTTACAAGATGTCTATATTTTCACTAATGCTTTCATTAGAAGAAGTCTTATAATCCTTGAATTTCTCTTGCATAGTCCTTACTTAAGCCATCTTTTCTTGAACTTCTTTGACTCTAACTCTTTTGCTTATCATAGACTATTTAAAGAAGTTCTAGATTCCTCGCTCATTCTACTGTTTAGATGGCATTGGGATTTAATTGCTTAAATCTTAGCAATTTTTATATTGTTGACATCCATTATAATGTTGCCCACCTTGTTGATATTTGAAGGAATGGATTCGAGGATTAATCTTTTTTTAAGAAAGGGGCTATAATATGAATTCAACAAAGGATTGTTCAATAATTTGATTAGGAGTAACTAGAAGATTGAAGACATCATGGATGAAGCTTCAATTGAGGAATTCCTTGTTTAATTGGAAGGCTTGGAAGACTACAAGACTTCCAAGACATATAAATTCATATGAAGCTCATCGAAACCAAACTAGAAGCTCCCGGCAATCGAAGAAGATGAAATAAGCAAGAAGGGAAGAAAACATAGCTTACTGGCGACGGTAGGTTCCCACCCTACCATCCCCGGTAGCCCTCTGGACAAAAGGAATATTGAGGAGACTACCAATCGGCGACGGTAGGCTCCCACTCTATTCCCGGTAGTTCTCAAGACAAGAAGAGGATTCTGAAGAAATTATTTCAATATTAGTTAAAATTAATTAGTTTTTAGTTAATTATTGGTTTCTTTATTTCTAACTTATAAGTAACTTTTATTAGAAGCCTAATAAGGTACTTTTAATACTTATTAGGTTTTAGAAAGAGGAGTAGGTTTTCTCTATAAATACCTACTTATGCCTCCTCTTGTAAACAACTTTGATGAGTATTGATGAAATTGAGAGTTTTCTCTAATGGTTAATAGGGTTCTTCAACCCATCTTTGTTAGGTCCTAAAGGTTTACTTCCTTAGTGTTGAGTAATTGATTACTTATATTGATGAATCTATGGAATTCAATTGATCATTTTTCAAGTCCTTCTTTGGTTGATTCTAGGAGTTCTTGTTTCTAGAGTTGATTAATCTAGGTCTTTTAATTTGTGTAGCTTGAGTTTTAGGGCCATAGTTTCCGTAAGGTTCTTGTTATCAAGATGGGAAAGAGTTCTTCCTCTGACTATTAGATTTATGTTGCTTAGGTCATCATAGGTTCTTCAGTGGAGTGTTTGAATTATAAAATCTTCAATAGAAGTTCTTCAACAAGGAGGTGATCTTTGGATGGAGATGGATTCCATTTGCAATCAAATTGGGGATTCACATCAACTTTGAACTCTAAGACTCCTAGATTTAGGCTATTTATATTTACTAGTTTTTAGCTATTAGGGAATCCATTCATTAAGTACTTTTCTTATTTTCAAACTATCAAGGAAGACAGCGAAGGAGAAGAAGACGAAGAACACAAAGTAAAGTTCGAGGCTTGTTTTCTTTACTTTTCTCTTACTTTGTAAATCAAAAATATTCTTCGAGAAGTTTCTTTCTTTTATGGCTTTTAGGGACTAAAACTCTTTTAACTATGGCTAATGCAAAAGATGATGTGTTCTTATTTGATGTGATTGTGTGAATTTTCTCACTGTATCGATATTCCTTAGAATTAATTCTTATTGCTTGATCTTAATGTTTGTCATTGGTGGGCCATCTCTTGAATGATCTAATACTTGGTTTTGAGACATAGCAGAGATAAATCGAGTGGGAACTAAGTCATAAGAACATCTAGTAAAATTGGTAAGGGAGTGTAGCAATTTCTAGGTGCAGTTCATGTGAGTAATTGATTTGAAAATTTTGTAAAAACTCGGAGTTCCACAGAGTGTAATGTGTTTTTAGTTAACTAATCTACATAGAGAAATAGTAGGTTATTAATTAAATATAGGGTCTATGTGCCGAGAGATTGGGCTTAGTTCTAATTAAGGAAATTATGTCATTAACTGTGAGGATAAAATTGGTTTAGTAAGAAAACATACATAGTTGCATTAGTAGAACACCAGTCGAAGCATTAGCCCTTGTTAAGGTTCACCCATTAATTGTTACTACATAATTTGTTCGCTTTAAGTAATTGTAACACAAATTTTTGTCGGTATGGATTAGAAAGAATAGCATTAGCGGTAAATTTAATGCAAGTCCTTGTGGGATTGACCTTGATATATTACAATTGAGCTAGTATACTTGCTAGATTGGTTTTAGTGCATCACCCTACAAGTGTTAAAGACTAAAATGTCCATCTATGTTTGCTCCTATATTATTAAGTATAGGATAAAGTTTGTCATCTTTCCTCAATGACATCTGTCATTCTTACACCTCTAGTCCGATAATCTAAGCTCTATTATGTTTTTTCTTTCTCATGGAGCGGCCCTTAAGTAAATATCAGAGTCTTATATGCCAAGGCCTCAGATTCTAGATTATTACGCACAACCACAAGGGGGTGATATAGAAGCAAATGTATCTATCTTAACTAACTAACTAACTAACTAACTAACTAACTAACTAACTATGTTCATCTACCCAACATACAAAGTACATCGGTCTCATGAGTAGAGACCTTCACCCATTGTATGTCTAAGTAGACAACACATAGCTTCGTTTTGGAATAGTATTATATTCTTTCCATATTGGAATATAATATATACTTTCCTTTCTAGTATTTAGCATGTGTTTTCCATAATTATATTTTAGCATATGACCTTGTATATTTTCTTTCCCTAGATTAAGCTAATTAGCTAGGAATATGGTAGTATCTCTTATTACACGATTATATATACGGTAAGTTAGGATCTCTTGTAAACTGTGTATATGTATATATAGTTGAAAAAAATACATGAAAAAGCAAGCTTTGTTGCTTAATCTTAATACCTTGATATTCTTAACACTTCACTAGACCACCAACTCATATAAAATGCCATAGAGCATTAACTCACGGCCACACTGTAGTATGTGAAGACTTTAGTTTCTTTTCTTTATAGTATGTTTATAGAAACTAACATCACATTGTTCAGCTCTATATACTCAAAGTAGAGAAAAACACTCATTGACCTAAGGTAAATCATCTCATTTAGGAAACTATTATGCAATGACCTTTAATTGATATGCCCAACTCCATCAAACTTTCAAGAACAAAACATTAACTTTTTCTTGCTTTGTAACTTAAATGACCCTAGTTTTCACCTTATTGTGAGGTACGAATCATTATGTGGACTATCTCTTTAAGTTACTTGGACCTTAAATGAGTTAAATGTGCATTCCAAACTAAAAAAATCGATTTAACGAATAAATCACGAAGAATTTTTCTTTCTAACTTTTCTAGAATTCTATTAAGTATTATTCTTGTTGTTTTCACCGTACTTATAAATATTTGTGAGGTGTGAGAATACTCTAGAAAACCATTTGTAAGTGATTTTCTTTTATTATGATAAAAGTAGGAGACACATAGGACATGAACCAGACGTCCAATAGACGAACCAAGAACAAGGCAAAATTTCGTTATCGGATCTAATTCCTATAATGCAAAAGCCGCAAAACTCTAATGGTATATATTCTGAACACTCCCATATTTGTTTCTTGTGTTTTTGCTAGCGCTACCAATTCCTTCAACCATGGATGGATTTAGATGAGCTAGGGGCACATGCTCCCATAGACCCCCTCCAAATCCCACTAAATATATATATATATATATATATTATAAACAGATGAACTCATATATAATTAATTGATAAAAAATATAATAGTTATGAAAATTCATTATTGATATTATTGTTTCTTAAAGGAACTTATTACTGTTATGTAGATGTGTTTTAAATTTTTCAACAGAAATTTTATATATGCGATTCTAATATACACGTATTAAAACTAATATGATCGGTGATGGTCTATATACATATTTTTAATATCTTTATATGATTTTTTACTATTATATAATAGTTTCATTAATTTAATACATTCATACATTTCTTTCTCTTTTTTTTTATTTACATTAATATATTTTCTAAATTTAATATTTTTGTTATATTTTTATTTTATTGGGTTTCAAAACATTTTAGTATCTATGTAAAGAAGAAAATAAATATCTTCAAATATTCCTCTTATTTATCGTTTAAAGAAAAATTTTGATTTAAAGAATCTTCTTATTATATCCTTATTGTTTGGTATTTTATTTTAAATTTATATTTATTCCTTAATATTAATATTATATCATTATGTAATTATTCAATTTTAATTTTTTAAGTAATGATGATTGAATAATGAATATTCTTTGTTTTGAAAGAATTTGCTATTTCATATGGTGGCCTACTAAATCTTTTATTGTGGAATTCTTAGTATCTAGAATAGGGTTGTAAACGGGTCCAGACCTACCCCAAGACTTAGACCCGTACCCTTATAGTGAAATTTGGATTCAAATCCGGACCTATACCCTCCAGGGTATAAAATTTCTAGACTAAGACCCGACCCTCCAAGGTCCAGGATAGGGTCTGGATATACCCGTATCCGTATGACAGTTTTCTATTTTTTTCCCTGTTAAACAAAAATATATAAAACAATGTATAGTTTTGCCGATGCTCTTGAGGTATATTCATCATCATTAATCCCCCAAGAAATTTTATTTATGATATCAATTAAACGTTTTATTTTTGCTAAATATCAATTAATATTTTTAAGTTGTTTACTAATTTGGACAAGATAACCTTATAATAAACACTACAGTGTCTAATGTACAAGAAAAAATAACCAGTATAGACAAGATAACCCGTGTCTAATGTACAAGAAAAAATAACCATTTGTAGAGCAAAGTTTACTCTAGTCTCAGCAGAACACAAAAACTGCAAAAGCTCATAAAACTGCAGAGCAAAGTTTCAGCTGCAAAAACTGCAGAGCAAAGTTTGAGCTACAAAAACTCATTTAGCAAAAACTGAACATAAAAACAGAAACACTCTCAAGTCTCAACAGAACACAAACCAGAAACAGACGGTGACAAAAGAAACACTCTAAAACACAGACGACAGAGCAGAGCAGCAAAACAGAAGAAAGCAGAGTAGCGCAAAACAGAAACGTAAACTGAGAGCAGAGATTACCTGAGAAGATGGAAGAATAGAAACCGAGAGTAGATGCCGGTACGGTGCAGACAGACGGCGGCGGAAGCTGGAGCTGTTCCTAAGCAGGTGAAGAAGAAGCTTAAAGGTGAGATACTGAGAGTGAGGTGAGAAGCAACATAAGCAAGTCAGCAACTGAAACAGACGGAGACGGCGGCAGCGGTAGCGGTAGAAGATGAGCTGAAGCAGGTGACAGTGAGAGGAGAGAGTCTGAGAGAGTTAGGTGCGCGGGACTGGGTCTGGGGACTGGGAGAGTGAAGCTGAAGATGAGTGATGTGAATAATATACGGCGACGATGGTGATGGATGAAGCTGAAGAAGAAAATGAGTGATGTGAGCTGTGAGGGGAGAGAGCTTAAATGAGTGAGATGAGTGAGAGTGTAGTCAATGTAGTGTGCAGTAGGTAGGGCTAAAGAGTAAAGATAATATATTAAAAAAATTATAAATTATATATAATATAATATAATATAATATAATATAATATAATATAATATAATATATATAAATAATATAATATATATAAATTATATTATTATTTTATTTATACGGGTATACGAGTGTGGGAATTATCATACCCTACCCAGACCCATATAGCAATATAAATACGGGCACAGGTATGGGTACGGGTCTGCGGGTATAAAATTTAAGCCTTACCTGCTAAAAACAGGTATAGACCCGTGCGGGTACAGATAATACTCGCTCTGTTTACAACCCTAGTACCTTTAGCCTCCCTATTCCTGAATTTCCTAATTAAATTATATCTTCTCTCATCTCAATTATATTCATTTTCTTGCCATCATAAAATTTGTTTGAGAAAAATCCTTCTTAAAAGAATTTAGCAGGTGTATAATAAAAAGATAAAAAATAAAAGAGAAAAACATAGACCAAAGAGTTTATGTAATTCGATTTAAAGCCTATGTCTACAAGCGAAGATAAAAGAACTTTACTAAATGGAAATAGATTACAAAAGTGAGCAAAATCACACACCAACCAACAACATCAATGGCTCTCAGCTCACTCTATCAAAAGCCAACAATACAAACGGCTCTTTAAACTTCTCAAAAGCCTATAACATAAATGGCTTCACAAAACTCTCTCTAACCTTCACACATCTACAAATGATTATTTATAGATAAGAAAACTATCATGTGACCAAGAAATTAGGCCACTTCATGAAGTACTGAAAGTAAGGGAGAAGTAGTAATCATGGGAGGGTAGTGATAAAAAAAATATTTGCCTTAAAGCAAGCTTCCAAAAAGATCATGGCTACTCCACTATGTTAATAGTCAATTCCATGAGACCGTTATCTTGATTATGGCCAATTTCAAGGTACTACTAATAAATCTCCACCTTGACTTAAAGTTTAAAATCATCTTCACCAAAGCCCTCGGAGGGGCTATTCAAATTCTGCCAATGTTATGTAAGTCCAAGCAATGCTTGACTTGGAAACAGCATGACCAAACATTTAATGATCACAAAACTCCAATTTTTAAGTAGTTTGATCACATAAAAGTCTTATTTTGCTTAATACTGCAAGCACCTTTTTGGTCTTATGGTCTAATCTCATATGACAAAATTTTGTAAGATCAGAATGTTGGAATCCGTAGGCAAAAACAAAGTAAAATAAAACTACGGAAATCCACCAACAGGATCTGCACATACTAGAAAAACCGATTGGATAGAAATTACCTCAATGTTTTTTATTGTTCGTTGTGGAGGCGCTGCTTTGTATGCTTCGCCCTCTACTGGTATCCACGCGACGAACTCCTCTGCAAGCGATCGGGATGCTAGCCCCTTCTGTGTTCTGAAAACTGTTCAGAACTGATCCTGACTATCTGGTAATCGGTCGTTTTTCGGAGAGAGGAGGCTAGATACTATATCGCCGTTCTAGGGTTTAGGGTTTTGTTTTTCTTTAATGAGATAAAGGACGGCTAACAAGAAAAGGTTAACATAACCTTTTATAGTCTATCAATATCAAAACCCTAACTGTCATCTAATGACGATTCAATCTCGTCCGTCTATTCCTATAATCATCCAACGGTTAGATGAGTAATATTAAGTAATTAATTTCATTTATTCGATTAAATAAAATTAATTACTTATTAACCTACCGAAAAATACAATATGGAATCCGATTCCCCCTTTTTGTATACGTTCAACGAATCTGGACACAATCTAGATTCATTGAACGTGGACATTATGCTCACAAGATCGTCTATGCGTGTGACCATGTAGGGTTCACTTAACGTTGGCGAGTGAATAAAAAAAATGTCCTAGACATTTATTCACAAAACATAAGTGGCCTCTAGCAAGACATTATGCTTATCCAAGTTAAGTAAATGTAATAATAACCTAGCATCAGATTTAATATTTAGTCCTTTGTCACACGATATCCTAATTAAGTATAAGGCATGGATCAAGTCATCCTTATAAAACTTAATTAACCATTTACTTGATCACCAGGCAGACTGTTCCAATAAATAATATTAATAACACCTTATTAATACTTATTTGAGCATGGCCATGCATATTTTCCAGTCTTCCTTATCAAGGGGCCCATGGATATCTCTCTCTAAAAGGAGAGGGACAAATCCCTTTCACTATCTCCAATATTCAAGCCATGACGAGAAAATAAGCCAACCAATAATCATAATGATCACCTAATTAAAAGTGATGTTTGACTATGTCAAAACATATTTTTCTCCCCATGCAAGAAACATTAGAAACATTAGGTCGAAGGACACCAAATATAAAAGCGAGAAGAAATACTTATAACTTAAACCCATGCAATATTTCTTCTTCACTTTGGGTCATGTCCAATACAATATTCTCAATATGTATTTATGAATTGATTTTATATCTCATATTCATGATCGGTAAAACTTGACCATCAATCAACTTCACACTAGTTTACAAGATGTAATAAACTAGGGACAAATAAGAATAGTATTTTATTAGCTATAAGGGTTTTACTATCAAGTCACATACTTGATGACCAAGAGCATAAAATACAATTAAAAAAATACATGCTTCATAAATCATAAATGTGAGTCGATTGGTCTTAGGGCATATACTAACAATCTCCCACTTGCCCTATCACCAATTTGACATGACTCTCAAACCCATTGACCTAGTATGACTCTCATGCTTAAGTTGTGGGAGTGGCTTTGTCAATGGATCTGCGACATTGTCATTGGTGTCTACTTTGCAAATTTTAACATCTCCACGCTCAATAATTTCTCGAATGAGATGGAAACGCCCTGAGAATATGTTTGGATCGTTGATGAGATCTAGGTTCCTTAGCTTGTGCAATGGCTCTGTATTATCACAATATAGGTCCACTTTGGGTTCACAATGCTAGGAATTACACCTAGTTACGTGATGAACTTTACGATCCAAAGCTGCCTCCTTGGGCTGCATCGAAGCGGCCACATACTCGACCTCCGTAGTAGAATCGGCCACGGTATCTTGCTTTGAACTCTTCCAGCTCACGACACCTCCATTCAAACAAAACACAAATCCAGTTGCGATCTAAAATCATCTACATCGATCCCGAAAGCTAGCATCAGTGTAACCATTTACAACAAGCTCTCCTTCCCGACCTCAGTAGATCAAAAACATCTCTTTAGTCCTTCTTAAGTACTTGAGAATGTTTTTTTACTGCAGTCCAATGCGGTTCACTAGGATTTGACTGGAATCTGCTAGTCATGCTTAATGCATACGAGACATCTGGGCGAGTGCATAACATGGCGTACATGATAGATCCAATTGCGGAAGCATAAGGAATCTTACTCATGCGTTACGTATCTTCCCTTGTGGTAGGACTTTGAGACTTACTGAGTTTAACGCCATGTGACATTGGCAAGAATCCTCTCTTAGAATCTTGCATACTTGAACTTTTTCGATACCTTGTCAATATATCCACTCGACTTAGGCCAATAAGCTTTTTAGATCTATCTCGATAGATCCTAATGCCTAGAATATAGGGCTGCTTCGCCTAAATCTTTCATTGAAAAACACTTCCCCAACCAAGTTTTTACACTTTGCAAAGTGGGGATGTCATTCCCAATTAACAAGATGTCATCGACATAGAGTACTAAGAAGACTACTGCATTTTCTGTAACCCTTTTGTAGACACAAGGTTCATCATCATTCTTGATGAAATTGAATTCTTTAATTGCTTCATCGAAACGAAGATTCCAACTTCGAGATGCTTGCTTCAAGCCATAAATGGATCTTTGAAGTTTACACACTTTACTAGAATTCGAAGGATGAATAAAACCTTCAGGTTGTGTCATATACACATCCTCCAGTAGATTTCCATTAAGAAAAGCAGTTTTAACATCCATTTGCCATATTTCATAATCATAATATCTTTGCAATGGCAAGTAGAATTCTAATTGACTTAAGCATTACAAGCTGGAGAAAAGGTTTCATCATAGTCTATACCATGAGTTTGTCTATACCCTTTTGCTACCAATCGTGCTTTGTAAGTGTGCACATTGCCATCCATGTCGGTTTTCTTTTTTGAAAACCCATTTTACACCCTATGGTCTTGCAACCTTCGGGTGGATCAATCAAAGTCCAAACTTGATTATCATGCATGGATTGTATTTCTGATTTCATAGCCTCTAGCCATTTGCTAGATTCAGGACTATGAATAGCATCTTGGTAGGAATTAGGTTCACCTTGATCAATAAGATCAATATTATGATCCTCAGTCACCAGAAATCCATATCTCTGTGGTATCTGAGAAATCCTACTAGACCTTCTTGGCCCTTGTGTCAAAGGTTCAGGCTCAGTATGAATACGTGAGTCCAACTGAGTATCCATACTCGGTCGAAATGGTCTGCGTTGTCCTTGAGCTTCTTCAAGATGGATTCTACTCCCACTGACTCTTTTGGAAACGAATTCCCTTTCAAGGAAAATTCCGTTCCGAGCAACAAACACTTTGTTTTCAGATGGAAGATAAAAGTAGTATCCTTTAGTTTCCTTAGGATATCCCACAAACAGACACTTATCAGATTTGGGTGCTAGTTTTTCGGATAATGATCGCTTCACATAAGCATCACATCCCCCAAATTTTGAGAAATGCTAAACTAGGTTGTTTCCAGGTCCATATCTCATATGGTGTTTTACGAATAGACTTTAGATGGAACTCTATTTAATATGAATGCGGCGGTTTCTAGAGCATAACCCCCGAAAAAGAAATTGGAAGATCTGTTTGACTCATCATAGATCGAACCATATCCAATAGAGTTCGATTTACGCGTTCGGACACACCATTCCATTGTGGTGTTCTGGTGGAGTTAATTGTGATAATATCCCACAATTTTTTTAGATGTTCGTCAAACTCTTGGCCCAAGTATTCACCACCTCGATACGATCGAAGTAATTTGATACTCCTTCCAAGTTGATTACGTACTTCATTTTGAAATTCCTTAAACTTTTGAAAGGAATCGGATTTATGTTTCATTAGATAGACATAACCATATCTCTTGAAATCATCCGTGAATGTAATGAAATACGAAAACCTCCTCCGGCTTGTGTGTTCATTGGCCCACATACATCGGTATGTATAAGTTCCAATAAATCGGTAGCCCTTTCACTTTGCCACTGTAAATGGACTTTTAGTCATTTTTCCCAATAAACAAGAATCACATTTTTCATAAGACTCAAGGTCGAATGAAGATAGAAGTCCATCTTGATGGAGTTTTGATATGCGTTTCTCATTTATATGGCCCAAACGACAATGCCGAAGTAAGTTTGATTTAAATCATTAGATTTAAATTTCTTTGTATTTATGTTATAGATGGGCTTACTAATGGAATCATGTAGGTTAAGAATGTAAAGTCCATTACATAAAGAGGCATCCCCATAGAAAATACCATTTTTATAAATAGAACTTTTACCATTCTTAGTATTAAACTCAAAACCATCAATATCCAAACAAGAAAGCTGAAATGATATTCCTACTCATAGCGGGGAACATAATAACAATCTTTAAGTTCAATTATAAGCCCGGTAGGCAAAAGTAAATCAAATGTCCCTACGACTACGGCGGCAACTTTTGCTCCATTTGCAACTCGTAGGTCCACCTCTCCCTTTGCCAAAGATCTACTCCTTTTGAGTCCCCTGCACATTTACACAAATGTGAGCTCCACATCCGGTATCTAATACCCATGAAGTAGGAGTAGACATATTAATTTCTATAACGAAAATACCCAGGCGGCGGTCTCACTAGCCTTTTGCTTCTTCTTTTCTTCCAAGTAGAGCTTGCAATTCCTCTTCCAATGACCGGGTTCATTGCGGTGGAAGCAAGTCCCTTCCTTTGGTGGTTTAACCTTGGGCTTGGGCTTACGCTTGCCTTTACCCTTTTTGGCCATATCCTTTCCCTTTCCCTTTCCCTTGTTCTTCTTGAGCGCCCCTTCGAACCATCGGAACATTGGGAGTAGACTTCCTAATGTTTTGTTCGGCTGCTTGAGCATCCCGTGCAATTCATTTATGGACTTTTCCATATTATGCATATTGAAGTTCATGACAAAGCTGATCATAGTCGGAGGTCAAAGAGGCCAAGATCATATCGGTAGCCAAGTCATGACTTACGGGTGCTCCAAGTTTTTCAAGGCTGATCAAAATACCCTTTCATCTTAAGGACATGAGCACTAAGCGAAGTGCCGGGGGTCATTTTGCAGCTGTTCAACGCCTTAGTGGTAAGATATCTCTCTTGACGTGCCTGCTCTTGGAACATTTCCTTGAGTCTGTTTTATCATCTCATAAGCCTCAACTTCCTCGAATTGCTTTTGCAACTCGGGATTCCATCGTAGCCAACATGAGACATGTCACATCGTTAGAATCATCCTTGTGCTTACTATAAGCATCCTTTTCGACTCTAGTGGCATTGTTAGGCTGGTTGATTAGGGATAGGGTTCTCAAGTACATATAGCCTTTTTTTCTTGTTTAAGGACAATCCTTAAATTTCGTGCCCAATCAAGAAAGTTAGTCCCACTAAGCTTATTCTTTTCAAGCACGGATCGCAATGATGTGTTTGAATTGTTTGAGGCCATTATCTACATAGAATTTGCAAAGTAAAATTAAATCAAATGAAGCATTAAATTTTCCCTGAAATATTCAACACTTGATATAAATCATGGGTATAAAAATTCATTTTATTCTAATCATAAGTAAGCTTTGGCTTAACACCCATAATTAGATAAAAAATGTATTAATGGGATTTACATCTACATGTACCGGCAAAATCCCATATGATGTCCTAGGCTCAAAACCGTTTTGATAGCCTAGTTAAGCCAAACCATTCCAAGCATATGGAAATCACCATTTTCCATCTTCCCCTACTTAGGTAACCATTTATCTCTTGCTTTGGCAATGAGACAAAATGATGATCCAAGCATGGAGAAGTGCTTATGATCATGGAAGACATTTTACGACTTAATTTATTTTACATGGTTTCAAAAACCTTCTTCCTTTTATTTGTATATAATTTCACAAAACATATATAAAAAATAAAAGGAAATAAACTAAACATCTCATGCATAATATATATACATCAAATAAAACGTGTCATAGCATGGCCCCCGATCCTATATTGACTTCCACGAGCCTCATGGAAGTCAAAGGTCAATCTAGGTAAGTCTTCATCTCCATGAGCTTGCCTCCAATGTCTTGGCCTTCTAATCTTGTTACATAGGACAGAAAATATACATAGGAATAGGAAATAAAATTAACCTATTCTAGTAAAAGCTTGATAATATTACATCAACGAAAACAACGACACGCAGGCCGTATTTAAAAACATACAACCCATTAACAAAATAAGCCAATCAATCACAAGAGGTAAAGGGCCATGCTATGCACCATGCATCTAAAGATAGGAAGAAACATGCAAAGAAACAACAAAGGGGGTTCAGGGGCGTAGCCCCATAGCAATGGCGGTCCCGGAAAGAAAAAGCGATTTTTTCTTTCTAACTCATTGAATGAGTTATTGCCGTCATAAACCCTAAAATCATGCCGCCAGAAATTTTGTTTAACAGTTAAGCATTAAATCATGTGATTCTGCATATTTGTTTAACAATTAAATTGCACAGATTACGATCTGTACACCAAACAATTTAGCGATAACAATATTACGTTTAATTAATCGTATTAATAAGTAAAACGAGAATATGATATATGCGAATCTTATAATTCAATTTACTCGATTATTACACTAATCGAAACCTTACTATAAGGCCGATTGAAAACAACATATGTAATCAAAGCGGTATGAGATAAAATCGAGTAAAAACCGGTATGTGCGTGGCTCCGATACCACTTTGTTGGAATCAGTGAGGCAAAAACAAAGTAAAATAAAACTACGGAAATCCACCAACGGGATCTGCACATACTAGAAAAACCGATTGGATAGAAATTACCTCAATGTTTTTTATTGTTCGTTGTGGAGGCGTCTGCTTTGTATGCTTCGCCCTCTCTTGGTATCCACGCGACGAACTCCTCTGCAAGCGATCGGGATGCTAGCCCCCTTTCGTGTTCAAAAGCTGTTCATAGCGATCCCGACTATCCGGTAATCGGTCGTTTTTTCGGAGAGAGGAGGCTAGATACTATATCGCCGTTCTAGGGTTTAGGGTTTTGTTTTTCTTTAATGAGATAAAGGACGGCTAACAAGAAAAGGTTAACATAACCTTTTATAGCTGTCAATATCAAAACCCTAACTTGTCATCTAATGACGAGTTCAATCTCGTCCGTCTATTCCTATAATCATCCAACGGTTAGATGAGTAATATTAAGTAATTAATTTCATTTATTCGATTAAATAAAATTAATTACTTATTAACCTACTGAAAAATACAATATGGAATCGATTCCCCTTTTGTATACGTTCAACGAATCTGGACACAATCTAGATTCATTGAACGTGGACATTATGCTCACAAGATCGTCTATGCGTGTGACCTAGTAGGTTCACTTAACGTTGGCAGTGAATAAAAAAATGTCCTAGACATTTATTCACAAAACATAAGTGGCCTCTAGCAAGACATTATGCTTACCCAAGTTAAGTAAATGTAATAATAACCTAGCATCAGATTTAATATTTAGTCCTTTGTCACACGATATCCTAATTAAGTATAAGGCATGGATCAAGTCATCCTTATAAAACTTAATTAACCATTTACTTGATCACCAGGCAGACTGTTCCAATAAATAATATTAATAACACCTTATTAATACTTATTTGAGCATGGCCATGCATATTTTCCAGTCTTCCTTATCAAGGGGCCCATGGATATCTCTCTCTAAAAGGAGAGGGACAAATCCCTTTCACTATCTCCAATATTCAAGCCATGACGAGAAAATAAGCCAACCAATAATCATAATGATCACCTAATTAAAAGTGATGTTTGACTATGTCAAAACATATTTTTCTCCCCATGCAAGAAACATTAGAAACATTAGGTCGAAGGACACCAAATATAAAACTGAGAAGAAATACTTATAACTTAAACCCATGCAATATTTCTTCTTCACTTTGGGTCATGTCCAATACAATATTCTCAATATGTATTTATGAATTGATTTTATATCTCATATTCATGATCAGTAAAACTTGACCATCAATCAACTTCACACTAGTTTACAAGATGTAATAAACTAGGGACAAATAAGAATAGTATTTTATTAGCTATAAGGGTTTTACTATCAAGTCACATACTTGATGACCAAGAGCATAAAATACAATTAAAAAATGCATGCTTCATAAATCATAAATGTGAGTCAATTGGTCTTAGGGCATATACTAACACAGAATTTGTCAAAGATGATTAGGCAACTGCAACAACACCTATAAGAGTAGAACCCTACAAAACATACAAATTGCCAACTCTTTTACCTTTTAGTATCACAAGAATACCTTTACAAATTTTCAAAACTCTACCTTCACCTAAATATTTGTAGCCAGTTTCATTAAAAGTGCCTAACGAAATGGGTTCTTTTTCAAATGGGGCACATGTCGAACATTGTATAAATAAGGCCATCAAACATCTTGATACAAATTGTATCAATTCCTACAACATTGCATGGTGCATCATTATCAATACAACATCACGATTAATAAAATCATGAGCAGAAAATCAAACCCGACTAGGAGACATATGAAAAGAACTACCCGGATCAAGTATCCATTCATTTTAAATTTAGAATGAGACTCAGAAACTATCAAAATATCACCCCCATTCTTCTACAATACTAGCTTCTGCTGAATCTTCTTCAACTTCTATTTTTTTATTTTTCTGACTTTCTCTTTAACTTAAGCATTTGGATTTGATGTGCCTGTTTTTATGACAGTAATTACTCTATTTTTTGAACTAAGATTCATATATATATATATATATATTTGTTTCCTTCTGAATCATTTTTTATTTCCCTTCTTCTCACACTAAAGACTATTACTTGATTATCAAGACTACCAGTTAATTCCTTATCAACTTTTTCCTTACTTGAAAGGTTTATCTTAACCTCTTCCAAGGAAAGAGATTCTCTACCATTGTGGATCATGTTCTCTCTAAAACCTTTATATGAAGATGGTAAGGAACATAACATCATAATAGCTTCCTCATCTTCTATCTTCCCCATCAATATTTCTTAACTCAGTAATAAGGGAATTAAATTCATTAATGTGAGACCTAAGAGATGTACCTTCTGACATGCAGAGTGTGTATATCCGTTATTTCAAGATAAATCTATTTGTAATTGACTTGGTCAGGTATAGCTAGTTAAATTTCTTCCACAAATCAGTTACAGTTTCCTCCAATAAAACTTATTGTAGGACAGAATGATCTAAACCAGACTAGATGACAGAAAAGGCATCTTCATCCAATTCCTTTCAATTTTCTTCAGACATATTTGCAGGCTTGTTCTCTTCCCATCAAAAACTTTCTTCAGTTTATTTTGGGAAAAAATGCCAAGCATTCTCACTCTCTACAAACTAAAACTCTTGGATTCATCAAACCTCTTCACATTAATCTTTTTGGTAGACATAGTATAGCACTAAACTAAATGCACAACCTCGCTCTGATACTAATTTGTTAGGGAAAAGCCCTACTTAAATAAATTCACCAAGTGTATAACAAAGAAGAATAAAAATAAAAGAGAAAAATATAGACTCAAGAGTTTACGTAGTTTGGCTTAAAGCCTACATGTACGGGTGAAGATGAAAGAACATTACTAAACAGAAATATTACAAAAGTGATCAAAATCTCATACAGGCCTACAACACCAATGATTCTCAACTAACTCTATCAAAAGCCAACAACACAAACGGCTTTCTAAACACTCTCAAAAACTTATAACATAAATGGCTTCACAAAACCCTCTCTAACCTTCACCCATTTACAAATGATTATTTATAGATTTAATAAATAAAAAAAAACCTACCATGTGACCGAAATAGTAGGCCACTTTATGAAGTAGTGGAAGTAAGTGAAAAGTGGCAACCATTGGAGAGCGGTGATAAAAAATATATATGTGTCTTAAACAAAGCTTCCAAAAAGATTGACCACTCCATTAAATTAACGGTCAATTTCATTAAGACCATTATCTTGATCATAGCCAGACTTCATGGCACTACTAACAAAATTGAACAATATTTTGAACTATAAAGAAAGAACATAGTACACAATAAAGAAAGAACATTAATTTATAATCAGAATGAAAATGAAGTTTTACATATGAGGGGACTATATATCATATATAGTTTTACATTAGAGCCATTTGTTGTACATTGACAGGATAACAATCAGAAGTTGGACCATCATAAGCTCTCCTAGCAAGAATTTTGTTTATAGTTTGTGTTGGATGAAAAGCATCCCAAAATGCATATTGGTCCCTATTGCTGCATGGGACTGAAAATGGAAGGCAAGTGATCTGCCCTTGATTTCTTCCTATGCCACAGCAGCCTGTATCAACCACACCAAGTCCTACAACCATATATATACTATTAGAAATCTATTTAGAACTTTTTATCATTAAGTCTTCATAAATTGGTTTATTTGACTTTTTTAATATGTACTTTTACCTTTTTGTTTTCATTTAACAATAACTATCTTAAGTTTAGGACCGTAGTTTAACGGGTTTTAATGGCTAATTGATACATTTGAAAATGAAAATGTTAGCATTCAAATTCTGAGGAGATCACACTATTATTATATATAGTCGCTTCATATTATATAATATATATTCTAATACACGTTTTATTACGTTTTTTTTATAATATTTGTTATGGTTTAGCTTCTAAAATTGAAGTTAGTTTTTATTGTAATAATAAAATTAATTTGTTTAACATGTGTCATGAGGCACATATTAATATGCATTAACTTTTCAATTTAAAATATTAGTTTTCTAGGGTTCAACAATTTACATTAAGTTTTTATATTTTTTAATATTTATAAAATTTAAATTATTATGTATATTATATGTTTTATATACATATGGTATGTTTTATTTATATTAATGTGTGCGTTAGAATGACCTTAAAGTTAATACTATCAGAGGAATAGTGAATAGAGAAAATTTATTAATTATGTAACCGTATTATATATTGTATCTTACCATATGCAGAAGCATTCTGAATTATGTCCATAAAAGCACCAAAAATGTTGCCATAAGCAAACACGGATCCTTGTTGCTGTGAGTTGAGCTGATCAACGAGCTGAATGAGCCTTTTATTAAACATTCCAACCATGTCATTCACAATGGCCACACACTTTCCTGTTGGAACAAGACCAGAGGCCAACTGATTAGGAATGCAACCAAGGGGTCCGATTCCACCTAAGAAGAACTTCCTCAGCCCTAAACTCTGAAGAGCCTGAAACCCAATTAATTAAGATATGTAGTAAGTATATTGGAGAAAGATGATGTATCATCTTCAAAAATAGTCCGATTATTCTTGAAAAATGAAAATCAAGTCATGTTATCGCCTAATATATTTTTTAGATAATAGCAAATTTATATATTACCATATAAAGACACAAGATTCCACTTAAAGTGTATATCCGCTCCTATTTTAATCATGACTTTACTTGTTCCAAAACATTTTAAGAGACAAAATCAATGTTTTATAGTCTTTTAAAAATTATTTATTTCAATCCTAACTCCTGAATTGTACTATTGCACGTCGCATTTGGGTCCATTCGGATTGAATTAAAACAAAAACAGTTTTAATTTTTTTCTTGTACT
Source organism: Catharanthus roseus (assembly GCA_028651295.1). Classification (NCBI taxonomy): domain Eukaryota; kingdom Viridiplantae; phylum Streptophyta; class Magnoliopsida; order Gentianales; family Apocynaceae; genus Catharanthus; species Catharanthus roseus. The sequence goes on from JAPQWS010000016.1 coordinate 12,273,823, forward strand.
TTAACATCCACATCCTCTAATACAAATAATATACTTTTTACAAATCCCAAAGTAAAAATCTCTAAAATTTTCAAACTTAAATATAATCCAAATACACCATAGTCTTCCTTGAAGACTTTTTAGTTCAGTAATAAAGTTAGTTTAACTAATCGCCTTTACTTTTTCTTTCATTTTTCCATATTTCTTCTATATTGACCTGCTTAATTTCTTCTACGCAAGCATCCACTATATACCTCTTCTAAGTTAAGGCTTTCTCTTTCAGGAGAAAAAAGATGGGTTAAGACTTTTTTTGTAAATTTATATTCTTGAACCAAGTGGTTAAGCGATCAAGGACCGAACCGCAAACGGAAGAGCTGAACGCAGAGCTGCAGGGTGCATCTACTGTCCTTAGGGTCCTCGTTCCATCCCTATATAGTACATTACTTAGGGATAGTACATCAGTAGTTAGGAAGAGTGTATTAAAAAATGTATTACACGATCTTGAGAGAGTAAGAATTCAATGTTGAAATATATAACTTATTCATGTATAATTTGTGAAAAGATAATAGCTCATTGGTTGATAAATCATAGGTTCGATTCACACATCTTCTCAATGTATTAAAAAAAAAAAAAAGACAAAAACACTTATTTATAGTTTAGTTAGAAATTCCCTTCATCAAGATACATTTTGAGCCCATTAATTATATATTTCATTTCCTTAAGACATATCAAAAGGAAAAACAAATAAGATATAATATATTCTATACTAAAGATAAGAAAATCTGTAATTTTCTTTCATTAATATCTCTCAAGAACAAGTAGATATAGGAGGAACTCTTACCAATATTTGTCTGGTGTATCGAGTAATGAGAAGATCAGCAAATTCTTTAGGGTTGTAAATAAAGCTGGTTGTATAGAATGATGGTTGCAAATAATTGTTGATATAATCATTGCTTCCAAGTGCCATTACAACTAAAGCCTTTGCCAAATGATCTCTCAACTCCTCCTCTTCCATTAAAGTCCTCATTTGGTCCAGTGTATTCTCAAAGTTTTCTACTTGCTGGCTCAAGCTAAAACGTTCTCCCTGATAATAGATAGAATCATAATTAAGTTTTCATCTATTAATTGCAGGGATAAAAGGCTTGAGAGATATGCTAAGTCCTAGAATAAAGTTAGATAAGATATAAACTAAACACAAGTTTTCTTATATTGAAAAGAAAAAACAAAACACAACTTTATACCTCGTTGATTATTGTTTTTAATTATTTAACATAAGTTATTTTTAATTTATTTTAAATCATAATTAATTTTTTTATGATTCTCGGCTATTCATTAGGTAATTTATTTAATTGGGTTAAAAATAAAAATGTCCTATTAAATTTGAAAACAATTTTTACCAACTAACTTTTTAGGTGTTATTTGGTATCTAAAAGGCAAATCAACCCCTTCATATTATTAAAAAGTAAAAGTATACATCCCAATTTCTTTATATTTCTCTTTCTTTATGTTAGAGTATGAATCCTTTTTGCGGTAATGACTCGAGCAATTTTATACCAATAGATAATTTTTTTATTCATAAAAAAATAAGTATTTTGTTTATTTATTAATTATTTATATTAATTCCCTCGGGGATGAATCAAATCAAACCATTTTTAAGTTCAAATGTACTTTTATTAAAGAAAGAAAAAAATAAAAGAAAAAAGGACTTACAAGGTTGCTTCCTGTCTCTTCTAGAATTCCTCCTCCAGCTGAAGCATAATTCACACCTTTAAGAACGTTTTTCCCAGTGGCTGTTGGGCTTGTGTATGGTAGAAGAACTGGAATCTCTACAAATTCTCCTAAATATGGAAATTATAAATTGCAAAATTAATAACACACCAAATCAATAAAGGGGAAAACAGTAAATTTGCCATTCATGAAAATAAATATATTGTTTGGCAAATTATATATATATATATATATTCAAACTTCGGACTTCACAGTTAAATAAAAAAATTTCACTTACAATTTATAACTATAATTAAACATATCTTAAACAATTTAAGTGATTTGTAAAAATTATTATTAATTGTACTTAAATATTTAGCACATAATATAATGTCTCAAAAACACACTTTATTCAATAAATTTTTAACTAATTAATTTTGAGAGTTAGATTATTTTATCAAATAAAGCCTAAGTCAAGTGAGCAATTAGATCAACACTTATGAAGATAAAGGATCCGAGGTATCATAAGAAGACAGCTTTTAATAAGATGCAATGTGATACGACTTAGTGTATATATATATATATATATGATTTTTTTTCTTTTTTTAAGAATGATTATCTGCTCTTTTTTGTGACAACTAATTCAATTTGAAAATTTTTAATGGTAAATCTCTCTTAAGAGTTTTAATATGCTAGCAAGCAACATTTGTCACATAAATATCTCGAAAAATTTAGACAAAAATAATTACGTCAATTGAACTACAACCATCTTTTTACAACTTAACATATATAGTTTAGTGAGTTCATATTTGACTCATTCCGTTTATGAATGTGATTCATAACCCAAAAAAAAAAAAAAAATAGATGTATTGAAAGACTTGTAAATTACCTAGGTAATCAATGCTGGTTCTTCCATTACAGAATCTCCCAGAAGGTCCTTGGGCGAAATCTACACCATAAGGCAAATAGTTTGCCTTAGCCAAAGAACTAAGGTAATTGTTATTTCCAGGATCCGTCAATGAATCACCAAATGCATACATTGCTGTGAACTGTGGGTTTGACATCGTTTTTCCATTTGAAGAAATTACCAAAATTATGCTCAATATAATGATCATCCATCGGCACCCATAATCATCCATGGAACCCTTTTTTTTTCTTTCTTTTGCAGCTTCCTTTTTAGTTTGATCAAATGAAAGTGTGAAGGAGATATCTGGTGTATTTCCCTTCATCTGAATCACATGAAAATCATGAGATACAACCTCGATTTTTTTTTAAATGAGCTTTTTGCCCTGTTTTCCTCCATGTCTTTGGCATGAAACTTTTTCAGTTGTAGTTTAAAGTAGTACTCCCTGGTTTTTTTCTTTCTTGGGTCCATTTTCAAAATATGGGTACTAAATAGGTCTAATTTTTTTTAATAAATCCTGAAGAGGCCATAACGACGCACAATGGTTGTGCATTATCTTGTTTATGTTAATTAGGAAGAAATAATTTTTGTAGGTATTTGGAAAACTTTAAACATGAATAACTCTACGATCGGATGTCCGTTTCACGCGTATGACCACTCGTTTTGATGGTTCTCGTAAAGAGGAATGCAATGACATCATCGAAAAAGTTATCCGGACGCGTTTCGAGGCAAAAAAATCGTTTCGTATAGTCGAAAACTTTGACGGGGCATAACTTTGCGCTCGGACGTCCGATTGAGGCGATTCTTGTAGGCATTTCGGGTATTTTTTCGAGACCTACGTGTTGGAAACAGTTCTAACAGTTTCCCACTGACCGTTTCCACAAAAACCTCCTATTTTCCTTTTAATTTATGTTTTTGTAATTTTCTAATACTTTCTCTCTTGTTAACTAAAAAATTTACGCCGCCAATTTGAAAAAAATTAAACAGAAGAGCAGTCTTCTTTTACTCTAATTAAAAATTCAAATGATTGAAGTTGGAAAATATTGGAATACGTAAGTAAGTAAGTTATTATTAAATAAAATCTCATGCACTTGTTGAATAAGATCCGATGGTGGTCTATTGGTAAGTTTTTTATGTTATTTCTTATGAGGTCGAGGGTTCAAATCTTATTATAAAAATTTAAAAAAAAAATGATGTGGCAGGTAACGCACAATGAAGATGCGTATGTGCGTTATCTGCCAGTGATAACGCACAACGATTGTACGTTATAGCCAAATCAGGCATAAAAAAAATTTTGGGCCACTTTAGTAACTTGTTAAAAATAATAGGCTTTTTAAAGAAAAAAGCCGTACTCCCTCCGTCCAAATTCCTTTTTTCTTCCGTCACAAATTATAGTCTCATTTCTTTTTATTAATGATAATTAACTTTTTAATATCTTATTAGGAAGTTCATATATCAAGGACCATATTTTTAAATCTAGGGCAAAGTCTTTGAAAATTTCCATATTACCCTTACTAAGAATTTTGATCTCATTTGCTTTTTGGTCACATTTATTCCCTTTTTCAAGACCAAAATTCCTTCCCCAACCCCATCTTTTTCCATAAACAAATAAGGCACCTTCTCTCGTCTTCTTCTTGCTGTCAATTTGCATTTTATTCGCCCAGTTTAAACAATTAATTGCGAACTTCCACGGCCTTGAAGGTTTGTTATAGACCCACATCTTGATCTCTGGGTTTTAAACTATATTTTCAGACTCCCCCATCAATTTGTCGGAATCTTCGATTCACCTGCAACATCTAATGAGGCTTTTTTTATTTTTTGTCTAATACGGGATCAATTCTATTGGTGAACAAAAGAAAAGATCAGATTGCATCATATGCTCAAGGTTAGAGATGTGGCTGGCCTGCACAGGGTTAGCTCTAACTCCGCAGTCTTTAGCTTTCCATCTTTCAGTTTCCATTACTGTAGGTTGAGTCGGGAAGGATTTTTTATGAACCAAATTTGTTCCAAGCCGGTATTAACTTTATCCTACCCCTCCTGCTTCCTATCCATGCTTTTATGCATACGAGTGTCGACGGTTCTTAATACCCTGTGATTGCTTGAGCCCGTGCATGAATTTTGGGAAGGGAATTGGGACGCCAATTTTAATTTTCAAGGAGAGGATGAGTGGAGAATATTTAGCCAGGGTAATATGGAGATTTTGTAGATTTTGTCTTAGATTTAAAAAAAATGGTCCTCACATGCATCACTATCCATCCAATTATGCCCCTCATTATTATATATTTTAACTACTAAATACTTCACTTTCCAAGAAATATTAATAAAACACCCTTACTCTAATAACACTTTATGTCTATATTTGTAAAGTTTCAAGACAAACACTAGAAAAAAAGAGAAATTTACCGACGGTCACTCTCGTCGACCCCCTGTCGCTAAAACTCAAGTGCCGACTATATTCTGACGGCAAATGTCTGTCTGACACTTCACGTCGGTAACAAAACGTATTGACGGTTTGCCATCGGTAATTGTAGTTCCTGACGACGTTTTCGATTGTTCTTTATTTTCTGACGGTTTGTCAACAACCGACGCCCGTGCTGCGTCAGAAACAGATACCGACGATTTTTCTTCCCCGTCGCCAATATAACTGACGAGATTACTGACGATGCTTTTGACGTCAGGTATCTGCCATCGGTAAATGGCTCTTTTTTGTATTTAAAACGTCAAATTTATTTAATATTAAAGAAGGGTATAAAAGAGAAATCAAAATAAAATTTATTAGTCTCTCTAAGTTTCTTAACTAATCCGTGTGAAAATTAAAATGGGACAAAAAATTTGGGACAAAGGGAGTAATATTTATGATAAGAATTTGTACAGAGAAAATTTTCAAATATGTAAATTCAAACACAAGAAAAGCAGCGACAAAATGATTTATTTAATATTTGAAGTGGTAAAAAAATCTCTACAGAAAATTCCTAATTTGTAGGTTAATCCTCCAACTTTTCTTCAACAAATTGTTTATTCGAGGACTTGGAGGCTTAATCTTGGATCGAACGAACTTTGATTGTGAACTCGAGGGCTTAGAAGATTGATCTCGGGTCCAACAAACCTTGATTATGAGCTCGATGGTTTGGAAACTTGATGTCAAGTCGAACGAACTTTAATTTTGAACTAACGTATTAGAAGCTTGACGTCGAGTTAGACAAATTCGATAGCTTGGATGCTTGATTTCAAATCATATAGCTGTTGAGACTTTCTCCATTCCTCCAAACGAAAAATACTTGAAGATTTGTTGAAGAACACATTTGTTAAAGAACCTTTAGGGGAAGAGCTTTCACTTGCCTCAAGTTTGGACGTCTTTTGAAATGATTTCTCTAGCTTGGGAAAAATCCTTATTCATTGGCCAAGATGGTATATACTTTGGATTGCTTGGACACTAAGCAAACTACCATTAGTGTTGGGTCAGCCCAATTTCTTATTTGATTAGGCCCAATAGAGTTTAGTCACACTAAAGCAATTTTAGCTTTTGGTGGCATTGTCTAAGTGCCATTAAAAACTAAATAAGTGCCATAAATAATGCTTTATGATAATTATTAAACTGCACTTCTCCTAAGTACCATCGAGAGTGGTGTCGTTTTGTTATGGCACTTTACAAATGCCATAACTACATGAATGGCATATCTTATGCCATTTTTAAAGTGCCACAAATTCATTTAAATATATGACAATTTTTTACGACATTTGATAAAAAATACCATTTATACATGACATTTATATTAAATGCCACAAACACATGAACACCACAAATTTTGGCAATTTTTTATGCCACTAAAAAAAGGCATGTAATATAAGTGTCACAAAGATGTTACCCAATTTAAGGCACTTTTTAATTCCGCAAATAAATATTTGAAAATGCCACAAATTTATGACACTTGGAAACGTGCCATCATAGTTTATGGTATTTTTTGTTAGACAATTTTCACTTCCTGTCACTACACGAACATCCATTAAACTTTGGTAATCTAATTGTACAAACATGAGGATTAATGAAAACAAAATTTATTAATAAGACCTGAATCAATAAAATTAATTAACATTTGCTAAGATCTAAATATATATCCAAATATATATATATATATATCCGTATGAAAAATAATTTTCCTATTCATTAAGTGTGTGATAATAAAATTATCCAATGAAATTTTTTGTCTACTTTCAAGTAGTAAGTCACGAATAAGTTTACAACTCTCGGATCGATTCAAGTAGCTATAAATGAAAATTAATCATTAGATAATGCGTAGAAAAATTAAATGATGGATTAATTTGTTTAAGAAATCACCTTGCTTGAGATAACTTGGTCTTCTTCTTTGATTTTGATAACTAGAAAAAAAAAAAAAAAAAGAACAAATTTGATATTTAAGTAGTTACAAGGAAAAAATAAACACCAAAGACTACAACTAAGGAATGTACAAATCAAATCAACATAGAATGAGACTTATTTCAAACAGTCATTTAATGGCATTCTTATCCTATTTTGAAAGGGCTTTGAGATGTTAACTTCCGAGAACCTCTCTTATTGACTTTAAAGCAAAATAGTTATAAGAGTAAAGACTCAACAGTATCGACAAATAAATAAATTCATCACACATATTTCTTATCTTCGTTTTTCTCCTCTTAAGAGTAATAACAAATTTACTATGCATTACGCCTATTTGATGTAATATTGAATAGGTTTTTTTTCTTTATCCAGTCCATTTTCAAAAAATAGGTACTAAATCGGCCCACATTTTTTTCAATCCGGAAGTGGCCATAAAGCACAGTCATTGTGCGTTATCACCTGAGATAACGCACAATGGTTTGTGTTATCCATAATAACCAGCTTAAGCCGCATTAACAAGCTTGTTTAACGGCTTGTCGATGATGTGGTGCTAAGTTATTGATAATGCACAGCCATTGTGCGTTATCAGTCATAATAACGCACGTCCATTGTGCATTATCATGACTGATAACATACAATGAATGTGCGTTATCACGTTATAAAACATAAATGCCAACCGCAACTGCCTCCTTTCTGCTTTCTCTTTCTTCTTCCTCCTTATTTATTCTTTCCTCTTTCTTCTTTCTTATTTCCTCCTTGAAAATTTTCCTTCTTTCTTCCGCCACCGTCTCTCTTCTTCTAATACTTCTGCCGCCACCGCTGCTTGGTAAGTTCTTTTCCTCTTCCTTTTATTTTCTTTCTTCTTCGTATACTTTGTCTTCTTTTCTTCTAATACTTTTGTATTTTATTTCGAAATTTACTGTTAAAATTTAGTTAATTTTTGAAATTCAAGTTTGAATCGATGAGTCTTTCTTTGGAGTACGAAGGTTGTTAGAGATTTGGAGGGAAAAACGGTAGACTAGAGCTTATCGCTACGAAGGTGCATTTTTAATTTTCGATAAGTTTTTAGTTATTTAAATTATTTGGTGTATTATTTATTAATTTTAATTATTGTTTGTTTGAGTTTGTTAATTATTTGAACGTGGACATTATGCTCACAAAATCGTCTATGCGTGTGACCCTGTAGGTTCACTTAACGTTGGCAGTGAATGAAAAAATGCCCTAGACATTTATTCACAAAACATAAGCGGCCTCTAGCAAGACATTATGCTTACCCAAGTTAAGTAAATGTAATAATAACCTTGCATCAGATTTAATATTTAGTCCTTTTGTTACACGATATCCTAATTAAGTATAAGGCATGGATCAAGTCATCCTTATAAAACTTAATTAACCATTTACTTGATCACCAGGCAGACTGTTCCAACAAATAATATTAATAACACCTTATTAATACTTATTTGAGCATGGCCATGCATATTTTCCAGTCTTCCTTATCAAGGGGTCCATGGATATCTCTCTCTAAAAAGAGAGGGACAAATCCCTTTCACTATCTCCAATATTCAAGCCATGACGAGAAAATAAGCCAACCAATAATCATAATGATCACCTAATTAAAAGTGATGTTTGACTATGTCAAAACATATTTTTCTCCCCATGCAAGAACCATTAGAAACATTAGGTCGAAGGACACCAAATATAAAACTGAGAAGAAATACTTATAACTTAAACCCATGCAATATTTCTTCTTCACTTTGGGTCATGTCCAATACAATATTCTCAATATGTATTTATGAATTGATTTTATATCTCGTATTCATGATCAGTAAAACTTGACCATCAATCAACTTCACACTAGTTTACAAGATGCAATAAACTAGGGACAAATAAGAATAGTATTTTATTAGCTATAAGGGTTTTACTATCAAGTCACATACTTGATGACCAAGAGCATAAAATACAATTAAAAAATACATGCTTCATAAATCATAAATGTGAGTCAATTGGTCTTAGGGCATATACTAACAATGGAGTGGGGACCACGAGACGTGTTTCACTGATCTTCAGTGTAGGCATTTCGGGCGCAATCTATTCCAGTATTACAGTACAGCTCCCCGTAGGTTGGTGGAGCTTATTGACAGGGAGGAGTGTTCAGATGTGATTATATTGGACTGGACCACGCACTTATTACTGTATTAGTTGAGCGGTGGAAACCGAAGACTCACACATTTCACTTGACTTGTGGTGAAGTCTCAATAACCCTCCATGATGTATAAGCATTATGGGGTTTTGAGATAGAGGGATTGTCTGTTACCGGCCCTAGTTAGAGTGTAAACCTTAAACAATATTGGATTGAGCTAATCGAGAGACTTCTTGGTGTGCGTTTGTCTCTTAGCCACTTTTCCGGTTACAATGTGAAGAAGGAACCCTTGGAAGCATGGATCCTGAGAGCGTTTACCGGTTCAGAGACCGATGGTGATCTTATCCTGCGCGCTCGTGGATTTATTTTTTTACTCCTTGGCGGACATATGCTACCCGACTTCTCAAAAAATTTTGTTCATGTATGCTACCTCAGTTTACTATAGGATATTGATGCCATCAAGACGTATAGCTAGGGTAGCTGCGTACTTGGATTTTTATATAGGCAGTTGTGCACGGCAGCTTTGGGAGGTGCACGACAGATAGGGGGAGCCTTAGTCTTAGTACAGATTTCGGCGTGGTCGCGTATACCTGCTTTGCGGCATTAACTGAATACGGATGTTCAGGTCGACCCTCTTGCTCATCTTGTTGCTATATGGTGCACATCCTTTGACTACAGCCAACTGCCTACACACACTCTCGTTACATACAGGGACCAGTTAGATTTCCTGCCATCTGATCAGGTTCGCTTTAAAATATTTTGTATTATTTGTAAGTAAAGAAATTTTTTTTAAGCACTTAGATTTTTATTGATTTTGAATTTTGACTTGATAGTTTGTACGGCTCCCTTATCTTGACCGTGGTCTGGTTCCATTTGACATGTGGCGAGTAGAGGTCCCACTCATCTGTTATGAGATAGTGGAGTATCACTATCCTGGGCGTGTGATGTGCCAATTTGCACAGGCTCAGCATATACCAGATGCATGTGATACTCGTCTTGACCTGCATCAGATCCAGCTTAGGGGGAATGACCACACTTACTGGGGGACACAACATGCTAGCCATGTAAAGGCCTGGGATCAGTGGCGACCACGCCTTAGGGATGGTCCTGCCCTGGCTATTGAGGTGTTATCATACCCTAGTGACGAGTACATCAGATGGTATCGGGGTATCACACGGGTTTACATCGGCAATCCAGCTAACGTGATACCCATTCGGTTGGATACCAGCCTGCTGGGGTGGATAGACGGATGATAGTACATTCTACAAATAAACTTTTCTTTCTTTTCAAAATATTCCTATGCATTTCATTTATTTATGTTGACTTCTAACGGTTTAATTTTTTATTTATTTATTTTTTTGTTTAGACTTCCATGTTACAAGAGGTGGATGACATGGCTTCAACGGTGATATAGGAACCACCTTCATCTCCGTCACAGATGACTGTTTTTGCGAAGAAAGTGCAAACGATTATTCGGAGGTGCATGGTATCTATTGGCGGTACTTTGGGTTGCACTCCATCAGAGCACGATATCCAACAGACGTTCTCAGTACAACCGTCGCGTCGCCGTCCCCAAGAGCACGTACCTGACCGGGGTGCTCATGGAGTTAAGAGGGGCGCTCGCAGACAGCCTGGTCGTGGAGCAGGAGGTGGACGCCATCCTGTCCCGCCTTTTCCCGGCAGGTACGAACATGTCGACCCCGGACATGTAGAGGTGGAGAGGGGTGAGGGATCTGGTGGTGGACAACCTCCTATTGACCCATTTGACATCTCGAACTTAAGTATACCATCTTTTAGTTTGGGTTTGACGCCACCTTCCCAGTCACTTCCTAGTGGATCCGGGACATTGCAGATGCCTACCCTTCCTGGTTTAGGCTTTGTCCCATTTCAATCACCACATCCTACATCTTTCGGGTTTTTTGGGTTTCATGCACTCCCTCCTCCGGGCACAGTCGGTTCATCTACACCGCATCAGCCTATATCGCAGGCATTTTCATCTGATGAAGAGGAGCAAACAGATGACACGGATGTTGTACAGCATCTTGGATTCGTACATCGTGTTGGTAAGAAGACAACGAGATTCACGCCATCCGACTGGCTGTAGTTGTAATTAGTATTTTGTAGATTTCATTTCAATTATATGTAAATTAAATTTCAGTATAAAGTATTCAGTTTATATGTGTATTATTGATTTATTTGTTTTATGTATATTAATTAGTGATTATTTTGTTTTAGGTAAAAATCGAAAAAATCACATTTTACATTTTAACAATAACATTTTTAATTTGGTGTGAAAAAGAAAAAATAAAAACCGAAAAAATCACATTTTACATTTTAACAATAACATTTTTAATTTGGTGTGAAAAAGGAGAAAAACCGGAAAAATGTGATTTTACATTTTATCAATAACATTTTTAGTTTGGTGTGAAAAAGGAAAAATAAAAACCGGAAAGTTGTAATTTAACATTTTAACAATGAAGGAAAAAAAATTAAAATTTTTACTTAAAGATAACGCACAACTGTTGTGCGTCATCTTCAAGGATAACGCATAACCGTCGTGCGTTATCACTCATGATAACGCACAACCATTGTGCGTTATCTTGAATGATAATGCACGGCCGTTATGTGTTATCGCTGAAGATAGCGCACAACAGTTGTGCATTATCTTCAATAATTCAACTGCAATGTGTTGTCATCTTATCCCATTACTTTTTTACCCTACCGACAATTGCCATGTGAAATTGGAAGGACAATAATTACCGATAATTGTCATGTGAAATTGTAAGGATAATAATTCACTATCAGCTCTAAACCCTTAAAACTTTATAAATACAAACACACTCTCAAAATTCTACTTCAGTCTATCTAACTTCCCACCCTAAATCCATTCATTCTTTTTCAATTCACAAAGTTCTTAACTTTTTTATATTTCATCCTTCCTAAACACTTCCAGTTAAATCATTTTAAAATGGAAGCAATCAACCCTGTTAGAGTGATGCTATTTTGGGATTCGAAATTGCAAGGGATGCATATGGTCCCTATTTTATTGGAGTAGTGCAGAAAAGTTGGACATTGCCAACGACCCGAATGATTTCGCATAACAAACTGGTAAGGAAAATATTGAAATACCGAGATATGGATCCCAATCTCTGGAATGTTCGAATGACAATGAGGGTGCCTTCATACTACGAAGTGCATCGTATGTTTTACTTTAATTTATGTAGCATGAACAACGATGAAAAAATGCGTTATCTATGGACTATTCCACCCCACCACGCGAAGGAAAGGATTCATATTCATGTCGAATTCGAGCATATTCAGTAGCAAAGTATTCCAATTACACACGACATAAATACAACAACTTTGCCGGAACATATTAAGTAGTATCCCAGATGGTTTCTAATGAACCGTCTATGTTGTACACTACTGTCAATAACGACGACGATTATGTTGATGGATCGGACAGAGATGATATTGTTTCTAGTCAATCTGAATCGGATGATGGCAATGACTCGGAAGAAGGAGAGTTCCAAACTCCCATGAACCCTGTAAATCCTGTAAACCCAATAAATGAAAGCATAGTGCCACAATGAGAGAGCAGCCAATAGTTCAGCAGCGCTAGGTATGACTACACACATTCTGTAGCATTCCTAGATATGGGCTTGGGTTCTCCTATAGGTGACCTTATAAAATCTGGTACCGTACGATTACTCGATTGGAACGACTCCATGACTGACATACAGTTAGGCATGAGATTTGTTAACAAAATGCAGGCAATAAGTGCGGTTCGTAAATGGTCCATCAGTGTGGGACGTGAATACCGAGTTTTGAAAAGTAAAATTGATACATGGACCGCAAGATGTTATAATCACAGTGACGATAATTACTGTTCATGGTACATCAGTATAAAAAAGAAAGCAACGCACAGTTGATGGGATATAACCAGATTCGTAAAAGAACACACATGCTTTGTTCAAATTGAACAAACAAGCACATAAACTTGTCCTCAAAATTTATATCAATGTCAATATCACACCTAGTTGCCAACGATCCTGAGATACCTATGTCGAACATTATTCAAGAAGTGCAGGTATTGTTTCAAACGGGCTGCACTTACAAACGGGCATGGTATGCTCGAAAATTTGCCATAGAGAGGGTTTTTGGTAGCTGGGACAACCTTCAATGTTTTACCCAAATACTTACAAGCTGCACAAGATTTAAACTCGGGGACTGTATACGAATTTTTGCAGCACAGAACAAGCAATCCCCCTAATTATATTTTCAAATTTGTTTTTTGGTGTTCCTCGCCATGTATAGACGGATTTCCATATTGTCGCCCGGTGATTTTCTGTGGATGAAACACACTTAAGGGGACCATACAAGAGCGTGCCGTTAATTGCAAGTACGTGGGATGCAAATAATCACTTGTTCCCACTTGCTTTTGCAATTGTTAATAAGGAATCCTTCAAGAGTTGGATTGGTTCCTTAAAACCCTTCGAGAATACATTGTCAAAGATCGCCACATATGCCTCATTTCTGATCGCCACAAATGTATTTTCTCTGCTTTTCAAAGTCAACCTTTATGGCAACCACCATTTGCAGTTCACCGGTTTTATTTACGCTACTTTCAAGCAAATTTCAACAAGACTTTTAAGAATACAAACCTAAAAAGCTTGATACGGCAGGCCGGAACAGAATCAAAATAATGAAAATTTGACAGTGTAATGAAAGAGATTCAAGAAAGAAATGTGGATGCTTACATTTACTCGATGAAGTTGGACCCAGAGAACTGGACACTGTTGCATGATGACGAGCACAGACATGGTATCATGATAACTAATATTTCTGAAGCACTTAACAGTGTGTTGAAGAAAGCTAGGGTTCTACTATCAAAAGCCCTAGTTGAACTAATACTCAACAAACTAGTTAAGTACTTTCACCAACACCGTGAAGAGGCTGAAAATTGTGTGCATCCATTTCCAACCCGAATTTTTGACAAGTTCTTGCGGATTGAAATGAAATCAAGAGAACACAAAGTTACAGCTTACAATCCACGAGAAGGAATATACATGGTCAAATCTCCGATTCGGGTTTCTGGTACGAGCAACAACGTCTATACATTGCGGATAAATAATAAATCATGTAGTTGCGGAAAATGGCAAATATATACATTGCCTTGTTCTCATGTTCTTGCAGTGTGTAGAGAAAATGGGTCAAGAACAGATACTTTTGTGCCGGAGATATATTCGCGACAAACGTACAGAAGAACTTACCAAGCAAATTTTCATCCGATCTTGAGTGAGAACTTTTGGAGGGATGTTCCTTTTAATTTTACATTTTATCCTCCAAACATGAAAAAGGAACGGGATAGGAAACAGGGCAAGCGATTTCAGGGGGAAATGGATTATAGAAATCCGGATTCTCTCACAAGATGTGGCAGATGTCGCATGCCAGGACATAATAGAAAAAATTGTAATAACCTCAGACTGAGCAATGTATAAGTTTGTTAATTAATACATCATTGCTCTAAATTTTTACAATATCTTTAGTATTACTTCTTCAAATAACTTGAGATGACATAGTTAAAAGTTAAATATATTTTCCGAGAAAACGATATAAATATTATTATTATAAATAAACTTAAAATAAGTTGAATATTATAAATACAGTCTTTTTAAAAAAATTATACAATTATAAGTTTTCACAAAAATGTAAAGAAATTTTCGTTTAAAAAACTGATGTGGCAGAAATTTTCATTAAAAAAATAAAAATAAAAATAAAAATAAGAAAAAGATTACATGGCAGATAACGCACAATGATTGTGCGTTATTGTGTGATCATAACGCACAACCGTTGTACGTTATCAACCACATCGGCTGATTACCGGATTAAAGCCTAATTAGATGATAACGCACAATAGTTGTGCGTTATCATTATCTATAACGCACAAGCATTGTGCGTAACCATTGTGCGTTATGGACACTTCCAAATTAAAAAAAAAAAATTCTAGACCTATTTAATACCCATTTTTTGAAAATAGACTAAATAAAGAAAAAAAACTCACAATTCAAGAATATTAGTTAAAACTCCATAAAATGGGTTTTTTTTTTTAATCTTTTCTACTTGAGAAACTTCCCACTTGAGCATTCAATAAAACACCACTATTTTGTGTTTTTATTCTCAATTCTCATTTTTAGTATGGAATCGATATCCATTAATGAGATATCCATCATAACTTATTTCCTATTTATTAGCACCAATAGCTAACAATTTAATGATTAAAGTTATTTCATCTCCTATATATACTTGTTCGCTCCATATTTTGAACCTACAAGTTATGTAAAAGGGTCAAAATATTCATAATACATATAAAAGTTATGAAAATGTAGTGCTTTTCAAATATAAGCTTACTTATTCCTAAACCACTTGTGAAATTTCTCATTAGGTAGGCTATAACTTTAAATTTCTCTACACGTCACTTTTCTATTTTAAATTTTGAAATATATTGTCATTATAACATATAAAAAAAGAAGCATCTCACTATCAATATCATTAATATCATAATATTCGTTAGTTTTATTTTATAACATGAGTTTATTAATACTTACCATCGATATGCTTCAACAATATCACAAATATCACAATTTGTTAGAACATATCTATCAGCTAGTACCCAAGAGATGTCAGCCAAATAGATTACTTCCTCATCACCAAGAGCCCTTCCTAATCTCTGGCCAAAATTGATCCTCATCATTATAATTTCTTATCGACGAATGACGTTTGGTCTTTGCATCTTGCAAGTAGCGAGAGCAAAATATCTTACATTCTTCATTTAAGTATCCTTCAGCTATTGAGCCTTTTGGATATCTTCTAGATCGCACATAATCTTTTAATTTGCATAAATGCCTAATTTGACAAAAATAAAATAAAGGTAAAAGGGACAAAGGGAATGATGTTATGAGACAATTTATGTGTTCAATTATTAAGTCCTTCAAGTAAAGCTTCCTATTGCAAATGAATTGGTAAGTGCTCCATTATGTTAAAGAAAGATGGTTGGAAAATTTTTTCCATGCGGAAAAATGCAAAGGTCATGCAATCTACAAGTAATTGCAAGTCCTCTACATGATTCTCTTCCTGAACACAATTGCCTAAAGCAATTGCCTAATTCTATCATAGCCATACTCGCATGTTTTGGCACTGTTCTTTGAACAACTTTAGGAATCAATTATTGAAACATGATATGATAGTCATGACTCTTAAGGCCAGAGATACTACTCTTTTAAATTGACATTCCTAGATATATTTTAGGCATAACCATCAAAGACTTTTACATTTTTTAGAATTTGACAAAATGTACCTTTATCTTCTTTATTCATAGAAAAGCATGCAGTAGGAAAAAACAACCTTATCCACCTCGTTGTTGAGGATGGAGTGATTTCCGAATTCCTAAAAGGCTAAGGTCATGTCAGGCTCTTTCGTTATTTGTCGATTTCTTTGAAATGGCCAACAATGTAATTGTCAAAGTCTCACCAATGTTTTTCTCAATAGCATAATATCGAAGTTATGCGATTAAGATTCTAACAGGTGCTGCTGGCACTTCTCGTTCTTTCGTAGAACCCCTATCCATATCATCATCAAAATGTTTATGCCAAGATATGTGACATATTTTGCATTCTTTTTCTTTGTCCGTATCTTTGACATAAAGCAAGCAATCATTCGGACAGACATGAAACTTCCTATACTCAAGACCCAAGTCTTTTATGATTTTCCAAGCATCATGATAGTTACTAAGAAAGAATTCATCTTTTGGAGATGCCTCTTTTAATAACTCTAGCAATATACAAAACGATTTGTCACTCTAATGACCAATAGTATTCACATTCAACAATCAAACAATGAACACTAAAAAAGTGAAACTTTTACAATCTGGATACAACTCAACATCTTTTAACAACATATAAAAACGTGTATTTTCTTCATTCATTCCATCTGTACTTTTATGTGCTTATTTCAGCTTGATTTTGATGATCATCATTATCAATACAAAAGACATCATGCAACATACCTTGTAAATCATCTTGTTATTAACCAAAATTAGTATATTCATCACTTTTCATATTTGATGCTTCTTCCCCCATGATATCCAACTAGTATAATTTTGAAGAAAACCATGCATTATTGAATGCTCATATACTGTTTTAGTTCTCTTTGGTTTATTGAATTGCCACACTTAGTACAAGGACACTTTTTGTCTGACTCGGGACACTTATTTGCATTTAATGAATTCTTTCACCCCATTTTTATATGTGGAAATCATCCGTTGATTTAATCTTATCCAGCTCTTATCCATCATGGGTACAAAATGACCGAAGTCATTAAACCAATTATTCAGTGAATGCTTTCGCCACACATTACAAATAGGCACAAAAGTTGGACACATAAATCATTCAAATTAGTTTCATGAACTCCAAAAAGAAAGAACACATATAACCGCCAAGTACATAATCTCATTGATCATTCATGGAAATATTAAAAATTAGTGGAAACGAACTCATGAATAATAAGCTTGAAAATGTTTTTACCCAATAGAATGCTCCAAGTGCTCCGAAATTGTCTGCTTAATTCACCAAGATTTCTTCCAACTCCTCCAAAACTTCAAAGAAAACTAAAAAAAATTAAAAAAATCAGTAAGTTCTATATTCAATTACGCCCAAAAAATACAAAAGATCAGAGAATGAAAGAATACAAAAAATACAAAAGATTATAACTCCATTCATGTCCATGTATTTCATATTGACAAACAGATATAACAGACTCAACACACTTTCTTTTCAAGATAATCTTCATTGTGCATATCGTTCATTCATTAATTGAACCCATAGTAATTAAATGTAGAAAATACTTGCAAAGACCATCAGTACAATACTACCTATACAATTAAGGACTAAAAAAATTCAATAACATTTTTTAAAGGTTTCTTGGTGTTAATACAAATTAGTTCCCGACCTTTTAATAAAAATAAAAAATAAAAAACTATCTTATTTTATTGTTTATCATTGACCAATATAATAAGGTAAAAATTGTCACACATACCTAACCTTTTTCGTATTCTTTATTTTAGTACTCGAACAAAAAAATTATTACTTTTAACACTACTTTAACTTCAAAAACCACTCTAATTTAACACTTCTGTCGATTCTTACCGTAAAGTAACAAGAGATGAGGGGTATTTTTGTCAAAAAATACTCATCGAATTAACTTTGGATAAAACTAAAAAAAAAAAAAACTTTTGATAAAACCAGGAAACCAATTCCCACAAAACATCCACTAGCCATCATCTCAAAATGACTCTTGTTCCCAGAATTAAATAAATAAATAAATGTTTCTTGTGACCTGCAATGCAACCCAAAAAAATGATTTGAATCTTCAGTTACAAGTAGATTTGATTCCACACATTTTCAAGATCATCTTCTTCATTAAGAACTTCTATTGAAAATTTTGTAGCTTCAACACTTCAATGAAAAATCTATGAGGATCTAAGTCTCATAAACCAAACATTGAGAGGAAAAACTCTTTCCTAAATTGATAGAAAGAACCTTGAGGAAATTAAAGCCTCAAAACCCCAACTACATAATCTAGAAGATCTAGGATTAATTGAATCAAAGAACAAGAACTCTAAGACTCAATCAATAAAAAAAATTAAGATGATCAATTGAATTCCTTAGATTCATTAACCTAAGGCAATCAATTGTTCAAGACTAAAGACATTAACCCTTAGCAAGCTAACTAAGCAAGGGTGAAAAACCCTAGAGACAAAGAGAGTTAAAAGATTAGTTAAAAGAGTTTAAAATGGGGTATTTATAGGTCAAGCCTACCCTAGCTAAACAAGTGTTTAATGACTTGAATTATCCATAAACTCTTTGATTAAAAGGATGCAAAGGCAAATTCGAACCCAAGACCTACCAGCAACGGTAGGGTAGAACCTACTGTCGGCGGTAGGTTAGTCTTCAACAGTCTGTCCGTTCAAAAGCCTACCAGCGACGGTAGGAGCAGGCCTACCATCGGCAGTAGGATTTCTTCTTCAAAGACTTTGCCAATTTTCAACTTCAATGTGTTCCCTTGCTGGTCCTTGCTAATTGAACACTTGGAGGACAACTTGGATACCCTTTCTTGGTCTTCAATCCCTTCCAACTTGCTCTTCAAAGCTTCCTCCAAATAAGCAACCTTGAGTTTCCTTGTCATTATCTTCAAGAGTTTTGAGTTTCCTTCCTTGAGCTCTAGTGATTGGTCTACTCTTGGCTTTCAAAGATGATTGACTTATCCAGTTCACATCATCTGCCCCACATTTGAAAAGATTCATCCTTGAATCTTCACCTACATCAAAAGGAGACAAATCGGAAACATTAAAAGTGGCACTAATATTGTAGTCACTTGGAAGATCAACTCTATAGGCATTAGCATTAAGACGCTCAAGCATACAATTCTTTAAGAATTTGAGCATGCAAAATAGAGATAAGAGTATACCTTCTTGACAATGCATCGGCTACAATGTTTTCTTTACCTTTCTTATAACGAATGATGTATGGAAAAGTCTAAATGAACTCCATCCATTTGGAAAAGTCTAAATGAACTCCATCCATTTTGAATGTCTCTTGTTCAGCTTTTGTTGTCCTTTAAGAAATTTCAAGGACTTATGATCGATGTGCCTACAAACTCATTTGGCCACAAATAATGTTGCCAATGCTTCAATGTCCGCACAAGTGCATAGAGCTCCTTATCATATGTTGCATAACTCAATGCCGCTCCGCTCAATTTTTCACTGAAGTATGCCAAGAGTCTTTTGTCTTGCATCAATACTCCCCCAATGTGAACACCCGAGGCAGCACATTCTATCTCAAACATCTTCTCAAAGTTACGTAGTGCAAGTAGAGTTGCATTACTCAACCTTTCTTGTAGTAACTTGAATGCCTTCTCTTGGATCTCCTCCCATTGGACTCCATTCATCTTCTTTAAAACATCCATCAAAGGACTAGCAGTGGTGCTAAAATCCTTGATGAACCTCCTATAGAAACTTGCCAAACCATGAAAGCTCCTCACTTCGAATACATTTTTGGGAGTAGGCCTTTCTTTGATTGCTTGCACCTTCTCTTGATCCACATGAAGGCCTTGAGAACTCAGTACATAACCTAGAAAAGTTACTTTTTCTAAAACAACTCACATTTTCCAAGGCTAACATATAACTTCTCAATGATGATGCAATTGATCTTTATAAGTTTTGCTATAAATCAAGATATCATCAAAATGAAGAAAACAAAATTACCAATGAAATTCCTCAACACATGATGCATAAGTCTCATGAATGTACTAGGAGCATTAGTTAAACCAAAAGGCATGACTAGCCACTCATAAATACCAAAATTAGTTGTGAAAGCCGATTTCCACTCATCCCCTTCCCTCATTCTAATTTGATGGTAACCCGATTTCAAATCAATCTTTGGAAATATTTGAAACCATGCAACTCATCAAGCAAATCATCTAATCTAGGAATATGATACATATACTTGATAGTTATGCTATTAATGGCTCTACAATCTTCACGCATACACCATTTACCATCTTTCTTTGGAACTAACAAAACGGGAATGTGACAAGGGCTTAAACTTTTTCTTACATATCCTTTGGAGAGTAATTCCTCAACTTGTCTTCTTAACTCCTTGGTCCCTTCAGGAGGACTTCTATAAGCCGATCTATTTGGCAAAATCGCTCTGGTTACCAAATCAATTTGATGCTCAATCCCTCTCAAGGGAGGAAGTCCACCAGGCATCTCTTCGGGGAAGACATCTTTGAACTCTTCAATGACCTTTACTATGGCATTAGACAAATAAGAAAAATGATCATTAGTAGAAAAAATGTTCCCTTGCAATATAGAAGCAAAACTAACTCTTCTTTTTCAATGGCTTCTATGATCTCACTCTCTTTTGCATAAAAGCATCTTTTCTCTCCCTTGCAACTATCACTATTTTTCTTGTCTCTCTTCAATTTTTATTCTCTCAATTATTTTTCCTCAATTATTTTTTCTTCTTCAATACTCTTTTTCTTTTTCTCACCTCTAATCTCTTGTTTTCTCTCATTTTCTTTTGTTCTACAAAGACTTGATTAGGAGTCAAGGGATTCAACATGAACTTTTCCCCATCTTTTCAAAGGTGTAGGTGTTCTTCACTCCCTCATGGATAGTCTTTGCATCATATTGCCAAGGACGTCCTAACAACAAATGCTCCACTTGTATAGGAGCCACATCTCAAAGAATCTCATCATTATATGACCCCTTAGCAATAGACACTAGCACTTGTTTGTTCACTTTCACTTCTCCACTATCATTTAACCAATGAAG
Source organism: Catharanthus roseus (assembly GCA_028651295.1). Lineage (NCBI taxonomy): Eukaryota > Viridiplantae > Streptophyta > Magnoliopsida > Gentianales > Apocynaceae > Catharanthus > Catharanthus roseus. The sequence continues at coordinate 12,295,319 of JAPQWS010000016.1, forward strand.
CTTATAAGGCTTAGGATGCTTGATAAGAGGTAAGTTCAACTTTTCAACAAGATGAGTGCTAGCCACATTAGTGCAACTACCACTATCAATAATAAGGTTAGCCACCTTACCTCCCACCAAGCATTTAGTGTGAAAGATGTTTTCTCTTTGAATGCTAGTCTCCTCATGGACTTAGGTAGAAAAAGCTCTAATAGTTACCAAGCTCATACCCTACTCATCGGCTTCAAAAGAAGTAAGGTCTTCACTACTTTCATCTTTGTCAACAATACCTTCTTGGAAATCATCATCAACTTCTTAATCCAACCATTTAAGTCTTCACTAAAAACCAAAGTTCTCTTGGTAGGACAATTTATAGCAATATGCACCACACTATTGCACTTGAAGCAACCTTCCTATCTCTTCCACCTTAGGCTTAGAATAATCTTTGAAAGCCACCTTAGGTGTATCTTCTTTCTTTGGCCAACTCTTGTAGGTAGATGCTTGAGGTTTAGGCACCACACTTCTTGAAGAAGGAAGATTAGTTTTAGAGAAACCAATCCGCTTCCTTTGATTCTCAATCTTGGTAGCCAAATGATACATGTCTTCATAAGTGGTGTAACGATATAACTCCAATTGATTAGCAATATCCCTATTGAGACCACTTAGAAACCTAGGAATTGAAGCGTCCTTGTCCTCCTCCAAGCTCAATCCCAAGGTGTACAACTCCATTTCTTGCCTATATTCTTCAACATTTTTGTTTCCTTGCTTAAGAGTTATCAACTTGTAATGGAGCTCCCTATAATAATGTTCTGGTACAAATCTTTCTTTCATGAGAATCTTCACCTCTGCCCAAGTTTCTACCGGTTGCCTTCCATTTCTCAACCTTTGAGTGACAATCCCTACCCACCAATGAAGTGCATAACCCGAGTTTTACCTTGACAATGTCATTATAGCTTCTCACCATTAATAGGTTCTCTACTTGTCTTTTCCAATCAAGGAACATATTTGGATCATTCTCACCTTTGAAGCTAGGCACCTTCCACTTGATTTTGTCTAGAGCTTTATCCCCTTGTTGAATACCATAGTAGCCACCAGGGTATTCTTGGCCAACATTAGGATTATCTCCATAATCTTCATACAAATTATCTTCATACCATGCTTTATATCTTGGAAATTCTTCTTGCCGTCTATGGTATCCTCTTCCTCCTAGACCTCCTCTTCTACCACCTCTAGCTTGTGGTCTTCCTTGGTATCCACCTTCATAAAATGGATGAGAAGTTTAAACCGACATGTCATGGGATCCATAATTAGAAACATTATCAAAAGGTATTTAATGGTAAGGTGAATTTAAACCACCAAGGTTATCTCTAACTCTTTGCTCCATTGTGGCACTACTCTTGCTTTCTTAAGCTCTTCAATATCTCTAGCAACACTTTGGAATTGTCTAGCCAATCCTTCAATTGATTGGTGCATAGACCTCAAAGTCTCATTAAAATTTATCCTTGTAGGATTACTAGTTCCTTCTTGATGAGATTGAGTAGGTAAATGAACATCCGTATACATTATTAAACCTGCAAATTAAACAAAGAAACAAAACAAAAAGACCTCACAATCACTCCCTTAGTGTTTTCCCCCTTTGGTAATCACTCAAGTCACTCGTGTTTACACTCTTATTGCCTTTTATCAAGATAAGCTCACCCTCTTGCCTTTTTCAATCACTCAACCCAAGTCTCTATAAGATCTTTCAAACTTCTTAGTCAACTCAAACCAAAAGCATCAAATCCCAAGAAAATAAACAATCAATGCACTTAGTGGATAAGTGTTTAAAGAGGCAAAGTATCAAACTCTTGAGGTATAAGAGTTTCAAAGAAAGTAATCTATGGAAAAGAGCCAAAAAACTGTCATTGATAATCAATAAAATATTAGAAGTACACAAGCGAACAAGTAGAAGTCAAAAGCAAAGCAATTCAAAATAACTAGGCTAAACAAAGAACATAAGAGTACTAAAATAAAATTTCTATGAAACAGGGGATATGACACCCTAACACTAAAATGACAATATCTCAAAACCTACAAATGCAAATTAGATGAAACCAAGACACAAAGATTCTTCACTCGAATAGGATGAATTTCAGTACAAATGTTAAGTGATTTGAGTCTGTATATCACAAGATATGCACGGATTAGTCAACACTTTTTCTGCAATCGTGAATCCGAAACACATTTCACAATTCAATCAAATTGAACAATCAATTGTACTCCAAATTGAGTAAAACTTATTTCAAATGAAACCTAACTCAAAGCAGAACATCTATATCAAATATTATCATCAAATTCGCACATAGTTCATCCGAATTTTCAATTGATTTTCGGAACTATTTTTCTGTAATTTTTCTGTACTACTATTGCATGACATTCATGTATTTTTTCATAAATCATCAAGTACTTCTTCTTTTTCTTTGATTTTCAGCGAATTTAAACAACTTACAAATCAAATTAACCTTCAATTGGAGATTTCTCTAATACTACTTTCATGTGAATCTTTAATTATAAGTAGATTTGATTCTACATCTTCCCAAGATCACCTCCTTCATGAAGAACCTCTATTGAGGATTTTGTATCTTCAACACTCCAATGGAAAACCTATGAGGATCTAAGTCTCATAAACCCAACATTGAGAGGCAAAACTCTTTCCTAAATTGATAGGAAGAACCTTGAGGAAACTAAGGTCTCAAAACTCCAATTACACAATCTAGAATACCTAGGATTAATTGAATCAAAGAACAAGAACTCTAAGACTCAATCAATGAAAGGAATTAAGATGATCAATTGAATTTCATAGAGTCATCAACATAAGGCAATAATTGTTCAAGACTAAGGACATTAACCCTTAGCAAGCTAACTAAGCAAGGGTGAAAACCCCTAGGGACAAAGACAATTCTCTCTCAACAATTTCAACAAAATTCATCCGTTACAAGAGTTTATATTAGGGTATTTATAGGCCAAGCCTTAACTTAGCTAAACAAGTGTTTAATGACTTGACTTACCTATAAACCCCTTGATTAAAAGCTAGAAAAATAACTTGAATTACAAAATCTCGCCGAACAGGTCGCAAAGGCAAATTCCAACCCGAGACCTACCAGCGACGATTGGGTAGAACCTACCGTCGGCAGTAGGTTTAGTGTTTAATAGTCCATCCATACAGAAGCCTATCGTCGGTGGTAGGGTGTCTTCTTCAAAGACTTAACCAATTTTCAACTCCAATGTGTACCCTTGTTGGCTCCTTGCTCATTGAACACTTGGGAACAACTTGGACACCCTTTCTTGGCCTTCAAGCCCTTCCAACTTGCTCTTCAAAGCTTCCTCCAAATAAGCAAGCATGCCATTATCTTCAAGAGTTTTGAGTTTCCTTCCTTAAGCTCTAGTGATTGGTCCACTCTTGGCTTCCAAAGGTGATTGACTTGTCCGATTCACATAAATAAAGAATCCTGCCTCTGCTGGATACTGGAAATAACAACTGTCGGTTGACTTGACTAGTTAGAGGGATGTCGTCGACATCAAGCCATCACCACTCCATCTTGCTTTGTGAAGGAAGTTGGTGATTACATCTAAATTGTGATGGAGAGAGAGAGAGAGAGAGAGAACAAAACTTCAAATCCGAATTTGTTAAGGGAAAAACTTTAGCAACCCAATCTGTGTGATAGAAAGGTGTCCAAAGCTGGCATGCCTAACTAGAAAAAGCAGTCATCGTATCCTTGCCAGCGAGCTTGACTAGAAGAAACAGCCTCCACCACATTACCACCACATCGCCTAGCTCACTGTAAATTCACTAACTGTTAATTTCATTCTTAATAGCATAAAAGAGCTGTTAATGGAAACAATCATATTCTGTGAAAAGACATGGTCGCATGGCGAGCTCGTAAGCCCAATCTTAACACTCGCAATATAATAGCCAGTGAATGGTTACGAATAATGATGCGTAATAAATGGAAAAAAATGTGACAAAACACTTGGCGACCAAGAAGTTAGCAAAAAACTTGGCGACCAAGAATTAAGAAAAGTAACTAATAAGGTCAACGAGCGAGACTATGTAATACTAGTTGGTTATGTTCGTCTTTTGCTATGCAAGAAGCTACTAGTTTTAATATTAATAGTCCGTTTTAATTTTTCATACTATTTTACGAATCTTGAAGCTGATAATTCATATAACATCAAGTCACTGTTTACGAATACTAACTCGTTAAAAACAATAAAGAAAACTTGTCCATCATGAAGTAAGCAAAAACTTGGTGACCAAGAGGTGAGCAACCCAAATCGATAACTAGATAAGTGAGAAAACCATATCGACCAAAAATTCTTCTCTACTCGAACTATATTTACTTGCGAACTCTCACAAAAGTGAGCATGAACACACCCTTCACACTATTGACTCTATATTCAATCTGCAACCCTATATGATGATGATGGTGCAAAAAGGCTTGTCTAATCAATGGGGAAGAGTAAAAATTATTACGCTTTTTAGAGGGAAAGATTTTGGTGGGAAAATTGGGAGGAAAATACTAATTAGAAGTAGTTTTTTCACAAATTAAAATTAATAATTAACATTATAATATATCAAATTAATGACTTAAAAAATGACATATTTAACGTCAATATTTAATTTTAATTTGTGAGTTAAAAAAATCTCCAGGAAAAAAAATGACTTAAAAATATTATGATAATTATATCAAGTTTGTCATTAACAAAAAAACTCGTATAGTTATTTAATAAAATTTATAAATTGTTTAAGTGATCCAACTCTAGTGCTAAAACTGTAATACATAGAAAATAGTAAAAATCAGAATTTTAGATGAATATTGAAACTATTCGGTAACAGATTTCTTCAAAAACCCTAAACATATATTGGTCAGCTATCGAATGGTTTATTCGTAGCAAGGATATTTAATTCATTGAAAACATAGTGCTAGAAGTGCAATATATAGATAATAGTAGAAATTCTAATTTCTAGACGATAAAAAATTTATTGTTATGAATAGTATAATCATACTATTATATCGAATAACGTAAAATAATAATTTTTTTAAAAGAAAAGTATGTTATTTGATGAAATATAGAAATTATTCTAATCATTGAAATTATAGTGCTAGAAGTGCAATATATAAAAAATAGTAGAAATTCTAGTTTCTAGATGTTAAACAATATATTCATGTGAATAATATAATCATATTATATTATCAAATGGTGTAAAACAATAAGTTCTTTCAAACAAGTTACTTGATAAAATATAAAAATTATTCAAGTCATTGAAATTATAGTGCGTGCTAGAAGTACAATATATAGAAAATAATACAAATTCTAGTTTTTAGACGTTAAACAATTTATTCTCGTGAATAATATAATCATATTAGCATATCAAATGGCGTGAAAATAATAAGTTTTTAAAAGAAAAGTATGTTATTTGATAAAATATAGAAACTAAGTCATTGAAATTATAGTGCTAGATGTGCAATATATAAAAAGTAGTAGAAATTCTGGTTTCTAGACGTTAAACAATTTATTCTTGTGAATAACATAATCATATTATTATATCAAATGACATAAAATAATAAATTTTTAAAAGAAAAGTAAGTTATTATCAATACAAATAAATTAAAATATGATGTATTATTTTTTTAATAACTCATTTAGATATATCATATCATTAATAATAATTAATAAACATCATCAGATACGGTAATGACATTCATAATACTAAGTTGTAATAGTGAAAGGAAAGATTATACGAGTATTATGTCAATAATTAGAAACATTTTTATTCGAATCAGTAAAACCTCATTACGAATTATATCGTCTTTTGTATCAGTCAAAACATTATGCAATATCAAATTAATTGAAATAAAACATTATACGATATATAAATGTATTATATATATCGAGTTATTATAAATATCATTGATCATATTATTATTTTAATTTATTTATAAGGTAGGATTGTGATTATGTTCATCATCTTTTTTATTTTACTTGAGTAATTAACTAAACTCTAACCCTAAATTCTAGTTACAAATAACCTGAACTGTGGTTAACTTAAACCTAAACTATAGTTATCCATCTTTTACTGTATCATTAGCTTCATTAACTCCAACTCTACTTTGCTCCACCTGACACCTCTCTGTTCTTGTCCAAGTACTCTATCAACTTTACCAAAGAAAAAAAGAAATGGTCTTGATCAAAGATTCCCAAAGTTCATCTTCATCTACAACAAACTTCGTATCTGAACTTACAATCCTTTCTTCCAATATTGACTTCAAAGACAACCAAGACCAGAGGAAGAAAGTTCATCGGATGCGACAGTTTCAAGGTGAGGAAACTGTTAGATTTATACCATTTACCTTAATTATAACTATAGAAATGTAACTCATTTACTCGTAATCTCCTATCTCATAGGGATCTGAGAGATCATGTGGGTTTTTCAGGTGGTTGGATGAGGCCCGCACTGTTGTTGATAATACTCCTTCAAATATAGTTCATAATCAACTTAAGCTTGTTCAAATGGAGGGAGAAATTGCTAAAATTAAGGTCGATCATGAAAGAATGATATTGAAGACATTATCAAATAGATGGATTTTCATCTAGACTTCTGCTTGCAGAACATTGGACACCACCAACAAAAGAAGTGGATGACATCGATTTCCGTTTGTTTAGTATTTCTCTTTATCATATTGCTTAAAATACTTGGTGTTCAGGATGGTTAATGTATTTTCATATTTTTATTCAGTCATTCGTACTTTGAATGTTGATTTTTATTCAGTAAACTGTTGATTTTTCTTTTCCTGAAACCCGGGTCGGCCAGAAGTGATATGCATGGAAAGAGTAATAGACATAGAATGCTACCTCAGTGACCCACTCGATTGGAGTTAGCCAAATATAAAAAAGAAAATTGGGGGAGGCAAGATATAAAGGAAAATTATTCGCAAGGAAAGGTGTTATATAAGTCCAACTCGACCAGAGAGAAAACAGCCATACAACTCTATTACACAGCGAGACAAGCTCGGTCCCCAAACATTAACGTTCAGATCCAAATTACGGAAAGCAAGCATGGTATTGATGATGTAACAAATATAAGTGCTAAATTCATTATAAGTACAGCAGCGCAAGATGGAAAAGAGCCATATAACTCAGACATTAGTTTTGCGCAAAAAAATAGTCATACACATAGGGCAGCTCGGCCCTATGGAAAAGAACAACCATACAAGTAGGTCAGTCAGCTGGGTCCCCAAACGTTAATGTTCAGATTCAGTACGAAAAGCAAGCATGGTATTGATAATGTAACAAGTATAAGTGCATAACTCAATATAAGTACAGTTCGACAAGAGTGAAAAGAGCCATACAACTCAGACATTGGTTTTGCGTGACAAAATAGTCATACACCTAGGGCAGCTCGGCCCAATGGAAAAGAATAGGCATACAAATAGGTCAGTCACCTAGGTCCCCAAACATTCATATTTAGATCCAAGTTACGAAAAGTAAGCATGGTACTGATAATGTAACAAGTATAAGTGCATTTTTCCCTAAATATAACAACATAAGAGCATAAATCCATTTAAGAACATTCGTTTTGCGCGTAAAAAGAGTCATACAGCTAGGCGAGTTCAGTGCCGAGGAAAAGACCCATATAGGACGGTCAGCTAGGTCCCTAAATGGTAATGTTCTCATCCAAGGTACGGAACACAAGCATGTTATTAATAATGTAACTAGTGACGGTTTATAATTCCAGAAAAAACAAGTGACGATTTATAATTTAGTAACTCCATTTGATCGCAGCTCGGCCCGAGTGAAAAGAGACATACAACTCGGACATTCATTTTGACCGAAGAAATAGTTATACAGATGGGCCACCTCGGTGCAAGTTTATAATTTATTAACTCCGCCTATCAAATGTATACATTCAATGAACCATTATAAAATATCAACTCATAATATATTGTTACAATATGAATTCTAAATTTAGTACAACTCATAGTCCTAAACTCAAATCAACAATCACTTCATTTTCCTCTTCAAATGCCAGTTGCATCCTTAGAGTAGTACGAGAAGGAACTGGAACGTGAGGTTCAATGTTAGAAACCTGATATGAGCATACAACACAGCTTGAGTTAGCTTGTGATAGCAACAAATCCGAAAAAAAGCATTTCAAATAATCAAAATATACCTGCTCACTGCCTCTTCTGGTGCGCCTCGAATTCTTGCTACAATTCACTATCCTCTCTTCTTGTCGCTCAGAATTAGTATTCACAACAGGAGCTCGCCTCCTAGTATTTCTGCAGATACCAACTTCATTGTTAGACCTTAAACGATTTTCCCAAGGTCTTACCTAAGAGATGACCACCCGAGGATCTAGAATTTTCCTTTCCTCTCTACCCCGAGGAACTGCCACCCGAGGACCAATGTTGTCCGTGCAATCAAGTGCATTGCAATTCAATAACTCCTCTCTGGTGCTTTCAATAGCCTGCCTTAGTCTCTCCAGTCTCGCAAGGGTTACAATTCCTAAGTCTAAGTTCTATTAAAAGCTTTCTCGACATATTTGATCTTCTCAAAGTCATCGGTCATGTGGGGATATCCTTCATCGAAGAAAATCGTCGAGTGCCTACGGTGTACATCTTTCCTCCATCTTTGAAGTAAATATCTTTTTGGAAATTGTTCACTCTCTTAATTGAAGCAATCTTTAATATGTGAGCACACAACAACCCACTGCACTCAAACAGTCTACAATTTCCCTTCAAAATACATCCCTACTCCCTATACAAAACGGTGTATACAAACTCCTTCACAAACAAGTTATTCACCAAAGCAGTCTCCAATATCCTGAACTTCTCAAACTCTTCTTCAACCTAATTCTCTTCCTGGTTGACTCCAACAATAGTCACAAATGGCATCTTGTATCGGTTAATAAGATACGTTGAATTGACACAGACCATATCATTGAACTCTTCATAAGCTACTTTACTTCGAGGGTGCACCTAAAAAACACTATCTAGCCTACCTTCATCATCCAAGCACATCAAATGGAAGAAATCATTATTCTTTTGTTGCATTCTAATGAACATTCTATTTATGCAATTAGCATCCCCAACTCTAATGTTCAACCTCCTCACCTTCTACACATAGTTCTGTAATCTCTAGGCAGACATCCTAATTTGTACGGTTCCTCCAAATTGTACCACCAAAATTCTTACACTCTTGCTGGCCCTTAATCCAACCGTGTCGTGCCTTTTCCAGTTTCCTCTTTATATTAGAACTTAGACTTCTATGAGGAAGCATAAATCTGGACATAGATGGGTGTAATTCGTGATTGGGTTGTTCCACAACCTTTGAGACTTGCCACATTCCATTATCTCTCAAAATTGCACAAATACGAGTAGGGCATTTTATCCTCTTTGACCGCTTGTAAGTGCTAGCTTTTCTATATCTATCATAACTAATAGTTTAATATTTTCTGAAGAAAGGACCACTTCTTTTTTAACCAGATTTTTTAGTAACACTAAAACCTTAACTTTTTGCATACACCTAATATGAATAAAAAAACTCATCAATGTTGTTGAAGTATTTACCTATGCTTATAGGGAGTACTTGCTTTGTTTCTCGGCCTCTTGGTTTTTTGAGTTCTTCAGCGTGGTCGCTTCCTTCTCTTAGCTCGCTTTCCCACTACTACCATCATTTAACATAAGCTCGCCTCCTAAGTCCTAAATTCCCCTCCATTATAATTCGTTCTGAAGCTCGAATTGAGTATTCGATGAGAGAATACCGAAATCCAATTTGTTTTTGAAAGTTATGGTTTGCAAAATCGTTGGTATTCTTCGTTCCTTTCATACTCTTATTTTTTAGAAAAAAAAACTCCAATCAATGTTCTCTTACATGATGTGATAAAATGAAAGAAGAGAGAGAATTGAGCTAACTTCCCAGTAAAATCAACTCACTTCTCTCCCATTTGCTCGAGGGGTAGTATCGTCTTTTTTCCAATTAATTTCTTTCCAGGAGAAATTAATCGCCTCGAATTCGAGGAGATAATCTTTACCCTTTTTTTTTAATCAATAAGCGGTGAAGCATTTGATTAGAATCATCATCATCCAACTCATACAAAAAGCTTCTTCTGTGCCTCCCAATTTCTTCTGTTCCTCTCCTGCCACAAAGAATTTTAGTGGCAAAAGAGGAATCAATATAACCACAAGGGATACTATAAGAATAAGTCACTTTGCCAAGTTGTGAGCCAAATAATTGCATAATCTTGGAATATGCTTGACTTTCGCATGCTATAGTTATTGAACATAGTTCTACCTTCTTGAATCACAATAGCTCCACACTAATTCTCCTTCTTAAGCTTTACATTCATAGTATTTGCTAACAATAATAATACATAGGATATACAATGAAAGTTTTAAAATTTAATGTTTTGATATCATAGATTCAGACTCATATAGTATTTTGTGTCTTCAATCATAGTTTCTAGATTTCTAAAACTAAAGTAATCAATTCTGCTCAAAATTTATGGTTACACAACAAACTAATTTTTCTTTCAATCCTCACTCAGTCTTTTCAGAATAAATTGTTAGTTTAGATTCACCCATTCTAAATCTTAAATAGACAAACAAAGAATGGTTGGGGAAACCTAGTGAAGAATTTCTACTGTCAACCTATATAAATGATTCAATTCATAGCTTCTCAGTTCAAATCTCCCAAGAAAAAGTTCAAAGAATTTCAAACAGCATCCATAGGTTATTTAAGCCAAAAATGTTCTTTTATGGGAAAAAACACCAAAGACATGTATCCAATACCCAGTTTCTTACGAAAACAACAAATTCTTGTAACCTGAATTGGACAATAACACAATAGTTAAATTCGTAGAAAATTGAACCCAAAAAATTCGAAACTCAAACACTATACGGAAAATCTAAATCTACTTGAGACGTGTCGTCTCCAGGGGAAATAAGAAGACCAGAGAGAATTTAGTCCCGAACGAAAGGACTTTCTCTGTATTTTTTCATAGGTACCAAAAGCAGAGAGAGAGAGAGAGAGAGAGAGAGAGAGAGAGAGAGAGAGAAATGGCAATAGTTGTTTGGGAAGTCGAGTAACTTTTCATTATTTCTTCCCAAAAGTGTCAGTCAATTCCCTCCACTAAAGGTTAAATATCGGTTTCCACAAATTAAGAGGGCATAGTTCGATTAATTGATTGGCCAATATCTAAATTTTGTCACTCAATTAATCAATGGTGTAAGATGTGGTACTAAACTGACAATCGACTAAATTTAAGGATAGTTTAATGGAATTAACCCCACATACTATGTTGCTTTTATAGTAAATGGCCTCTCAATTTTGACATATGCCCTTAAGAATGTGCTCCACTATGTACTCTTAACTCTCTAAATGTAATGAAATTTTGGTTCTTAAAAAAATTATCTTTGAAAAAAGACAAAATCAAAATGATAAAAATGAAAAACTTTAATAACCCATATAGACAAATAAAAAAAGTTAAAAATATTGATAAAGAACAAAAATAAATAAAGAAACGTCGAAGGTACCAAAAGAATTTATATTTTTTATCAAGTACCAAAGTAATTAATTATGAAAGGAAAAAATATATTGTAACTTCTCCTCTCCAAGTTGTTAAAAAAATTTTTTTAAAAAGAACTCTATTTGGATTGCATTTCTAAAACAACAAATTGGAAGTTATATGGATTTTTTTTCAAGGATATTTGGATTGCATTTGAACCTAATTTTTTTTTACTTTCTTTATTCTACACCTACATCTTCTTTCACAAAAACGTTTAACTTTCACACACCCTAGAAGAAAAAAAGTCATTTTTTAGGGCAGCAAAATACCCTTGAAATTTGGGGGTTAGAATTTACCCCCGAGGACCAATCGTCAATGGTAATTTAAGTGAAATGGTCAATACTACCAAAAAAAAAAAAAAATTCGACTTACGGACCAGCTATTCAGTCAGCAATTGGTCGGCGAATTTTTTCCTTAGTTGGTAAACGTTATCAACCGAATTTTTAAAGTTATCGATTGAATTTTGGTCAGTAATTTATTTTCTAAATTAAAAAAAAAAGAAAGAGGCTCAAGTCGGGAGCACCCAACCCGACCCGTGGAGAAAAACCCAGCCCATACCCAGAAGACGAATCGACCCGCAAAAACCTTGAATTTAGACGATGGGATTTTACCTTGGATGAGGTTTGAATCTATATGACCTCCAAGTTGGCAATCTTAGTTCTAACCACTTGCTCTATTGAAGTTGTTATACAACTTGTGCAATATTATACATATAATATATATATATCTATATATATATATATATGTATATATACACACATATACATATACATATATATACATATATACATACATATATATTAAATTGAAAATTATAAAGAAAAAAAATATAATTGTTGACGATTGAATTTGAAATCAATCGATAATTTAAAATTACCGACCGAAATTTTTTCGGTCTGTAATTTTGGTCGGGAAAATGTAATTTTTTGGTAGTGCAAAATACCTTTCATATAAGTTACGGTTTGTTGTAAAATGGCCCTTTCAATTCCAGTATAAAATTATTTTAGTCCATAGCGATTTATAGTTATAGTTTATTATAAAATACTTCTATAAACATTGCATAATATTTTTTTAGTTTATATTATTTAAAGATTGATTATTTAACTAAAAAACTTAATTATTTAAGAAAAAATATCATGGTAATTTTAAATTTTATTTAATGAAAAATAAAATATTCCAGAATAAATAGAATATAAGATTCAGAAAACTTCAAATCTTTATCTTAAATTTATACAAATTTTACCTTGTTGGATTTTTAGTAATTATTGTAACAAAGATTAAATAAAAGTCTGACAAAAACCTAATTTTTTTTATTTACGAGAAATATTATTAGTTAATTACACTAAATTAGTGATAAATCCTAATATTTTAATTTATTTGTTATAAAATAAAATACATTTTAAGTTAGATAATCATTTTTTAAAATATAGACAAAAAATATATTATTACAAAATACTTTCATAAAGGTTGTAAGAATTTTTTAGTCTATATCATTTCAAGAGTCATTTTCACTTAAAAATACTTGGTTATTTAAGGAAAACAATACGGTGAAATAAAATATTTATTTATAAATAGAATATTTATCAATTTCAAATTTTTATTTTAAAATTTTTAATTAAAAGAATTAAACTCGTTGGATCTGTACTAAATTGTTGTAACAATGATTAAATAAGTATAACCTTAAGTAAAGTACTAAAAATAATAAAACGAATTCATTTTTTTAAGAAAATACTATTAATTTTTAGTACTTATTATAATAGTTTAATTATTTTTAAAGAATAAAATACTTTTCTTGAGTTACATAACCAAGTATTTAAAGAATATATATTAAAAAGATATTATTTCAAATTTCATAGAAATATTTTGTAATAAACTACAACTATAAATTGATATTTATATCTAACTTTATAACATTTTGTAGCAAACCATAACTTATATGAAGGATATTTTAGATATTTACTTAAATTGACCAAAGACTATTAGTCTTAGGCGATAAACTACATAGTTTTTAGGGTTAATTGTAAAATACCCACTTGAAGTGGGGGACTAAATGCACTTTACTCACAAACTCAATAAATAAGTAGTTTACCCCTCCCCCTCCCCTCTATTAAACCAATCAAATACCCTTAATGTAAGTGATGGTTTGTTGCAAATAACACTAAAATTTAATCATTTTAGTCCAAACCCTAATTTATATTTATAGTTTATTCAAAATACTTCCTCATATTTTGTAATAGTATCTTTTAATCTATATGCTTTAAAGATTGTGTATTTAAATTTAAAAAACTTTATCATTTAAGAATTAAATGAAAAAATAAAATATTCGGTTAAATATAAGATTTTGTCAACTTGAGATATTTATCTAGAATTTATAAAAATTTTAACTTGTTTGGATTTGTAGTAATTTCTTGTAAAAATAATTGAATAAAAACTTATTTAGCAAAAAAAAGATTAAATAAAAAATTTAAGTAAGTACTATAATAATAGACGAAACATATTTTCTTTCTTTATAGTAAATACTATTAATTTATTATAATAAATTAGTGACAAATTCTTACTGTTTACTTATTTATATAAAATAAAATATTTATCTTAGTTAAATAATAATTTTTAAATATTATAGACTAAAAATATATTCTTACAAATTTTTTCCATAAATTTGTAACAATTCTTTTGTAGTCTATATTCTTCCAAGATCGATTACTTAACTTTAAAAAACTTGATTATTTAAAAAAAATAAAATATATATTCTAAATTTAATTCAATGAAAAAACAAAATATTCGTTTATAAATAAAATATTTTTTAACTTCAATTCTTTATCTTGAAATTTTTAATAGTAAAAAATTTAACATGTTAGAACTTATAGTAATTTTTTGTAACAAGAATTAAATAATAGCCTTAAGCAAAGTATTAAAATAATAGATGACAACCTAAATTTTTTTCTTTAAAGAAAATACTATTAATCTTTTTAGTTATTATACTAAATTAATGAAAAATCATAATAATTTGATTATTTTTTAAAAATAAAATATATTTTTTTGAGTTAACTAATCAATCTTTTAATAATAAGAATAAAAAAATATTATTACAAAGCTTATGGAAGTATTTATAATAACTTATAACTATCCCTTAAAAAAGAAATTATAACTATAAATTAGGATATGGACTAAACTGTTTTTATATTCAACTTTAAAGGTTAATTTATAATAAAATTAAGATATGGACTAAACTATTTTTATATCAAACTTTAAAGGTTATTTTATAATAAATTATAACTTATTTAAAATATTTTGAATATCTTAAATAAATTAATTAATTTTAGGAGTAAACTATTTATTTATTAAATTTGAGGTTTGCAATTAACATTTTTTTTTTTTAAGTTTGAAGATTAAAGTACACGTATCCCATAACTTGAGTGGATATTTTGTTAGAACTTCTTTTTCTGGGATACAATACAAGGAAAAAAATGTAAGTTCAATCGAGTTAAGAACCAATTTGAATAATAATTTGGAATCCGAGGTGAACAGTACACATTGTACCGTTCTTGGTAATTTTTTATTATTATATTCAGCCTTTTGACTCACACATTCTGTGAGTCTTTACCAGTTCTGTCTGGCCTCTTCACAGTCTCACTCTCACTCTCCCTCCGTTACAGTTCTTTCTCCGGTGGTCTTCGTCACTGTGCTTTCTCCGTTGGTCGCCGTCGATCACTCCGCCGTCCACTTCTTTCTGATTCTATTTCAGGTCTAGCCATTTTATTTTTCTTGTTTTTCATTTTTGTATTTTTATCTCAGAAATTAATTTCAGAAACCCTTCGAAACATTTCTCTCCAAAATCTTTTCGCGCTGCGCATGTACGGATGATTGATTATTTATTTCTTGTTGTTTCTCCTTTTGCATGTCTGTTTTTTCATAGTTCTCTGTGTAACCTTACCTCTTGGGTGCATTTGATTGTATATATATGTTCTGTTTGCGTTATATACACTCAGATTTGATCAACAGTGCATTTAGTTGGAACTTTTCCATGTTAGAGAATTTCGTTGTTATACAAGCCCGCTTGGTATTTTTTTTCAACTCTGAATCTTCATCTGTTATGTATTTAATCATCTGAGTTCTGGTTTCTCGCCTATGAGTGTATCCAAATGCTCTATGTTCGCTTTTTGCGTTTTTGTAAAATTTTTTTATTAAATAAAAAGTATGTTTTTGGACTATTTGTTGATGTAATCAATAATGTATAACATATTTTGGAAGAAATTTGTAGTCTGAACAAATGTGCTTTTTCTAACACTGTCACAAGTGATATTCGTACGATGCATTTGAACTTTATGCTGCTCCTGAGGTTAATATGCTCACTGCTTGGTCTAGTTGGAGAGTATGAATATTTTTATGCGCATAGCGAGAAGTGATTGAATGGATTTACCTGGGATAGTGCTATTTACTATTTAAATGTTCATTCTGTATGTGTATACAAGTTATCCATAGGTATTGCAGATGCCACATTTTTCCCTCACCATCATTTTTCCCTTTTGATATGTTGCTCATGCGACTGTTGCATGGAACAAAAACATATTTTACGCTCATGCCAAATAAAGATGGACCCCTTGATGAATATTTGTTTGAGTTTTAAATTGTTTAAGATTATGTGTTTATGCTTACTATGATCTTATACTTTATTAAGAGAATGTTTATTTTGACTGATTCTCGTCATATTTATGCCAACTGAACATTTTTTGTACCAGTGTACCCTGATTTTTCATTTCTTTTCCTAGTGATCCTAAGTGGAGATGAGCTCGTCGAAAGGGGGAGGAAAGTCCAATTCCCCGGGCATAGAAGTACATGAAACAGTAATTCCCAGTGTTGATCACGTGAGCAGTGGGGTAGCAGATATCAACCTGGATGCTGCCAAGGATGGTGGTTGGGAGGTTATTCCCAAGAAGTCCAAGAGCAAGGCTGGACCCAGCGCATGGAAGCAGTGGGGCCAGCAGAACTCCAATAAAGCATGGGGTCAACAAGATGCTGTCCAGAGATTGGGTAGGTCAGGAAGGGGTACTGGGAATACTTGGTCCACTTTGCCAACAGATGCTAGGAAACCAGCTGATAGAGGAAATGCCAGAGAGACTAGTAACAATTTGGAATCGGCTCCTATAGTTAAACCTCCTCTGAAGAATGGTTGGAACTGGTCTGGTAGAGCTGGATCGACTCAGTCCTCTGAACCGGATCTCCCGGGAAATTCAACCTTACAGAATCCTGAATGTATTGGGACTGACACTAAAAGTCAAGATGATGATTTCGATTCAGATATCGATGATGAATTTGATTATGATGATGATGTGTTAAGTGATGAATTTGACTCTGACTCTAGTGAAAAGAGTCATGAAACACGGAAGAAGAACCGCTGGTTCAGGGAACTTTTTGAATGCATGGACGGGTTAAGTGTTGATCAGATTAATGATGCTGAAAGACAGTGGCATTGTCCTGCATGCAAAGGTGGTCCAGGTGCCATAGATTGGTACCGGGGCTTCCCGCCACTTATCACTCATGCCAAAACCAAAGGTTCAAATAGAGTGAAGCTCCATAGAGAGCTTGCGAAACTTTTGGAGGAGGAGCTTCAGAGGAGGGGTACTTCATCAATCCCAGCTGGTGAAAGTTATGGTATATGGGAGGGATTGGATGGAATGACAGAGAAGGAAATTGTATGGCCGCCAATGGTGGTTATTATGAATACAATACATGAAAAAGATGATAATGACAAGGTACTGTCACAATTTTACTAATTCATTTGATAAGCGTTTATTTCTAATATTCCTTACTGTAATGATGTTAAACATTGAATTTCATTTTGCAGTGGATTGGAATGGGAAATCAAGAGCTTTTAGATTATTTCAACAATTATCCAGCAGTTAGAGCTCGGCACTCTTATGGCCCTCAAGGCCATCGGGGGATGAGCGTCTTGATCTTTGAACCCTCAGCAGTAGGTTACTTGGCAGCAGATCGTTTAAGCAATCATTTTGAAGATCATGGAAGAGGCAGGAACGCTTGGGAGCGCAACCGGGTGCCATATTATCCAGGTGTCAAGCGTCAACTGTATGGTTATATGGCTGAAAAGAGAGATCTTGATGATTTCAATAAACACTCGCAAGGTAGTTTCTCGTGATTAAAATTCTGAAATGCAAAATATAATTCTTTATGCTTTGATTATTTGGTGTATGAGTTTCTGATTTGTCTTCTTATTGGTTAGGGAAATCTAGACTGAAATTTGAGATAAAATCATACTTGGAAACGGTGGTAAAACAATTGAAGCAGATGAAAGAGGATAATGAGCAGCTAATTTGGTTCAAGAACAAAGTTGCCAAAGAACAGAGGCACTCAAAGGCTGTTGAAGAATCTTATAGTTTTTTGAGTGAAAAGTTTAGGAAGATGTCAGAAGAGACCCATGTTGTTAGAATTAGAACAAAGAAGCATCATGAACAAAACAAGGAAGAGGTAATGAAGTACTCTTTACATAGTCAATGCTTGGATGTTTTGAGATTATTCAATTATCTTAAAGATCTGGTCATTATCTGTTTTGTTCCATCTTCATCTCTATGAAACTTCTTGGTGGGTGTGCAGGGACCTGCTAGCATTATTTAAAGAACTATCTTTACTTATCTGAAGTGGAAAAGGGATTTGGTTCTCAAACATGATTTTACGTCATCATTCTTTTTATTTGAGTGTTTTTGGTGGTTGCCTTTCTTCTTGTTCAGTTCACTGTTAAAATGATGTTGGTGCGTCTCTCTCTATCAGTTGTTTGCTTTTATTTAAATGTGCCACAACTTTTGATTTATAGGGGGAGGATTCGAATGAAGATAAAGTCATTTGTCCATTATTATTATAGCGTGCAATGTTCAATAATTCTTGGCAAATGCTTATCATGTTTCAGCTGTAAGAACAATTTTGATCAAATGCGGTGGTGGCAATTGGTTTTTATTCAATGACAATCGCTTATCATGGTTCAGCTGTAAAATTCTTTGACATGTTAATTTCATACTTTTTTGTCCTCAATATGTTGCATACATCGGTTGTCTAGTTCTTCTGTTACAGTAGTGTCACTAACATGTAAGAATTTCATGAAAATATATGCAATTTTCACTGTTGAATTTTTGGGTGGTTGGTATTTTTGCATCTTGCAGCGAATGTAGGTTACTTTAGGGGGAAGTGGGAATCTGTAAATGCTTGGTACTAAATCAACATCTGGTGCTGCCTCTTTCAAATTCTTTGATTTCTCTATTCAATTGTTGATCGAGCCCTGATATATCTATGAATAAGAATAGCACTCAGTTTCCCAGTAGAACATAAATTCTGATGTATAAGTTGGACTTGTTTCTTATCTTGTGATGTGCAGTCAGTAACATTGAGCAATTGATTTTTCTTAAAGTACCAAAAGCATGAATAAATGGGTTAAGTTTCTTGGAGTTCTTAATTCTCATAATAGTAGTATTTTCTTGGCAGGGTGGAATAACACTTTTGTAACATAATCATATTCCAGGAAAGAATTACTGATTTATCTTTTCTGCAAATCTAATTTCTTAACTAGATTAGAAATTATGCACGTTTTCAATATTACATAGTTCTCACTTGGACGGGGACTGCTCATGTTCAAGACAAGAGGACTCATTGTCAATCTTTTTTTTTTTTTAATTTTTTTTTTATTCTTCTTATGAAAGAGGTGGTTGATGTTCTTCATATATAATGATTTCTTTTTGTCTCTTGCCACTCAACTGGAGACCTGATCGCTCATTGCTCTGTTCTCTGTGTTGGCAATAGTTGTTATGACTAAGGTATCTTTCAAAGAAATAAATTCAGTACTGCTCTTGATTGTGTTATGTCCTAAACCTCTGTCCTCTCTTTCTCTCTCTAAGCTATTATGGTTTGCGTAATCCGTGAAAATTAAAGGGAACAAAACTTTGTTAGTCTGCAGTGCATGATTTCATTTTGAAATCCATAAAAATAAGTACTGCCTCCGGTCAGAAATATAGGGTTTTAGACTCATTGAGGATGGTCTAGAATATAAGAATATAAGGGGTTTTACGACTTTCAATAAGCATCTATTGAACCCCATTTTTTATTCATTTATTTCTCTCCCACTATTTGACCCTTTCCTCATTTATGAAGGGTAGAAAGGAGATTGTAGTTAAAAAATTGTCTTGTCTTGAATATGTGTACAAAGGTCTAGAACCCCTTGTATATATATATATATATATATATGACAGTAGGTAGTATCATTTTCTTTTAAGTATATAAGGTACTTTTTACTGTGCCCAAGTTCAGATGAATCATAATGCCATATCTAAAGTAATTACAGAAAAGAGAGATCTTGGAATAACTCAATTTGCATGGGGATTCGTGCCCTTATTTCTCTGTTGTTGATTGCAAATAGCTAATTTTATTGATGTGCCTTGAGTGTTGACCTATAGTGCATGGCTTGTTAATATGCCGCTGACAAGGATTAGCTTGATCCGGATGCACACTCCAGATTTTTCACTCTGTACTTGCATGTTCGTGTTTAAATGACATTTAGAGTCAACTTGGATAGTGATTTATTTTGAGTGTTTTTGTTTTTTCTTCTTGGATTTTGTGAAAGTTAAATTAGTGGTGAGAAAAGATGTGGGACCCAAAGTGGAAAATTGAAGAAAAACTTGAAAGAAGTTGCTATCCAAATGGACCCTTGGATGGTATGATAAAATTCATATTGCATGATTTCTGGGTAGCTATCCACCTCTGATTGTTCATTTCAGTAAATGACTTTGCATTTCCTTTTGATTTTCAAGACTAATGTTCACTTCAATTTTTTAGATGGATAATCAAGAGCAATTTTTCAAGGACCAGATCAATATCATTTACGAAGCTAGGAACGCAAAGGAGGACGACTTTGAGAAGATCCAACAGGAGAAGCGTGAAAAAGTTGCTCATTCTCAGTCAAATCTTTCTTCTGTTGAGGATCCTGGACAAAGGTAATATGCTCTCTTTCTTGCCTAAATACCTTCTATAGCACTTCAGTTGCAAATGGTAAAAAATAGGGGTTTACCCCCAACATTAATGCACATACATTAGATGCATACATCAGCCATACACGTGTAGATGAATTACTCTATTATCCTTGATTTATTGGAATTATTTTATGAATTTGAACCATTTAAATCTCCTACAATTATAACAATTATTAATTAAAAAAGAAAGTAAGAAATCAATAAAAAGAATAAGGAAAAGAAAGACAAAAGATCTGCAAGCACTGTGGCAGCAATGTGAAGCTGTTGTCACCTCTTTGCCTGCCACCACCTTTCTGATCAAATTTCCTTTGCATAAAGCCACTTATCATCAACCCACCCATCCCCCCTCCAATAAAGAAAAAAGAAAAATGAGGAAAAGCTTCTATGCAATCATAAAGAAATCAGTCTTCTCTTAAACACCACCACCCCCCCCCCTCTCTCTCTCTCTCTCTCTCTCTCTCTCACTCTCTCTCTCTGTTTTTCCTCTCTAAATCGTAAGCCTCCACCGGGACTCTTCTCTCTTATGAGCCATCAAAGTCCTATTGTCCATTTTTCTTCTCTTTTTTCCCTTCCTCAATAGCCTTTTTTTTTTAAAAATGTTTTTAGTTTAAATAAAAAAAGATTAAAAAAAAAAAAACAGATCCTGTTCTCTGATCTGGGATTGTTGGGTTAACTCTTGGAGAGGGGTTTTCCTTTTTGTTCTTTTCTGTTTGGTTTATGGAGGTTATTGGTTTTTTTGTCAGTTCAGCAATTTATCAAGGATAATGCATAAATACATCATGGTTTTAATGGTAGTTACTTTATCGAACTGTTGACTATTAGGTCCTTGGGGCTAAACCGCCTATTTTTAACATTAGGTACTAAACTTGAAGGGTATTTTGCAAGCCTTTTTTTCTACTGCCTCAGAAAATTTTCCTTTAGTTACATTGCTTTTCTTGTCTCTAGGGAAAATAAGATCCTCCTTATGTCAATTGCTTGATATTTTTTCTTCTTAGAAGCATAAATGTCGCATAGTTATGTCATTATTTTCATTTACTATTGGTTGCATGAAGTTCGTTATGTTCTTTTGTTATTCTTTCTTATGGGGCTGAATTTTCCCAGTTTATGTTCAAGAGCATTAAGTATATTTCTCACCATAACTTTTCCGCCTGCAAAATTTAGGGATCAGAAAATTCAGAAGTTCATCGAGTGCCAAGACAAGGAGATGGAAGAATTTGCTGCTGAGAGGGATAAATTGATAAAAGCACATGAAGAAAGGATGGCGGAGATGAAACGCAGGCATGGGAAGGAACAAGTTGCCCTTGAAAACGAGTTTAATGCTGAACTGAGTAATTTGATGGCAAAATACACACCTGACAAATGAAACTAGTCATCAATCGCTGTAATCCAAACATCTTTGCAATTACTAGTTAGTTACTGCTTTATCAACTGCTCAGAGCCTGGTAGGTTGCTGTTATTGCATATTTTGGAGTCTTCCTTCACAAGGAATTGGGGGTCTTAAACTTTTTGTGGCAGCTTGGCTCTTTGCGGTAGACCTAATTTTTATATCATCTTATGGTGGATTATGAATCTCTCTATTTGGTCATGTAATTTCTAATTATGATGCCCTTAGCTTTTAAGTTTGCATGTCCTCTTTGATTTATGAAGCGCGCCTTGAGAACTTGGATGCTTTTTGAATACCGACTTAGTGCCTGTTTGGAGGAGGTCTTGGAAGGTTCAAAAATGCTTTTGAGTTGTAAAAGCTAGTTATGGGAGTGTTTGAAAGTCAAATTAGCTTGAACGTTTGGGAAGCTGATTCAGATTTTTACAGTTTCGAACATTGATAGAAATATGTTTCGGATAATTACGTTTGGAATAAAGTTACCAAACACGGATAGAATTATTTCTTATTTTTAACTTTTAGAAATCACTATCATTAAATCATGTTAGATACTCAAAATGAACATGATATTCATAATAGATAATCATAATGAAAAAGTTATGATTAATATAATTAAGTTTTACTTTTTATTTTTGATTTTCAGAAATTACGATTATTAAATCATGTTAAACATTTATGATAAAAAAATCACTACAAATACAATTACATTTAACAATCAATCAGGGCGTTTAAGAAGAAAAAACTGGTCCTTAGTAATGTCAAAATCTCTTTACTCCCATGGAAATACTTTTGATTCAGTTCTGTAATGGTAATCAGAATCGTGATATGCTTGAAGGTGATTGGTTCCAAATTGATTAATCTACTTAAGGTAGCATTTTGTTCTCTCTCTCTCTCTCTCTCGCATGCCCTCATATAGTGAGTGCTTGTCTTTAGGCGTTGTTGCTGACCAGAGATCTGCGTTTAGAATTTGCTCTCATCTATATAATCCATAGCATAAATCAGGAGAACTACGAAAACTCCACTTTCTTCTTTAATAAAATTATCCTTATTCCGCACGCAACAATCTTGTTATCTCCAAACTCATGCCGGAAGAGGGGGTTTTCATTGTCTGGATTTTACCCTAAAAGTACTGCAGAAGTTTGCAAAAGCACTACAGAAGTTTGCAGATTTTAGCGAACCCTTGGCTTCTTGAAAGTTTAATTGAAGGTCAAATGCCAGGATAACCTTGAAGTTTGCACTTTGATTTATCGAGACTAGTCATGCTGTTAGTTCTAGAAGTTAAAGGGACTAAGTTAAGAGTTAGTTTATTTGGGACAAAAATCGGAAGAGAAAGAAATGGGGACTTAAATGAAAGCCTAAATGTATTTTGGTCACCTACCACGAAAAAAAAAAAAAAAATCTTCTCGAGTCAAATAAAACGGAGACATTAAGACATAAATAATATTAAAAATATAATTTTATCATTTTACATATTATTTTATTATAATTCTATTCTAAATCAAATCTGGTCTAATATTTACAGTAATCATGCATTCACATAATATTATATAATAAATTAAATATAATAAAAAATATTTATTTTCTATTTTCATCCTAACAAAATAAACGAAAATAAATTTTATTTATTTCCCGATTTTTTTCTTTATTGGGCGCATTTTCAAAAAATGGGTACTAAATAGACCCAGTTTTTCTTTTAAATCCTGAAAAGGTCATAACGCACAACCATTGTGCGTTATCAAATGAGATAACGAACAATGGTTATACATTATAGCTAATCATAAGCTTAATATGCGTTAAGTGTTGAGGTGGATGATAACGCACAACCATTGTGCGTTAGATAACGCACAATGGTTGTGTGTTATCTTGTTTATGTTGATTAGGAAGAAATAATTTTTATAGGTATTTGGAAAACTTTGCGATCGGATGTCCGTTTCACGCGTATGACCACTTGTTTTGATGGTTCTCGTAAAGAGAAACGTAACGGCATCGTCGAAAAAGTGACCCGGACGCGTTTCGGGGCAAAAAATTGGTTCCGAATAGTCGAAAACTTCAACGGGGCATAACTTTGCGCTCGGACGTCCGATTGAGGCGATTCTTGTAGGCATTCCGGGTATTTTTTCGAGACCTACGCGTTGGGAACAGTTCTAACGGTTTCCCACCCACCGTTCCCACAAAAAAACTCCTATTTTCATTTTAATTTACGTTTTTTGTAATTTTCTAATACTTTCTCTCTTGTTAACTAAAAAATTACGCCGCCAATTTGAAAATTAAACAGAGGAGCAGTCTTATTTTTGCTCTAATTAAAAATTCATATGATTGAAGTTGTTAAATATTGGAATACGTAAGTAAGTAAGTTATTGTTAAATAAAATCCCATGCACTTGTTGAGTGAGATCCAATGGTGTTCTATTGGTAAGTCTTCTATGTTATTTCTCATGAGGTCAAGGGTTCAAATCTTGTTATAAGACTTTCTTTTTTAAAAAAAAAATTACAACTTAAAAAAAAAAAATGATGTGGCAGATAACGCACAATGAAGATGCGTTATAACCTAGGACATGATTAGTGAGAACGCACAATAGTTGTGCATTATCCTAATTAATAACGGTTATAATAACGCATAACCGTTGTGCGTTATAGCCAAATCATGCATAAAAAATATTTTGGCCACTTTAGTAGCCTGTTAAAAAAAAGGGCCTTTTTCAAGAAAAAAACCTTATTTCCCTTCCATCCCCTCTAAATAATTTAGAAGTAAGTTTTATTTTTTTTTATCAGAGAGTCATCAATAAATTCGAGAGGGATCATAAGACACTGTCCAAAAAAGCAACACATGGCTGAAATGCGACATTGAAACAATCAATGAGTGACTTAAATTCAGGACTCTTGCTTAATATGTTAGGTGGAGGTACATAAGTGAGGAGGGGAAAGGGGAGGGAGGGATCATAAGACACTGTCCAAAAAAAGCAACACATGGCTGAAATGCGACATTGAAACAATCAATGAGTGACTTAAATTCAGGACTCTTGCTTAACATGTTAGGTGGAGGTACATAAGTGAGGAGGGGAAAGGGGAGGGAGGGGGGTGGGGGGGGTTGCGCCAAGTGGAGATACCTAAATTCTAGTGGAGTAAATAGTGTCATTTCCTTCCTTCTTCTCCTCCCCATTCCTATTCTCAAACCAAACTAGGGCTTAGAGAGAGAGAGAGAGAGAGAGAGAGAGAGAGAGAGAGAGAGAGAGAGAGAGAGAGAGAGAGAGAGAGAGAGAGAGAGAGAGAGAGAGGTGGTGGCAGGAGTGGCGGCGGCTCTGGAGAGACCAGGGCGAGAACCGAGGAAGTGGAGAAGATTGAAAGATTATTTTTTTTTCCTTTGAGGGAGGAAAGAAAATAAAGTTCGTTAGGAAAATCTGTTTTAGACTTGTTTGTTAAATTAATTTACCTCTTAAAATTAATTAGTCAAGAGTTTATTGAATTAAGTGTGTTTGATAACATACATTATTAAGTGCTTAATATTTATGTGCGTTTGGTAACAATATTTTTAAATCACTTAATTGTTTAAGATGTGCTTAATTGTAGTTATAAATTTTAAGTGAAATTTTTTACTTATTTCTAAAGTCTGAAGTTTTAATATGTATATTATTTATCAAATTGTTACCACGTTTTGCATATAATTACTATTTATTAATTAATTCAGTATTCAGATTCAAGCTTCAGTTTTCAGATTCAGTATTCAAACTTAAGATTAATGATTTAGAACTTAAACAATTCAAACTTCAGACTTCATTTTCAATTTTATCAAACAAGACCTAGTTAAAAAAGAAAATATTTCAATATCTCTACATACCTCAGTTAGTCGCTAAGGTTGCACTGAGATTGAAGTTTATTCATATATAATAATAATGATAAAATTATTTGTTATGAATTAAATAATATTATAGATGTCCATAAGAGATAAGAATATTTGAAATAAAATTTATTTCTTACAGAGAAAGATATTCTGAAGATATAGACATCCTTAAGAGATAGATATCCTAAAGATGGATATCTTGGAAAAATAATGATAGAGTTTTAATCTTATCTTAGATATGATTTGATACAATAGAATCTATCCCCATATTCCAGATCTATGTCTTGTATCCCCTAAGCACTATATATAGGGTCCTTGGCCTTCAGTTGTAAAGACACCTCAAAAGAAATCAATAAAAGTTTTCTATTTCTCTCTCTACTATTCTTCATCTTCTTTCCTTCTTTATTTATTCGTCTAGTTTATTCTATGTATTTTTTCTCTTTATTTTCCTTTCTTTATACTTTGGATTTTTATATTAATTATTCTATTGTGCCGACAATGTTTCGCCAACAAATTTCATAACGAGTTATCAGCATGAGACTCTACTATGAGTTGTTGC
The DNA here is from genome assembly GCA_028651295.1 of Catharanthus roseus. NCBI lineage: Eukaryota > Viridiplantae > Streptophyta > Magnoliopsida > Gentianales > Apocynaceae > Catharanthus > Catharanthus roseus. Next base: position 12,321,709 of record JAPQWS010000016.1, read on the forward strand.
CTTCTCCGAGATCAAGGAATACTATAATAGTGTTGTTGTGCTGACGAAAGCCAGAGAGCAGTACTTCTTACTAATATCTCAATTATAAAACTTGAGTTTTCGGCTCATTATATTTTTAGGAAAAAAATTTTACTTTTTCTTTTAATTGTTTATGCAAATTCATCTGGATATATAATGAGTTTGGAAGACACCATTAAAGAAATTTATTTAGATATAAGTGTATTAAAGATACAATTAATAGAACTATAGCATCAAAACCACCTGTATTAGAAAGCTTCACATCAACTACGAAACCACCAGAAGTTGGTTGTTGTACAATTTTAGATCAACTAAGCAACCATTTGAAGTTGGTTATTATACAAGTACCGGTTATGTTTGATTATACGTGTGGTCATAATTTATATTTATCAGTAGTTGCATACTTCTATCATATTTAGAATTTATCCTCAATCAAAATAAACGAAGAAAATATTATTGGTGGTGTGATAGACTCTAATGCTCCTGCAATAGCAATATCGAGAAAGATGTTTTAGATAATTAAATTAGTCTTTTATATTCTTGAGACTAAATAGAAAGTGAGTCATTGATGATACTGACTAACCAATTGATTGTTTGTCATTCCTCAAAGTGAATGCATTAAGCTTATAATTTATTTATAAAATAGATTTTAGCCGTGACTACAACTGTGATGTAGATATTATTTATAGTTATCATAATGACTCAACAAACTCTCAACGTATAGAGTTTCACCAAAAGTGAAAATAGTGAGAAATGGAAAGAGAATATAAGTTTTAACACTTCATAAAACAATTATCGATGCAATTTGTTGTGTACCTGACTACTCCATTAAGTATTGTCTAAAAAGAGATATGAAAGTGTTGTTTGCTTTCCAAAATTATGTTACTGAAACTAATGATGCTATTACTAATAACATTAAAATGGCACAGCAAATGATGCCAAATTATTCAAAAATACCCAAATAAATTTTTTTAATGTATTTTATGGTTTTTAAAGTATCAAATAATTTTTCTTACATTCTTTGTTTTAATGTTTAACATTAGTATTTATATAATATAATAGTGAGATGAAATATTTTTGATTATGGTGCATGAGGACGTATTGTATAAAAGTTCAAAAATATAAATGGTAGTAAAAAGTTCTAGAAGAATTGATTATTTAAAACTCTAGAAGAGTTAGGTAATTAAAGACTCCAGAAAAGCTAGTATATCTCTGTACAAAAATGTCAGATTTGTAATGCATTCTTCTCGACAGAGTGTCGTAGAATATTAATTTTAGTCTCAGTGATATTTTTCATCATCTTGAGACAATGAATAAAAATTATGCATTACTATTATTATTATTATTATTATATGAAACAAATAATATTATTTATTTGTATTACACTAAATAAATAAATTTGAGATATAATTGTTCAATAAATCAGAAAATCATTGAGTTAAATAATTTATTATTGGCATGACCAGTTTGACCATCCCGAATCATTAAAATACAAATAATATTTAGGAATTCATGAAATAATATAGAAGTAGAAGTTTTCTAATTCGACGAATGCTATGTGCCACTTATTGTAAATGTAAGTTATTGTATAAATACCACCAGTACTATTTTAGGGTTGAATATGTTACTTTGGGATGCATATAAAAAAAATGTTATTTAATATATCAATGAGATAGTTGTATATATATATTGTTGACTCGTAACATAAGGATTACGATATCTTAATAATAAGCTCACATTTTAAATTCTCCCAAAGGTACACTTTATCCTAATTATACTTGTTGTGATATGAATCTATTTCTGTTGAATATCCTGCAGAATTATGTTCATATACTAAATGATCATATAGACCATAAATTTATCAATATGAGTTATTATAAATGTAGTAGCACTCACTTTGTATTTTGCCGATAAATTATTATATATACTTATTTTTGTAATTTTTTTGTAATATGAAACCAAGTATTGTTATATACGAATTACATGTGTGCTATTCATTTCTATTACTCCACTAAAAAGTAGATGGGCTTATATATGTTGGGTAAAGAATATCAAAAGATGTATTCATAATTTTTTAATTTTGAATATCCCAACATTAAGAGGAGAAAACATGTTGTCGGATGAAAATATTAATTACTTATGTCTTACCTTGATATTTATATGAACTTTGAACCAAAAGTTTAGGATTATGGTCATGCATGTTTTTTGACAAACATTCGACTAATAATGCATATAATATATTTGATGTTCCTGAAGGATAATTTACTACAATCAATGTGTTTGAGACACAACTAAAATGTGGTAGATTAATCGAATCCATAAATATGATCTTCTCGCATATGATAGGAGCAAAATTTTGAATAGTCATATTATTAAAAGTCGAGGAAATAAAATTCCATAAGAATTTTTCAAAAATGGCCAACGTATTATTTCTAGAAGAAATTCAAGTACCTAAAAATGGTAATATTATATGGTTCCATCATAATAGGTCATGATTGAGAATGATGGGATCGCAAAAGTAAGCAATCGTATTTATGCAAATAATGTTAGAATGATGTTTTCAAAGTCTGCAGACTCAAGATAATATAGATTCACATGAGAAATATAAAAGTTAATTCGTACGATTAATAAGTACAGATGAAGTGTATATAATTCCTAAAAAGAATTATACACCTGAAGTGTAATCCCAGAAGGATAGTTATGAATATTTATTTATGCGAACTATGAAATGAGTATTGATCTAAAATTCTTTGTAAAAGCCTGGCATTAATTGTGACGAAATATTTCTGGTGAAGAATATGACTATTTTTCATAATAGCGTACGAGATAATTGATAATATTTGTCTATGTTACTATGTGACAATATAAAGTCCCTGATGAACTTAATATGCTTAAAACATATAAATGAGTTATTCCAGAAGAACATAATTGTCTTACTGAAATTTATTAAAGAATGATACTGAAATATTAGTATGTCGTCCATCTATACTTGTCTTAGCGAAGTATACTTGTCATATATGTTTCTTTCATATAAGACATTTTTTTTATTGCTGATTAATACTTTAATGAGATAGTGTTTCCAAAATTAGAGGGAGAAAGTCAGCCTATAGTAAGATTATTCTATGAATATTATCTACCCACAAGTATTAGTAAATTAGAAGTTCATCAGATTGTCAAGCAAATAATTGCAAATAAAGTACTTAAAGCTTTTGTAAGAGTTATAATTGTTTGGATAAATGTCCTAGAAGGACAATATATATCATAAGTTTGAACAACATTTGAAGCGTGATACACCTCTTGATTATAAAGATGAATATCCTCTTAAAGGAAAGGATTATATGAGCAAATTGTTATTCTTGAAGAATAAATAAAGACAAGTATTATGATCAAGAGTTTTAAAATCAAGCTTTGGTCTTGATTCGTAAATTGAACATTATGAAAATATTTTACATGGTTATGACACATGCAATCATTATTTTTTCAAGTCATGGAGTCATTAGATATTTATGAAGATCTTTTACAAAAGAATTTTGGAGAATTATTAATTGGTCCTGAAGTATCATGATCCTACATATCTAGTGGATAAATACTTGTTTGTTATTATGATTCTTATCTAACTAATGACTCTTGAATGTATATTGAACTTATAGTTTGATATATCCTTGTAATCATCTCAAATTTTTGAAAAACAATCTAACTCCTGCAAAAATAGAAATACAAGATATTGATTATTTACATGATCCACACAAATTATGCTGATAGTGTAAAGACCTATATAGCAGCCACTTATTTAACTTATATTAAAGAAACAATTGACTATGATGGTTGGCTAAAACGTATGTGATTAAAATGAATAAACTATTATATTCGAGATATTTATATATCCTCTTACATGAAATTCTAATTATTTTGTTGTGGTATTATAAAGTTTGAGGATATATTAAAGGAGATAAGATGTGGATTTGTACATGATCTCTAGAAGAGATGTAATAATGATGTGCAACAAATTTGATATTATGATAATCTGGAAGATTTATCTATTAGGACATTACCAAGTACATTGTCCCCAAACAGTAGCACAAGACTGAAATGCGATATTAAACTATTTCATGGATGACTCGAATTTAAGATCACTCACTTAGCATGCCAAATGGAGGCATATAAGTGAGAGGAGTGGCGCAAAGTGGAGGTACCTAAATTCTAGTGGAAATAAATAGTGTCATTTCCCTTTCCTCTTCTCCTCCTCGTTCCTCCTCATGAACCAAACTACGGCTTAGAGTTAGCAGTTGAGAGAGAGAGAGAGAGAGAGAGAGAGAGAGAGAGAGAGAGAGAGAGAGAGAGAGAGAGAGAGAGAGAGAGACGGTGGCAGCGGTGCTAGACCAGGGCGAGAAGGGAGGAAGTGGAAAAGATTGAACGATTTTTTTTCCTTTGGGCAGGAAAGAAAAGAAAGTTTGTTAGGAAAATGTGTTTTAGTTAAAATAGAAAATATTTCCATATCTTTACATACCGCCAGAATGAAGTTTATATTCCTAGAAATAATAAAAAAAAAGAATTTGTTTTGAATTAAATAATACCTGGGGAGGTTCATAAGATATAAGAATATTTGAAAATAAAGTCTATCTTTTGAAAAGATAAATATTTTGGAAATAGAAATCTTTAAAAAAATAATGATAGAGTTTTAATTTTATCATAAATATGATTAGATACATAATAGAATTTATCTCCTTATTCAATATTATCTCTTGTATCCCTAAGCACTATATAAATAGGTTTCAGTTGTAAAAACACTTCAAGAGAAATCAATAAAAATTGTTTACTTTTCTCTTTACCATTCTTTATCTCATTTATTTCTCTATTTATTCTTCTAGTTATTTTATTAATTTTTTTTGTTATTCTCTTTTCTTTATATTTTATATTGATTATTAACGACGGATTGAAGCTTAAAAAAATGACCCAAACCAGAATCGGTAATCTCATTAATGAGTCAAAATAAAAAACATGTACAAGATATGGGCTCATGGGCTTACAAAAAAATCTGCCACAAGTTAGCATCAAGTAAATTGTTTCCCATGTTAAAACTATGATGTATATAGTTCTACCAAAATATTTCCAGTTATGTACAAAATGTTTCTAACCAAACTGATGGTGGGTGGTGGAGGACATCTGGATTAGGCAGTTGGCCATTCTTCCCAAACCAGTTGCTTCTCCAAAGATTATATTATACGCCATTCTATTCTAACTGCTTTGACAGGAGCTCCTGCTCTTGAAAAAGTTGAAGTCAATCCACAAGCTCATAATAAAATATATACCATATATCTATTTTATTTTAATACTGACGAGAGACAGTAAATTCCTATTACGCTTACCAATGAAACACTAAAAGAAAAGGTTCTATCAGTTATTCACTTCAGTAAATCAAATTTCTTCGACAGAGTATCGACGAAATTCTGGTATATTTCTATTACCGACGATTCTAAGGACGGACATTATAAACATCGATATTTTATCTATATAGATGAAAAATAAAAAATGATTAATCTTTAAAATATTTCAATAATATTCTTCCATTTGTTTATTTAATTTCATTAGTGAACAATAATAATAATAACTTTAATACAAAAATTGACTCGATGTATTACCGTAACGAAATAGGCTTCAAAAGATCAAAATATTATAATTTTTGACGATAAAATATTCTTTGTTCTATTCAATGAAATGAAGATTTAAGGTAAATAACAACTTAAGAAAAATATCCATCTCCTTTATTTTTCTTTAAATTTTTGAAAGCAAAGCTAACAGAAACTCGATTTTCTAATTATGCCGTTATGTGTTTAAATGAGAAGCATTCCTTCCGAACATTGTTAAATAATCATGGTTTGGAGTTCTCAATCTAATATGTCAAAGGAAATAATAAACTAAAACTTCAACATAGGTTTATAGCCAAGCGTGAGCCAGTTTCAAAAGAAATTATCAAGCCTTTTTCTTGTATTGTATTCAAGTTGGCCATCAGCCCAAATTCCTTTCCAAATTATTTAATGCTCACCGCTATTTTGATAACTGAAAACAATATATATATATATATATAGTTCATACAGATAGTCATAATTCTCAAAATTACAGGCTTTTAATTCGAAACAATAGAAAAGTACAAATTCTTTTTTGAACCTCCAATCAAAAGTATCAGTCCAATCCTCACGCAAAATGTTGATTTTAAACGCTTAAAACATTAAATAATTCCTGTTAATCGTTAAAATTAATTAAACTCAAAACTTGGTTGAAATTCTCAAAATCGACACTTCAATCTCCAACCTTACCCTTAAGTCCTCTTATTAATTAATTAAATTTTCTATAGACCCAAAAATTGCATAAGCTTTAACGTAATAACTTAAAATTAATTAAACTAATAAAAACATTAAATTTGTTACTTATTAAGTTCTTCAAGGGTGGGGGTAAATTACAAGTAAGTCTCCGCGCCAGCTTTGCTAGAAAAGCCAATTTCATGGCCGGTAGGCTTTTAACACCCAAAACCCCACATTACTTCCCTAAAAAAAATTTCTTCTGACCCGGTCTAGTTCATGTAGAGTAGACATGGGTAACTTTACTGTTTGCATAATATAGTAAGGAATGGAAGAAAGAACTAATTTTATCAAAATCAGACTAGTCCCTTTAGAAAATATCCTCTTCTTCCTGAAAATAAAAAACTTCACCTCACTTCTTACAAATAACGAATAAAGGTTAATTACATTAAAGTATCTTTACGTTTAATATTTTAACTTTAGTACCCTAACTTAAATTAGTATCCTAATATCATATTTTTAACACTTTATTTTTTTATTTTTCACCTTGATTTCTATTTTTCTAATTTTAAAAATTATTTGAGATTGATAATTAGTTGTAGTTAAAAGTTAATAAGTTAAGACTATTTTAAAATTTAAATATTTGATTGTATATTTTTCATAAACTTGATTTAAAAGTTAGTAAATTTAAGCTGGAACGTAAGAAGAATCACTTTAAAATTGAAAAATTAGATTATTTGGAGCTTTTTCAAAGCAAAATATAATCTATATTTGAGAAAACTAGATGTTAGATTAAGTTGGTTCAAAGGAGCAGAAGAAAGCGCATGGAAAGAAGTAGAACTCGATTCCGGTTACAACCTTGACCAATGCCGTGGATTTGACAATGCGCAGAAATACTACTAACTTGTTTTATAAATCAGAAAGGGGGCCGATAAAGCCAACTCGAAAATCTATAAGGATAACTCGAAAAAATTCAAAAAGTTTCATTTTCACCTAAACACTCTCTAGGACTACAAACTTCAATCTCATATGTTGGAAGATCTGACTATCCAAATTGAAAAAAAATGTTAGTTCTTCAATCTATTTTCTTTTATTTACAATTTTATCATTTTAGATCGTTGAAATATCTGTTAAAAAAAGGAAAAAATTGAAATTTTTTTAAAAAAATTCTGCCCGAAGCAGGTACTTTCGTCCGTAACCGGCGAAAGTGCCGGAATACTTTCGCCGTTGGTGAACGGAAGTACTCCGGCACTTTCGCAAGCGACGTGCAAAAGTGCACAAATTTTTTTTTAAATATTTATTTATTTTTAAATATTTAAATGTTTTAATTTTTTGTTCATAGTATATTTGATTATTTAATTAATTTTGTATATGTAGAATGAGTGTGACTAGTTGTTTAACATATTTTATGTGATAATTTTTAATTGTTAATATGATTATGGATTTGTGAACATTATGAAATGAATAAAATAACAGAAATGAAATAGGAAAAAAATCGATAAAGTGAACAATAAAGTAATAATAAATCTCTGAGAATGTTATTTAATTTGGTCTATTTAGAGTAAATGTAACTAGTTTAAAATTGTTTGCTTATGATTATGTGTTTAATAAGAAAATGTGTTATGTAATTGCTAAAACCATTTGTATTTTAATTTGAAATCAGTGTTATTCTTGGCCTTAGTTTTAGGATATAATTCTAAGATTGAATAATTTATAAATTAATAACTATTACTAAAGAAGAATATTAGTGATGAATAATAATTAAACGAAAGAAATAGTAGAAATGAAATAATAGATACCGATAATTCTAAAGATAAAATAATAATGTGTTAAAGTAAATATTGAAATATATGATAAACAAGTATTAACGAGTTTGAATAACTAATAGATGGTTCCACCTAGCGGCCGTAGAGGAGATACTGATCTTGGTCCTGTCACGGACAGGACAGGTCGAGTTGAGGGGCGCCCTGTCACAGCTTCTTCTAGAGGTGTGAGGGGGCGACATAGTACTTCTGACCTTCCTGTTACTCCTACCCCTCTTGCACCCGGTTTCCATCATGGTACAGGTGAACCCGGGTCTTCTACCCAACCACCTGCCATACCTTTTAGATCTCGACCTCCCCTCCAACCCCATCTGTCACACACACCTGTGCCCTATGAGCCATATGGATCTGCACATCCACCTTTACACCCCAAAGACACAGTATATGATCCATACTTACATGCTCTTACCATTGTGCAACCTCGCATATCATATAGATCTGCCATCCAGGAGCCTATATGGGAGTTTAGGGGTCAGCCGAGGCAGATAGGGGTTGAATTTTTTTATCAGATCCTTGGAACTGCCCCTCAGGATTCTTCATGTAGCACACACGGGTATTCTCATGCAGAGTATGGTGTTTCATCTTCTGATCCTTATGTACCGGGGCCTGTAGATAGGGTTTTTGAGGGTGATAGGGTTGTTGGCAAGGAGCAAGAAAGAGTCTGATCCGTACATATTCAGGGAGAGGCGGATGAGAGAGGTGATGATGATGGTGATGGTGGTGATGATGATCAGGATGACGGTGATGATGATGGAGATGAGGAGCAGACCGTATATGTTGCACCTGTGGCACTAGCTAGTGGATCGGACGGGAGTCCTCGTCACGGGAAAGGGAATGGTTTGACCGGTAGCTTTATGTCGGTGATGAGTAAGTTTCCAGGGTCATAACAAAAGACACTGAGGTGGCTCGTGATGTTCCGGCACTGACACAGAAGAGGAAGAAAGCGAAGGCTTCCAATTGGGAGCAGACAAAGACAGCAGAGAGAGGTCTGTTGACCTTGAGCTCATCCCATCATACGATGGACATGTGGCGGGTCAGATATGGCGTGGACAGACATTTATCTTTATGTTAAAGTGACATGTTATTATAATTGTTATTATTCTTTAATATGTCAAATATTATTTATTATGATAAATAGAAAAAATAATAATGAAATAAATATATTATTATATAACTGTATAAATTTATCTATTTCATCTTCAAGATTGTGGTTTATTGAAGTGTCGATCTCGTTATATGGCTCTCACTGGTGGAGACCTTACCAATTCACAGGCTTGGCCCTTGGCCTCCGGGTCTGGTCTGACGCACCTACGATCGTGCATGTTTCAGTACGCCAATGCTGCATTGTTGTCGGCATTTGTTGAGAGGTGGCAGCCCGACACGAACAGCTTCCATATGCCCTGGGGTGAGATGACCGTTACACTGCACGATGTGGAGCTTATTCTTGCGGTACCTGTTTATGGTGCGGTAGTGGATCACAGATTATCCAGGGAGCAGTTGATACGGGTTGTTACAGGATGAATTGGGTTTAGCTCTCACTGGGGTTTTAGGGTTTAATGCATCGGAGCTTCAAGTTGTTGCTACTAGCAGACAGACTTCACTGTCACATTAGGTCAAAGCTGCATGCTACCTACAGTACATTTTGGGTAGCTCACTCTTCAGTGATAAGAGTGACAACATTGTAACTGTGAGACTGTGGCCACTTCTGCGGGATGTGAGTTCTGTTGAGAGGTTTGCATGGGGTGCTGCCTGTCTTGCATATCTGTATCGGAATCTGGGTCAGGCTTCCAGGGTTGATGTGAAGGAGCTTGCAGGGTGCTGGTCACTATTAGAGGTATGTGTTTTAAAATTAACGTTAATTATGTTATTTTTGTATTTTAAGGGTTTCTGGTTTATTTATATTTATTTTATATTTATTTATATTTCTTTTTATATATTTTTATTGAATTTATATTTTATATTTTAGGCGTGGATATATTTGTATTTTTCCATGTTCGCACCCCCGTTTAGACATTCTTACAAAGGATGCAAGCCCTATATCTAGATGTTTCCGACGATCGGTTATAAGAATGAGAATAAACTGCTGGATATTCGCTTGAGACTGGATACGATGACAGCTGATGAGGTTCGATGGATTCCGTACAGGACTCAGGATATTCGTGATTGTTGGATTTTCACATGGCACGGGTTCATTGCATATTTTGACTACGTGGAGCCGTACATGCCTGACCGGGTTATGAGACAGTTTGGTTTTAGGCAGTGTATTCCCGCCTACCCTATCCAGCCTCAGGAGACATGCCGCCGGCCGAACAACAGGATGTATGTCTTGAGGAACACTTTTGTTGAGGCACTGTGGCTCGAGGCACCTTCGCACTTACTGACAGAGTCATGGACTATTGTTCCGACCATTCGAGCGAGTTCTTGCACTGATGATTACATGGATTGGTATCTCCCCCGCACTCACCCGAGGATTCAGAATCCCGAGAATATTCCTAGTGGCTATAATGTCCCGGTAGCTCCTATCATGGCACCAAAGGCTCTTAGATTTGATTGCACGTGAGTGTCATAGACATGATATTGATGGTGATGAGTTTCGACGCAGGGTTCCAGATTTACTAAGGAAGCATTACATAGCTCTTTAGTAAATCTTTATATATTCGGATATTGTGTATTTCTTTTTTTATTCCTGTTCGTTATGTATTAATGAGTTTTTGTGATATTTATTATATTTATTCCCTCATGTTCTGGTTTATTATTGCATATTAATATAATTATATGAAAAATGTAAATAAAAAAAACTCCGAACAACAAATTGTACGAAGTATTATTAACACTTTAAAAAAATAATACATTATAAATTACAACTTGCAATATTATTACATAAAATGTCTCTGTGGTGGATACATTTCACGGTATCTCGTAACACAATCTGCCATTCGATTACGATATGGGACCGCCCATCCACTAACTCGCATATCTTGATGATATTCCCATTGCACCTGTAATGGGGGCGAAGAGCATCCATCTACCAACTGTAACTGGAAAAAAAATATTAATAGATACACTTAATAAAATATCAATATGCAATAATTCAATTAATAGTAATAATAGTAAAAAGTTATCAATAATAAATACCTGTATAAAATGCTGCAATTCCTCTATGAGTCCAATAAATATCGTTCCAGAAGGCCCATCCATATTAGAAACAAGAGGCAAGACAATGGTTGACTCTGACTGTGCAAGAAATAAACACATAGATTGAATGTGTTAGCAATGACATAAAGGTTTTAGGTGTATCCATACAATATTCAGGTGGTGTCGAACCCTCTTCCCAATTTGTCTTTATTATCAACTCTGCCACACGTTCAACTAAGCCGAACAATTACTCATATACGTGCATACGGTGCCATAAATCATAGCTCATTCTTCTACGAATTTCAACCCAATGATTTTCGTCCCCGAACAAAAAATTTGATATAACCCTAAATCCATAATTACCATCTCCAACCACATTCTTTCAGTTTTGGATAAATTGATACATAAACTCGGGAAATGCATTGTTGAAAGGGAATGGCACTGGTGGTGAATCCGGACTTACAACGGATGATAAACTGGACCTACCATTGCTACGTCCTCTGCCCCTACCCCTACAGCTATGAGGCGGCCTACCTCTTCCACGAGGACTAGGATTAGAACATGAACCTGAATCGCTACCAGACCCAGAACCTGAACCACTGGACTTTCCTATCTTCTTATGTGCGATGGAGACGTATTCCCAGTGAGACTTATCCCTTTTGGTAGAATTCATCTTCCGTCGCCCCTTCGTGACTGCAGTCTCTTGGGGGGTTGACAACGGCTGACAAGGATCATCAGGAAACACCAGATGTATAATACCTTTGATGAGTCGCCTAACTTCTCGGACATTAAAAATTGGACCAGTACTAATTTCCTGTAACAGTGAAGTGAGATCATACATTTCGGATTCCATATCTCTATCGTGTTCTTCAGGAATATCATAACCAATTTCTAGTTTTCTCCAAAAGATGTCAACATCTTCCTCTTGGATTGGAATTAAATATTGGAACCGATTAACAAGTTTACATGCACATGGTAGACCGTGTGACTTCCTTAAATAACGCAGACAATTACTTCCCAATTCTTCTACCATCTGACGTGCTTTCTTTAACTTATCCATTATCTTCTTCAAACCCAAATGACTAATTTTATTACTTAAATTCTTCACAATGGGATTACTCTTGGCGCCATACTTCTCTTTAAGTCTTGAAATTTCCAAAATATATTTAATTTCTGCAATTTGACCTTAGATGAGAGAGTTGATATTCAGAAACACAGTGTCCAAATCACCGTGATACGTTGATAGCCACAACTTCAACATACAATGTTCGCTCTCTGCCCGGTTCGTTGTCTCTACCCCAAAATGCAACACTTGAGAGGTCCAAACTCTGCAAAATTTATGGGCAAATGGATTCAACTATGTGTTGAACAGGTAATGTAGAAAGTCGGGCCTGCTTTGCCACCTAGTCTTCAACACTTCCAACGTTCCTTGATATTCCACCTCATCTATTTCATTAATTAATTTTTTTTCACGAACCATTAACGAACCGTTGTGCCACCTCTTCATCTTACACCATCTCTGTCAACTTGGCCAACACATTCTGATCGATGTGTCTTCTACATAACATATGATATGAATTGCTAAACACCATCAATCACCGGCATTAGACCACTTTCTCTATCGGTAAGAACGACTAGAGGCTCTCCTTCATTGATAACTGAACCCTGACCATTTGACATAGCAGATGTAAAATATAAGTACTTGATTTGTTGAAGAACCCATTTGTATGTCGTTGCCTGTTCATTGCACATAAAAGCTGTTGCCACTATGAAGTTCTTTCCTGTTGGAGTCATCCCTACACATTCTAATAGTGGCATGTTGTACCTTAAAAAATAAGCGGGAAATTTAATTATTAACATTCACTAATATTTTTTCACGGACTTAAAAATATTAACTATTTACTAAAAAAAATATTATAAAATTTAAATGTTTGGGCGAATAAATTAATAAAGATATCTAATAATACAATTAATCTACTATAATACTTACTTGTTCGTTTTATACGTCGTATCCATTATCAGTATATATGGCCACGTTCTAATCATTGCAATCGATGTCGGGTGTGCAACGGCCATATCACTAAGTACGTTGCTGTCTTCACGATTTCTATGGAAAACAGTGTAGCCCCTTTCTGCACTTAAGCGGAGAACTTCCTCTATCGTATTTCTTCCCTGCATCCGGTTCCTCTTAATCTTGGCAACAACATTGAAAATTTTCTTGGAACTACATATATCAAAATTTTATATTTATTAATGGAATAAAAACAAATCTAAAATATTTAAATAAAGTATTAAAAATAATTTAATAATTCCCTTATAACTTACCTAACTGCACAACCAACGTCTTGTTCTCAAAAAAATCGTAATATATTGCGAGGTGGAACAAGACTCTTCTTGAACTGGTCGGTCTGTTGCAACTGCTCCTTCGTAAGTCTTGCAGACTGAGCATGGCCGTGACTGTAAAAAGCTATTTTATGGTTGTGCCTCTCGTTGTGTATAAACAATTGTCAATTTTCACTTGTTGCCATTGCTCTACCTTTAGCTTAAATGGACAACCACATTTTTTCATCCCATAAGGTCCACGCCTTTTTTTCAGTATTTCTTCTTCCTCATCATCGACTATTGGTTTTTTATATTTTTTAACTGAACCTCTGCGCTCGCAAGCCAATGTGACATACGATCGACGGTCCAATATTCTGGCTCTTTGATACTGAGTTATGATTAAATATGTCTTCGCATTCATTGTAATTTGTTTTTCCCACTCCACCAGCTCATCTTTCGAACTAAATATTCAGTCAGGTATAAATAAATGTCCAAGATCGATATATTCTTTCGTTTCTAGAAATTCTTCAAAGGTATTTGGATCTTCATCACCCTGTTAATGTATAATGAAAAGTTAATATTACAAAAAAATAATTAAAAAACACAAAAAAAAAAAAGGAAAAAATTTTTTTTTTCAAATTTTCGGCAACACTTTTGCCCAGATTGGGCGAAAATTCCTTGACTCTTTCGCCCAATCTGGACGAAAGTTCATCTCCCTTAACTAGAAGGATAGGAGCTTCATAAATAGGTAGATAGATATTACGTAAATCTGAACTTTATTTAGGATAAGATGACCAATTGACCTTATCCTTTAGGATATTTGATGAACATCCACATAATTCATTAATTTCGAAATAATCCCCTAGGATGTTCATAACATAAAGATTATGCCTTATTAAAAATCTTACTAGAGAAAATCTAGTGGGAAAAAAAACTTCTATTGAAAGAAAAAAGAGTACATAATTCCTTATGCTTTTCTTCCCCTATTTTGTACATTATTGAACCAACGCATATCAAATTTTAATTCTCAAATATAGCGGTCGGTCATGTCTTAGTGAATAGATATTCTGAATAGTCATAGTTCATTGAAATTTCCGGACATTAATTTCACTATATTTTCAAGAAGAAAACATTGTGAAATTTACTTTGTCATATCTCCTTTAATATCTCATTAAACTTCATCCTCAAATTGATTGGAATCACTTGGATTCATTCAACTATCTTGGATATTTCATAACCAATTTCGATCACACACGTTCTAAACCAATCAATGAAATTTCAACTTTAAAAAAAAAAAGTGAGTTATAAATGTCTTTTTACTACAAAATAATAAAATATGTGGATTTCAATAATTATTAATTTGTAAAATCCACCTCAACTGGAATTAGACTTTTTAATAATCCAAGATAAATAATTGTAAGGAGATTTATAAGGATAAAGTTTTCGATCAATTCAAAATCGTCGGATAAGAGAAGAATTATATGATGTATTTACTTGCATCTTACATTCAAGTATATTAGTATACATTTTGTATCAACTTATAGTACTTCAGGACAAAAATTCTTTAATATTCTTTATCACTTCTCAAATGTCCAAATGACTATTTTTGTACATAATGATGTGTCATGCCCATGTATAACATCTTCTAGATGTTCAAGGTTGATTATTTCAAAACATTTGATCACATTGTTCGTCTTCAATAATTATTTGATTCGAGAAACTCTTCAAGGGAACCATATGGATCACTATTTTCTTTTGAGGATATCACCTGTAAAAGTAAGAAGCCATCCACGCTTCAAGCGTGCTTTAAATTATTAGTTTTAAAGCTTCCGTTTTGACCTTCAGAGTCATTTTCCAAAATGGATAATCTAAAAATTTTTATAATTGATTATCTCTAATGGAGTCTAGATAATATTAATAGCAAATGGATAAGTTTGTGAACTTCTGGTTCACTAATGTATATATACTGGACAAGCGATGTAGTGATCACTTTCCTCTTGTTTGTAATGTCTTTCTGTTGCTATAATCATTGTCTCCTCTGATATAGGAGACTAATTTATCAAAATGATAATTAAAAAATCATACAATAAAGACATCTCTTATTAATAGAATAAGAATTTATGGGTAATAAAGTATAAGCAAGACTTATACAAGTTTCTATACACATGGGCATTTCGATATTTTAACATCATCTTTCAAAATTTTCACTAAGACATTGATGTTGTATTCTTCAGGAATGATTATTTATATATTCCTTAGGCATCTCTAGTCCTTCTAGGACTTCATAATAGATATTTGATAAAATCAAATATATCTGTATCCACCACTAGAAAATATTATTCTTCGTTCCAAATGCCAGGCTTTACAAAGAATCTTATTCTATAAGTTTTCATTTATACATTTCATGGTTCACATTTTATTTTCATAGAGATATTTATTTTCATCCTTCTAGGATTACAATTCTAGTGTATAATTCCTGCTGGAATATACATACACTTCAAGTATACTTGTTTAACTGTCTGGAGATTTCATATTTCTAATCATGCGAACACTATATCAATATCTCGAATATCAAATATCAAATTTCGAGTCTACAAGCTTTTATTTTAGATCCTCATTATATTCATATTATATGCTTATACAATCGACGTATTAACTATTTTGCAGTTCTATAATACTTTATTATCAAGACATGACATATTGAGATCTCATTATCACAACTTTCAAGTACCTAAATTTCTTCCAAAAATAATTAATGTCATGTTTAGAAAAAATTCTGCATGAATTTTCTTTTCTTTCCCTTTTTACTATATATGAACATCTTAATTATTTGCATATTTTATATACGAGGAATACATTTTATTGGAACCAGCTTTTCTACTATTATTTTAGTTGTGTCTCAAATTCATTTGTAGTGGTCGTTTGTCATTTAGGGACATCATGTGTAATAGGAGCATACTTTCAACCGGATGTTGATTGGTAAAATGCCTGGCTAGATAAATTATATTTTGAACTTCAAGTTCGAGATTTTCTTATGAGGATCAAGATGAGACACAAAAGGATATTGTATTCATCCGATTTTATTTTAATATCATCTCCTCTATATGTTAGGAAGAATATTCAAAATCATCAAAATGCAAATCTTCCTGTTGAGATTTGCTCCCATCATTTTTCATATAACCTCTCCTGAGGTCCCATCTCATTACTTTTTTTGTGGTGGGGTATATAGACAATCATATTTAACTTGGAGATGCAAAATATTTGGTTACTAGCCACAAACCAATTAAAAATAAAGGGTAACACATATAATTTGTTGGTAAAATACGAAATGCTACTAAGAATTCACATAAATCATTCAAGACATCCAGTGGCAGAACTAGGACAAAAAGGTTGGGGGGGCTGAAGAACAATAAAAATTTAACTAGAATTTCGTCTATAAACTAGATGCATTCAAAGTACAAAACTATTCAAACAATTTCAAATTTACAATTAAAATAGCAAAAAAATAGGTAATCGCCCATTACCAATGAGGAGTGATTACCCATCACTCACGGGATAAGTATTACAATTCTAAATTTACAAATAAAATAGTAAAAAATAGATAATTGCCCATTACCAATGAGGAGTGATAACCCATCACTCACGAGGAATGATTACTCATCACTCACGGGATAATCATTACAATTCTAAATTTACAAATAAAATAGAAAAAAATAGATAATCGCCCATTACCAATGAGAATTGATCACCCATCACTCACAAGGAATGATTACCCATCACTCACGGGATAAATACCTCTATCAAAGTTAAGAATCTTGATTAGAATCCTGAGATAACCGATGAGCACGATCAGAAGACGGAATCCAATATGAGCTGCAATTAATTTAGAACGATTAGAAGATTAATATAAAAACAAATAACATTTATACAAATACTTTTATAATGAAAAAGAAATAACTATTGAAAAATGATCTAAAATATAGTTTTACATGTGAAGGGAATGATTAAGATGGCAATTTTATTCTTCGAGTTTGCATATTCTGAAACCGCTGCAAGATGTCTTTATTTTCAATACTCATAAAAATCTCGTGCTCAACATAACAAACCAAACTGTTATTGAGAAACTCATCTCCCATCCTATTACGTAAATCATTGTTAATCATTTTCATAGCAGAAAAAGAACTTTCAATGGTAGCTGTCGCAACAGGCAAGACTATGTAAAATCTTATGTAATATTTAAATATTTTAAATTCACAATTCAACACATTTCACTTATGACATAATAATTAATTAGAACATAAATTACATAATAATTATTTTTTAATAAAAAAACCCTAGAAAGTTTTTGACTACCAAAATCAAAATTTTAGCAGTAAAAACTCTAATTACCAAAAGAAAAAATAAAAAATATTTCTACATAGATTAATCTATAAAATGTAATTAGAAAGCTTATGTTTTTCTTCTTCAAAGTTTGAAGAATGGCTGGAACTGGAAGTCTAGAAGCCTGCTGCCTGCACTGCGCCGCCTGCTACTATCTCTGTCTCTTGTCTTGCGTCGCGTCGCCGCCATCACCTGTCTTGTTGACTCACCACTATTGTTGTGCCCACCTAGTTGAGAGTAGGGAGTTTAAACGGGGCGGGTCTTACCCGTACCCGCGCGGGTCTGTACTCGTTTTTAGCGGGTAAGGTTTAAATTTTATACCTGCGGACCCGTACCCGTACCTGTGCCCGTATTTATACTGCTATATGGGTCTGGGCAGGGTATGGTGATGCCCAGACCCGTATACCTGTATACCCGTATTAATAAAATAATAATATATATTATATATTATATTAGATGGAAGATATTAAATACATATAGAGATATCTGGCTGAGTGGTTAGGGAGAGGAGGTTAATTTTCATATTAGCTTGGCAGTGCAGGTTTGAATCCTGCTGTTGCCAGCCTTCTTTTTTCTTTTCTCCTTTTATCTCTTTTTTTCTCATTTTCAGTCATTTTCTCTTTTTTTTCTCATTTTCAGTCCTTTTCTCTTTTTTTTTTTTCTCCTTTTGAGTCATTTTCTCTTTTTTTCCTCCTTTTCAGTCTTAAATAGAATCTCTTTATTTGATGGATTTGTCCCAACTAACCTCTTTCAAATTATTTATTTATTTATTTTTAACTTTATTTCAAATGTCATTTCACAAATAATTTATTTTTACTAAATATAAAAATATATTCTTTCATCCCATGTAAAAGTAATTTATGATAGTAATATTTTTGTCTTATTTTTTATTTCATAGAACTGCTGAAAATATGGGTCATGACAAAAAGGACAATCTTTTTTTTATTTTTCTTTTTCGTTCTCTATGTTATATGCTACTATTTGACTTATCTATTAGGCGACACCGTATTATTACATATACTCTTTGCTCATAGGTTGTCCAGGAATTTAGATTACAGACTGAAATTAATATTGTTAAAGGGGTCTATATCCCTATTCATTTATGTATATGTTAAATGATTGTATTTGTTGAAAGAAATGTTGAGGAGATTATGTTAAGCATGTTAAAATTTTTAATTTAGGATTATACATTATTTTATATATTTTTGTTTAACAGGAAAAAAAATAAAAAAATATCATACGGGTATGGGTATACCCATACCCTACCCTGGACCCTGGAGGGTCGCTCTGGGTCCAAAATTTTATACCCTGGAGGGTATGGGTTCGGATCTGAGTCCAAGTTTAACTATAAGGGTACGGGTCTGGGTCTGGGGGTACCCTGAGGGTCTGGACCCGTTTACAGCCCTAGTTGAGAGGGAGGGAGGAGGAATGAGGAAGAGAGAGGGTTGAGAGAGAGAGAGAGAGAGAGAGAGAGAGAGAGAGAGAGAGAGAGCAGAGTTTTTTTTTCTATTTTTGTTTTGCTGCGAGCTTGAGTCCTTCGGTCATTTTCTTTTTTTTTTATTTTTTTTATTTTTATTTTACGGTCAGCATCTAAGTTTTAGGGCTATATTGAAGAAAAAAACTCTGGGGGGGCTTGAACGTAAAATATCTATAAATTCTAAACTTTTCAAAATTTTTCGGGGGGACTCGAGCCTTTCAAAATTTTTCGGGGGGACTCGAGCCCCCTACTGGTTCCACCCCTGAAGACATCTATGGTTCTTCAAAACCAATTGGTGCATGAACATATTTTTCATCATGTTCATATAATACTACCAATATTATTAGTGCAAATTGTGTTTGTAGGAGAATGTTGAATATGAGCTCATAATCAAGAAGATGAACTAATAAAGTTTCATATTAATAATATATACATGACTATGTTGTCAATGCGCATTGACTAATATTTTTTTATATTTTTCTCAAGCACATTCAACCCCAAATAATGTTGGTAATTTTCATATAATTATATTGCCTAGAAAATAAGTAGCATGTGAAATTCATTGGATTAGGGAACTTTTGGTCCCATAACTTATTTCAAAAGTTATAAATAAATTTTCATATTTTGTAATCCAGGATGGCCAAATTGGTCACGCCAACTGATAAATTATTCGAATTAGTAAACTTCAGGTTTACTTCAAAATATATCTCAAATCCATAAATTTTGGATCAGATCTAGAAAGAAAATGATAGTTTCTATGATGCAGATTTGTTCAAATATAACAAAAATAAGAAAACATATATACTTAATTTCATATACTTTCTCGAGATCATCTTTCTTTTGAGAACATTATTAAACTAACGAAAACTTTTAATGATCCTTTAGTGGATGTAGTATATTTCTTACTAAATATATACTAGATACTCGGGTAATGATTACTCTTCTAGAGTTGAAATTAACTGGCTCTTCTAGAGCATTCACTTAACTAATTCTTTTGGAAC
The DNA here is from genome assembly GCA_028651295.1 of Catharanthus roseus. Taxonomy (NCBI): domain Eukaryota; kingdom Viridiplantae; phylum Streptophyta; class Magnoliopsida; order Gentianales; family Apocynaceae; genus Catharanthus; species Catharanthus roseus. The sequence goes on from JAPQWS010000016.1 coordinate 12,342,161, forward strand.
TAGACTACCATTTTCACTTTGATAGTTATGTTTAGACATGAACAATATGACACACCCCACATTTTCCACTCATGAAAAGAAATGAAACTAATAATAAATAATACACAAATTTAAGTTACATAGTATCTAAACTTGAAATTTTAAAAATTTACAACCTGAATAGAAAATAAAATAATAATAATTCAATTTTTTTTTATAATTTCTGTCATTAATCGAAATACCAAATATTCGCTTCTATTCAGGGCAAATAGTTATATCTGTATGTACGATATTAGCATAAATCATTAGTACCGATATCATTAATATTAGTATTATAATTTTAAGAGAAGTAAAACAATACTTTTTATTTCTCCTTTATTAATCGATGCTAATTAGTTAGCAATATAGGATGTCAAACGTACTACATGTACTTGACGAATATATATTTATATCTATCGATAATATTTCCGTATCAATAATAATTTCGCATTTCTTTTTTCATAATTGTTTCACTTTAGGTAAAAATATATACTTTAAGAATAGGATGAGTCACTTACCAATATAGTTGTAAAGATTATTTTTAACACATCCAAATCACAACCAAGTCACTTTTATAAATAAATTATAAGATCTAATTACATTCACTTCAGGGAATAATATAGAATTTTTAGTCGAATATTACAATCCTTCATCAATTACTCATTTTCTTATTCAATCTCAAACAGGCATGAGATCAATTCAAAATAATTTTGAAAATATTTTCCTCGATATAGCTACTTCTGGAGCACATATGAGGTATGAGAGATGATGAATTTTTCCTCTATTACATTACCAATAACATTTTCTTTCATATATTTTGATTGATGAGGAATTCCAAAAGTCACAAAATCATTTATACTGATATAGTATATATTTTGTAACCATGAGTATAATTGATTATAATCGGTATTTATATAATAATCATCTTTTGGTGATTGTACATATTTTCTCTCAAAATGTATCACCAACATTAAATACATTTGATGTTTTATAACTTGTGGTATCTTCAAGATCCACTATATCTAAATGGATTTTAACACTAAATATACAAATTGAATACATTTCTTATCAGAATATGAAGAGTCACATACTTAACTTTAACAAAAATTAATCTTGAAATAGATATTTTGTTAGGGAGAACTTACCTTAACCTTTGAATCATTCAAAATATATAGATTGTTTTGAGAAACTTGAAAGGCATAGAAAGTCTTCACATGGACTTCTAGAACATCTACTTCTAATAATCTTCGATAGAGACTCGTGCTGATAACGTGTTATAAAATTCATATATAAACTAACTAAAAGATAAAATATAAAATAATAGAATGACCAAAGAATATAGGGAGAATCACATGAATTTATCTTATTCATTTCTCACTTCTATTTGTATATCCAATAGCCTCTATTTATAGGTATATGAGATCATCTCTCTTAACTAGAAGGATAGGAGCTTCATAAATAGGTAGAGATAGGTATTAAGTAAATCTAAACTTTATTTAGGATAGGATGACCAATTGACCTTATCCTTTAGGGTGTTTTGATGAACATCCACATAAGTCATTAATTTCATAATATATAGGACTTTGATTTTTCTTCTCAATCAGCATATCTAAATCACTACGCAGGACTACATTAATATCTTCCAAATAATATACGGTAAAATTTAAAAATAGCGTGAAAAATTTTCATTTTCAAAAAACATTCCTTCCTCTTCCTGTTTTCTCTCAAAACTTCAAGATCAAAAACTTAAATTGGAATAAATCTAATCCAAATTTCAAGAAAATAAAGGTTTATACATCATTTTATACATGCTCATTTACAATTTTATCAGTTTGAAAATTTTAAAAACTCTCAGAATTGAGAATTTTTGGGACAAAAAAATTCTTTCCTAAGAAAGGTGAGTTAGGTCGGTCCTGGCATAACTTACGAAAGAGATGCACATACTGGGGTATCTTTCCACAAAGTTATGCTCGATCGAGTGTAACTTTGTGGCGAGATATGCGAGTCTAGATGTATCTCTACCCTGAGTTACGCCCGAACCGGCATAACTCACCTTTTCCAATTTTTTTTTTTAAAATTTTTTTTGAGATTTATGCTACTCGCGGACTGGCATTCCTCCAAAAAGGAGAAACAGCCCTTTCTAGCTGGGTGGTTCTCTTGGGGGAAATAACTCTCATCGAGGTGATTGTTCCTATGGAAAACTGTCTGATTGGGTGTTTCTCCCTCCTAGAGGAACTTCAATCCATGTGTGTCTCTACCAATTCCAGAAAACAATAAATCAAACATTTTTTAGGTGTTTTTTACCTCTAGATCGATGTCTTCTTGCGTATAATATTAATTCTCACTCATGTATAGCTTCCTTTTATTTCAAAACTAAAAATTCATCATTTTTTAGAGAGAGTTTGTATAGTGAAAGTAGAGAGAGGAAGAGTTTTTTAAAAATGATGATTTTTCCTGTTATTCTTTGGATTTTACTGCTCTATATTTAGTAAGCCCCAAAGATTACATGACGATGTTAACGGGCAGGATCGTCCAATACATCTTCTAATATACTCTTTTCATAGTTTTTTATTAATAAAATCCTATAGAACAAAAGATAGATTTAAAACTCTAAAAGATAAATTATAAGGAAAAAATTACTAAAAGGAAGTGTATTAGAAGATATATTAGACGATCTTGGGTACAATGTTAATAGTTATACTTATTTTCCTTTTGTTGCATCAATCTTTGGGTAATCACAAGGGATTTTGTTTGAGAGAAGTATGAGAAAATATTTTATTTAACCGTTAACATATTTACTCTTGGCGAATTTAGTACTTAATTTTTTCTTTTTAGCATTAAGAGTCCCTAAGCTACTTAGGTGCATTTGGAAGAATCCCCACCACCACAAGCGTGACGGAGTCTGGCCCCTTTTAATATGCATTGTACATGACTATTTTTTTTTCAAAAACTAAACTTCTCTTTTGATTTCGATGCTCAATGAACTTTTTGAGGCAAAAACGAATACTAAAAATATTATGGATTTTTTTCTTAATTTTCTTCTTCTTCTTCTTGTTGCATTCTTCTCTTCTTCCTTTCCTCTTCTTCGCACAACCTCCCTCCTTTTTCCATAGCAGCTTCTCTTTTGACAACTCTTTGAGGTCAAAATGCTGAAAAAAAAAAATAAGGTACTAGGTTCTCTAAATGTAATTAGTTTAGGGGATAAATAGGCTATGCTTTTAGAGAATAAATTTATATTTATTTCAATCAGATTGGTTGACTATTCTCTGTAGCTTAGTGATAGTACTGATGATTAATTTGAGGACTTCGTAGAAGAATAGAAATGAAGAATTATAGGGAGAAGTGGCAATAGTGGTAGTGCTAGCAGCATAGTGGTGATGACGAAATGATAATAGCATTTTGCCATGATCGCCATTCGTCATGGAAGCAAAGAGAGCAGAAAGAATTAGAATTTAAAAAAAAAAAAAAGAGAGAGCAGAAAGAGTTGAAAGAAGTATATGATTTCTTTTTATCACCAAAAGATTAAAAGAAAAAATAGTAAAACGTGTCTTACATAGTGGATGCCCAAATACGTTTCATGAAGAGAATTAAACTTCTAAAAACTCATCTTATATGGATTCATGAGATCCCCATTGATTTAGTTACATCATTTTAGGATTCTGTAATCTCTTATATTTGATTCTATAAATAGATCATATGAGAAGACATTAATAAAATGATTTAGATTTGATTCTTGAATTCTAATTTTCTTTCCTATATTCATCATCTTTATATTATATTATTATTTTAAGTAAATCATGTATTGTGATCATCAAATTCATAATAAGTTATCGACATGATCGTTTAAACAAATGCTGTTGCTTGAAGCAACAATGCATGGTACATCAATCCGTTCAAACTTGATGTTTTGTTAATGGTCATTACCCATGCGCTAGTGTGTTTAGTTTATTATATGGTATATTATAAAGTCATATATACCAACCGTTCTTGTTTTTCTTTGAAATATGGACCAATTGTGCATGTTAATGATGGTTTGAGGCTTATGAGAAAAAATAATAATAGTTTGAGATTTCATGTGACTAAGATCTCCCATTGTGCTATTCTGCCATAGCTACTTGGAGTTATGCGCTATTTGGAGTCACAAGATGTTTCCTATGGTCAAGGCGGGTTGCATGTTAGTTTCGACTACTGAGATTAGTTTCGACTACAAAGGAACTGGACTCTCTCGTCGTAAGGAAGACAATCATTAAAGGTAATTTTTTCAAAAAGTTTTTTGAGGTAAAAAAAAATCCAATCTTTTCTTATTTATTGTATTTAAAGTTTATATATATGACTTTGATATCATGAAAAGACTATATCTTTCATTATAAATTCTTGTAGAAATGCATCTTTATATAAGGTGTCCTGAAGACACTTTTAGAAAAGAAATCACGATCATAAAGATTTCTTTCCTTATTAATTATGAGGCCCTGAAGGTTAAATAATTTATTAAGAAAGATTTTGACAAAATCTAAAAGGAAGGCACAACCACCAGAAGCTTATCATTATGCCAATATCCATTATCATAATTGGATATATATGTGGCTACAATATGTTGATCAATTTATCTGTATGTAATATTATATTTGATTTAGATTATTTCTCAATTAAAAAAATAGAAATTATATTCTCTTTCTCATAGCTCAGTTATTCTCCTATAGTAGCAATATTGAGAGAAAATCATAACTCAATTATGCTCCCGCAGTAGCAATATTGAGATAAAAGAATTCAAGGCTATATTGATTACCTTTTCACTCTTCATAAAAGAATGAGTAAATTATAGATGGAAGGATACTGTGAAATTACTACGAATTCAATCCCGGCTGTGAATTCAATTAAAATTATATTTTATTTATATGTTATACTCGTGATTATAATTTCTTATGATCATGCTAATATTATGATGAATCATTCAACCTAATACTTAGATTATCAATAGAAGTGATGAATTAACAATGAAAAAGGAAAATGAAATTTATAATTCCAAGTAAACATTACCGTACCTGTAGTACGTCAAGATAACATAGTAGAGTTTTTTTTCACTCCCAAAATATTATGCTATTATTGATATCAAATATTTAATCATGTCTATTGATATATAGACTTGTTAATATAGCCAATTCCTTTGAAATAATTAGAGGAAATAAATTACTTTTTATTTGTATTTTATATGGGTTTTTGCGTATTATATATACTCCTTTTTTTAATATATAAATATATTCAAGAATAACGAAAAATATATATCGGGATAATGAACGGGAGTATAAATTAAAATTCCCCAAGAGCCAATTAATAGAAAGCTCCAGAAGAGTTAATACATTGAAATTAAAACTCCCCAAGAGCTAATCAATAAAAGGCTTCAGAAGAGCCAATATTTTAAAATCTCCAGAAGAGCTAAATATCTAAAAGATATTTAATTAAGAAGATATCTATAATGTCTAGAAAATATTAAATTAAAGCTTTAGAAGAACTTATTTACTTAAAGACTCAGAAGAGTTAGTTAAAATGATAATTCTAGAACAACTACTTATTTAAAGACTCTGGAAGAGTAAATTGACCTAGGAGGTCACATGATAATTATGATATATTATCATGATTTATATAATAAATGTAAATTACTTAAATTACTCTTTTCTCTCCATAGAGTTTTGCAATTTGCCTAAGTTGATGCAATTGTAATGCATCATTAATTAAACATGAAGTTTACTTATTCTAAAGTATTAAATGTTAGCATGACTGGTTAGACTATCCCAGATCAATAAAATACAAACTGTCATAAAGAATTTGTGACAATATTTTTATGGAACCAGAAATTTCTAATAAAACAAATTTTATTTGTACTACTATTTCTAAAGGCAAAATAACTTTATGAACATCACCAATATATTAGGGTTGAATTTGTTTTCGGAAGAATATATATTCGATGCATCGACCTATGGTACCAAACATTATTATTGACTTGCAAGCTGAACTTTGCAAGATAAGGAGCTCATATTTTAGATTCTCCTATTAACACAATTTTTCCTAATAATATTGTTAAAGATTCTCTATATGTGTGTGTGTGTGTATATTGAATATTCTTGCAGACCATGTTCATATACCTAGTAAATGGTTTTATAGAACCATAAGTATCTTGAATTGATTGATGTGTATTTTGTCATACTTATTCATATTTTGCCAACATATTATTTTGAGTTTCCTCATTATAATTGATCATGGTGAGGAAACAAATATTTTCCATCTAATATTTATATATACACCATATATTTATTGTTCCAATACAATGTATTTAAGATGGGTATTCAAAAGAGGAGAAAATTATATAATCGGATAAAGACTAAGTTATTTGTCTCATTTTTATCCTCATATAAAGATAATTTGATCCAGAAGATCAAAGGATTAATAGCCAGACATATTTATTGATAAAAGAAAATCTGACATAGAATGCTCCAGTTATTTAATATCCCCGAAGGACAGTCTACCACTACTTATAATTTTGAAACACATATAAAATGTGGTAGAGTAAATTAGTTCCAATAAAATCCTCACATATTTAAAAGAGCAGTAATTTAAGATGATCCTATGTAGTTAAGTCAAGGAGATAAAAATTCTAGCAGAAATTTTCACGACATGACTTTATTATTATTTCCAAAATAAATTGAGGTACATGAAAGTCATGAGATCTTATTGCATCATGTCATAGATGCAACCATAAAATAACACAATACGTTGACGATATTTATGTGCAATTTACGTATCAAATGAGGATCTTAAATTAAAGTCTACACACTCAAGATTCAAATTTATAGAGATGTTTGACTTAATAGAATATAAAGTTCGCATGAGAAAATATACAAAGTCCGGACAATTATTAAGCACACTTAAAGTGTATATTTATTCCCTGAAGGAATTATACACCTGAAGTTTAATCCCGGAAGGATAGTAATCAATATATATTGCAAACTTGAATCAAATATATGTCATAGTTATGACATAAAATTCTTCATAAAGACCTGGCAATATTGATTACGAAGACATAATATTTATAGTGGTGGATTGAGTTTAGGTATTAGCACACTAAACTCTAAGAGTTTATATAAAATCCTTAAAGGACTCGATGAGCATACCTAAGCATGTAAGTAAATTGTTCCTAAAGAACATAACATCAGTGTCTTAGTAATTTTTATTTAAATAAATATATGAAATTAAGATCGAATATATATTCATAAAAGTTCATTTAAAATTTTTAATCTTGTTTCTTTATCTATTTTTAATGTTCTCCATATTAGGGGGAAGAAAATTAGAATCAATAAATGTCATATTCAATATTAAAGCATCTTGATTTATATAAAATATTCATGAACTAGAAGTTCTATACATTATTTATTTGCTAAAGTTGCAAATTTATTTGATATTTTGTTAACTCTAGAAGAGTTATAAAATTGAATTTGTGGATGCTTTTGTAGATGTTCCATTAGAACATAAGTCTTATAACTAGCTATGTTACAACATGTCTGAGGAATGATCGAACTTTTGTTTATAGAGGCTCTTGAGAGACGTAATTAAGATTGAGGCGTTCCTCCTAAAGAGTTTATAATGGCAAGCAAATATTAGAAGTATTGAAATCAAGTATTTCAAGTGTTTTGTTTTAACTTACAAATCGAATATCCTGAAGATGAATTTATTTATCAATTTATAAAATGTTTTACATGGTTATATTATTGCACATTATTATCCAATAGTCATTTTATTATAAGATGTTGGTAAATGCCACATGTTTATATATGAGAAGATAATGGATATCTTTTGGTCCTGAAGTACCATAAAACTGCATAATTGGTACTCTGATTACTCTCTATATGACTTTTGGAATAATATTATTATTGTCCTATTTTCCAAAATGACTTTTGGTTTCAAATTCTTTCATGTGCATTATAAGGAGTTCTTGTTGTCAAAGGAGTTTGAAAACCAAATTATTTCTTATTTTAAAATGAGTGACACTGATATTTGTGAGTTTTTAGAATCTAATGAAGCTTCTTTTGTGCTAGGAATAGAAGACCAAAGAAATAGCAGTGCAAAAGAAGTGCTTCTAAGCTAAGCAAACTCTTCAATAAGCTTTCTTACAAACTCATCTCCTTCTTACCTTGAATTTTGTTTTAAGGGTTTGAAGTTATTCTTAAATGCATATGCTTTCTATGAGACCATAGTGAGAGCTTTATGTACTACCTTTCGAAATTGTAATCTATGCCTTATTGATGTTCCCTTGTCAAGTGTTAACTAGAGATGTTAACTTAACTCTCTTTGGAATCAAGTGTTAACTAGAGATGTTAAACTTGAACAATCTTGTTTTGATCTTAAGTGTTGGCATGATATTCTTGACGTTGTTTTATAGTTGTTGAATCTTTTCCTTCTTGGGCACCTATGTAGGGCATGATCCCTAACTTTCTTGATTCGTTTGTTGGAAAATTTCTTGTTAAGAAAGTTAAAGGGCATTTGTGTTCTTTGATTGAAGATCTTTTTGATAAGTCTATAAGGAGAATTTTTTAAGCTTATTCTCATTTGATACCCTCCTTTGAAACTTTTATGATTTCCCTTAAAGGAATTGGTCCTTTCGAAAACCATTTCTTGAATGTGAAGGTTCAACTTGAAAATCCTTGTGATGACCATAAGTTCCTAATTGGATTAGAAGTTTTGAAAGCTTTCTTGATTGAAAATATTCTTGGTTTTCAATTCTTCCATTTTCATTTCAAGGAGTCTACGTTTTTGTTAATTTTTGAAAACAAGAAGAAAGATGGTTTGGAGTACTCAAAGTTTGTCATAGAGTTTTTGTGGAAACCATCTTGAGTAAAGACTTTTTGGAACTACTTTTTAAGAATTTTTTTGAGAAACATCTTTTTTATTTTAAAACTTTCATTGAAATTCTTTTGAAAGATGTTTTTCTAGATGGATTGTTAGTTTCCAAACAAGAACTCAATTGTTATTTCTATGAGACATGAATTTAGTGGTACCTTGTTATATCACTTACCTTTCAAGTTGTTCTTAAAGAAATTTGTATGCGAAGAGAAATATAGAAAGTCTTGGGATTTTTGAAAATAATCAATCTTATACGTTCTTTGATGAATTCTTGGATTTCATGTCAAAATCCTCATAGAAGAAAGTCTTTCGAATTTGGTCTTGGATAACTTATTTATTTTCAATTCGATTCTTGGCCTAGATTTGCAATATAACAACATGCCCCTCTGAATCTTTGACAAATAGTGTCATGTCAACACCTCTTCTGTTATAACCTTGTGTCACCAGATACTTTGTCAAATGATCATACCAAGCTCTAGGAGCTTGTTTCAAACCATACGATGCCTTTTTTAATTTACACACATGGGTGTTCAATTCAGGATTAGTGAAACCTTTTGGCTGCTCCACATAAAATTCTTAATTTAAAAAGCCATTCAAGAATGCGCTCTTTACATCCATTTGTTGAAGTTTAATGTTCTTAGTACACACAATAACTAACAACAAACTTATTGACTCAAGTCTAGCTACTTGTGCAAATGTTTCATCATAATCAATACCCTCAACTTGGGTGTATTCTTGTGCTACTAATCTAGCCTTATTTCATGTGATATTCCCAAGTTCATCTATTTTGTTTCGGAATACCCACTTGGTTCCAATAACATCGACACCTTTAGATCTTGACACTAATTCCCAAACTTCATTTCTCTCAAACTATTAGAGTTGTTCTTGCGTGGCTCCAATCCATGATTTATCTTGAAGAGCCTCATCAATATTTCTTGGCTCAATTGAAAATGTATAACAAGCATACATCACCATGTCCCTGTAATTGACTCTTGATTTTACGCGTGTCTTTATATCTTCACTCATATCACCTATAATCAAGTCTGTTAGGTGATTTTTCTTTACACGACTTGATGGTTCACAAGATTGATTTAACACCCTATCCTCCTCTTCATCTGCTGAACTATCCTTATCACTCAGTGTTGTGTCATGTTCTTTTGAATCAATCACTTCTATTTGTTACTCTACTAACTTGTCATCCAAACCTTTCACTTGAAATATTAGAATCCACAACATCATCAACCACAATATTAATGGAATCTATAATTACCTTGGTTCGATTGTTGTTGTACACCCTTTATGCTCTGCTGTTGTTTGAGTATCCCAAAAACACTCCTTCATTAATCCTTGATTGAAACTTGCCAAGATAATCCCTGTCATTCAGGATATAACATTTACTACCAAAAATATGAAAATGACATGAATTTGGCTTTTTACCCTTCCAAACCTCATATGATGTTTTTGTTTTGTGAGGCCTCAAATAAGTTATGTTGATAATGTATATAGCTGTATTAATAGTTTCAGAACACTAGTACTTAGGCAACTCCTTAAAATTCAACATAAAACATGCCATTTCCTAAATGAATTTGTTCTTCCTTTCAACAACCCCATTTTGTTGAGGTGTTTTAGGAGCTGAGAACTCGTGCTGAATACCAAATTCCTCACAAAACACTTTGAACAACACGTTATCAAACTCATGACCATGATCACTCCTTATCTTGACCATTCTCATGTCTTTTTCTCTCTGTAATCCGAGACATATCTTTTTAAAAGAACTGAAAGCATCAGACTTTTCTCACAAAAAATCAATCCAGGTAAACCGTGAATAATCATCAACACAAACAAAAATATATTTCTTCCCTGAAAAACTTTCAACTTGTGTTGGACCCATCAAATCTAAATGTACTAACTCGAGAGGTTTTGATGCGAGAATTTGAGTGGTATCTTTGTGTGATGTTAGAATCTGCTTTCCCTTTTGACATGCGCCACATATAGTTATATTAACAGCCTTTACGAGTGGTAACCCTCTCACCATTTGTTTTGAACTTAAAGTTTGCAACAACTTATAATTAATGTGACCAAGTTTTTTAGGCCAAATCTTAAACCTATCAACACCACTTACTTGACACAACATTTATCCTGATGACATAATTAACTTATAACAAGTATCATCAGACCTATCACCAGTTAACATATAATCCCCCTATTGATTTGTAGTTTTACAAGCTTTTCTTGTAAAAGTAACAATCAAATTATCATCACACAACTGACTAGTGCTGATTAAATTTACCTTTAATCGTTTAACATGTATTATATTATCAATTTTAGGTAGACCATTAACATTCAAGACACCAATACCCACAACACAACTCTTAGAACTATCAACAAATGTAACGGTACCTCCTTCTTGCTGCTTGTAGTTACTAAGAACCTCTTTGACACCCGTCATGTGTCTGAACAGTCACTGTCAAGACACCAGTTGCTAGATGCACTTGCTCTCATTGACAGATAAGTGGTGAAAGCTTTAACAACAGCCTTCTTGACTACCCACAGATGCTTGTACTTGATCAACCTCCTATCATTCACAAACTTTGGCTTAGTAATAGATTTACCTATTTTTAAGTCCTTGAATCTCCTAATGCACCTACTACATGCATGTCCCAACATAGAAAAATAATTGCATACTTTTTTATTTAGATATGTTATTCTTGTTGTGATTGTCAACTGTAATATTTGTTCTAGCTTTTGATAGTATGCATTTATTTTCTCATTTTTTTCTGACAACCTTTTGTTTGTTGTCATTAACATAGCATACTCCTCATCTAATTTCAGCCACTTGGGACTCAAAAGATTGTACATTTCTTGAAGCTTTTCTCCAGTAATCTTATCCCTGTCTAATCCATCAATAACATCAAGATTAGTACAATCAATAGAACCAACACAGGCTAAAAGATTGTCCCAGGAGATTTGTGAATAGGAATGCCACATCATTTTCTTATTTTTCGACATCACTATCCAACTGTGCGCTGCTGCTGTTGTCGTCTCCCAAGATGGTGTTGTATGATATGTTCTTCTTCAAGACATTTGCACATTTTGAATGAATATGACCTTGACTACCACATTCAAAGCATCTAATCCCACTTGAACTGTCATCATTGCATCTCTTCTTTACATGATCAGACCTTTTTGATCATATCTGTTTACACGGTTATTGCCATAACATCTATTCCTTACGTCATTAGCACATCTTATCAACTTGTTGAGATTTCTAGTAACCAAAGCCAGCTCATCATTATCTTCAAGTTCATCATCATGTTTAGTGTTATTAACTTGAAAAGCAACCCCTTTTTCTAGTTCCTTGCTTGGTAAAGTCATTTCATAAGCTTGTCATGAACCAATCAGTTCATCCATGAAAAACCTTAGAGGGGGGTGAATAAGGTTTTTGACTAATTTAAAAGACTTTTTGAACAATTTTTAAAATAAACCTCCGATTTCGTTTGAAGAAAAATTTAATATCTCCTTTTTAATAAAATTCCTAGCTAAGCAAAATCTCTTTTATAATCAAGAATTTAACTATAAACATAGAAGTAAAAGACAAGCCACAAAGAAAAGAGACAAAGGATTTATAGTCATTCACTCTCTCAATAGAGCTACATCCACTACCTTGAGACTCAACTCAAGGACTTCACAAATCCACTAATCAAGTTTTTACACACTAACACTATGAGGATCACCCTTCAAGAGTTTTGCACACAAACCTCAAAGTTCACAATCAAAAAACAATACAAACTATCAAAGGATCACCCAAAAAGTTTTTTCACAAAACCTTTGATCACAAAATGATATAAGAGAGTAAGGATGGAACAATGTTACTAAAGAAGCTTGAGAAGAGAATGATACAACTTAGTTGAATTCTTCTACAACTCCCTTTTTCTCCTTCTTTGAATGATGATAAAAATGTAGCTCGAAGGAGATTTTCTTTTGTAAGATAAATAAGGTTAAAAGGGTGCTCTTTAACTCTCTTCAAATTGTTAATAAATGTGTTTCAAGTGCTTAAAAATTTATAGCTGGCCAAAAAATCAGTTTATAGGTGAAGGTATAAACTAGCTGTTACCATTTTTTGACAGTAAAAGTAAAAACCAGACGACCGGTTTTCAAAATAGGACGTCCAATTTTTTTTACGAATAGAAAATCGGATGAACCTTTTTAAAAGCGGCCAACCGATCTTTAATATACTTGAAAAATCAGATGATCGACTTTAAAATTGATGACCCTTTTTTTAATTTTGAAAGACCAAAAATCGGATGTCCAATTTTCTTAGTAATAGAAAATCGGATGACCAGTTTAGACATGATAGAAAATTTTGATGACCGGTTTTGTTGTAAAATATGCATTTTCCTTCACATTTTGAAACCTATATTCTTGATGCTCTTTAAAATAAGTAATACATTTAAAACATCAAAACTTTATAAAGAACACTTAGTTTTTCAAGGATAATATATCAAAAATATTTCTTCTTAGGAGCTAACATATTGATCAACAATCAAAGAGACAAGATAAGGAGTTTTACAAAGTTACCTTATAAGGTACCCTTAACCAATCTTCTTTTCTTCAAGGTATTCAACTTGATCACTTCATCTTCATACACTCTTGTTGTCTTGTGTGATCTTTTGCTTCTTTGTAGATTACCCTTGAGACTTCTCTTGTGCATCTTTTGTTCTTCTATAAGAAGATATTTCTACTTATCACAAAGCACAAGTTAATCATAATCAAAACATTACAAATATGCCCTTAGGGCTTACAATCTCTCTTTTTTTTATTATGACAAACAAAGATGCAAGATGGTGATTATATAGAACAAAAAAACAAGATTTAGCCAAGAGAATGCTTCAAAAGATCAACATTTAGAGCAAAGCATATGTTTATAAAAGAATGAGAGAAATAGAACTCCCCCTTTCATTTTGAAAGCAAGCCAAGGTTTGAAAAATAGTTTAGGAAGTTAAAGCTCCCCCTAAAAGCATGCTTCACAACAAATATGGCACCAAAAAAAATATCATCAAGATAACTCAAGGCCATATAAGCAACAAGGCATAATGCATAAACCTTTATGCAACTCAAGGTGTGTTGCCAACATAATTTAAAACATCAAGGCAACACAACTCAAGTTATTAAGACAATTTTCAACATGGTATATGCATCTCATATCATAAGACAAAACAACATATTAAGCATCATCAACATAAGGCCATATAAAGCATCTTATATTTTTTCATCTTATATCTTCTCCCCTGTTTTTCATAAACAAAAAAGCATAAAGATTATAAGGGATCATTGAAACAAAGATCAAGGGACCTCTCATCATTAAGATCTCATCATAGAATTCCAAACTAAGCAAAGAAGATATATAGTTTAAAAAAAAACTTCATAAGCAACAGGAAATAAGTTCATAAGCAAAAGTAGTTCAAAGAGAAAGAAAACAAAAGTAGTTCAAGAATGCAAAAGTATAAAACGTAAGCTAGCTTGTTACTCCCTTCTTGTTTGTCTATCTTAGTCTCTCATTCGTCTTCTCCTTTGTCCTTTGCTTCCATTCTCGTTACTCTCTCTTGAATGTTGGCTATCTTTCCATCTAAAGCATCAAAGCGACCATCGAATCGACTACTTATAGAGGCTTGCAAGGAAGCTATCATATGCATGATTTGAGTCATGCTTCCAAATGATGAACCTTCTTCAGCTTGTTCTTGCCTTTTCTTTTGCCTCATTTCCCTTCTATGATTCTTCTTTTGGTTCTTCTTCACTTTCCTCTTCATCAACATTCACTACTTCTTGTTCCTCATTTCCTTCATCATCTTCATCATCTTCATCACTTTCATCTTGTCCACCTCTAGCTATCATCCCTTCCTCATTTTTCTCAAACTCCATTCTCTTGAAAGTATGCTTGTTGTAGATTTTTCCAACCCCAATGGGATCACCAACTCCAACCAAATTGAGCACAAAGTATTGAAAGACTTTTTGTAAGGAAGTAACCATATAAAAAGCATTTTGTGGAAGATGTTTGAGTTGCTAGCATGTGTTCTATGGCCATATATCCAAAGTTCATTCTTCTATGCTCATGTAGTGCTAGCATGACAAAGGAATGCATGTTCGTAATGGAAGACTTATGACCAACATTAGAAATGATAATATTTGAGATCATATGGTGCAATAATCTTTCATGGGCATTAAGTTTATTGACATTTCTATCATCATGCCTTTTAAGAACCTCTCCTTTCGTGAATATTTCCTAAAATCTTCTTTCACTATATAGTTTAGGATCATAAAACTTCTTATTTTTGGTGTAAATCTGATGCTATCATCAGATGTTTCTAAGATATGGTTTAACATTCTATCATCAAATGAAATGTCTCTGCCACCAACTCTAGAGAGTACCCATTGATGGGTTATGTTTCCATGCTTTTGAACTCTACCCTTATGTAAGTTTACATAGAATTCATATATCACCTAAGGGTAAAACAGTTCATTGCTAGTTCATTGAGCAGGGGTCCCCAACCAATATCATTAAAAAGATTTGGAATGATTTCCATACCTTCCATGTCAGTCAAATCCACTCTGTGACCTGGAAAAATTTTCCTTCTCTTTCTTCTCCACTCTTTAAAATTAGCAGCTTCCTTGACAGAGATAAACCTCTCTGGAGCCCTTACTCCAGATGGCACTCTTTTCCGTTTTCCAGTTCTTCCTCTGCTGCTTCCTTATTCTTCAACATTTTCACCTCTTCCAACATTGGTATTCTTCAGTTTCACTATTTTTTGAAGTCTTTGAACGGTGGTTTTTTTATAGAGGGTTTTGAGAGAGAGAGAGAGAGAGAGAGAGAGAGAGAGAGAGAGAGAGAGAGAGAGAATCAAATGATTTAGAAGAATCAGAGAGAGTGTTGGTCGATTGGACGGTTTATTTTTTGTGGAGAATGAGAGTAATTGTTGATTGTTGAGTAAGAAGGGAGAAACGGACGTTTGGGCTTTCTAGAGAGAGAAATTTCGGAGTTGTAGACAGAGAAGGAGTTAGAACAAATAAGAGGATTTACAAATTTGTTGATTTAAAACCGCAGACCCATCAAATAAATCAAAATACGGTCGACCGTTTTGAAAACGGTCGACCGGTTTTTCTTTAACTAAAGAAATCGGACGTCTGATTTTTTTGGAGTTATCTGATTTAATCGTCCAAAACTTTCGGTATTTTGTGAAGAAGAACTCTTGAAACTTTTAATGAAAACAGACGTCCGATTTTTTTAACACATGCTCGTTTTTGTCATCCGATTTTCTGGACTTAAAAAGAGAAGAAAAATTGTGAAACTAAAAAAAAACACACATTAGTCTTGGAATTTACCAATACCAAGTAATTTTATTAAATAAAAAAAAGGTTCTTCAGAGAGGGGTTTTGTAAAAATGTCAGCAATTTGATCCTCTGCGCAAATATAGTCTAAAAGTACATCCCCTTTTGCAACATGATCTCTTATAAAATGATGTTTAATTTCAATATGTTTAGTTTTTGAATGTTGCAATGGGTTTACAGAAAGATTTATTGCACTTGCATTATACATAAAATAGGTATGTTTTTAAAGTCAAAACCAAAGACAATTAAAGTATGCTTCATCCAAAGTACCTGAGCATAGCAACAACCAGCAGCTATATATTTCGCTTCGATGGTCGATAAAGATACGCATGATTGCTTCTTGTTGTACCAAGATACTAAGCATCCCCCCAAGAATTGACAATTTCCACTGGCACTCTTTCTTTCTACCTTACATCTGGCATAATCAGCATCGGCGTAAGCGATAAGATCAAAACAAGATTATTTAGAGTACCATAATCCATAATCATAAGATGAAATTAAATATCTCAAAATAAGTTTAGCTATTAAATGATATTCCTTGGGGCAAGTTTGGAATCTAGCACATAAACACATAGTAAACATAATTTCCAGCCTACTAGTCGTTAAATAAAGTAAACTTCCAATCATACCTCTATACCATTTTCAATCTACCTTTTTACCTCTTTCATCCTTATCAATTTTCAAAGATAAGCTCATCGGAGTTCCTATTCCTTTTGCATCGCTCATTCCAAATCTCTTGAGAAGTTCCTTTGTGTACTTCTCTTGATTGATGAAGATGCCTTCTTTGGTTTTTTTGATTTGGAGTCCAAGAAAATAGGTTAATTCTCCCATCATGCTCATTCAAACTCTTTTTGCATTAGAGAGGCAAATTCTTCACATAAACAAATATTAGTAGCACCAAAAATAATATCATCTACATTAATTTGGACAAAAAGAAGATCATTGTTACAAGAAGTTTTTGTAAAAAAGGTTGTGTCAACCACACCTCTTGAAATATTGTTTGAAAGAAGAAAATCACTTAATTTTTCATACCAAGCTCTTGGAGCTTGTTTTAAACCATAGAGTGCTTTTGAAAGTTTGTAAACATAGTTTGGAAAATTTTCATGTAAAAAACCTGGAGGTTGTTCAACAAAAACTTCCTCCTCAATGTCACTATTTAAAAAGGCACTCTTAACATCCATTTGAAAAAGCTTGAATCCTTTAAAACAAGCAAAGGGTAAAAGCATTCTTATGGATTCAAGTCTAGCAACCGGAGCAAAAGTTTCATAAAAATGTATGCCCTCTTCTTGATTAAATCCTTAGGCAACAAGTCCAGCCTTGTTTCTAACAACTACTCCGGATTCATTTAGTTTATTTCTAAAACATATTTTGTACCAATTGTGGAGTGATCACGAGGTCTTGGGACTAAAGTTCAAACCTTTGTTTCTTTCAAATTGATTTAGTTCCTCTTGCATAGCAATAATTCAAAACTCATCACATAAGGCATCATCTATAAATTTAGGTTCAATTTGAGATAATAAGGCAAAGTTGTCAATAAAGTAACTTCTTGTTCTTACCCCTTGTGATACATCACCGATTTCATCCTGAGAATATCTCTTTGGATATATCACATCTTAAGGAAGATTTTGAACTTCTTGATCATTTTCTTTTTCTCTTCAATCTCTTCTTCCTTCTTTGCATGTTCCTCTATTGCTTGAGTATGCAATGGTTGGTACCTCAAAGAGTTATCTATGTCATCATCATCTTTCTTTTCAAAAATGTTAGATTCATCAAAGTTAACATGAATTGACTCTTCAACACATAAAATTCTTTTGATGTAAATCCTATAGGCTTTTTTGTTTGAAGAGTAACCTAGAAAATTCCCTCATCGGATTTTCTATCAAACTTCCCAAGATTGTCCTTGGTGTTTAAGATAAACCATTTACATCCAAAGACTTTGAAATAGGCAATTGAGGAGGATTTGTTAAAAATGAGTTCAAAAGGAGTTTTCTTTAAAAAAAAAGGTCTCAAGAGAACACGATTCATTATGTAGCAAGCGGTATTAACGGCCTCGGCCCAAAAATATTTTGGTAAGGAGTTTTCACAAAGTATTAATCTTGCCATTTCTTGTAAAGTTCGATTTTTCTTTTCCACAACACCATTTTGTTGTTGGGTTTTAGCGGTAAAAAAGTCGTGAGTTATGCCAAAATCATCACAAAGTTTTGTAAAATCATGATTGTTAAATTCTCTCCCATTATCACTTCTCATAGAGATCAATTTACAATCAAGGGAGGTTTGAACCTTTTTGAAAAGTTTGACAAATTCTTGAAATGCCTCATCCTTTTGGCTTAAGAATAAAGTCCAAGTAAATCTTGAGAAATCATCCACTATAACAAAAACATACCTCTTACCACCAAGACTAGTAGTTCTCATTGGTCCAAATAAATCCATGTGAATGAGTTTTGAAGATTTTGAAGTAGAAATCATTTTCTTTGGTTTAAAATAGATCTTAATTTGTTTTCCAAATTGGGAAGCATCACAAAGTTTAGTTTTCTCAAAATGTAGTTTTGGTAATCCTCTAACAAGTTCTTTTGAAGAAAGTTAGTTTAGTAAATCCATGCTAACATGGCAAAGCCTTCTATACCACAAAAATACATCATTATCATGAACCGAGAGACACTTTAAATTTTGAGAAATAAGATCTTAAAGTTCAAAGACATAAATATTTCCAACTCTTTTTGCAACACACATAGTTTTGTTTTCATGCTTATCAACACATATAGGAATCACTTTCAAAGACAACTTTGTACCCATTATCACACAATTGACTAATACTAAGCAAACTAAACTTTAAATCATCAATTAAAAGAACATCCTTAATGAAAGAAGAGGAGTCATTACCAATGTTACCTATACCATTTCTCTTTCCTTTCTTCTTATCTCCAAAGGTGACGAAGCCACTTTCGGTTTCCTTAAGCTCACTAATAAGAGATGCGTCGCCGGTCATATGCCTTGAGCAACCACTATCCAAATACCACTTAGTTGAGCTTGATTTGTGTTCCTACAATAGAAGAAATAGAAATGACTTTTAGTACCCATATCCTTTTGGGCCCATGAATGTTAGTTGGTTTTTCTTTTACTTTCCAAATCGCTTTTACACCCCTTCCAATATTTCGTTTTATAAAACATTTTGTGGCTTTATGACCACTTTTTTCACAATAAGTGCAACAAAGATGGGAGAAGGATGAAGAAGCTTTTACAAAACGTGTTTGGTTAGAAATAGTATTGGAATGATTATATCCAATACCATTTTTATCAAATGGTGATCGTTGAGAACCAAGAAGTTTTTCGAAATTTTCCTTTCCTTTTGTAAATTTTTCAATACATATGGTGAGATCACTCACCTTTTTTTTCAATCATTATAATCCTCCATGCATTTTTCAAGAGAAAGAACTTTTTCTCAAAGATTTTTATTCTCTAGAACAAGTTTTTGAAATTCTAAGTTTGAGAAGTCCTTTTCCTTTTTCAAAACTTCTAAAGATTCAAGGAGAGTTTTGTTTTCACAAACAAGTTTTGAATTATCATTTAATAAATTATCAATCTTATTTTTTAACTCCTTGTTCCTTCTGGAAATCTTTTTCAATTCATCATACATCTCAATGAGCATAGAATTAGGATCATCATCATCACTATCATCAACAAAATTAGATAAGTTTGAAGGTGAAGATTGTACCTCACTTTCTAGTGCCATGAAACACATGTTGGCCATTTCTTCTTCTTCACTTTCACTTGAGTCTTGATCCCAAATTCCTATTAGGCCCTTGCCTTTCTTCTTTTTCTTTATCGTCTCAAGCTTTGCCTCTAAAGCTCCTTTTGGACATTCAAAGCACCTAGCCTTGAAGAGTGGGGAAATTTTTCCTCCTTTCTTGAATGGAGGTTTCTTCCTTCTTTTGTTGAAGCTTTTCTTGTAGAACTATTTGAATTTTCTAATCACCAAGGCCATGTCCTCAGCGTCATCAATTTCATCTTTATTGTTTGATGAACTTGCTTGATCTTCCTCATTCACTTTCAGTGCTATACCTTTTCTTCCTTTGTCTTTATCTTCCATTTCATTCAATCTCTTTATTTTCATCTCATAGGTAAGAAGGGATCCTATGAGTTCTTCAATGGGAAGTAGTCTCAAATCTTTTGATTCTTCTATGACAAATGTTTTTGGTTGCCATGCCTTTGGAAGTGCATCTAGAACTTTTCTATTTACTTCTCCTCTTGTGTATTCTTTTCCATATGTCTTTAACCCATTTGTTATGTGGGTGAATCTTGTGAACATGTCACTAGTGCTTTCATTTTTTCCATCATGAATAGCTCATAATCCCTCACCAGCATAGCCAACTTTGATTCCTTAAGTTGATTTGTGCCTTCATGAGTTACTTCAAGCAATTTCCACATTTTGTGAGCCAAGTCGCATCTACTCACTCTATTGTACTCATTTGCATCTAAGGCACAACTTAATATATTCATGGCTTGAAAATTTAGAGTCATCTTTCTTGAGTCAAATTCGTCAAATTCTTCAACCTTTTTTACTCTTCCATCATTTTGGGAACAAAAGGTCCTTTATCTACAATGCTCCAAAGGTCAAAGTTAATAGAGCAAATATAAATTCTAATTCTTGACTTCCAACAAGTATAACTAGTGCCATTAAAAAGGGGAGATCTATTAGTAGAAGAGCCTTCTCCATAAGGTAGGTTTTGAAATACTAGCCATTTCATAAAAGATCTCTTGCTTCTTAGGATGTTAAACTTAAAATATGACCTGCTCTAATACCAATTGAAAAACCTTAGGGGGGTGAATAAGGTTTTTGGCTAATTTAAAAAACTTTTTGAACAATTTTTAAAATAAACCTCCGATTTTGTTTGAAGAAGAATTTAATATCTCCTTTTTAATAAAATTCCTAGCAAAAAAAAATCTCTTTTATAATCAAGAATTGAACTATAAACATAGAAGTAAAAGACAAGCCACAAAGAAAAGAGACAAAGGATTTATAGTTGTTCACTCTCTCAATAGAGCTACATCCACTACCTTGAGACACAACTCAAGGATTTCACAAATCCACTAATCAAAAGTTTTTATACAATAACACTATGAGGATCACACTTCAAGGTTTTACACACAAACCTCAAAGTTCACAATTACAAAACAATACAAACTATCAAAGGATCACCCAAAAGGGTTTTTCACAAAACCTTTGGTCACAAAATGATATAAGAGAGTAAGGATGTAACAATGTTACCAAAGAAGCTTGAGGAGAGAATGATACAACTTAATTGAATGTTTCTACAACTCCTTTTCTCTCCTTCTTTGAATGATGATAAAAATGTAGCTCCAAGTAGATTTTCTTTTATAAGATAAATAAGGTAAAAAGTATGCTCTTTAATGCTCTTTAAATTGTTAATAAACATTTTTTAGTTGCTTAAAAATTTGTGGCTGATCAAAAAATTATTTTATAGTTGAAGGTAAAAACTAGCCGTTACTGTCAGAGCAACGGTCATTTTTTGACAGTAAAAGTGAAAACCGGACAATTGGTTTTCAAAATAGGACGTCCGATTTTCTTATCAATAAAAAATCAGATGACCTTTTTAAAAGCGGACGACCGAATTTAATATACTTGAAAAATTGGATAACCTTTTTTTTCATTTTGAAAGACCAAAAATTGGGCGTCCAATTTTCTTAGTAATAGAAAATCCGATGACCGATTTAGACATGACAGAAAATTTTTTCAATCGGTTTTGTTGTAAAATATGCATTTTCCTTCACATTTTGAAACATGTATTCTTGATACTATTTAAAATAAGTAATACATTTAAAACATCAAAACTTTATCAAGAACACTAAGCTTTTCAAGGATAATATATCAAAAATATTTTTTCTTATGAGCTAACATATTGATAAACAATCAAAGAGACATGTTAGGGAGTTTTACAAAGTTACCTTATAAAGTACCCCTAACTAATCTTCTTGTCTTCAAGGTATTCAACTTGATCACTTCATCTTCATACACTCTTGTTGTCTCATGTGATCTTTTGCTTCTTTGCAGATTACCCTTGAGACTTCTCTTGTGCATCTTTTGTTCTTCTGTAAAAATCTATTTACGCTTATCACAAAGCATAAGTTAATCAAAATTAAAATATTACAAATATGCCCTTAGGGCTTACAATCCAGTTTCAAGGTTGTCACATCCCTAGCCTCTTCTATAGTTGTAATTTTAGCTCTAAATATTTCTGGGAGAGATCTTAAATCTTTCTAAAAACTTTCACTTGATCATAGTGCTCTCCAGGCTGATGTGCTTGGCTGACAATATCACGTAGCTTGCTGTTGAACAACTCAATCGTCTCATCCTCCTTCATACATACCTCTTCAAATTAACTTGTCAATATCTGTAATCTTTACTTTATTAGTCCCTTCATAAATAGTTTGCAAAGCATCCCAAGCTTCTTTAACAACTTCATATTGTGAGATAAGCTTAACCCACTCCTGATCAACACCGGCAAAAATGGTATTAAGAGCTATTGTATTAGCTAAGGAATTTTTCTTTTCTTCAAGTGACCAATCACATCTGGGTTATATATCACCCATGGCTCTAATAGGCTTTCTACATCCCGACTCAACAATACCCCATACACCATCATCAAGAGATTGAATGAATATTCTCATTCGTACTTTCCAATATGCATAATTGGTCCTTGTAACAAGGGTGGCCTAACAGATGATCCTCCTTCCTTGATTTGACTCATACTAACACTATTGTTCAAACTTGCTTATAGAATCTGACCTAGATGAAACTAGCTAAATTCCAAGGTGACTTGGTTCTAATACCACTTGAAAAGGTTGATTATATGCTTAACACGTGCTAAACAATGTTAGAAAACTTAAGATCAATTTTTGAAAATTTGCATGTGCTGTGTTAAATTAATAAATGTGTTATCAACACAATTAACACAAAGAAAAGATAAATAATAAAGACAAGGAGAATTAGTAACGCAATTCAGCTATGAAAGCCTACTTCTGCAGAGCCATGATCATTGACCTAATTCTTTATCATCAGAGAAATACAAAGTGACAGTCGTACAACTCTAACAAGAACACAATGCTAACACCAGCAACCAATATCGATTGTTTGACACTCAACTTGTTGTGTATTAGACTAATAACACTCGGTCTAATATCCCCGGAAACCCTACAATTTCCATAAGCAATCTAAATAGCCCAATCCACTAACTATTACAATTCAATACTGAAAATATAATAGTGTTGGGTGCATTCCATTGACACAACACAGTATAGTTACAAGTTGATTTTTTAAAAAGTAAAGCTTTTGAAGAATACCCGAACCTCTCATTGCTCGCATATGTGTATACACTGCCAATTTCTTGAATAATAATCACCAAAACGCCTTCATATATATAGATGCTAAAACTCTTATGTTGAGATAAGAGACTTTCACTCCAACTCTACTTCTTTATTAGCAGCAGCAATTCTCCATGAATTCTAGTAAGAACATCAAATTTGAAACTACAAAGATATAGCTTGGAGAACAAAATACAAGGATGAAGCTAAGGAGATAAAGAACTCCTGATTCAAAAATACTTTGATTAAGATCAAGACAAACTTATGACAACCAACATAACATTAGGCAACCTAACAGGATGGAACAATCGAATCTTAAGGTCTAAGGAATATAATAATATAACAATAATAATCTTTAGGGATCTAAACACTTGATATACTCGTATTAAGTTTAATAAGTGGAGAATTTAATAAAAATATATTGGGTATAGCAAAGAATATTTTGGGGTATACCTCGAGAATCCAAATGTAAATTTTGTAGGATGATATAAGTGTTCTAGACATTTTTATTGGACTAAGGTTAATATAACTATTCTTATTATTATTGTTAATACTATTATTACTATTATTAAAATTAATTAGTTTAAGCATTGTTATGACTAATACTAGTCCACTTGTGATTGGATAGCCTATTCTATTATGGATAAAACATAAATCCTTCTCTTTTACTCCAAGCAATTTCCACCATGCTCATAACCACTTGCTAGCACACCTCCTCCTTGACCGAGTTAGGCCATCTATATAAATAGGGGAGATTTGCATAAAATTCATTATTTTTGTTTTCCTCTTCTGGCGGCTCTTCTGAAGAAGCCCAAATATGAGGTATTTTCTATTTTTTTCCTCCTAATTAGTTAGACTATCAATTATGCTAATTGGTTCTTGTTCGTTTATTAACCAAGTAATCACGTAAGCTAGTCTAAGTTCAACTGATTAGGATGAATTAACTGTAAAAAATAATAATAATAAAAGGTCTTTTCTTCCTCTTCCTTCTTTATTCCCAAGGTTTGGATCACTTTCAAAATTCTCACTCTCCTCTCAAAGATTTAAATGATCTAAATAAATTTCTAGTACATCATTATGTTTTAGGCATTAACTCCTAATTTTATTTTAAGCAATTTACGCGTTTCAGGCAAGTGTTCAAGTTGGATATTCTTAAGGGTTATAAAATCTTGGATCTTCTTTAGGACCTGAAATAAAAGTATATATCCTAAAATTATTTAAAGAGATATTTATATTAGTTAGGAATAGAAATACTGGATACTTAATTAAATATTAAGTAATTTTATTACTCTATTTGTAGGATTATAGCACCGATTTCTGCACTCAAGTGAGTCCACAAACCCAACCTAAATATTTTAGCAATGTTAATAATGTTTTCTTGAATAAGTATAGTTTGTTTAATTGGTGGTCGTTTAGTTTGAATATGAAGAACCCTAGGAAACTAAAAAAAATGGAGGGAAATAGAAGTTGAGTTTTGGGGTAATTGATGTTAAGAGACCCGTTATAAAGGGGACATGTCCAAAATCTGACGAGAAAGTGGTGGTAGGAACTAAGTGGATAGAACTAGAACTGTAAGTGGGTCCAGACCCTCAGGGTACCCCCAGACCCAGACCCGTACCCTTATAGTTAAACTTGTACCCAAACCCAGACCCATACCCTCCAGGGTATAAAATTCTGGACACAGACCCGACCTCCAGGGTCCAGGGTAGGGTCTAGGTATACCCGTATCTATATGATATTTTTTTATTTTTTTTCCTGTTAAATAAAAATATATAAAACAATGTATAATCCTAAAATAAAAATTTTAACATGATTAACATAATCTCCTCAACATTTGTTTCAACAAATACAATCATTTAACATATACATAAATAAATAGGGATATAGACCCCTTTAACAATATTAAATCAGTTTGTAATCCAAATTCCTAGACAACCTCTGAGCAAAGAATATATGTAACAATACGGCGTAGCCTAATAGATAAGTCAAATAGTAGCATATAAGATAGAGAACGACAAAGAAAAATAAAGAACAAGATTGTCCTTTTTGTCATGATCCATATTTTCAGCAATTCTATAAAATAAAAATAAGACAAAAATATTATTATCATAAATTGCTTTTATACGGGATAAAAGAATATATTTTTATATTTAGTAAAAATAAATTATTTGTGAAATGACATTTAAAATAAAGTTGAAAATAAATAATTTGAAAGAGGTTAGTTGTGCCAAATCCATGAACTAAAGAGACTCTATTTAGGATTGAAAAGGAGAAAAAAAGAGAAAATGAATGAAAATGAGAAAAAAAAAGAAAAGGGCTGAAAAGGAGAAAAAGAAAAGAAAAGGACCGAAAAGAAAGAAGAGAAAAAGACCGGAAAAAAAAAAAAAAAGAGAAAAGGATGGGAAAAAAAAGATTGCTTGCGACAAGAATTGAACCCTGCACAACAAGACTAATTGTTTGCCTCCTTAACCCCTCAAACAAACCTCCTTTTGCACCTATGTTACCCTTCATCTAATATAATATATATAATATATTATTTTATTCATGCGGGTCTACGAGAATACGGGTTTGGGCATCACCATACCCTGCCCGGACCCATATAGCAGTATAAATACGGGCACGGGTACGGGTCCGCGGGCATAAAATTTAAACCTTACCCGCAAAAAACGGGTACAGACCCGCGCAGGTACGGGTAAGACCCTCCCGTTTACATCCCTAGATAGAACATAAAATGGTTGAGGATTTTTAATTCTAAAATTAAAGTTCAAGGGGTAAAACGGCAAAACGTAAATAGGTCAATAGTAAAATCGACTATTTTACACACATATATATATATATATATTAATGTAATAAGGATAAAAATGTAAATTCTTAGCCTTTAACTTAATTAACTGTTGATTAACTGAATAGGGGATAAAACTATTTTTAAAATTTAGTGGCCAAAATGCTTTTACCCCTATAGGGGTATTTCGTAATTAACCTAAAAAATATGTGCTTTAACCCCTCCCCTCTCCCCACCCCCCAAAGACCATGAATTCAAACCTAATAAATTGACTAAAATAACTTTTATGTAAGTTATGATTTAATGTAGAATAACCTTCTAAAGTTTGATGTAAAATGATATTAACCCATACCCTAATTTAGTTGTACTTTATTAAAAAAATTTTTTTGTAAAGTTTGAAATAATATTCGTTTAGTCAATATTCTTTAAAATTTTTATTATTTAACTAAAAAAATGTATTAAAAAATATTGGTATAAGGCAAAATAGCAAATTTGGTGTAAACTTAATTGAATGAAAAATATGAAAGATTATGTTATAAATGTAATACAAGGTTACATAAATATGAAATGTTTCATTTATTTGTTTTTAAAAATTAAAATGTTAGAATTTATCACTAATTTATAATGATAAGCACAAAAAATAATAGTATGTTATTTAAAATTTACATTTCATATTTGATTTCAGTGTTTTTCTTAAAGTTCTTATTATAATATTTTATTACCAGAAATTACTACGAATCTTAATAGGTTAAATTTTTATTAAAAAATTTAGAAAGAAGTTATTTAAATTTATAGATAAAGATTTGAGTTGGGCAAAATCTTATTTTATGTATAACAGAATAATTTATTAATTTATTTAATTATATTTAGAATTTTCCTTACAGATAAAATTTTAGTTAAATAATTAATTTCGGAAATATGAATGTATAGCGCGAAAAAAAATCAATATTTTCCCTCCTCTTCCCTACTCTTTCTCTCTCTACACAATTTCTTTCTAACTTCTCTCTACTCCTCTACTCTAAAACTAAAATCTTTAATATTGAAGTTGAATTGGAGGTTGATATAGATCATTATGAAGAATTTGTAGAAGAAAATATCAATTTAGATGTAAGAAAAGTTGAAATAATTTTTTTTTTCAAAATTGGGCTCAAATTGCCCGAACGGGCGACCCGGACGTGAGCAGATCGCCTAGATGGGTGACCAGAACATGTTCGGGTCAACGGCCCGGGCGACCGGCTCACGTCCGGGTCACCGGTCCGGGTGACCCAAGCCTCTTTTTTTTTTCCTTTTTTAAGGAAGAAAGAATTTTTGTAGGTATTTGGAAAACTTGAAACATGAATAACTCTACGATAGGAGGTCCGTTTCATGCGTATGACCACTCGTTTTGATGGTTCTCGTAAAGATAAACGCAACGGCATCGTCAAAAAAGTGATTCGGACGTGAGCCGGCCGGCGTCTCGGACATGTTCTGGTCGCCCATCTGGTCGATCCGCTCATGTCCGGGTCGCCCACCCAGGCGATCCGAACCCAGTTTTAAAAAAAAATTTTATTTCAACTTTTCTTACATCTAATTGATATTTTCTTCTACAAATTTTTCATAATAATCTATATCTACTTCCAATACAAGTTTAATGTTAAAGATTTTAGTTTTAGAGTGGAGAATGAGTAGAGAGAAGTTAGAGAGAAATTGTGTAGAGAGAGAAAGAGTAGGGAAGAGGAGGGAAAATAATGATTTTTTTCGCTATACATTAATAAAATATGAATTATGATATTAACTAAACTGATTTCTTTTCAAATTTAAAGTATTGTTTTGAATCATTAAATTTTATAAAGATATTTTGAAACAAATCATAACTTAAATACATAAAAGCCACTTTGGTCATTTTATTTAATTTGATCATTGATTGATAGTTTATGGGATGGAACATCCTTCTTCTCTAAAAAAGAAGGAAAAATCTATTATGCCCTAAATTCATATCAGCATTCATAAATCATGTGACATATATTAAGTCAGACCACTTGTTTATATTCTTTTTTTTTTCAGGTATAAAAAATAAAATTTATAACTTATACTTATAAATCATGTGGTATGCATTAAGACACATCACTTTCCTTTTTATTTTTATCTTATTAATTAAATACATAACCATTAATAAGGGTATATAGCCTGGTATAAGTGGGACATGGGCGTGGTCCCATTACCCAACAAATAATTAACCTTTCACAAGACAAAATTTAACAAAAACCCCTCAAATTGAACTCTCACGTTCTGCGAGTCTTTACCAATTCTTTCTGGCTTCTCTTCACGCCAAACACACTCTCACTCTAACTCTCCTTCCGTCACTGTGCTTTCTCCAGTGGTCGCCGTGATCTCACCGGCGTTCACTCTTTTCTTACTCTATATCAGGTATGGTCTTTTGAATTTTCTGTTTTTCGCTTCTTAATTCTTTTCTGAGAAAGTACTTTCAGAAACCCTTCGAAACGTTTCTCTACAAAGTCTTTCCGCCCTGCGCATGTACGGGTAATTAATGATTTATTTTTTGTTGTTTCTCCATTTGCATGTATGTTTATACATAGTTCTCTGTTTAACCTTACCTCTTGGGTACATTTGATTGTATATATTTGGTCTGTTTGCGTTAAATACACTCGGATTTGATCATCAGTGCATTTAGTTGGAACTTTTCCATTTAGAGAATTTCGTTGTTATTCAAGCTCTCTTGGAGAGTTATTTCTACTCTATATCTTCATCTGTTATATATTTAATCACCTGATTTCTGGTTTCTCCCATATGAGTGAATCCAAATGCTCTGTGTTCCCTTTTTTTGCAGTCTTTGTTTTAAGTATGTTTTGGGACTATTTGTTGATGTAATCGACAATGAATATAAGCATGTTTTGAAAGAAATTTTGTAGTCTGAACAAATGTATTTTTTTTCACACTGTCACACGTGATATACAATGTTTTTTAACTTTATGCTGCTACTGAGGTCAATATGCGTACTGCTTGGTCCATTTGGAGAGTTGAATATTTTTATGTGCAGATTATAGACAAGAAGTTATTGAATGTATGAGTCTTAACTGTTTAAGATTATGTGTTTATGTTGGTATGACCTTATCCATTTTTAGAGAATATTTATTTTGACTCATTCTCGTCATATTTATGCCAACTGAGCATTTCTTGTACCAACGTACCCTGATTTTTCATTTCTTTTCCTAGTGATCCTAAGTAGAGATGAGTTCGTGGAAAGGGGGAGGAAAGTCCAATTCACCGGGCATAAAACTATATGAAACAGTAAGCCCCAGCATTGACCACGTGAGCCATGGGATATCAGATATCAACTTGGATGCTGCCGAGGATGGTGGTTGGGAGGTTATTCCCAAGAAGTCCAAGAGCAAGGCTGGACCCAGCGCAGGGAAACAGTGGGGCCAACAGAACTCCAATAAAGCATGGGGTCAGCAAGATGCTGTCCAGAGATTGGGTAGGTCAGGAAGGGGTACTGGGAATATGCCAACAGATGCTAGGAAACCAGCTCCTAGAGGAAATGCCAGAGAGAGCAGTTGTAACAATTTGGCATTGGCTCCTACAGTTGCGCCGCCTCTGAAGAATGGTTGGAACTGGTCTGGTAGAGCTGGATCTACGCAGTCCTCTGAACTGGTTCTCCCGGAAAATTCAACTCTACAGAATTCTGAATGCATTGGGACTGACACTAAAAGTCAAGATGATGATTTCGATTCAGATATCAATGATGAATTTGATGATGATGATGATGATGATGATATGTTAAGTGATGAATTTGACTCAGACTCTAGGGAAAAGAGTCATGAAACACGGAAGAAGAACCGCTGGTTCAGGGAATTTTTTGAACGCATGGACGGTTTAAGTGTCGATCAGATTAATGATGCTGAAAGACCATGGCATTGTCCTGCATGCAAAGGTGGTCCAGGTGCCATAGATTGGTACTGGGGCTTGCTGCCACTTATCACTCATGCCAAAACCAAAGGTTCAAATAGAGTGAAGCTCCATAGAGAGCTTGCAAAACTTTTGGAGGAGGAGCTTCAGAGAAGGGGCACTTCATCCATCCCAGCTGGTGAAAGTTATGGTATATGGGTGGGGTTGGCTGGAATGACAGAGAAGGAAATTGTATGGCCACCAATGGTGGTTATTATGAATACAATACTTGAAAAAGATGATAATGATAAGGTACTGTCACAATGTAACTAATTCATTTTTTAAGCGTATATTTCTAATATTCCTTAGAGTAGATATTAAACATTGAAGTTCATTTTGCAGTGGATTGGAATGGGAAATCAAGAGCTTCTTGATTATTTCAACAATTATCCAGCTGTTAGAGCTCGGCACTCTTATGGCCCTCAAGGCCATCGTGGGATGAGCGTCTTGATCTTTGAAGCCTCAGCAGTAGGTTATTTGGCAGCAGATCGTTTAAGTAATCATTTTGAAGACCATGGAAGAGGCAGGAATGCTTGGGAGCACCACCGGGTGCCATTTTATCCAGGTTTGAAGCGTCAACTGTATGGTTATATGGCTGAAAAGAGAGATCTTGATGATTTCAATAAGCACTCGCAAGGTAGTTTGATTGCAATCCTGAAATGCAAAATATAATTCTTTATGCTTTGATTATTTGACGTATGAGTTTCTGATTTGTCTTCTATTTTGTAGGGAAATCTAGACTAAAATATGAGATAAAATCCTACTTGGAAACAGTGGTGCAACAATTGAAGCAGATGAAAGAGGATAATGAGCAGCTAATTTGGTTCAAGAACAAAGTTGCCAAAGAACAAAGGCACTCAAAGGCTATTGAAGAATCTTATAGTTTTTTGAGTGAAAAGTTTAGGAAGATGTCAGAAGAGACCCATGTTGTCAGAATTAGAACAAAGAAGCATCATGAACAAAACAAAGAAGAGGTAATGAAGTACTCTTTACATAGTATCTGTGAGGGTATTCTGAGATTATTCTGAAGATCTGGTCATGTACCTGTTTGTGGAGTGTGTGTTGATCTGCTAGAATTTTTTAAACAACTACCCTTACTTATCTGAAGTGGAAAAGAGATTTGGGTCTCAAACATGATTTTATGTAATCATTATTCTTTTATTTGAGTGTTCTTGGTGGTTGCCTTTCTTCTTCAGTTCACTGTTAAAATGATGTTGGTGCGTCTCGCTGTCAGTTTTTTGCTTTCATTTATATAATGCCACAACTTTTGATTTACTGCGGGAGGGGATAAAGTTATTCATTTTAAATTTTTCTAGCTTCGTGGTCATTAGTATTATAGCCTGCAATGACCAATAATTCTTGGTGAATTGCTTTTAATGGTTAAGCTGTCAAGAAAATTTTGATCTGATGCAGTGTTGACAATTGCTTTTTATTCGGTGAAGCACTGGGTAAAATTCTTTGACATGTTAATTTCCTACCTTGTTTTTTTCAGTATGTTGCTTCTGTCACAGTAGTTTCACCAATGTGTAAGACTTCCATGACAATGTATGCAGTTTTTTCACTGTTGAACTTTTGGTGGTTGGTATTTTTGCACCTTGCTAGTGAATTATGTCATTTAGGGTGAAAGTGGGAATCCGGTAATGCTGGTACTAAATCAACATGCCTCTTTCAAATTCTTTGATTTCTCTATTCAATTGTTGATCGAACCTTTATCTATAAAAAACCATAGCTCTCAGTTTCGTAGTAGAACATGAATTCTGATGTATAAGCTGGACCTGTTTCTTATCTTGAGTGTTGCAGTCAGTAACATTGAGAAATTTTTTTTTTCTTAAAGTGCCAAATGAATGAATAAATGGGTCAAGTTTCTTGGACTTCTTAATTCTCATAATAGTAGTATTTTTCTTAGTAGGGTGGAATAACACTTTTGTGAACATAATCATATTTCAGGAATGAATTGCTGATTTATCTTTTTCTACAAAGCCAGTTTCTGGACTGGATTTTAAAATATGCATTTTCAATATTACATAGTTTCAAGCATTTTCTGGGACTCATGTCCTGATTTCTCTGCTGTTGTTTGCAAATAGCTAATTTTACTGATGTGCCTTTAGTGTTGATATAGTGCATGGCTCGTTAATATGCCAGTGATAAGGATCAACTTGATCTGGATGCACACTCCAGATCTTCACTCTGTGCTTGCATGTTCATATTTAGATTACATTTAGATGGTATGACAAAATTCGTATTGCATGATTTCTGGGTGGCTGTCCGCCTCTGATTGTTCATTTCAGAAAATGTTTTTGCGTTTACATTTGAGTTTCAAGACTAACGTCACCTTAATGTTTTAGATGGATAATCAAGAGCAATTTTTTAAGGACCAGATCAATATCATTTACGAAGCTAGGAACGCAAAGGAGGATGACTTTGAGAAAATCCAACAGGAGAAGCGTGAAAAAGTTGCTCATTCTCAGTCAAATCTTTCTTCTGTTGAGGATCCTGAACACAGGTAATATGCTCTCTTTCTAGGGTTAATTGCAAACTACCCCCCATAGCACTTTAGAACCAAATGGTTAAAAAGTAGGTGTTTTACCCCCTACCTTTAACGCATATATTTGTAGATGCTTACATCCGCCATACATGTGTAAATGAAATTACTATATTATCCCTTATTTATTTGAATTATTCAATGAATTTGAACCATTTATAAACCTCCTACAATTATAACAACTATTTGATAAAAAAAATATAACAATTATATTCATAAAAAGCTGAAATTTAAGCACTTAAAGGAAAGAAAACAGGATTACCCAGTTAAATAAAAAGAAAAACGAAGAAATCCATAAAAGGAAAATGAAAAGTTTCTAACTAGAGAAGCAATATTATCCATTAAAAAAAAATAGAAAGCAAACAATAAAAAGAGAAAGAAAAAGAAAGAAAGAATTATGTAAGCTAACGTGGCACCGACTTGAAACCCTCACCACCTTTATGCCTGCCACCACTGATCAAATTCACTCTGCCTTCCTCCACTTCTATGATCAAATTTCCTTTGCCTAAAGTCACGGATCATCACCCTCCAAAAGGAAAAGCTTCTATGCAATCATAAAGAAATCAATCGGCCCCTTCCCCCTTTTTTTCCCTCTCAAGTCATAAGCCGCCACCAAGACTGGTCACTCAGATTAGCCATCAAAGTCATATTGTCCATTTTTCTTCGCTTTTTTTCCCTTCCTCAATAGCCTTTTTTAAAAAAAAAGAGATCCTCTGCTCTGCTCTGGGATGATCTGGGATGTTTGGGTTAACTCTTGGAAAGGGGTTTTCCTTTTTGTTCTTTTCTCTTTGGTTTGTTAAGGCTGTTGGTTTTTTGACAGTACAGAAATTTATCAAGGATAATGCATAAATACATCGGGGTTTTAACGATACTTAATTTATCTAACTGTTGACTAGTGGTCCTTGTGTTAAACGGCATATTTTTTAACATTAGGTACTAATCCTTTAGTAACATTGCTTTTCTTGTCTTTGGGGAAAATAAGATCCTCTTTTATGTCAATTGCTCGATCCTTTTTCTTCTTAGAAGTATAAATATCACATAGTAACGCCATTATTTTCAGTTACTATTGGTTGCATGTAAGTTCTTTATGTTGTTGTTGTTGTTATTATTATTATTATTATTAGTATTATTATTATTATTATTATTTTTATTATTATTATTATTATTATTTTTTGGTTCTTTTTTATGGGCTGAATTTTCCCAGTTCATGTTCAAGAACATTAAGTGTATTCTCACCATAACGTTTTCGCCTGCTAAATTTAGGGATGAGAAACTTCAGAAGTTCATTGAGTGCCAAGACAAGGAGATGGAAGAATTTGCTGCTAAGAGGGATGAATTGATAAAAGCACATAAAGAAAGAATGGCAGATATGAATCGCAGGCATGGGAAGGAAAAAGTTGCCCTTGAAAATGAGTTTAATGCTGAACTGAGTAATTTGATGGCAAAATACACACCTAACAAATGAACTAGTCATCAATAGTGGTAATTCAAACATCTTTGCAACTGCTAGTTAGTTACTGACTTTATCAACTGCTCAGAGCCTGGTATGTATCTGTTATTGCATATTTTGGAGATCCCCTTCACAAAGAATTGGGGGCGCTGAACTTTTTGCGGCAGCTTGGCTCTTTACAGTAGACCTAATTTTTATATCATCTTTTGGTGGATTATGAACCTCTATTTGGTCATTTGTCACTTCTAATTGTGATGCGTTTACCTTCTAAGTTTGCATATGCTCCCTGATTTATTAAGCGTGCCTTGGGAACTTGGATGCTTTTTGAATATCGACTTTGTAATGTAATGTCGAAATCAAGCTCTCTTTGCTCCATGAAAATATTTTTGGGTCAGTTCTCGTAATTTTAATCAGAATCAGGATATGCTTAAAGGTGACTGGTTCCAAATTGATTATTCTTCTTAAAATGGCATTTTGAGTGCCTGTCTTTAGGCGTTGTTGCTGACCAGAGATCTGCATTTAGAATTGGCTTTATCTGGGTGAATTGATCTATATGATCCATAGCATAAATCAGGAGAACTATAAGTACTCCACTGTAGAGTTCTTTGACAATTAAGCCATTTGTCTTCCCTCTGCTCCTCTTTCTTCTTAGAAGTCTCTAACCAACTGGTCATCTTTGATTAATACATACACCTTACGATCTTGTTATCTCCAAAATCATGCCCGAAGAGGTGGATTTCGTAGTCCGGATTTCACCTTTTCACCTTTGCTATTTGCCAGCCATGTTTTACTAGGCAGGCGATGAAATTTTCATCTCTTTCACTTCCTTTGTTTAACTCTCAAAATTCTAACATAAAAATTAATGATTTGAAATACTTTTAGGTTGCATTTGGTTCTTAGAGTTAGAATTTTATGGAATTATAATTATAAGAATTGAAATTCTAATTCGTTGTTTTGGTAATATTATAGAATTATTGTGAAATATATTTTTTAATTCTAATTCTTTTGTTTCCTGTTTAGAAGTCTAAAAAATTACAGGATTAGAATTCAAAATGTAAATATATATTTATTCAAAAAATGTATGTATGTATAAGAGTCGGAGTGTGTGTATGATTTTTACAGAGTAAGTTTGAATTCTAGAGAGAAAGTAAGTTTGAATTCTAGAGAGATTTGTTGTAATTTTTAGAGAGAGAAAGTGTAGTGAATTCTAGAGAAAGTGTTGTGATTTTTAAAGAGAAAATGTTGTGAATTTTAGTGAAGAAAGTGTCACGAATTTTAAAGAGAGTGTTGTGAACGTTAGAGAGAGTGTTGTGAACTTTAGAGAGAGAAAATGTCGTGATTTTTAAAGAGAGAAATGTGTCGTGAATTTTAGTGAGAGAAAGTGTCGTGTATTCTAGAGAGAATGTGTCATAAATTTTAGAGAGAGAAAGTGTCATTAATTCTAGTGAGAAAATGTGAGTGTAAAAAAGTATAAATATAAAATTGTATAATTAATAATAGAATTTATGAATATAAAAATCTTTTAAAATTAGAATTAAAATTTTTAAGTTTTCATTTGGAATTGAAATTGATGAATTTTGTAGAATTATGATCGGAATTCAATTCTAATTTCATAATTAAGTCCTCAAAGAGGGTGGTTTAATCGGTTATGTGCAAAAATTTTAATATTTTTTTCTTTTATTTGTTAAAAAATTAATAATTGGGTGAACCACTCGATTAACCAATAGGAGGGACCGGGCTTGGTCATACCCACGCGAGTCTATACCCGTTTATTATGGGTAAGGTTAAAATTTTATACCCGCAGACTCGTATTTGTATTCATACCCGACAGGATATGATGATATCCAGACCCGTATACTCGTTATAATAAAATATTTATATATTATATTATTTTATAATTTTGTATTAATACATAATTTATACATTTATGATATTATTAATACATAATTATAATTATCTCTAAAGTTACAAATTGTACATACACTTGTAATATATACAAATTTTATTGGATTAATATACTAGTGAGAATTTTGTGTGTATTTGAACTTTTAATTATTTGAATTAGAGAGGTTAAATGATTGTATTTATTGAAAGATATGTTGAGCAAATTATATTAATCATGTTATAATTTTTATTTTTGTGTTATATATTATTTTATATATATTTTTGTTTAATAGAGAAAAAAAAAATGTCATACGAGTATGGTATATCCAGACTCCCTAAACCTTGGAGGGTAGGGTGTGAGTTTATAAATTTTATACTCAAAGGATCTCTGTCTAGATTTGGACTTATGTTTCACTACAAAGATCTGGGTCTAAATTTAGAATACCTAGAGAATTTGAACTCGTTTATACACCTAGACTACACCTAGACCGGGCAGCTCACCCGGTACTGTTGGTAAACAATCTACGCAGAAAGTGAACGTGCCTAAGTCGAAACGGTTCGTTTTCAGGAATGCTAAGAACATGTTGCTGCTGAGATTTGGGATTTCATTGACCTCGAATTTGGGGACCTATTTAGTTATGTTTTTGTTAGGGCAGAGTGAATTTTCAGACCTCCACATCTTTGCTTATTTTTAATATTTTTAGATAAGAAATTTAGGCTCTGCAAAATAGCCGAGGGTCACTTTTTTATCAATCAAGGAAATCAAAATTCACTCTAATAAATCGATCTTAATTGGCTTAATCAGATAAAGATTTTTCACCTTATTCACAAAGACAATAATCCTCGTTTGCTCACTAAAAATAACGGAAAAAATCAGATAAGTTAATTCTTGATCCAATAATGAGAAAGACAGTTATCAATTTTGTGTATCAGGTAAGATGTCTGGTCCCTCATGTTGGGTAATTAGGTGGTTCACCCGGTTATATGATTTTTTCTAAGAGAATTTATTTTTTAAAAATATTTTTAGTATCAAAAGGAATGTTTTTCAATTGCTTATGTCCATATTTTTATCCACACCAATTTAAATTACTCGGTTAGAATTTTTAAAGAAAAGTTAGAGAGAATTGTAAGTAAAAGAGAAAATGAAAGAGCCGAAATGAAATTTTTTTCACCGACTGCACCAGTAAAGCATTGGCTACAAATATGCACTAGTAAAACATTAACGGCAAATAGTAAATCTCATTGAGATATTGCAGAAGTTGGAAGATTTTTGCAAACCCTTAGCTTCTTCTCGCGAGTTTAAAGCTTGGATAACCTTGAAAATTTTTCAAATTAGAGTGGCACTTTTCTTTTTTGAGCCAAATATACCAAAACTTATCAAGAGCAGTCGTTTATTAGCTTTAGTTGTTAAGGGATCCACGGAAGGTATGTAGAGATATAAATATTTTTTTTATTGAAAAATATTTTTCTAACGAATTGACGTGTATTGTCGTATGTACATCAAATTAATTCCTAAATTTTTCTTAAAGATATAGTTAGGGCATGTAAGGATCGTTCCCACATATACTCAATTTACTCCTAAAGAATAATCTAACTAATTACAAAGTAATATTTTTTTTTGGGGGGGGAGTGGGGGAGGGGGATGGAGGAAGTTGTTTGGGATTCTAATAAAATAAATAACTAACTAAAATAAGTTAAATTTAACTAAGAACTCAAATTAAATACCCAAGACAATCAAGGGAAAAAGTGCTAACAAGACACATACAATTGATTATATTTTACGGAATCTATCATTGATCATCATTGATTAATGAGCAATTGATTTTAGGATTAATAAGCATGTATTGAAATAACTAGATTGCATAATAACATAAGACATCACCAATATTAAATTTCATTAAATAAAATGAGTTTTAGTCATATGTTATTTTAATTATGCAAATCCCTATTGATTTAATCAAGCCAAAGTTGTAACCTTTTCAATTAATATAATTGCTACTCATGGGTAAATGATTACGGAATTAATAAATCTTAGCAATCTACCTATGTGATCTAATTAGGGTGGCCAATCTTAATTAATTCAATACAATCAATAAGATAGATATTGGAAATTTCATAAATACTCATAATCAATGAAAAAGATAAAAAGAACCTATATTAATATACAAGTTCTCAAAATCCATAAAAACATAAATCAATCTATGGCCTTACTAACTAGAAGAGTTTACTCTCTAAACATAGTAAAAATAAAAAAATATTGAGTTTGAAGAGAAAAACTCATGAATAGCAAGTGAAAATTTGATCTTCTCGTTATTTCACTCTTCTTAATGTCGAAAACCCCAACTTTAGTGCCTAAGACGTCCCAAGATGATTTTTAATATTTCTCTTAAGTCTCCGTTAAAAAAACTCCAAAAATCCTAATTCGCACCCATCTATTTCTTTACCGCTGACTTGCACACCTTGTTGTATATAAAACTAGCCTTAATAGTTCTACACTTCTTGCACACAATGTGCAGCATCCTGTGCAATCTTCACTTTTTTCAATCTTTTAAGCTACAAATCCATTCACTGATTCCAAGTACCTAAATGCAAAAAATAACATTTCCTCCAACAAACAGGTGAGATCACGCATTTTGGAATCCAAATCTCTCTCGTGAACAGATGGAATTTCAACACCGATTTCTAGTTTTCTCCAAAAAATATAAACATCTTTCGATACCAGTGGAAGTAAATACTGGTACCAATGATATAGCTCGCATGCACAAGGTAATCCGTGAGATTTCCTTAAGTAATGTCCACACTTACTCCGCGAATCATCACTTATCTTGCCAGCTCTTTTTATCTCAAGTCATATCTTCTTCAAAGCCATATGGTTGATTCGATTACTTCAATTCTTCAATATGAGATTACTCTTTGCGTCATACTTTTCTTTCAGTTTGGAAATCTCCAATGAGCTTTTAATCTCAGCTATTTGACTCCATGACAGAGTCAATATTAGGAAAAAACGGTGTTCAAATCTCTATGACATGTTGACAGCCACAACTTCAGTACCGAATTTTCGCTCTCAGCATAGTTCGTTGTCTCAACACCAAAATGAAACATTTAAAATATCCAAACCCTACAAAATTTATGCGACAGTGGATTCAACCACGTGTTAAATAGGTAATGTAAAAAGTCTGGCCTGCTTTTCCACCTCGACTTCAAAACTTCCAGTTTTCTACGGTATTCAGCCTCATCAATTTTATTTATTAATTTGTGCCACGAGCCATTTATGAACCGTTGTGCAACCTCTTCGTCTTTAATCAGCTCTGTTAACTTTGCCAACACATTCTGATCAATGTACCTTCTACATAACATATGATATGAGTTTCTGAACAGATCATCAATCACAGGCATGAGTCCGCTTTCTCTATTTGTAATAATAACGATTGGCTCACCATCATCAAGAATTGCACTGTTGCCGGATAACATAGCAGACAAATATATATGTGCTTGATTTGTTGAAGTACCCATCTGTAAGTAGTAGCTTGTTCATTGCACATAAATGTTGTTGCAACTGTGAAGTTCTTTCCAGTCGGAGACATCCCTACAGCTTCCAATAGTGGCATATTGTACCTATATTATATTCATAAACTAGAAAATTTATTTAATAATCCAGAAACTGTTTTCAAATAGTAAGATATCAGGGTCAATATTTTTAACTATATAAAAAACAAAAAAGTGATAAATAAGAAATATAGAAGTAACATATAATAAAGAGATTTAATAACACAATTATCCAATAGAGAACTTACTTATTCATTTTATACGTAATATCCATTATCAGTATATATGGCCACGTTCAAATTATTGCAATTGATGTTGGGTGTGCAACGACAATATCACTAAGTACGTTGCTCCCCTCACAGTTTCTATAAAAGACCGTGTAACCCCATTTTGCACTAAGACAAAGTACTTCCTCTACCGTGTTCCGACCCTGCATTATATTCTTTTTAATTTTCGCAACAACATTATATATTTTCTGTGCACTGCATATATTATAAAATTCGTGACATTAACAGAATTAAAAAAATTCTAGAATATATTAATAAACTATTAAACATAATTCCCTTCTAACTTACCTATGTGCATAACCAACTTCTTGTTCACGGAAAAATCGTAGGATGTTTCGAGGCAGCACATGACTCTTCCTGAACTGTTCAATCTGTTAGAACTGCTTCCCCGTAAGTCTTGCAGCATGAGCATGGCCGTGATTGTAAACAGCTAGTTTATGGTTGTGCCTCCCGTTGTGTACGAACAATTGTCAATTCTCAATTGTAGCCATTTGCTCTCCCTTTAATTTAAATGGACACTGACATTTTTTTGTCCTGTAAGGTCCCTGCCTTTTTATTGGAACTTCTTCTTCTACATCGGTAACTATTTGTTTCCACTTTTTTCTAACTGAACCTCCGCGCTTGCAAGCCAATGTAACATACGGTCGACGGTCAGATGTTCTTGATTTTTGATACCGATTGACGATCAAATATGTGTTGACTTTCATCGCAGTTTGTTTTGCCCAGTCCACCAACTCATCCTTCGAATTAAAAATTCGATTTTTTGTGAATAAATGTCCATGATCAATATATTCTTCGGGTTCTAAAAATTCTTTAAACGTATTTGTATCTTCATTACCCTGTTAATGTACCCAAAAAAAAAAATTACCAATACAAAAAAAATAAAAATTTCTAAACCCAAAAATTTTTTTTAAAAAATTTTGAGCACTTTCGCCCAGATAGGCAAAAAAACAAGCAGACTTTCACCAGACTGGGCAAAAGTTTGTTCGTTTTTTCGCCCATCTGGGGGAAAGTGCTTGAAAAACTGAAAAAAAAAAAAAATTAATCCATTTTCTTACCTCAAAACCAACATTTTCTTGTTCAAAGTCTTCAAAAGGATCCATATGTTCTTCAATGTTAGGTTTAATGTTGAAAGTTAGTGTTTTTTTTAGAGAGAAGTTAGAGAGAAAATTTGTAGAGAGAAAGTGAAATGTTTAAAATGAAGTTTTTTCGAGTTATCCTTATATATTTCCGAGTTGCATTTATCGACCCCCATGTAAATAACCTAAAATAAGACAAATTTTTCGTTTCTTTCTCCCTCTTTAGAAAAAAAAAAATGGTAATAGTAGCATTGTTAAACGACACTATATAAGCTTGCACGATAAAAGGTACAGTGCAAACTAACCTCTATTTTTACAGATAAAAATATAATTTGTATCCACACCACACTCAAATATACAATTTGCGGGTTGGTGTGTAGGGCTTTAAACGGGGCGGGTTTTACCCGTATCTGCGTAGGTCTATACCCGTTTATAGCATGTAAGGTTAAAATTTTATATCCGTGGACATATACTCATACTCATACCCTTATAGATTCTATTAAATGGGTCTGGATAGGGTACTATGATACCCAGACGCGTATACCCGTTATAATAAAATAGTAATATATATTTATATATATTATGTTATTTTTATATTTTTTATTAATATATAATTTATACATTTATAACATTGAGTGGTTTATTTTCTTAGTTTAGAGAAGAGAAGAGAAATTTTCTTCATAGTTTAGATAAAAGAAATTTTCTTCAAGATTTCTTAAGGCCTCATAGTTTAGAGAGGAGAATTCTCTTCAGGCCTTATTATTTTCTTAGGGTCTCATAGTTTAGAGAAGCGAAATTTTCTTCAAGATTTCTTCTTCGAGACATCAGTACTATTATTTTTTCCATTGGATGTTTCTTGTGGACTTATTTCTCTCCTTTAAAATTTTATACCAGTGGTTGTTTAAAGGCGAATAGCAGAGGCATGATTTTTTAAGGTTAGATTTTCTGAAATTTCTTTTATATATATATATATTTTTGTTTAACAGAGAAAAAAATAGAAAGATGTCATATGGGTACAATATACTCAAACCTTACCCTAGACACTAGAGGGTCGGGTCTGGGTCCATAAATTTTATTCCGAGAGAGTTTGAGTCCGGGTCCATGTTTCACTATAAGGGTCTGGGTCAAGGTTTGGGAGTACCCAAAGGTCTTGACCCGTTTACACTCCTATTGGCCTGCGGGCTACACAGTTGATTTATTTTTTTTACCTTAAAAAAAATTTTCTAAAATGCCATTTTGATTTTCAACCCAGAGCAGAACGAAGAAGATTCTGTTACTTTCTTAATCAACAAACATTTGAATGCTTATTCTTGGTTGGATGAATAAAACTCTCATATTTGAGATTTTAGTTTTCCAGCTTTAAGGGCGTTTGGTGCCATAGGATTTGGGATTTAAAATTAGAATTATAACTGAATTTTAATTTAATTTTATAAAATTTATCAATTCAAAATCAAACTTAAGAATTACCAATTTTATAAGATCTTTTTATACGTCACTTTCATTATTAATTTATACAATTTTATATTTATATTTTTTCACATATTCACGCACACTTTCTCTCACTAAAATTCACAACACTTTCTCTCTAAAACGTAAAATACTTTTTCTCACTAAAATTCACGACACTTTCTTTCTCTAAA
This sequence comes from Catharanthus roseus, assembly GCA_028651295.1. NCBI lineage: Eukaryota > Viridiplantae > Streptophyta > Magnoliopsida > Gentianales > Apocynaceae > Catharanthus > Catharanthus roseus. The sequence continues at coordinate 12,384,989 of JAPQWS010000016.1, forward strand.
ACGTCAATACTTTCTCCCACTAAAATTTAAAACATTATCTTTATAATTCATGACACTTTCTTTCTCTAAAACGAACGACATTTTCTCTTTCTGAAACTTAAATACTTTCCTTCTCTAGAATTCACGATACTTTCTCTCTCTAGAATTCACGTCACTTTCTCTCTCTGAAACTTATAACACTTTCTGTCACTAAAATTTACGATATTTTCTATCTCTCTAGAATGCTTAGCACAGGTTGGGAGAGGGAATGTGGTTCGAACCCATGACCTCTGGCCTGATAAAAAGTATTTTTACCACTGAATTACTACCTTAGCACAAATTTTATTTATCACAATATTAAAAAGGGATACTACTATCTCATGTACATTCTCTTTTTCTACCATCCCAAATTATAGTCCTATTTCTCTTTGGGGATGATAGGTTATTTATGTGGAGTAATTTTCTTTATACCTACTCATTGTTGTACATTTTAATTCTTCACATCTCCAATTCTCAAGAAATATTAATAAGATTTAACACAATTCTTATAACATCATACGTAGCCTTGTACCTTTACAATTTCATAAAGAAAACTCAAATTTATTTAATATTAAAGAAGGACATAAAAGAAAATTCGAAGTAAAATTTATTTGTTTAAGTACTTTTCTTAATTTGTAAATTGAATTAAGACCATCTTAGTGGAGTTGAAAGAGTATGGAAAATTTTATTCAACATATATTTGATAACTTTTAAACTTAAGAGTTAATTAACTTTATCTCTCTTAAGATTTGTTCAAATTACAAGTAACTCTTTCAAATTGCGTTAAACTACATTCTCTTTCCTTAACAAACAAATTGTTAATAAATATTGAGCATATTTTCATTAGAATTTGGTTTGAGATAAGTGAACTTTTTCTTAAAATTTACGATATTAAATTTTGTTTGAGAGAAAATAGTGAGATCCAAAGAAAAAACAGTTTGGTTTGGGTGGATGTACAAATACACTCAATCTTTGGTATCTCAATCTATTATCGAAAAAACTTTTGTCAGAAAACAATATATAAATATTAAACCTTCTTAATTGATTAAGATTTTTTCTTGTAGAAAAAGGAAAAAAGTTAGAATGTTTGAGGAATTGATTAATATAATATTTTAAACAATATCAAATACAAGAAATTAAAGAGCTATAAGAATAATTATCTATAAAGAACAACCTCAATTTTAACATTTTGCAACAAATAAGCTCTTCCTTTATTGAAATCCTACAGTCATTCTCTACTCTAAATTTCTGGTTCTCTCTTTTAGATTGCCAAGGCATTCGCGGTGATGGCCGTTGCATTAAGGGATTATACTTGGAACGTTGGGCAAAATAGGTATGATATCTTCTACTCCGGTCCGACTATCATGTGTGTTTTCTTTCTCTCGACATTCCTCTTGCTCATAATGGATTGATGCAAATCTCATCAACAGGTGTTGCAGAAGCAACTTATACTATAAGACTGTCTATAAAATTTGGAGAGTTAGAAATAAGCTAGTTCATGATCCAGAGTTTTTATGAGACTCCAACCAACTAGTATTTTGTTTTGGAATTAAGAAACGTGTAGATACACGCTGAGATAAGCATGGGAACCATCCCTAAGGTCCTACCATCCAGGATTGTCTATAACATTTCCTTAACATCTCCTGTAACATTTCCTTTTATAATATGGTTTTCTCTTAAATTCTATCTTTTAGTTATCAAATTAGGAATGTTATAGAGAGTGTTATAAGAGATGTTATAGAGATCTAAATTGGCATCCTGCTCTTCACAGTGTTTCATGATTAGTATTCAAAATGAACGGAGAAGTGGTGGAACGTGTGATGCCATATATTGGATCACTCCAATGAGGCACTAAGCCGCTTGTGCGGGTCGGCTCCTATGTCTCTAGCCATACCTTGCTTAGTCCCTCGGCGCGGTGGAGGTTTCGTAGCGCGTAATGAACAGTGGGCTAAAGGGAAGTTGAGCCACTCAAGCGAACTTCCCTACTTTATTACAATTGTAGATGCTCTGTATCTAACTTGTATGTTTATTTTTATTACCATTTATAATATAACCGGGTCCCGTTTTATTTATTTAAAAAAAATTGAGATCACTATAACCAAATCAAAAATTGATAAACACTAATTAGCCAAGAAAAAAGAGCCCTCTCTCTCCAATGGTTCGCTGTCTTATCGATCTAGGAAGGGACGTGGCGCCACCTCGCCCCCGCCCTGGCGTGGACTAGTTGGTGCTGGCTTAGGGTCTCAATCAAATTTTGGCCCTGATCCCTCGATTTCGATTTAAAAAATTTAAAGATTATGTAATTTTGAAAATTTGAAATCTCTATAAATATATATTATATATTTATGTAAAGTTTGGATCTTGCATGCGCTTTTCATAACTTCTTTGGTGGTGGTTGGTTATGACTCAACAGTGCTAATGGTTAGTCATGATTGGTTTTCTTGGAAGTAGATGCTGCTTGTGAAGGAGTGGGACAGTGTGATGACTAGGGCCGCCTGCACTTGGATAGGGACTCTTGGAGGTTAATGTGAACTCCTCCAAGCTTGTTTGGAGTCCAACCTCTTTCAAGGATCTTTTCTCTTTTAGAGGAGCTTTGGAGATTGATGGACATGATGAATTGGGAAGAAACAAAGAACTTGCAGTAAAATTAAAACTAACTTTCCTATCTAGAAGAGGAATCAACAAGAGTTATTATAGAACTCTCACCTATCCCTCATTCTCAAGAAAAAACCTAATTCCAAACAACACTAACTAAGGAGTTAGCGCTTTAAGGGAATATAGGCTTTAGGGAGAACAAGAACCCTTGAATGCAATTCAAGATTGTCTTGTCTAAATTACAAATTGGAAATCACTAGTTTACTAGGAAGAAGAATAAACCATAGAAACCCTAGAGTTTTCTCTCAAAATATCATATTCTATCATTCATTTTCTTCAAAATAGCTAAAATAAGAGTATATATAGGTCCCTTAGTGATTAGCTCTAAGCCCTAGCTAGCTTCTAACCTATCTTAAAAGAAAGTAGATAGGCATCTTTTGACATTTAATTACAAGTCAAGGTGTTAAGAAACTAAGTTGAGAAGTAAAAATATACTCAAAGATCACAAAAGGGGAGCCTCACATGGGCCCTACCGCAGGCGGTAAGATGTAATCAATTTGGGAAATTTTGTCCAGCACCCTACTGCGGCCGGTAAGGGGACCCTCCCCCCAAGCAGTGGTCTTGTACTTGATACCACTTGATGTTTGAGCTTCCCAAGTCCTCCATATTGCTTCTTTTGGTTCCCATTCTTGAACCATTGATACTAGGAGTATTTTGGTGCCCTTTTGGTCTTTATCTTTCCCTTCCAATGCATGCCAAGCAAGATCTTGAAAGCTCTTCTCGAACAATGCCACCACCCCTTTGTTCTCCTCTTCTATCTTCCTTACAATCAACCTTTTGACCGGCCTCCTATCATGTCCATCATCTCTTGTGCATTCTAGGTTATATCATTCGCCCTATTTGAAAGAATTCATCCTCAAATCCGCATCTACATAAAAAACGGATAAGTTAGAGATATTGAGAGTGGCACTAACATTATGCTCACCAGGAAGATCAATTTTGTAAGCATTGTCGTTGATCTTTTCAATAACTTGGAACGGACCATCTCCTCTAGAGTCAAGCTTGCCCTTTCGAAGGTTGCGAAATCGCTCATTTCTCAAATGTACCACATCCAATCTTTGAGTTCAAAAGTCACCTTCTTGCATCCCTTGGTCTTCTTAGAAGCCATCATCTCTTTCTTCTTTTCTAATTTCTCACAGACCTTAGCATGAATGGACTTAGAAAAATCGACCTTTTTCTTACCATCTAAACTCAATTAATGATCAATAGGCAAGGAGATCAAATCTAAAGAGGTTAAAGGGATAAAACCATAGACAACTTAAAAAAGAAAGTAGTAGTAGAATGACATGCTCGATTATATGCAAATTCAATAGATAGCAAGCATTCTTAACACCTACTAAAATGTTTCTTAAGAATCGCTCTAGGAAGTTTTCCTATAGTCCTATTAACAACCATGGTTTGACCATCCGTTTGTGGATGACAAGAAGTAGAATAAAGCAAATTAGTTCCAAGTTTCTTCCACAATACTTTCCAAAAGTGACTCACAAACTTTGTATCTCGATCGAACACTATAGTCCTAGGCGTATCATGCAATCTCACAATCTCTTTAAAGAACAAACTACCAATATGAGATGCATCATCCATTTTACTACAAGCTATCAAATAGATATATTTTAAAAACAGTCTACCACAACAAAGATGGGGGCCTGTCCTAATGAAGTCCTAGGAAGTCCTAAGATAAAATCCATCGAAATATCCTCCCACGGAGCATTGGGGACCGGTAAGGGTGTATACAAACAATGAGGCAAGGATGAAGATTTAGCACGTTTATAATCTAAGAAACAAGCTACAAACTTTTCAACATCCCTTTTCATTCTAGGGCGAAAACAGTCATGCAAGATATCAAAAGCTTTAGCTACACCAAAGGTCCATAAGTCCACCCCCATTAAATTCTTTAATAAACAAATATCTGATAGAACCACATGGAATACAAATTTAGTTTACCCTCTGTAAAGAGGAACCCATCTTTCACATAGAATCTATCATAAAGAGTAATCAAGCAAGACTCAAACACACTACCAAAATCATCATAAGTAGCATATAAATCTTTCAACATTTCAAAGCTAAGCCAGTGATAATATAAAGAAGTGAAGAGAGTCACTTCCTAGAAAGAGCATCCGCCACAACATTCTCCTTACCCTTCTTATGGTATATGACATAAGAAAAGGTCTCTATAAACTCCATCCAACGAGAATGCCTCTTGTTCAGTTTTTGTTGTCCTTTCAACTATTTCAAGGATTCATGATCAATGTGGATGATAAACTCCTTTAGCCACAAGTAGTGTTGGTAATACTTCAAGGTCTTGACCAAAGCATACAACTCCTTATCATAGGTGGCGTAATTCAATGTAGCACCCAATAATTCCTCACTAAAATATACTATGGGCTTCTGACTTGCATCAAAACCCCTTCAATGCCTATCATCACATTCTATTTCAAACGTCTTCTCAAAGTTGGGTAGTGTGAGGAGTGGAGCATTGTATAACTTCTCTTTCAAGGATTTGAACACTAACTCTTGTGCTTCACCCCATGTAAACCCATTTGTCTTCTTAATGACTTCGATGAAAGGACTAGCAATAGTGCTAAAGTCCTTGATGAACCTCTGATAGAAACTTGCCAATCCATGAAAATTTCTCACTTCGGTGGCACTCTTTGGAGTCGGCCAATCTTCTATTTCCTTCACCCTGTCAAGATCTACGTGCAAACGCTAAGAGCTAACAACATAGCCAAGAAAGGTTATCTTTTCTAAACAAAATTCTCATTTACCAAGGTTGGCATATAGTTGTTCTCTCCTAAGCAGAAAACACACTTGTTTAATATGATACAAATGTTCCTCATATATCTTGCTATAAATCAAAATATTATTAAAGTATACAACAAAATATTTACCAAACGATTCATGCAAGCATGGTGGATTAATCTCATAATAGTGCTAAGTGCATTAATGAGTCCAAAAGGCATAACTAACTACTCATAAAGACCAATTTTGGTTTTAAATGTCGTTTTCCACTCATCACCCTCTTTCATTCGAATTTAGTGATAACCTGATTTCAAATCAATTTTGTAGAAAAACTTAGAACTATGCAACTCATCAAGTAAATCATCTAGCCTAAGAATGGGATGGCAGTATTTAATAGTTATATTATTAATAGCTCTACAATCTACGAACATACGCCAGCTACCATCCTTTCTAGAGACTAGAAGTACCTGCACCACACATAGGCTAAGGCCCTCTCGAATGTGCCCCTTTGCAAGTAGTTCCTTCACTTGTCTTTGAAGTTCTTTGGGCTCTTCAGGTGAGCTCCTACAAGTGGGTCAGTTTGGTAGCACGGCTCCAGGCACAAGTCTATTTGATCTTAATGCCTTTTAATGGTGGCAATTCTCCGGGTACCTCCTCGGGGAAAACATCCTCAAACTCCTTGATGGCATCTACAATAGCATGAGAAAAAGAAGAACAAACATCATTAGTAGACAAATAAGCTCCTTTGAACATAGGGGTAGGACCGGTTCCTTAGCATTTATAACGTCACATATCTCACTCTCTTTGCAAAGAAACTCATCCTAGGATGTCCTTTTCCCTCGTTTATTACCATTCCTTTCTTCTTTGATCTCTCTTGGTTTTCCTCATTTTCTTGTATTTTTCCACTCTTTTCTTTTTCCTCAACTCTCTTTCCGTCTCTTATACTCTTCTTTTTTTCCTCTAACTATTTCTCTCTTATTTCTACTCAATCTTGGCAACTTGGAATAGAGTAAGAGGTTTGAGTGAAATCTTGATTTCATCCTCCTCAAAAGAGTAAGTGTTCTTGAAATTGTCATGGATGGCCTTCCTATTAAGTTGCCAAGGCCTTCCAAACAAGAGATATCCGACTTGCATAAGTACTACATCACAAAGAACCTCATCCTTGTACCTCCCAATAGAAAAAGGTACTAACACTTACTTTGTAACCCTTATGACTCCACTATTGCAAGCGATAAGGTTTAGGGTGCTTGATTGTTGGCAAATTCAATTTTTCCACCAAGTAGGTACTTGCCACATTGGTACAACTACCACTATTAATAATGACACTGCAAGCTTTGTTGTCTATATTATACCTTGTGTGGAAAATGTTTTATCTTTGTTGACTAGAACTATCTTCAAAAGCTTAAGAGTTAAGAGCTCTTAAGATGACTAAGACCTCCTATTTATACGGTGACTCCTCATTTTCTTGTTTCTCTTCATCTTCATCCTCGGAGATGACTTCCCCATTAGGTCTAATGAACACTACCTTCTTGGTAGGACAATTGTTGGAGTCGTGGCCATATCCCTTACTACCAATGGATCGAACTTACTCTTGATCGATCTCACAAGCAATTGATGATTAACTATATATAATAAGATAAAAGATAATATCCCGCTATCCTTTTAAGAAAAGGATGCTGATTGCTTTTATCCAGAGAGTCGAAAAGGAAGGGCGTCTAAATCAAGCCCATCAAAGCCAGTTCTCAACTTTTTGAGTAGCCGAGGACTAGGGCACAACACTTCATCATCAAAACCGTATAAAAAATGTAAAGGCAAACCTATAGGTTGTTTAGTGCGTTTCCAAAGGTAACCGGTTAGGTTTACTTTGGAAACGCTACTGAGGACCAGGTGAAGAATAAGTCTACTAAGGCCCACGGGATAAGGTTTGAAGATGTGATCATGAATTGAATCAAATCGAAAGATTCAGCTATCGATGGGCAAAGCTGGAACGAAGGATAGCCAGGCCCCGGTTCCTAGGGTTAAGGTATTCCTATTATGAGCCTACTCAGATCAGAACTAAACTAGTTGATTCTCTTTCGCCTATCAGCCGACTTTAAGCAAACTTCACATTTCTTGCTGAGATCCCAAGTCTCCAAGTGGGCCCTCTTGGCTACTTGTAACATTGAACATCTCTAGCCCTACTAGGTGCCACTTCCACCTTGGCCTCTTCTTTTCCTTAGTCCCTTCTTTGGAGGCTACCTTAGGAGTGTCATCCCTTTTCAATGCGGTAGGCTTAAAGGTAGAAGTCATCGGCTTGGAATAAGTGAACGAAGTCTTGTAGAATGCCTTGCTCTTTAATTGCTTTTCTATCTTAATGGCCTTGTGAACCATCTCATCTAATTGACCATAAGCTTGAATCTCCAAGGTGTGAGCTATTCTCGATTAACTCCACTCATGAGTCTAGATATAGTAGCCTCTCAATCTTCAAAAATATTTGCCCTTATCATGGCTACCTCCACTCCTTATACTAGTCTTCCACTCTTTTGCTTTCTTGCTTGAGATTTTGGAGCTTACTGTAGATCTCTATGATAGTGAGAAGATATGAATCTCTTTCTCATCAATGTTATAAATTCCTCCCAAGTTTCCACCGACTTCTCCAAGTTCCTCCTTCCATTTGTCACCGATTGATCCCACCAAATGACTGCATAATCGATGAACTCAACCACCGGCACCCTCATCTTAGTGAGTTCCGAATAGTTGTGACAATCAAAGACTAATTATACTTTTTTCTCCCACTCAAGATAGGCCTCCGGATCACTATTGCTTTGGAAGAAGGAATCTTCAACTTGATTTTGCCAAACTTTATCTCTCTCTTCATAGTACCCCTCTTCATCCCTATCTAACTCCCTCTCATATCTTTCTTTACCTCCATGTACTTCTCTTGCTATCTAGGTGTCCTTACAAACTCCCTTTCAAAACTTCTACCAAACCCCCTTCCATTTCTTCCTCCCCCTCTAGCTCTAAACCCCCCTCCACCTTGAGCTCCCGAAGGTTGAAAGCTCTCTTGGAAGTTTTAGGAGAGATCATCCCTAGCTCCATAAGTAGCATGGAGAGAAATGTCTTCTTCCCTAATCATTTTTCTTAGGGTAAGGTTTTCAAGATTGTGGAATCCCCTTCTTTAGCCCAATGTGGACTCTTGTCTATCCATCTGGGCAGATAGTGCTCCAATATTTCTCTCTATGTTGCCCATTTGGTGTTGAAGGGATTTCAAGATTCCAACTAGCTCTTGCATGATCGGATCACTAGGCCATCATTGTTGTTCCAGGGTTGTTCTTTGTCACGAGACATCAAAGAAGTTGAACAAGTCCCTACAAAACAGAAAATAAGTAATAGAAAGAAAAGGACCTCACCACTCCCTAAGTATTTTGCCCAACTTTGACCACTCAACTCTCGTGTTTGTCAATCACTCTTTATGGCTTTTGTAAAAATAATCTCACCCTCTTGTCTTTTACTATTCTTTACCTTCTAGAGTTGTTTAATAGCTTCTAGGACTTCCAAGTTACCAAGAAATTTTGAAAAGAAGTTCAAGCAAGAAATTCCGAAATAAACAAGAATCAAAGATTAAGAGGTAATTTCACAAACACTTGAAGTGCATAGAGTCCAAAGAACAAATTCAAGAGTAAGAGCCAATAAGGTGTTCAATCCCCACAAAGAAGAGCCAAACACTTAGCAATTTGATCAAAGAAGATGCTACAATTCATACTAAGACAATTGATAACCCAAATTCAAGAAATCAAGAGTACTAAGAGAAAATTTCAGAAAACAAAGCATAAAAACAAGCTGTACCATTTTTTTCCATATCTAAGTCATTTCTTAACCAAAACAACTCAAATTTGTTGCACAGGTCTAGATTAAGTAAGCTTACGTACAAGACAAGTTTCGTGCAAGTTGGAGTTCATTTACTATATGTTTCAATTTAATCTTTGCACATAATGTTTTTTTTTTGAAATTTTTCCAGACTTCCTTTCCTTTTCAATTTCTTCCAATTGGCTTTTGTATAATCAAAATTCAATAATAAAAGTACATAAATTTCACCTCTAAGAGATATTTCTATGATACCACATGATGTGAACTCCTCCAAGCTTGTTTTGGAGTCCAACCACTTCCAAGGATCTTCTCTCTTCTAGAGGAGCTTTAGAGATTGATGGATATGCCGAATTGGGAAGAAACAAAGAAATTGTAGTAAAATTAAAACTAAATTTCCTATCTAGAAGTGGAATCAACAAGAGTTATTATAGAACTCTCACTATCCCTCATTCTCAAGAAAAGACCTAATTCTAAGTAACACTAACTAAAGAGGTAGCACCTCAAGGAAATATAGGATTTGGGGAGAACAAGAACTCTTGAATGCAATTCAAGAATGTCTTGCCTAAATTACAAATTGAAAATCACTAGTTTACAAGGAAGAAGAAGAAGAAACCATAGAAACCCTAGAGTTTTCTATCAAAATAACATATTCTGTCATTCATTGTCTTCAAAATGGCTGAAATAAAAATATATATAGGTCCCTTGGTGATTAGCTCCAAACTCAAGCTTCTAACCTTTCTTAAAGCAAGTAAATGGACATCTTATGCCACTTAATTACAAGTCAAGGTGTTAAGAAGCCCAGTTAAGAAAGTAAAAATACACTCAAAGATCACAAAAGGAGAGCCTCAGTCGCGCCCTACCGCGGGCAGCAAGTCTCAACCTACCGTGGATAGTAGGGTCTGCTCAATTTGGGAGATTTTATCCAGCACCCTACCATCGGGCAGTAGGTCTTTTACTTTATACCACTTGATGTTTGAACTTCCCAAGTCCTCCATACTGTTCTTATGGTTCCCATTCTTGAACCATTGATATTAGGAGTGTTTTGGTGCCCTTTTGGTCTTTATCTTCCCTTCCAATGCATGCCAAGCAAGATCTTGAAAGCTCTTCTAGAACAATGCCACCATCCCTTTGTTGTAATTCTATCTTCCTTGCCCTCAACCTTGTGACCGGTCCTCTCATCAAGTCCACTGTCTCTTGTGCATTCCAGATCATATTAGAGGTGGATAAGCAGCTTGAAGTCTATCGGTGGCTAAATGGGAATGGCAATCACGAAGAGTGGTTTGATGTCCCTGTGTTTCATTCATAGAAGCTTTGGGTGCCAGGTTGTTGATAAGCTGCAGCGGGAGGCGTGGAGATCTCCTAAGGGATCCAAAAGGATACGGCCGGGCAGAGGTTGCGAAGCTACTGCCAGAAACTTCCAAACATTATTGGTAGACTGGTGGGGATGGATTGGTGATAACACATCAGAAAGCAACAGGAAGATTGGTGGTTTGCCCTAGTTTCCAAACAAAATTGGACTTGTGGTTTGATCTTTGGGCTTCAATGTGGTTTTTTATGGCTCTCTTTGAGCTTAGATTGGGCAAGGCTAGGTTTTATTTAGGCTATATGGTTTCTTTATAGTGATGTTTTAGGGTGTGTTTGGTGCCATGGAATTAGAACTGGAACCAATTCAAATTCTTTTATTAGGTTGAATAATTAATTATGGAAATAGAATTGAATTCCAATTCCAATTCTCCAAAATCCATCATTTCCAATTCCAAATCAAAAAATCTAAGAATTATAATTCCAAATCTACAAGATTTGTATATTCATTACTTCCATTATTAATTATATAATTTTATATTCATGTTTTACACACACACATCTTCTCTCGCACACTCATACACACTTTCTTTCTCTAAAACTCAAGCACACCTTCTCTCTCTAAAATTCACGACACTTTTTCTCTCTAAATTTCGAAGAGCACATGATGCGGTTTGCCGAGTAGAGCCACTTGCCATACACCGTTAGAGTTTCTATGGTTGTTGTTCTATAGACATCTTCATGGACGGCAACATCTGCGGGAACCTTAGACGCGAGGGTATCTTCCTCTACTCCCCTTCCCCCCTTCTATTGATGCCTCGGGTATCAACACTTTTGATCCTCCCTCCCCTCTCCCCCCCTCCCCCCGACCCTCTAGTGATGTTAGGGATCCCAAAGATGTTTGATATTTTGTATATTTTATTTTATGGATATTTTGTGGTTGATGTTATGAATATATACAGTTTATGAATATATACTGTTATTGTTGGGTTTCTATTGCATTTCAAGTAGTTTCGGGTTTGTTTTACAAATTTTTTTAAAAAAATTACGACGGGAGACCGACGACATGACCATAGCAAACAAGTTTTAAAAAACTAGTAACCGATGAGAATGTCGTCGGCCTTACCGACGGAAAGGTAACCGTCAACATTAAGTTTTAAAAACCTAGTAACGAACAGAAACAACCGTCGATAACATTCGTCGGTTGACCGACAGAAAAGATACGTCAATATTGTTGTCAGTAAATCTTAGCAATAGAAAATCCAAAGCCATCGGAAACACCGTCGGTATTCATTTTCAATGGAAGATTGGCGTCGGCTCCTGACATGCCACGGAAAAATAAAATTCCGCGGGTAATGTTGTCGGGAATAGGAAGTAACGACAGTCTTCCGTCGGTACCATTTATTACTAACGTCAAGGGTTCGATGGTTAGTTTGCTGTCTGTCCACTGTTAGTAAGATCTTGTTACTAACCGTTGGTATTTGTTTGTATTTTTGTAGTGACACTTTTTCTCTAAAACTCATGACACTTTCTTGCTTTAAAATTCACGACACTTTCTCTCTAAAATCCACTCACTTCTCTCTCTAAAATTCACATCACTTTCTTTCTTTAAAATTCACATATTTTCTCTCTTCACGATATTTTCTCTCTCTAGAATTCACACTCATTTTCTCTCTTTAGAATTCACACTTATTTTCTCTTTAAAATTCACGCTTACTTTCTCTTTCTCTAAAATCACACTCACACACTCATTTTCCTCACTTTTATGCATATACACATGTTGAGTAATATATATTTACATTTTAAATTCTAGTTCTATAATTTTTTTAATGTCCCAAACAAAAGAATTATAATTAGAAATGAATCTTACAGAAATTCTATAGATATACCAAATAAAAGAATTGGAATTAGAATTAGGATTCTTAATTTTTTAGAATTCTAATTTATGGAATTCCAATTCTAGGAGCCAAATGTACTTCACAAAATAGTTGGACTACTACACTAAAGATCGACTACACTAAAGAAGATATGTACTAGAGAGTGTATTAAAGGATATAATAGATAATCCCGACCACTATAGTATATAATCCGGCTACCATGGATTATGTTACATGCCCGGTTAATGGCCTAGTTAATAGACCGGTGCTCTAGAATCTTGTGAGTTTCCCCATATTCAGATGTATCTCATTGTACCACTTCAGATTTTCTGAATAAAATTGCGGGTTTGATATTTAAAAAACTGAACACTGAGGTACATTAAAGATCGACTACACTAAAGAAGATATGTACTAGAGAGTGTATTAAAGGATATAATAGATAATCCCGACCACTATAGTATATAATCCGGCTACCATGGATTATGTTACATGCCCGGTTAATGGCCTAGTTAATAGACCGGTGCTCTAGAATCTTGTGAGTTTCCCCATATTCAGATGTATCTCATTGTACCACTTCAGATTTTCTGAATAAAATTGCGGGTTTGATATTTAAAAAACTGAACACTGAGGTACATTAAACTGTTCGAACTGTACCCAAATTAAAAACAAGCCATTATTGCCGGACAATATCCCATACGTCTTATTTTTTAGAATTTTAATAGCCTACAACAAAAGTACCCATCAAAAACTCTTGGGAAGGATTCAAAATGAAGCTGCAATCACAGCTACTGACTTCATGTTCCTGAAATTACAACATGAAATTGTACAAAAAGTTGCAAAGTTGACTTCATATAGCTCAATACAACTAATCCAAAACAAATATGAAAGGAAGTTTGGATCGGCCAGGCCAAAATTTCTGCTGAGAAAGGAAGCAAACTTTAAGCATCTAATAAGGTTCACAAAAAAATAACCTAAATTGAAGAGTGAAACGATAATATTAGAACTTTACAGTTCTTGAAACAGTAAAATGCTAAGTATATATTAAAGTCTAAAACTAAGCTTTTAGTTAGTTTTCTTCTCCTCTTCACTCTGTGCTGTTACAGCCACGCTGCTAGAGCTCTCATCATTCCCTTCCTCCCCACCAAATCCAAACTCGTTCACCCGTTTCTTATCTACTGGATAAATCCATCTCTGGTACAAGTATATTAGGAATATGACATCTGCAAGGCAGAAAAGATAAGGTATTAAAATAACCAGGCTAAGTAAATAAAAGAAACTGTATTTCTGTATCTCGCAGTTAAAAAAAAAAAAAGAATTAGTCCATCCTCAGTGGCAAGAAGAAACTCCTCTCTCTATTTTTTTTCTCTTTTCCCCCTTGTTCCCCAGTTAGTAGTATGAGAAGCCAAATGACAAACAGTACTCCTCGTGGGCACTTGAACATGAGAATTTCAAATAAAGTATCTAAAGAATATAATGTAGAATGACTCTGCCTCATTCCACTCTTCGTAAGTCGTACCTTCTAGCATCTACCTAGATAAGAATGGATACATTGGAGTAGAGTAGAGCTGAATTTCTGACCACCCCAGTTGGATAAAGAAACGAAAAGGAAGCTCGAAGCCACAACTCTAGTCTTTTTGTCATGATAAAAATACCAGTTTTCATTTTCTTTTTTCAAAACAAAAAAAGAAGAACAAAACGATGATATCTGTCAAGGAAATCGATACTCATGACAACCTTAACTTCTACCTTCTCGGAGACAACAGAGTTATATCCACAAACTTTCCACTGTCTCAGGAGATGTTTTTTCGTTTCTAGATCTTTCACCGTTTCACAAGTGAATTACATGTGGAGAATTCAACTCATTTCTGAAAGTCCAAAAAATTTAGTAGCAAGACTTATTAGGCCCCTATGTTGAGAAATTAATCAAGAGATTCATCAAGGATGGTTCCACATGAAATATTTTATTTTATTATAGTATATTGCTTATATATTATTACTTTCAACTTTTGAATCAAAATAGCATGATGGATCACACCGCCAATTAGAGCCGGGTTGGCAGGAGCGATCACATCCTTTTTTTTTTTTTTTTTTTGGAAAAGAGGAATAACATCATTAGCATAGCTACGTGCCAACATGCAATAAAATTATCAAAATTGAGAGGAAGATCCAGAAGTAACTCACCATCACGGAAGACAGACAGACGATGTAGCATAGGCATTTTTATCACAAACGCAAAAAGATCGTCAATGATTGTATTCAAGAACTTGTAAGTCATTTGCCTCCAAGGTAAATGAGCAACTGATTTCAGCTTATAGTTGATGAATAACTGCGGGCACATCATTATAAAGCCTGCATAAAACAAAATAAATGTATCGCCATGATTTTCCATGATATGACCAAAAGAATTATTGGATTCATTGAACAGTAGGCTTCGGCAATGAAACTGTACCATTATCTACAGCTCAAATTGTGTTGATCATTTCAAATAAAAGACCAAACAAAGCAAACCAGATGCAATGGGTAGGGCACACAAGAAGTTCAATGAAATATGCAAAAGCCTACTACAAGACTCTGA